>OX421946.2:18102093-20502093 GCA_949128155.2 Xanthia icteritia | reverse complement strand
AAAATTATTCACCAGGTCTAAATATTTTTGCATGTGTAATTTTTTTATTAGTCTCCAAAAAAATATATTTTAGTAGGTCATCATCATTTCAGGCGAAAGACATCCACTGCTGGACATAGGCCTCCCCAAGCACCGCCACTTCGACCGATTCTGTGCCTCTCGCATCCAGCGGATTCCTGCGGCCTTCACAAGATCATCGGTGCATCTTGTCCATTTAGCCGAAATAGACGACTCTCAAAGTCAATTGCATGCAAAAATCATAAAAAACAACCGACATACCAAACTGTTTCAAAATTTGGTTTAAAATATAGTTATCTACAAATACTAACAGACAAATCTGTAGGTATCATCTTGAAACAGTTCCTTAGAGAAATTTTAGGTATAAGTATTGAATACCTACTCTTATTGAACTTGACCTACCTACCTTTTGTATACACCATTCTGTATAACTTTTCTATTGTCAAAGTTTATATTTTTTGTGAATAAAAATGTCTGAATTGTGAATTGAATAAAATCTAGAATGCAAAAGTGCGTTACACACCGCAGACCGCCGTAAACAATCAGCAAGGCTGTAGTTTTCCTTATACCGGGCTCCGTTCTCCGAAGGATACCCAAAAGGATTTCATGACGAGAAAGAAAAATACCTGTAATTTATTGGAACAACACCTTTATACTGCATGTTGATTTCGACTTAACCAGTAGGCAGATAAGTCTTGATTCTTATAAAGTTGTACCATAAGTTAAAGCCACACTCGTAGTGTGCAAAAAATTACAACCTAACCTACCTAACCTACTCCTACACTGAAAGTTTTAAATACCTACAAACAGCCGAAACCGATAAAATAACAAAATTACAAGTAATATTTTAATTAGCGTCTGCAAATCATAAAACAAAAATCGTTTCTCACGGTCGAAGCTCGTCTTATCTTCTCTAGCACGAGCCATATATATAATAGGCAATGATAGGCAAGATTAGTCACTTAGTCAGACAGCAAGGCAAGTAGCGTTGCTGTACCTCACAAGACCTTCGAACTTCTTGCCATCACTTGTGGAAACACTAAGTCAGGCGAAGCTGGGTTCGTGAGCTTGTAAACTTGCTCGTGAATCTCCCACCTTGGTGAAAAATCTTTTAAACCAAATTTTGCTATCTTTAAAAAGACGTTGCTTCCTGATTGTGCCTTGATAGTTCGAAGCAGTTTCCAACATTTTCAAGTCAACCCCGCTTTATAGCATCTTTCCGTCTCTTCAATTTGGCGCAAACTTAAAACCGGCTTCATATATATTATCAGTTAAACAATAATAAGAAGCAGTACTAGTGCGCTATTGAGGGACAATGTACCTCTTGCTCGTAATACCGTTGATTTTATTTTTAATATGGCTGTACATAAAATGGATTGGAATGAAGAACTATTGGACCAATCTGGGGGTGGCCCAAGGTCCGGTTCATCCCATATTTGGAAGCATGTCGTTTTTGCAGAAAAAGAATCCGGTAAGTGAGACATATTTTTTTAACTACGTTTTTGACGTATAAAAAATTCTCAGTCCTGAGCAATGAGTATTTTTAAAACTAATTTAAGCCAAGTGGGGAATAATGGGGCATCTGCCATCTGTTGCGATCTGGGGTCTCTCACGCATATCCCATTGCAGTAATAATTTTGCCCTCTATACCAATTACCTAGTAGGACTTCGTAGACGGGACAAAAATAAGGATATCGATTTGACGGTCTGGTCAAAAAGTCACAAATTAAATAAAATTCATCCACACACAGATGAAGACTTGATATGAACTTCTCTCATAGGAAAGTAAGACCCTAATTATTTAAAAAGTAAACAATCATAAATTATCCACCACGAACCTCGAATCATCATCACGAATTATATTTTCTTTGTCCGCATAATCTCTAACTTTTGTCAATTTTTATTTTCTGAAAGCTGTTGGAAATAAGATCAACAGTCAACCAATCAAAAAATTATGATCAGGACATTCCTCGATAATTATTAGGTAACAAATCTCACCATACATTAATTCTTATAGTGTGTGTTACATAATTAAAATAATCTAGGTCGAAATAATATACCTAATCAGCCTGATAAAGTTGTTACAGAAACACTTATCTCAATCTTTTTTAAAATCTATTTATGTCGCTCAAATACAGACATTGATTGATCGAACAATTATTATATACCTAACCCAACATTACACCTGCAGGTATTCCAATATATTGGCAATTATTTTAATATCCTATAATTTTAGTACTCCACGCACATACATACCTACATCCTACATCATCCCACTGCTGGACAAAGTCCTGTGATATTTATGAATTGTATGTGTAGTACCTATTATATTCATTTGCAGTACACCATTGACAACTCCCTTCTTGTTTATTTTAAGGTTTTTCAGTCCATTCAAATGATGTCTGGAAGATGTCGTTATCAGCGATAAGACTGCCATTTTACTATAATTATAATTATCTTACTATCGAAGAACTTCATATTTAAGTAGTATGAAAACAAAATTTCGTGAACAATCTGACCACATCTGTTACCGCACCGGTTCTATAGCCGAAATATCAGAAATACTCCTTACGATGTATAGATATGAAATTCTTTGATGGTACATATTAGCAATACCTGTAAAAGAGCTGTATAACAACTTTGTTGTACAATAAAGTATGTTCTGTATATCTATCTAAAAGCCTCTCCCCAAGACTTCCAGCACATGCGACCCGGGGCTAATGTGGACAATTTATCATGCTTTGTTATAATTTTAATAATAAACAACATACTAACATGATAACTTCAAGTATCATTTTATAAGTAGTCATTATTGCGTTTTTTTCGCAGCGTTAGGGCGCCATAGGTTATCTATAATTATCGCGAGTTTTATTTTTACAAACTTTAGCATCACTTTAACATCATCAGATTTAATTAAAATATTGTAACATCACCTCACAGAAAATTTTATATAGTGCACATTCTGTATGCCCATCGTCCACGACTACTCAAAAGCAGTTTTTGCTTTTTTCACCGTAATCCAGAATGTCACAGACTCACAGCACTAGTTCAATGGCGTTCCGTAGTCCGCAAACGATGCAACATATCACAAACTAGTTAATAACACGTTAGTAAGTCACGTTGCTTACGAACCACCATTGTAATCTAGTGCTGTGACATCCTGGCTACTCGTTCGTGATTTGAATTTGTAACACGTTACTTGTGACTAGCGTCGGGGACGATGGCTTATACTTTTTATTAGTCGTTTTTTCTCTAAAAAACCGGATAACATTAATAATTAATCATGACTTTGTCTATCCTTGATAAACTTTTGGCCATGATTATGTTTTGTTTTTATTTAAATTGCATGCCACTATCATGTCATTAAGATTCATTATAAGATAATCGCAGAATTTGATATAATTACTTATTTATTATACTTACATACTACCGTTTATAATAATATCAGAGATTATATAAAGTGGTTCTAATAAGTCATTATTTATAATGATTACTATGTTGTTGTTGCTGTGTTTACCTTATTTTTTACCCGACTGCTCCAGAAGGAGGGTAATGTTTTTAGAGAATATGTATGTATGTCTATTTCTTTGGCACGCTCTGTAGGCTAAATGGCTTGATGGATTTCAACTTAAGAGGTGTCGTTAGATTCATCTTCATTGTGGGAGTGACATAGGCTATATAATATTTATATATTGCATCTGCAAATACAAAAAAAGGAGGGGAAGATTAACAAAATAAAAATAAAAAATAGTTATCATGTTATGTGTTTTGTACCATCTTTTTTTGCATCTTAATACTGGCTCAATGAAAATGAGAAGAATGACATGCACAATAAAATCTCGTTAATTGCCCTAAAGTTTACGAACGGGTGCATTTAGTTAACTGTTCATCTCAAAAGTGCAATGCAGGTGGCATGTTTTCTTTTTGGTATACGCACACTTGTTTATTATATAACTTCTTGAATATTCATGACAGGTTAGTTTGTTTCACGTCAAAATTTAAACAACTCCTCAATCGTAACTATATATGTTTGTTTGTTACGCTTTCACGCTAAAACGGCTGAACAGATTTGGATAAAATTTGGTACATAGGTAGACCATGACCTGGATTAGGACATAGGATACTTTTTATCCTGATATTCCCATGGGATCGAGACTTATGCGGGTGAAACCGCGGGCCGCAGCTAGTACGGAATATTTTGTCAAAAAGTCGCTCCTATTCGTTCCGTAAAAAATCACTCAGTAGGAATATGATGAATGAATATATTTTGAATACCTGCGCCGAATGTTACGTTGTTCGCTCACAACAGATTCATCTATGTCATCTGAGGGAATCATTTGTCTTCCTAGCGACTAGACTGCTAGTAGTCATGTTATCAAATCAGTTCGTGCCTACATCTGAATAGAGAATGTTAGCAGCAGTGAAATTATGGCATATTTTTTACAGATTGCTGATAAATAGGATTAGAAGTATGTCAATATTGTGACTGCCTCGTTGTTCTAGTGGTCACCAGCACGTCTGCTGGGCGCTGGATCCGAGTTCGATCCCCGAGTCAGGCAATGTGTATTTTTTTTTTCCCAGTAGCAGCCTGGAGCTTGCCCCCTTTTATATGGGACTTAAACCAAACTAGTGAAATGTGAAAATACTACCTACATACCGACCGCTTTGAGGCATATGCGAGAGTAAAATTTTTGCTAAATAAAGATATTTTCTTGTTATTTCCAGGGTGTATGGCTGACTGAATTATACCAGAAATACAAGCCGTCTCCATACGTGGGCATCTGGGTGTTCTGGCGGCGCGGCCTGGTCGTCAACTGTCCCGACCTGTCGCGCCAGATCCTCGTGAAGGATGCTGACAACTTCAGGAACAGACTACTGGCCTCAGGGAAGTCTGACCCCATGGGAGCCCTCAATTTGTTTACTGTGGATGTAAGTTATAGCACTTTGAACAGTCCATAGAAACTGTTTCTTCTATCCCCCTTATTAAGAAATGCGGAGTAAAATACAACCAGTACAAACTTCAGATTTATCATACATATTTCGCGGTTTTAGTTTGGCATATCTTTATTACAGCTAGTTTATTAATAGGGTATGGGTTTTTTTTACGTATTGGTTTTCTCCTATAACATAATCAGTTCAGTTACAAAGTTCGCACTGCTGGAATTGACACAGTTCATCACGCCGGTCCATCACGGGTTTTTGGTTCGGCAATTATTGGTTTCATTTTCTCACGATCCTTTCGTCCACCGTATGAGTGATGATAAAATAAATTGCAAATATTAAAAAAATATAACGGGTACACAGGCTTTAACTTCAAATTAATATTATTCTTGTATTAATTCATAATGTCCCCTAGTTTCCGTACAGACCATCAGTCCACTATCACTAATTACTTTTCAGGACCCATTATGGAGTTCCATCCGAAGGCGTCTGACGATGGTCTTCACTGGTTCCAAACTCAGAGGCTGGACGGAGCTGTACCAGAGCAAGGTGGCTGATCTGGTGTACCGCATCGATACGGACAACGAGAAAGGAAAGACTATCGATTTGAGGGTATTTATGGTTTTCATTTTACTTTATTTATACTAGTTTCTTGAATGTCCAAATTTAATATAATTTGTTCTTATTTGTACCTTTTTTATATTATCAACAAAAGGATCAATCCATCTGCCTAGCCTTTTCCCAACTGTGTTGGGGTTGGCTTCCAGTCTAACCGGATGCAGCTACATGGACCGACTGCCTATCTGACCTCCACAACCCAGTAACTGGGTAATACGATATCCCTTGGTACGACTGGTTGTCAGACGTTTGGGCTTCTGACGACGAAAATAATGCACATGATAATGATTTTTACCACTGTTTAGCTAATCAAAATTTTATGTTTGAAGCAAAATCGTGATGTTATGTTATGTGTTCACTAGAAAATTCTACGTAATACGCTGCAGACTGGATTTCCGTTTTTGATCAATTGGCAACAGGTTCGCCATCACACTAATTAGAACTGGTTGAGTGAATACAGGCGTTATGATGGCTATATTATGTCTGTCAAATCAAAAGTGAAGAATATAAATTTTTTTTGCAGAACATTTTTGCGGACTTCACAACTGATATCATAGGAGAGTCTTCATTCGGCGTTCATTGCCAAGCGACGAGAAACAACACCGGTCCATTAAGAGAAATGACCAAAGAGTTCGAGAAGTACAGTCCTTGGAGAGGCCTGGCTTGGTCCTCCATATTCTTCTTGCCAGAAGTGGTCGATATATTTAGGTAAGATGTTAGTTTTTCCCTAACTACGGCGAAGCAAAAAGGAGGGTTATAATTTTGACTGGTGTGTATGTATGTTCATCTGTTACCTCATAACTTCTAAACTACTCTATCATAAGCATAAGTGAGTTTTTTTTAAAGCGGCTCTGCAAATACTTTATCACGAAATTATAAACCCAAAATAATTTTAATAAAAATAGGTTCAAAAACAAAAACCCGACTACTGAAAAATCACGCTTTAAAAAGTTTCGAAAAAAGAAAAAAAAAAGATTTCTGTCTGAAATATTTTCTTGATTTAAACTTTTAGAGCGTAATTTTTCAATAGTCGGGTTTTAGTTTTTAAACTTATGAATTGGCTGATGAAAGCTCTTTGTGAAGAATTTAGTCCAAAGAATGTTGGAGGTATGGTAAAATCTACTACGTTAACAGTATTCGATTTGAAGGGAGTGCCGGATATGTAATGTCTCATATAATATATATCATATAACCGGCATCTGGGATGCCTCTGGTATTCTAGAAGTCCATAGGCTTCTATGCATGTTGAGTATCAATTGTACCGACCGCAAAATGATGGCACGGTTGGCGCAGTGGTTAAGCGATTGACTGCTGCACTGCGTGTCGCGGGTTCGATTCCCGCACGGAACAAATATTTGTATGACCTACAAGTAGTTGTTCCGGGTCTGGCTGTTTGTGTATGTGACTTTAAATGTTTGTAAACGCACCTACGATACAGGAGAAATTCCTAGTGTGGGGCAACGTTTTTCTAAAAAAAAAAAAAAAAAATTTGTTTGTATTTCATAGTATTTCTCAAAAAAAAAATATGAAAACCAAGCGGTTGTAACCGCAAACATCCCATATCTCACAAACTATTGACTTACCTAAATAAAAGAGTCATTTACCATCACCTTTAAAAAAAAATTCAATGCACTCACACTTAAGTGCATTGAATTGTTTTTAATGCCTCGACTGTGTGTGAAGCACCCCTAATTATTAATTTCGTAATTTCACCATCATTGTTTAGCAGTGCATAGAATATACCTTCTTTCAAATTTTCGTCGATATAGTGCCAATAGTCTGTCTGATTTAAATGGCTTGTTCCAGGCGGATATGACAAAAATATAAGGGTTCCGTTTTTGCCATTTGCTTACGAAACCCTAAAAATGAGTCTCTTCGAACCAAAATACGAATATTTTGACATTTTCAGGTTCTCGTTTTGGCCCAAGCATACTGTGGATTACTTCAGGAAAGTCTTCAACATGATGGTGGAAGAGAGAGGGGGATATGAGAGGGAGATGGATGGAAAGAGAGATCTGCTCGACGCGCTGCTGAAAATGAAGCAAGATGCTAAAAAGGACAAACAAGGTAATCAAAAAAAATTTTATTTCGTATTTTTTTTATTATTTTACATTTGGTAAAAGAAAGTTTGACCCAATTAATATGAATGAACTGCAATAATAATCATCGATGCCATATCAATTATATTGGTGAAAAGGCCAGCAAGTTTTTTGGTATGTGTATTTTATATGGAACATATGGAAAAATACAACCAGTTGCAAGGGCATGTGTCGTTCGTATTTATGTTGTAATTACAGGCACAAAAACTCATCTTATTAAATGTCCTACTTGACACATTAATTACTTGACCAAACTTACATTCCAAACAACTAGTTTTTACTGGTTAATTAACTTAAAGTTGGGATATTATGTGGTTTTTATTATTGCTGCCCTGCAGTGGGGAACATGGGTATTCCTATTATTATATTTGTATCGTATCAATAAATGGTTCCATGGCAGACACCAATTTAATTTCGGAATTGATTTACTCATTTTACTCTTTTTTCCAGATATGAATTTGGACATTTTACTATCGAATGCAATGATCTTTCTCCAAGGAGGATATGACACATCTTCTACTTCCTTGCTTTATACCGTTTTTGAATTGGCGCACCACCCTGAACAACAGGTAACAATCAACAACCTATTCACAACGGTACGACAATCTTCTGGCGCGTTGCCAAAACCGGAACATACGCCGTCATCTTGTTTGGGTTCCGTACCAAAAGAGTGCCAACGGGACCCTATTACTAAGGCTCCGCTGTCCGTCCGTCTGTCACAGGGCTGTATCATTTGAACTGTAATAGGTAGACACCTGAAAGAAGGATGGACATTTTGGTACTTCGTCCAATAGAAATGATTCTAGTGTCGATTAATAGGTCTTACCAAGTGCAGCAATATTTATTATGGTGACTTTTCTCAAATCCTTGTCCGTTCGGAGATATATTGAAAATAATAAATAAAACTAAAAATAATTAACACTCTCAGCCAGTGCGTGAAAAATACGGGTAAAGTTTGATACCGTTATTTATCCAAGAGATAGCCGTACTTTTAGTAACTATCGCTAGGAAGGCTGATTCAGTATTTGGTGAGAATTTTGACGGTCTGCCCGCATGCGGCTGGCCAAGTGATGAGTTATCAATCGCCTTGGAGTGATATATACCGATATCACAAGATAATAGGGTCAATTTCAACATGTCGTGATTTTTCCTCATTTCGGTGTTTTTTTTTTTTTTTTTCAAGGTTTTGTTATTTGTTTTTAACTATAACTTGTCCTACAGTTCATTTGAATGAATGTATGTTTGATGGGATTAAAATATCGTAAGAAACATACGAGATATTTAAGATTTATTTTAAATGCAACCGAAATGATGAAGCGATCCACCGAAATTATATATGTTGCCACCGAAATTAGATTTAGGTCAGTGAAATGAAAATGATAAATGATAAAACAAAGAAAAACAGCTTCGTGCCAAATTTCACAAGGATCACGGTCCTTTTTGAATGTCTACATATAAAGGCTCTATCGCAAAATGACCTTTTCGTAAAACGTCTTATTTTATAAGAGCAAAATGGCGAATTAATAGACAGTCGATCCCATTCACTAATAGTCACTTTTTCACATTTTTGTATACGACTAATAAGACTCAAGCATCAAGGTGGAATGCATCCACCTGATGTTAAGTGGTAAATTAATCCTAAATTTGCGAAATAGGGATCTCTGTCTGCTACTCAACATCATCATCATCTGGGCCGCAAGACGTCCACTGCTGTACATAGGCCTCCCCCATGGGTTTCTAGAGTAACCGGTTGTAGACTGCCCGCATCTAGCGACTTCCTGTCCTTCTTGACCTTTATTATTATGTTGTATGTGTGTCGTAGTCTTACGCTGCGCTTGCTGGTACGAGGTCTCCATTCGAGAACTCTTCTGCCCTATCGGCCATTAGTTCTACGAGCTATGTGCTCTGCCTACTGCCACTTCAACTTGCCAATTACGTTGGGCTATGTCGGCAACCTTCGTTCGTCTGCGTACCTTCTCGTTTCTGAGTCAATCTCGCAGAGAAACCCCAAGCATAGCCCTTTTGAAAGAGTATGGTTTCCACTAATAGTCGATGAATAACAGATTTTACAAGACACCATAAAAAATATATCTCAGACTAGCTTCTGCCCGCGACTTCGTCCGCGAGCCTATTGCCTTCCTCAAGAATTCGGCTATCCAATGCAAACATAATTTACGACATACAAAATTAAAAGTAATAAACACTTGGTAATCAAGTTAAAAGCGCCACCAAACCGATATTTTTTTGTCCTCATTCACCGAAATGAATTACTTAGGCTTTTGGCCGCAGAAAGACGCAGTAGGGTAGCGACCGTTGCTCAGCGTCGAGAGCTTAGCATTGACTAACTACAGCTAGGTTAGTGCGGGGGGGGCGGGCCCTACATGCCATATGCAAACTCTGCCTGTTTCTTTTCTTCACCGGGATGAGTATATTTCGTGGGACAAAGGGTTTTCACTTAACAGTAACTTCACTGGGTAGGTATAAGAATGATAACACTGTTCATCAATACTATAACTACCGGCCTATTAAATAAAAGTTACTGTAAAACTAAATAACAAATAAATAGTTTTTCTTGTATGAGGCACATTACCATCAGAATCGTATTGGGGACAGCCACCGCGATGACAAATTTAAAGGTTTAACTTTTTTTAATATAATTTATAAAATCTAAACTAAAATATATTTTTGTCTCAGGTGGGTTGCAAAATTTTATATTATGAAAAAAATATTTTGATTGTATTTTAAATTTCTGCAATGTGGCACTTTCATTCACGCCACGAACATTAACTTTTAGGGAAATTCACCCAATACCGGTATCAGTTATAGCTCATAACGGTTTGGTTGTTAAAATACCGGTTTTCAATATGTCTGAATTATTTTGATAAATAATGGTATTCTTTCGCAAATAACCTGTATTGTACCGGTTATTTGCATGAGTTATATCTGTATCCAATATACCTGTATTTTTTCCGATCAATACCGGTATTTCATTGATCGTTTTCTTGTATTTTTCCGATTAATACCGGTATTATTTCGCAAGCTCAGGACGCATTCTTGGAAGATTATCACTTATAAAATGTTGTTGGTATTTTGCGCGACATAGGCCTCGCGATAATTCCAGGTCGATAATCACATCAAATGGTCCACGCCACTAGCCAACGTCAACGTTTATAGGGGTTGTAACAATATCCGAGAGGGGCGCAGGGGTCAGTGATAAAAACGGGATTAAACAGTATTCTGTTAAACAGCAGCGAAATGTCGTGTCACACACGAGACGATAGAACGACAAAAGTGACTCGAACACGCCACGGGAGTGGCGCACCGCACACCGCTCCCCCGCTCCCGTTCAAGATGGAGTAAATTGAGAGAATTAATTAATTATAACTTTTACGCGGACGCATCCAGTTGTCGGTATTTTGCGAAACATGTATATGTATTTATCGAAAAAATACAGACCATCTCACGAAGCGACGCATGCTTTACTTGTGGTACCCAACTGTACAAACACGCTGTGAATGTGTGCATGAAGACGAGTAGCGTCAGCATATAACACACACACGCACACACACACTTCCGATTTTGCCATTGTCTCAGACGGAACCGGGAGCCTGCGCTTACACACACATTCACAGCGTGTTTGTACACTTGGTAACCACAAGTAAAGCGCACGTAGCTTTGTGAGATAAAAATACTATATCCGAGAGTTAATAGACACTTGAGCTAAGAGACTGTCACGGCGACATGCAATGAGTGTCAGAAAGACGCTATACAAAGTCGTACTTTTTCTTATACTTCATGTACTTTTGCATTAGTCGAGTGGTTCCAACTACGACTGCTGACTGCTACCCGTGGCCTGGGGCCTTGGATTCAATCCCTGGGCAGGCAAAAATAAACGTTTTTCTATAATAAAATTCTCAGTAGCTGGCTGTCTGGACTTGTGCCCGTCGATAGACTCGCTTTATTTACATGCGGCTTAGAACATAACTGGTGAAATACGACACTACGACACTGCTTCCGTATATTTGGTAAACTAACCAGTTTCTTATATGTTTCAGCAAATCCTGTACGAGGAACTTGTGGAAGCAAAAGAAGCACTAGGAGGCAAAGAGTTTGACGCCGAATGTTTAGCTAAACTGCCATATCTGGATGCTGTAATTAAAGGTACCTCGAACATTATGTCCCTTTTTTAATGACATAAGGTCAAAAGCATATATTATCTAATCAGTCGCTAGACTTTCAACCCTTCGACTGTTCATGACGACAGTCATCAATATTCGTACAGCCGCACACTGTACCTGCGGCGGCGGTAATATTACGAATCGGAGCTTATTAGTCGATTTCTAGATTTATTAGACGACTTCTCTTATTTTTTAAATAGATAGAAAAGATACGGATGTCTTAAATGTCCACGATAGTCTGACAGTTCTTTCGAAATGGTTCGCGGCTAATAATCTTTTACTTAATGCGAACAAAACTAAGTGTAATATAAATATATGGCAAGAAACTAGATTTTATTACGGAAATAATATTTCTAGGAATTATTCTAGATTCGAGATTGTAATGGGGCGCCCACATTAGAGCTCTTTCAGGTAAATTAAGTTCAGCTGCATATTATGTATAGAAATAATTTTATTTTATAGAAAGAAAGAAAAATGCAGTCATTGGCATTACATAGACAGCAAAAATAACATCTAGAGGCAATTCCCACGAATTTAATTTATTTGTAGGCGAATCTAGAGTAAATTAAAGTGATTGTACTTTTTCTTAACTTTATTGCACAAAATTCAAAATGGTGTCAGTTGCCGTATTCCTGAAGTTGTCGATTCGCCCACAAATAAATTAACTTCGTGCGAATCGCCTATAGAAAAAATAATATTATTTAAAAGTGTCCATTTCGGATGAGTGAATTCGTGCGAAACAACCAATAAGCCCAAACTGAACTTTATGAGGAGACCATCCCACAGGTATGAGTGACAACTACGACACTCTACGAAGCAGAACTATTCTAAGCCTCAATGTGTTTTGTTTGTGTATTTTGACTCATCCACTGATTGACCATCAACATCAGCCTAGTCTTTATCCAACTATGTCGGGATTGGATTCCAGTCTAATCGGATGCAGCTGAATACCAGTATTTTACATGGAGCGAATGCCTGCCTGACCTCCACAACCCAGTTACATGGTAACACGATACCCCTTAAGTTGTCAGACTTTCGGGCTTCTGACTACCCGTAACGACTGTCAAAGATCTACAAATGACAGCCGGGACCAACAGTTCAATGTGCTTTCAGTTTAAGGATCTCGATATGACCGACTACTGATGACCGCGGCAAGTAGAAACTAACTTTTCTCCTTTTTGTTACAGAATCTCTAAGAAAATACCCAATCATGGGCTGGCTGGACCGCGTCGCACTCAAGGACTACAAAGTGAACGAACACTTGACCATCCCTGCTAAGACAGTGGTCTACGTGAATGCTATTGGTATGCACAGGGATTCCACGTACTTCCCAGAGCCTGAAGTATTCAGACCTGAAAGATTTTTGCCTGAAAACGCGAAGAGTGTCGTCCCTTACAGCTATATGCCTTTTGGAGAAGGACCTAGAATGTGTATAGGTGAGTTACTTACTTAACGAATTTTCTTAATACCGTGATCAACCAGTGCTGAAGGTCAAAGTCAATACGAAAAGCAAAGTCAGCATAGCAAAGTCAACTTGATAGCTTACTAAAGAAATTGACTATCAAACTAATTACCCGTTAATCAAATCACAACTGCCATTCTGTGTTAGTCGTATGAAATGATATGACAAATCTACGAAGTGTGTCAATTTGCTCCAGAAAAAACTTCGCTGACTTGAATCCTTAAATTGGAACAAAATCACAGTTCGAATCAACGTCATCGTACTTGACAAATGAGCCCCTTTGTGAGGACAATCGTCGTGATGGTTTGGAGACAAAGGGGCTTACAAAGAAGCAATAAATTAAATATAATTTTATCTAAAGTAAGGTAGGATACCAAGTCTACCCCGAGACAAATTTTGACACGACCAGGCAACGAATCGAGTTAATTCAATTCACTAATTGTTAATTAAATTGATCTTTCACTGTTACGGTTGATAAATTGACAGATCGGAGGGATCATAAGTCATTATTTCTTGTCATATTAAGGGCATTGGTAAAGGTTGGTTGCTTGAAGGCATTAATATTCCGCATTTGGAAGCTCCCTAATTAATTGATGATTTGTCTACTGAGAAATTATGATAACGTTTACGTTTTAGCTTTTCTTCTAAGACCTACGTTAAATTTCCACATTTATATCTGTAATTCATATGGTGTAATTACATAAGAAACTTGTACTAAAATATTGGTATGCAGCTGCTTCCGGTTAGACTGGAAGCCGACCCAAAATAGTTGGAAAAAGGCAAGGCAGATCAATAAAGGAAATTTTATTTTCAAATAAGTATTTGGTATTAAATAATATAAGATAATTAAATGGTATTAGATAATATAAATAATAAACAACCTTAATATAATAATAATAATAAAAAAGGAGATAATAAAGAGTATTCTATCTCTATTTATCTTGGCTGCTTCGTTTGTCGCGTGGTGGCAAGCGCGGCTAATGAACACGAGGTCCTAGATTCCATTCTCAGTTCGGGAAAAGTTATTGGGTATTGCCATTATTAATTTCTGTGGAACAGGCCGAAGGATTTGAGCACGGTCCACGGCAATAAGCGCATCCCACATTTCATGAGACTTAAACTTAACTGGCTAAACGTCCGTGCAATACACCTCTGCCCTTCCTTTCGACGACACAAGCATGAGATGTTGTGATATTTTTTTTTTCATCCGCAGGTAAACGCATAGGACAGAACACAGTCCGCTACGGTATAGCAGCCGTGGTGCTGAACTTCGAGATCAAACCACTGCCCAAATATCCCATCCCCAACGACATCCCCATTGAGAAGAGAGGCTTGTTCTACCTTCCCGCTATACCACTCTCCGTAGAATTCAAGCGAAGGAAGTAGGAAATGTTAAATGATTTTGTATTAATTATTTCGCGCGTTAAGTCTTAAGTCTCATCGTGAAAACTTAGGTAGAGTTAGCTGTCAATAGTGTCTGTCAGCGCCCTAGTTGTTTGTTGCGGATCGGTAAATATCGCAATGAACGTGGCTGAACTGTCAAAATTAAAGAAAATTCCATCAATTGTCATTTTATTTTTACCCGACTACGGCAAAGCAATCAGGAGAGTTATGATTTTATGTCTTCTTATTTTTCGTCTGGTTAGTGACTAACCTAGTGTCAGACTTTTTATTCCGCCCATGGGCCTCTGACTTGGCTTCACATGCCGTCAAGAAATATACCTCAGGCATGCCGGTTTCCTCACAATGTTTTTCTTCACCGTTTTTGAAGCAAGTGATAATTCTGCAATTCGCACATGAATCCGAAAAGTCAGAGGTGCGTGCCTTGGGTTCGAACTCGAGATCTATGACTTTGCAGTCCGACGGTCACACCACTAGGCTATCACTATTTTATGTGTGTTAGACAATTACCCCGCAGGTAGGATGATAGCTCACATCACCAAAGTTTTGAGATTTTTCAGAATAGGGCGGGTGTAAGAAGATCCAACACTCAGAGACTTCGAGTCACATATTCTTATCATGTACGAGATTCAGTTTGTTCTCGAAGTTCCTTGATAATTACTAAGATTTTGATTTCAAATTCAGTATGAATTGTTACACACGCTTACCGTGGTTTTCGCACTGCACTATGTGATGGCATCTACGCTATCATCAATTGAGCTTGTATCAACATAAACGTTTAGGTACGTAATTATGATAACACTGTTATAATATTTATATTGTTTCAAATAAATATTTGGTTACACTTATAATGACTTTCGTTTTCTTTAACTTATTAGGTAACGCAGCTTATATACTATTAAACAAGCAATATTTAGATATATATATATATTATATAAATGACACACGGGTATCTACCCTGTGCCGTTTAGGACCAGTCTTGTAGATCGTAGATCGTTGATAGTAGATATAGGTAGTCGGTTTTCAATCACACACAACTCTTAACTCAAACTCAAAGCATTTATTTCAATTATAACATTTACAGGCACTTTTGAGTTATCACTTATCAAAGTGTCATTCGGTTTGAGTTATTTTTTGAAGCTAGTCGCCCATTTCAAACGAAGTAGGTTCCTAATGGAGAAGAACGGGCAAGAAACTCCATGGACACTCTTTTAAATCAAAACATTATATTACAGAGGTTATTTGTTCAAACTCAAACTCAAACTCAAAGCATTTATTTCAATTAAACCATTTACAGGCACTTTTGAATTGTCAAGGGGTCAGTCAGTCACAAATATGAAGCTAGTTGCCCATTCCAAAGCGTAGGTTCCTATGGAGAAGAACGGGCAAGAAACTCCATGGACACTCTTTTAAATCATAATGTTGTTACAAAATATTGGTTACATCATTCATGTTGAAATTATACATGTGAGACCAATGTAGAAAGACGTGCACGTAAAAAGCGTCCGTTATAAAAAGATAAAAACAATTCAAAAATTAAAATAAGCCGTGGCAGATAAGAGATGACCAGTCCCTACTGACGGCGCCCGTTCACGAACATGACGCATGGATCAGCACCGTTTAGCTCAACCATTTTGAAGGGAACTTAACGATCCAACACACACGCCACCACCAGCGAGACATTTGAGTGAGCATGACATACTCTCAGCCGCCAGGGCACATTCAAGTCAATGAAAGACGTACTCAGTAAATGGTAGCTTCATAGAAGGTACATGGTCACAGTGCTCACACATGTGCTTTGCAATTATATAATACTATGAGATTGAAGTTATACAATTCAAAGATAATTTATGCAATCTTCAGCAGCTCCGACAATATTTTCGAATGCTAAAATTAAATTAGTTTATGCGCCCTTGTGGAGCTGGACCAGCGTTGAGCCAAGCATTTTTGTCACCTATATAATCCCCCAGCTTATAATATGCTTGGTAGCATAGTGTGCGTTTTATACAAGATTTAAATTTAGTTTCATTTAGTTGTAGTATGTGGGGAGGTATTTTATTATAACATTTTAAACAGTACCCCATGAAAGATGAGTCTACTTTCGCCAGTCTGAAACCCGGTTGAACTAATTGATCCCTATTTCTAGTACTATAATTGTGTCTTTCACCTCTTTTACTGAAAAGATTAAGATTTTTCCTGACGTACATGATGTTTTCATATATATATTGACAAGGTACCGTCATGATGTTAATGTTTTTAAACAGTTCCCTTAGAGAATCGCGCCTGCGGAGGCAATATATTGCTCTAATGGCTCTTTTCTGCAGAATAAAAATAGAGTCGATATCTGCAGCCCGTCCCCATAGTAAAATACCGTAAGACATGATACTATGAAAGTAACTGAAATAGACTAGCCTTGCGGTATCTACATCAGTAAATTGACGGATTTTTCTTACAGCATATGCTGCTGAACTTAGCCGTCCTGCAAGAGATGTTAAATGCGGACCCCATTGCAGCCTTGAGTCGAGCGTGATCCCCAGGAAAACAGTTTTATCAACGAATTCTAGTTTCTCCCTATTCAATACTATATCACAATCACTACTTTTAACATTCGGTAAAGCAAATCTTATGCATTTCGTTTTTTTCCCATTTAATACTAAATTATTTGCAGTAAACCAATTTTGGACCTGCAGTAGGGCGTTATTTACGTCGTCAAGATTTGATGCACGTCTATTTATCTTAAAAATTAGGGAAGTATCGTCAGCAAATAACACCATTTGTGGTTGGTTTTTTAATAAATGGGGTAGATCATTAATATAAACTAAAAAGAGGAAAGGACCTAAAATCGAGCCTTGTGGAACACCCATTTTTACTTTTAGACCCAGTGAATTGACACCATTAATTTGGACTTGCTGTTGTCTATCATTTAAATAAGATTTTACTAAACTGAGCGCAAGTTTACCTAGTCCGTAATGCTCAAGTTTCAAGAGTAAGGTTTCATGATTTACGCAGTCAAATGCCTTCGAGAGGTCGCAAAAGATTCCTATGGCATCTTGAGCCTCCTCCCACGCTGTAAATATGTGTTTTAATAAGGTGACACCGGCGTCAGTCGTACAACGTCCTTTGGTGAAACCATATTGCTGATCGTGTAAGATTTGGTTGGTGTTAAAATGATTAAGCATTTGATTGAGCATTACCTTTTCGAATACTTTGCTGAATACCGGCAGCACGGATACTGGTCTATAATTGTTGGCGTCTTTACTGTCCCCAGATTTAAAAAGTGGTATAACCTTACTGTATTTCATTAAATCCGGGAAGACTCCTTGATCCACACACAAATTAAATATTAAAGCTAAGTATGGTGCTATAGTCTCAATTATGGATGTACAAACTTTGATAGATAATCCCCATAGATCTTCGGTCAATTTGATTTTAATTTGCCGAAAAGCTTTAATAACTATCATAGGATTTATATGTTTAAATTGAAATTCAACCGGACAGCCTGGGACATTCGCTCTTAATAAATGAATTGAGACATCGGGTGAAGAATTTATAGTTTCCGTCGTTTTAGATGGTATATTAGTAAAGAAATGTACAAATTCTTGAGCTACTTCTAAGTTAGAGCTTATTGCACCACGTGAAGTCTCCAATGTGTAATCAGTGTTTCGTACTTTTTTCCTGTTCGTTTCATTATTTATAACTTTCCAAACTGTTTTTATTTTATCTTCTGCTGATTTGATCTTATTGCTAATGTACAAGGCTTTAGCTATCTTGCAGGTATTTCTAAAATTTTGGAATATGTAGCAACATACTTGTTGAAAGTTTCAGTGTTAATGTAAGGCTTAAGGCCATACAGCTCGAAAAGCCTTTCCCTACTTATCCTAATACCTCTAGTTGCCCAGTCACTAAATATAAAATTAGGGCAAATATACTTTGTTTTCTTTTCAAAAGTTTTATTGAATTCAGTGTGCACTACTGAAAAGAAATCCTCATACAATTTATTTGCATCGTCCATATTATAATCCAGAACATTTAACTCATTATTTAGGATACTATTGAATCTATTTAATTTGCCATTTGTTATTGGTCTAAATTGTATTTGCACTTTTTGCAAAGGTGTTTTAAACTTAAAAGTTACAGTTTGTCCACTATGATCTGACGGCAAATAATTTACGATGGCTTTAGCTAAATAATCACAATCGCAGAAGACATTATCGATACAAGTAGCAGAAGTTGAAGTTACTCTAGTAGGTTCTGTAAAAATATTAGATAAATTGAATGATTTAAAAAGGCTTAATAATCGACTGCTATTTAAAGTGTTTTCCAGAATATTAATATTAAAATCACCACAAATAATTGCGGTTTTGTTACTGAATGCAAGTTTCGCTAGGACATCTTCCATTATTGACTCAAATAAAGAAAAGTTCTCATAATTAGGGGGTCTGTACACGCACACTACAACATGCTTATCCAGCTCAACACAGGACAGTTCGATGCAATGTTCAACAGATAAACCAACTATGTCATTACGTTCCTTCGTTTTTAAACAATTTTTAATCAAGATTAGAGAACCTCCACGCAGCATAGATTTACGGTTAAAACAACTGCCCATACTATAGTTCTCATAATTAATTAGCATTTGGTAATCCTTTAACCAATGTTCAGTGAAACAAACAACGTCAAGCTTTGTTTTTTCTAAAAACATTTCAATTTCTAATAATTTGGAAGAAATACCTTGAATATTTTGATGAAATAATTTCAAGGCATTCTGCTGATCTCCTTTCTGGTAAATATTTATTTTAGAGCCAGAAGATACCTTGTTGTTGTTAGTTAATAGAATATTCTTACTTGTACCTTCTGTTGTCTTACAAACTAGTTTAAATGACTATCCGGAGTTGACCCCATGACCTCAATGTCATCACCAGGCAGTGAGCTCATAGTGAGTGAGGGACATGGAACCTCCTTCGTACAATCTGTATAAATATTTATAGCATTTGAGCTACATTTATTCAGGCTCACCACCATATTATTAGTACTATTACTAATCATTGTGGTGTTAATAACACAAGACTTCGACATACTACCTATGTCTGAGTTTATATAAAAAGCTAATAGCCTTGCTATTATGTGTCTAAAACTAACAGGCAAATACACAGTATTCCTAGTCGATTTCAAAGTTTCCACAAAAATGTTGGTGTCAAGAAATACAAGCTTGTCACTATAATGACTAACCAAGAAGTGCATATGCTTATTAAGCATATGAATATAATTGTTTTGTCTATTTGTCAATTTTTCAAAATATGGGAAAGCACACAATATTATTTTACTGCAATTTAACTTTAACAACTCAGTTACACAGTCAGTGATTTCTTCTTTTTTTACCTTAGAACTATTACCTACAAATACAGTAATGTTGGTTTTAGGATTATATACATTTCCTGTTACTGATGCCATTATTCGTTTGTAGGTTGACCCTGGCATACAATAATTTTGAGTAGAATAACACAGGTTGTTACTAATTAATTTACCTATACCTCTTCCTATACTATCTGAGAACATAACTGAACGATAACAATCAAGACTACTGAAAGTTGGACAACTACCAATCTCAGGCTGTACCACTTGAGATAGATCTTGTACTAAACCAGATACATCTTGGTGGAGGATACAGTCTTGAGACTCAGTCTGGGACGGGTCCTCCGTTTCCTCAGGCTGGACAGCGACAGGGTTTGAAACCTTCTGACAAGTACACTGACACATAACTAACTCATTAGCAGCAAGGATATGTTCTTTAATTTGGTTCTGAGAACCCACATATTTAATGAAAAGGGAACTAAGTCTGCCCTCAAGTACCTGTATGTCGGACTGTAAGCGCTGTGTATCAATTTCATAGATGTTTTTGCTGTCTTCTAGTTTGATTTGATAATTATTTAATTTATTGATTAAATCAATACGTTCCTTTCTCCGTGGAATATTTTTGGAAAAATGTTTTTGTTGTCTCTTAATTTGATTACATTTTTTAATTATTCTATTTAGTTTTGCATATTTTTTCATTTTCTTATGACTAACTTTATAGCTATAATTCTGTTTCAATAAGGAATCTTCAGTAAGGTCAATAGTTATCATGGAATGAGGGTCACAATTAGTATTTAATAACTCATTATATAAGTGATTAGTTTCTTTAACCTGAGTACATTCTTTTTCTTTCTCTAACTGGCTAATACGACTATTAGCATGAATTAATTCATCTTCTAGGTCCCTAATTTTGCTTAAAGCCTCCTCATACAAGTTACTACAGTTGCTGAAACCATCCGTGACCACCTTCAGTTGATCGCGTTCATCAACAACATTCAAAAATTGCTGATGTAGGTCTACTAGCTCCCGTTTAAGGCTGGAGTTTTTGTTGATAATCTTCTTGACTTCCTCCTCACTTTCGTCACTCTCTTGTAATAATTGTTGACATTGGAGTTTAGATGCTTCAAGGTTTTGGAGGGCCGTTCTCAATTTAAGCTCCATATCCTGAGCAGTAGCCCTACGGGTCATTACAGGCATGGTTTCAGGATTTGTAACTGAAATTAGAATAAAGAAACGGTGAGAAAAAGAAGGATAGGCAAATAAACTTGGAAATGAAAGGCAAAATGGGAGAAGTTAGTGTTGTTTAGTGGAGAAATGAGGTAGGCTACTAAATTAGCTTGAAGAGCTATTATTATCAATGCTATATTATCAAATTAAATGTATTATTTAGATATTTTTATTGTCTGAGGATTTACTTTTTCTTATGTGGGTAGGTTGCCTAGATTTTACAACGATTCGATTTGATTCAACGATTACAATCTCAGTCCTTTCTAACACAAGTTTTCTTTTCATGTTTATTACCCACACACGCCATTCGGTGCGCCACGCTTTTCTCAAAATCGGGTGACATACCCCGCATTTCAATACAATATCTCATTACTAAGTTTGTTCAATAAAACTTACAAACAATCCTAAAATGCTTATCAGTTAATTCTTTTATAATTAAACAATGCTAATATTCACAAATACAGAGGTTATTCAGATTAAAGTTGAATTACAAGCTTCATTACTTTCTACAACTTCACTATTTCTCTTTTGACAACACTTCCTGTGATTCAAGGAATTTAATCAAACAACAGGTATTCATTAGTAAATTGCAGTGTAAAATAATCTTATTACTTTATAGTTGGTTTTCTATTATTGAAACTTATTTAGTTCTAGTATTAAATTATTACATTCAGTTATTGATCTTAATATTCGCAAACCGCGCCATCTCAGGTACCGCTTTGTCATAAACAAATTTACTATGTCAAATGACCACTTGTTAATATGACTAAAAACCCATAAATCATTAAATAAATGTTCCCTTTTAATTTTAACTTTAGTTTTTGCCCCAACATCGAAATTAGGTATAGTAACTCACAGTATATTGACTGAGTTCACAAGTTGGGCAATAGAACTGGCGTTTGATCTCAAAGGAATCGAATTGCACATCGATTCACAAATGCACGCAAATGGTTGTAACAGTATTCCACAGTTTCCCATAGAGGGCAGGATCAAAGACTTTATGGTGAATAACAATTATAATAAGTAGTTACGCATAAGATTATGTTATAATCTTTACAGGTAGACGCTTTCGCGGCGACATAATATATATATTGGTAATCACGTTCTCGAAAACGCCTCTAACGATTTCAATAAAAGTTGTTATATAGGGGGTCGGGGGCGAAAAATCGATCTAGCTAGGTCTCATATCTGGGAAAATTCGTTTTCTCTATTTTCACAGCGTCGGGAATGTGATACAAAGTTTATACCTAGACGACATGTTTATCTATTTTCACCCTAGCAGACTGATAAGTGATGTGTGAACTTATCAAGATGTCTAAGTAGTATGTCTATTAATATGTATAGACCTTGCTTTTTATTGCAGTGGAACCAGAAAACGTACGTACTTATCTGAATATGCGCTTTTATAATTTCTAACGTGACGATATTTTTATCGTGGTCGTCCACGGTATCACACGATGACATTATAACATGCACGTATTTTTATACTTTTTATGGACGTGAACGTGAAAGTCCACGATAATATCTTCACATTAGAAATTATAAAAGCGCACATTGCCGCTAAATTTTCTTTGGTAATCATATCCCATAAAAAGCTGTACTCTAATTACGTCGTACACGATCAATCGGAATTTGAATCGTTTTGAAACAAATTGCTAATCTATTGCTTCAAAAGTTCGAAAAAAATCTGCTGGACAACGTAAATAACGCAATTAATGTTGTTGAACTGTCAAAATGAAACAAATTTATCGTAATAGTTTACGAAAATGTGTTGCGTATTTAGATCGCTGAGTTCCATGTAGACCCATTCATAGAAGAGGTCAGAAGATACGTTAGTTGAATCAAGTAAAATTAATAAAAGTTTTAACGGTGGACATACATTTAAAAACTCACCAAAATAAATGTACCTACAAGAATAATAAACGTTCTTTACGACGGAAAATTTATTTACACACATTTTACTTTTTTATTGCGTCGTGACGGTAAAATCGTGACAACAACTCGTGGGCTACGATTTTAACAACACCCTACGGATAATTACCAGCGTTTAATTGCAGTGACATCAGCTTTTTTCCCTGGGATGGCAGTCATAGACGCTTTTGATCACTTACAATCAGTTGAGCTCCTTCAGTTCTGAGACAAATGCGTGCACTGACTGGACAAGTCCATTCAAATCTGTGTGGTTCTTTCCTCAAAATACCATCTCAGACTCCAATCTACATGGTCCTCAAATAATCTGATCAAGATTATGTCTAGACATTAAAAAACTGTGACCTCTGAGTTTTCGTCTAGAATAGTCGGATAGGAAACGCTGACCTCGTCTAGTTTTTTTAAATATGATTGACGTGTAAAAGTTTTTGTACAAACCTACTTCTAATCTAATATTATAAAGAGATAAAAATGTTTTTTTTGTTTGTTCGTTTTTTTGTTTGTATTTGATAAACTCAAGAAATAAATAACTGATTTAAATAAATTCTTTCACCTATAGAAAGCTACATTATCAGCGTGTAACATGGGCGTATTTTATTTTTACCCGACTACAGCGAAGCAAAAAGGAGGGCTATGATATTGACCGGTATGTATGTTCATCTGTTACCTAACTTCTAAACTACTGATCATAATTTCACAAATGAGGTATCGTTGGAAGCGTCTTGATCGTCCGCTGGTAACAGGAAATGTGAAAAAAAAAAAAAATGTATGCCATGCTGGGTATCTAATGAAAGGGCTTGACGAAGAGTATATTACAAATATGTATATATCTCATATTGTCTAAGTAAATAAATATGTTTAAATAGTTAAAAGCAAGCAAAAGTTAGACTGTGCTACGATGGCGCGGCTGTAAAATGAATACCTATCATACAATAAAACCTAAACAAAAAAACAATGCGGCCCTGTAAATACTTTATCACGAAATTATAACTCCAAAATAATTTAAATAAAAAGTAAGTTCAAAAACTAAAACCAGACTACTGAAAAATCACGCTCTAAGGTAGCTATCTACCTTAGAGCTATAATCACGCTTTAGGTATACAGGCATGCGACGACGGCATTACCTTGGCCATTTTTGTACCTATGTCTTGATTTCTGTCTAAAATATTTTCTTGTTTCATACTTTTTAGAGTGTGATTTTTCAGTAGTCGGGTTATAGTTTTTTTCAAAATAGTTAGTGATCCCTGCGAAAATTGCAATAATGTTCAATTCAATTCAATTTATTCAGAAATAATTTACATTGTGTTTAAAATCATAAATAAATGAATAAAAACACGTTCAGTAAAACTATAAAAATAACACATTCATAACATAATACAATAAGTTATAGTATATGTATATTACATTATAAGCCTGTGTTGTCCCACTGCAGGGCAAACCGGGACCTAGAAAAGTGGAAAGGTGGAAAGGAGGCCCCTTCCATCTTTCCACGTCTCCCGTTCTACTGCGATGGCGGGCCAATCCTTTAAGAAGGCGTCCAGCTCATCCCGCCATCTCTTTCTGGACCTGCCGCGTGGTCGTTCCCGCTATTTGGGATCCACTGAGTGGTGATTTTTGCATATTGCTGCTCCAACATGCGACAGATGTGGCCAACCCAGTTCCACTTTAGTCCAGGAACTGTGCGGCCAGCGTCCGCGATTTGTGCTTTGGAACAAAGTATAGAGATCCTAATGCGGTCTGTGAGTTTGACACCTAGTATGCTTCGTTCCATAGCCCGTTGGCAGACTCCGAGTGTGGACTTTTGACGCTTTATAAGAGACCATGTTTGCACTCCGTAGGTGTGGGTGGGAAGAATGCACATGTCCATGAGCTTTCGTTTTAGTGAAAGCGGGAATGGTTCTTTCATGAGATATTTCATCGACCAATAGTTCTTCCAGGCGTTTCCTGTTCGTCGAGTGACTTCTTTGTCTTGTCTCTCGTCTTCTTGCCTGGAAGGATACTATTTGGTTGAGGTAAGTATCCTCATGGACATACTCAACCTCCACATCCCCAATTTCTAAGTTGCGTTCGATGCTGTTCGTCATTAGCTTTTTTTCGACAATTTCATCTTAAGTCTGACTTGAAGACTGGTGTGGCTCAGTTGTGCAAGCATTTGGCCTAGTTCAGCTGCTGAAGAAGAAAAGAGGCCAATGTTGTCAGCTAAACGTGGATTGGTCAATCTCCTTTCTCGGACGACAACACCCTTGTCCCGTTTTTCCCGAGTTTGGGAGACAGCGGGTCAATAATGCAATAATGTAATCCTCCTCAAATTCAAGGTATCAAAAGTTTATCCATAAAAGTCATTATTTGTCGTGCACTGCGAAAATTATTGATGATAAATAAAATAAAAAATTCGCGAGGCTATAGACGTTTTTGTGCGTTTTTTTGTAACTAAGTATTATAAATTATTTAGTTAAGTCACAACAACCGTTTTTTATTCAAATTACTCAATCAAAACACGGTTCGAATCTAAAGATATAGTTTCATAATCAAGGTTGATTATCATCACGCTATGGCCCTTAGGAGCCGAGAAAAAGTAAAAAAGTTAGAAAAAACGCAAAGCGAAAACGAAGTGCAGCGCAGGCGCGCGATGCGTAGAACAATATTATTCAGAAATTTCATATATTTATAAATTTCACGCGGATGAAGTCGCTGGCAGAAGTTAGTACAGAAATAAAGTCATTTATTAATCATGCGGACAGTAACCGTCATGATTGTCACGCAATTACATAAAAAAAACTCGCGTAATACAAATGCACATCGTGTAAACAAGATAAGTGACTCAATCCAAACATAACAAATACTTAATAAGACAGTAATTACCATCTGTAAGTAATGTATTAAGAATATTATCAGAACATTGTATGTATCGCAATATCTAACGAAGACGATCAAAACACGCAAATGATTAAGCGTCAATTATACGTAGATAATTTTAATGTTGTATTTTTTTAAAGAATACAACATTATATAAATGAAAGACGATGAAAATTCTCTATCATATAAGCCGTATCGTTTCTCGAATGCTGCGGTAGACTGGTAGACAGTACTTAGACCACACACAAGATGGGTAGATGGGTGGAAGATGATATGGCTAGGAAGGGAGTGAATACCGAGATGAAGGCTCGTAGGCTTAAGGAATAATATAGGTAAGGAAGAACCACCGGTCTCGAACAAAGAGGATAAAGACAGCAGGATGATTTGATAAGCTTTGACACTATTCTTTTTACCCGATTACGGTGAAGCAAAAAGGAGGGTTATGATTTTGGCTGGTAAAAATGGTCAAGGTAAAGCCGTGGTCGCATGCCTTTACACCTACAAAATTACAATGGCATGTGACGACGGCATTACCTTGACCTTTTTTGTACCCATGTCTTGATTTCTGTCTGAAATATTTTCTTGTTTCATAGTTTTTAGAGCGTTATTTTTTTACTATTTTTCCTTGTCGTTTTCTCTGCATGCAGTAATAAACTTTTTATTATTTTTGTTTTATGTTAGACCTGTGGGACACCGTTCTAATTTTTTTTTTTCGATTGTCAGGTGCAACTCGTGTCTTAATTTTTCAGAAACAGAGGGTTCTAGGTGGACCGTCTTACCCTAGATGTTAAGCCTAAGGAAATAAAACCTTAGTATTTCCAACAATGGATAAGGAAAAGTGACAACCCATTCCTTTGTCTGGGTATGGGTGCAAATTATAATTTAAAGGTAAATTTTCTGACAGATTGGTGAAGAAGAGGTCTATCTCCAGCAGTGGGATGGTGGAGGGTGAGTATGATGACGATGAAACGTGAAGATGAGAGAGTATTAAATAAAAAATAAACGTTAAGCAAGAAGAGGAATGAAGTGTTCCTTACTTACCTCTGTCTGGGGTTGGGTCCAAATTATTCACGTAATTGGTCAACAAAAAACACATCAACCTAAGATATACATTTTTTTTTTAGAAAAACTACTTTGATTTAAGACAAGACAGGATAACGATTATTTATTACAAAGCGTTTTTTTTTTTAATTTGCTTTGTTTAAATCACATGACTATACGTAATAATTAGTGACGGAATTGCGCAGTAGGTATAAGTATGTTGTTATGTGTCTTCGATACAGTTACGGAGGGTGACCTTTTCACCAAGAATAGATTGCGGCTGTTTCCAAGATCAGCGATGTTATGACCGGCAAAATCCCCACGTCATTGATAACCAATTAATTCTTATCAGTTTTTCGAAAATACATCCCATATAAGTACTTATTTAAAGAAACTGGCGAAATGTGGATGTACTATAGGTACACCTCTGCCTAACACTTGTAATGATAAATACAATCCCGGTGAATCAATCCGACATATTGTTTCCGGTTGTTCTCGTCTTGCTAACGGCGAGTACTTGCACAGACACAATCTAGTGGCTAGGATTATCCACCAGCAACTTGCCATGCAGTACAACCTTGTGGAGTCCGAAGTACCATACTACAGGTATGTGCCCGACCCAGTTCTCGAGAATGGTCACGCCACATTGTACTGGGATCGATCTATTATCACTGACAGGACTATTGTAGCCAATAAGCCTGATATTGTGGTAATAGATCGACGAGAGCGCCGTGCAATGATTGTTGATATCGCTGTCCCTCATGACGAGAATCTCGTGAAAGCTGAGAACGATAAAAAAATCAAGTATCTTCACTTAGCACACGAGGTTGTCGACATGTGGGACGTGGACTCTGCAATCATTGTACCGATAATAGTTTCGGTTAATGGCCTAATAGCGGAGAGCCTCGATCAACACCTCAGGAGGCTCTCATTGCGCGGCTGGGTCAAGGGCTTGATTCAGAAAGCAGTACTTCTGGACACGGCACGCATAGTGAGGAGGTTCCTTTCTCTAGAGCCCTGACCACCGGCAGCTTGGACCCTGTTCCTGATGCCAATGGGCCACTATTTTTTATATTTTTAAATGTTTTTTTTTTTTTGTGTTATTTATAAAAATATTTAAAAATGTAAACGATATGTATTAAAAATGAAATAAAAAAAATACAATCATAATCATAAATCTTTATTTATCTCAACATCATATTACAGGCACTTGTAAATAAAATGCACAATCTTAAATAGAGAAAGGTGTCTGGGGTAGGAGGGTCCTGAGTTACAGATCACCCGGCTCTCTTAGATAGGAGGAGAATACAAGCGTGATATTATGTTATGTTATTATAAATAAAAGGTTTAGTATCTGAATGAGATTCCTTTGCGTCATTTTGTAAAAACCTTTTTATGGCACTCGTTAAAAACCAGTCTATATGCAAATACCTACATTGTAATGGCAATGATATAGCAAGATTTCCTATATAGATGATATGTTAATCAGCATAATAAAAACATAATCTAATGCTATCATTATCGATTTTATGCATTGTTATGAGACAATATCTAAAAGTACTTACTATCTGTTACCTTCCTACCGAACATAGAAGGCAGGTGGGTCATTTTAAATTTTTTTGTACATTTTGTTGTTTGAAAACGTCCACGTGTATTTTGACCAGAAATAGCACATTGAAGTGGTTAAATTTGTATTATTATCCTTGAACAACATTTTTCCCTGATGGGTTTCAACATTTCAGATCAAAATAATAGATAATTAAGAAAAAAATGGTGTTAACATCTTTAGTCTCATAATATTACCATACATCAACCCCGTGTCTCTAAGCACGAGCGCGTTACTAAAAGTTTAATAAAGAAGAAACTACTCACATATTCACATGTTCTCATTGCCCAATATCTTTATGACTCTAATTATGATACTCGTATTAAGGATATAAAATAGAAATAAATAACCTAATGCATAATAATAATAACATCCTTTCAATTTGTGTCTTCATTTCATTCTATTTTGTTATTCGTTTTTGTAACACCATTATCAGTAGATATTTGAGGTTTTCAACCGGCAGAATTCTCAATTTAAAACCGTCCTGTCAGATGAAACAGAACGTCTGTCCGGCCATTTAATAGCTGGTGCCATCAAAAAGACGCATGTGTTTGATCCTGTGTGGTGTTTTTCTACAATAAACTTTTCATTTTGGTTGGTAAAAACAACAGTAAGTCTTTCTCTTATTATTGTTGCGTAAATTATAAGAATAATTTTGACCAACTGCAAAAAAGAAGCTGGATAAGTCCACTAAGAATCTTTTTAACCTTCAAATGTTTGAGTTTGTAATTCAACCTCATGGTCGATTTCATTTTCGTAACGATTTGTTACTTTATTTCGTTCGATAATTCGATTTACAATTCTCTTTGTAATAACGTATTTAAGGTTATTACCAATTTTCAACTCTATAAAATGCCTATTTTGAATGGGCTAGACATTTTAATAAATAATTTAGAAAATGTTAATAACCATAAGAATTACACAATTTTGAGACTGATTATAAACGACTAATTCAACAGACTGATTATATTTTTAATAAATGATTAAGAAGTGATTTCCTTGTTTTAATTATCTTATGTGGAATAGCCCTAACATTTCCTTTTTGTTATTTTTTTGTTACGTTTTTAATTTTTGTAACGGTATTCATTTTAGTTTGATTTTTGTAACAGTACAAAATTTTTGAAAATGACCCAGGTACCTACAGTCACATGCTTTGAAAAATAAACGTCAAACAAACTTATTTCTATTTTTACACGATTGTATACAAACAAAATTATCATTCTTTGTTTTTTTCACTACACAATGTGCATTCATCACTATTTCTGACTTCCAGAACACGTGAGAATCGTGAGAATTCTTATTTACTAATAAAACTAATTTTAATTGGTTTGTCTGTCCGAGAACTTACCTGTGCAAAAAGATTTTATATTAGCTTGCTTCGTTCGTATCTATTTCCAGTTAGTCGCCTTGTCATCTATTTTTAAAGCACTTCCTGCCATCCGATTGTGGTGAAATTTGGCATACCTACTTATATAACTACAGTGACAACATAAAAATATGATACCATGGAGCTAGTCTGATGATGGAGCCCGAAGATGGTCATAGGAACTCCTCATGATGGTCATAGGTTTTGTCTTGACAAGAGTCAAGAATTATAGCTTAAAAGCTTTAGGTGTAATTGTCCTTCTTACACATAAAAATAAGCATCAAGCATTTTAGAAAATATTAAAGCTGTTTACGTAAGTTTTATTCAATACTTTTTAGTTCATTAAAAGTTTGTTTTCAAAAACTCAAAACTCAAAACTAAAAGCATTTATTTCAAATAAACCAATTACAGGCACTTTTGAATTGTCAAGGGGTCGGTCAGTCAGAAATATTATGAAGCTAGTCGCCCATTCCAAAGCGTAGTAGGTACCTATGGAGAAGAACGGGCAAGAAACTCCACGGACACTCTTTTAAATAAAATAAAATGGTTACATAATATTGGTTACATCATTCAAGTTGAAGTTATACATGTGAGAACGATGCAAAACATTAAAAGCGTCCGTTAGAAATAAAAATATAAATTAAATTAAAATCGCCGTGGCAGCTAAGAGATGACCAGTCCCTACTGACGGCGCCCGTTCACGAACATGACGCATGGATAAGCACCATTCAGCTCAACCATTTTGAAGGGAGCTAAATGATCCAACACACGCGTCACCGCCAGCGAGACATTAGAGTGAGCATGACATACTCTCAGCTTTTTATAAAGAAGTATTTTTTGTATGCGCTTTTTAATTAATAAGTACTTTTACGCCAACTTTGACTAATCTTTGTATGTGCCGTGGCAATATCTTTTTTTTTTTTTTTTGTGGGAAATTATCAAATAACTTCTCCCGCGTGGAACACACCGTGCCGTCGACCCGGGCCTGGTCCTCAACGGACGGCGAGCTACCCATTGCTCACCGTCCGCAAGCCTGCGCCTACGGTGGCCGGGAATCGGCCTGCATTCCCGACGCCCAGGGCGTCTCCTGCGGCGGCTAGGGGCAATGAACGCGCCCAAACCGGTGCCCCGTAAAGGGCCATGGACCGCACGACCCCCGCGTATTGCCTCCGGCAGGAGGCATTTGGACCCCCTTGATTGGGCAGGAGCCACTTCAAAGCAGCCCCGGCCCGCTCCAGTCTGGGAGCGAAACGTCGGAAGTGCTCCACGAAGTTCCACCGGCTGTCGAGGACGAGTCCTAGGTACTTCATCGTCGACTCGACGCCGATGTGAACTCCTCCTACCGTTATTTGGGAACCTGACGCTGGCGCGTTCCGAGGACCATGAAAACACATGGCCTCGGATTTGTGCAGAGCCACCTCGAGTCCCAATCGCCGGATTCTGTCCACGATTGTCGCAACCCCGTATGTCACTAGTTCAGCCGGTGCGACCTCCCCTGCGCCAGGACCAACGTGTCATCAGCGTAACAATCGATGCTGACGCCGCTAGGGAGGTCGGCGCGCAGCACCCAGTCGTATCCGATGTCCCACAGATCCGTGGCGAGATCTTAGAATTGACCATTTCATAACAGCCAGCTAACATTGGCCCTATCGTTTAAACGTCAACGTTTAATGATATGTCAGTCGATGTTTGGCCATATCATTAATGTAGGGTATCCATGAAAATTTATTTTTGTGAGAAAAATCCAATTTTTTATTTATACTTATCGATGGTTTAAATAATCTTTCTGATCAGTCATTGTTGACTTTTTGCTTGTTGAGTTTATATACATATGCATGTTGCAATGTTTGTAACATTTGCGTAAAACTCCATTGGCTTGTTTTATTGAACTAAAGATAACAATAATAACAATAATTGATCTACTAACGAATGACAACCATTTTTTTGTGCCAACAAAACTGACATTATCTGCAAGCAAAGATAAACTATAGGATATGAAAATCTGTATAAATAACGCTCAGTGTTGATCTCGAATCATAGGAGTGAACACAAGAGATTCCGTGATCCGACAATATTCCGAAAATGATACTAATCCTGTTGTTCTTAGTGACGTTTTTCGTTTTGGCGTGGTTGTTAACACGATGGTGGAGGGTTAAAAGGTACTGGTCAGACAGGGGCGTCCCTCATAACCCACCGCATCCCATATTCGGTAGTCTTACCTTTTTGCAGAGAGAAAATCCAGTAAGTAAAAATTTTTTTTGTATGCTCTTTTCAATTAATAAGTACTTTTATGGTAACTTTTACTAATGGTTCTATGCATAATGTAAAGCTTTTAGCAGGTAAACAAAAGCCTTTAGTTCATAATGTCCGAATAGGCACTATCACATCAGATAAGTACAAAAGCAAAACAGAACCTGCATGAAACTATCTGCTAGATAAAAAAATAAATCGATCGCTTTTTGCTCGCCCGCAAAAAGCCCTAATTTTATTTTTGTGAGGAAAGTCTAAATATTTTATTTATGACGAGTGTTTGCTTTTTGCACACAAATGTTTGCGAAATATTTTAAAAGCATTTAGGCTTAAGATTAAGGCTTACACTTAATTTATTAAATTGACGCGACTTAAATTATTTATTCTTAAAAGTCAGACCGTGGGTGTCTTAAAAGATTCATGGCTAAAAATAACAGCCACATGGGTCGACCTGTAAGGTTAAGCAACGCTTGCCGAGGTCGGTCCGTGGATGGGTGACCATCCATTACATACCGAGACCCTTCCGTGCCTCGGAAACCACGTAAAGCCGTTGGTACCGGCTGTCATTTGTACATCTTTGACAGTCGTTACGGGTAGTCAGAAGCCCGAAAGTCTGACAACCAGTCGTACCAAGGGATATCGTGTTACCCAGTAACTGGGTTTGTGGAGGTCCGATAGGCAGTCGCTCCATGTAAAATACTGGTATTTAGCTGCATCTGGTTAAACTGGAAGCCGACCGCAACGTAGTTGGGAAAAGGCTAGGCAGATGATGGTGATGGCTGTCTTAAAAGGCCACCAAGATATTAGCCTCTTGGTAGCCGTGGCCTGTTATGCCAATCCTCTTGACAATGTCAGAACAGGCTACGAATCGTAACAAACTGAGACCTATAACTTTGGATAGCCTATGGTATCCAATACACAAGCTAAAGAGAATGGACTCCTATCTGGATTGTACCTACGTGTATTACGTTTTAGCGATTTTACAAGCCAAATATTGTAAAAAAAAATATTGTTCATTTTTCTCTATCAGTTTTATTCTGAATACTACAAAAAACAAATATACCTAACATAAATAAAATTTACCTAACACTCTATCCTTAGGTAACACTGTTATTTTTAGGAAAATGTTCGACGCAGCCATTTTTCCAAAATACAGCTCAGTATTTTCGGCGAATAATGTGGATGAGGCAAAACAAAACTAAAAACAAAGAAAAGCATTGAACATATAGCTCGGGTCAATATTTGATAAAGAAGGTAGTATATTTATTACTTCTTTCAATTTTATTGAACTTAAACTAGTAGGAGTTATAATAAGTCTAATATTGAACACGCTGCTTCCGCATAACCACCGAGTTATCAGTAACCCCGTATTTACCATAATTATTTTTATTTTCAGTCGCTATGGATGCGCAAACTATACAAACAGTTCAAGACTCCTTACGTGGGTATCTGGCAGTTCTGGAGACCCGCTCTGGTGATCAACAGCCCTGAAATAGCTCGCAGAGTGCTGGTCAAGGATGCTGACTTTTTCCGGAACAGATACCTGAGCTCTGGCCAGAGTGATCCTATTGGAGCTCTAAATATTTTTACTGTTAATGTAAGTGGGGTTTTATGAAGTTCCAAGGTTTCTGAGGATCACTTTCCAATGAAGAACCATGCTCGGTGAATGAATTGATGATCGCGACATGATGTGGCTATGGCAATCCGTTGGCGTTCGATTCCTGGTTCACAGCATCCGAAAATCAGTTTAGTGTAAAAGCACAAGCTAAGCGCCCAATGTTCTTCTGTAATTTTGGTTTTCTTTTTCATAAATAATTATTAAAGTTCAATCAACAGCGAGACCGTAATTTACTTTGTTTTAATAAGTTTTACTGATTAAAACCAGAGAATGTCATAACTGTCGAATTACGTATCTTAATATAAAAATAGAGCTTTAAAATGACTTTATAACTTACTTTGATAAGAACCTGAAGGTCAACCAGAACATGCATTGCGCATTTTAAAAAACATGTTATCGCTTTAAGAAACATCTAATAAAAAACGAATTTATTAAATGTCTATGTAAACGCTTCCTAATAGAAATATAACAATACGATCTTGTAGTTTAGTCATAGCCACCAGCTATTTAGGTACACAGTTTGTTGGTTTTGTTCTGCTCATCCCGTGATCTTCTACGCGTTTTGAGGCCTTCCTGTCGTTTGAAAAACTGCTCCATTATTTTAATGCACAAACTTTGTTTGTAGGATCCGACCTGGACGACTCTGAGGCGACGTCTGACGTCAGTGTTCACGGCTGCCAAGCTGAAGAGTCTCAACGGAATCACTATTTCCAAGTCAAAGGCTCTTATAGATCGCATAGGTGTTGACTCCAAGAAGGACGTACCTATCGATCTGAGAGTAAGTATCATTAAAATAGTGACTATTTATTATCTTTTGCTCTTCTATCGGCAAGACATATATGAAAAAGGCTCATGCCGTACTAAAATATTTGCCAGTCAACAAGATGGTAGCGAGGCTAACTAGCTTACACCAGACTTAATTTACGGATTGCTACTCGTAGAGGTTATTTTAATTCTTCCTTTGAAGAGCTAAAGGAGCTAAGCTAAAAATAAAGATTATGCATTTTATATGGAATCAATATTGCCATGCCAATAACAAACCTTCTCCTTTCAGGAAATATGCACAGACTTCACGACAGACGTGATTGGGGAGTCAGCCTTTGGGGTGACCAGCAACTGCTTGGTAGACGGAGACAGTATCATGAGGAAGGTGACCAGAGAGTTCATGGAGTTCGACTTGCATCGAGGACTGTCCTGGTCTAGCATATTTTTCTTCCCTGATCTGGTGGATATATTTAGGTAAGTTTCATCATCAGAAAGTTCAGAAACAACACCTTTTCATAGCCCGCTACCGAGAATTAAATAGACAAAGTCTGCTTAAAAAAGTAATATCTTTATCTTTAACTTCAAAAGATATCTGCTATCTACCTAAAGACTCTAATTTTTCCGAGACCCAGTCAAAAGATCTGGCTACTAAAATTACTCAACCACTCAAAAACGGCTGAACGAGTTACAAATTTGTACGAGATCTAGCATACAGATAGTCCTTGTCATAAATTAACACACACTTCTTTATTCGGGTACATACAGTAGTTTCTCCAGGATGCTAGTGAACTCACAGGCTCAGGTAGATTTTTCATATTTTTAATTATCCATTCGCCATTCTTTCAGATTCACTTTCTTCCCCAAGAAGACTATGAAGCTGCTACGGACGATCTTCCGCACTGTGATCGAACAGAGAGGCGGATATGAGAAGGAAGTCAAAGATACAAGGGATCTGCTTGATGCGCTGCTGAAGATCAAGCAGGAGGCTGTTAGAGAAAATGAAGGTAAATATTCTCGCAACAATCCGTCGATCATAGCTTACCTACTAAAGATGTTAGCGATTACCTACAAAACATACCTAAATTCGGAGTTAAATAACCTCTGACTGGTTTATTATGATTCTAATTGATATACAGGATGGAATTGAAGTCATGGGCAATATTTTAAACTAAGACACTACTCATGATACTATTTGCATTAAGGCTACTATTACGCAAATCAAAAATATTATTAATGCAAGTATGGAAAACCTATAAAATGTACTAAGTCATATAAAGTATCAAATTCGCGCATCGCGATAGCGAGTGCTGCTGTAGGTAGACTACGCCGCGCACCGTATGTGCGGTACTTGTCATTGCGCGTGAACTCCTTGACCCCGCTCGACTCACGTGACATAGGTAAGTTGCTAACGATTTGATTCCTAATTCATTCCAACTTTCCCTTCATACTTTGCCGGCTTAGGACGGTCAAAACTACGATAACTAACACACATAATAAAATAAATGTGTAGGTAAAATTAATTTCCCGTAGTTTTGGCGTATTTACAAAGTTGGAATCACAGTATTTACACTAATTGTTCAGGAATCACGAAGTTTATTTACAATAATTTTAAGTCAGTGGGTCATCTTAGGGGCGTCCGGGTAGCGGCGATGGAACATTTCACGAGCTCGTAATAAACTTGTGCCATTGTAAAGTAAAACCATTTGTAGGTATTGTTGGTTTGTGTACCTACCCTGCACATTACGCGGTCGAGGCATCGTGTTCACAATTAATCCACTAACACTTTATGCACTGCAATCCAAGGGTAAGAAGAGTGAGGCGCGTGCGGCGATTACGTCCGGATTTATCGTAAATCAACTACATGCGTCAACCCGCCTGCGCAGTCGTTATGACACTAGTTTGGGGAGGCTGCCCCCGCGCGGGGGTGATATTCGTATTTTTGAGTGAGGGAGAACGGGACGAGGAGTGCGGGGCGGGCGGCTTAGCCTACTCTTTGATGCCGCGTGCCGGCCGGCCGCAATGAACCTAGCTATTAGTATTATTTGATGTTTGTTTACCTACTTTTTTTTCCGCTCTGCAGTGCGCTTTAATATTTTGATACTTTAAAACTTATTGGCGTTTATGAAGTATTTTATTTTTATTATTTTTAGTGTTTATTTGCAATAATAGCCTTTTACAATATGAATTAAGTACTTACTAAATTTTTAAGGTTTTCCATACTTGCATTAATAATATTTTTGATTTGCGTAATAGTAGCCTTAATGCAAATAGTATCATGAGTAGTGTCTTAGTTTAAAATATTGCCCATGACTTCAATTCCACCCTGTAGATATATAGAAGATTGAGCTTTTTCTCCTCTCTTCCAGAAAAAAATCGAAAAAGTTCTATGGGAAAGCACTTTGTATGCCACGCATTTTACATTTGCGGTGCGTCGTGCTCGTGCTAGTCCACTAATTCTTTGCCTTTCACAGCGTCAGTTAACTAATTAGAAACGTCCTACATGCCTATTTCCACCGTCAAGCAGCATTGCTTGTCTAGAAATTAAGAGATTGAGTCAGTTTCCAGATTGACCGTTGAGATTGTTTTGGAAGAAAGAAAGAAAGCCTTCCTTCGAACTCATTCACAAATATTGTGTTCTAGATATAAGCGAAGACTTGCTGTTGGCCCAAGCAGCTATCTTCCTACTGGGTGGTTTCGACACCTCAGGAACTACGCTATGCTGGGTTGTTTATGAGCTAGCTTGGAATCCGCAGCATCAGGTAGATACGTACAACAAACACTATATGAGTAGGTCTTCTGCTGAACATGTCATGAGGTCCCAATATATCGCCATAATCGCCGTGCTCGGATTGGTGACTGCATTTTGAAGACGCTTTTGCTCATTCCGTTGACAATGCATAAACTCTTAGTTGACCTGTTGAAACGGTTCATTTTGCAAAGTTATTAATCTTTCAATGTTATTTTTAGGAACGGCTTTACCAAGATGTCTTAGAACTCAAAAGAAAAATTGGAAACCGCGGCTTCGATGCAACAACGCTCTCTGATGCTAACTACATCGACAATGTCATCAAAGGTAAGATTTTGTTTCTCAACAGATTACCTGTTAAATTTGTAGATCCAGTTTGATTATCCTAACTACTTAGATCAGCATACCTTACCTATTTACGCAGTTAACTCGCATATAATGTGCCTATGAATAATAAATAGTACACTAATGTATACGATGGAAAAACCAGGATATCTACATTATTTACATTATTATCACGATGTTAAATGACGGATGATGCTAAGTTTATGATCAAATATTTTATCTTGACTTAGTTGAGGAATTAGTTAGCTAAATTCACGACAATATTAGTGTGCCTATGTGGATTAACACTTCATCCTTAGTATTCCAAAACTAAACTCAAGCATCCAACTGAATGTTGTGAGTTCTAGAATGATCTGTATGATTTTTCTATCTTTAAAGTCTGTGTTGCTAGAAGCCTTGCTTGTACTGCACGATTAGTAGATGTCTCATCTCAACATTCAAGAGGTTCAGATTTTCAGCTGATAAATAAATTGTAATTATTATTTTGCAACTTTTAAATATTATAACGTCTAAAACATCAAAATGTAAAAGGATAGAAAAATCAGTCTATAAATTAACCCATTTCCTTTTTCAGAGACTCTCAGAATGTACCCCCCAATGGGATGGCTGGACCGCATCGCCGGGAAGGACTATCAGATCGACGACAAGCTAACCATCACTGCCGGTACGGCGGTCTACGTGAACGGTGTCAGCATGCACATGGACCCTCAGTACTTCCCCGAGCCCTTAGTCTTCAACCCTGACCGGTTCCTTCCTGAGAACGAGAGGAACATCCTTCCGTATACCTTTATGCCGTTTGGTGAAGGACCTAGGAGTTGTATTGGTGAGTAACAGTGATTTTTTTTGAGAAGAAATTGCAGTTTTTCGTTTTCATTTCTTTCTTTTAGTATGATTTTGAAAGAATATGCGTTTGCACTAAACGTGACGTAAAGAAAAATAAATAAACTACAGAAAAATTAAGAACAAGTTTCGATTCAAATCTTCATCAATCAAAAATATTAGTTATTTCAAGAATAGATTTACTTATTTTTGCCATACCTACTGACAAACCTACGTCAATTTACCGTTTCCTATCAATTTCATACAACTGTCAAAGGATGACAGTTGTGATCTGATTATACGGACAGTTTAAATTGGTAGTCAATTTTCTTAACATTTCATTTCCCAGACTTAAAAAATCTCCCTGTTTTATACTAAAAGATGCCTTCGTTTCCAGGCATGCGCTTCGCGTACCAGACTCTCCGACAAGGCCTGGCTGACCTCCTGCTGAACTACGAGTTCAAGGTGATCCCCGACACCCCCAAACCCAGCGAAGTCACCATTGAGAAGAAAGGAATGTTCCTCATGCCTGACGAGAAGATATCCGTACAGTTTGTGAAGAGAGATAATGAGTTTGTTTCCTCGGTTTAATTAAATGATTCCTTAAATAATTATGGGTTATGGTTTGTTTTTATGCACTAGATTACCATGCAACTTGGTTTTAGCATACTCATCATCTTCCTGCCCTCGTCCCATGTTACGTAGGGTCGGCGGAACACGTTTTTTCTTTCCACTCTCCCCTGTCAAACGTCACGCTATCATCACTCCCTTCTCTTCCATATCATTCCTCAACACTCACACCACCATCTATTCTTTGTCCTTCCTCTCCCGCTCCATCCGTCAACATTTATATTCATCATTCTTTTAGCCACATGCGTTGCCTCTCTCCTCATCACATGCCCATACCAGGCCAAACGATTTCCTTTCAACTTTTCTGTCACTGGCGCCACTTTGAAACTTCTCCTTATATACTCATTTCTTACGTTATCAATTTTCGTCACACTACACATCCATCTCAACATTCTCATCTCCGCTACCTGCAATCTTTTTTCATCCGTCTTCTTCACGGCCCAACATTCCGATTCATACAGTACGACAGGCCTTATCACGCACTTGTAGAGTCCCCTTTAACTTGAGGGCATGTGTGGGTCGTAAGTTGTTCCTGTGACCTGTCGTCATTTCATCCATCTTGAGTTGATCCGGCGCGTTACGTCTCGGTCTACTCCACCATCCCTTTGGACAAGCGACCCGAGGTACCGAAAGTCGGGGCAGATCGGTAAGGGCGTTCCGGCGAGAGATATGAGCATAGGAATGGAGGGACCGCCAAAATCACAAAACAAGTACTCTGTTTTGGTCCGACTTAGATTAAGTCAGACCAAAACAATCAGCACAATGTCATCGGCAAACAGCATACACCAGGGAGCCTGTTCCTGGATATCCAACGTAAGAGCGTCCATTATCACCAGGAAGAGGTAAGGGCTGAGTGTCGACCCTTGGTGCAAGGTGACAGTCACATTGAAGCTGCCAGTAGTGCCCACTGTAGACCGGGCTCCAAGACCAGGCATAAAACCGAATTGGTTTTGCGAAATTTCACTCTCTTCTCTCAGTCGCCTTTCAATTACTTTCTCCCAAGCCTCCTTAAAAAATAAACAATTAATATTTTCATCCACCGATCCAAATACCGGCCCAAGCCATTATTGTTCCCCTCCATATGAATGAACTTCCTGACAAAATTTCAAACGTTCTTGACGTCCAGAGCTCCTCCAAACTCGAGTACGTCTTGTATCCGGCCTCATACCGAAACGAGATTCATCGGAAAAGCAAACACAACGCCAGTCTTCTTCCTCTCAATTTCTGTGTTCGCGAGCCCATTGTAAACGGGTCCTAAGATTGAAGGGTGCTATAGGTGGAACTCTCAGCAGCCTTCGGGAACGGAGCCTCGTAGCCAACATCATGGCGGTCATGTTACGATTCCGTCGAGCAGTATTTTGGATGTTGCGGTCCTGTCTTCGAGTGGTGATGCGAGATCATCCTCCATGTCGCTCGGCCACGTTGCCCGTGATACGATATCGTGTCCAGAAGCGGCTTATGATGCTCTGTGTAGTGCCACAAGCGACAACCACAGTACGTTGCCTGGAACCAGCTTGCAACATTCCGACGGCTCTCATCATCTCTTCTCGTGTCAAATGATGTCGTCGCTCCATATAGATGCATTTTTTTCAGTACCGATGCAGAAATTGTAACGGTTTTGTAAAAACGCTATTACACACTTTTATAGGAATCATGATTGACAGTTGATTTACTATTTTTAATCAAAATTAAAAAAGAAATATTGATTCAAATAGTGAAATTCATAAAAAAGAATCAATAACGATCCAAAAAAGTTTAAATAATAATCCTCAATTGCGGCGACATTCTAAAACGTACTTGATGCCTGGACACTTTTGATGTGTGTATATCGAAGGCGAGCACTAAGGAACAATTTGTGAAAATTCATCCCTCCTAAAGGAGTTAAAGATGGTTTGTATAGAAGTTCGTAATTTTTGCCGATGGGAAATCCCTTCAGACACACGGGTTGTAATGATTATACATAACAGTAAATTTAAAAAAACTCAAAATATTTTATTTCACATAAACCTACATGGGTACTTATGAAACGTCAGAAGCTAGGTACACGGTTTCAATTGGTCGTTTCCTATGGAGAAGAACCGGCAAGAAACGCCACGGTTACTCCTTTAAAAATAATTGGCTTTTACAATATTTTCAAATAACAGTGTTAATAGGTATGGAAGGACAGTATAGGCCTTTCAACAAGTACCAGGTATTAAACAAAATAGAAAATGCATTTAGCATTAGTGGCAGTATTACTAGAAGCAAACCACTAAAGATAGATAAACTGACTATAGTCAAGACAGACAGTAATTTGCTAAAGGAATTCATGCAAAAAACATGTAGATTTCCGTATAAAAACTGATTTTCCTCTTATGATCCGTAGTTCGCATATGGCATTGTAGATGCCGCCACAGTATATACTAGCTGCGTGCATAATAAAATTCGCGTCTCGTATAGCGCATAGAAGCGTCAGTTTTCCTTGACGACGTAGAATAAAACACATCAACCGGTTTCGAAATCGTTTTAATTGACATGGCAAAGGTTATAAAATGATACAATCACTCAAGCTCTTGCGAAACAGCCGATCTATTCTGTAAAAATCTCACGGTGAAAACTTGGGTGAAGTGAGCGTGGAGTGAGCTGTCATTCCACCTGTCACCTGCTGCTAGGGACTGCCAGCTCACTCCGTGCTCACTTCACCTAAGTTTTCACGGTGAGATGGTTACAGAATAGCACCACAGGTATAAGTAGGACCTTGTTGGTTTTTATGAGAAAAAGTGAGACAGGTTTAGACAAAGGCTATTTAAAAGCATGCTTACTTGTTTGCTAGCAAGTAGCATGCTTATTTATAGCATGCTCTCGATCTATTCCCTCATAACTTCTATACTACCATAATTTGACAAATGGGGTATCGTTGGACGTGTCTTGATTTTTCACTGGTTTTAGGCTGTGACGTCACATTAAATTGAATATGGTGCCCTCTAGAGGCCATAAAGTCATAGACAAGAAAAAAATAACGGCATCAATAAAAATAAAAATAAATTTAATGATACCCAACACGGCATCGTGTTGGGTATCACATGAAAGGACTTAATTAGCACATTTCAAAAATATATTTATTATAAGCCCAAAATAATTAAAATTAAAATAAAAGTTATAAAAACCAAAACCCAACTACGACAAAAACACCAACTAAAAAGGTATAAACAAGACATCACAGACAGACAAAGGTTAGAAAGGATTGAGATTGTAATTGTTGAACAAATAACCTCTGCAACATAATATTTTGATTTAAAAGAGTGTCCATGGAGTTTCTTCCCCGTTCTTCTCCATCAGGAACCTACTTGGTTTGGAATGGGTGACTAGCATCACCAAATAACTCAAACTGAATGACTCCTTGATAAGTGATAACTCAAAAGTGCCTGTAAATGTTATAATTGAAATAAATGCTTTGAGTTTCAGTTAAGAGTTGTGTGTGATTGAAAACCGACTACCTATATCTACCATCTAAATTACACCGGAGACTGGTCAGAAACGGCAAAGGGTAGATACCCCGTATACATACTCGTACATATTAATGACGCTGTCATATTAAGCATTAAAATTTTTGGTAGAGTCAAGTGCCCCCCCCACCCCTGCCAGCTAAATTGTTGCTTTTGGATATGTGAAAAAAATCACGGCAGTAGTATATATATGTGTGTATAAAGGAAAACTATCACAGCTACGTAGGCTCTACAAGTAAACGAGTAATATTTGACCAACTTACATTTACAGTTGCAAAAGCGAAATGTTCTCCCATACATTCCATATGGGAGAACATGTTTTTCAACTACAATGTTAAGTTTATTCTCGGGATAGATTCATCCCAACTACGGAACTCTTCATTGTGCGTGGCCCGACGCGCACTAGGCCGGTTTTTTACACCCAAACATTTGCGTAAAACTCCATTGCCTTGTTTTATTGAACTAAAGATAACAATAATCTATTAACAGTATCGGCAAGCAAAGATAAACTATAGGATATGAAAATCTGTATAAATAACTCTCAGTGTGGAATCATAGGAGTGAACACTAGATATTCCGTGATCCGACAATATTCCGAAAATGATACTAATCCTGTTGTTCTTAGTGACATTTATCGTTTGGGCGTGGTTGTTAATACGATGGTGGAGGATTAAAAGGTACTGGTCGTCCCTCATAACCTATTCGGCAGTCTTACTTTTTTGCAGAGAGAAAATCTTGTAAGTATAAGTAACTTTTGTTTCTTTTCTGTTGTTTACTTTTTTATGCCTAACTTAAAATAAATAAAAAGCATGTTGACTGAATAAATTGGCCAGGAGCATAGGTAGATAATAAAAACTTGAGTACCTATACTTGTAGAACCGAGTCTATATTCCTACCTCGCACTGGACAGTTTTCTTACCTTGAAAAATTAAGATAAATAATTATTTCAAGTAAATTAAATACATTAATTACGTTTTTATTTCATTATAAAAGGTCAAGTTTGTTAGAGCTTCTAGACCGTAAATCATTTAATTACGGCACAAAAGCAGCTTTCAAAATTAACCTAATATTTTACAAATATATTTATTAAGTTTTAGATTAAGGCTAAATTTAAATTATTTATTCTGAAAAATCAGACTTAAGTATTTTCTAAGTATTTCTAAGTATTTTCTAGTGTCTTAAAAGGCCACCAAGTGAGTAATATCAAGAGGATGGGCAGAACAGACCGTGATTCATAAAAAACTGAGACCTGTAACTTTGGATAGCCTATGTTAACCATTACACAGGCTAAAGAGAATACACTCCTATCGGCCGACGGTGACCAGAGCTCGTCGGATGATATCATTAATATTCGCGTGCCGCGCAAAGCGACCCGCACTTCGGCTGCAAGACAAGCCGTGGTGTCCGAGGCTGTTGACATCTTCGCCACAGTGACAGCGATGAGGAGAACAACAAGGAGCTCCGAGTCGCAGAGAAGCATCGATGCGGAAAGTAGTGTCGTCGAACAAAGTGCCTAAGTTCGATGACGGTAGTGAAAAACGGGAAAGGAATCCTCGAAGATTGGTGACCCAAGCAGATGGAGAGAGCTTTTTTCAATGATTTTGATTTCTGGGGCTACTGCGTTAAATTAATAAAAATAAAAACGTATTTTAAACGAAATGACGTGATTGCTATAACAGCTGTAACAAATCTGAATAATCATCATGTCCACAAAAGCCACTAATAAAGAGTTGAAATTAAATTGCAGGTATATAATATCAAATAATAGGGTGATTATGTCAAGGACGAATGTAAAAATATAAGAACATAGTATATTTATTGCTTCTTTTAATTTTATAGAACAAAAACTAGTAGGTGTTACCAGTAACCCTGTATTTAACATAATTATTTTTGTTTTCAGTTGCTATGGATGCGCAAACTATACAAACAGTTCAAGACTCCTTACGTGGGTATCTGGCAGTTCTGGAGACCCGCCCTGGTGATCAACAGCCCTGAAATAGCCCGCAGAGTGCTGGTCAAGGATACTGACTTTTTCTTTTTTGTCTGCTGGAAGAAATTTCTTAAGAAATAAGCAGTACCTTTGTACTCACAATTATGATTATGTCTTATCTATATCTATTTTTCTATGAGTACATAAATAATAAAATAAATAAATACCTGAACTCTGGCCAGACCCAGAGTGATCCTATTGGAGCTACTGTTAATGTAAGTGGGGTTTTATGAAGTTCTAAAGTTTCTGAGGATTACTACCCAATGATGCTTGGTGAACGAATTAGTGATCGCGACATGATGTGGTTCAATCTAGTTCACAGCATCCGAAACTCGTTCTGTGTGCACAAGCTAAGCGCACAATGTTCTTCTGTAATTTTGGTCTTCTTTTTACAAATAATTATTAAAGATCAATCAACATTAAGGCGAGATCGTATTTTTGTGTAATAACTAGTTTTCTAATAAGTTTTACTGATAAAACCACAGTATGTCATAACTTTGGTGAATTACGTCACCCAATATAAAAATAGAAATTTAAAATTACCTACTTTATAACCACTTTGATAAAAACTTAAAGGTCAACAAGAGCATGCACTGCATTTAGAGAAACATCTTATCACTCTAAAAAACCGTCTTTTTTAAAAACGAGTATGTAAACACACACACTCAGTGTTCACGGCTGCCAAACTGAAGAGTCTCAACGGAATCACTATTTCCAAGTCAAAGGCTCTTATAGATCGCATAGGTGTTGACTCTAAGAAGGACGTTCCTATTGATCTGAGAGTAAGTACGAGTAGTAGTAAAATAGTGACTATTTATACACATGTATATCTTGTACCCTCCTTTTGACACGATATATATGAAAAAAGCTAATGCCATACTAAAAATATTTGCCAGTCAACAAGATGGTAGCGAGCCTGACTACCCAGCTTACACCAGACTTAATTTACGGAGTGCCACTGGAGGTTATTTTAATTCTTCCTTTGAAGGGCTAAAGGAGCAAAGGGACAAATAAAAATGTATATAGAATATGGCATTTTATATGGAATCAATATTAATCATCCCAATAACAAACCTTCTCCTTTCAGTAAATATGCACAGACTTCACGGCAGATGTAATTGGAGAGTCAGCCTTTGGGGTGACCAGCAACTGCCTGGCAGACGGAGACAGTATCATGAGGTGACCAGAGAGTTTATGGAGGTCGACTTGCATCGAGGACTGTCCTGGTCTAGCATATTTTTCTTCCCTGATCTGGTGGATATATTTAGGTAAGTTTCATCATCAGAAAGTTCATAAATATAACACCTTTTCATAGCGCGATACCGTGAATAGACAACTCTTGCTGACAACTCTTGCAAAAAAGTAACATATTGGTCTTTAACTTCAAAATGTATCGCTGTCTACCTATAGACTCTAGAAATCTTATATGACATTCTTACTAATATGGTGGCATGGTTGAAAGACTATGGTCTTTCAACCATGCCACCATATTAGTAAGAATCAGCTTCGTCTTCGAGAAATTTATTTCTAAATTATGATTTAGAAATAAATTTCTCGAAGACGAAGCTGATGCAATATAGACCATATCAGAAAGAAAAGGTAGATATCGACTTCTCATATAATAATACAAAATTACAATGTGTAAACGACTTTTCACTGCTAGGCCTGACATTCGATACAAATATAAACTGGAAAGGTCATAATACAAACCCTATCAAATAAATTGGCTAGCCTTAAGAGAACTAAAAAAAGCACCGACTTCAAAACAGCTCTTTCAGCCTACTACGCATACGCATATTCGTGGCTAAACTATGGAATTATATTGTGGGGAAATAGTGTAGATATAGAGCGACTATTTATTTTACAAAAAAAATGCGTTCGAATCCTAGTAAATATAGAACGTACGGAAAGTTGCAAAAAATACTTTATAATCAAATCAAATCAATTTATTTGTGAAACATAGGTTTTATGATAGATGGATCTTAAGAACTAAATAGTGCGCTATGTCTTGTCAATTTTGACATACAAATATTTTTAGAGGAAACATGCGTAGTCAATTATCATTATCAACTATAAAAGAAAAAAAAGAAACATTTACATAATTAATTAAATAGTTGGTTTACACTAAATTTCAATATTAATTAACATTATCATTTAAAAAGTCTTCAATTTTATAATAACATCTGTCAATTAGGAATAATGTGAGAGCTTTTTTAAACTTTACTTGAGGCATATTTTTAATATTGTCTGGTATTTTATTATAGATCTTTGGCGCAATGCCAAAAAAACTCTTTTGCATTAAAGATGTCTTGCATTTTATATTACATAACAGTGACAAATATTGAGCACGTATTGGCTTTCTTTTATTATCAGACATTTTTTCGAATAAATGGGGGTTGCTTTTTATAAATATTGCAGATTCTAAAATATACAATGCTGGTAGTGTTAGTATTTTCAGTGATTTAAAGGATGGTACACAGCTATCAGTAGTCTTTAATCCACACATAGATCTTATACAGCGTTTTTGCATCTTAAATATAAGTTCCCTGTCAGTTGACTGCCCCCAAAATATAATTCCGTACCGAAGCACTGAAGCGACTAGTCCATGATAAGCTGTCAGTAACGTTCTGATATTTACCTTTTTAGACGATTGATAGAGTGCGTACGCAGATTTACTCAGTCTGTTACATAGGTGTTCTATATGTGGTTTCCATGTCAATTTATCGTCTACCATTATACCCAAGAACTTAGCAGTATTAACTAATTCTATTTTTTTGTGTTTATGAGTCAAATTTATAGTGGGATTTGCCCGACGTTGATGGAATTGCATGATTTTTGTTTTATCTAAATTTATTACTAAATTGTTACAGTTAAGCCAATGTATTATTTTTGTCAGTGAGTCATTAATCTCGTTTTCATAATTATTGGGATTAGTGCATTCTATTATAGCTGTGCTGTCATCGGCAAAGAGAACCAACCATAATCCAAGCACGCTGCCCTGAGGTACGCCATACCTTAGGAGTCTTGGTTTCGATATGTAAGTGGTTTCAATTTTAGTTTTAGGACATAATCTACTAATTTCAGTACATTGGTATCTATTTTTTAAGTATGATTTTAGGAGGTCGAGGACATTACCTCTTATACCGTAAGCATGTAATTTATGTATAAGTAGTGTATGATCTACATAGTCAAAAGCTTTACTCATGTCAGTGAAGATAGCACAAACAGGATTTTTATTATCAACACATGACATGACAGTGGAAAGTAAATCATATAGAGCCATATTTATTCCACATTTCTTTCGAAAGCCTTTTTGTTCCACACAAAATAAATTATATTTCTCAAAATAAGTGTAAAGCGAATTATAAATAACTTTTTCAAAAATTTTAGAAATTATAGGAATCTTAGCAATTGGTCTATAGTTTTTTGGATCAGTTTTGTCATTTTGTTTAAATACTGGCTTAATTATTATAACATTTTTTAGGCTATTTGGAAAAATACCGTCAGAAATACAAATATTGATAATATGTGCCAATGTAGGCGATATGATTTGTTTTACATATTTTATTACTTTGGTAGACACACCATCATAACCAACAGTATTCGTATTTTTTAAGTCATTGATAATATATAGAACATAAAATTCTTACGCTAACAGGTATTTATATCCTAGAAGCTAGTAAATTTGTGAGAATATACCCATCGCTTTTTCCGCTAGCAAAACAGCAATGCCCACAGCAACGCAGTCTTAGAAACCGATATCTAAACGAATTAGCGGTACCAACTTCAAGACTGTTTCGTTCTGGGCCTCTGGCCATGTGCGTTAAAATCTATAATAAACTCCCGAATTCAGTTAAGGATACAGAGTACGACAACAAATCCAAAAATGACCTACAAAACTACTTAAACTTAAAATCATATTATAGCCTAAAAGAATTTTTAACTGAGAAATAAATAAATTACTATCGACTCGAACACATTACACATACATAACTAGGTACTCTATAAGACATCAGTCAGAAAATGATAATTTATTTATTTAGTTTGTAAGAATGACATAATGTATAATAATAATTAATCATGTTTAAATTAATCTATATCAACAAATTGTATTAATAATTAATAATGATAACATGTTAAATTAATTAAAACCTGTCGCCTATACATTGCTGTGCCCTAGCAGGGTTCATTGTTTGGAACTATCATAATGTAACAACCTGTAAACAACATGAAATGCAATAAATGAATATGAATATGAATATGACTCCCTTTTTTCCGAGACCCAGTCAAAAGATCTGGCTACTAAAATTACTCAATCACTTAAAACCGGCTGAACGAGTTACAAATTTGTACGAGATCTAGCATACAGATAGTCCTTGTCGTAACTTAACAAATTAATCACTTCTTTATCCGGGTACATACAGTAGTTTCTCCAGGATGCTAACGAACTCACACACTCAACAGCTAGAATTTTCATATTTTTAATTATCCATTCGCCATTCTTTCAGATTCACTCTCTACCCCAAGAAGACTATGAAGCTGCTACGGACGATCTTCCGCACTGTGATTGAACAGAGAGGAGGATATGAGAAGAAAGTCAAAGATAAACGGGGTCTGCTTGATGCGCTGCTGAAGATCAAGCAGGAGGCTGAGAAAATGAAGGTAAATATTCTCGCAACAATCCGTCGATCAAAGCATACCTACTACAGATATTAGCGATTACCAACATATCTAAATTCGGGTTTAAATAACCTGATTGTAATAGATATAGAGATAGAAGGTTAAGCTTTTTCTCCTCTCTCTCCGGACCGGGAATCACGAAAAATTTCGATGTTTTATGAATGTCGTTATTACGAAAAATTCTATGGAAAAGCACGTTATTTGCAACGCTTTTTAGCTATGCGTCGCGTCGCGTCGTGCTCGTGTCAGTCCGCTGATGCATTGCCTTCCACAGCGTCAGTTAACTAATTAGAAACGTCCTACATGCCTATTCCCACCGTCAAGCAGCTTGCTTGTCTAGAAATTAAGAGATTGATTCAATTTCCAGATTGACCGTTGAGATAGTTTTGAAAGAAGGAAATAATACTTTACGAGTTAAAAAGTTGCCAATGACAGTTTTGCTGTCGTAACGCGGCGTAACATTAAGAAGCCTGTAGTTTTATAGAACAGACATGTACAGTACAACTATTTTCTTATCGACCCTCGGCAAACTTCGTGGACGCTCTCAATTGACTTCCAAGTCGATTAAGAGCGTCCGGTCTGCACCAAGTGCAAAGGGAACTGATAGAAATCCGACGACTGACGAAACACGAAGTTTACCGAGGGACATTAAGAAAATAGTTGTACTGTAAGTGATTCTCATAGGGAGGCTCGGTAAATTTCATCTGTGGGTATGGTAAGGAAAACCAACCTCTTGCCGTGTTTTTGAGGAAATGCAAGTTAGTCGAAATGTTATTTTTATTATATTTCATTAGTGACAACCAGTTCAACCGTGAAACCGAAATGGTACTCTCTGCAGAGACAGCCAGCTTGTGTGTGAAGCAAACTATCAAGTACTACGCACAAAGACAAACGCCCATTTATGCATGTTTTTTCGAGTTATCGAGGGCATTTGACCAGTTAGTTACAATATCCTGTAGCAGAAACTGAAAGATATATCCCGGGCAACAGAACTCAGCAGGATCTCAAAATTGTTGTATCATAACCAGGCCAATATCGTGTGACGGTCGAGCGAGGAAAATGTACGATAACGATACCAGTTTTTTTTTTTTTTTTTTTTGAAAAAAATTTTGCCCTTACCTGTGGTGTGTCAGTATCTACAGCTCATCGAGTAGGGAACAAATATACATGTTTTTTTATTATCTTCAGAAATGATGAAAAAGTGGTCAGTTTTAGACCATTTTTGTACGAGCTCTATCTCAACAACTAAACAAGTTAGGAATCTGAAACTTCTGTATTTTATGTACTGCATACGAGTATAATCAACAAATACTAAAAACGCCGATTCATACGGTATTTTATTTAAATATGGGTGATTTTCTGCAACTGCAAAAAATAACTTTGTAATTCATAGTATCATTATGCAATACTTATAAATTTATTTTTACGATTTTGAAAATTTTAATTTTAATTTAAATATTGTATTCTAGATATAAGCGAAGACTTCCGTTTACAATGCATAACCTCTTAGTTGACCTGTTGAAACGGTTCATTTCGCAAAGTTATTAACCTTTCAATCTTTTAACGGCTTTACCAAGATGTCTTAAAAGTCAAAAGAAAGATTGGAAAACGCAGCTTCGATACTCTCTGACGCTAACTACATACATACTAACGACAATATCATCAAAGGTAAGGTAAGATTTTGTTTCTGAACAGATTACCTATTTTGTAAATCCACTTTTATCATTCTAACTACATAGATCAGCATACTGTTACCTATTTGCACACTTAGCTCGCATATATTGTCAAAGAATGACAGTTGCAATTTGAATATACGGACAGTTTGAGTTGGTAGTCAATTTGCTTAACTTAATTTCCCTGACTTTACAAAAAAAATACCTTCCTTTTTTAAATATATGCCTTTGTTTCCAGGCATGCGCCTCGTGTATCAGACTCTCCGACAAGGCCTGGCAGACCTCCTGCTGAACTACGAGTTCAAGGTGATCCCCGACACCCCCAAACCCAGCGAAGTCACAATTGACAAGAATGGAATGTTCCTCATGCCTGACGAGAAGATATCCGTACAGTTTGTGAAGAGAGATAATGAGTTTGTTTCCTCGGTTTAATAAAATAATTCCTTAAATAATTATGGCTTAGGGTTTATTTTTATGCACTAGATTACCATGATACTTGGTTTTAGCATACTAAAACCTACTAATCTACTCTTAGTCAGACAACGCACAGCCTAAACTGCTAGGTCTGGGCTTAGAAACTTGAAATATTACACAAAAGTCCCTTAATATATCTTAGGTGAGCACTAAGAAAAGATTTGTGAAAAGTCATCCCCTAAAGAGGGGATGAAAGTTTGTATAGAACAGTGGTTGGCAAACTCATTAGTCAATAGAGCCGAATATCCATACTATGACGACTAAGATTTCTTATAAGAGCCAATCATTTTTGTGTGTCAAAACTGTCTCAATACACTTTTCTTAATCCTTAAAGCTCCTCCTCCTTAAATCCTCTTTCACTCCACAACGCTTCCTAAAATTAACTTGCTAAGAAGTAGGAAGCCTTCATCATCATCATCATATCGGCTGACAGTAATATGATGACGGAATCTCACTTATTAACAAGTTAACCTTGGAAAACTTAGAAAAACTTTATACAGTAAATGATTAATTTTCGATGTCTCGTTAATTTTTGGTGAAAATACTTCGGAAATAAATCTTTAAAATATAGTTAGAATTTTGAATAAAACTTGATATCTTGCTTAATATGACACCCCGACTACACTCGCACTCATCGACATATTTTGTACAGAGCCGCACTCTATAGGCCGAAGGGCCGAAGAGCCGCATGCGGCTCGCGAGCCGCGGTTGGCCGACCACTGGTATAAAAGTTCGTAATTTTCCCGATGAGAATTCCATCGGACACACGGGTTGTAATGATTATAAATAACAGTATTACTAGAAGCACTAAGGATGGACAGACTGACTATAGTCAAGACATACAGTAACTTGCTAAAGGAATTCATGTACGACGCTTAAAATAGAAATTCATAAACCGGATTCGAAAATGTTTTAATTGAAATGGCGTTGTAAAATGATATAAAAACGCAGTCATGCTTTTTGAAATTAATAGTAATAGAATATTTGCTAGGTGTAAGTTTTGCATATTTTGAATAATGTCTAGGACGTTGTTGGACATTATTGGAGACATTTTTGGATAAAAGGTAGATACTGACACACATGCTTATAAAAAAGCATGCTTAAAACTGGCATGCTCTGCAGTTTTTCACATTTGCTAGCACTAAGCATGCTAGTTTTAGCATTAGCATGCTTTTGTGCACACAGCTTGATATTCCAGGCTTAAAGGACGACCTCATTTAATCTCCTACATCCTTTAGTACATAACATCCTTTGAAAGAACTAAAAAACTTTTTTCATGTACCTCACCCCTGTTATCCTCGATCTGCTTGGCTCACATATCCCCCCTCCCCATAGATTAACACCCTTCCAGTTTATATATCATTACAGGCTATCGATGTCGCCACCTATTCTCATTAACGATAGTGCTGCGATCGTTACCGATAACCGTTATTTATAGCCGTTATTCAAAGGGTTATTTTTTCGTTCAGATTTTTTCGGTGAGATATGTGGTTTGGCTGTTATTTTTGTTTATTTTCTGAAAATGTTCACAAGTAACATGTACTAAAAATGTGAACTTAACTTCGTTATAACGACAGCAAAAGACGACGTAATAGGACCGAATATTTGCTGCCGTACACGTCAGCTATGTATGTGCAAAATTAAATATGAATGCATTAGTTTCCATCTTTTCTGCTTTTCGCAAGCGCGACTGCTGAGCGTAAAGTTAACAGGAATAACAGGACTCTTTCAGTCTTTTTACAAAAATGAGGAGTACTTTCTAAGGGGCCCTTGAACTGATGGGACGGCAAAAATATAAAAAATAACGTTTTAATACCGTTAAGAGTGTCCCATGCCTAACATAGCCATTACAGCTTAATCGTTAAGATAAAGGGATCGCTTCTTTTTATGATGCCTCGCGGGTTTGTGCCTTAGGGCTTGTGCATACTGTCGAACATTGTGACGTCGCATGTCAACAAACTAAAGGTTTGCTAATAAAAATCGTTTGCTAAGATTGATTTTGGATCTAACTCATACCGTATCCCTATGACTTACATCCAAAATATTTTTTTATACCGGTTTTAACGACGAAAGTCTGAGGTCCCAGCATTTCTTTTTACTTAACATAGTGTTTGGTTATAACGAATATTGGCTATAACAACCGTAATCCGACGGTCCCTTCGAAGCCGTTATAAACAGTTTTGACTGTATCTATATATCTCATACATAATTTATCAACAAAGTTTGCATATACGGATCCTCGTGAACATTGTTCTCTATCATCAGTTAAAACTCATTATAAAATTAGCGTTCATAGTACCAATACGTCGATACAGCACAATTTTTGCTAATGGATGTTCGCTTTGCACAGACTGTTGTAAGGTTTTTGGTATTCTCTGCACTTACATAACATAACATCACGCTTGTAATCCCTGACGGGTTAGGCAGAGGTGTACGCCCACATTTCGCCAGTTATTGTACCTAATATTGCTATCAACCGGGCACAATTCCAAACTCCAGGCTGTTACTTAGAAATTACGCAAGATACTCAGTGTGCGTTATTTGCGTCAAAGCACTATATCCACTTTTCATAGGTACACATTTCCTGCCATCACTGTTCGCTCGTGTGAACACACCCTTAGATAATGATCCCCTTAGAATCTATTAACGTGAGGTCAGGCCGCTATATTATGGCTATTGATAACTGAGGATTTCTTTCATAACGAACCTTTTCTTTGGGGATTACTTAGGTACTATCTATACAAGCAATGGGAAAACTCCAGTGATTTACTAAAAAAATCTATGAAGTTGGTTTTAGATTCATACCTTTGGAAAATGCAAAAATTATCGCTTTGTAAAAAGAAAATTAAGAGCAACTACAAGCTGAATTGAGAACCACCATCAGGGCTTATGGAGAATGTTAAATTACAGGTAAATTGAAAACACAAGTCATTTTGAGACTAAATTTAATTCTGCTTCGATCACATTTAAAAACATTTTGCGAACTCCACTATGATAACATTGACAACCTATTGTAAATTCAATCGTTACTACACAAGATCCACCAATATCTCACCAATTTCTTACACCATAATGACGACCCCTTCGCCTTTACAGGCAGGTAAGCCTCCATCCACTAATGACCTCTAAGCCTCTAAATAATCACCGCTTGGTCTCCGCAAGTCCTCGCGATGGAAGGCTTCCGAGGATTATGAGACTAATTGCCAATCGAGACACAACTCTCCTTGGAGAATTTGAAAGGGCAGGAACGGGGGCAAAGTTCTATTACTTTGATTGAGCCAATTAACTTTGGGGTATTGTGATGCATTATTTAAGAGGGTGAATTTGTCAAGGTCGAACTTGTTTTGAAAGATACCTGTTTCAGGAGCGACTGGAGGAGCTCGTGGCTAAGTAATAACAGCCGCAAAGGTTGAGCCATCAGGTTAAGCTGTCCGTGGATTGGTGACCATATGTACATACCGAGACTCCTTCGTGCCTTGAAAGCACGTTAAGCCGTTGGTCTCAGCTGTCTTGTTACGAGTCTTCAGAACATCTAAAGTCTGACAACCAGTGCAGGGGTATCGTATTACCCAGGTACTGGGTTGTGGAGGTCAGGTAAGCAGTCGCTCTACGAAAAGTACTGGTATTCCAGTAAAAGCTTTAACACAAACTGTATTTTTATACATAAAGAGATAAACTCACGACTTCTCCCCATGGGGCTAGGCAGAAACTACAGAACGCCACCTGCTGCGATCCTTACATAGTCGTAGTATAACTATTTCACGTTGCAATGTTAGTGCTGGAAGCGAGAGGTCAAACTTACAGTATAATCAATATGCTTCGTACACACACAGACGACGCGCGGCATATGCATCGTACACAACCAATCATATTTTATAGGTTAGCTGCCTATAATAATAAAGCAAGTCAGCACGATCGTTTCCAACGAACAATAATCAACCGGATCTATCCAAACAAGAAAACTGAAATTATTCATAGGAAACCACCCTAAAATCCCAAGACACATGGCTTAGCGCTGCGCCAGTAAAAAAATCCTCTTACAGTTAATCTGACAGCCAACAGTCCGGTTCCGGCCGGCGCGCGGCGGTGCTCCGGTTAGCGGACGAAAAATATGGTGGATGGAGGTTCAATTTATATGTCTGTGACGTTTTTCAATTCGTGATGTTGTTTGTTTTGGGGTAAAAAGGTTTTGAGAATAAAATAGAGCCTATTGCCATCAACTAAGCAAAAATTCAGACTCCGTGCTGCTACTGAGAAATTCCTGATGGAAAAACAAAATAACACTGGGCAGTGTTATTTAATTCCCGGGTCGGGCGACCCGGGAATCGAACCCAGGACCGCAGTAGCGTATGCGATACATTTGATTACAATACAATACAATACAATTGGTTTTGACCCATAAACCCCCTAAAACTCAACATGCAGGTAAATAATGTATCATATTTTCCGTACAAAAAGTGAAAAAATCCATTTAAAACACTCAGAGCCTGCCGCCCCCGCACCTCCAGCTCTAAAAAAATAACGGGGTAGGGCAAACAAGTATATACCACGTGGAGTCGCGATTGTCAAATTCGATTATAGTTGAGACAAAATTATTTTTAAATTCAGAGATTTTTTTTTGCAGAATAGCTGATTCTCATAGCCAAAAGTAAGAAATTTTAGTGATAGTTTAGTTCGGTGTACAAGAGAATCGGCACCATTATCGAGTTACCTGCAAAGTAACCTTCCAAGAGAACAAATCACTGGAATTGGCAACATTGATACAGCGATTACAGTTTGTCCCCGGACACTAGTTCCGAAGGCTTTGTTCGCACCTTCCACCTAACTTAGAGGATCTTTGTGCGAAGCCCTTCGTGACACAATACTTGAGTTGTAAGCTCTTACACGTGAACTGTGGAGAAGTTCTCTTTATTACATTTATATTTAATGTTCGATATACTTAGTTATAACTTACCTAATGTAAGGTGAAAATATTAAAATTCGAAATCAGATTATGGTTCAATTATTTAATTACATATCTACAAAACTTGATTGACGCAATTAGTCCGCAATATATTAAAAGTGGACAGAATATTAATTATTATTAATCCAAATGATGCGTGTTTGTTGGTCTGTAGGTAATTGTTGCACTTATAAATTTATAATGAAGCAATTGGTGGTAACATCCCAAAAAAAAAAAATGCTCAAGTTTATTTCGAAAAAATTGTTTCACACAGAATTTCATCCTGAATTTAAAGCTGCAAGTTTCAGCTATTGCTCAAAAGAGTCGGCAGAGTGATGCAGTTTTTTACTGTTCTGCACTCTCTTACGAGCTATTACACCGCTACACCTCTCTATTAAAACATGCACAGCACCTACACAAGCTGAACCATGCACGTCACACAACAACATGAAAGTAAACAAACAAATAACCTCATAATTCCCGTGAAGGCAGGTAGTTCTGAACCCGGACTGGCACCGCCCCGGGCCGGCACCGGCGACGGATTGAATAAACATCCACTGTTTGACATCAAACGAGCTATTGATTGTCGGTTCAGATTGTAAATATACTGCTCTATTAATTCCTGAAGTCGTGGTGATGGTCGTTCACTAAATATTGTGGTTAGTATTGAAATCATTCTGAAGATCAAGCAGGCTTGAAATTAAAAGAGTGTTGCCGGTTAAGACAATTGCTATTAAATGCTCTTTGAATAGACTTCGAGACTGTCGTGTTATTAAGTCATAATAACTTGCATCCCTTGACAATGAGTTGGTATGTTCTTCATTTGATAGGTAATCTTGTTATTACGAGAACGTTAGCTAAATAAATTCTTGTGGATAAATGCTAGAGCGGCAAGAGAGAAGAGCAGTATCAGCCCGACTACATCTGGTAAAAGGTAAGTCGTGAGCTTAGATTTACTTAAATTCTGAAAACACCACACATTCACACTTCAAAACTAACAAAAAAATAACACTGTGATTTCCTGCTGGAAAACACACTCCAAATACACTGTTTCACAAAATGAGTGAAACAAAAAAATTAGGTAGATATATGAAAATGAAACAATAAATCATGTGGAACACGGTGTATCGAGCGAATGGGCACGTAAGGTCGCCGTAAGAACGTTAATTTATTTTCTGACTGTGCCTACGGCGGGAATATGAAAGTTTTCTCCGTTGGGAGTTGCGGCAGACGGGCGATACCGGTGTCTTTTGATCTTTCCTTTCACTGGTTTCAGGCTTTTACACGCGGATTCCTTTATTTTTCCTGACAAAAAAAATTGAACACGGACGAATAGAATTTCTTTGTTTTAGGCGGAATTAAAGTTAAATATTGAAATAGCACAACATTTTCTTGTCATGGGCATCCACAAAGTATCGCCTGATTTTATTACTATAAAATAAAAACCTGCTCATACGACAAAGTTTCGGTGCAATTTGAAATCCTACTTTTACGTGTCACTAGATATATTTCAGCCTCGTGTGAACGGAGCGAGCCTGTTGTCATGGACAGGAACAAATCGGGGCAACTACTATGTAAGTTCCTCACGGAAGAACCCAAGGCTCGTGCAGACATAACCACGATAATTATTCTACCGTTAAGTTTTCTTAGAAATTGTTTGCGCTGTCGCCTCGCGCCGATCTGCACGACGCTTTAACCGAACAAGTTACTGGACCCAAACTCTAAGCTCAGCAGTCGCCCTTAAGACCACAAGACCAACGAGGAACTCAGTTTTACTCAGAACATAATGAAATGAAAAGAAATGAAATTGTTTATTCTGGAAATAGGATATTGGAATCACTTTTACACGTCATATTATTAAAAAAATATAAAGAATTAGCTAGATGAGTTCGGCGTTTCCTATCGAACTACTCTGAGAAAAAAGGCCGAAACAAACTCAGAGATCACAGTCTCTTTTAAAGTCCAGACATAATCTTGGTCAGGCCATATGAGGACCATGTAGATTAGTATCTGAAATTGTATTTTGAGGAAAGAACCCCACAGATTTGAGTGGACCTGTCCAGTCAGTGCAAGCATCTGTCAGTAATCGTGGAGCTCAACTCAGAACTTAAGGAGCTCATCTCGACGAACAATACCAAAGAAAGGACATTTGGGTAGGCCGCATAAACTACTCAAACTGCCAAACCATCATTAAAACTAACTGAGAAAGAAAAAATAATGAAAGAGAAACCAACATAACATCACGCCTGTAATCCTCGAAGGGTTAGGCAGAGGATGTATCTATTGATACACCCTCTGCCTCCTCCCTCCTCTCCTCCCTCTCATATTTCGCCAGTTATGAATTGTGTTACATAATAATCTTGAACCAAAATCGAATTCCAGTATTTTGTAAGCGTGTCAACCGCCAGTCTGTTCCTCCATTACCCAACTGGGTCCGGTTTAATTGGAACACAGTAATTTATCGAGGGATCTCTGTTATCCGATTACGGACCTATCGAAATTGTATTTGAACGAAGGAATTAATTTAAGTATGCGCATACGATCGTTGGTAGGATGTAGTGTCTAATTGGGACAGCCTTGTGCCTGATCTAGCTAAGCTTATCAAACCTCATGCTTGATCTAGCTAAGCTTATCAAACCTCATGCTTGATCTAGCTAAGCTTATCAAACCATGTGCCTGATCTAGCTAAGCTTATCAAACCATGTGCCTGATCTAGCTAAGCTTATCAAACCTCATGCCTGATCTAGCCAAGCTTATCAAACCTCATGCCTGATCTAGCTAAGCTTATCAAACCATGTGCCTGATCTAGCTAAGCTTATCAAACCATGTGCCTGATCTAGCTAAGGTTATCAAACCTCATGCCTGATCTAGCTAAGCTTATCAAACCATGTGCCTGATCTAGCTAAGCTTATCAAACCTCATGCTTGATCTAGCTAAGCTTATCAAACCTCATGCTTGATCTAGCTAAGCTTATCAAACCATGTGCCTGATCTAGCTAAGCTTATCAAACTATGTGCCTGATCTAGCTAAGCTTATCAAACCTCATGCCTGATCTAGCTAAGCTTATCAAACCTCATGCCTGATCTAGCTAAGCTTATCAAACCTCATGCCTGATCTAGCTAAGCTTATCAAACCAAATTGTCTTGATTGTCTCTTAATATCATTACTAGAACCCTGTTAGAGTTTTCATATTACAAATTATAGTCGCTTTTCGTGTCTGTCTGTGTGACTGCGTTGTTCTCCTAAACTGCGGTTTCACCATCGTTGAGAAAATTTATTCCGGAAGGTTTATGTGTACAATTCATAAATATTAAACTTACATATAATAAAGAAATCACGATGTTTGTCAAGTCGTAAAACCATGCGAAGCAGGGGCGGGTCGCTAGTTGTATATTAATCCATTGTAGCAATGTTATAATAAAGATGATGACAGGTTAAGTAAGCAGTTTATTTTTAACTGCTGCAGTACACATTCTGTCTAGGAAAAAACGTATCTGTAAACGTAACACGAATTAGAACGAAATTTTTATAGAAAGCGATTGCTATATTCACGAAAAGTTTTAGCCAATTTTAACAACAACACACATCAGTCAAACTTTCCAAATAAACGTTACTTTAACTCCGAGGTGTAAAACAAAAACATCCAAAAATCAAAACACACAATACGACGGCGTTACTTTTCAGTGAGTTGAGCTCAGTTGAGCTGAACTCACGATAACAAAGACAAACATGGCGGCGTGCAAACAGCTGTTCGCTTGTTTTGTTTCACTTTCTGATGACGGAACACTAACATTGTTAGCTCTGTTCATTTGTTTTGTACTCAAGCTTTTTCTCTGGGGTTAGTAGCCTTTAGGGTGTGCGCGAGTATCCTTATATTTAGGATTGTGAGGATTTTTTTCTTGGAGAGGCTTTTTGAACTTAGCTTATGGTAATCCATTGCTGATTATAGGCCTCTTCCTAATTACCACACACGCCACCTTCTGGTCGCCAGTCCATCTATCCTGGACCTCGCATCGTTTGTCGGCCATAAGAATTAATTTGCTCTGGCAGCTTGTTAGCTCTGTAAGCTTTGTAAGAAACTCGATAATTCCCAGTCAACACAGTAAAGGACTAATGGAAAATTTGCATTTTCTCCCACTCCGTAGTAGCAAGCTTGGAAACTGCATGGCTTAATAATTTGTGATTGAATCGCTGGCGCCCACCCAGCTGGCGGAGCGGCCGTAAACGATAACATGACCAGGGAATCGCTCACTGTCATAGTTTCGGATCGAGGGAAGATATAATAAAATAGTCCTCCAGACCGAATTTCGGCCATGGCGACCAGTTTTAGTGGAGACCAGCCTTCGACGTGGGGGATATTATAGTGTGTGTGCGCAGACACAGGTGCACTCTCTTTTCCCTAACTCTCATAGTCCGATGGGACGGCAATCCAACGCAGCTCGAGAGAGATCAGGCGCAGGACAAGCGAGCAGTCAACGAGGAGAGATATATACACTGATGCTAATGCTTATGAGGTTTGGGAAAATATGAGCTTACACGTATCGGAAAAACACATCAGTAGGTAGACATGGAAAAAAAATGTCTTGATAGATTCGCAAGGGCCCGACTGCCCACCTCGTGAAATGCTGTTCGGCCTCTTTAGACACCTGTAAAACCAACTGGCTTGCAGAAAAGTAGTCTGCCTTAGAGACTACGTTTGAATGTGTCTGTAATATTTACAACTTGAATAAATCCGCAAAGAATTTCCACGAACCAACCCTGAAAGTTAATGAACGTGTTCCGGTATCGACTTTTTTTTTAAAAAGATTATCTATTCTTAGTATTTTACCAACTCTAACTCAGTTATACTTACAAAGTTACAGAGCATACCTTTTAATTTTTCGCCTTCAGCGAAAGAATCCCGTGGAGCGGCGGGTTTTAATGAAATAATTAACATTTTTGTACCGAAGTGGAGTTTTTGAGAAATATTCCTATATTAATAACATCTTGTGATAAATAACTGAGATTTTTACTTAATTGACTTGTTTTATTATAAAACTTGCATTACTAGAAATTTAGGAAATAGTAGGTAAATAACTGTCTCGGCCAGCAATTAGGGCATTGATGGACGATCGTGAAAACACGTGACGACAACGATGTGAGTCCTATAAATTCCCGAAAGTCCGTGAATTATAAGTGAATTGTGAATTGCAAAAAATTGTGAATTAATAAATTCCAGAATCAATGACGCACAAAGAAAATTTTTCACGCGCTCATTTGTATATTTGTTTCTTCTTTACTCAATACAGCTCTATTTGCTAAGCCAGTTCGAAATTTAAATAAAATCTTTGATAACTTACCTCCTTGGTTGCCATGTGTTGAAGTAAAAAAATAGTATTTTTTTTAAAAACACGACAGATATGATTTTTCATAGTAATTTATTTAGCCGCTAAACACGACAGATATGGATTTTCATAGTAACCTTGCTAGTAGCGGATTCAAAAATTGCAATTATTTTATAATTAAATAATTTGCAGTGAGCGTTATTGTTGATATTATTTTTCCCAAGTTCAGGATGAAAACAGATTAAAATTAGCTCAATTTAAATTTTGAAGAAATTTGTTGACTCGTATTATTTATTAACTACTAGCTATTGCCCGCGGCTTCCCCACGCGGATGTCGCTAATTATCCCACGGGAACATACTACCCGGATAAAAAGTTAAATCCTATGTGTCAATCCGGGTTATAAACTATCTGTGTGCCAAATTTCATTTCAATCAGTTCAGCCGTTTTTGCGTAATTAAGCCAACAAACATCCAAACACACAATCTTTCACATTTATAATATTAGTAGGATAATTGATATAATTAGAATATTATATTATAGTAGGATTAGTAGGATTTACTGCTTAGCGCTAAGTGGCTATCATCATCATAATCAGCCTGTCATGTGCCCACTGGTGGGACTCAGGCCTCTTTGAGAGGGAGTGGGCTGTAATCTCCCACGCGGGCTCAGTGCGGGTTGGTAGATATCACACATGTCTTAGAATGTTTGTTTCTAGGACATGGTTTCGTCACGATGTTTTCCTTCGCCGTTTTGAGAGCAGTGGTGAAGAAATTCGAACCCACGAGTTAAAACTCGTAAGTCGGGGCCGTTAGCACTGGGCCACCACTGCTCTCTCTGTGTGGCTATAGTAACATTAAAACGTTAGTTATTCATCTGCAGTGCAATTTGTAAGCGATTAGGGATTTTGGACCTCTTTGCGAATGAAGCCAGCAGGTAGCAGTTTAAGTAGTTCAGCGTTCATCCCACCAACGAATGTTTTGACGAACGAAAAAATATACAAAGATTTGATGATGTTATTTCAAAGTTGAAACAAAGAAGTTAATAAAATTCTAACCCGCTGTTGCTATTCCCTTGAGGCCGCTATAAAGTAGGTAAGCTGAGTCGCCGTGCAAAGTAAACGGTACTAAACTAATGAATTGCCCGGAACCGGTGTATTTTATTACCACTGTATAGGTACCATGTGCAAACTGCATGGTAATTCTGTTACTATCGTTTTAGTACGTGTATCAATATGGCTGTGCGCTTTGATTTTTGTGAATGACTCATCTGAGTCATTTAGGTACTCCGATTCATAATAACATACAGAATAAATCATTTAATAATAAAGTAATTACATCATTTCAAATACGGATTTAGTTTCTTTGTTTTCTTTTTATTAATCTTTAATATTTATGTGCCTGCAGTCTGGATTGTGCCCGCTATATCTCTACCTAACCCTTTGGAGAATACTAGTACTAGGTTTTTTTTGTGTCTAGTTACAATTTAATAGTTTTATTTACATCATCAGAACACAAGATAACATAACATAAACGAATGTACTTATCCAATTTATTTGTTTATGTATTTAAGCAAGCTCATTTACCTATTATATTTCATGTTAATCTGAATCAAATCTGCTGAGAAATCAAACTACAAACAGCAACGTAACTTAAATTCAGATCAGTATTGATTTAGATATTTAGATTAATATCCGACCTTACAAACTCAAACTGGGCTTATTTATGCGAAGGGTCAAATCAAAACGGCGGACATTTTCAGTAATATTCAGCAGCTTCAGTAATATTGTAATAATTCAAACTAGGTCAATCTGGCTACAAACCTATCTCTGGCTGTTCTGGTTCTGTATATTACGAAGGTAGATAATTATGCTGTCTTGATAAGTAGGTATTATTCAGTCCCGTATCATTGACGGCTAGAATATTGCTACATTAAACTTCACAACGAGACGAATTCTTTAATTCTTAACTACATTTTATTTTGAAGTAGATACTTCTTTAAGCGCGTTAAGCGATTTTTGGTAGGGGATAAACTTATGGATTCACGTCACCGTGGCCTATAGAAGCGGATTTAAGCAGCAATGACGAATGAGCGGCGGGACGCCGTGAGCGTTGACGAATCAGTGGACTGCACTGCCCCGTCTCGCCGCGCACATAATATTATATCTAAGACGTGGTTCAGTGGTCTCGGTCAAACTATAGCAGGAAGTTTGAAGCTCGCGAGTGCGTGCTCCTGAGAATTTTATTGAAAACTAACTGTTTTTGTGTATAATCGACAGTAAGTGGATAAATATTCATTTATTTATTTATTTATTTATTTAATACTTCAAGCACACCAATGTACAGAGGCGGTCTTAATGCCATAGGCATTTTCTACCAGTCAACCTTCGGGTGATGCAGAGACAAACAGTGGTAGGTACAATAGCGAGAAAAGAAGATCATTATCATATGTTCATTTATTAGTAACATGTTTTGATTAATATAAACTATATGAAAATGTTCATAATTATTGCTCGGATTGCTAATAGATGTGAAAACCAGACTAATGTTAATAATTTAAATATAATAATTAATTAATTTCTTAATTTTTCATACTATAAATATTAATTTATAAATTCAAAAATAAAACACTTATTCCAAAATATTAAGTTTTCACTTCTGTTGGCAATCCCCATGACAGTCAATTTTTTTTTTTTTAAATATACTTTTTATAATCCATGGGTAATCGTAAAAGGCGAAAAATTCTGACTAAAACTGGTTCTTTTTTCTCTACCAGTCGAAGCTAGAGCTTAAACTTTTAAAAAGTTAATACACGTCCTAACACATTCGCCTAGCCATCTCAGAAACACACTAACGAGCCGCCACGCCATAAACGCTAAACGTTCCACTAGGAAAAACTTCAAAAGAGTTCAAAATTATGAAACGTCATTAAGCTATGCCAGAAAAAAATATAATATAAAAATCCCTTTGAAAGAGCGGAAAAAATTATTGAATATTCATGACACTCTTGTCTACCCTAAGGTTGACTACGGGTTGAAAAAAACGTTAATTGAATTTCCACAGAATATTTGGAAGTCTATTTAGAAGTTGAGTGAACGCCTTTAATTCCGAATTGGGTAGAAGGCTGCTGTTTTACTGACGAAGTTATTTCAGTTTCATTTATTAATCTAGCCTTGAGCAATGTATGTCTTTCATGTTCGACTTTCTTTGTAGAAGAGATAATTAAATAAAACAGGTCCAATAAATTAGAAATGATTTTAATATGCCAAGCACATCGAAACGTTATTCAAACATCTTCTTTTCACCATTCTTCTTGGCAAATCGGGGAATTCAGGATCAAAACACATTCGTGGTTAATGTCAACGATGATGACGCACTTCAATCACTCAGAGGACGAATGGAGCCAATAAACTAGATTACTTCTCATCAAAATAAACGTATTAGATTCCAATAAAAGAGGGACGTCGCGACACAGACGTCCAGAGGTCGGAATAAAATTAAATTAATGGACACTACCGATACTGAAAACATAGAGAAGGAAACAGAAGGCTCACTCACTGTTATACACAACCATATGCGCCAAATGCGGTACCTACCGCGATCCCGAGAGCGCACTACCCGTGATTGCTTTGTTTTAAATCGAGAATCGCTTTTTGTTCAACAACAGGCTTAACACTTTTCATAGAACTCATACGCCATGCCGCCATACATATTGGAAGTGTACCCTCCGGGAGAGTCACCGGCATTACGTTTGCGCTAAAGTTAAGCATCGCGAACGGTCAATGGCATTAGGCTTAAAACCGTCTTATAAAACACTGTAAAAACAAGTAAAATAGTGTTTTAGGGGGTCTTGTTAATATTTATAACCGGGAACGAAAAGTAAAAAAAAAACAATTCTTGAATTTTAAAACCAAAGCAAATACTAATTATTCTTGTTTTCACGGTTAATAATGCTGTATTTGCTAAGAAAAACCTACATTGAAAGTGAGCCCTCCGCGAGGGCTCCCAGCGTTCCATATGCGACTAGGTGAACCCCCCGGGAGGGCACCCGGCACTGAACGTGTTAAACAGTCCACTGCTCGTCACAGTACATATAGGCTTCACCACGTGCACTGACTTTCAGCACAATCAGCACGACATGTAAGATACAGGTAGTACTCATATCTTGCCGTGGAAAAAAATATTGACCAATCAGCAAGGAAGTAGTGAGACTGACTGCCTAGTGCCTAATCTCCCTAGTCCTTCGACGTAGGTAGTAAGTAATGCCGGATGTCGTGGTGGACGCTACTTTATTTAAAATACCAAGAATCCATAGCTGTTAACTTTTATTATTTTATGTATAATGTACAGCAGCTGTTGCCGTAACTTAAAAAATAAATAAAATGCGTCATTTATTAACCACTAAGAGTATATTTCAGTCCCTTCTCTGTGAGTTTTACAATAATATTGGTACTATTTTGAGTTTATGCCTTCTACATATCTTCTGTAGTGACTGCAAGAGAGTACCTACAGCGACAGAGGAAAGTGGAATTATTCAATTTCCGTAGAAAGCAAACCAAAATCCAATTGGCACAGGTTTAAATCGGTTTTACTCGAATCAGACGGCGGCGGGATGGCAGCACTAGGACTTATTACTTATATTTGGTTTAGTAATACTGGATGAGAAAAGAAACATATTGTAATGTACCTACTTGCTTACTTTTAAGTTAACTGTAGGTACCATATTTTTATTCACTGAATCGTTAAAACTATTAACTGAGATAATATCCTTGGAAAACACCAGTCTTACCAAAGGGTATCGTATTACCCAGTAACTGGGTTGTGGAGGTCAGATAGGCAGTCGCTCCTCATAACATACTCGTAGTCAGCTGCATCCGGTTAGACTGGAAGCCGACCCCAACATAGTTGGGAAAAGGCTAAGCAGTGATGACGAATATCCGCGGAAAACACATTTAGTTTATTAAAACTATTTGTGGAAAAACTTTTAATGGGACTGTAATACGTTCCCAACTTTGCAATAAGTTGATAATGATAAAACGCGGATTGTGCGTGGGATGAACCTGATAAGTAGGTATGTGTACTTATGTAGGTGTTGCTGTGCTAGTACTTACACCTGTTTGCACAGACGAAAACAAAAGTTTAATAGGGTCACTATCACTGACGTCACACCCTGTCACGACTCACACACTCCTACAGCGCGCAACCAACATTTGCCTGGGAAGTTGCTGCAGCCTGAAAAACTGTTAAACACACACCCATTTACCCTACACTCACCACATTAATTCAACGTCAAAATACATCCCAAATCATTATGTCCTGTTATGTACTGTTTATCCTTGTCCTATTTTCTGTTTTTATTATTAATTTACTAAATCTAATTTAACTCACTCGTTAAATTAGATTTAGTAAATTTATTTTATTTTATTTTATTTAAAAGGTAACCCTTTTAAGCACTTTTGCATGGAACATAATTCCACCCACAACAACATATTATATACAACATCTCTGTATCTGGAGAAGGGCGTTGTTAGCTGCGCTACAGTGTACACTTTTGCAGCTATCATCGTTTTACTTGGTCTTGTATTATTGTTTCGAAATAAACTTTTTATTTTATTTTTTATTATTTTGCAGAAAAGAGCCATCAGGGTCATATATGGCCGCCGCAGGCGCGACTCTCTAGGGGAACTGTTTAAAGATGTTAATACATCATGACGGTACCTTGTCAATATATCTACGTACTAATCATTATGTACGTAAGGAAAGATCCATAACCTTTTAGTCAAAGAGGTGCAAGACACAATAATATCACTAGGAATAGGGACCAATTAGTTCAACCGGGTTTCAGGCTGGCTAAAGTGGACTCATCTTTCATGGGGTACTGTTTAAAATATTACAATAAAATACCTCCCCACATACTTCAACTGAATGAAACGAAATTTTAATCTTATATTAAACGCACACTATGCAGCCAAGCATATTATAAGCTTTTTATCGCTGATAAAAATGCTTGGTTCAACGCTGGTCCTACTCCACAAGGGCGCATAAACTAATTGATTAGCATTTGGAAATACTGTTAGAGCTGCTGAAGCTTTTAAAAACTATCTTTGCATTGTATAAATTCAATCTCTTAGCATCGTATAATTGCATAGCACATGTGTGAGTACTATGTACCGACTATAAAGCAACCATTTAGGTATTGGGTATATTTTTCATTGGCTTGAATGTGCCCTGGCGGCTGAGAGTATGTCATGCTCACTCTAATGTCTCGCTGATGGTGGCGCGCGTGTTGGATTATTTAGCTCCCTTCAAAATGGTTGAGCTGAATGGTGCTAATCCATGCGTCATGTTCGTGAACGGGCGCCGTCAGTAGGGACTGGTCATCTCTTAGCTGCCACGGCTTATTTTAATTTAATTTAATCTTTGAATGTTTTTTTTTATTATTTATATTACGGACACTTAACGTTTTGCATCGTTCTCACATGTATACTTCAACATGAATGATGTAACCAATATTTTGTAACCATATTTTGATTTGAAAGAGTGTCCGTGGAGTTTCTTGCCCGTTTGCCATAGGTACCTACCTACTACGCTTTGGAATGGCCATCTAGTTTCATCTTTCTGACTGACTGACCACTTGACAATTCAAAAGTACCTGTAATTGGTTTATTTGAAATAAATGCTTTGAGTTTGAGTTGCAACTTACAAAATACCTAACTGGTGAAATGTTGGTGTAGGTACCTACCTCTACCCTACGGGAAATACAGGAGTGATTTTTTTGTTTAATTCCCGAAAGGGCAACCAATTTTATAATTGGATCCCATTCACAGACTACACAGCTTTTTTGGCACAAAATTCATTTATTATCTCAATTTACTTGTTATAATTTAGCGCAACTTAAGCCGGGACGCAGATGTTAATGAATAGAGTTATTTATGCTAAAATATTAAAGTCTTTCGGGAGACTGGCTCGTAATGCGGATGGTGAATATTAAGCAGTTTGTTGATAATAATGTTGCTGAATCTACGTTTTACCGAGTGGTTGGAATAAGCTAGTGTCTTTGTGTGAGAAAATTATCACAAAATACTTAGGTAAGTACCCGGACAGGCCTTCATTATGACATGGAGTCATAGGAAGAGACACACAATCGTTAATTGATTGACAGAAACAATCACGCTCTATAAAAACCGAACTTTAACTAAAACCCGATGTTTTATAATAAAATCCTGTCCCTGGAATGAAAATCAACACAAAAATTTGCTAAAAAATTGTTAAAAGCGTGTCAACACAAGCTGTGGTTTGGTGACTGGGTTAACAACAGCCAATCACATTAGTTGTCTTATGTATAATTTTGACAGTTTCGTTCCAGAAACCGTGTTTTGTGAACAACGCTATAAGGTAGTTTTCAAATATTTGCCGATTTCACCTGCCAGAACTTTTTAAGCTGTGGTTACTTTTTTTCCGGTTTAGATCAACGCAACTCTTAGGGACAGTTGAAAGTACATAAGCTGCATCAAGGCCACACTTTTAAACAACGATGAAAACTCAAATTAAGTTTGTAATTTAATTTTCTAATTAACCTGCGTGGTCAAAAAACGGGGGTGTGAGAATTTTATACAATGGCCGATATATACTATACATTAGAGATTAACGAAAACCAATGAATCACTTATTTAATAAATGATCAAGCTACAAAATCTGTAAGCCTGTGACTCCTAAATCAAGAAATCAGGAAAGCAAATAAGAAAAACTTTTTGTAAGCAATTATTTCTACATCACCTGTCACCTTCAATATTTTCGATTGGTCGCACCACTACACCAGCACAGTCTGTTACCCCCAGCACGTCACCTCAGTTGTCTGCATAGACTACAATTGGTTATCTGCGAGCAGCAGAAGTGATAAAGCGTGTCAAAGTCAAAGTCAAATAATTTATTTCAATTAGGCACAAAAAGGGCACTTTTGAACGTCAACATTTACAGAAAAATAAAATTGATTCTAGTTGCCCCTTCCAAAAAGTAATTTTCGTATGGAGAAGAATGGGCAAGAAACTCCACCGTTACTCTTTTAAAATGTTTTCACAATATCTTGTATACATCAATTATATAATCATATGTGAAGACGATGCACCTAGAATAAGATTACTATACCACGTTAGGTAAAAATAATGAAAAATTAAGGAATGACAGATAAATTAATCATGTGATAGATGCGTGGTGCTCACATATTTACAAACATGGTAAAATTATACGATATTCCAAACATTTTTACAAGTAATAGGTACTAATAGGTGTGCGAGTGTATTTACTGTGACCAAAAATAATCATCGAATTATTGCCGCGTGAATTTGTAACCGTAAGTTCTGTTTTTCTGCCTACAGTAACTTAAAAAAAAAAGGTTAAAGTTTCACCTGATTGTAAAGTACTTACATGAGGTAAGCTTTGGGGTGGAGTAGGTAAAAACTCGCTGAATTATTCGTTTGCGTGTAACTGACGATGGTAATTTTTTTTATTAAGAGGGAACAGGGGCTGCGAGGAATTTGAAAAATAGTTATTTGAAGAAACTATTGCCGTTGTCTACCTCCGTCGAGTACGATAGGGACAGCTGCAGCTCAGACCGATAATATCACAAAAAAAAATTACGACATCGACGTTTCCTATTCCCCTTTTTTCCCTTTTTTCCTCGAAAACAGAGCTACTTCAATATTTTTTTTTTTTTTTGCGATATAGTATATCTAGGTTTCTCATTTTCTTTTATGTTAAAAATTTTACGAATTTGTCTGGTAGTCCTCTAATCACGGCGGTAAAAAAGGGGTATTTTTTGTCATTTTTGTAGGGTCTTTACCAATAAGTTGCTGAAAAAAAGGAAATAACAGGGACGTATCTACAGCAGACCTTGATTTTAGGAAAAAAAATGAATGGTCTAGAGGCATTATTCAGGAAGAAAAAAGGGGAATACATTTGTATGGAGAATCGCAGGCCCTGTTCCCTCTTAAGCCGTTTCTAAATAACCTGTGAGTACCATACAGGTGGATGAGATGTGTTCGAGTGAATGAGATCGCTTTAGATTTTAGGCTGCCAGTTTCTAATTAACCTGCCTCATACGTGCTGAAAAACTGAAATTACTTGTTCCCTTGTAGTGTAAAGTACTTATTTCTACCCGACTACGGCAAAACCAAAAGGAAGGGTTATGATTTTAGCAGTCTATGTATGTATGTATGTTTACTTTTTTGTGTCCCACCGTAGCGCCTAAACTACTGAACCGATTTTGACGAATGAGATATCAATAGATTTGTAATAATAGTACGGGCGACATAGGCTATATACATTCTCCCTAAATTCAATATGGTGGACTTTACACATCAATTTCTAACCTCGAAAAAAATTCAATTGAGATAATCATCACATGTTTGGGATCAAAAGAAAGGTCTTGACGAGCACAGTACAAATATGTATATACCTATATCATATTTTTAAAGTAAATAAATATGTTTAAAATGCTAAAAAACTAGCAATAGTGAGACTGCGCTACGTACGGCGCGAGATGATACCAACGCACAGTTAATAGTAACGATTTGTAATGCCATTCTTAAGACAAGTACAACAAAATATTTATATTTTGGATTTCTGCGAAGGTCGATAGGTAAATGGTGTTGGCGTCGAAATAAATCACGCTATGGTTTCGTTCAAGGCACTATGCACTGCTATTTGAATTTAAAATAGGCTAATTACTGACCTATTGTCTCACTCTTATTTACGTTGTCGTAACATTTATCAAGTGTTAAAACGGAAAAGTATAAAATAAACTAAATTGTTTAAAAAACTAACGCGACTACTAAAAAGTACGAAACAAGAAAATATTTCAGATAGAAATGAAGACAGGTACAAAAATGGGCAGGGTTCAGCCGTCGTCGCATGCCATTATAATTTTGTACGTGTTCCTGCGTTCCTGGCACCCATAGGTTGACAGGCATGCGACCGTTACAGTTTTTTATACATAACAAATTGAATTAGATATCATAAAAATTACATCCAAACATTTTTAGATTTTTTGTAAAAACGGCAATTATTTGAAAACTACCCTGTATGCCGTAATATTGACTTTAACAACGGTCACAGCGGACCTATTAGGTAGCGCCGCCCGTAGCGTATTCGTATACATTACGGCTAATAGGACCATTGTTGTTGTTGCAAAAGAAACCGCACTCTACCAACAACGCCCTGTCAATGTCATTCAGGCGCCAAAATATCCTTGTAACAATCGAGTAGCCGCACGGTTGCAAAAAACAGCCCAGAAAAGAAATAAGATTCGAAGATTAATATTCATAAGTAATAGTGTAATAAACATTCTTATATCCGAGGAGTGTCATAAAAAACGTTAGAATCGGATCGTGCAACCTTCCGTGGGTAGGTTGTGGGTCGCTGCGGGTCGCCGAGGGTGGTCGCAGGTCGCGGTTGCCAGGAAATTGGACGCCAGCGCGAACTATCGCGGGTTTCATCGAGATGTATCGAATAAAAACAAAATGAATGGCCCTGTGTTTGACTGTATTGATTAAATGCGAGTTTAAATTGGTATTCTTTAATTATAGATGCTGGTGCAAAGAACTTTGAAATTGGATTGTCAGTGGTTTTCTTAAATAGGTATCTATTTTATCAATAGCCAGTACATTATTTGCTTATGTTTCATCTCTTTTACGGCTGCAGCAGCTGTAACTTTAGAAGTTACAAGTATTTTCAAATTACAGTAAGAAGCATTGTACGATTTTTCTAAATGACTCAAAATTTGGATAACCTAAACATGCTTATAGGTAGGTACTAAGTAGTAGATACTTACTAAAAGTGGATACACGACTTCATGGTGGGGACTCACGACCTCTCGCAGGCTGTCGCTGGCTAATCCACAACCGCGGGTAGAAATATTTTAGAAACTGAAGACCCGTGTCAAAAACACTTCTACGTATATGCACAGATTTTGGTCTATGCCTTTTGCCTAGACAGAATTCAAACATCCTCCTCGAAATTCCTCGCACAAACTTAAATAAATCGATTGTCGGTTCCCGAAAAAGCCGCCATCTTTGTCAGCACCTCAAAGGGTGCCGTGAACCGTGCGATGTTGTAGATAAACGCAGCTCTAAACGCCATTCACTTTCATGAAAGATCTGTATAATGAGTTTCTCTGATTGTCTGGCTGCTGATATTTTTGTATTTTAGATACCTACTTTGAAGTTCAAGAGGCTTTTGAAGTCTTCAATGTCGAATACAACTGAACTTCTATAGACGAACTTAGATTAGAGTTGTGATATAGAATTTGAACATCCATTGGATGGTCGACTGCTTCCGTACCTTAATATGACCTTTTATCTGTGCAGCCATGACGCAGGCAGGTAACGCACATAAGTATGTAATTCAGCATTGCTTCCAGCGTCGACATTCGTTGACAAGCCCTATTACCTACATACGATTTTCAAAACTCAGCTATTGTACTCGTAAATGGGGTCAAACCCATGGATAGATGGATAGGGACATAATACAACCACGGAATAATATATTTATATTGGACATAAAGGCCCTGTAAATAATCCCATAAGAAGGGTTGCCGTAAAGGAAAAGTAATAGTGTTGTGTTAACCCAACGACGCGCGTTGATAGTTTCTTTAACGTCTCAGTATTGGATGCGGTTAGCAAAGGATCGGTGTGGTTGAGGTGCTAAAGAGGAGGCCAGTACAGCAGACGGATATGATGATGATGATTACCATTCTTCGTTCCGTGTGTTTCTCTAAAAAGGATAGAGATAGATAGAATACTCTTTATTTTGCACCATAAAAATTACAGTAAAAAATTGCTAGCTCTATCGTCCAGTGGGTGTTGTAAAAATAAGTAGGTAGGTATCCAGTGTTATAGATATAGCTGGATGATGAGCAGCATCTTTTTGTGCGGATAGCCCACTTACCTATATCACCTTCTAGGACAAAATCGAACCTAAACCCTCTCGGCAATCAACTGCCGCACGCAATCAATACGGGATCCAATCAGACAAAAAAAAAACAAATTCAATATCTACCTTTACGTACCTAGTGTACCTACCTGGCTTATAAGCATATTGACGCAAAATACAGTAATGCTTGGATACATGAAATTCATTTACAATCAGCAATTAGATGCAAGCAAACATACCTAATTACGAAAAATGTAAACAAAACCATAGACTTCAAATGCGAGGGGGTCATTAATCCATGTCAATGAAACTCCAAATTTGTAATTAAGTCCGGTAAAATGGAAAAAATAAAGCGTTTGACAGCCAAGCGACCTATAAATATCGGAGGTCGGGAGCGAAAGCGGTGCTAAGCGGAGCCAGGGATGTAAACAAAAATAAAGTTGTTTTGTAATCGTTTGTATTCCGTTTGAGTATGTGGACTGGCAGTTGGAATCCCTAAGGGTCCCCGTGGGTAATCCCTTTCAGGGACTGTCGTGAAATAATTTAATCAATCGATCGAATCAATCTACAAAATTCCATTGCTGTACGACGATGGTCTCTCTCAGTTTACGATAAACCAAACCTTTCAAATTTGCCCTGGGTTTCTCAAATGGTCAAGTTTTTAGAGGGTATCCGATTTTAGGAGAGAGGGTTTTCGAGGGTTTTTGTTCAAAGACATTTACCATTTGGCAAACAACTAGTTATTAAATAAAAACCGCCATATTGAGTTATATGAACTCAATATGGCGGTTTCTAATTCTGGGGCCACATTGTCGCGATAAGGCGAACTAAGACTAAACTTCGCGCGCTCTCTCTCGCACACCGCTTGACGTCTCGCTGAGCAACAGAGAGCGCGTGAAATTAAGTTCGCCTTATCGCGACAATGTGGCCCCAGAATTAGAAACGAAACGAGCGCTCAATCTTAGTACAAAAAACTGGGGACAGCAATGGGTACAATGCAGTAGCGGATACAGAAAAAAATCAGGGGGGGGGGCGATAAAGACATCTTGAGCTATGGGCGTTATACTGTGTTATGTTATAATAACTAATAACAAAATAATCAAGTTAACAAAGTTTAAGAATTTTTTATTAATACTCTTTATACACACATACAAGACAATGCCATCTTATAATATAAAAAAGGAACAATTTGAGTTCTCTACTTTAAAGTTCTCTACTTTTTCGCTGCAATGTTGAAAAACTTATTCTATTGTAGCAATAGATACAGGTAGACAAGCAAATATTTTGTACATCGTGTGCAAAGTACATCTGGGACAAACAGACAACGCTTGCAGAACAGAATCAAGATCATTAAGGCCGTTTGTGCTCGTTTTCCTGTATTGGAGAATCTCTCCCATTAGTCTCTTTTTAATCACAAAGGGTGATTCTTCCAAGAATGAAATTTCAGTTAAGCACTGATTCAATGTGCCAGATCATTACCGTCATGTTTGTGAAGGCAAAATAATGCTGAACTTTAAATGACAAATATTTTCTTCAGAAAAACATTCTCCCATGTCAGAGATAACCAGTATTGGAAAAAAACATTTATTTTCCAATATGTGATAGCGTCGTCATTATGATCACAGTTTTCCTTGTGGCTAACTCTTCCATAACTGCCTTGCCTCTTGAACAATACGAGCAAGGTGGCTACCAGCATTAGCTCTCATGCCGTCGTACACCTTGAGCGTCGAATCTAATTTTACTTTTGCCACCGCGACGTCCAAGATAGGGTCTTGTAAGATTTTGCTGACTGGATATATTATACTCATAATGTCACTTAGTGAAAACAGCGTGATAATAAACTCGCAATTAGAGAGAGCTCGAAGGAGAATATTGGCTTTGGCAGCTGTTGTTCTGTCTCTCTAACAATGTATTTCTTTAAGAACTTTACAAACTGTTCCGAGATCTGCTGTGAATTGAATAACAGCATCACGTCGCTCAACCTATCTCGTTTGATAATGTGACTGCAGCGAGTGTTTTAGGTGACTCTTCAATGTTGCGAACCGCTTGCTAGAACGCTACTACTTCTTCAATAGTACCAAGTGCGTTTCTCACACTTGTAACTCTGCAACTGCGAGAGACAATGAAGTAGAGCTGATGACTTCGACACGGTGCTACTTCCGCGTTGATAGCTTTCTTTTTAATTGTAGTTACAGCTCCTTTCAATTCTGACATATTAACCGAGCAACCATCACAGCCTATACCCACACAGTTATCCAGTGACAGAGAAAGGCTTTCCATTCTCCTTAGAATCGTAGTACCCAACAGCTCACCAGTAATGCTGCGCTCTTCAGGTTCATCGTCAATGTTTCTACTACAATAATTGTCTTTATGGATGTCAACGAAACCCAAAAATCTTTCGTATAATTTGCCGCCACCGTCGACATATCTTGCAGCTAAACTCAGCTGGGCGATGTGCGCTATGTCCGTGGTCTCATCGAAGATAATGCTGTAATAACTCGACCACGGACATAGCGTGGTGTTAAAGAGTCTCGATTCTTTAATTTCCTCCAGTATTCTTAATAACACATAACACCACTGTTTCACAGTATGTAATAAGATCGTCACACGTTGTCTTACTTATGTAAGTGGCGTTCGATTTAGCGGTCTCGAGGTGCTGTTCTAGTTGTAAGTCTCCAGCGTCGATTCTAAATCTCAGAAGAGCTCTAAAGTTTCCCTCGTTACTCACTATATTTTCTAACAGTCTCCCATCATCTCTATGGCCCCGCAGAGGAATATTTTGTTTTCCATGAAATATGACTGTTTTTATTATTGGTTCAAGGTCTGTTTTCTTTAATACTTTCCATTCTCTGCCTTGATAATTGATTTATGACCTCAAGTTCGCTGTTGTCTCGTGTCGCTAAAAATAATTTTGCTTTTGATGACGCTTCAACGTGGTACATGAGCTGAGAATGGGTCTCAAGGTCATCATCTTTACCAGTTAGTTTGGCAAACTTTTTTAGTGGTTCTGTCACAAGTTTCTTGGCGATATTGGATTTCTTTCCTCCATCAATTTTATTATTCACAAAAATTGAACAGTTAACGCACAGAAGTCCCTTTTTAACTTGGGGGAAAACTAGCCAAGGATAGTGTTCAAAGTGATTATCGTGCACTTGTCTGCGTTCAACCCGTCCTCTCTTGTTGTGCTCGGAAGTAGGAAATATATAACCTTTTTCGGGTTTCCTTGGAGCTGTGAGGACCTTGTATATTATATCATCACTAAGATTTCCCGACGATAATATATCTAAATAATTGCCAATATCCGTGGGATTACAGGAATCAGTCGATGAACTCAGTTGTAGAAGTTTGGATGAAGTGCTGGGTTCTGTCTACACATCTGGTGGTGTTTTTGCGGCTAAATGGTGACCAGGATCTTCAGATGTTTCTAATTTTCTTATTACAAAACGGTCCAATTTTTATTTTATTTTTACTGAAAAATTACTATGAATTATGAATTGTACTAAAACACTTGTTGAAATAACACACACAACAACAGCTCACAATCACTCTGGACTAATCTTCACACTTGCTACAACAAGGAATTTTCACTTCAGTTTTAACACTTCGGCTTTTGATTGTAAACTAGCTTCCTATTCTATTTTTTTTTGTCTAGGGCATCTCGTAGCTGACCTCTGAGGTCATGTTTACTTAACCGGGCTTTATCTTCCTAATCGGCGAACGGGCCGTATGTATACCGCTACGGATCGAATGTTCTCTGTACAAGAAATCAGTAGAATTTTCGCGACATTTCTCGAACAAATGCCATACAGAATAACGTATCCAGATCACTAGAATGGCCGCGACTTTTCTCGTATGTGCCTGGTACCAGACAGAATAACGTATAAAATAAGATGACGCGAGCTGACATGCTATGAAATTTAACTACCTATTCGACTGACAATGGATACGGATAACAATACCCGCACAAAACTGTTACAACAAAATATTAAAAACCTACTATAAAAGAAATGCACATTTTTACGATGCAGACATTAATCTTCGTAAACACTACCCTTATCAAAACATTTAGAAAATAATAAAACAATGAATTTCAACACGACGTTCGACAATAAATTAATAAAATACCTACGTGACCCAAGTTCAAAGCATCAACATGTGGCTACTTTCTAAAATGGGTATTATCTAAATGGGTAGATTAGATACTTATTTGTTTTAAAAACATTTTTTTTTGGAGTGCCCTCCCCTTGTTATGAACCGCGCATTGCTGGGCCGCATGAGGGGGGCGCGTGCCCTCCGCGCCCCCCATATCTATCCGCCACTGGTTAGAGCCTCTGATACCCCCAATACAAATGTCTGCTAATCTCTGACGCTTGCCGTGTTTTACGATATTTTGTTTATGTTTGTGATCTTTCTGTGTTTATGTTGTGCGTTTGTCGTTGAGTTGAGCGAAAGTTCGTCCGACTAATCCATATTTGTGACCAGAAAGTGATTTTGTGAGTGGTTTGTGGGTGGAGTGGGTTGTGTCAAAACTGTGATAGGACTCCAGTGTAGTGTTATTTGAGATAGGATTATTTTTGTTAATTACTTTGGTACAGACGCCAGCACATCAACCTACTACAATCTGTCAATTTATTAAAATATATTTTCAACTTTATCACTAAAGCATAAGGTTCAAAGGTCATTGGGAAAATTTGACAGTTTCGGGTAGGTTAACCTGCTGGCGTCTGTATATAGTAATAAAAAGATGATTACTAAATTGTATTTCATTTATCAATCCTTGAAATTAACACAAAAAAACTACAGAATCTATACCCATACCTACTACCACATAGCATACCTATACATACTACATAGCTATAGCTATATATGATATATGAGTTTATATAATTGTTTATAATTTTACTTATTTTACTTTATTTATTGTTGACATAATCTACTCATTACAATGTTCTTTTTATGAGTTGTATTGCAATATGTGGTTAGCTAGCGACCTCGATAATTTTTTAATTTACCTCAATGGTCAATGCTCAATGGTGGTGGTGGTAATTAGGCATATATATATTATTAATAGTTTGTAATAGGTATATGTGTATCTTTATAATTCCTTTAAAAATATTCCTCAATTTCTCGTAATTGCACCTACCACTGTTTGTCTCTGCATCACCCAAAGGTTGACTGGTAGAAAATGCCTATGGTATTAAGTCCGCTTGTGTACATTTCTGTGCTTGAAGTATTAAATAAATGGTCCTAGTTTATCAATTATAACTTCTAGTTACAGCTATATGTAAGCGGGCACGCCCCTTATGCCTGGAGGCTTTTATTAAGATATTGTTTTCGTTAAGTTATTTTTATTTCTGCTTGAGTATAGTTCTCGATGTTTTTGGTTGGTATATTGGCGTGTGCTAGCTGTCATAATTATGGCTATTAATTTTATAATTTAAATTATGTTTTGTGTTGCGTAATGTAAATATCATTTTGCATACAACAGACAGCTGTGCTGCTGGGGAGTTTGTTGCGCCACTTCTTCTTCCCAGCTAAAGCACTAGTATAGGAAGTGGTGAAGGGTGGGCATTTTGGGGGACTGTCTTATGTAATTTTGACGTTCGAAAAGTGCTGATTCTCAGCCTAGTTTGAATAAATGACTTTTGAATTTTGAATTTTATAGCATACCGGTGTCCCATCTAAAGGTGTAGTTCTAACGATGAATAGGTGGCGCTAGTTTCTTTACGAACGCAATGACCCCGTTCCACGGAACAAGATTGGTCTCTATTTTAGTATAATTATTACAAAGTACTCTGTGACCTAGTCTATAACCATCTTGCATCTAGACGAGTCGATAAACACCTCATGCATCAAAATTTATCCAGCCGTTCAGTTGCTTCGAGTTTACAAAAAAGCCCACATACAAAGATACGCGTGAAAAACATAAACCTGCCTTTAATGTCGCACAGTGGGTAATAAAAAAAGTCCAGGGATTCGATCCCGTAGTTCTCGTGGAGTAAGTATATTATGTAGAATATCGATAGATCGCCATTGTATCATTCCGACATTTTTAATTATCATTTATCAGAGTTATCACTTATCACTTACCTACTAATCATGCAACATTTTCCTTTTTCACGGCTCATTTCAAATTGCTCACCCCTTTGCTACTAATCTGTGCCTTCGCCCCAATCTAATGTTATTATACATAATATAGAAGTCAGTGATATCAGGCAGTGGATAAAATTTTGAACAATTTATTAAGGTGCTAAAAATATTAGTAGTCAAGATTTTTTTATTTTTTATATTACTTTTTATTTTTATCAGTGTATAGAACAAGCGACATTCTATCACTATCGATTTATAGCACGGTTATAATGCTGCAAGCGGCATTCTAGTAGATACAGACGCCAGCACGTCAACCTACTACAATCTGTCCAATTTCTTTAATAGATTTTCAACTTTACCACTAAAGCATAAGGTTCAAGGTTGATGTGATGGCATCTGTACATCATTTAAAAAGTTGCATGGGGTAAAATAGTACGGCATGTGTTATGAACTTAGCTGTAACATAGTACGACAGGGCCATGAACTTACTACCTAAGATAATGTTTATTGGTTTGTCCGGAGCCACTGCACTTTATAACCCGTCGCTTTTTTATAGTAGTTTTTTTTTGGATAGAATAGACACCCTTTTTAGTGTATATTTGAAAATCTCAAATTGCGCAAAAGTAAAGGTACCGAGAAAAAAGTTACCAAAGTTTCTTTCGGAGTTTCTGGAGTATTAAGGTTTGGGAAGATCACGTAGAGGGTCTAAATTTGTTTCCAAGCAATAATACGCTAACGGCCCCTTTTTTTCTTAGTGAGTTCAAGGTTAGTATTCAAGAATAATTTTTACTTTTATTTATTACTTTTTATTTTACGTTTTTTTTTTTTGCAACATATGTACGTCAACCTCAAACGTCAACCTGACTGTCAATAGTGTCAATGTGCCGTGTGCGTCAATACTCAATATTTCAGTATTGTGAATGAGTGTCAAACAACAATTTAGAGAAATTAGTAATTATTTTATTTTATAAATCCTATTTCTTTGTATTTTAATTTAGAAAAGATGGGAAGAGTAGAAGCTTGCAGAATATGCTTAATTACTGATGTTAAAATGGAAAGAATTCAAGGCTCCTTGGAAACGCATATCAAGTCAGTTTTTGGGCACAACGTAAGTACAAAAACTTTCATGTTCCCTGTTTTCTTTGGCATAAAATAGACAAATAAAAACTTTTGTTTCCATGTATGAAGGTCGGGTTGTTTTGTAAAAGATGGCAAAGGGCTTATAATAATCCAAGAAGCTGGGCAGCATCTTGGATCCTTAGATCATAATATTATCATATTATGTCTAATCTGTAAAGTTACCAATATTAACTTATCCCTTTTGTGCATTCATTGTTGTATGTATTTCTTTAAGTATAGAATGATTTCCTGTAATGGATCCAACATTATTTCAGTGGTCAGGTGAAGATAGCTGAGACACAAATCATAGTACTAGGCATCATGTCATTGCTGTCCTGGATATGTCTTTGTTCTCACCTGTATACTGAAAATTAGTACAGCCCTTTCACAGTACAGTACAATAAATGTCACTGTAATTTTACAGACTTGTCAGTGGACGCAACCCAACAGCAACCTAATCACTGTCTGAAACACTGAATAAGACACAATAAAGATTTTATTGTTATGAAGTCTATGGGCGATTAGTGTCCTGGAAGGTGTTAACGTTACAAAATCATATCATACCTTGTCAAAGAGAATCTTATTTAAAATTACAAACCACCGCACTGCTTGTACCTACACATTTAAAGAACATTTTGTGGAAGGGCTCTCAAATTTAAATTTGAATACATAATGTAAGCTGGCTCTAGAGTCAAAATTGTGACTGTCAATAATTTTACTATTCTTCAGATACTGTACTCCCCTGACCTCCCAGACTATTCCTGTTATGAATGTTCAGCATTAATAACCAAGTTCAGTAAATTCAGGAAAAAATATTTCACGGCCCAGGGGCTCTTGTTCAATATTCTACAGAACCATGGTGTGGTGAGTACCTAGTCTTCTAATTTTATAATAATTTGCTTTCCATGCATTGCTTTTCTTTTTCGCTTTTTTTATTGTCAGTCTAAATAAAGAAAACTGTGTCAGTTTAAGCTGGTGTATGTTACTCAGTTATTTCTTTGTACAGGTCACAGAAAAAGAAATAAAGAGCATTGATAGAGTCGCATCCAAGCTCAACTCCAACATGTCAACAACTCTTATTACCAGTGACCGGCACGCAGTAGATATTAAAATAGAATGTGACCCAATGGAAGATGTACTGGAAATGACTGTAGAGGATGAATTGGATAACAGTGGAAGTGAGGATGATGTTCCTTTGCATTCTGTAAAACAAATTGAGCATGTAAGTATCTTATCATCTGGGTAATGTTACCTGACTTCTCCAGTGTTCCTTGATAGCCATAGCTTATTTTAACATTACTTAAAGTGAAAGCCCGCCTAATTCAAAATTAGGTTACAAGTAACGTAAGTAATATTGAATATCGTGGGCTACAATGAAGGAATACCTTAAGTAACATAATGCTAAATTCGGAAACTATGTGTTAGTTTTGTTTTTTAAAGCCACATGAATAAGGGTAACTTCTAAACAAATGTGCACCATTGGCGACTGTATCTTGATTTAATATTAAGTGTCAAGTGTCCTTATGACAGATACAAAATAGCAAAGTGATAAGAAGCTATTCTGATGTTATGTCTGCTCTGCTTTCGCATGTCAGAGCAGTAATATGCAAAAATCACCACTCAATGGATCCCAAATAGCGGGAAACGACCAAGCGGCTGGCCCAGAAAGAAATGACGGGATAAGTTGGACGCCTTCTTAAAGGATTCGCAGTAGACCGGGAGAAGTGGAAATAGAAGGGAGGCCTTTGCCTTGCAGTGGGACAACACAAGCTTTTAGAAAATAAAATAAAATGCTCTTATAACTCATTGACCATGCAACAAGCCAAGCCAATGCAGCTTGGCAGTCAATGGATAATATAGTTAAAACTGCCTTGTATGAATATTGCTGCTTTATTGGAAACACAGTTGAGTAACAATTGCCAAGCATTGTTACCAACAACATGAATGTTCCTGGAAACAGTGATGCTCAATTTATGTTTCCTGATAAATATTAGGATAGCTCAAAAACTCAAAAGTTGTAGAATTTGTAGCCATAGTTTATTTTGAATGTTTGGTTTTTTCAGGTAAATGTTAATACCATGAACAAGAAGCAACACACATCTAAAATAAAGAATCTCATGAACACTGAAAATGATTCAGGAGAATCTTCTAACAAAATAAGAAAGTTACTAGGAAATAATGCCAGAAATGAAAAATTGCTTCAAGATTTCGATGTTGCCAAACTCACTGTAAGATTTATCTCCTACTAGCTTTTGTCCGCGGGTTCGCCCGCGTGGAGGTCGGAAGTGTTGCCCTTAGACTCAATACAAATCACCGAGGAGCAATGAGTAGATGATTTATGACTAGGTAACAGGTTATTATTTACCAGTGTGACCAAAGCTTTAGTAAACTCTACTATAGTTTAACCGATACCGCTGGACCGCGCCTTAAGAATGCGCGGCAAGGCGGGGGGCTGGACGTCGCGCCGTGTGCATTGACGAATGAGCGGCCGGACGCCGTGAGCATTGATGAATGAGCGGCCTGCACTGCCCCCCCTCATCTTGCAGCGCACATACCTAAAGCGCCGTACAGCGGTATCGGTCAAACTAGCCATGTTGCACTTTTTAACAATAACGATTGATGTCCACGGGCGTAGCTACCGCCGTATCGGCCGTATCAATGATACGAAGCCCGCAGGTGTGTTAGTAAAAAATCGTACAATATTATCCAAAACCTCAAATTCTTATTGATGAGGAGCCCTTAATGAATGAATACCTCTGGAAAATATGAATAATAACGTAATTTGTTTATGGCATACTAAGGCTGCAAGCTAAAGGCACTGTCCAACTCTCAAGCTCTTACATTCATTGAGTAAAATCACAGAAAATCTAACCTATGAGTCATGATGCTCCAATTTTTAATTACATTCTCTTTGTTAAATGATAACGACAGCTTAGCCCATCCCATCCAAGTCAGGATTCTCCAAATTTCTAGCTAACTTCCCTCGCTGTTGCATTTTCTTAGTAAAATTCCAATGAAATCTTCACAATCCCGGTTCAGAATGCCGATTGTCGAGCCTGCTACGATCACTGTTCAATGAAAACTTAAAGTATCTGAGTCAGTTCTCTAGCTCGCCTCGCTCGCTCTTGGATTCTCTTAGTAAGGTCACAGTGACAGCTTAAGCTTTCGACTCAAGATGCTAGTTTAGTAATTCTGAAAAAAAAAACTCCCTTTTGAGGTTCGCTACAGCAGATAAACAGGGCTCCCGACATATTTTGAAACATAGCCCCTTTTCTACTAGCTACGCCACTTGTTTGGACATGATTAACTGAATAATATTTTTTTTCTAGGATCGAGCTGATGCAAATGGATTAGTATATTTACATGCAGATGACTTTGACAATGAGGTAAGTAGAATTGGTTTCGGTATCCTAAGAGTTGAACTGAAGTTACTCTTCGTCGGCCATCCTGTGCAAAACTGGGTCCTCCATCAATATTAGAAAATTAATAGGAATATTCATTTGTTTCAGTTGCCAGACATGGATAACGCAATCGACGAATATAACCCTTCGTCATCTGAAATATCTTTAAAGATATTAGAAAATCAAAACTTAATGTTAACTAACCAACACACGATAATGTCCAAACTTACTGACTTCTCCACCAGACTACAGAGTATCTCTAAAACTGATATGTTAACAAGAACTTGTGCTACTTACAAACTATCAACAACCAAAGCTAACTCTGGTACATCCGTCATTGAGAATAAGAAACAACTGGACGAGTTCGAAAACGAACTGAATGATCCAGAAAAGAGGCAAACGCTGCGAGACAAATACTCGATACTATTTAATGGGAGAGGTGATGGTTTTAACTGTGCATACATTTTAATTGATGCGCTGTTTTCTAGACAATTCATGACTCAGTGCTCTTGGGCTGGAGGTTCCAGAGGAGATGAGTGCAAAATTCCATTCAGAGCATACAAAAATACAATAAGTTTTTTTCATGAGATAGTACATGACTGTGATAGCAATTTCTCAATGATGGATTGCTACAGTTTCGTCAAGTGCATTTTAAGGAATTCCAATAAAAGGAGTACAAGCAAACTGGCAAGAATGTCGGCTCGAAAAAGACGAATGAAAGCGTCTGATATTGTTAAGACTAGAGAATTGCTTGGTTTGGAGGCAACTTGAAAGTCGTAAAGCTATTTGACATTTATAGTACCCGGGTCGGCGTAAATATGAAAGAGGCTCACGGGTACACAGTGACATACAACGGCCGACGGCCGACGGGTATTTGAAATGCGGCAGAAAACTTCGTTTTAGTAAGTCAACCCTGCCTGACTCGCAGTTGTTCAGGTTCAATTATTGTTGGTACTTAATACAACATAAGAATGAATATGTATAGTCGACCTCGTAATTCCTTTACCACCATAAGGTTGAACGTTACTTGAACGACATTATACCGACAAGGTTTATATCTCTATGCCACAGCTCTATGCGTTTTGATAGTTTCAACCATAAACATAGAGAATTGTACTGAGCGGTAGCTTCACAAAAGTGACCACTCTTTAGAAAGAGACAAAGCGACTGTGCGGCCAATACCTGTAGACACCTGCGTACTACTCAAGAGACAACTACTGGCCACGAATTCGCTTTTTCTCTCGTACTTTTCGCTCTGTATTCACTGCACAACTGAATACGGAACGCTCAATCAATTATCTATGTCTATGGTTTCAACTATCCCAGTGAATTTGTTTTTAAAAGCGGTAAAAGAGTGACGAGGTCGACTATAGGTAATTCTGTACTTCGTGGCCCATCCGTAGCTGGAAAATGGAGCAACCGTACGCATGGAATCCTAGTTACGGTGTTTTCAATGTAAGTTATGATTAAAGAAATCTGAATAGATTCAATGAATGAGTAAATAATTCAGAATTAACTGCTTGTTTGATTATATTAATTAATTCCGTACGCCGCCGTACCTGTTGATCGAGTGAGCCCGAGTAGTAAAATAACAGAAATAGGCTATGTCGTTTTAAGGTATGATTCCGAACCCCACTGTACGCAGCATTGCTGCCGCTGCCCGCTGATTCCAAACACGTGCTGTCGTGGTGTCTCGCTGTTTGTTGCCAATTTATTTGGCAACGCTCACGTGTTGTCGCCTTGATGAACGCCGCACTACTTAATTACATGCTCTGTGGCACTACTGGTCTGACGTGGCGGCAGCGGCAGGGCTAGACTGGCGCGCAGCAGTGGTGTTTGCCTGTTTGGGGGTTCAAACCCACCCCCAAAATGTGAGAAACCAGAATCGCAATCCAGAGATAGGCCCACCTAGGGTACCTCCGTACTATAACAGATAATTGTTATCTATTTCGCATAGGCGTACTTTATAATCTACAAAAGCAGTAAGAGTAGGTACGCTGATGAATTCCTGCAACTTCAGCATTCTCTGAGGGAGTAACCTATCCCAGGCGGAGTACAAAAATTTTCGAACTCTTCGCTCGCTCTTGCATCCCATATTCTCTTAATCCTCAAACTTGTCTGCGTTAGTCAAGGAAGCGGGAAGAGTGAAACGGGTCTTTATTGAAATTTATAATAACTAAGCTCTTCATCAATTTCAAATTCTGACTTAGAAATGTCTAAGATCGTAAAATCATTTAGTTTTTAATGATTTTCCCCAAAAAGAACAAAAATGCTATTTAAAAATGTATTGCTCTTTTTTATAAATTAATCTTCAGGTCGACATAAAAGACTGACGTGGTGACATTTGGAACTAAATATTTTACTGATGCAGACCATAAAAAAAAATTGACAGGCATCAAGGCCCTTAGGGTATTAGTATTACATATTTCTAATAAATATATTAGTAACATACAGGAACACTAATTGCAGTTTGTATCTCACAGAGCTGCAATCTACGAAAAACGCAAGAATAAGATCAGTTTCCAAGGGAGCCGAAACAACAGTATTCAAGTTTTTTTTAAATTAAAGTTATTTTACTTTTTTACGTATGCAGCACTTTAAAGTAACGTCAACCTCCAAAACCAGATTGCCTACCAGACTGTCACTGTCAGTAGTGTCAGTGTCAATATTTTAACCTACTAAAGTTGTGTGCAGAATTCTTATTTTCTATACAAATCGTATTACTTTATATTATATGAATAATGTAATAATATTAAGAACAGAGAAGAAACCTTTACGATGAACTCTCTTCACAACACAATCAAACGTACGTTCGAAATATTTTGAGGTTATGTCTTACGTTATAATTTATTTAGGTATTCTCAAAATTTTCTTATTAACTTTACAGAATTTCGCCTGCTCAATCTCAACACGGCACTGAAAACCATATCAGAATGCAAGCCTATTGCCCCTAACATTGTAAAAGCTAAGAATGACTTTGTTTGTAATCCAAGAATTCTTTCATTTGCACCAAGGAGTATTGGTGTAGAAATCATAGATAAGCCAAGATCTAATGGGATAAAACAGCCCCCTATGCCTTACATACCTATTGTAAACCCTCGTTCTATCCTACCACTACTGGACAAAGAGTGGAGAAAGGATGAGATTGGTTTGCCATCAATCAGTCAGGAGGAGATTCAGGCTGCAAGGTTGATTGTTATCAGGAGGAAGAAGATGAAGAAACATCAGAGAAGGAAGCTGTGGAAGAAGATGCGATACACCTGGGCTAGGGTTAGTATACTTAAAACCACAATGAGTATGTATTGATACAGCAGAATAGTTTTATTTTGATCTAAGCGATGATGTAAGTAATGATAATTATAAAGAAACTTAGGTACTACTCAGAGAAACATTAATTAATTTAAACTTTTTAATCCAGTTGTACATTCCTGTGGGGTAATTTCTGACCCAACAGGAGCAAACCCGCAGGCAAAAGCTTGTTATTAATACAAATGTATAGTAAGACAAAAAAATGTGTTCAGTGATGGTGCTATTTAAAAGCTTGTAACAATATTCAAGTAGATATTTCAAGAGTAACTTGTATGTCATTTTTAATTTTTACTCACTGAGGCCCGCATGAGATGAGACTATGTGTTATGTGCACCGAATATGTTTTAACACCTCCATATAAGTTAGTTGACAAAATCAGCGCGAGCGTATTTCGTCCCGCGTTCCGCGCGAATTTCGCCTGTTTGCTTCAGCTTTATAGCCAAACAATGAATTCCTCAAACTAAATTCCAGATAAAGCAGCACCGCCGTCAAACCAAAGAAAAGAACTTCCAGAATGCGTTGATAGCCATGGTGAAGGAAGCCAATGAGTTCCAAGCAGAACAGTATGTAGCCAACAAGCTGCAGAAAGCCAACCACACACCGTTACCAACACGCTGGAAGCACAAGCGTTTACCTGAGTTCATCATCAGACAGTTACTGGGGATTGATAAGAAGATTAACTACAAACATACTGATGTGTATAAAGCTTGAATAGTTTGATTGTATAAGAATTAAAGTAGATTTTATTTAGATGTGGGTTTGTTCTTTGTTTGTGATTATTGATGAAAGATAAGGAGACTGGTGGACAGGACAGCAGAGGATTATAAATTTATCAATCGAATTTAATATTTATCCAATCGAAATAAGGTATATTTCAATACTAAGTGATCAACCTTGGGGCATCGCAGCGCAGTGCACGCTGGAGCATCGGAGAGCACGCTGGAGGATACCGCGGCAGGAGACGGCGGCATGCTCTGGAGTCTGCCAGACCACGCCGCGCCCCTCTGCGCCGCGTAGTGGTATAATCCCAGCGAGCGGTGGCTAATCTGCGGATGCCGCGGCATACCGGCGGATGCTTCGGTAAGCTGACGGACGCTCGCGGTATAGCATTTTTCTGGTCTCTCCCCTAACGTCCGCCAGTATGCGCTGGCGGATAGAGGAATCCTCTCCCTCGATGCTCACCCCTGTAGTCCGCCAGTGTGGGCAGGCCATTATACTTCTTGGACTTTAATTATATTCAGTAACTTGATAGTTGAAGGGATAGGTACCAGTTTCTCTGATGAAAAAGGTAGCGAGGTGAATTTATAGCTTTTCTACGGGTGCTGCAATTGGTGACTACCTATGCACTTGAATTGACATGATGTTTCTATGAGTAAAATATATTTTAACAAGCATGATGAGGAGTCCTGGGTTTGATCCCCAGGTCGGGTAATGTGTGATTAGGTTTTTGTAAATGTAGCGACATGCAGGTTTACTAACCCCTACCTACCTCTCTTTGCGGAATATTGGCGTGATATTATGTTTTACATATTTGTACTTACCACAAAACGATGAATAATTCATACTTAACAGGCATTAATGAAAATCAAACAAGCAGTTAACTCTGAATTTTTTACTCATTCATTTTGAATAAAAAGGGTTTTGTACTTACTATAATTATCTTACATTGAAAATTCTTATCTGCCTACCTACCCATGTTATTATAATAATAAGTACTGTAATACTTGCGCGGGTTACATGCATCGTGTAAACTACGGCATCAAAACATGTTGCGGGTCCAGTGATAAGTCGAGCTACACTCAGCTCGCACCTTTCATGTTCAAGTAACTTGCGCTGTGTACAAGCACCATGTGTATGGTTGCTCCATGCACGAGCCACAAATCAATGGATTATTAAAATCAAATATTTTTAAGACAAATAATGAAACATTTTACCCTAAGCCGAAAATAAGGCACCCACATTTTTAGAAAAAAACTTTACTTAGTATAGCTTTATCTGACACTCATTCCCGTGTCTTTCTAAAACGCGACGTGCCTTATTTACGACCGGGTACTGAAAAATAACTATCATGTTTCTTCTAAACCAAGTCATTCTTTATTCTTGATAATGAGGGACGCTTTCCTTTGTCTTTTCCGATGAGTCGACATTCTTAGCAGTTTGCTCGTACACCTTTTTGTTGAATTTTTTAAAATGCATCTGACAAAACTGTGGCAATCAAACAAAGAGAAATTGCTATCACAGTCATGTACAATCTCATGAAAAAAACTTATTGTATTTTTGTATGCTCTGAATGGAATTTTGCACTCATCTCCTCTGGAACCTCCAGCCCAAGAGCACTGAGTCATGAATTGTCTAGAAAACAGCGCATCAATTAAAATGTATGCACAGTTAAAACCATCACCTCTCCCATTAAATAGTATCGAGTATTTGTCTCGCAGCGTTTGCCTCTTTTCTGGATCATTCAGTTCGTTTTCGAACTCGTCCAGTTGTTTCTTATTCTCAATGACGGATGTACCAGAGTTAGCTTTGGCTGTTGATAGTTTGTAAGTAGCACAAGTTCTTGTTAACATATCAGTTTTAGAGATACTCTGTAGTCTGGTGGAGAAGTCAGTAAGTTTGGACATTATCGTTTGTTGGTTAGTTAACATTAAGTTTTGGTTTTCTAATATCTTCAAAGATATTTCAGATGACGAAGGGTTATTTTCGTCGATTGCGTTATCCATGTCTGGCAGCTGAAACAAATGAATATTCCTATTAATTTTCTAATATCGATGGAGGACCCAGTTTTGCACAGGATGGCCGACGAAGAGTAACTTCAGTTCAACTCTTAGAATACCGAAACCAATTATTCTACTTACCTCATTGTCAAAGTCATCTGCGTGTAAATATACTAATCCATTTGCATCTGCTCGATCCTAGAAAAAAAATATTATTCAGTTAATCATGTCCGAACAAGTGGCGTAGCTAGTAGAAAAGGGGCCCTGTTTCAAAATATGTCGGGAGCCCTATTTATCTGCTGTAGCGAGCCTCAAAAGGGAGGAAAGTTTTTTTTTTTCAGAATTAATAATCTAGCACCTTGAGTTGAGAGCTTGAGCTGTCACTGTGACCTTACTAAGAGAATCCAAGAGCGAGCGAGGTGAGCTATAAAACTGACTCAGATCCTTTAAGATTTTCTGTGTGATTCTACTCAATGAATGTAAGAGCTTGAGAGTTGGACAGTGCCTTTAGCTTGAAGCCTTATTAAGCCATAAAAAAAATTACGTTAATTTTCATATTTTCATTTGAGGTTTTCGATAATATTGTACGAATTATTACTTACACACCTGGGGGCCCCCGTTTCATTCATACGGCCGATATGGCGCGGCGGTAGCTACGCCCGTGGACTTCCATCGTTATTGTTAAAAAGTGCAACATGGCTAGTTTGACCGATACCGCTGTACCGCGCTTTAGGTACGTGCGCTGCGAGATGAGGGGGGGCAGTGCAGGCCGCTCATTCATCAATGCTCACGGCGTCCGGCCGCTCATTCATCAATGCACACGGCGCGACGTCCCACCCCCCGCCTTGCCGCGCATTCCTAAGGCGCGGTCCAGCGGTATCGGTTAAACTACTTATAGTAGAGTTTACTAAAGTTTTGGTCACACTGGTAAATAATAACCTGTTACCTAGACATAAATCATCTACTCATTGCTCCTCGGTGATTTGTATTGAGTCTAAGGGCAACACTTCCGACCTCCACACGGGCGAACCCGCGGGCGAAAACTAGTAGGATATGAATCTTACAGTGAGTTTGGCAACATCGAAATCTTGAAGCAATTTTTCATTTCTGGCATTATTTCCTAGTAACTTTCTTATTTTGTTAGAAGATTCTCCTGAATCATTTTCAGTGTTCATGAGATTCTTTCTTTTAGATGTGTGTTGCTTCTTGTTCATGGTATTAACATTTACCTGAAAAAACCAAACATTCAATATAAACTATGGGTACAAATTCCACAACTTTTGAGTTTTTGAGCCATTATAATATTCATCAGGAAATATTAACTGACCATCACTGTTTTCAGGAACATTCATGTTGTTGCAACAATGCTTGGCAATTGTTTCTCAACTGTGTTTCCAATAAAGCAGCAATATTCATACAAGGCAGTTTTAACTATATTATCCATTGACTGCCAAGCTGCATTGGCTTGGCTGGTTGCATGATCAATTAGTTACAAGAGCAGAGCAGACATAATAGCTCATCATCGTAGAATAAAAAAAAGCTGTATTGGAACTCGCCTACTCCTGCGCATCGCGACAAAGTTGATGATAACTAAGTGAGTAAGGGCGACTTATTTATCCAGTACAGACATGCCACCTGATCATTATTTATTCAAATTTTTGACTGCCAAAACCTACCTAATAATCGTCATAGATACAATACCCTGAAATAATTATACGACACTCTCCTAAAATCCAGCTTCACCCCATTACTCCTCTGAACCGGATCTAACAACATTATCCACATCTAAGCACGACAATTGTAATGTTACTCAGAAAAAAAGAAAACGGGAAAACGATGAATTGGAGCGTATGGTAAACTCGGTAACCGACAACTTTGCTCAAATTGGCAAACAGCTCGCGGAAAAAATAATAAGCCCACCTTCCTATCAAATTAATCGATAAAAACTTGAATTCAATGGTTTTGCAACCAACGGACGAAGACGAGGTTGAAAAATTATTAATGTACCTTCGTAGTGATTGTGCACTGGGATGGGATAGAATATCGAGTAGTCTTCTTAAGAAACATAAATCCACTATTGTGCCCGAGCTTACATACATTTGTAACCTGGCTCTCTCAACAGGTATATTCCCCAAAGTTTTTAAAAGATCAATCTTACACAGGAGTGGGGACAGAAGCCGGGTCAGCAATTATAGACCGATAGCTGTTTTGCCTGCCCTGTCAAAAGTTCTAGAGAATCCTCTCTAGAAGTTTTGATGAACAACAGGCTTGTTGATTACCTCTAAAAACATAGTCTTCTATCTCCAACACAATACGGCTTTCGGTCTGGCAAATCAACGTCCGACGCAGTACACGATTTGACAAACTATGTTGTCACTAACCTGGATAAGGGGGAAAAGGTGCTAGGTATATTTTTAGAACTTGCTAAGGCATTCGACAAGGTTTCTGTGCCCATTCTCTCTTATAAAATGGAGAAATTGGGAATAAGAGGGGTTCAACTGGAACTTTTTGAGAACAACTTGACTGAGTGTACTCAGTGCATTAAAATAGATGAAAACAGTGACGAACGGACGGTCTCTTATGGCGTCCCTCGAGGAAGCGTGTTAGGTCCACTCTGTTCCTTATATATATTAATGACCTGGGTATGCTCACACTCCCCAGGGGTAGGATCATAACATTTGCAGATGACACGGCGCTCCTCTTTAGCGCTGATTCTTGGGACGAAGGTTTTTCATACGCACAATCGGGCTTTAATACTGTGTCAAATTGGTTACGCAGTAATGTTCTAACACTCAACGAGGAGAAAACCAATTACATCACCTTTTCTCTTAAAGCAAATGGTATTGTCCCAATCTCTTCTGCGCCCTACACTATAATACCACACAGTTGTCTAGTGCCACACAATAATATTATGTGTACCTGCACTCACCTCCTTGGCACTAGACACGTTAAGTATCTGGGAGTTATAATCGATAGTACCCTTAGATTCCAGGAACACATTGATACACTTAAAACCAGGTTGCATAAGCTAATTTATATTTTCAAAACCTTAAGACGAGTAGTTGACAAGTTAAAGAAATCAGTATACTTTGCCCTTGATCAATCACTGTTAACCAAGTCAAGTACCTCGGGGTCACTCTAGCTAGACAGTAAGTTAAACTGGAGAAGTCATCTAGACAATAAGCTAAACAGGGCCTGCATCACCTTCTGGCAGTGCAGGAAAATGATAGGTAAGAAGTGGGGCCTATCCCCCAAAATAATACTATGGCTGTACACCGCAGTGATCCGCCCCATGATAGCCTATGCGGGCGTAGTCTGGTGGCCCCGCACCCAGCTGGTTACAGCCTCCATCAAACTACAACGCATGCAAAGGCTTGCCTGCATGGCGACCACGGGCTGCATGAGAACTACTCCGACTGCAGCTATGGAAGCCTTGCTGGGATTACCACCGCTGCACCTGTTTATATGTACAGCAGGAAGCGACGATGGCGGCAGTGCGTCTAAATGCAGTAAATCTCTGGGGTAAGAGAAACACACAACACACCGCGCTGCTTGAGGGACTCAGCAAGGAGTTCCCCATTACGAAAGCCATTAATGACCGGGTACCCAAACAATTTATCTTCGATAAAAAATATAGAATCCAACTTCACGAGGATCGCCGATGTGAGGGTTTGCGCCCAACAGAGCTGCGCATCTTCACGGATGAATCCAAAACAGGTAGTGGTACAGGTGCTGGAGTCTTCTCGGAGGACTTCAACATCCACATAGCTATACCATTGGGAGTCCATAACACAGTGTTCCAGGCCGAATGCTTGGGTATTTCTCTTGCCGCTTCAGCAATTCTGGCTAGGGAAGTTAAGCACCACTCGATACGTATACTCTCAGACAGCATGGCGGTTCTGCAAGCGCTGAACAGTCACACTGTGGACTCTGGGCTAATATACGAGTGCCACCAGAACCTTAACCAGGTGGGTGACCTCAATAATATAACCATTCAATGAATCAAAGGACACAGCGGTTCGCTGGGGAACGATGCAGCCGACGAACTTGCTAGAAGGGGGTCGAACATGGCACCAGTGGGGCCCGAACCCATAGTACCACTCCCCTTCGGTTACCTGCGCACTCTGGTAAGGAAACGAACTAGGGATCAGCATCACAAACTATGGTCGGACCAAGGAGTGCAGGCAGGCTAAGGAGGCACTGCCTTCTATCGATGGCCGCCTCACGAAACAGGTTCTCCGATTAACTAAACAGCAGCTGCGTACGGTTACAGCAGCTATAACTGGCCATGGGTCATTTAATAAACACCTCTTTGTCATAGGAGTTACAGACAGTCCGCTCTGCAGAGCCTGCGTGGAGGACGACGAGACAGCAGCTCACGTGGTGGTCGCCACTTACGGGGCAAAGTAACCCAGGTACCCTATGTGAGATTGCCAGTAACACCAAGGCGTTGCTGGCCTTCTTTGAGGAGCTGGGGTGGATCGAATAACAGATTTTTCCCACCCGTACGCAAAATACGCGCTTTGACGTGGAGTTGCGGAAACCAGCCCGTATTACCTATTACCTATCACTGTTAACCTGACGTGATTGAGCAATCAATCACTGTTAACCTACTGTATCATTGTCTGGGGAGGTGCTCCAAAAACAACAATTATTGAATTGGAGAGAGCCCAGAAAGCTATCTTAAAAGTGTCTCATTCCTGCCTTAGCCTTATCCCACAGAGCTCCTATACAAGGAGGCTAAAGTTTTGACAGTGCATCAACTTTTTGTCCTAAATATCTTATTAGAACAGCACTCATTACTTACCTATCATCCCACGGCCTCACATTGCAAAAGACAGTATAACCCCGTTGACCGTCGTCTAATACACCAATCTACTACCCAATTTGCCACCTAGGTGGTTTTCTGTATAACAAAATAAATAAATGCTCAAGTTACTTCCAGACGATAAGATACTTACATGCTTATTTTTTTTTACAGAATGCAAAGGAACATCATCCTCACTTCCACTGTTATCCAATTCATCCTCTACAGTCATTTCCAGTACATCTTCCATTGGGTCACATTCTATTTTAATATCTACTGCGTGCCGGTCACTGGTAATAAGAGTTGTTGACATGTTGGAGTTGAGCTTGGATGCTACTCTATCAATGCTCTTTATTTCTTTTTCTGTGACCTGTACAAAGAAATAACATACTCTAGCTTAAAAAAAAACTACTCACAACCAATCCATTAATATGGTCAAGCTTGGAAGACTCTTTTGAGCTGTCTTCATTTATGAAGACTGACAATAAGGCATTAAAAAATTACAAGAAAAGCATTACTTACTGAAAACAAATTATTATCATAAGATTAGAAGATTATGTAAGTCATTGTAGGTACTCACCACACCATGGTTCTGTAGAATATTAAACAAGAGCGACTGGGCTGTCAAATACTTTTTCCTGAACTGAGTGAACTTTGTTATTAATGCTGAACATTCATAACAGGAATAGTCTGGTAGGTCTGAAGAGAACAGTACCTGAAAAATTATTGCCAGTCAGAATTTCGAGTCTAGAGCACCCTCATTTGATGTGATCTACATTGGTCTTACATTCATCTATAAATCACTTGAATTTGAGCGCTTTACAGGAAATATGCTAAACAAGACCTTGGCCATCTTTTACAAATAACAAGCAGACCATGAAAACAAAGGCTGATTTTTTGTCTATTTTATTGAAACGAAAACTGGGAAAAGAAGGAGTAAAGAAGAGAGTTTTTGTAAGTACTTACGTTGTGCCCAAAAACAGACTTGATATTCGTTTCCAAGGAGCCTTGAATCCTTTCCATTTTTACATCAGTAATTAAACATATTCTACAAGCTTCTACTCTTCCCATCTTGTTTGTAAAAAATAATTTAGATGAGCATACCACATACAACTTAGGTATCACATGTAAATTCGTTACAACATTATTGCAGATAGCTGCAGATTTACATCAATGTAGCATATCTATTTATAAAAATCACTTATATTTAGGTAAATACAATGACCCTCAATCTAGTTTATACTTATTTTTAATTTGGTTTTTAATATTCTCATACCATTCATCCCAAAATTCCCAAAACAATCACAAAATTTTAAGCACCAACGTTGCCAAGTCCAAATAATGGATTACGGTGTTCAGAGTTTATAAATACGATAGATTAAAAAGTACGGTAGATTTGATAGGGGTAAGGGTTTAGGGAATGTAAAATAAATTTTCGTTTGAAAAAAAAAGCATACATTTTAATTAGTCTGAATTTGACAAAATAACTGTATGATCATGATCATTTTTATACATTTCAGTATTATGTGTCTTAGGCATGTCTTCTGACATGCTCTGTGTCTTGGCAGAAAGTCGACATAATTATTTCCGCTTCTTGTAATTGCCTGTTACGACAATAAATTTTACGCAAAGTACATTACCTGAATAAAGTTAATTTAAAATTTTACACTTTTTACCGATGTTACCAAATTTTCAATCATAGCGCTTATTACTAAGTAAGTTAGCTTATTTGTCTAATTCATTGTTTTATGCATGTGGTGTTTACCTATAAGTAACTGATGCACTGTTATTTTACTTTAAAAAATGTAAAAAAAAAAAAAAAGAAAGTTGGTAAGTAGGTACTGTCACAAACATTTGCAAACAATTTACATTTTTTTTTTTTGGATTTTTGTAATGTTTTTATTATTATTGGTTATTTGAGAAAAAAATGCCTGAGCAGGTGCACAAAGGTTCGCACTTTCACAAGTTGTCTCTGGTTCAACCTTAGTTTGACCACTGTGCGTTTGCACTGGCGAAACAATCTCTAGTTCCTGTTAAATATTGTATGGAACTTTGACAGAAACTTAATATTTCAACATGTTTTGTTGTGAATAGGTACAGACGCCAACAGGTCAATCTACCCGAAACTGTAAAATTTTCCCAATCAACTTTGAACCTTATACTTTTGTGATAAAGTTGAAAATCTATTCAATAAATTTGACAGATTGTAGTACGTTGATGTGCTGGCGTCTGTACAAAACGTAACTTATAAGGTTCAAAGCTGATTGAGAAAATTTGTCAGTTTCGGGTAGGTTGTCCTGCTGGCGTCTGTACTATGATTATATAGTACAGATAGTGCCTCTGCTGCGGCGCTTCACTGTGGATCGAAAAAAGGCTCTCAAAGACATTGGAACTTAACTTTTAAAGTACCTATAGATTTTTTCTTGAAATGGCTTCTTATAGCCAATATTATGCATACATCTATCATAGGATACAATCTAGTAGGCAAATTGGCAAGTTATATTGTTTTGCAAAAAAAAAATGTATGGAGGTAATGCTTTTAACTCCGGAACAGAGAGAATAGCCGTTGTATCCTTGCACACGGTGATGTAACTATTTATTTATGATTTTTTGACATACTTCATATATTTTTATTTATTTACATAGGTACTTGATTTTTTCAGATTAGGTGTCATTCCAATAAAAAAAACCGACACTTAAAAATTTATGCCCCAATGTCTGCGAGAGCCTTTTTTTGAACCACAGTGGCATTACTGCCGGCAGCCGAGATTAAAACCATTGGCTGCCGGCGCCGCGCGCCGCCGCGCCGGTTCCCATAATGGACACCGGTGGCGGTGGCGTGGCGTTTATGGAAACCCAACTAACCCTAACAAAAAAAAAAAAAAACTATATATTCTAGTCGTTTTTGGGGTAAGGGTCACAGTTCAAACCTAACTAAACTTTTTTTTTGAGTTAAAATATTTAACCAAATTAACTAGTTCGGTTCCGGGTAGTAGGTACTTTATTACACTCGTCAACTCTTGAGCGCCGCGTCCAATAGCATAAGTATAGCTTATTCAGCCAATAACGTTCCCACAGCTGGATCACAGAGCCCACTCGGCCGAAATCCCCCACACGGGTTAGTGCGCGTTGGTGGATTGGTGGGAGCGGCGTCATATTTACCTAGTGCACAATGAAGAATCTTAAAATTTATTTTAAAAATCATTTTTTTAATTATGTAAGTAAGTAACTCTAAAAGCAATAAAATAGTCTAGTGACATTTTGTTCAGATTCGTCAGAGAAGCTCCTTATCGATGGGTACACGTCCAACGTCGCCTACAACAGCAACGGCCATGTATTGACGAGCTAAAAAAAAATAAACGCACTTTATTCTGGCGGACAGTTAAAAGATGTACTATAACTATGGAGGGAATTAAGCTTCCCTATTAATGAATAACTACCTAGTAGTTACAACTGGCCTTCATTCGCGCACGATAGACACCTATCTCATCTTAATATCGAATGATAGACGATCTGCAATACGAAAACCTCAAAGAGAACTAGTAACATAAGGCCGTATTCTCGGCGGCAGCGGGCAGCAGGGTGACAAACGCGATGGCGTTTCAAATGCATAGTTTTAAGGCTCGTGCAGACGCGACTCCGGTAATTGTTCTACCGTGAAGTTTTCTTAGAAATTGTTTTGTTAGAGTCGCGTCGCGCCGGTCTGCACGACGCTTTATATGGAACTGTCCTTGCTCCCCGCGCCGCTGCCATTGCCATCGAGAAATGTTCCATATAAAACTATGCTATGCTGCTATTTGAACGCGCCGCTCTCTCGCCGCTACCGCCGAGAATACGGCCTAAGCATATCTAAACAAGATAATAATAATAATCAAATCAAAATCATAGACCTACTTTTGCTACCCAGAAACTTTGCAGTACTACTTATGTCGTTGTTATGAATACGGTCAATCATTTGCATGGAATTCTTAGCAGTGTCTATTTTATAGCCGTTGGCTAACTGAAGGGCCAACCCCTCAGTCACCTTCACACAATCTTCGTCGTGGAGTGCTAAGCTTACTTCTGAAATAAATAACTGTTTAATTAGCAATAGATTGGTGTGCCTACGGCCGTGTGCTAACCGAAAGCGACTGTGTTGAATATGACGAACCCGCGCGTCAATCAAGCACGTTTGTACATCATCTAATAATATAAATGATGTACAAACCCTACTATATTGATAGATTTTATACAAATAAATAAAAATAAAAATTGAAGTGTCTGTTTGAAATGTTAAAATTACCTACACATACATACGGTACAATACATACTACGTACAGACGCCAGCAGGGCAACCTACCCGAAACTGTAAAATTTTCCCAATCAACTTTGAACCTCATACTTTTGTGATTAAGTTGAAAATCTATTAAAGATTTTTGACAGATTGTAGTAGGTTGATGTGCTGGCGTCTGTATCTTTTGCAACTGTAATAAAAATAAGTTTACTATCCATCCATTGTTATTTAGTGGGGATGTCGTAAAAACCGACTAGGTCGGCTTAATAGAAGGGCAATAAAATATGATCGCAATTATTTTTGTTACGCGCCCTGTACTCACTTTAATGCATAAATTGGGCAAAACCAGGAAAGGGTGTAGTAGCTACGCTGTCTCAGAAATATTTTCTTGCCAGACCATGCGTAAATTTTGTTCACTGTACATACAAATATATAATTCAAGTGGCTATTGTAATGTCAAAATTACAGCTTTTTAGACTATTTACTAAATGCATGATTATGAAAGTGTAGACGGTACCTACTTATAACAAAAAACAATTTTTATTGTCTGTCTGTTTGTTCCAGCTTATCTAGGAAACGGCTGGACCGATTTTGACGACACTTTCACTGGCAGATAGATGTTATACCTAAGGAGTAATTTACTTTTTTTTTGAAGAAGAAGAATATGGGTCCACGCGGGCGAATTCGCGGGCAGCAGCTAGTAATATAAACGACTGCGTACATTCGCGCGACGATAGCTTTCTGATGAGACTAGTCCCTAGTCTCAGTAGTTCGGTTGTTTCGAAAATTTTCGAATTTAGGAATGTATTTGATTATATGACTTTATAAGTTATTGCGTTTTCGTAAAGATCATTTTCACCTAAAGCAGTAATAAAGATTGGTGATTTTGAAGGCGCACTCAGGTGGATGGTGTTCGGTTTTAAGAATTTTGCCGATGCTACATCTAAGTTGTGTCGTACTGTACCTACCTATCTAGATATAGATTTTTCGCGTCAGTGACATCTCGGCCCGCGTCATACACACATCAACACGGTCTAGGGATATTTTTAAAAAAGCAAATTACTATCAATGTGTTAATGATTTATATGACATGTATATATTTAAAAGATACGTTATTTAATATTCTACCATTTTTTAATAATGGTTAAGGTCCTTCGATTAAAATTTCAGGATTTTATGGAAAAAAAATGAAGCATAGACGGAAACCGTATATGAATTAACTTTTAATTTATGAGTAAAAACTGAAAAAAATAGAAAAATCATTTAATTTGTGTTTATAAACTTGAAGTTAGTAGTCTGAGAAAGCGCCCATGATGTTCATAACACATCGGCAACGATTCGGCATGCTCAGAACAAGGTTGTCAATGTCTTGCTGCGGAATATTGTCCCATGTCCTTCTGAGGTGCGCAAAAAGTTGATCTTCTGTAGCCAGATTTTCAGGAACTTCCTTCAGAGCTCTTCTTTGCAGCATATCCCACGCATGCTCAATGGGATTTAGATCTGGAGATTGAGCAGGCCAGTCTAAGGCCCTAACATTGTGTGTATGTAACCAAGCTGCAACCGTTCTCGCCGTGTGTGCCCGGGCATTGTCGTGCATGAGCAGGAAATCTTGCCCCATTTGTGTTCTGTGGGGCAAGATTACGGGCCCCAGCACCTGTTGGACGTATCGTTCTGCCGTCATATTGCCCCGCACCCAAACGAGATCCGTCCGTCCTCCAAGACGAATTCCTGCCCAAACCATAATTGTTCCTCCTTGGTATGGGTGAACTTCCTGAGGGTTCTGAAGACGGCTCCATCGTCCAGGAACTCGCCAAACACGCGTCCTTCGTGAATCTGGATGGAAGCCGAACCTGGATTCATCCGTGAACAGCACATTGGACCATTGCTCACGGCCCCAGTCCACGTGGTTCCGAACCCATTCTAATCGTCGTCCACGATTGCCTCTCCGTAAAGGTGGGACCCGGAGTGGTCTACGAGAGCGTAGATTGCTTTCATGCAGTCGCCTTCTTACAGTTTGGTCACTCACAAGCACTTGGTGTTCCACTCGCAGCCTTTGGACCAATTGAGTCGCCGTTGCATTTGGTTGAGCTCGCGCAGTAATTTGCAAAAATCGATCTTGTCTGGAGGTAGTGATGCGACTTGGCCTCCGGTGCCTCTCCGCTACTTCACCTGTGGCACGATAGCGTGTCCACAATCTTGAAATTACATTTTGGTGGGTCCCTATGGCCTCAGCAACATTACGCTGAACAGACCCAGCTTCCAGCATTCCCACAGCTCGTAACATCTCCGCCCTCGTCAAATGTTGGCGTTGCATGGCTACAATACCTCAATTTTAACTTTATCTTTCGTTTAAAAATGAAAAAAAAACTGTAACTAAACGTAATTCGTATTGTTTTCTAAATTTGGCACAAATGAAAATTCCCTCTCCTACACATCAAGACATTTTTATGCCACCGAAACAAAAGAATTTTTTAAAATTTGAATTTGGAATTAGTCTGAGATAAATTACAAACAAATCGGTGTATGAAAGATTACAATGCGGCCAGTACTTTTCGAGAAATGAAATGAAATGAAATGAAATGAAATGAAATGAAATGAAATGAAATGAAATTGTTTATTCTGTAAATAGGATATTGCAATCACTTTTACACGTCATATTAAAAAAAATAATAAGAATAAAATGCTAGATGAGTTCGGCGTTTCCTATCTGACTACTCTGAGAAGAAAGACCGAAACAAACTCAGAGGTCACAGTCTCTTTTAAAGTCCAGACATAATCTTGGTCAGGCCATATGAGGACCATGTAGATTAGTGTCTGAAATGGTCTTTTGAGGAAAGAACCACACAGATTTGAGTGGACCTGTCCAGTCAGTGCAAGCATTTGTCAGTAATCGTAGAGCTCAACTCAGAACTTAAGGAGCTCAACTCGACGAACAATACCAAAGAAAGGACATTTGGGTAGGTCGCATAAAGTACTCAAACTGCCAGACCATCATTTAAACTAACTGAGAAAGAAAAAATTAAAGAAAGGAAAAACAATAAAAATAAAATATCCACATAGTCCTCACATTCACAATAATTAAAACAATATAATACTTTACAAAGTAATCATGTTATTTTGTATATAAATTTCAACAATGTCAATATGTATATAAAAAAACTGGTATTTTTAATGATTTACATAATAATTAAAATGTCAAATTTTATAGTTTTATCACAAAGCTTAGCAGAGCGAGCAGCTCAATCCCACGCTTTTTTATCTTCTAAATAATCTGAAATTTTATAGTACCCTTTTTTACAAAGTTTGGTTTTTATACAGCTTTTAAATCGTTTAATGGGTAAGTTTCGAATATCAATGGGAAGTTTGTTGTAAAAGCGTATACATTGACCCATGAACGAGTTGCCTACTCTGTGGAGACGTGTGCGATGTACAGCAAGGTTGTGTTTATTCCTGGTATTTAAACTATGAATATCGGTCATTTTCTTAAAATTTGATATATTTTTGTGTACATGTAATAGGTTTTCAAAAATATATTGTGAGGCTACAGTCAGGATGTTTATTTCTCTGAATTTTTCTCGAAGGGAATCCCTTGGACCTAGGTTGTAAATGGCTCGAACAGCCCTTTTCTGTAGAACAAAGATAGTATGAATGTCCGCACAGGTTCCCCAGAGAAGAATCCCATAAGACATAAGACTATGAAAATAACTAAAATAAACAATTCTGGCTGTATCTACGTCAGTTATCTGTCTAATTTTTTTAACAGCATAAGCGGCCGAACTAAGCCTTCCTGACAATTTTTCTATGTGTGGGCCCCATTGTAATTTACCGTCAATAGTGATTCCAAGAAAAACTGTTGACTCTACAGGGTCCAACTCTATTCCATTAACTTGAACATTAGTAGTTAGCTGCCTGACATTTGGCGTTGAAAATCTAAGGAGTTTAGTTTTTTTTTCGTTCAGGAGAAGATTATTTACATTAAACCAATGCACAACTTTAGAGAGTGCATCGTTAACTTGTTCATAGTTGACTAACTGACGTTTGATTTTTAAAATGAGGGAAGTGTCATCTGCGAATAAGACGATCTTGTGATTATCCCTTATGTGGTAAGGTAAGTCATTTATATAAATTAGAAATAAGAAAGGACCTAGAATTGAACCCTGCGGAACGCCCATAGTGACCGCAGATCCTGCAGATCTCTTGCCATTAATATCGACCCTCTGAATTCTGTTGTTCAGATAAGAAGTCAGAAGGTCAAGAGCTTTGTCCCTCATACCATAGTGGTACAGTTTCCTGATGAGTGTGTCATGATGTACGCAATCGAAGGCCTTGGACAAGTCACAGAAAATGCCAAGAGCATCTTGCGACTCCTCCCAGGCCTCGAATATGCTCTTCAGTAATTCCACGCCCGCGTCTGTAGTTGAACGACCCTTTGTGAAACCAAACTGTTTCAGATGAAGTAAATTATGTGCATTGAAATGTCCTAACATTTGTTTTAAAATTATTTTTTCAAAAATTTTGCTCAATGATGGTAAAATCGAAATAGGCCGAAAATTTGTGGGATCAGTTGTGCTGCCAGATTTGAACAGTGGAATCACTTTGCTAAGTTTCATCAGATCAGGAAAAACACCAGATGCAACACAAGAGTTAAAAACGATTGCTAAAAAGGGTGAAATAACATCAATTATTGAAGACAAGGTATGTACTGATAATCCCCAAAGGTCAGCAGTTTTCTTTACATCAATATTTCTAAAAGATTCTATAATGTCTTTAGCAGTAATAATTGTGAATTCAAAAAGTTTGTCACATTCTGGTACACATTCTTTAAGTATTGAATAAGCAGAAGTGGAGGATGACGATGACAGAGTTTTGGTTGTTAAAATGGGAATATTAGTGAAAAATTTTTCAAACTCAGTGGCCACCTCCACGTCTGCCTTAATATCTACATCATTGATTTTTAGATGGAAGTCACGATTCCGTACTGTCGTTCTTCCCGTTTCTGAATTAATAATATTCCAAGTTGTTTTAATTTTATTTCCAGAAGATTTTATTTTATTTTTAATGTGTATGGCTTTTGCTGAGGAACAGGCTCTTTTAAAAGTTTTTGAATATTTCTTAACAAATTCTTTAAAAGTTTCATCATGGTTATATGATTTTTCATGATACAATTCAAATAACCTCTGCCTACTTTTATAAATACCTGGTGTTGCCCAATCACTTAATATAATGCGGTCACTAACTGGCAATGTTTTTGAGGTGAAAACCTTCCTAAACTCACAATTGATGAGTTTAAATAGTGAAGCATAAGCTTGATCCGGGTCATCATGATAAGGCAAACCCGGTAGCTTTTCCATTAAATTATTTTTAAATTGTCCTAAGCGACTTTTATTTACAGGAACAAAACTCACTAGTTTTCTTTGAGCTCTGACTGTTTTCTGAGGGAAAGTGACTAACTGGCCACAGTGATCAGAGTCCAGCTCAGCGAGTTATTTAATTGAGTATGAAATATCCCTAGACCGTGTTGATGTGTGTATTATGTAGGTACAACGCCTATTTCAATTTTGATACGTATATAAGTAGCCTAAGTACCTACATTTTTTTTTAGTTGTCTGGATTAAAAAAGACAAGCGTTCCTTTGTTATGAAAATGACACACATCAATTCTGATGACAATAGAAAAGTTTTGTATCTCATTCTTGCACATAAAATTTACAATAATCTAGAATATAAAAGCCAAGAAGGCAATTTCTGCGGTTCTGATTTCTTATTATATATGAATAAGTAGATGTTTAAATAAATAAAAACAGTCTTTATTGCAGAACAAGTTCATAGCATTCAATTTCATTTAGTATAATAATTAATATTTATTAATTTATAATTTAAACTATGTTTTGTGTTGCGTAATGTAAATTATTTCAATTGCATACTATTATATAGAATCATTTTTTTCTAACTGAACAGACAGCTGTGCTGCTGGGGAGTTTGTTGCGCCACTTCTTCTTCCCAGCTAAAGCACTAGGAAGTGATGAAGGGCGGGCGTTTTGGGGGACTGTCTTAGGTAACTTTGACGTTGGGAAAGTGCTGATTCTCAGCCTAGTTTGAGTTTGAGTCCTTAAATGACTTTTGAATTTTATTACATTTATTCATAAAAAATAATAAATAAATACTATCAATAAATTTAAAAAGTCTTCAATATTTTAAGGGGTCGATAATTTTCATGCGGACGGTACACACCACTTTTTTTAGACGTTTTGACGATGTAGTTTAGTATTATTATTCGGGTTGAGGTGACTCGGGCCGAGCTGTCACTGACCCGGTTTTGGGAGGGTTTTTTTTTTTGTTTCGTTGACTTTTTTATGAGCGCCAATAGGTACACCAGTTAGAGAATACTTACTAAGCCTCTTCTTGCCAATATCAATCTGGTTAAAGTTAAGATCCCCGACCTTAGACAGGAAGTGAGCGGAAGCTTTCGCGACCTGCCACGCTGAGCATGCACGAGTCTTTGCTACGATGCCTGAAAAAATAAACCTTTATTTAAACATTTACACTTTACTACTTCGTGCGCCAATGTAATGATTTACGAGGGGCAAAAGGAAGCATGCCAGAGCCTGGACACTTAGGCGATTAACACACGGCACCGCGCACCGCCGCGGCAGGCGGTGAAGCGGATCTCATGTCGCATTGACCTCTATTAAATCCGTTGATGCCTAACACACGTACACCGCCGCCTGACCGCGCGTTCGAGCGGCGCTCTCACCGCCACCGCCCCGCCGCGCGGCCGGCCGCGCGGCGGGGCGGGGCATCACACACGGGGCGCCGCACTACCGCGCGGATCGTCATGAGTGCAGGATGTGTTAAAATAACATAAATGTTCTATTTAGAGTTCTGCTTCGTAAAAATGGATGAACCCAATATCTTCTTTTTATTTTCTTTTTACGCCATAAAAGCCAGATTATTGCCACCACTTCGGCGTCCATTCTTGCCAGTGTCTGTGATCAAACTGGTCAAATCCGCGTTAAATCCATCCGCGCTGACAGGCGTGTAAACCGCCTTACCGCGCGGCGCGCCGCTACGAAATCCGCTTTACCGCCACCGCCCTCCGAGGCGGTGCGCGGTGCCGTGTGATAATCGCCTTAGACAGCATATTAGGGTTAAGTACTACCTATCTACTCGTCAAGGCTATTAAAATTCGATGGGGCTATCCTGAGGAGTTCCTATGGGGCCATCAGCCGGCTTCAACTACGGTACCTACTACCTACCATATTATTTCAACTTCACCGAAATGTATGCCTTTTTAGGGTTCCGTAGTCAAGGAGCCCTTATAGTTTCGCCATGTCCGTCTGTCTGTCTGTCTGTCCGCGGCTTAGCTCAGAGACTCTAGTAGGTACTAAAATGCTGTTATTTGGCATGGGTATACACATTAATCACGCCGACAAAGTGGTAATTTCTAAGGTTCCGTAGTAAACAAGGAAACCTTATATTTTCGGCATGTACGTCTGTCTGTCTGTCTGTCCGCGGTTTAGCTCAGAGACTGGACTTACTAGAAAGCTGTAATTTGGCATGGGTATACACATTAATCACGCCGACAAAGTGGTAAAATAAAATCATGTTTTCTTTTTCTTTTACGGTATCTCCCCTTCACGTAAAGTGGGGATGTCTTTTTTTTCTCGTCTGTCCCATGGTGTGGGGTATCGTTGGCAAAGGTCGTTCAAAAATATTGTGAGTGCGTGAAAACCATTTTTTGATTCGAGATCCGTTTGCAAAATATTAAGCTTTAAAGTGCTAATTATTGTTAGAGACTAGACCTAGTATAGTATCTCCCCCCCCCTGCCAGCTAAATGGTTGGTTCTGGATATGTGAAAATTCACAGCAGTAGTTATAACGAAATTAAAAGGAAAACTATCACAGCTAAGTAGGCTCTACAAGATAAAGAGTAATAATCGACCAACTTACATTTGTAGTTGCAAAAACATGTTCTCCAATATATTCCGTATGGGAGAACATGTTTTTCAACTACAATGTTATGTTTGTTCTTGGGATAAATTCATCCCAACTACGGAACCCTTCATTGTGCGTGGTCCGACACGCACTTGGCCGGTTTTTAGAACAATCTGATCGGCAAGTGCTTGAAAAAAATATTGTAAGTTTAATTTCTAATATGTCTCATTAATTAATAATCAAACAATTAATAACGGAATACTTAAAATAAAAATAACTGATCAAAATCTTACCAAATACACCAGTATCGTAATACGATATGTTGAAAGCTCTATAAGTGGTGAATAGGTCTTCTCCCGATAGTAATCCGAGTGGTTGTTCTGGCATGCGGTCCATGGAATGACTGCCTTCCTGCACGTTGCCTGTTCCACAGGCATGAGCTACTATTGAGTGACGGATTAACTCCCTGAACAACAGTAGAATACGATGGAGACTGAACACAGTTATAGGAACGAGAAGGAAGCAAAAAGAGTGCAAGAATCACATTAATTGGCGTTCGTTATGTTCAATTTCATCAAAACTTATCGACGCGAACGCTAGTGTGATGGATGTGCTTTTATAAAAATTTTAGCAAGACGTGCACTTTGTCTCAATATGACTTGTAGAGTTCCAATAAATAGAGGTTGTAGGTATTCACGGACACTTACGTGATATCCTTAGTGCCACAGCCAGGCACCACGACACATATCCACGTGTCGCTGTCAGGTCCCAAGTCGTAGTATTCGAACCCTGCTCGCGGTCGAGAACCCTTCAAAGTCCTTGGTTCTGGCCTCTTCTAGATATTTACTCGGCATTATTATTTAATACAGGAATAACTACTGACTATTTAATGATGTAATAAGTGACCGGTAAGTCCGGTAACGTTGTCATTAAATTCAGGGGAATATTAGCAATTCACTATGCAGGTATACTTAATACAATGAACTATCTAAAGCTTCTAACTAGTTTAATGTACACTAACTCGTTTAGGCTCGATCGCTTCCGCCAACTTTATAGTCTCTTCGTAAGGAACGCCTATGCTGGCTACAGTACAATGATCAGTCTTAAAGTTGTAATTAGCATAATTGTTGAGAACTTCTCCAGTCATGCCTTGTATTCTTGATGGCACGCAAAACATAGAGTTGGAAAGGGGGCCCGCCCAACAGGCTTTTTGGGCTAAGTCTATGACACGTTGTAATGGATCGATGCGGTGCAGGTCGTCCTTTATCAGAGGTTTTAAGTCATCCATCTCCCATTCTCGGAAGCAGCATCTGGTAAGAATTTGTATCTAAGTACTAGAACTAGAATAATCAATATAGGCTCCCGCAAACAGGCGCGATGCGACTCGAATAATACAATTTCTAAGAAAACTTCACGGTAGAACAATTACCGGTATCGCGTCGCGCCAGTCAGCACAAGCGTTAACGCGTGCCCTTGTTGTTCTGGGTTGAGCAGCCCAACCCAAAACTTTTAGCGGCTCTCAGTGAGACAATAGTTATATAATATATTAAATTGGTTCTACCTAAGAACGGTATCCAGCAAAAAGCGCTTCATTTCCGCAAAATCAGTGACGGGGCATCTGAGTGTGTATGCTATTGATTGCCTGTTGCTGGTACAGGTGAGGGAGACTCCTTTTTGCGCCATGTAGCGCATTTTAGTGAACCCGGAGAATGCACAGCTGGTGGCAGTGCTCGCGGCTCGGAGGAAGTGGGTCGCGCCGAGGGAGTTATCTATTTCATACTGGGAGCCTGCCTGTGTGACGAACGACAGATTATCAGTAGGGGATCACCGGGGACTTGCCCAGGTAGGAGTTATGCTCCACATCGCCTAAATCATTATAAAAATCGGGTTTGCTGGCAGGGCTGGTAGGTGACAGCATGATCACTCATTGTGTCTAATGCGCGGTGACAAACACTGCGAATAATGATCACTAACTGTCTTCATAGCAGGTAAAGTGGTGAACTACTGGTGATGAACTGGTGATTAAGCTTTTCCTAATAAGCAGAATTGTCAACAACCAACCGTTTTCCTTTATCCATGTGCAATCATTAGGTACTTCCCATAACAAAAAAAGGCGTGACAGTTTAAGGCTTTTAGGTTTATTTCGGAAAGGATATTCATTACTTTTTACCTGATACATAATAGTGCAAGCACTGATCTGACCCCCGAGTGGCTTAGCTCCTGCTACTCCTATTCCATTGAGCAGGCATGAACGCTGCACTTCCATGGGACCATAATCTGGTTTGGCCCCGTAAACATTCCAGTTACGGTGGGAAAGCGATAACATACGTTTCGGAATTTGATAAATTTTATTCATGATGCATAACGTAAGTTGAGGAAATAGGCAATAATTAATATTTTTTGTGATGTAATTAGTTGTCAGATCAATATTATTGTCCAAAGAGTAGAATATTATTGTAACAGAGTACTTTTTTAGGGTTCCGTACCCGAACGGTGCCAAACTCAGTCATCGTGGAGTGATACAGACGGGATACGTACAGCTGCGTCGACGGTGCAGCAGGACGCAGTATCATATTTGATCCCGCCAGAGCAGTACCACATCGATTACGGCAAGTGGGCTTCCTTCGCTTCCATTCCACCGTCACGAAGCGTTCCTTGTCTGGCTGCCCTTTCTTAAGGGCTGGGAACAACATATCGGGAGCCGGTACATCGCGGCTCTTAGATGACCCTTCGGTTGATTTTGCACTTTTGGCAAAACCTTTCTTCTTTTGCTGCTCCTTTTGGATGGGAGCTTGTGCAGCCGCTGCTGAGGAAGCACGGCGAGGTTCTGACGTGTTAACTTGTGAGGTCGCCTCTGCTGCGGTAGAGGCGGGATCGGCGGGGCGCGGTATTGCATCGTTTGCAGTGACAGCGGCCGGTGACGAGTCTAATTTCGCTGACTCTAAACTGGTCAGCAATGCGTTGTTTGCACCCCGACGAGAGTGAGGAGTGTACGACTAAACGCCGACAGACACTACGCCGACAGACTGAACACCGACAAGACTTTACTTCGACGGGACTCTTCGCCGACAGGACACTTCGCCGACAGGTAATCAGTTTTTTGTAAGGCGTTGTCGACGGAGCCCCGCTTCGCGGGGCTCCTACTTCTGTGTGGTTATTTTTTTCCCCATTTTTTTCATCCCCTTCTAACCTAACCTGTCCGAGTCGGGGTGCCCCAAGTCCCGAGCTCGCTATGCGTCGCTGATGAGCCCTGTCGGCGAAGAGTCCTGTCGGCGAAGTGTCCTGTCGAAGTAAAGTCTTGTCGGTGTTCAGTCTGTCGGCGTAGTGTCTGTCGGCGTTTAGTCGTACAGTGAGAGTGAGTGACGTTTGATGCAAACTCAGTCTTACTCAGGTAAGCTACATACCGCTACAGTATTGCGTAAGTCAACCATAACGGCACGAAGCAATTTCTCGTCCTGATGCACAAAAGACAATTTTTTCTCAAGACAACGAGTATGACATACAACTAAAAACTCGTATGTGTACCTACTGTTTGTCATTCGTATGTGGTCTAATGTTGACACTTAACATATTTTGAGCACCAACTTTTGATTAGCAAGCACATTCGGGATTGGTAAACAAATAACGATTGAAACTTAGTATCCACTATCCACATGATAGTTTTTGCATTCGATAGAGCTTCAAAATGTAGAATCGGCTGGCGTAAAAAAGTGATTATGCCAAAAATGACACATAAGAGGTCTTAAAGTCGCAACGACGAAATACTAAAAGCTAGGGAAGGTGCGTATTTACGCAACCAGGTTTTTACACCAGGTATTTACTTGCAAGTACGCCGGCCAAGTGCTGACCCGAAATACTCGCAAGACTAACGCAAGTACTTTATTCGGCTACTCGCTCCTTCGACACTCGACGCGATTGTGCTCCTTATTAATATTACTTTACGGATCAATGTTCTATGCAAGTATTTTTATTTTAAATGTTTTGGAAGTTTTTTTTTTTGTAAGCGCTATGGTGCTCTTTATTTATATAAAGTTACGGATCAATGTTCTATGCAAGTATTTTTGTTCCACCAAGGCGACCAAGTGCCGACCCGAAATACACGCAATACTTCAAAGTATTTTATTCGGCTACTCGATTCTTCGACGCTCGACGCGATTCTGCTCCTTATTTATATTTAATTACGGATCAATGTTCTATGCAAGTATTTTTACTTTAAAGGTTTTGGAAGTATTTTTTTTTTGTAAACACTATTGTGGTCTTTATTTGTATAAAGTTATGGACCAATGTTCTATGCAAGTATTTTTCTTCCACCGAGGCTTGGAATCTGGAAATATATTTTTTTGCATACGCGATCGTACTCCTTATTTGTATGAATTTACGGATCTATTATCGATGCAGAAAGAAAATACTTGAAAGTATTTCGAGCCCTGGTTTTTGGCCCTGGTGTTTAAAGGTGGACGTACTTGGAAGCCCTGGTACTTGATTTTGCAAGTACGACCCATGCCTAAGCGCCGTTGATTCATAAGGTATTTTATTTCAATATGGGTGATTTTCTACAACTTTAACTTTGTAAATTATAGTATCATTATGAAGTACTAATTTATCTTTGAGATATTTTTTATTTTAAGGTGAATAATAATAATATTCTTCGTTTAGTATTTTAATTTATTGCTAAATATTTTACGGTGGTACGGAACCCTTCGTGTGAGAATCCGACTCGCTCTTGGCCGGTTTTTTAAATAGGTACCTAATTATTGTGAAAGTATTACCTACTGTACTCTGTGATTGTGAGCAAGAAAAATAAACCTTTTACTCTCTGGCATTGGTAAGCAAAAAGGTAAAATTTAATCAAAAACGACAACCGACATGTTTCTGTTTCATAATTTGTTGGCGCGAAGTTCCGTAATAGTCCAGTAGCCAGAAGAATAATAAGATATGTGATGCCCTTTGATAATTCAAAAGTTTTTATTTACGCTGAATAAATAATTTTAGTGAACGTATTAAATGAGGCGCGAAATCATTTAATTACTGCCACAAATCACTACTCTGTTCCTGTCCGTGACCTCGTTTCGTAAATAAATACGCCGCTCTGCATTTGGGGGAAGTGGAGGCATCGTTTCAAAGGCATACAGGCCCGGAAAACCTCGCCAAAAAATAATAAAATTGTACCTACGAGTGTATTAAAAAGGTTTGTTGGTTTGTTTGTCACGCTTTCACGCTAAAACGGCCGAACGGAATTACACTCGCGATAACGCAGGGTCACGCAAATTTACGAGCTCACTTTCGAGTGGGAATCGATCGTCACCATCGACAAAGTAAAATAAAAATCTTACACTCTCAATTTTTAGTTCTCACGTATGGCACCAGGTGGCGTTAACTCAGCGCCATACAAATCTGCGTTTACTCTAACGCGATGGTGAAGTTAAAAAAACTCACACTAAGCACACAGGGAGCAGTTATGCTCGGTTCTCCTAACTCACTGATGTAATGCTCGAATCCTCCGGTCCGGGAGCGCCTTTATGTAACACTTGATGTAAAGCAGTTATTCTGTCCACCCGTTAAAATGGTTAAATACGTACGTCCAGCGATATGCACTGCGTGTCAATTCACCGCGCCTATTGAATATTGCCATAAAGTTTGAAAAAAATTCATTTACTCTATAATTTAATCTGATTTTCCCTTCTGTCACACAAGATTTTACTATTTGTAGATATATTTCACATTCTTTTTTTATATATAACGGGGAAGCTCTTGGCCTGCATCTCACCTGATGGTAAGTGATGATCAGGCCGAAGGTGCAAGCGAGCTTCACCCGGTATCCTCAACCATAGAGGAACTGGCTATCTTACCTCTAGCTGCCGAAATACAACAATGCTGTTAACATTGTTTTTATGGCGACAGACATAGTTAAGATTATGGTAGCTAGCCAGGCAAACAACCCTTACAGGATCACTCGTGTGTCTGTCTGTCTGTCCGTCTGTCACAGCCAACTTGCTCCGAGTCTAATGGACCGATTAATTTGAAAGGTACATATTATGAATTCGTGTGACCCAAACACGGTCGTGTAACGTAAATAAATTAATATTGAATATTAAAAAAAAAAAATGATGAAAATTTATCCTTCCCACCATTTCTCCGAAACTTTTGAGCCTTAAATTAAAAAAAAGTTACTTACAGCTAATAGTTCTCTTAGGAAAACCTATTCCATGAAGTCTATGTTCTCATAATAACATGGTAAATCTCTCAATATTGTGCGTATAAACTTACATTTTTGTAGTTCGAACGTATGGGAGAACATGATTTTCAACTACAAAGTTTGTTCTTGGGATTTACATTCATCGCAACTACGGAACCCCTTCATTGTGCGTTGTCCAAGACTATTTTGTGCGTTGTCCAAGACTATTTTGTGCGTTATTTTTGTCTGCAGCAGCTTACCAACAACGGTGTGTTATCTGCTATAGGATTCATGACGGAAACCGAAGGATTGAGGACAAAATGACTATACGTACCTATATATGTACTTGCGGTTATCGCAACATTCGCAGCGAGATGACTATAGACTAGTCCTACAGCCTACCATAAGTTAGTCAGCATGTCAGATAGTTACCTATGGTTATAATACCTCATAGATCTATATCTATAGGTAGGTACCTAGTGTTCGCGAAAGAGAACACCTAAGGCGTTCTTGAAGTCTTTACTTATCAAGTGTTCCACTTTATGTAGGTAAAGATGGAGAGTCAGGATAAGTTAACTGATTGATAATATCAATCGGCACATACCTATCTTATCAAGCCAACATCCTTACTTAATTATATATTAGATTTATATATTACCGTTTAAGAGGGAACAGGGCGTGCGATTGTCCATACAAATGTATTGTCCTTTTTTCTTCCTGAATAATGCCTCTAGAGCAATCATTTTTTTTTTCTTAAAATCAAGGTCTGCTGTAGTCACGTCCCTGTTATTTCCTTTTTTTCAGCAACTTATCGGCAAAGAAAATATGATCCTCTAAAAATTTAAAAATGCCCCATTTTTACCGCCGTGATTAGAGGAGTACCAGACAAAATCAAAAAGTTTTTAACATAAATCAAAATTGTAGGAACCTAGACGTACTCTTTCTTAAAATTTTAATGTAAAAAATAATTGAATCGGTTCAGTTTTAGAGGAGAAAAAAGGGGAATACGAAACGTCGATTTCGTAATTTTTTTTTAGCTATCCCTATCGCACTCGACGGGGGCAGACTTGACGTAAGAAGACGGCAATCGTTTCTTCAAATACCTATTTTTCTAATTCCTCCTAGTCCCTGTTCCCTCTTAAATGCACTCTCATGTTCGCTACACATAACAGTTTTATATCAAATTAGGTGATTGATCTTTCCGTAGGTATGTAGGTACCTACCTAAAAACGAATGGAAAGTTATCAGGCTATGTCTTTATCGAATAATATCATGAATGATAGTTATACAGTTCAATTAATCTTGTTATTTATAATGGTTTATTAGTCAGATTATCGTGACAAGGTCGAGGTGTGTCGTCAACAACTCATCACAGGTTACAGGGGGTATTTTAAGACGCCAATTACGAATTTGTTGTAGGGTTTTGGGAGGGAAAACTGGAACCTACGTTTTTTTTATTGGATCACACAAACCGTGTAGGCCACAGCCAATCGCTCAGTCTGCGCCAACCGCGCCGTAAGATCTTGAAAACAGAGTGGCCTAGTTACAAGTAGGGAATGCAAATCCGTTCTGTTTTAAAATCCGGATTTTTAAGAACAGATTTTTGGTCAAATCCGGATTATCCGAATTTAACGGACTTTTAATGAAAATAAACACAAATAAACAACTCTAGCCATATCAGTTTGTTATTATTTGTGTAAAGAAAGTTAAAAACTTAGAACTACGACAAAAACGCCATTATTGGGCGTTTTTGTTTTTTTAAAGGTATAAACAAAGACATTATTTTTTGTATACCTACTCGGTGTCACAAGTAATTACTAAGTCATGTTTAACATCGTGCTGACACTCTCGGACATTGCCTCAAAGACACTATCGAAGAGCTCTACGATAGGTCGGTAAAGGTGGGATTAAAGATTAACACTTCGAAAAAATTGTTCATGTGCACTGACACCAGCATAGACTGCATCGAAGTTGAGGGCCAGCATATCAACAAAGTTCTAAGTATGTCTTGGACAAACCATCAGCCTGGCGGGATTTTGGCAACTTGTCCTATGTGCTCAAGCGCAACATCGACTGAATCTTAAGCGACGCACTTTTAAACAATGATTCCTCCCCTTTATGGTATATGGGGCTGAAAAATGGTATCTCACTTAGTTACTTATGACGGAAGGGCCCAAGGCCGGTTAAAGTGGATGTGCCCTCGAACCTACGTCCCGCGTCCCGCTCGCTCCCCCAGAACCGAGAGAGCTTTGCAATCGCGGGACGCACAAACAGCACGATCTACAACGATCCAAAGCGCAAGAAACTCATGCGTTTCGAAATTTTTGGTAAAATTTCTTATTATTATATAACTCCGGATTCGATTTTCAAATCCGGATTTGGAAGTCTACAAAAAAGGTGCGGATATTCGGATTTTTCAGATTACGGATAATCCGGATTGCATTCCCTAGTTACAAGGGCTAACACAATGCAGTAGTGGACTACTTTATTATTTTTAGGTAACCTGTATTTTCTATCAGCAAGGTAAATCCCTCTCTATACCTCCATCTACTTTTTTCTACCTAGGACTACTTGGGACCAGTCGTTATCGAAATAGTTGAGCTCTAGGCGAATGAAATAAAATAGGTACTTAACATTATTTATTAATTTACACAGGCACATTCCATCTTCAATTTGAATCCCACTATGGTCACTGATCTGCAGCCGGCGAATTCTACTGGCTGCCACACACTGTTGCCACTGACCAAGTCGCGGCAGCATCAGCATAACGATTATCATAACTGGTAGGTAGATGACCGTAAAATACATGCTGGTTTTCACACAGTCGGTACAGTTTGCCAATTATAGCGGTAGGTATTTAGTTGCCTTAACCCGTTATTATTTATTTATTTATTTAAGGACAACCAACAAAGCATACACCAAAAATACATGTTAAAAACACATATTATTTTTACATTTTATAGTGTAGTCTTAATTAAAGGCTGCTACGGCATGTATTTAACATAGCAGTAGGAAATGCAGTTACAAAACAATTACAAAAAAAAAAATGTTACAAAACAACACATATTTTACTAATTTAGATAGATTTAAGTACTTTTAAATGAAAAAGACAATATAATTCACAATAAGAATTTTTAACTTTTATGATATTGTAATATTGTTCATTTAATTCGGCTTAGTTCCTGAATGGAAGTTACCTAAGTAGGTACCTTGATATTTGATTTTGGTAGGTAGGTACACTCAGAAGCCATATCACAAGATATACTCGTAAAATCCCAGCCACAGACTATTTTTCCACGTTAGAACTAAAATCGCGGCAAAATAAACAAATCACAGATTTTCGGCAGTTGCAGTATCAACCTATCACTTTTATGATATAATCCGCACTTGTTATTGTTATCGGAGATAACAATGTTCTTTGTTATTTTGATCGTGTGACTATGATTTGCGGAATAGAAGAGACAGTGTTTTGGATAGTCTTGTGAGCGACTCGGGCTACGTAATAATAGGAACCTAGGTAGGTAGTATCCCTAATGTATCCAACGCGCTGATACCGGCAACAGTAATCATTAATCATGCATGCTAATCTCACATGCACCGAACCTTCGTTATCAATTAGGTTAATTAACACTTTCGACTCCACCCACTTTTCTTAGAACTCATATGCTATGCCGCCATACATATTGGAAGTGAACCCTCCGGGCAGGTTTTCAGCATTACGTTTGCGCTAAAGTTAACCATCGCGAACGGTCAATGGCATTAGGTTTAAAACCGTGTTATAAAACACTGTAAAACGAAGTAAAATTGTGTTTTCAGGGGGTCTTTTCGCTATAGGTACGTAGTTTCCAACCTTTAATTATGTTTGTGAATATTTGTATCCTTGAACAAAAAATAAAGAAAAAATAAAAATGCTTGGATTTTAAAACCAACCATTTATCTACTTATAAATCTTGCTCAAAATACGTCAATTTTATTTTCACGGTTTATAATGCTGTATTCGCTAAGAAAAACTTACATTTAAAATGAGCTCTCCGCGAGGGCTCCCGGCATCCCATATGCGACTAGGTGAACCCTCCAGGAGGGCTCCCGGCACTGAACGTGTTAAGAGCGTACATTGAAAAGTTTGCATCGTCGCTAACGAAAATAGATGTCAAATATTTACATGTTTTGATAAATTTGGCAATATTACTGTATGGAAATAATAAATATGGCTAACTAGTGAACTAGTATATTATGAATAATGAATTGCACTGAATTTGATTTTGTAATAGTTTTAGGTGTAAAAAAGGCATCTGGAAAAATACTTTTTTTACATCTAAAACTAAATATTTGGTGTTACGACATAATTATTGCATTTCATAATCATTATTTCAGTTCACTAGTTAGCCACATTTCCTATTTCCATACAGTAATATCGCCAAATTAATCAAAACAGCGAAATATTTAACAGCTATTTGCGACGTTGGCCACTTTCTGTATAAACGCTCTAAAGGTAAATGGCGGCATCTACATCACCACATGCGAACTACGCATCAAAGACTTGACGTCACACAAACCAACAAAACCCAATGACCGGCCCACGATTTCGTGGGCCGTGAGAAAAATCCCTCGGGCAAGGGGCAAAAGCCCCAAAACCGATTCCTCGCGCCCCTCTAAATTGCCTCTAAATTGGTGACCCCGAGTATGAACGTCAGCGCAGCCTACGTGTAACTACTTCAGCGTGACGTTATCATCATCATCATCCCCGCAAACTTTCGTGAGGCGAGTCACACAGCCAGCCAGCACCCATGGCTTCAACGGGTATCCTGGGTAGGCGTTCAAACTTTCTTACTTTGCAGCTCAGTATGTGTGGTGTGACAATAAAAAAATAAACGCACCTGTAACAAATGTATTTACAAACGTATAATCATTAACATCATCAATACAACTCTCGAGTCTTAGTCAAAATTGCCCAAATAAATGACAATTTCTTGAAATAATGACATTTGAGGCCAATATTCTACCGGGCGATCCACCCAGTGATGACAATCACTGGGTGGATCGCCCGGAGGACACGGTAGAGGGGATCTCTCGCGTCCGGCCCTGGTCCAGGCCATGGCACGGAGCGAGAGGGCATGGGAGGCCGTCATTCTGCGAAGCAGTAATGCTCGCGAAGGAGGAGGCCGAACGCGTGAGGGAGGCCAATTTCGCGCCCTCACGCCCCTAGCCGCCGCAGGAGACGCCCTGGGCGTCGGGAATCGCAGGCCGATTCCCGGCCACCGTAGGCGCGGGCTTGCGGACGGTGAGCAATGTGTAGCTCGCCGTCCGATAAGGACCAGGCCCGGGTCGACGGCGCGTTGTGTTCCACGCGCGCCTCAAAGGGATGTCAGCAAGTGAAGGGGTCCGATAGGACCGATGCCTGCCGGGGTTGCGGGAAAGAATATTCTAAAGTAGAGAGTTGCAATGATGATGCTACTGATTAGCCGAACTCATCTAGATTTTTTATATGACGTGTAAAAGTAATTCCGATATACTATGCACAGAAAAAAAACAGTAAAACAATCACATTTCGGTTCTGTAAAAAAATATTTACGCAATGTAAATCTTAACGCCACTTTTTTAAAAAATTTGGCCACACTACTAAAGCACAATGATCCTTCAATATTCGCATTCATATAGCAATATAAACCTACTGTTGACTCAATGATAAGCTATCAACGCTACAAAACAATAAAAGGTTTCGAGTATTTAAAAACCAATTAGTGGTCCTTTGACAGCCAAAAATTGCATCCGGCACCGTCTCTGCTTAACCCTCAAAAATCACAAGTTTTATTTTCGCTGAGAGCTTGGGGAAAGGACATTAAGAAGGCAGCTTTCACGCCGCTTCGCTATTCTGCTGAGGTTTTCAAGGGAAGTACAATTCAATCGGGTATGCTATTTGCTCAAAGTGGGTTTTCCGCTTGATTAGAGTTCATAATTGCAATACCAACGAAAACAAGGAAGTAAAATGAATGTGGAATATCAAGACCATTCCGAATATCCAAAATCATTGGACAACAATGATCCTCTGGGTCACTTTAGACAACGATTTTATCTGAAGAAAGACTACATCTATATGTGTGGGAACTCTCTAGGACTTGCCACTAAGGACGCCGAAGAATGCGTGTTAGAAGTCATGGAACGATGGAAAGATGAAGGTATCAACATGTGGATGGTCGACGACAACAAATATTATTTATATTCCAAGTATTTGTCTAAACTCATGGCACCTATAGTTGGAGCAGATCCTGACGAAATATGCATCTTTGGCGGCACCACAATTAACATCCATCAAGGAATCAGCACGTTTTATAAACCCACTAAAGACAAATACAAAATATTGGTAGACGACATCAACTTCCCTACAGACCGTTACGCAGTTGATAGTCAAGTTAGATTACAGGGTTACGACCCAAAAGATGCTGTAAAAGTCGTCAAAAGTAACGGGAAGTTTATGGATGAAGACGCAATTATAAACGCAATGACCGATGATGTGGCGCTGGTGTTTCTTCCTACTGTGTACTACAGAAGTGCCCAAGTATTAGATATGGTAAAAGTAACTAAAGCTGCCAAAGAAAGAGGCATTCTTGTAGGATGGGATCTATGTCACGGTGTTGGAGCTGTAGAAATCAATTTGAAGGAAGTAGATGCTGATTTTGCTATATGGTGTACTTATAAATATTTAAATGGAGGTCCTGGTTCGTCTGCAGCTTTATACATCAACAGGAAAAATCACAAAAGATTGCCTGGTTTAGCGGGATGGTATGGAAACAAAATTGAGACTCAGTTTTTATTGAGACAAGAGTTCGATCATCAGCAGGACGCGAATGGATGGCAGATTGGAACTCCTAACGTGTTGTCGATGGCGTCTTTAGAAGGGGCTTTGAGAGTCATCAATGAAGCTGGAATACCAAATATGAGGAAAAAGTCTCTACACATAACTGGTTATCTGATGTATCTTATCGAAAAGAAGCTCTTAGATTACGGGTTTGCTATTGGTAACTTCAGAGAAGATAGTAAGAGAGGCGGTCATGTATGCTTAGAACATGATGAGGGCTACAGAATCAGCATCGCGTTGAAGTGTCGAGGGATTGTGCCAGACTTCAGGGATCCCAACGTCATCAGGTTGACGCCAACGGCTCTGTACACGAGTTATGAAGAGGTTTATAAAACAGTGGAGATTCTACTAGATATTGTTAAGACCGAGAGTTACAAAGTAATTAGTAAGAATAGGAACTATGTTGTTTAGCCTACTCAAGTCATGTTATTTATCAAATTATTCATTACTCCTTTTTCATAAAGTATTTTCCGTACACTTACACATGATATATATCGAAAGACTTTTAGTACTTTAAAAACGTTTATTGAGACAAGCTGTTTAGAATAAGGTAAGTAACAGATCGTGTTTGTAAGGTGTGTAAATATACATTTAAATAAACATATGGTTGATGAAATTAGGTTTTCCATACAAACATTTCAAATAAAGATTTTAAATAAAACAATCAGATTTTGGTTTTCTTTATATTTTAAATTGAAAATAGGCTTATACTATTTTACTCGAGTTGCAATGTGATTATATCAACATGCCATAAAATTTATCCTATCACAAGTCCAGAATTATATTAGACACATCTTTTTGGAGGTTCTTTAACGAAAAATATTCACAATTTTACTATAATCACACCACAACGTTTCATTTATAAATAAAAAAATAATTATGTATAATAATTAACAAAATGTCAAAACGTCATTCCTTCTCAGTGTTGCCGGCCGAAATAAAAAATATCTATTTTTTATACTAACAACATCTGTGTGTGTGACTTTTCGTACTTAAAACTTATCTGGGATGTACAATAATGAACCCTATTTTTATTTTTTAATAAACCTTAATAATAACAGTTTTCTATTTATCATTATTATTTATTGCTATTTACAGTAATTTACATCACAAGAGTATGTTGTATGGTGGTTGTGGACGATACAACTTTTTTTTCTTTTTCAACATAAACTAACGTAAGGAACTAATAGTAAGACCAGTACGGCCTGAAATTAGGTTTAAACTAGGGTTGCATCTGATACCGATATATAGGCGATATTTTGATTTTTCCGATACATCGGTATCGACGATATTTATTTGCCGATGCACCGATACATTACACATTTCGCGCGTTTAAAAACCTAAGTAAACGAGTATTGCGATTGGCACAAATTACTTTAGTTTCCAAATGAGTTCTGTCACATTCGACAGACTATTTTCTACGGACTTGCGAAATCGTCTTTCTCAGCAAAATTTGAGACAGATCTGTTAAAAAAAAAACTTAAATTTTATTAAGGATAAGAATTAATATCATGATACGAATATCATCATCTTTCGATTCTACCCGTGTTTTGATTGACTAATTTGAATACAAAACGGTTATTGCGACTTAACTATAATAGTTAGACATAAAGCCTTACGGACTTTTGGTGGGTAATGATGAGTACTATAAACATGTAGAACATTATTTTATGTATCATCAATCGTTTTCGCCAAATAATGACTTTTATAGGCAAATTTTTGATACCTCGGGTTACATTTTTGCAATTTTCGCAGGGATCATTAATGTTTTTGAAAAATAAAATACGCCCATGTTACTCGCTGATAATGTAGCTTTCTATAGGTGAAATAATTTAAAACGGTCAAGAATTTTTTGAGTTTATCCATTACAAACAAATAAAAAATCAAATCTTTTCTCATTATAAAATTAGTTTAGATAGATTATTTTTAATAATTTGGTTTTTTTTTAATAGTCAGTCCTTTTAATTTAACCATCCGTATCGGTATCGCCGATACGTATTCATAAATATCGGTATCGGTATCGCCGATACGTATTCATAAATATAGGTGTCGGTATCGCCGATACGTATTCAATTCATAAATATCAGTATCGTATCGGCCAAGATGCGTATCGATGCATTCCTAGTTTAAACAGACGATTTACGAAAATTTACAAATACGATTATTCTTTTTCTATGTTCTTTAATTTAGGAGATCCTATCAATTTTTTTTTAATTTTATAAATCGTATTGAAAACTTTCAGTTAAAACTGTCACGTTTTTCATGAAATGCTAGCTGGAACTATGCTTACTCAGGAGTCCTAATTAACAATAGTTTATTAAATAAAACAGTAGTTTAACATACAATTTATCTTGGATGTTGAATCGAAATGCTTTTCTAGGACACATCTATTTATTTAAAAACTACATTTGTTTGTAACATCAAGTTTAGCTATCTACTAATACCGTATCATTACTACAATGAAGACACCTTACAACGGACGATACTGATTTTACGGATGCTAAATTAGAAACATATTTAGAAAGCCAAACACTCCGTAAAATGAGTATACTTGAACTCCTCAAATAGTAATGATGTTAGGCAAACTAAGCCTTAAAACAGGACTCCCGAATGCCAAATGTAAAATTTCCACAAAAAGCACAAAAACAAAACACTTTTTAATTTTTTTTACATTTTTTAACAGCGCATTTTTTTGCTGACCTACATCAGAGACGAATAATTCTTACCTCGATTGTATTCGTGAGCGTAGTTACTGGCGTCAAGTATTTACTTACTTTACTATATGAACTAACTACGTATACAGTCAGACGTACTATAGTCGAGGGTAATCACTAGCACTTGACGAATCCGTTCGTTTGTAACCACCATACTTGTTACCGCTCACAGCACACACGAATGAGTGACAGATGGTTGCGTAGCTGTCGCTTTGAGTCTCTGTAACGAAGAAAAAATCAAATTAAATATGTTAGATAACATGCAAATTATTAAAGTATAAGAGGCCAAAGAGAACACAGCAAAGAAATACAGAGATATCTAGCGAAATAATCATTTACTATCAAAATGCTTTTGCCTTCACCGCGTAACACGTTTATAGGAGGACCAAATTAATTATCTTTTGCCTAGTTACTGCAACCTAAAATTTTAATATAATTTGATAATTTATTTAGGTACATAAAGGTTTTCAAGTACAGACGCCAGCAGGTCAACCTACCCGAAACTGTAAAATTTTCCCAATCATCTTTGAACCTTATTCTTTAGTTATAAAGTTGAAAATCTATTAAAGAAACTTGACTGATTGTAGTAGGTTGATGTGCTGGCGTCTGTACATGAGGGAGTAACAAAATATGCATTATAAATACGGGGCGATGGCTTCAAACAACCCGATTCCTACCGGCTTCCCTTCGGAAATTCGGAACACAACCACTCTATCGTCATTGAATAATCACACTATAAGTATTTGATACACCATAAAATTAAAACATTACAAAACGCCTACATTATTTTTTTTTCGTTATGTCCCAACAACAAAACATTTCGCTCTAAAATAACTCGTAGGCGCGTCCGGCTTATCGTGAATTCAATTTCTATAGAAAATAAAGTCCGCCTTGACGTCATTTCGGTCACGTGATACCGCGGTTTCTTAGCAGCTAGATAAGCCGCTCTGTACCGGGTTACGATAGAATACGCATGCGCGTCGTGACTCAAGAATGAATGCTCAGTTATTCGGTTGTTGTCGTTGAATTTCGTAATGCGTTCGGTTCGGAGTTCGGACATCATAACATTCATCATTCGATTGACAATGTGTGGTTGTTTTTTGACGTTATCGCATTAGAAGCATATAATTTGTACAAATTAAGTAGTTAATATGCATTTTGTTCGTATAAATTGAATTCATTAGTTTATTATTGTAGGTATAGAACAGTGATTAAGATAGTGTTTGTGTTTTGAGTTTAATGAAAGCAAAGTACGTTGTAATTAGACATTCTATAGACAGTTTATTAAATTGAAATTACTTATTCAGAGTAGATTTCAAAGGTAAATTACCTAGTAGGAGTAGTAGGGTTAGGATGGCGGCATGTAGATTATTGTGTGATTATTTGCTTTGTGAGCAAACATGCTTTTCAAGGTTATTGAAAAATAAAATAAGTTAGGCCGCGCTCGCCAGATATGACTATAAAAAATACAAACGACGCGATGATTTTTTCAAACATTTTAATGTTTCCCTTTACGATAACCCTGATGTTCCCTTTCTATCTAAAGTGCTCGAGGCCAGTGTTCATAAGCAATTCTCCCACTTTATTCACCGCAACTCCCTCATCAGTCCATTTCAATCCGGTTTCAGGCCTGGGCACAGTACCGTTTCAGCTCTCCTTAAAGTGACTGACGATATAAGGCGGGGAATGGAAAACATTAAAGTTACAGTCTTAGTGTTAATTGACTTCTCCAATGCTTTTAATACCGTCAGTCACGAAGTCCTTTTATCCATCCTTTCCTATCTTATGGTCTCTCGGGAGGTATTGGAATGGTTTTCCTCATATCTTCAAGGGCGTCAGCAGTCTGTTCGTGCTAGAGACTCTTCGTCTGGTTGGTGTGAACTTGCAGCTGGCGTCCCTCAGGGCGGTATATTATCTCCTCTTTTGTTCTCAATTTTTATTAATCTCATTACCACTGAACTTCGAACTGCGTATCATATTTATGCTGACGATTTGCAGTTTTACTGCCAGGCAAGTGTGGAGAACATATCCGATGCGATTGAAGAGCTAAACCGGGATTTGGGTGTGGTTAAGAACTGGTCTGATGGTTTTGGGTTGGCGGTTAATCCTACCAAGTGTCAGGCTGTCATTGTAGGGAGCACCCACAGTATGAGGAAGCTGAATGGCTTAACTGTGCCACCTATAATGTTTGACAACTCAGTCATCCCGTTTAGCTCCGATGTTAAGGATCTTGGTCTGCATGTTGACACATGTCTTGACTGGCGTAAGCAGGTCACGACTGTAAGTAAAAAAGTCACCGGAACGCTGCGGTCGCTCTATCGGTTGAAAAACCTTCTCCCATCACACATAAAGGCAATGCTTGTACAGTCCCTGATCTTTCCCATAATAGACTATGGTGATGTGTGTTACTATGACCTGAATGCAGATCTCCTCAATAAACTTGATCGCCTTCTAAATAACTGCATTCGATTCGTATTCAATTTTCGAAAGTATGATCATGTATCTGCGCATCGATTGCTTTTAAATTGGTTACCCATACGTCAGCGTAGAGAGTTGAGGGCTCCGTCTATGTTGTATTCTATACTCGACAAACCCACTTCTCCTTCTTACCTGACTTCCCATGTTCAATACCTATGCTCTGCCCATAGTAAAAATCTTCGTTCTACCAACAATCGTCTTCTACGATGTCCTTCTCACCGCTCTGGTTTTATTCACTCTTCTTTCTTTGTCCAGGCGGTATTTCTTGGGAATGCGCTTCCTCTGAACATCAGGATGGCAACCAGTCGGTTATCTTTCAAACTGAAGGCACGTGAACATATTCGTGAAAAGTTGGCAGAATCTTTGCAGCGCTGATTTGCTGATTTGTTTTCTCCTCTACCTATCGTTATTTCTCCTGGCAAAGTTTATTCGGTTTATATGTATGTATGTATTAGTAAGTATACATTTTCAAGTTATCTATTACTTATGTTGCACCTGCCATGTTTTGTCTCTGCTCCACCCTAAGGTTGACTGGTAGAAAATGCCTCAGGCATTAAGTCCGCCTTTGTACAGTATTTTTTTTTAGTTGTGCATAAAGTTTTAATAAATAATAAATAAATTAACTAAAACAGTTGACTGGCAGTTGTAAATTAAATAAAATTTATTGTTTCCCGTGTTTACTTTTCTCAGATTCTAAATGGTAGTTTATGGAATAAAGTTTTTATAATCTGACGAATTCATCAAAAACCATGACATGTGCAGGCTTAAAAACATATTCGTAGCTGTTTTATGAGTTCGGGACTGGTAGGAATACAATTATTTTGACAAATTTGCATGAAGCTCTTACTAGAAAAGCAGATCGAAATAGGTACATAGGAATTTAATGAAACGGTTTATTGACACCGTTATTTTGTTAGGTAAACAAAAAGTAACATTTCACGGCCGATTTTTTTTTTTTTTAAGGTTCCGTCTTACTGCACTCGTTTTACCACGCCACGCCACGAATAGGTACAAAAAATTGTTGGGTGAATCGCTGCTCTCCTAGCTAGATCATTGAGTAATCTGTATTTAGGAGAGACAGTTTCGACTCCCAATTTGAGTATCACAATAATCATGTTTAAATACTTTTGAAGCTAAATTTAATTTTGAATATAAAACAAAATGAAAAAACTTATAATTAAATAAAACAAATTAGAATGAGGAGTGTTGGTGTGGTGAGTCGAGTGACTGCGTGTGTGTGTGTGCGTGTGTATGAGTGTGAGAGTGAATGTGTGTCTGCTCTCGGAAAGCACCATTTGGTGAAGTGGCACTGATGGCCACCGGATCTGCTCGATTACTTTAATATGGTTGCCAAGCAATTTTGTGCTCATCACAATGCATATGGAGAAGTGGAGCTGATGGTGAAGTACCAGGAGAACTCCTCCTTATTTTGTAAAAGATGATGAGTAGTTGACATTAGGCTATTGTAACTTAGATAAATTACAAACTGACCCACTAAAAAAACGAGAAATAAAACATCTTGCTGTAAAAAGATTTTTTCCAATGTAAAGTGAAACTTGGTGCTTACGAATGATACTCATTGTTATACTGTATGGATAACATATAACACCACGACTCAGCACAATACGTCGCCGACTCAACGTACTAACTAGATTTTGTAGTGATGTTTATTTTTATTATGTATTAGTTTATTATTATAGAAGATTATTTTGTGTATTGTGTTTATGGGCCTTAATTGCCTGAAAATAAAGCAATTATTATTATTATTATTATTACTATAACATATTACATATATATTCTGGGGAGTTTGTTGCGCCACTTCTTCTTCCCAGCTCAAGCACTAGGAAGTGGTGAAGGGCGGGCGTTTTTGGGGGACTGTCTTATGTAATTTTGACGTTCGAAAAGTGCTGATTTTCAGCCTAGTTTGAATAAATGACATTTGAATTTGAACATAGTAATTAATTAGGAAAAAATAAAGTAAATTGAGATTCGGCTCGACCCCCTCCCCCCCCCTAAACACCTCACGTATTAATGAACGACCCCGAAGGCATAAACATTTCAATATAAAGAAAAATAAGGAAAAGAAAACCCACACACAGAACACCCGTTTTGCTATCTTGGCCACACCGCAGTAGAAATAACGTTCTGGAAAATAATTCAAATAAAGTACTATTTGTTGATGTTCCGCCTGTAAAATGCCCAGAAAAATAAGGAGTTATGCTTTATTGGGACAACATAATTATCACGTTTGAGGAGGTCATGATATCACTGGTTAAATGAGGTGGTTTATTAACTGAATGATTCTATATTATATTCAATTTGGAAAATTCGGTGCCGCAATAACTTTTGAACAATTAGGTATCCAAATAAATTAAATTACGACGTAATTATAATCAAAACGAACCCTTGCACGTATTTAATACAGCCCGTCGTCCCGTCTAGTTGTATTGTTATTCGTTAATATTACAGATTTTAATCATTTCAACAAAAATGACTACAATCTGTAATATTAAAGTATTCTTGTTAAACGAAGAAATGACTCGTCCAGGTCGTGTGCAGGCGGGTCTGTGCTACACTATCTACGTACAGTTGTGCAGGCGCACCGAGGGCCAGTCGTCCAGGTCGTGTGCAGGCGGGTCTGTGCTACACTATCTACGTACAGTTGTGCAGGCGCACCGAGGGCCAGTCGTCCAGGTCGTGTGCAGGCGGGTCTGTGCTACACTATCTACGTACAGTTGTGCAGGCGCACCGAGGGCCAGTCGTCCAGGTCGTGTGCAGGCGGGTCTGTGCTACACTATCTACGTACAGTTGTGCAGGCGCACCGAGGGCCAGTCGTCCAGGTCGTGTGCAGGCGGGTCTGTGCTACACTATCTACGTACAGTTGTGCAGGCGCACCGAGGGCCAGTCGTCCAGGTCGTGTGCAGGCGGGTCTGTGCTACACTATCTACGTACAGTTGTGCAGGCGCACCGAGGGCCAGTCGTCCAGGTCGTGTGCAGGCGGGCGCGCGTCGCTTTGTTCTCTGCGGCGCGACACTTTTGGAGGCTCGGAGTTGATAACACAGCCCTCGTGGATGTGCACTGTCGCGATGTCAGACCCGGGGATCTCGAACATGACTTCCAGGAGTAGGTTTTCCTGTAAAAGGAACGAAATGTTAGAGGGAATCTCTTAAAAATTTAATAGACTTGACCATATTTCCACTGCTAAGGCCATCATTCAGTGGGCACGCCACTATTGCGGTGATAAGTCCCCTCTTTGAGGAGTGGCTAGAGAGGCGCCACGGCGTCCTCCCTTCCGCCTGACGCAGGTCCTCACCGGACATGGTTGTTTCGGTAGGTTCCTGTTTCGTATCAGGCGGGAGGAAACGCCCGGGTGTCATCACTGCGTGGATCGCCCGGAGGACACGGTTGAGCATACGGTGGAGGTCTGTCCGGCTTGGGCAGAGCATCGCCGTGTCCTCGTGGAGGCGATCGGCGGCGGGGATCTCTCGCGCCCGGCCCTAGTCCAGGCCATGGTACGGAGCGAGAGGGCATGGGAGGCCGTCACCTCCTTCTGCGAAGCAGTAATGCTCGCGAAGGAGGAGGCAGAACGCGTGAGGGAAAGGCAAAATTCGCGCCCTCACGCCCCTAGCCGCCGCAGGAGACGCCCTGGGCGTCGGGAATCGCAAGCCGATTCCCAGCCACCGTAGGCGCGGGCTTACGGACGGTGAGCAATGTGTAGCTCGCCGTCCGATAAGGACCAGGCCCGGGTCGACGGCGCGTTGTGTTCCACGCGCGCCTCAAAGAGATGTCAGCAAGTGAAGGGGTCCGATAGGACCGATGCCTGCCGGGGTTGCGGGAAAGAATATTCTAAAGTAGAGAGTTGCAATGATGATGATGATGATACCGTGGCCCATGGCAACGTACAGGCAACGGAAGGCACACGGGTGGGTTTTAGTCAGACACGCCCTCCTGCTCCACCCAGAGCGGGAGAAGTTATTTGATAATTTTTCATAAAAAAAAAAAACCGTGGGAAGTCGGAGGGCTCGTATAAACTTAGGCTGTTAAACAAGTCAAATTGTTTTTCACTCTCATTTCATCTTAAGCTTCAGTGTCATTGACATAGCTGATATGTACGCATTCTCTACATCAAACTTAATAACAGCAAAATTTATTGCTGGTATTATATATATTGACTTATGTTTGGTGTGAAATATCACTGTTTACGGCAGCGCGCAATGTTACGCACGCAAAACATTGTGCTTATTATGGGTGTATGCAACGGTACAGGAGCCATTTTTGCGAACAGTAGACCTTGTGAGCACAAACTTTTTGACATAACAAAAATATAAGGCTTCTAGAAAGCAACATAATATAAACTAGTAAAACAGTATTTACATATTCTTATCAATGAATTGGCACAATACATGAATCACAAAGTTTAGTGTGGTGTTCATTACACATAAATTTGTTGCATTTACCACATTTGGTTTTTAGTTTTCTATCATTAGACCTCGCACACGAACGTAAGTATAATAAATTATGAAAAAATACTTTTTAATTCAATCGCGTGGGTGTTGGAAAATATCCCACAACAACGTACTCCCGCGCCAAATAATGAATTTTATAGGCCAAAAGTTCGCTGCTTTGGGTTACATTATTATAACTTTCTTAAGGATCTCTAAGCTTCTTGAAAATAAATTATAGCCTATGTTATGTTCCTGATACTTTAGCTTTCTATTGATGAAACAATGGTTAAGATCGGTCTAGTAGTCTCGGAGCTTATTCGGTACAAACAAACAAACAAAACAATCTTTCCTCTTTATAATCTTATATATAAAATTCTCGTGTCACAATGTTCGTTCCCGTACTCCTCCGAATCGGCTTGACCGATTCTCATGAAATTTTGTGAGCATATTGAGTAGGTCTGAGAATCGGCCAACATCTATTTTTTTTTTCTAGACATTACTTAAAAATTATTTTTATGGCAAAACAACGTTTGCCGGGTCAGCTAGTATTAAGGCTCGTGCAGACCAGCGCGACGCGATTCGAACAATACAATTTCTAAAAAAACTTCACGGTACAACAATAACCTGTGTCGCGTCGCGCTAGTCTGCACGAAGCTTTATTATATTATTATTATAGTTTAGACTAGCATTAAAATTATATAAAATATGTATACGTTCACTTGTAAGGTACCTACGTCAAGGCAAATCCAACGAGTTCAACACAGCAGGATTACCGTGTAAAGTTGAGGTGTTCCTGTGACCACCTTCCGGCACTATCATCAGACCCTAGACTACACCTTGGGCTATCGTACCTACTTGTCAAAACAAATCGAAATGGCCTAAACACAACGGGGCTATCTTGTCTAGTTAAGGAGTTCCTATAGTGACCTTCCAGATCCATAATGAAGACACGACTACACTTTGGGCTACAGTACTTGGCAAGACAAAATCAACGACCGCAAAAACAACAGGGCAAATATGATTATTTAGTTGAGGAGTTCTTATGAACCTGGACCGCACCTAGTGTAAAAGCACTTGTCAATACATAGCCCAGTGAGTCCAAAAACTATGGTTCTAGCTTATTTGGTTAAGAGGTTTCTATGGCCACCTTCCGGCTTCGTCAGACCCTAGACACTACCATTCATTCTTAGATTGGGCCCCAAACTAATCGTATGTCCGTAGGTGATAAGCAGTAGGAATCGCCCGTAATTTCGGCTGAATCTTCGGATTTCGTGTTTAGGAAGTAGACCTGAACGATAGCTTGTAGTTTTAGCGTTCGAAAATATTTTATGCTACGAACGCTCTTTCTATGATTTGACGGCGATGGCCTACTTTTTTCCTATTAAAAATCATGACATCGTTCAATACGTCAAATTCAAATTAAAAAACCGGCCAAGTGCGTGGACCACGCACAATGAAGGGTTCCGTAATTGGGATGAATATATGTCAAAAACAAACTTTAACATTGTAGTTGAAAAACATATTCGCCCATACATTCCAACTGCAAATGTAAGTTGATTGATTATTACTCGTTAATTTGTAAAGCATACTTAGCTGTGATAGGTTTCCTTTTAACTTCGTTATATATTCTACTGCCGTGATTTCTTTCACATATCCAAAAACAACCATTTACCTGGCAGGGGGAGGACACTTGACTCTAACAAAAATTACCACTTTAAAGCTTAATATTTCGCAAATGGATCCCATAATAGAAAAATAGCTTTCACAGCCATACACAAAAAAAAAAAACATCCCTACTTTACGTGTAGGGTGGGGAAATATATTTTTATAGGCTGCTACCTACCTATAAAAAAATATTTAACATGATTTTATTTTAACACTGTCGGCGTGATTAATATGTCCATGCCAAATTACAGCTTTCTAGTACTAAGATTCTCTGAGCTAAGCCGCGGACAGACACACAGGCAGACGGACATGGCGAAACTATATCGGTTCGTTGTTCACTACAAAACCCTAAAAACTAGAAAAAATATGAGTAAAAATTTGAAGGCCAGCTAGAAAAAATAACTAATAGGTTTTAATAAATAGTGAGCAATTTACTGCATTTTGAGGAGCTATTCTGCTCATCATGCCAAAGATCCTCATCATATCTTCACCATTTTTTTGAGACCAACTTTAAAGTTACTATACCTTTGTAATAAAAAAAGAGCTATCGATATCGGATCTCATAAGGCGGAGATATCAGCAAAATTCTTGACTTTGATTACAAAACTGAGATGAAAAGGCCTATTCATAATTTTTTTTTGACGTGACAACGTCTTATAAATTGGTTTGCCGGGTGACACTTCAAGAAACTGCGTTACGCTCCGCTCACGTTATGCGCATGGTTAGCCCGCCTAAGAGCGAGAGAGACAGACATAAAAAGTGAAAGGCACGCAAAGTCGTTGTCACGTAAAACTTTCGCCCGTATACCGACTTTACAGGCAACCAATTTTTTTGGTTTGGAAATTATCAAATAACTTCTCCCACTTTGGGTGGATCGGGAGGGCGTGTCAGACTGACTAAAACCCACCCGTGTTCCTTCAGTTGCCTGTACGTTGCCAGGGGCCACGGTATCCCTTTCTGACTTTCCCGCAACCCCGGCAGGCCTATTAATCTCAGTTTATTATTTAGGAATAAAGGGCATCCATCACATTAATCGATCCAATTAAATTCGGCAGAAATATAATTACATAATAATTTTTCGGAATTGCCGCAAAATCAGTGCCGATCGATTACTTCTTATCGACTCTATCGTTTGTACACTTTGTACCCTTTCACGGCTAAACCACTGAAGTAATGGCTATAAAAGATGACATTCATGTAGCCAGGACCTGCGGGGTAGTTGCGTAACAGACAATTGCAATGCCTTTCATTTTGACAGTTGGAAAACATGCAAACATGTGAAACAACGGATTAGGAATTTCATTCGAAATCCTTCGAATTATGAAAGAGTGTGTTTCTCAATTGGGGTAACTGCTTTACGTCCTGCGGAGTAATGTCCTACGGGGGTGTGCGTAACACACATAAAATGACATTTGATCGTGATGGGTTTCATTTTGACAGTTCAGTCACGTTCATTGCGTTATTTAAGTTGTTGAACAGACGGGTTTTTCAAACCCAAGCTAGAGCAATGGATTAGCAACATCCTTCAAAACTCTCGGATAGTGATTGCAAGTGTGTTACGCAATTAGGGTAACGTATATTAGGCTAGCTGGCAGGAAGAAAAATACTTTATGAATAATGTACTTTATAATGGTTGTGAGCTAAAAATATTAAAAAAAACTTTTAATTTTATAAATTATTTTAGATTAGTTATTAAATAATTATTTGAGAAATAATTGCGTAAAAATAAAGCCACTGGTCACGTGACATTGAACACGAATCAGAGCGCGACCCCTCATGACTTCCTGACGACAGTTTTAAATTGTAAGTAATTAGAAAAAACCTTTTGAAGATTTGTATGGGACAGCTAATTATTGTTTCGCGAACTGAACAACTCTGTCCAAGGGACCAACATCGTAAGGTCCCTTGGACAAAGTTGTTCAGCTAGATGGTATTTTCTGATACACGCTGTATAATTTTGTAATCATGATAATACTAAATTTTAATGGAAGACCTTGCCGTACTTCCATGGTTATAGCATCTCTATAGTAGATAACATAATCGCACGTCCGTCCGTCTTTCCGAAGATACTTTTCTTGGATATGTGTATACAGCCCTACAGTCTTTGCCGATCTCGCATATATGTAGGTTTGCTGTTATTTCACACAGTGTATAATGTAATGAGCTACATACCATAATGGCCCTGAGCCCTCTCGCACCCGTTTTGCGCTCCATGGCGAGTTCGGACACGGCCTTCAGCGCGTCCTCGCTGAACGTCAGCTCACACTTGTCCATCGCGAACAGGAGCTTGTATTGAGATACCTATAACAAAACAAGGCGTTATGTACGAGAAATATGTCAGAAGAGTTTAGGACTCTTTGGTTGAGTATTAAGTGTTGTACACACTACGGCGTTTGTTTACAAGGCCAGCTAATAGTAACCATTAAAATGTTTTATTTTATTTATAAGAAATAATCATGTGAGGATGTGGAAGAAAGTGGTAAGTTGTTGTTTGTTGTAAGTTTCGTCTACATTTGGTTGTTTTACATTTCATGTTGCATTGCATAAATTAGGATGACTGATTTGTGTTATTTACTTATATATTTTATTTTACGTTTCATGAATCTGTACCCGGCACAAAATCCGAACAATATTTAAGTTTTTTTTATTGCACAATTTAGTCTAGTGTCAAAAAATTCGATACAAAAGTTCAACTTACCATAGCGTTTTTAGGTTCTGTTAGTATCCGTACGAGCAGGTCTTGATTGAGACTATGGAAAGGTACTAGCACGGGGAATCTACCCACGAATTCCTGCGGAATCAAACAATTTCGAATTCATATTATGTTTATACTTGCTTTCACACAAGCTTACTGAGAAAATATTCATAAACATTAGATATTAGATATCGAAAATGAATGTTGGTTGTTACAAATCGACATCCTATCTGGGTAATTTAAGGCAGATTTTTTTCAAATGTCATAATTTTTATCAGAGGATTTTTTTTGAATGTTTGTTAGTTTAAAAGTTACGTTAGATGTAAAAAAAAACCACAGACAAAAGATTTATTTGACGTCGGTAAAATGAGTCTTTAATGAACGCCCGCTCTCATCCCGCGGCCTGGCACCCACCGGGATCATGCCGAAGTCGATGAGGTCCCGCGCCTGCACCTTGCGCAGCCAGGCGTCGCGCTCCACGTTCTCGGCGCGCGCCGAGTCCAGCGGCGACGCGTCGCACGCCGCGGCCTGCAGCGCGGCGCGGCGGCCGGCGCGCGCGTCCCAGGCGCCGAAGCCGAGGTACTTCTCGTTGTTGCGGCGCTGCACCAGCCTGCGGGCACAAGAGCTGCTCGAGCGCCGATCGCCGACCTAAAGCGCTTTTCCCAGATATTTTACCCCTGGCGGCAGCGATCGAACGGCGACGTTCTTGTAACGAGAATAAAGATCGCTTTGATTTTGACAGACTTGCCAGTGGCGACCCACCCGCCGGCGACCTTATCGCAGTGAAAATAAAGATCACTGTAACCACAGGTAAAATATCTGTTAAAGAACAACTATCTGAACCCGACTAGTAAAAAGTAAAAGCGAAGAAAAATCGCGCGCATACCTCGCTCTACCATAAATTAGTCAGTTATGATGGCAACGCATATATATACACAACATAACCGTAAAAACCTCACCATGACACCTCATGAATCATGAAGTATCATGGTGAGGTTTCTGTGATAAATCATGAATCTATCACAGTACACTAAATACAAATCAAACTATAAATGCGTAAATATTTAATTCAAAACACTATTACCAGTAACGTGATAATAGTTTTCCCTAACTTAACCATATCACTCTATTATGCTTTTAAATTCAATTGACATATCTCCCTACTATCTCATTAGTATATCCTATACTATTAAACGAGCAATATTAGTATATATATTTGTAATCACATTCTCGAAAACGGCTCTAACGATTTCGACGAAAGTTGCAATATAGGAAGATTTACGGGCGTGAAAAATCGATCTAGCTAGGTCTCATATCTGGAAAAACTCGTTTTATCCGTATTTTCACCCGAGCAGAACTCGATCGCCTTAGAATAATGACATGGCAACATGGAATTAGTAAGTACCCCTCCTATCTTGACAGCATGGAATTAGTAAGTACTTACTATCATGGCAGCATGGAATTAGTATGTACTATACATGGAATTAATATGTACTATACATGGAATTAGTATGTACTATACATGGAATTAGTATGAACTACCCTATAAGCTACCTTGGAATAATGACATGGCAGCATGGAATTAGTATGTACTATACATGGAATTAGTATGAACTATCCTATACCATTAAATGAGCATTCTCAATTTCCACCTGAGCAGAACTCGATCGACCAGGTACTTAACACTAATATGTCTATTTTACAAATCAGTTTTCAAAATTGAAAACAGGTCGACCACCATCCTATATTTATTTCTTGACCGATTACTTTCAAAATCCATTCCTGAGTAAACGCCTGTATCCCTAACACGACACTGTTTTCAAAATTTTAAAAGTGGCAACCATTTTGTTTTTTAAGGTTCCGTACATCAAAAGGAAAAAAAACGGAACCGATTAAGTTGAAATCGTTTCGTCAGCCCGGAGGACCGGGTGAAGGTTCGCCGAACATCTGGACCGACAGTTCCACCCCAACCCTACTGACGACGTGGGGCATGTCTCAGCGGTCGTGAAATACCTGCAGGGCTAACATGACATGCGCGAGAACGCTCTTTTGCTCGTTTTGTCGCAATTTGTCTACGATTTTGACGTCATCCTAATGACCGTAAACGACGAGTAAACTCGAAAAAGGCACTGACACTTCTATATCTCGCGACGAGAGACCATTGTTGCAAGTTATTAAAAACAAATTATTTTTATGATAGCAAAATCGGCTTGAGATTCCGTTTCATTCATTCATTTTCTTGCCGATTTTCTTGTCTCTAAACTAGACAAAAAATTATCAAAATTTAGATTATTCTTGTCAACCGACGATTTCCCATTCTGAAATAGACTAAAGTGACACAACTTAACTATATTTTATACTCTTTGTGAATGGCTTGTTAAATGCTGTTTTGTCGAAACACGATGTATGTATATGTATACATCTTTGCTAAATGATCATTCGTTTTATTTTCATTTCCCGCTATCCCTTATAGGTGCTTTGAAAATAGATTCCTGGGTATCCACGTCCGTGTCCTAAGTTAGAACCTGTTTTTAAAATTAGGAAAAGTGCCTGCCGTTTCCTTTTTTTTCTGGGCCGTTCGCTTTCAAAACCGGTTTTAGAGCACACATATCCCAAACTAGAATCTGATTTAAAGATCGAGATATGTGGGCAGCATGTAGTCCATGTCGGGCATGTCACCTGTCGAGCCCGTTGTAGGCGCCGCTGGCCACGAACAGGATGTTGGTGGTGTCGACCTGCACGGCGTCGCCGCGCAGCTTGCGCGAGTTGCGCTCGGGCACCGACACCACGGCGCCCTCCAGCATCTTCAGCATGCCCTGCTGGACGCCCTCGCCTGGGAACATCAATACAAGTCTTCAGTGGCGTTCCTTTCATTAAAGCCGAAAAGCCCAGCTTGCCTTCAAATGTGAGCCCACAAACAAAAAAACTACACCTGTAAACTTGTTAAGCAACCAAGTCAATCATTCATGTCGCAAGAATTTATAGGACATAATAAAATTAAACTCCGCGCTGCACTGTGTCAGCCGCGCACTATAAAAGTTACGATGCCAGATTTACGTACTAAAAGAATAAATATTTGAATTCCGCGCCGTTTTGCATCACGCACCGTTGCCAAACTATCTCGGATGCTGCAGTTGCGATCTCGCTCTAACACTATAGCGATAAGCAGGACGCAAGATCGCATTGATGAATCAATTCTGTGGTACATTGCATAGCTTTCTCGCTCGCACAAGCTGGCTTCTTATGAGGCTTCTGGATCTCTCATCTTTCGCATAGAAATTGGTAACGTTGTTGATACCATTAGTATGTACTCATTTCGCAAATTGTTCTAATTTTTAAGCCCGGCTTTTGATTATTTATGAATGGAACGAATCGTGTGTTTGATTATGATTAGTAGGAATATAGCAAGTATTTCGTTGCAAGACGTGCAAGTTGCAAGTTTTATTGTTTAAAATGATGTGATAGTTATTGCGGCGATGTTATTCCGCGCTTTTGTAAGTGATTACAGTGTTATTTTTATCATAGAAATGGGAATTCGGAAACTGTGTTTGAAAAGGTACGTAAATTGAGTTTTTTGACATTAAGTAACTCTTTATTTCACCGTTACCAACGTAAAATTACTGTACCTATTTCTCGGAAATAAAAACAAGTATTTTTGTCAGTCAAAGAATAGATTGAAATAGGCATTCGATTGTTTATTAGACCATCTTAGGTAGGTAGCTGGTGCCATGAAAGCAAATGAATAGTTTTGTTTGTATGGCATTTGTAGTTTTAATAAACCACCGAAAAACAAACCTTTTTATTATATTAATACATCTCATTGAGATAACAAAACACAATACTGTTCGTATCGAAGAGATTCTTCATAGATTTCTTTATGATCAATTATAAAATTTTATTTAGGTAATATCTCATGTTAACATTTTCAATCGACATTAAAATTAAACTCATAAAATTATGCGTACAGCAATAGAAAAGCAAATCAATAATTTGGGAGCCTTCTAGTGGCTTTTGGTTGAAAAATGACAATTACATAGTAATGCTTGAAATAATATGTAGAACTCTTCGCATTTTAAAGGTTTTCTAACCTAAATTATAATAATGTTGTACCATGAACAACTTACGAAAATCAGTCAATCTTTCACTTGGCTGTTTTTTTTTATCGTAAAATACCTGTCGTCTTGCCCTAATTTTGACCCCTAGGCACGCCACTGCAAGTCTTACGTATGCCACTGGCGAAACTGATAAAAAAAATGCCCGGAAACGAAAATAGCCAAACATGGACATTTCCGCCGAAAATTAAATTCGGTCGAACTATATTTTTTTGTGGCATTTTATACAGCTAATGAGTGCTCAAGGTTTAATCCTATAGTGGACAACCTGGGGGTTTTGACCTCGGCCTTTTGTAACAGTGAATGAATTTTTAAGATCGAGGTGGGATTTTGTTTTTTATACAATAATTTGCCATGCTTACCAAATATATTTTTGTTTTGATTTTTAGCATTGAAAATGCTTTTCGGACGCTTCAGTAGGGTACCCTTTCAAGAAAAGTGCGACCGAGGGGCTAGCGTCCTCAATTATTTTGATACAGAAATGAAAATGATATCAAAAGGTGCGTTACTGAAAGGGCTACAACACATTTTTTTTTTAAACAAGGTATTTTTTATTTTTCTTTTGGGTTTTTTTTTCAAAGAATCTTAAACTTCTCAAAAACGAAAAGAGATCGAAAAAAATAAAATCCTGGAGAATTTAATGATGATATGATGATGATGGTGAAAATGTAAAAAAAAATTGCCCTTTCGTTATATTTGCGAAAAGGCTCCACCAATCCGTCAGATATTCATATATTCATTATCAGGATAGGTTATACTATTACACAGAATAACTTTTATTCGCCCTGAATATCCTTTTAATAATTGCCCAAATCCGAGTTTTCAAACTCGTCAGATTTAGGGAAAGCCCACAATTTCTTCATCAGATTTGCCGATTTAAGTCATTATGGGTTAGGCCGAACACGATCATACCAAAATCAAAGACTCTGAAGATCACTTTAAATCTAGATTTTCTTCTCCTCGTTACCAAATCTACTATTGTTAAAACCCTAAAACTGAAAACACACCTTCTTCGTCCGAACTCAATTTGACAGTCTTATTTCAGCCGAAAGACGTCCACTGCTGGACATAGGCCTCCCCCAAGCACCGCCACTTCGACCGATTCTGTGCCTCCCGCAGCCAGCGTTTCCTGCGGCCTTCACAAGGTCATCGGTCCATCTTGAGAGAGGCCTTCCAACGCTACGTCTTCCGGTACGCGGATCACTTCGTTGTCCGTTCGTCAGTCTGTCAGACCCTTTATCTCAGGAACACGTGGAGGTATCAAGTTGAAATTAAGATCAAATACCCCCCTGGAGCTCTAAAAAAGCAAGCTTCTAAGTCAACACAATAAAAAAATACGGCCATTTATGCGACATATTTTGATACCCGTAAATAAATCAAAACTTCCCGTTGACCTAGAAACATGTAATTTTGCAGGAAACAAGGTCTCACAGCACATATAGAGGAAAAAGTCCGAATATTGTGAATTTATAGTCTTATCACACAAAAATGCGATTACAAACTTGCATTTACAGTTGGAGAATTGACCGTGCAGTAGATCGATGTATGGGCGAATATGTTTTTCAACTACAATGTTAAGTTTATTTTTGGGATAAATTCATTCCAACTACGGAACCTTCAGTTTCCGTGGTCCGATACGCACTTGGCTGGTTCTATTTTTCTGATCGATCGATGCGGCTGTTATTACTTAGCCATAAACCCCTCTCCGTCAGTAGGCAGGACTATTATTAATTATTTTACAAATAAAATGGTGAATGTGACCTTGTATGGTATGTCCATATACATACAAGCTTTAATCGACTCTCACGTTTCTATTAGATTAGTTTTATGTAGGTATAGTTTCCGTAACTATAGTTTAGTATTATAATAAAAACTGAAAGAATGTGCTTACCTCCAACATCTCTAAGCTGATGAATGCCCGGCACGGCGCCGATCTTGTCTACCTCGTCTAGGAACACGATGCCCGTCTGTGCTCGCTCAACACTGTAAACAGAAACAAAATAGTTATACAGTGCGACTCTGACTGTGCGCTTTGGAACGAGGGAACAGTAAAAATTAGGATTCAGTTTATAGAGGTATGAGGAACAGGGTGTAAAGTTCACTCATCTTCCATAGAAAAGGGAGGATCCTCCGACCCGAAGGGTCTTGTGTCTCGTAGAGACGACTTAGACGAATCGTCGGGCCGTAGGCTACGGCCCGACGATTCATCTAAGACGTCTCTGCGCCCCCGAAGAGGGCGCGAGGAATCGGTTTTGGGGCTTTTTTGGCCCTTGCCCGGGGGATTTTTCTCTCGGGTCATTGGGTTCCCTCCCCCTACTAGGAGGGGTTGGGAGTGCTTTCATGCACACCTGTTCGACAGAGGTTTACCTCCCCTCAGCGCGTTGGGGTGTGTTTCTGGGGTGTATCTGTAGGAGCGCCGGAAGTGCTTCTCGGCGCCCGTGCGACCTGGCCCCTGCCGGGTGAGATCCCTAGTTCCCTAGGGAAGGCCCAGCAATGCCCGACGATTGATGACGGGACATTGTATAATTATATGCTAGTCGCGCGGTTAACTCTGCTTGCGCGATGCAGGATTTTGGTTAGTAGTTTGCATGTGGCGATGTAGATGTCCCAGCAGTGGGAACATTATGCATGGAAGTTCGTCATTTTTGTCGATAGGACATTCCATAGGGCACATGGCTTGTATTTATATAACTTACTTGAAGTTGGCGTCCTGCAACAACTTAGCGATGACACTCTCGATGTCCTCGCCGACGTAGCCGGCCTGCGTGAGCGTCGTACAGTCGCAGATCGCGAATGGCACGTCCAGGCATTGCGCTATCGTTTGTGCTAGTAGAGTTTTACCTGTAAACAACAAGAAAATTTGCTATATTCATATTGCTAGCTTGCTACGCCAAGTCATTGGAAAAAAAAGGAATAACATTTACTTAGCAAGAGATCGTGAAACACCAATTACAAATATGTAGAAAAACCACAGTAGAATGTTTTAACAACAGTGTGTGCCTCACGCGTTCCATTTCAGCCATTAATGCCAGACAGATCGATGTTACCATTTCGCAAACGTTTTTAATGTTGAACATAGGCTTTCAAATACTGTTACAAACAAAGGAGTAATTGAATATTTGTGTTGACCACGTCTGGCAGAGAGATCTGGGCCCGTATTATGACGTATTAATGCCACCATTATTCCAGTGAGTGAGAGACGGAGCTATACAAGGCCGCTAGCATCATCCTTTTTTCGCAGTGGGATAATGGTGGCATTAATACTTGGTATAAAGCCCCTGTGCTCCCAGATAGGAGGACGATAGTAAATACTATGTCATCCCCCCTTAGTCGCGTTTACGGTACAAATATCAAGGTGTCATTCTGCACGGAACAAAATCCGAGAATGATAAAAAGAGACCTCTGTTCCAAATTAGTTTGTAGTTTTGTTTAAAATACCAGAATAATTATAACGACATCTGCTTAGTTAAAGTGAATTATTTTGTAATAATTAGGGTATATTCACTAGTGCGTACTTGAAATGGCAATGCCGTGCTTCCAAATGAAGTAATGGCCGATTACATTAACTTTTAAATAAGCATACTATTATAATAAACAAAACAAATCTAATTAAATCCAACCTTGCATTCAGCAATAATCTCACGAATTACAAAAAATTTAAATTCAAAAATATGTTGCTCAATATTTTGTTGACAAAATAGTGTTTTTTAAACAGGCAACACATGCTGGTCATACAGAAAGCTCATTATTTTGTGTAATTGCGGCGGGGCAGGACGTGCGTTGAATAATGAAGTGAGTTTGTTAACTGTTGAGATCGTGTTATGAAATTGTTGCAGACGAGAGTGCTTACTTATTTATTGTTTGTGTAACTTTACGAGTTCTTGTCAAACGACCCTTTTGTGTCGATTTGTCTTGTTCGTCTCGTTTTCTTGGCTAATAGCCAAGGTCAGGGGTGTTAAGGACAAGACAAACATATACGTTCTCGTATACTTAATGCTGCGTTAGCAGAAAAGGGTCTACTCCCCAACTTCGTTAACAAAGATACGGGCCCGTCCGAAAGTAGTTGATCTGTCAAAACAAAAGTCAAAATATATTTTTAGACGGGCAAAAACACAACAGGATTAGGGACAGCTGTCAAATCGTGTTGTCATTCATTCTTATTTAGGGCCCTGAACTCATTCATTCATTCTTAGTCCGTAAGTAATCGTAAGGTGTGGGAAACGCCTGTCACTACGGCCGAAACTACGGGCTTCGTGCTTAAGGATTAGTAGTCTATCGTAACCCACAGATGACAAAGATGCCTTCTTACAAGTACCTTAGAGCCTGATAAAGGGGAGGTTTGCCTAATCTATTCTGTACTAGCTCCAGTTACTAAATCTGTCTAGACAAAACACTTTTAAAGAATAAAAAAAAAAAACAGCGACTGAATTTCCCAACCATTGCAACCAGTCACAAAAAATAGACCATTACAAAACAATAAGATATAGTTAAAAACTAAACACGACAGAACCAATCCATCTTCTATCTTTTGCGACATAACCGTCGCGGTGCAAACTTAATGAGAATCCTTTAATTTGCACTTTTCACTTTCGGCATACGAAACAGTTTCGAGTTCGTTTAACATTCTGATCTCGAGTTTATGGTCATCCCACCCACGAGCGAATGGGTCAGGAATTAACGAGTTAAGTGTTGAAACAGTGGCGTTGGATCTGGTTCACTTTAATGGAATAATATTTGTGGCAGCAAAAATAATTAAAAATCGTTTGCTTAGCCCTGTGGTTTGACCCCTGAAGTATACCAACTTAGGCGTTTCACTACTTTTCAATATGCTTTGTGGCATAGATCGGCCTCATTGTATAACGAATGGTCACCTGTCCACAGACATACAAAGCAATTCTGCATGGCCGAAATGATCGAAAATTTGCTTTTTAGTGATTTCGCCAGCATTATTTCTACACCAAAGCATTTGGCTTCTTTATATTGTTGTATGTACAAACATAATTCTAAATTGGCCTGTTATATCACTGATCAATGCTCTTTTACATACATAGGCAAAGTAAGCAATGACTAAGTATATTTTTGCTCGATAATAATTCCATATTTTGACAGTCTACGCGAGTGCTCCGCAAACATTTATCTACACAAATAAGACATAAGGATGTGTCTGTTAGTTTCATTATTTAATTTCAATGGTTTCCTAGCGAGTCAGCGAATCTCTCTTGATATAAATGTTGTAATAGATCAGTGTAACTATTAGGTAGTAGTATCCCATAAACAGTTAAGATGATGACTACAGTAGGTATTTCTGTTTAATCTGTTTCTGTGCAGAAGCTTGACTGCAGTGAAAAACTGTGATTTCTCGTGAAAGGAGACAAGTGTCTGCGCAGGAGTCATAAAGCGGGACTATGAAAGAGATTAGTAACGGCTTCCAGATTTATGTGGTTGCGCAGTATTATTGTGATTACAATTAACGATGAAATGTAGTCATTATAGAATTATTACCTAGTTAACGAAGTAGGTGTGCTAGCTATTGCAATTAATTATCAAAGGCATTTGCAATAATGTAATTATGTCCTATATGGCATCGCCTGAAGCCTTTTTTTTGTCAGTCAGGTAGATTATTAAAAAATATTGGACCCGTATTTTTTTTTTACGTAATCAAAAGATTACAGCAATACATTGAGTAGGCAATGATATATTATGTTAAAATGTGGCATGACGTCACTCCCCGGTAGATTTTATACTGACTTGTGACGTAGCGAGCCCTTACTCCTCAACAACAAATAAGATGGAATTGCTAAATAAACTCTATTTACATTAACATATATTATGACTCACGCCTTATAGCATAGTACATTGATATCACGATTCACCCATTAGGCAAGTCTATTGACTCTTATTAAACATAGTATGAGGCTGTTGACTTTTTACTTGTACATCAATAATTATTTTATGAAATATACATATTATACTGTACTGTACGCGGTATGCCATTGTACTGTATAATATTATATTAATTTTGATAATAATTTTTCAATTTTAATTTTGATAATAATTTACACTTGTCGCGGTCGGTCCGCGGATGGGTGAAAGCACGTTAAGCCATTAGTCCCAGCTGTTATTCGTAGATCATTGACAATTGTTTCCAGCAGCCCAGAAGCCGAGAAGACCGAAAGTCTGAGAATCGGTCTAGTTACCCAGTAACGGGGTTGTGGAGGTCAGACAGGCAGTAGCTGAAGCCGACCCCAAAATAAGAAGCAATTGCTACTTGCAATTTAAACTCAAAAGCATTTATTTCAATTAAACCAGGCCCTTAATGCACTTGAATTGCCAAAGGAGTTCCAATTCAAAAGTGTAATAGGTCTCTACGGGGAAGAACGGGCAAGAAACTCCATGGACACTGTTTTAAATTATACTGTTACTAAATATTGGTTACATCATTAATGTTGAATTTATACTTTATGTGAGAGCGATGTAAAAAGGTGTGCAAGTAAGAAGCGTCGAGAAAAACAATTCAAGACTAAAATAAGCCGTGGCAGCTAAGTGATGACCAGTCCCAGCCGACGGTGCCCCTCCAAGAACATGACGCATGGTTACTCACCGCATCCAGTAGGTCCCAGCAGCAGTACGTTGCTCTTGTCCAGCCTCAGCTCGTGATGTTGACGCTCCAGCACCTCGGCGCCCCCGCTACTACTGCCGTGACTTATGTGGAGGAGATCTGGAAACGAAAGAAGAGCACAAATGAAGCAGATAATTCGCTTCGCCTTATCAAAAAAGGCCATCCCAGTAGGGTTTTAGGGCCGCTGTGATTTTTTAAAAATGTTATTAGAAGAGCGGAAATTACTGGTTTTGGGAGATAATGATTCAACTATTGAATAATAGCTTCTCCCCAGCTGGTATAAATCCAAATCTATTTTTTTTTTAATTTATTCTATTAATCGAAATTCAGATGCGGTGTATTTTTATTCCTATGATGACATAATACAATCGGTGTGTTTGTAAAAAATAGATTACCAATTATTGGGCCAACACAACAGTATTTGCATTGGTCACAACCCTACTATTTTTTTATTCTATATTTGACAAGTCAAATGTAAGTCATCTAAAAATGTATATATTCGACCTTTCCTAACGAGCAGGTCACATAACATCCTTCTCGTTCATCAATAAAACTGTTCAAACACATTCAATAACAGATAATTGCTGAGAGCTGTTTCATGAGGCCATCGGCTCACGTTGCGCGTTTCGCAAGACAGGTGACAAACGACAATGGTTGACTCATCAGTTGTTACTGATTCGTTACAGATCTTCAGTCTGTTGTTTTTTATGCAAAGTTGGCAAATTGCAAAATATCTAGGTCGATATTGTAAAATGTTTTTTTGTATTTCTACAAAAAAAAAAACACCACCCGGCCTATGTCGAATCATGCGGAACACTTGTGTAGCATCCCTAAGCACAAATTACCGCTCTGATTCCATCACGTTTTACACATAATCAACTTGCTGCCTAAATACTTTCCCAAGACCAAAATTCAAACTCAAAGCATTTATTTCAATTAAACCATTTACAGGCACTTTTCAAATGTCAAAGAGTCGGTCAGTTAGTCAGAAAGTTGAAGCTAGTTTCCCATTCCATGAATGAAATCAGGACCGTGAAAATCGTAACGAGACAGGCATAGACTGTTCTAAACAAAAAACTGTCCTAAGGTCACCTGCCCACTGAGGCGTAGTGACCACGTTGTTCGGGCATTCGTCACACTTTCACGCCGTTATCGACAATAGTTTTCAGTAAAAAGCACCTGCGCTTGAGACGCGCTTTTACTGTGATCTAGTCTAAATGAGGTTTCGCTTTCGATAAAGATAAAAGATCATTTATTTGTCAAACATGCGTTTACATAAACTGACTAATCAGACATGCAAGGTATTCAAGTAATAGAAGTTGTGTGCGTCCATTACTTGAATACCTCTTCGACGCTTAGGTATTTGAATTTGCTACTGCGCCGTGATAACTAGCCTTATTTCTGACAGCCAATACATTAATTGCTGTAAAATCTTCACTTAGCTGCTATAATTGGTTGAGCAAATAAACCTCTACCAATAATAAAATAAAAGTTGACAGGTCAGATTGAATTGAATAAACATTTAGAAATCGGATGGTACATAATAATAATATAACATAACACGCCTGGGGCCTTATTATGAAGTATTAATGCCATCATTATTCCACTGCGAAAAAAGGATGGTGCTAGCGGCCTTGTATAGCTCCGTCTCTCACTCACATAGGAATCATGGAGGCATTAATACGTTATAATAAGGCCCCTGTATTCCCCGAAGAATTCAAACTTTCCGTTAATTAGCAGTACCGTGGAGTATAATCAAATTAAAACATGCGTTCAAATTGCAGAAGTTGTTTAAAAACGTTATGGGTTATGTATGATACAACATTCTTATAATAATACATTCTTTTTGGAAGATAAAGACATAGGTAGCCTGTACACAGTCAATCAACCAATCTCGATCGCGATCGAATTCTCTGGATCGCATTTACTGATCACGGGATCGCGCTACAACATTACACTTTCAATCTTGATTTCTTCAGTCCGTCTATCGTAACCACCGCGCTAACACGTTCTCTAATGGATTTACATAAAAGTTAAAGCGTTATTATGCCTTGTTTTGGCCATAACTTTGAAGAAAAATGGTTCGAAAAAGGCGCTGGGTTAAACAGTGGTTACTCAAGAGAGAATTGTACACTCATTTAAATCTACTAAAATAAATTCAACTGACTGCTGAAGTTGATGTCTATAAAAACTACTTTAGGATGGGGGAAAAATGTTTTGATAAGTTACTACAAATGATAACTCCACATATAACTAAACATCTTCAGAGAGCGCACAGCGTGTACTGATGCGATCCTGCGTTCAGGTCGCGATCTTGATTTCAAAACATCTAAATATTTTATGATCAGATACATCAATCAGTCAATCTACTTCCTACATTATCAATCTGGATCGCGATCATTGATTTTGATCACAGATCGCGATCGAAATTGTCTGTGTACGGGCTGCCATAGGAACTTACGCTGATCTATCAAAGCTTAGCGTAAAGTATAGTTCTTCAAGGATTTTTGGTACTCGAAAGACGTTGACTGGGAGGCGCTGTTGGTAAACATTTGTGAACCGCCCAAAGACCCTTGTACAACTATAGGTCCTGCTGCGGGGTAATTGCGTAACACACATAAAATGACAATGATCGCAATAGGTTTCATTTTGACAGTTCACCCACGTCCGTTGCGTTATTTACGTGGTTAAACAGACGATTTTTTTAAACCTTTGAAGCAATGGATTAGCAATATCCTACAAAACTTTTGGATTGTGATTGAAAGTGTGTTACGCAATGAGGGTGCTGGTGCTGACCTCTGTGTGTGTGATGTAGCGGATGGTGCGCGTCCGCGGGCGCGCCGCTGGTGACGTTGTTGTAGATGCGCTTGTAGTGGTTGTACACGGCCACCGACAGCACCTTCTTCGCGTACTCTTGCCCAACAACGTGCTTGTTCAGGTATTCGAAGATTTTCTTAGGAGGAGGCGGAGGTTTTCTGATGAGAAAAGAAAATACAAAGTTAGAACACATGCTTTGCTTACCAAGCGTAGAAGACGTGGAGGAATATTATTATAAAACTAGCGACCCACCTATCGCACGGTTTTATTATAAGTTTAATATTAATGTATTCATTATACTTTCTGGAATAAGTTCCTTAAATGGTGGTGAATACCGTATCCATTACGCAGTTTCGATACACTTTTTGAAACAGAAAAAATACTTGAGCGATGCAGAGCCGCGTGAAGTATTTAAACTGATCAAAGTTTTCAAATAATTTTCAAACTAGAATGGATGAATTATAACACGATGGAGAAACTCAATCATGACTGTTAACATCCCAAAAATAGTAACAAATCAAACAGTGATTTACTTAAATATCGTTGTTATGACCTATTCGTTATCAGATTACTACATAATTGTTATCAGTCTATAGAGCTACATGTATTAGGTCAGCGAGTAGGTAGGTACATAACTTATAGATTGTCTACAGAGTGTATGAAACTCTTAAATATTTCCAACACCCTAACTAATATATAAATGCGAAAGTGAGTTTGTTTGTTACGCTTTCACGCTAAAACGGCTGAACAGATTTGAATGAAATTTGGCACATGGGTAGACCATGACCTGGATTAGGACATAGGATACTTTTTATCCCGACATTCTCACGGGATCGAGACTTATGCGGGTGAAATCGCGGGGCGCAGCTAGTTTAACGGTGAAAAACAAGAAACGGTGTTTACTATAGTGGCTAGTTATGGATTCATGAGAGTGGCCCAAGATAGGGCTCAGTGGTGTGCGACTGGAGTGGACTATTCTGAGCGGTAGACTGCTACTTAAGAGCGTTTATTCTGAAAGTGGGCAACGTCGCAAAATATGTTAAATATTTCGTTTTGATTAATTTGGCAATATTATTGTATGAAATCTAGCGAACTAGAATTTTAATAATGAACTGCAATTATATCACTGAATTTGATGTTGTAACCGTTTAAGGTGTAAAAAACTAAATATTCGATGTTACGATATTAATTATTGCTGGAGTTGGAGGATTCCTGCGAGTTTGATGGAACTTCACGTTCACGTTTACCCAACAAATTTTCTCTATGAGCAAATTAATTACTTAATTATCTCACCAACTTATTTTCCGTTGCTACCACACTAAACGATGTTGATATTCCCTACCCTCATAACCATCTAAAACACACGGAACCACAACACAAATGTATGACTTACGATGAATCCAAGTCAAAATCATAAAAAAAAACAGATACAGTTTTTACGGGTCCAATGACAAGGACAACGGGCCCTACATTTAACGAGCGGCAGTGAAAGTTAATCTTTTTATCATGACACACGAGTGCCCACCAACAGACAACGTCTCATTTTACGTCCTTTAAAACAAAGAACTTGGAAAGCGATTGAGACGAAGAAATCATGTCAGATTTTGTTAACCACATCACAGTAAACAATAATAGCCTACGTGATCTTGAGTACGAAGATTTGCAGAAGATCTTCTCACATTGATTTTACTTTGCTAAAGAAAATAATGTAGGACATTCACGATCAACGTAAAACCATTATTAAGTCATTGCAATGTAACTCTTATCTCGGTAAGGTAAGGTATACTACAAAGTGAATTTCGGAAGTCGGTGTCTTTGGTTTTGTATTTTCGTTATTTGCCACCGACTTCCGAAATTTAAGTTATTTTTCACTTTGTAGTGTTTTTTTGGAAGTCGGTTGTTTTTTTTTGTTAAAAAGTTTTTTATGCAGAAGAATAAGGTTTCAACATTCACGGTCAAATTTGAATGACATAAAACCATTAGTAAGTTATTGTAAATTAACTCTTATCTCATTGTATTAAAATATAGATTAGCGATTGGCGTGAGTTTGATAAAACTCTCGGCAAAAAAAAAAAACTCGCTTTTTAGTGGGCCAGTTTGTCATTTATCGAAGTTACAATAGCCTAATGTCAACTGCTCATTACCTTTTACTAAATATTGCTTTTCCCGATGCAGAGACGTTAATCGTTGAGTTCTCCTGGTACTTCACCATCGGCTCTTCTTCTCCATATGCATTGTTACGAGCATAAATAGCTTGGCAGCCATATTAAAGTAATCGAATCGCAACCCGGGAAATATTTATTATTGAGTACCTAGTTCCGGTGACCATCTGTGGTCTTCATCATCAGTTCCACTTCACCAAATGGTGCTTTCCGAGAGCAACTGCACGAGTTAGGTACTATAAAAAATACCCAAATCACTGTAGGTGAGTCTATAATATTTGAAGAGTTCTCTCGGTTTCTCCAGGATCCCATCATCAGATCCTGACTTGATGACAATGGGACCACCTTGGAAGTATACCCTTTCAAACAAAAGAATTTTGCAAGTCCGTTTATATATGGCGGAGCAATGCCCGAACATACAAAAAAAAAATATATATATATATAAACGATCGAAAGGACAACCTCCTCCTTTTAGAAGTCGGTTAAAAATAATGTTTATTTTATATTCGTATAAGCGAATGTGAGCAAGCGTCGTCCACGTATATAAACGTTAACAATAAATGAATAATGTTCATATTTGTATGTGATGCTTAGGACCTGCTTATATTAGCAATATAAAGTCAAAGTGCGATCTGTGAAAATTGCCCTTACACAAGCTCACATAGGCACAGTCAGCATCACAAATGAATGGTCTATGTTACTGCAAGTTTCAAGAGTGGGGTTGGAATGGAGACTGTGTGAAGTGACAGTGACAGTGAGAATGGAAAAAATAAGAAGCGCTTTTTATAAAAATAAATGTGTGGCGGGCTGCCCTTCAGCAGTTAGCCTTCTGTATTTTCTTAGTCTGTAACCCACTGAGCTGGCGAAAGTGTTACCTTCGTATTTATTATTCTTTTACTCAAATATTATGTTTGCAATAGGTCAAAGATAAAGGTAAGTAGAAGGCTGTCTGACAAGCCCGGGTGTCATCACTGCATGGATCGCCCGGAGGACACGGTGGAGCATACGGTGGAGGTCTGCCCGGCTTGGGCAGAGCATAGCCGTGTCCTCGTGGAGGCGACCGGTAGCGGAAATCTCTCGCGTCCGGCCCTGGTCCAGGCCATGGTACGAAGCGAGAGGGCATGGGAGGCCGTCACCTTCTTTTGCGAAGCAGTCATGCTCGCAAAGGAGGAGGCGGAACGCGTGAGGGAGAGGCAAATTTCGCGCCCTCACGCCCCTAGCCGCCGTAGGAGACACGCCCTGGGCGTCGGGAATCGCAGGCCGATTCCCGGCCGCCGTAGGCGCGGGCTTGCGGACGGTGAGCAATGGGTAGCTCGCCGTTCGATAAGGACCAGTATGTCGATTCTGTAAAAATCTCACCGTGAAAACTTGCGTGGAGTGAGCTGTCAGTGTTATCTCACTGATGCTAGGGATTGACCAAGCATTACATTTACAATCATAATCGAGATTTTAATTAAAATGTTTTATGTATTTAAGTGTCTAAACATTGATATATAGGGAGGTTTTAAATAAAATAGCAAAACAGATAATAACACTCGATTGCGTTTATATAATCAGATAGCAATGGGTTCATAATAACAAACTATGTCGATGCGCATTTTCTTTAGTAATTAGCAGCTTAAACGTGTGATATCTATGTTTTATTTTATTTATTATAGGTACCTACGTGCGTAAGGCGCTTGCGCCTCATGTTGTTTATATTAAGGGACTAGTCCTTAATATGAATAGCCTGAGGCACAAAATTGAAGAAAACAAAATTTAGTTTCTGACTGATTATCTGTTTTGCTATTTTATTCAAAACCTTCCTAAATAGCAAACTTAAATACGGGCTTTAAAATACTTAATATAAAATTATCCATAGAATTAGCATAAAAAAAATAATTAAAATCTCGATTATGATTGTAAATCTAATGCTTGGCCATCCCTAGCATTAGGTGGGATGACACTGACAGCTCACTCCGAGCTCACTTCACCTGAGTTTTCACGGTGAGATTGTTACAGAATAGCACTGCAGGCCCGGGTTGACGGCGCGTTGTTCTACGCGCGCCTCAAAGAGATGTCAGCAGAACTGAAGGGGTCTGATAGGACCGATGCCTGCCGGGGTTGCGGGATAGTCCGAAAGGGATACCGTGGCCCCTAGCAACGTACAGGGAACTGAAGGAACACGGGTGGGATTTAGTCAGTAAGACTCTGACACGCCCTCCCGCTCCGCCCAGAGCGGGAGAAGTTATTTGAAATTTCCCATCCAAAAAAAAAAAGGCTGTCTGACAATGTATTGATACACAGGGCCGTTTTTTTCACAGGCCACTCTAGGCAAGTGCCCAGGGCCATATTTCCTGCCAGTAACTAGGGGCGATAAGAGGAAGTGTAAAAAAAAAAACGAGCTCTAAAACAGCCGGTCGCGGGAAAGTCTATAGTCTAAAGAGATACCGCCCAAGCAGCAAAATGTGGTCTAGTAATTGTCCTGGAACCACCATTTCATTAGGACTATAACGGAATAGTAAGCAATTATAACCACGGAAAAGGGCCCAATTTATAGGCGTATTTTACCTAATTAAATATCTATAGTCGACTTGGTGAACACCACTTTGACCAATAACGACCTTATAGTTGGACTACGTAAAACTATTTGCTCCCGCGAAGCTAACTATCAGCGCTTAATTGAACCAAACACGACAATAACGACCTTATAGTTGGACTACGTAGAACTATTTGCTCCCGCGAAGCTAACTATCAGCGCTTACAGGAACCAAACACGACAATAACGTACTCAGTGAATATCTCTTAAGCTCATCATATTTGTTAAGATTAATATTGATAAAGGTATAAGTTATTCAACCATTTCTTATTATAAATATTATTAAGAATATCAATTTTATTATGAGTAGAGTATTAGTTAACAAAAAGTCAAGATGTATAATGTGTTTGAATGTGCATGGCGCACGTATATTTTCGGTGAAGTATAATAAGTTTTCTACCGAAATTTTTGCACGCCCCTTGAATTTTGCGTTTTCATTAAGTTGAATTTTAAAATAATATTACTTTCAGTAAGACATACAAGGAAAAGTCGCCATTTTGACAAAGTTGGTTTTCCCAAATACATTAAAAAACTGTTATAGGCGTACTTTGATTAAAAAGGGTAAATATCAGAACTATTGTTTGGCCATATTGTTTGGAATTAGAGTTCCGCAAATCTTTCTATAACCAGACGGTTATTTTATATTGCTATTAGGTACTTAAGTCTTATCGCTTTTTGACTAAAAGGGATTTTCGAGCTTTAAAAACGTTAAGGTGGCCTTGGAACCAAACACACTTCTTGTTGTCTCACAAATGTCGTGGTTGTAACTATAAAGTTTCAAAAAATCTTGCAAGACGGCCCAAATATTTTTTAAACATTTGATAAGGCCATTATGCCAATATTCTCCAGGTGCTGAATTAGTAATATCTAGATTTTCTTTATTAGTGTTAAGAAGAGTACTGGCAACCTTAGGCAGGATATCTTCAATCTTCTTATTCAACATTTCTAATAAAGAATTTAATGCCGCATGTCGTAATTGTATTCTACAGCCCATTTTCTAAAATCACTATGTAGTTGAAAATTGGAATAGTCTGCAATATAGAAGAAAGAAAGAAAAAAAGGTTTATTTGTCACAGAGACACGTGCATACAAATAACAAAAATATAAACAACATAAATATTCGGCAGCTGCACGTCATGACTGTGACAAGAAGGCTTCCACTCAGCATAATTCTGTGCTATGAGGGACCCACAGCACAGCGCTGATTTTCAGTGGTCACCCCAATATCGCTTTCATCTTCTTGCACAGGTTCCTCACTAATACAATCTTCTAAGTCTAAATTTAAATCGCTTTCTATCGATAAAACGTCGTTTTGTGCAGAATTGTTAATATAAACGTTTTGTCTAAAATTTTCACAGTAACTATTTTGTACGGAACCTTCTCCTATTTCTACGATTCGTTCTTCGCCAGATACAAAGCTAGAACCCGACACCTGAATTATTTGTTTATAGGTTTTCTGAACTTTTCGTTTATAATAACCATTTCTTTTTAGCAGTTTCCATTTATGTAGATCCATTTTTGAAAGAAAAGTAAATAGAACACCACGTCGGCAACGAATACGATACAACAAAATCAAAATGTCCGTACTGAGACTATAACAGCATTTGCAAGACCATTATAAACCAATGTATTCTTGTACAGGACACTACGGATCTAGTTTTGGATACTAAGTATATTATATTAAACCTTTATAATCGTGTTAAGATTATAACAATATTGGTTTATACCACTATAAACCACTCCATTTAACTTATAATTGTTCTGTAAAGTGAATTTATAAACCCTTATAAAACCAAGTAATAAATGCAAATAGTTTCCAGTATGTTTCGTTCTATTTATCACTGTTATTGGCGAAATTTACTTATAGTAGTTCTATAATGCTTCTTGTTAGCAGTTATAAGTATAGCTTACCAGTTTATCTACTCTTAAGTGCATTTACACCCTGGCGATACTTTTATAGGTCACACAAGCTTATATTGCACCCTTAATTTCGACCTATAAGTAATTATAAGTTAATGTATAAGATCAGATATACTATAAGGCCCAACTAACTCCATGCTTGCTATTATAAGCGTGGCAGTAAATACTAGAACCGTTAAGAGAACATTATAAGTGCTGGAGGCCTATAACATCTGCACTATAGGATAATTTTGCTGCTTGGGCGTGGTCCCTGGCAACGTACAGGCAACTGAAGGAACACGGGTGGATTTTAGTCAGTAAGAGTCTGACACGCCCTCCCGCTCCGCCCAGAGCGGTTGATAAGCATATTAATATTTATAGTCTCTGTGTTTACATACACTATTACCTACGTAATATTAACTTAATGCTCTTACACTGGAAAATTTACATGTTGATTTTGCAATTTTATTTGATAGATCAGTAAGTAATCAAAAGGGTAATTAATTATACATTCATAGTGTCTGATGGGACGTTCGTAACGAGCTCAAAAATGCTTCCAGGGTAATCCCCGTCGGCAAACTAAGTCGCATGTCGCGATTTTTCCGGCGTGCTATTAAGAATTTTAAATAATGTAGGTGCCTACTTATATGGAATACTAAATCAAAATTAGTGGAGCTTAGTATCAATGAAAATTCAAGAATCAGTTACTTTAGCTAAATCAGTTTTTGAACCCTATAACTATGTGATTTTTCAGCAGTGAAGAAAATGCAAATACGTCTACTAAAACACACAACTGTCGGTACTAAACCTATCTAAGTACATTTTCTACATTTATATTTGTAATTCGTAGTAGGGGAGGCCATGATGCTAAATGGGGATTTACTCGAGCGTCGTGGGGACTTATTGTATTTTGAAGATTAGATGGTAGAAAGGAAAAAGGTTTCACCGGTGGGGGAAACGTCAGGCTGTCGAAATGTAAAAAAAAAAACAGTCACATGGAAATACTCGAGCGCGTCAGATACTGATAATGTATATGCCCCACGTGCCTGGTGACGGAAGTACGTTAATCTGCTAGTTTGCATTGTGGGGGTGGCCGTACGGAAGGGTCAAAAATGGGGTTTTTTTTTACTTTTTTCGAGCGCCTGTTTTTCAGAGGGCATTTTAAGTGAACCCGAAAGAAGCTACCATTCCAAAGACTGACGATTCGGAAGTGACGCAAACTCGTGGCGGCGTTTTGATAATACAAAAAAAGATTATTATACAGACGGTTCAGCTTGATGTCCTAGTCATGCTGACCCATAATCTGACTATTAGTTGGAGGGATTTCTTAATATGACGGTTTGAAAAAGTACATGTTTTTTTTTTTCAATCACTCATTGTGGCAAATAAAGTACTTGCACGGAAAATAACATACAAGTAAAAAAACTAACGATTTTTTTAAATTTTAATACTTATTCAGAAAAAAAATAAGAATGTTTTTTTTTTTTTTTCATCTCCATCTTCATACAGCAAGTATACATGATATACATACATAGAATACATGCTTTCCTTAATCGGACGCGCTCGAGTATTTCTAACTACCGATTTTTTTTACTAATCTGATCGGGTCCTCTAGATGCGCGGCCCTGGCTTATATATGGTGGGGGTAGGTACTCAACAAGGTGCAAGGTATCCCTCTTATGTTAATCTGTTAATGCTTGAGTAAATCTCAAAATCCCCTGATGGCTTCCCCTACTATAATAAATAAAATTCTATTCTATAATCTCGTTAGGTCAAACGACCGACGACGACCGATGACCGACGGTCGACCGGACGGCCGGGGTCGGTCGGTCGGTGATGGTCGACGGTCGATGGCTTCAAACGACAAGATTTAAATGAAAAATTGCTATTTATTCAATGTGACTTTGAATCTACGCTGAAGGTAACTGCAGAAAAATAAGAAACTAATTTATTTAAAGCTTTTGAATAAATTATTTGTGTTGCATCATAAGGCAGCAGATTTTCTGTTACTTATGTCAGATTTTCTGTTATGCATTGTGCATTTTCCTCCGTGATTATGTCAAACTAACTAGTATACATTTGTTTTATATTTACACACGTACAATAACATAGGTTATTTTAATTTTATTATCAGTTACCACTAAATAAAAATTAAATTTTTAACAAACAGCGTGACCTAAATAATCTAAAAACCAGCTGAACCATACTCAAACAAAAGCCAAACCGAGTGAAACGAGGAAAATGTAACACAAGACAGTGTAACATTAGTCATACATAATACATATTTACATACAATTTGTTGAGATTTACATTTTCCTCAAAAATTACAGAGCAAAGGCCTTTTTAGTAAAATAGGCGTATCGCGGCAATAGGTTTCGGAGACCTTCGACTTGATAAAGGCTCGTACAGACCAGCGCGACGCGACGGCGCGACGCGACTCGAACAATACAATTTCTAAAAAAACTTCACGGTATAACAATAACCGGTGTCGCGTCGCGCTGTCGCGTCGCGCTAGTCTGCACGAAGCTTAATTCAAGATAAGTGGGGACGTTCAATGAACCTATTTGTTTCAGATCTGTGTAAACTTGTAATAAGGTTGACAAATAACGTTTTTCAGAATAGGAAATACTCGTAAAACATCGGTCACATCATCTATAGATAGGTTTCTATTTATCGAGGAAATGTTCGTAGCCATTTTCTACGCAAATGGATAGGAATATTAATGGGCCACCTTTGTTTTCCCAAAAATAAAACCTTGATATATTTGTAGACTTACCCTAATACGGTAATCAACTGCTTCGCGTCGGTAAATTGTCGTCTATGGGCTTTGAAACTATGTTTTTATTAGACCGATATATCAACTAGTTCGGCCCCTGACGAATTTCCAGTCTAATTGACAGCTCTATGTATTCAGCAACCTTAGTATAAAAGTGTTCCGATGTAAAAGCAAGATAGATGAGTTTATTGCTTGGTCATTGTTGCCGTATAACAACGTATACATAATTCATATGTATTTCACACCTCTGTGTGTGTTCTGGCAATTTATATATTCGTTATTTGTAGCTGGGTAATTGTACGGCGGCAGGTTGTCTGGATTTGACTTTGACGCTATCACTGTGCGTGGGTTGAATATTCTGTGTTGAAACGAAATTCTTGATTTATTGAGAATGATGCACTGCAGTCTAAAAATGTTTGTGCATTTTATTTCTCTTTAAGATAGTCTGTTTACAATATTCTATGTTTAAAAATCTTACCTAATTTTAGAAAAACAGGCATTTCTTTTAAATGTTTATGTCACCGTAAGATTGTGAGAACCGTTCGTTCAAAATTCAAAAGTCATTTATTCAAACTAGGCTGAGAATCAACACTTTTCGAACGTCAAAATTACATAAGACAGTCCCCCAAAACGCCCACCCTTCACCACTTCCTAGTGCTTTAGCTGGAAAGAAGAAGTGGCGCTACAAACTCCCCAGCAGCACAGCTGTCTGTTCAGTACAGTTTATAATCTATCGGTATTATTTCCATTAGATTATAAACTGTCGAAAAATTGTGAATTGGGTGAAATGGTTTAGGTTTTGTTAGAACTGTGAGTGTGACAAAACGCGCGCGAGCCGAGCGAGCAAAGCAAGCGGTGCCGCGGCAGTGGCCGGTGAGCGCTACTTACAAATTGTTCGCAGCTAGGCAGGCTATTTAGTATTAGCGCAAGGTGTGTTACGTTGCAAGCAAGTATGATACCAGTTCACAATTTGTCGGTTTCCCATGGATAGATTGTATTATAAACTATCGAAAATTAATACGTTAAATTCTAAATGGTTTGTTGAAGTTTACAGTTTTTCGAAAGTTTATCATCTAAAGGAAATAATACCGATAGATTATAAACTAACGAAGTTCATAATTATACGGTGACTTTTATAATTACTTTCAAGTCAGTGAATCTAGCTAGTATGATGCTTATTCACCTACAAAACATGTAATCTAGTTTGAATCAGAGTTATCTTACTTCCCACGTTAGATCACTGTAATTGGTTGACAAAACACGACGGTGTAAGTACGCGAGTAAAGTCACGATCCAGTGTCAATCCAGACGTGCTCTATGGTGGCGTTGCGAAATTTCTAAACGGATTAGCTATCTTATCTCGAAAACGTAGGTTTAATTTGAATTGACCTGTTCAGAGAGGTTTACCTTTGTTATATGGAGGCAGACAGTTACAGTACTTGTTTCCCTTTTATGACATTCAAACTAAGATGTTTTTTATTGCTACAAAACTGGACTGAACGAGTCTTGTTAATTACTTCAATAGATTTTTAATTAGACAAGTGGTGTTAGTTAACTGATACAATACAAAAGTATTCAACGAATTACACCATTCAATAATAATAAATATTATCACCGGCATTTAGCAACATTTACACTGCCACATAACTAATTATTATAACTTCCCGTTTTCCTCTAGATAAAACTATATTGCGATTACATAATATTTGTATGTAAAATCTTGTATTTTTCATTAATATACTTCCTATTGTACAATACCGTAAACATTAGTATGCATATATTGTTCTGTTTCCGTGTCGATAAACATTGACAAGTCAAATTTACTTTGATTAGGTTTGACTGCGCTGACTGTACCAAATTCAAGTTGTTGGTATTCGTTCGTACATTAAATTAAATTATTTAAAAAGTGGTATCCGTTCGGAATAGAAAAAAAATAAGAGTTGAATCAAATACCAGTGGTATTAGTTTTTGGTATTAGAATGGAATAAATCGTAATATTTTGTTTAACTTAAGCGATTGGGGAATCAATCTCAAATAAAAGGTAGGTACTATTTTTATTGTAGTTTGCACATTTAGTTACCATATTATCCAAAAAGGAAATAAGTGATTGCCTTTCAAAAGAGCCTTATCCACCTTATCCCAATAAACGACAGTTTTAAGGTATGTAATACTAGTAACTTCAACAGTGTCATTACCACCTTAATCAACGGACACAAATCAATTCAATTCGTATACCTCAAAGACGCTATAAAAAATAATACCACTGACTCACCTGTAGAATCCAGACTTATTATCCACACTGTCTTTAATGCTCTTCTTAGTATCGACCTCACTGAGGACCACGAAGAAGTGGTGGCACTTATCACACTTGACGAAACGTGTGGAGCTGACGAACGTCTCCACGTGAGTGCAGGGGTCCCCGCACTTGGGGCACGTGAGGACACCACTGTTGCCCGACCCTGACTTCTTGCCGCCTGATGTTGAGCCTGAGGAGTTAAAGGGAATTATGATAGGAGGAACAAGACAGTAATATCTGTGGCCATTTCTTATAGACGCTATCATTATAGGTCACTAACTGACAGGACAAATTAAAGGGAAAAGCCGTGGATTTACAGCAGTTCTGGCGAAAGTTAGGCTTTCTGTGTGTGTGGAGTGTCAACGTACTCCGATAGTACATAATAAATAATAGTACTATGGAAAGTGTAATGTAGCTTTCGCTAGGAGTACTACATGGAGACTAGTTACACGCCTTGGATAGGGAAATGCTAAGAATAAACAAGAAGTTGCATAAACTTAACCAATTACCATGAAACCGCAAAGCAAGGCCAAACTTCATACAGTATGTTATTCAAATAAACAGTATTGCATAAAAGATCATTAAATGGCAATGAACTATAAGATTATAATGTTATAACGTATAAATAGTTTAGCGTGCGATCGCCAGCCATCAAATGAGACAGCCATTGCAAGTATTGCACGGAATCCATTTCCGTCTATTACCGCCTGAAAACAACCTTCAGAAAGATAAGTAATCGATGTAGGCTTCCTTACATTGTAGTAACACTAAATTAATATTAAGTGACCTTGTCAGACCAAGTAAGTTGAGCACTGGTCATTGAATTGAAGAAAGACGACCTCAGTCGCTTCTAGGTCACTGCAGTGAAGATTTGTAACGAAACACTGGTCATCGAACGTATGTTGTTATTTTGCAATGAGTTTAAATAAGCCTTTGATATACATAAGCTTCGGTAAGTAAAACCTCATGCACGTGAAAAATAAACTGCCTATAGATATGACCTTCGGGGTTAAGCAACCTTGACCAACTTGATGGCCGCCGTACTGCCAATTATGAGTCATTGATGCTTGATGTTATGTGTGACAGTTGCATTGTGTCGCAGAAGACAAAGCAGACAACTTACCAGTAGAAATACCAGACACCATTGCTTAGGCAGTAGCAGCAATGGTGATACAGATTGGCTGCACTAATAACAACATCATCGGCCAGCGAAGTGATAAAAGTTCCCTTTCTGAAATTGGCCTGGGCCCGGGACTCAGACTGGTTTATTATAGGATTTAGTTAACATCGTCCTCTGACGAGTAATTCTACTTCTGGGCTGTTCCTTATGAATAATACCAGCCTATTATTGTCCCACTGCAGGGCCTGGCCTCTTCTCATACAGAGAAAGCACAAGCATTAATCATTACGCTTGCTCAAGACGGGTCACGTAAGTCCATTTGGGACACGATGTTTTTCCTTCACCGATGTCAGTAATTTCTAAGATAAACTCAGAAAGAGTAGAGTTATAAGCTGGTATTATTCTCACCTGCAGCAGCAGCTTCTTTAGGTGGGTGTGGATGTGGCGGTCCGGGCGGCTGCTCGGTGGGGCTCTTGCACATCACTGAGCAAGAGCTGAGCCCGCGCGTCGGGCACGTCCGTCGTAGAGCGCGACATTGCGGTACTCCTGGTGACAAGAGAATACATCTTATGAGCATGTGGAACAATAAGCAATGTGCAAAAGGTTTGATGATGAAGAATTTTTTAACAACATAACGTCTGTATTCCCCCCGAAGGGTTAGGCAGAGCTGTACTTATAGTACACCCACATTTCGCCAGTTATGTTTAAGTCCCATGTCATAGGGGGCGAGCCTATTGCTTTCAAACTGAATCGAACCCAGAACCTCATGCAGATCAGTAGCGCTTGCGTCCACTAGACCAACGAGGCAGATTTTTTAACGTGAATTTACGGTATGATTCCGAAAAACGCCGCACGTGGCGTTGCTGCCCGTCACTCCTGCTATCTAATTACGCAACATATTTTTTTCGTAAACGATTACGACTAATCTGTTTCATTTTGAAACTTCAACAACATTCATTGCGATATTTACGTTGTTGAGCAGATTTAGCAAGTTTCAAAACGATTCAAATTCTGATTGCCGCGGTGCTCGTAATCATACCTTTAAGAGGGAACAAGTCATGCGAGGAATTTGAAAAATAGGTATTTGAAGAAATTATTGCCTCAATTCTGCCTCCGTAGAGTGCGATAGGGACAGCTGCAGCTCAGACCGATTATATTACAAAAAAATGGACGAGATCCTCGAATTAGTCTGGTAGTCTTCTAATCACGGCGGTAAAAATAGGGCATTTTTGTAATTTTTGGAGGGTCATATTTTCATTACCAATAAGTTGCTGAAAAAACGGATATAACAGGGACGTGTCTCCAGCAGACTTGGATTTTACGAAAAAAAAAAAAGTGTTCGCTCTTAACATTGATCTTAGGATCGCCAGAAGAAGTATTGCTGTGATCGTGGATTGTTCTTGTCAAGTGTAAGGGTCACTATCATGCTCAATTTTGTTCCTACGCTCTAAAGATAAGATAAGATAGATAAGATAAGTCTTTATTTGCCTTAAACATCGTATAAAGTTGTTACAGTCAGATATTAATCTAAAGTCCGCATGTTTAGCTATACAGGATATGTATCAATTGCATGCAAAATAATAATTATTAGTAAATTTAAAGTTTAATGTCGCAGATACAGAGTCAATTACAATAATAATAGTTTTCTCTCAGCATTATATGCAATTACGAAAGTCCAGGAAGTTATAATTTATTGTTGAGAAAATATTTAATGTCATAAAACATGTGTTCTTTCAACCATTTCAGTAATTTGTTTTTAAATGAGTTACTATTAGATAACAATTTTATTTCTTTGGGAATTTTGTTATAAATGCGTATACACATGACTAGAAAACTTTTCGCATACTTGGCTGATTTAGGAGTCTCCTGCAATGCAAGTCTGCATGGATCTCTATTTCGAGAGTTCAATTGGTAGGCTTTCTTGAACAATCCCTTATTATTATAAACATAATTACAAATTTCAAAGAAGTACAGTGACGGGAGTGGTAATATACCTAGCTTTTTAAAGAAAGGTTTACATGACTCGTCAGGACGGATACCACAAATGGCTCTGATGCATTTCTTTTGCGCAATAAATGCTCTGTGTTTATCTGTACTGTTACCCCAAAGAATAAGCCCGTATCTTAAGATGGATTCTATATAGGCATGATATGCTGTAATTGCTGTTTCTTTGTTGGTTATGTTCTTTATTTGTCTAAGAGCATAAACAAACTTATTAATCCTACTGCACAAACTATCCACATGTACTTTCCAATTCAGATCTTGATCTATGAGTACTCCTAAGAATTTAGTTTGTGGAACTTCTTTTAACCTGTCAATATGAAGTTTGAAATTGTATTTAGTATGTATTGATTTATTAAACTGTATATAATTTGATTTATCTAAATTAATTTTCAATGTATTTGCCTGTAACCATTTTATAATTTCGTCAATAGTGTTATTAATGTCAATCTCATGATCAGACTTAGTTTTACATTTTTTGTCAGATGTAAAATAATGTAAATTATTTCAAATTCATAGTTCACGTTGGCTGAAGTCGGTCAAGGTAGGTTTCAGAACAAAATGCGACTAAACAGAAAGAGAATATTAATAAGTATGTAAATGCTTTTGCAATTTGTTTACTAAAAAAAAAAACAAAGTGCTGTGGTTGCTACACTAAACGAAACGCGACGCTAAGAACTTCGCGAAGCATTTTTGTAATTGTTTTTCTACTGCGAATGCACATACTAAATAGGTACTTTATTGACACAATTTTAATTTATTAACAAAACTGAAGGAACAACTTATCCACAATGTACCACAGCCACAGTACACCAAGCCATAATTTATCCTATCCTATTAAACGAGCAATATTTGTAATCACGTTCTCGAAAACGGCTCTAAAGATTTCGATGAAAGTTGCAATACCTACTTGCAATATAGAGGTTTACGGGGGCGAAAAATCGGTCTAGCTACCTAGCTAGATATGAGACCACTCATATCTGAAAAAAAATCGTTTTCTCCATAATTTCAACCGAGCAGGGGTCGGTCGCCCAAAATTTAGAACAAGATGGCTACCTTAGAACAATTAATGACATGGCAGCATGGAATTAGTATTGTACCCTACTATTATGGCAGCATGAAATGAGTGAGTACCTCATGGCAGCATGGAATTAATACTTATTAAATGTACTACTTATATGTGGAATTATCCTATGAGCATTCTCTATATTCATCCGAGCAGAGCTCGGTCGACCAGGACTAAGGACTTCAAATTTAAACAAACAACAACAAAATAAATTATTAGTTATGAATCTGAATATAAAATCAAAAATGTTTAGGTTATGATATTATTGACCTTCCGGTCATTAATATTGTACCGGTAGGTCATTCAAATTTTGCATAGGTAATCAAGGTCAATATTCAAAGCTAATTCCTATTATAAATGCATAATTATGTCACCTTCATTAAACGTACAAGATATTCATCGTACTGAACTTGACATTTCTAAAACGTCAAGACACAATAATGCACTTCGGAATAAAACTGAAGGGTGCTAGAAGATAACTGGCTGACCGCTACTTGCATTGAAATGGGTTTTAATGAGTTAAGTCTACCTTACGTAGAGCAACTAAAACTGAGCTTATGTAGATTTAACGACGCTTACGTAAGGTGATCATCGTTTGTAAGATCTGAGAACTTGTATGTAAAAGGAAGAAATCACAGTTACACACCAAATGTATTCAAGCGCAAATTGAGACTTTCAGATTGATGCTTTTAATTCAATGCATGACCCAATTATCAGAAAAGAGTCTAATAGGTTCACAACAAATTATTGCAATAGAATGACACAACAGAGATATAATATTTCAAGGATTATGTTTATCATTACTTGGCAACATTCCATAAAGGTAAGTCCGTAGCCGACCGCGACACTCTGGTTTCTATGTATTTCTATGAAATCGAATCGAATTTCTACATGAAGTCGCTTGCCGGCTACGGAATTGTACCCTTTCAGATAAACGAAGGCATAAAACCAAGTAAAGCTTTTAGCATGTTCTATGTTATATAGAGCTTATACGAGTTGTACCACTGTCAATATTCGAAATGGAACTGGCGCGACCACAAGCCAATCAGTTTATTTATATTGATGACTAATAAAAATTTATATATCGCCACTGATTACTTAATACGTTTCGTAATACCCACTCTTCCTTTCTTTAAATGTATCAAATCGGCGAAAAACGAACAACGTTTCAACAATATCATCATTTGGCAATAACAAATTATTAGAAGAAAAACTATGTCGTCTACATTTATTCTCAATTATAGCCCGGGAGCCAGGTTGCCAATTTTGTGGCGCATCTTGCTGTCACTTTCATAAAAGAATGTTGGCTATGCATGCAAGACGGAGAATAGAATTTGAACAAAGGACAAAGGAAACCGTCATTACGATAACTTTTCACTCTAATTATGCATAGTTTACAAGACCGTGGATGACTATGGTCTCTGGGAACTTGTTATAACAATAGGCACTATTGTTCACGTCCATGTCATTTTACTTTCCTGCTTTATTAACACCAGTATTGTTGGAGCTTGAGTAGTGAAAACAGAACCTTGACACAACTTTTCTAATATAAATGATTTTCACTACTGTATTTTTTAGAGGAAACGAGAGTAGTGTACAGCTGCCGGTTTCGCAATTGTAGCAAAACCGGTTTCAAAATATCATAAAGAAATTAGTTAGGTTTATGTAACCATGTTTAGAGGCTTAATAATACGAAAGGAACAAATCTTAGTCGTCTTTGAAGCAGTTGAAAATTATTTGCATATTACCTTCGATATGCGTCAATCTATTTATAATCATAGAACTGAACTTGGAACTGAGAACCAGATTGGGAAAAAAACATACCAAAATAAAGGTCTATTTAATGCAGCAAGGTCATACATTGTCAGAACTTGATTTTGTAGAAGCGATACGAATCTTTTAAAGATGTTTGTTATTTTGCAGGCCATCCGAATGAGTTTGGTCGAATGCATCGTAAACCAAATTGCCATGGTAGGTCCAATACCAAGAAGGTGCTTGTAAGTTTAGCTAACCTAAAGAAATTTTGCAAGGCAACAATTAGAACGCTTATGATGCGATGCTTTGGTTTGGTTGGTTTCTGAGCATGAGGTCCTGGGTTCGATTCCCGTGTCGGACAGTGTTATTGGGATTTTCAATCTGGAAATTCTCAGTAGCAGCCCGGAGTCTGAATTTGTGCCGAATTATGCCCAGTTGATGGCATTAGGCACGCCCCCTATTACATGGGGACTTAAACATAACTGACGAAATGTAGGTGTACTATAGGTGTACCTTTGCCTAACCCTTTGGGGAATACTGGCATGTTATGTTAAGAGAAGGTGACTTGGACCAGAAGCGATCTATAAGAAGCCCGGTACCTCTAAGTTTTTCAATGTTGGTTTTACTTTTACTCATCAAGATTATGAAAGAAATTGTTTATTCTGTAAATGGGATATCGGAATCACTTATACACGTCATATTGAAAACGACATTTCCTATCTGACTACCCCTGAGAAGAAAGGGACAAACTCAGAGGTCAAGTCTCTTTTAAAGTCCAGATATAATCTTGGTCAGATCATGGGAAGACCATGTAGATTAGTGTTTAAAATGGTCTTTTGAAAGAACCACAAAGATTTGAGTGGGCCTGTCCAGTCAGTGCAAGCATTTTGCCAGTATCTAATCGTGTAGCTCAACTCAGAACTCGAAGGAGGTCAATGACTCGACGAACAATACAAAAGAAAGGACATTTGGGTAGGCCGCATAAATTTCTCAAACTGCCAGACCATCATAAAAACTAAATGAACAAAAAAACAACACATAAGAACAGAAGTCCAACTAGAGCATTTAAAAATAAATAATGTTCACACGTGCTCAGCTAAACGCCCCCGAATGTTTTCAATAATAAATCAATACCTAACACGTGTGAAGGTCGTGCAACTAATTGTGATAATATAAAAATGTCAGCTATCATGGGTTATTTTTGGCAAACGCATTATTCCTTCAGTATTAATCATAAATAATTATATAATAGATAAATATTTAGATATAATGTATGTACACAAGTACCTACCCAGGTCCTAGATGTCTTCGGTGATATAACCAAAGATCGATTACGGACTTGGGTATTGAATTGCAAGGCTTAGGATAAAGTATGTTATCCCACAGATGGATGGTGATGACACAATGAGATGCACCATGACATCTTATTGAAGCAGACGCCACATCGTTATAAAACCACTTCATTAAACTCCACCAAAACTTACTTAAGCTTGACAAGGTAAAAAAAGTAAACAGCCTTGACCCAATTCCAAGGAGAATAACTGGACACAAATCTTCATCATATATGCAGATTTTTGGCATATTAATTAAGAACTTACTAGCATTTTTGATGTCTAGAATTATCGAAAAGGAAATAATGGTCAATAAAATGAGCGTATCCATAAATCGCAATTGTTACTGCTTAATATTCTTCAGCTTGGTGTCAAGGTGATGATATTGTGTAAGTCCAAGTGGGTTAAACTTCTTTCATAGGTATGCCTTTTACGGACAATGATTGAAGAGTACTGATGGCCTTAACTGCCTCAGGATTTTGTAATTTAGTACACTGAAATTATTTTTAGAAAGAACTAAAAATATATTTTATTTTGGCTCTCATTAGCGGCCTCGCAAAGCGTTTTGATTTCGACATAAACTAACGGATTGGCGTAAATATGAAGAAGAGAAATGCTCAAACTGGGTTTTGTTTGAATGTATATGTATGTGACATAGCTAGCGTTCTGCTTAAAGCCTGCTAAAAATATCTTAGTACTTTATAAAAGTCAGAATTTCTGATAAATTGTGAGAAATATAAATCTAGGACGTCGTGCTTATTAAAAACAATAATGACAACACACGATTCACTAGTATTTTCATTAAACCTATGATGATAACTTCGATAACTTGTTTATTAACTTTTTAATACATGCAGGTTACTATTAAAACAGTGGTTTATACTCGTGTAAGGTCAATTTTGGTCTTTTCTACCTCATTTCATTTACAGTTCATTCATCCTTAGAGAAGATACGAGATCTTAAAAAGCAAATATTGTTTAATACAGAAGATTTTAGATTTACATATCTATTTGGTTAGCACTTGCGTTTATTTAGGAAAAAACTAGGATTTATGCAAGCGAATTTCTTAATTACACTAGACACAACACAGAGAATGCAATCATGCAATCGCAAGGATTGCATGGTAAGGTGAGTCAATCTAGCGTCCCATATTGGACTCTTCATTGTCAATTCAGCCTTAAACCCGCCAATACTAAAGAAACCGCTATATTGCACGGAGTAACAGTTACTAGGTGCATATGCTATGCGAATTTTAAACAAACCCGTATGTTGTATGCACATTTGTGTAGCGATAAAAGAAACAAACGCACTGTTATGATCACTAGGTCGCCTAACTCTTTACGAAGTAGCGAGAAAATGCGTAGGTATATACATAACATTGCTTGTTTGACCTTTAGCGTGAATTGAGTGGCACTTAGGTAGGCCGTGTTATTGAACCGGGTGTCCGGGAAGGAAACTGAGCTGAATCTACAGGGAGCTTTGGAGCATAAATAAAAACTAGGTTTGTACAAAATAATTGAAGTCGTTACATTACAGCATTTCAGATGATTAACATGTATATCAGTCAGTAAGAATGCTCTCTATTTATGAAAGATTCCGAGGTTAATTATTTCCCACGGTGATTTGCGACCTAGTCGTACGGATTCATCTGAACCAGGCCCATAATTTATATTCACGTCATTTCCTGCAAACAAACAAAGTTTCCCTTTCCATATCTGTTCGAGAAATCACGAATAAAACTGCTACATTACTTTCAGCTTATCACCTCGATCAACCGTTTAAACTCATAATTTAAACAGTTATGAACTGGAAAGTAGATTCAGATCAAAAATGCTTTAAAAAGTTACGCAACAAAACGCTTTTATTCTCATATTGCAATACTGGTTTTAAAAAAAATACAGACGCTAAAAATTTCGTGCACTGATCGATTTATACGTTAAATAAGTTTCAATGAATCGAACGGAATCTCGTATGATAAAATATGTATAAAAGTTTGCATACAATGTAATTAAAATGATAGGCATGACGTAACTACTTTCACTTACCTAACATTCTAGATAATCTAGGTGAAGTAACAAATGTTATGTGCAGCTCGCCGACTATAAAACTTAACTATAAATAAGGTAAAATGGGCTTTTATGGCTCAATTTAAGAGTTGAGATTTGCTTGTTAATTCTTCTTTGGTCGTGTTGTTTTTTTTTCGGCTATGTCAATCATCTTTCACTGCCATTGCCTTCTCTCTAGATTGTGATTTAAAGACACATTGTTGAATTAATGCGGATAGTATCTTGTGAGATAACGAGTTCCTTATAAGCGCCAATGTATGCTGATTTCAATGCGTAAGTAAAAGTTCTTGTTCTTTAGGTTTGATAATACGAACAGGCTGGTGGGTAACTTTGGATTAGGGGAATTTTCAGCATCATCATCAATACAACCGAAAGAAGCTTACTACTGGGAACAGGCTTCTTCCAAGGATCGCAAGTATCTTCTAGTTCTAAAATTAACTCTATCATCACTGTTTAGAGACATTCCCAGACCAAAATAGGCTACGGTAACCGATTTAACTAAGAGGGGATAGACAACCGCATTATTTTGCACCCTCACGTATATTGTGACCATCTCCAAGGAATTGTATTTGCCAAGCTTGTTAGACTTTTTGTACTATGAACGATTTCGATCAGAGTTGAAAGATAGGGCTCATCGCTCATCCATCTCTAATTTAATAATGATCTTTAAACTCAACTACACGTTGCGTGCCTTTCTACTGATGCTGTAGAATGCTATGACGTAGTATTGACATCAGTACGCGTAGATACTATGTAACATCTAAACACAATCTTACAGAGGTCATCGCATGTTGTGAGTCTAATTATCATAGCACTATACAAGATGAACATGGAGTTGTAGTAAGTCATGCAATAAAGGAAAGTTTTGATTGTCCGTTATTTCCGCCTTATTCCTTTTGAAATGCCAGTGCACTCAAATAACTACATGCTAAGATGCTTTTAAGCATTAAACTTTTAGCAGGACCATAGATCCTGGCTTTAATCTCCAAAACAGGATTAGTTGTTAATCAGCCTATTATTTTGCCACTGCTGGGATACAGGACTCCTATGTGGGAGGTGAAAGGGAGTGAGTCATAATCTACTCTTCTATGTCATGCCGGTCTCTTCACGATGTTTTCCTTCACCGCTTTGAGAGCAGTGTTGCTTACATAATTTACACAAAGTAAAGTGCCTGTCTGGATTCGAACCTTCGAGCCTACGAACTCGTAAGTCGCGGCCATTACCACTGGGCCGCCACAGCACGAAACGTTCAGGAAACGATAGCAATGAAGTAATTAACATCAGAGCAAGTTACGTAAGCTTTAGAAATACGGAATGAGCGGCGCCAGTGAATGTGAGACGAAAGCTATTATCATTATGATGTTGGCTTAGTCATGCTTGAATCAAGGCGTAATTGGGTCCGCAAAGTAGTTTACACTTATGCTGTAACTAGTGATTGCGTAATAGTGTGTAAAGGCGTATGAGAGTTTTCAGCTTTGTCTCTGGGAGGGTTAAAGACCTTTGTTTCTGGTATTGTAGATGTCCATAGCCTGCGTTGAGATGACCACTGTGACCACTTCAGATGCTTGATTGGCACACAATAACATCCTAACTTTAATATTATAAATGCGAAAATGAGTTTGTTTGTTATACTTTCACGCTAAAACCGCAGAATGGATTTGGATGAGGACATATGCTAGTTAAAGAAAACCATAGATAATAAAACATAGAAGTGCCCATATAGAACAGTAACAATACTTCTGACGTTGTGCGGAATCTTACAAGCGTAGACTGGACACTCGAGGTTATTCGACGACACTTGGCGCCAAGAAGTGCCCTCAGTTATATGAACCGTGCAAAAAACTGCCGATATTGCTTACATCGAGATACATAAATCGATGACCGCTTTCATCGTTCTCTCAATCGAAAGGAACTACGAGTATTTGCAACAAAAACGCGAGTCATGGTCAATAAAGACCGCACTTGGCAGTCGGCTAGGCAATCACAGACAAAGTGCCATTTCCTCCCATCTAATATTAACTACACGTGTGTTATCTACGCCCTCGGGAAAGTGTGCTCTATTAATGGTTTACATTTAATATATAATTTACAATCAATGGAGTGTATAAAACGATCGTTGTTTAAGAAAGTGTGAAACCGTTGCATAAGCAACAGGGTGTAGGAAACGTTCAAAGTGTCTGAGTTTATTTACCGATTTTATAATGAGTTGTAATCATACAGTTGAATGAACATACGGCCATTATTTAGTTTGGGACTTTAGCCTATTGGTTTGTATTAACATTCCTTCACTGTTTGAGGTCTTTGTCTTGCTGTGGTGCAATTTCAGCCTGATATTTTTATGATTATTTGCTGAAGGATTTACAATTACATGACCGAGGTGATTATGCGGGCCTACAAAGTGATAGGAAATATATTTGAAAAGCCACGTATAGGGAAAAGGGGCGTTGGCCCAGATAAATTATTATTCTCTAAAGACTTCTGGGACGCTTCAGATCTAAAAGGATACAAAAATGCAAGTCTGGTATTCCCATGAGCACATAGAAGCTCGTTTACAGAAGTAGGAACTCACCAATTCCAAAAATTACGAAATGCTCGTATCTAATTAAATTCGATTGTCTTGGAACTGCGTTATACAGTAGCTGATCATATTTGAAGATTAGATGCGTAACAGCATGTAATAGTTGTTATTTTAGAAGGCACTGGCATAGAAAGTCATAGCCCATAGCGTCTGGTTTCCCTTGACAAATTAAAAAGCAATTATAAACTTTTACTTGAAACGAAGCTAGCAACAAAACGCAGTAGTCTCGGACAGTACATTAGAAATCTGTATTCTGTAAAATTAACACTTCGAGATAAAATTCTAAGTTTTTTGAACCGGATTAGAAAACCTACTTTTAGTGATTAATTTAATTTATCTTTATGCTGCTGTAGGTCCGGAAAACCTCAAACGGTGCAAATACTCCAATCTTATTGGGACTTATATGTTTGAGCCGTTTGGGGTTGAAACACTAGGGCCATGGGATCCGAGTGCCCACTTCGTTTTTCAAGACATCGCCAAGCGGCTGGTCGACTCTTCACGTGATCAGAGGGCTGGCCTATTCTTTGGCCAAAGAATCCAAGTTGTATAGAATATGCTGCCAGCCTTTTGGGCACTTTTCCTGTTGTCAGCGATGCAGACGAGATTTTTGATGCCCTATGATTATCCCCCCCCCCCCTTTTATACACTTGTATATATTATTATTTTAAGTAGTAGTTTAGTTTTTAAATCATGTAAATTGAAATAAAACTTTATGCGTTACTTTGTTTAGGCTTACTTTTTTATGGAATTTCATACTACTGTGGACTTACCTAACCTAACCTAACTGTTGTGATTTTGATATTGCCCTTGTCAGCATTAGGCCTCAAATTTGGAGGGGTGTTTTTCGCAGCGTGCAGCGGAGCCTTACAAGGGCAGTTCCATTGAACGCCCCGCTGCACGCTGCTCCGAATTTGCGGCCTTAGTCAGCTTATTCGCATTGATTATATTATTATTAGCATTGATTCATTTTTTAACTGTGTGTAGGCATTTTCTTAGAAATACCTATACAATTTTGCGCTAAATAGCTTTGCCATTGTTAGAATATTTTTTGCCTATCTATATATAAGCAATGTATTTTCACGGAACGAAACTTGTTGGTTACCGGCTTACCAATTTGATTAAAACATTGTCTTCTAAACAGATTAAATATCAACGCCAATGAGCTTTTATAAGATCTTGATTGATTGCCGTTACCACCTAGTGCTGTTATAAATCTGATAAAATTGTTATAGAAAGTAGTTTTGATTACAAAGTTGTTATTTTTATTTTCTATGCATTATGGATAAGATCAAAGATATTATAATTATTCTGTAGCGAAACTCGCGATTTTGTCATGGTTACTTAAACAATAGATTATGCAGATAGCACTCAGCCTTCAGGTTAACGCAGGTTAAGTTCTGTTTTCTGTTCATCCACTTGGTTTTGCCCAGACGCTCTTGCGACTTGTTGATCACTCGCTATATCTCCTAGGCGCTTGCGACTTTTGGCGATGACCTTCTATCACGATCTAACGAGGATAATTCTGTATCTATTAATTCAAATAGTACATCGTTTGAATAAATATTTCATGCACATTATTTTGTATTGTATTGAAGTTTACGACTGGAGCTTAGCGAATACTTAATGTACCGGGTAAATGCGAAGAAAATGTCTCTGCACGTAATGGGAACTTCTACCAGCATACATTCTTCATCTTTCCATAAGATAAATTACCTACACACAAATCCATACAAACATTTTTTTGTTGTTTTGTTTTCACTTCAAAGATAAATTTTATCAGTTTGGTCACGTGGTTATCATTAAGTAGTTCATGTCAACGCACCTCGTACGGTGCCATGTAATCGTTAGCCCCAGCAGGTTCACATAATTCCGTCAGGGTCAGCTCAGGAGGCACAAAATTGCGGCCGAACTTATGGACTTGGGTCACGTTTTTATCAGATGATTTCATCTAGCCTTCCATTGGTTGCCAATATTATGTAAAGTTTTTAAGTGACCAGAATTTTCAACTTGGTTGTCAAACCAGCCGCTTTGGGTTTAATAAATGCTTATTAGGGGATTAGTTTGCGATTGTACTCAATTAAAGGGATTTTTGCTTCCTAGAAAATCAGTTCTGGATCAGGCAGTTCAGCATCACATTTTAATTATAACAAAAATAAAACCAGAATAATGGCAAACAGACCCTTATTCAACAAATTATTTTGAATTTAATAATTTCAGAAAGTAAAAAAAATATTGTCTTAATAAAACGCAAGGTGAAATAAAATTGTCTATTCTGTAAATAGGATATTGGAATCACGGAATTACATGTCACATCAAAAATTTATAGTTGGAGCCGGGGTCAGTCTCTTTTAAAGTTCAGATGTATCCTTGGGCAGGGATATGAGGACCATGTAGATTAGTGTCTGAAATGGTCTTTTGAGGAAAGAACCACACAGATTTGAGTTGACCTGTCCAGTCAGTGCAACCATTAGTCAGTTATTGTGTAGCTCAACTCAGAACTTAAGGAGCTCAAAAACAATACCAAAGAAAGGACATTTGGTTAGGCCTCATAAAGTACTCAAACTGAGAGACCATCAATAAAACTAACTGAGAATTAAAAAAACAAAAGAAAAAAAAAAGATCCATGGTGACAGATAATATTATTGAAGTCAAATTATTTGAATGTGACACTCTTATTGGATTGCTGCATGTATCCAGTTTGTGACGGACCCATGGGAAATTTGCCAAATGAAATGTATTTGTATGGCAAATAATGATGATTGAAACAACAGATTTCAATGAGGCATGTTATTAAATATATCTTGAGTTATAGTAGGTACCACAAAATGTTTGCAAATGATTTTGTTTACTGTACTGTTTAATTTTTATAGGCAACAACAAAATTATTAATGTTTATGTTTTGATTTTCAGGTTGGTGACCCCATTATACTTGACACAGCTGCACAAAAACTTGGTACCTATGTTCCGCAGTCACAGAAATAATTTTGTGTATTTTTTAAATCAATTTAATTTTCATCACTTATGGTAAGGTGATATCAGTAAGAACATGCAGAGCATAATTTACTTGAACAAATCTATTCGGTTCGCCTCTGTACAATATATACTGTGGTAATAACCGAGAACATGCAGTATTTCTATTTGAAATTGCCAAAAATATGTTTTACAAATGTATGCCAACAAGATGGTGCATGCATCGAAAGTTCATTTATACTTGTTAAATTATCAAGCCAAATATCTATCCTATCCATCTGTGTTTTATTTAATAAAACACCACTTACAAGTTAAATTGGTTCTCTGCAATACTAAAGAATAAAAAACAAGTAGTTAGCCTTGCTACATTAACAGCAGATGTAAATTTTCTTTATTAAAATTTTACCCTACAGACAGCAAATGTCACAATTAAATACAAGTTTTATGATATCAGACAGGTTGTTTTTGTTATGCTTAAGGTCATGAAAAATAATGATAAGTATCTATTATCTTTGCCATTGAGGAAATAATTGACTTATTTTCAGATTTGTTTTCAATAATGTTTAGTAATAGTTTCCATCAAATGGGGACATTTGTAAGGTATCATTTGAATTCTTATGGTTTTATCCGCAAGCTAGTAAAAGGCAACATTATTAACTTTCTTTTCTTCAATTTTATTATACATTTTGCTTGTGTGGTAACACTTTATCTTACAGTGCAGCAGGGCCATTCTAATCCTGTTGTTTTTAAAATTGGAATGTGACTAATAACTGGTGCTCAAGTTCTGGGAAGATCATTAGTGTTTATCAACATATTGTGTGACAAGTTCAATAAAAATTACAAAATAAAATACCAGTTTCCACTAATTATACGCGGCCACTGTCATTCATACACGTGACTCCCTTGACCTTGCTTCCACATTCGCTGTGATAGGGCCTGCTCACCGCAATCGAAGGAAAGCAGCTTCACAACGAATTAATTACAACGAGAATGTCCAGCCGCCAAACACGCGCCATCACGCGTGTATCGAACGGGCGCTGCACCAGGCAAGATAAGCAACAGAAAACATCACGTTTTGTTATCAAACACCTAATCGCGTACGCATTCGAACACAAAGAACATCGCCAGATACTGCGACACGAGCCTGGATCAACGCCAACCAGCAAAAAACAACACTGTATAGAGAAATTATATGCACTCACCTGATATTTGTGAATTTCTTCTCACTGCTATCCTTCCCACGGATACGAAACTCAATCTAACACTACTCATTATATAAACTTCGACAACGATTCAGTAATAACATCAGCCCTCAACCGAACGACCGAAACGATAAACGAGCCAAATAGAAATTACAATAAGTCGCCGTAATAAGCGAGTCGCAATTTTTATTGTATTTGTTTGTCAGTGAGAGGTCTCTGTCATGACGCAACACTTCGTCAACATCAACACTTTTCGCAAATGTACAATTAGACTGTGTAAGTACGAAAACTGCACTTTACTATTTTTTTGTATGATTTTACAAAAACAATTTTATTTTTTAGATAATGGAGCGGCCATACTGATGTTCACAGCTGATTTTGATGTGAAAGAAAATGAAATTTTTGTACCACGTTGTTTCGATGCTACCGCTCTCTAGCGAATAAATTTAAAAACTTTGATACTGTTTTATCGTTGGAGCGTAGAGTTGCGTAGTTGTGGCACAAGATAGCGTAGATGATTTCAAGAACAATCTGAAAACCGAATCAACAAAGCAATGAAAAATAAAAATAACAATTATAAATGTTATTTTACGAAAATAATGGATACCAGAATTTTATGTATCGTATTAAAAATAGCTTTGTGAAACGTAAATATTTATAAATATGTTAAATATTTAATAGGAGGCAGTTTTACTTTTTTTTACATTCAAATTAGAATCTGGTCACCCTACACGCAAACGTCAAATTGTTATTTATCTTCTGTGATGAAAATTGTTCAAAATGGCTGAGACAGAAACCGATAATAACAGTATTATTAGAACTGAAAGAAATAATAAGAGTACAGGGCCTGCTAATGGGCCCCGTCGAGTTACTATCTATAAAACCGAGACCGGATTTGGTTTCAACGTGCGCGGTCAAGTGTCTGAAGGTGGGCAGTTGAGATCGATTAACGGTGAACTTTATGCTCCTCTGCAGCATGTCAGCGCTGTTCTGGAGAACGGGGCGGCGGAGCAAGCTGGGATCAGAAAGGGGGACCGGATACTTGAAGTGTAAGTACTTAGAATAACATGCTTTCCAGCGCCCAACATTTGGTTGAACAATCTTGGTTCCCATTGGATTTTCCCATAATTGTTTGTGTTACTTAACATAGCAACATATTTCCCGCCGATGCTTTGTGTTTAAACACTTCTCGGAATGTTATTCCTCATGAGAAGGAGCCAAAAGTTTACATGATATTTTCGTTCATACTCATTTACATAATGTTTGAAGTGATTCACTGATTCATTAAAACTTGTTTGATTTTGTTAACGACAGTCGCTGGAGTTTGAAATCGATTGTATCTGCGTACGACATCAGTACATGAGCTATTATTATTGTAATTGAGGTTCAAATATGTACATATTTCAGTACATATTATTATGCCATTTGGAATAATTTAGTAACTTTAGCTACACACCTACAAAGGTTGCTGTGAGTGACTGATCTCAACAGGGTCAATGGTTTCAGTGACACATACAACTATTAATAACACTAACTTGGCATAATAATTGCCATTATGTCTGGCTGCCTCTTTTAAACTTTTAAGACAGAAAAAACTCAAGTTTTTTTTCAGTCAAATAAATTTAGTAAGAACTTATTTGGCGCATTTCATCATATTTCCTAATTTTTTATCTCATAAATTATACAAGGACAATTATTTGTAATTAAGAAAACTGATGTTTTATTAATTCTCATCATGTTGAATATTCTACAACACAATTAATGACAATGTTTTATTGTGAAATAGTTACATTAAATGAAAAATAACAAGCATTAAAGATATTGAGGAATGCAAATAAAGTTTTGAGTATATTTCTGCAAATATTTTTATTAAAAGTAAATTTTTTTGTAACCATCAGTCGCAGCATGTACCCTCTTGGAATAGTTGCTAAGGAACTTGACACCACTCCAACAATGTTGTAAGTTTCTAAACTGCTGATCCGTCCCAACTGTATTAAACACAAAATAACCATACAATATAATTAAATTGTTAGCAAGCAAAAATTACAGATAAAGTACAAAATTTTTTGCCATGGTCAAACCATTTCACCTTAAGCTAAGTATGTAAGGTCTACTCAAATACTCGTTGACATTGCTTGGATTATTCAAAAAATCATACTCTATGCTTACATTATGCTTGATCTCTTATCTCTGCATACAAATTTGATTTGGTTTTGAACTCTGGCCTTAAGAAGATTGTGATTTCATGATCAATCTTCTAATGTCACTTGTTTAAAAGCCAGGTCATTGTGAATGTTATAATTCCTTGAGAGGAAATACTAGACTTTTAGAGAAACTTTACTATCTAGAGTTAAAATTAAATTTGTGTCTCATAAAAAAATCATATAGTGGATGTGTGTATTGATTTGCCTCGAGATTAGCTGGAATAGGTTTTTAAATTAATAGTAAGAGAATATATTTTACTGAAGAAATTTTTTCTATAACTCAGATCTCATATAATTTCTAGTCTTAGGATTCAGTAGCTTAAAAGAAACAGGTTTAAAATTGCATTCTAAAGCGGGAATACTATTGAACGTCTATATATTCTCAAATTAACATACAGTTTACCTGCTTTGAAGCTAAACCTGATTGTTATTGTGTAATAATTACAATAATAGGATTCTGATTTGAATTGGTCTGCCTTGTTGGTCGCAAGCGCAACTGCTGAGCATGAGGATCTGGGTTCGATTCCCAGGTCGGGCAAAGTATTATTGAGTCCATCAGGTATTTCTCAGTAGCAGCCTGGGGTCTGGAATTATGCCCGATGGTGGCAATAGGTTCGCCCCCTATTACATGGGACTTGAAACAAACACAACTGGCGAAATGTGGATGTACTACTACAGGGACACTCTGCCCAACCGTTCGGGGAAACAAGGCGTGATGTTATGTAACATAGGTAATCTTGTTTCTGGTCTGAGAGTAGAATCATTAAATCAGAATTACATTTTTTTTCTATAAGATGCTCTTCCTCTCAATTCATTGTTGATTTAGATTGAAGTGAAGATGAATGATTTTAGATTGAGACACAATTTGTCTTTATTGTAAACCGAAAGGTGAAACCTTGAGCATTTTTAACGCCCATCTTTTGTAACCATGACATTCAAAATGCACATTTTATAGGCCAATAATTGACTATCAATGTTGTTTTTGATAGCTATAGTAAGCGTATCTTCATCCGTCCCGGTTACTAAACCGAACTCACAAAATCGTCGCCTCAAAGAGGTCGGGTGTACGGTCGCCCTTGGTTGCTATACAAACAGTATAAGGGCCCCGAAAACACGTACTATAGCCGCCACCACACTAATTTGCCACCACACGGACCACATTTTGCCGTCAAAATCAACCGTGTCGGCGATACGTCGCAGCCACAACGATCTGCCTGTTTTCAAACACTAGCCACATCGCAATTACTAGCGACACTATTCACACGTAACCACTGCTTGCCCACATTTTGTCGCTGCGATGTGGTTTGGTTGTGGTACGCGTGAACGGGCCCTTAGAAGCCAGTCTTCCGTAATGCGATTTTCGATATCATTGATCAAAAGGCTGCTGGTCCATCTTCTCTTATGTCCGCCACGTGTTCTACGAGAATAGGTCACTGCATAATGGTGAGTGGATGAGGTCCAGTCTGGGTGCAATAGACGTACTTTAGTAGAATGCTCTTTTATTGCTGGATGCACTACGTACATAATTATTATTATTATTTATTTATATCAAATACAAATGTTTCATATTGTTGTTAGTAAAACTTATGAACTACGTTAGTAAGAGTTCCATTAAAATAAAAATACAAATGAAATAGAAAATATCGAAATTAAATTAAACTAAATACAATAAAAAATTGAATCAAATTAAATCAAATTAAAAAATTAATAATAATTAAATGACATTAAATTAAATTAAAACAAAACAAAATAAAATAAAACTAATTTAAAAACCAGTACTTATAATTCATTCCATAATATACTGCATTGTCAATGTATTTTCCAAAAATGTAAACAAATATGTGTAATTGGAAAAATTACTATGAGTAGGATAGGATTTAGTTTGTGCTACAACTTCAACAAACATGACTTTTGAACTGGTTTTAGTCATTCTCAAATCAATTTAGTGTGACTAGTACTTCTAATGGAAGTAATATCAATTAGAAACAAGGGTTTGAATAGACTTTAGATACATACTGATCTTCAGTTCAGTGGGATCTTGAAAGCCGACCCCAAATGGTAGACAAAATAAAAAGACCATAGATACCTACTTACAGATGAACGAGTGATGATGTTACATAATACATTCAACAGTTTGTAGACCGATACTAATTTGTACCAGTTAGTAAGTAGTACAAACATTCATAAGGTTTCTCTCAATAAACCTTGACTCAGTTATCAGCATTTCTACTAACAGACAGTCTTGTAGTAGTCTTGTATCTATTCGATCAAAAAAACTGATTAAGTGTGAGCTGCCCCCAGCCTTTTGTGACTGAAACTTTGTGATTTCTACTGCTAAGTAAGCCCCATTTTTATGCCGAACTCGTAGCCAAATTTTGGGCCGACTCTAGGCCCAAAATTTGGCTACAAGTTCGGCAACATTTTAGATTGCCATCGATACGAAGGAGAATTAAATTGTATTTGCTCCCTACCTATTTCAAACAAGGTAATTTTCGGAGCTACTTCTTCATTATTATTCCACCGGGAATCACTAGTCCCAAAAACGTTGAATCAATTTTCAATAATTTTCGTCGATCCAAATTCCGTGACGCGTGAACTTGATTAATTTGGAGATCCGTTTTCTACTCCTGTACTGTACTACAATTATGAAGTTACTTATTAATCTTTACTGATTAATACTTAAATCAGTTTATAGTAAACATTATTAAATATTATTGGCTTTTTTGATAAAGATTTCACCGGTTTTTCCTTAGTAATCAATATTTTGTGCGTACATACAACCGCAAAACAGAATACGCTCAATGCTTGTAATTTCACAAACATTATTTAATGAGTACTTAGGTACCTAACTATATTGAATAATAGCTAGGTACTGCGAATAAACACAGCGCTGTTTTTCCCCGAAGGGTTAGGCATTACCACTTTTCCACTATCGAATTATAATTCATCTGACAGGGGTCCAAAATTGGTAACAAAGTTCTCTTTTAATATCTAAATACGGGCTGGTTCGAAGCGGAATAGATGAACATGAGTGTGCTTACTTTGTAATTGTAACAGACAGGCAACCAATCGCTTTAGATTGATCGTAATTGTCCATTACTACAATGAATCCAACAAATTGATTCGTGACGAATCTACCGACTTTTCCTTATCGTCTGTCGAAACAATTTATTATCTATCACACAAAGTTTATTGTAATATATTAGGAAAATGTTTTATAATATAAAACCACAGGGAAAACATACAGAACTTCCGGTCTGTAAACTCAATCCATTATCCTAGTCTTTTTCTGAGGAACTTGAGACTGGCTCACCAAACTAACAGCTCATATTTGTATGTGTCGCAGATGGATTGCTTAATTAGCTGTTTTACACAACCGCTAGCTGTTTTACGAAACAGCTCCGTTATGTAAAACAGCTGAACAACGTTCAGCTGGATTGCCATTCCGTTACGTTTAACAAAACTGCTACCCAAGTTTAGACGTAATTCAGAATTGCTTATCTGCAGTCACAATAAGTGTTTGGTGTTCCTTCTAATGCCGAATTGGTCGCAGTAACTAAGCTAGAGCACCCTGATCAATTGGTTTAGTTTAGAGATGTGTCCAAAAGCTACTTCCAAGATGGTCGCAGTTATTTTTGCGCTATTTAGTATAAATTTGAACTGAAATCCTTAAAATCACTGTCAGTTAGTCATTTTCACTCATATTACTCGTTTTATTTATGTTTCGGATGCCATTAGTGTTTTTATGACACAGAGCGATAAAATTTAGAACAAAAATATACAATCTGACGTTTCATGTCACGCTGTTTTACCTCAAATCGTTGCCCCGCTGCATTGAGATATACAATTATGGAAAATCGCTAAACGCCGTTCAACTATTTTACATAACGGAGCTGTTTTGTAAAATAGATAGCGGTTATGTAAAACAGCGGATTCGATAATCCATCTGTGACATGTACAAGATATCTTTATGATCAAACATTCTCACGAACCAATCCTCCAAAATATTTAACGCAGATCACATCATCGCCGTCTTGATGATACATTATATTTATTTCTGTAAATTGAAAAATAGAGTTTGTTCACACAGGTTCTTTTTAAGTCCAGACATACTCTTGGTCAGGTCATATATACCCGGGAACCAAAGACAACTCAGCATCAGTAGCATACAATGCTATTGGCTAGCAAACGATGTGTCAAATAGTTTAAATTGCAATGATGTAGAAAGGACGGGCATTTATGATTGGTAATTGTTGCGCAATGAACGATATCATTCAATACAACTATTGCTGCACTGCACTGCACTTGTTAACTGGGGCATGTGAGTTTAGTTTACATTTAGGGTTGCCAGTTTTTGATAGGAAGTTATTTTAGCAATGCTATATCTCTCACTAGGTCTTGGTGAGATTAAGCACGCGTTTCTTAACCTCACACTTTATTTTGATAACAAAATCTGTTTGTAGTGTTGTGATTGTTTTGTGTGGTCTGGTTTGGGTACAAGGTTTGTACTTTAAGCTTTTTGGCACTCATTTTCTAAGGAAATGAGTGCCGAGGAACCCCCGGATGGGGGTGGAGGGATTCCTCCAGATATTATGGAGATTGTGGAGTGTTCCCAAAACACTGATCGCGTAAGACCCGAGATTAGAAAGCGCCCCGGAGGTACTGAGATTTTTGTTGACGCGAAAAGAAATAAGCCGCCGTCGGACTCAATTCAGTCCGTATATACTAAGTCAGGTTTTGAGAACGACTCCAAAATCCTCTATAATGAGTGTGACAGAGCTCCCTTCACTGTATTTGTCTCTAGGGTGGAAACAGACCCTAAGCAGGGCCTAACCTTAAATTCACTCAAGTTTGCCCAATTTATTTTCAATAAAGGTTTTAAAGGTGTTGTTCAAGGCAGTGTCAGATCTATGGGCCGTAACAGGATGTCTATTGAATTCATGACATTCAGTGATGCCAACAACTTTGTCAGCAATCCCATTTTAACTGAAAACAAATACTCGGCAGTTATCCCACGCTTTCATATAAGTCGCATGGGAGTTGTGAGGGATATTCCTACTGACTGGACACTAGAGGAGTTAGTCCTTGGTATAGAAACACCTCACAATTGTGGAGAAGTCATTAGGGCAAGAAGGCTTAATTTTAAAAATAAAAAAGAGGACTCCGTAACTTGGTCCCCATCATCGACTGTGGTGCTTACTTTCTCTGGTCAAATTCTCCCAGAGAGAGTCTTCTGCTACAATGTTTCTCTTCCTGTCTCCATCTATCATCTCCCCACTATACAGTGCCGCAACTGCTTACGATTTGGCCATATAAGCTCTCAGTGCAGATCTCAGCCCCGCTGTTATCGTTGTGCTCAACCTCATCCCGGAGATAGCTGTAATGTTCCCGACTCACAGGCCTCATGTCTTTTGTGTGACGGTGGAAGCCATAAGGCCACTGATAATAAGTGCCCTGAACACTCAAGACAGAAGTCAATTAAAATGGTAATGTCTCAAGAAAACTTAAGCTACCGAGAGGCCTCAGTAAGGTTTCCCCGCCCCCGTAAATTGCCATACTCTAACGTTACAGCAGGTCCTTCCCAATCTAAACTACCTCAAGCTTATCCTTCTCAACCCCTTCTCTTCTCACCCCCTCTTAACACTCCTACTTCTTCTCCATATGCATCCCCTGTTAAAACCTCCTATACCAAGACGGTTTATCGTTCCCCAAAACCTAGGCCAGAATTGGGCAAGTCATATGATACCCAAGCCCATAAGTCAATGGTCTATACCCCTAATTCTTCTCAGCCTAATGGTTGTGCTCTGAATTCCCCTTACATTGAAACCACTCCCCTTCCCACTCCTAATGACAATTTGATAGAGCTCCTGGCTTGCTCCCTTATAAACATGCTATCCAAATTTAGTGACGCAATACCGGACAATGTCGTTGTATTAGTTCAACAACTCCTCGAATCTTGGACTCGCCAAAATGGAAAAAATCCTTCAGTGGAACAGTAGATCCATTCGCAGGAAAAAACATGATATAATCTATCTTTTAAATAGATATAAACCCGTTGTCTTTGCTGTGTCGGAGACGTGGCTCAAGCCTGGATCTCTCTTTAGGGTTCCTGGTTATTCATGTCTTCGGGACGATAGAGATGACGGATGGGCGGGTTGCGCCCTATTGGTTAACAGATCTATCACTTTTTCCCAGATTCCTCTTCCCCATCACGATCCTGGTTTACATGTAGTGGCCATTAGAGCCATGGACATATCCTTTGTTTCTGCCTACATTCCCCATCCCAATGCTAATATTTTGTCTGAATTTAACTCTATCCTTTCTTCCATTCCTGGCGCTTTGATTGTGTTAGGTGACTTTAATTGCCGTCACAGCCTTTGGGGCTCTCACTGTAATGACCCCTCCTCCAGCTTTTTGCTTGACCTTTTAGATGATCGCAACCTCTGTGTTCTTAATGATGGATCTGCTACCCGTCGGGTTTCACCTAATCAAAATATTAGTGTTCCTGACCTTACTTTCTCTTCCCCTTCCTTAGTATCAACTCTTTCCTGGTCTGTTCTCCCTAATTCGTATGGGAGTGATCATTTTCCTATCCTAATCTCTCTTCCAAGTACTCATCCACGTTCTCCTCCCATCCAACCCCTACAAAAATATCGCCTACCCCAAGCTGACTGGTCTAAGTTCTCGTCCAATTTGGAGGCAGAACTTCAAAATTTCCCCCAAATAAATCCATCCAACTCCCTAACTCATTACAGCAGTTTTGTTGAATGTCTGTTGAGAGCGGCCAATTCTTCAATCCCCTTAAAAAACTCTGCCCGTCACCTAATACCTTCTCCTCCTTGGTGGGATGCTGAATGCACTGATGGTGTCCGTAAACGTAAAGATGCAGAAAACACCTTCTCCTTTAGCATAAATATGCCCGACTATTTAAATTTTAAAAAGACTTCTGCAACTACTTGTAGGTTATTGGCAAGAAAGAAAAGATGTGGCTGGCTTATGTTTTGCGAGTCACTGTCTCCACGTTCTCCAGTTTCCCTTGTATGGAAAAAAATTAAAATCTACCGCAGAGCTTGTGACAGCCAGTCTCCCGAAGTTTCTACCAATGACCACAGTTCCTGGTTGGAAGACTTTATATCCAAATTAGCCCCCCCCTTTGTTCCTAGCTACGAATGCCTTCTCACTATAGATCCTCCTCCTCCCACTTCCTCTGATAGATTTGATGACCTTTTCTCTTATTCAGAACTTATTTGTGCCTTAGATCATCTCCGGGATTCTGCTCCGGGGGTCGACGGAATACCCTACTCCTTTATTTCCAAATCTTCTTCTAACTGTAAACTAATATTTCTGAACCTAATCAATTCCTTTTTCGATACTGGCAAAATCCCAGAGTCTTGGAAATCCCAAATAATCATCCCAATTTTGAAACCCGGAAAAGACCCAAAAGATTCTGCTTCCTATCGCCCTATCGCCCTTTCTTCTGTCTTGGCTAAAATTATGGAGAATCTTATTAAGAACCGACTAGAATGGATCTTAGAAACTAAAGGCATACTATCCAGTTCTCAGTTTGGTTTTCGAAGAGGTATGGGAACTCTAGATAGCCTAAGTGTCTTCATGTCTGATGTTCGCATTGGCTTTTCCAATAATGAAAGTGTTCTCGGTGTTTTCCTAGACATAGCTTCAGCCTATGATAATGTCCAACTTCCTATACTCAGGCAAAAGCTGCTACAGCTGAGTATCCCTGTGAGGATGGTCAACATCATTTGTAGTCTCCTTATGTCCCGATCTATCTCTGTCCGTCATCAAAACTTCGTCTCCTCATCCCGTCTAGTGTGGAAGGGCCTACCCCAGGGGTCGGTCCTAAGCCCCATCCTTTATAATATATACACGCATGATTTGGAGTCTTCGGTGAGTTGTTTCTGCAAAATCCTTCAATATGCCGACGACATTGCTCTATACTTTAGTTCAGCCTCCCTTTCAGATGCCGCATCTCGCTTAAATTCTGCCCTCTACTACTTAAACCAGTGGCTGACCGATCACGGCTTAAGTTTATCAGTCTCCAAATGCAATGCAGTTGTCTTTTCTCGCAAGCGTAATATTCCCCTTATTAACCTTTATGTTGAAAATGAACCCATTTTGATCCGTGACAAAGTAAAATTTCTTGGCCTCATTCTCGACTCAAAATTATCTGGTCTCTATCATCTGGACTACATCTCAAAGAAATGCGAAAGAGGCGTTAATGTCTTACGTGCCCTTTCTGGAGTACGCTGGGGAGCTCATCCAACTTCCCAGAAAATCCTATATAACGCCATAGTTCGTAGTCACTTTGACTATGGAACCTTTCTGTTAGAACCATGCAACAAAATAGCCCTGGCCAAACTGGAAAGGATCCAATCTAAATGCTTGCGTATTATCACGGGTGCTATGAAATGCTCACCTATTAATGCCCTTCAGGTAGAATGTTTAGAGCCCCCTCTTCACTTTCGTAGACAATATCTCTGTGACAGATTTTTTTATAAAGTCATCCAGAATAAATGTCATCCTCTTCTCCCTCTTCTTCGTACACTTTCTCACTTAATCCCAACATCTCGCTATTGGTCTCATAAAAATTCTCCACTCCTTGTTAACAGCTCCAGTAATTTCAATAGTTTGCACTTTTCCTTAGTCCAGTTAAATAAAAACCCCCTATTTGAAGTAAATTTTGATTCCTTGCTCTTCCAACCAAAAATTATTTTTAACTTAGGTATATCCAAACATGACCCTGTTGCTAATGCCAAATTCAATAGGATTCTGGCAGAAGACTGGCACGATTGGCTGACGATATTTACAGATGCTTCTAAGCTGTCCGATAATAGTAATGTTGGATCAGCTGTGTGGATCCCAAAATACAAAATTATTCTTCATTTTCGTAGTCCTGCTTTTGGCACTATTTACACAGGGGAAGCTATAGCACTTTTGGAAGCAGTCTCTTACATTGAATCACATGGACTCAACAAAAGCCTTATTCTCTCGGATTCTCTTAGCTGTCTACAGGACTTAATGAAATCGCCTTTTCGCTCCCGTCACAATTTCCCCCTTATCCTAAAGATAAAACAACTCCTGTATAGATGCCACTGCTTAGGCATAGAGATTGCACTGGCTTGGATCCCCAGCCACTCTGGAATTGTTGATAATGAAAATGTGGATACGATTGCCAAGCTGGCTACTCGGAATGGGATCGAATCTCATCCGTCTTGTTATCCCCGAGATCTGCAATGTCTTGTTAAACCCGAGATGATGAAGAATTGGAATGATCACTGGCAAAAAACACGAACACTAAAGGGAAAATTTTATGGCTCTATCCAACCATTCATTCCATCTAAATGTTGGTTCAGCAAACTAAAATTTTCTAGTAAAATAGCCACCTCTGTCATAATTAGACTCCGACTTGGGTTCGTTTGCACACCAGTTTTTTTGGCCAAAATACGCGTAAGGGACTCTTCTTTATGTGAATGCGGTCTGGACGAGGGAACTCTGGAACACTTGTTTTTTTCCTGTCCTCGTTTAACCACTCCCCTTTACGACATACTCCCTTCTGATATTCCCCGCCCAATTAACATTCCTTTCCTATTATCTTTAGCCCATACCCCTGCAGTTAAAATCCTTTACAAATTCATTAGTATTAATAAAATCCAGTTGTAGTTGATATGTTCTATTTATTTATTTTAAACCTACTGAATGTTCTAACATTTATATTGTGACGTTTTACATGTACTAACCAAAAATGTTTTGTCCTTTTTTAGCATGGAGATCCATGGATATCACCACTACAAACATTGATCAATAGTTGTGCAACAGTTTACGATCATTAATTTCTCATACCTTGACATTGGCAAAATCATCGAACGTTATCGATGGAGCCAGACCTATAAAAATAGAATAGAATATATCTCTCACTAATGTCATCCGTCAACTTACTACCATTTTGGGAAGTATTAGTAAGCTATTACATGTCTTTAAGGACTTTTGAACGAGCGATAAAACAAGCTGCTTTTAATATACACGGGACCAAAGCAAAAACTTCTCTATTCTTCCGGGTCACCTGCCTTCACTTTACTCGCACGGCTCAAACTAATAAGCCCACTTAGTTCAGTACGTTTTCATTAAGCAAGCGTTCCAATAACTTTGTATAGTTTTCGGGAGTTAGGCTTTTATGTGGATCGATCGATTGCGATCTAATTTCAATTCCATAAAACTATATTACTTATTTGTGATAAGATCGCTAGGTGTAGTAGGGAATATGCACGTAATTCAAAAGTTATTCATTATTTAAATATAAGTACATTTTATAGGAGTAAAAAAACAAATTCGATTTTTTTAAAATTTTATGCGTTAAATATTTTACATTTAATTATTTATTTTATGTTTTTTTGGTGGAATGGAATGCACTCGCAAACGCGTCGTCTTCGAAAATGACGGAAGTGACCTCAAAAAGCATGTGAATAAACATATTTTCTTAGCTAACTACATCAATTCTCAATAAGGTAAGTTTGTAAGTGCGATTTCTGCTTGAATAAAGCACAAAAACAATTTAATTTATATTATTTGGGGTAAAACACCTTAAAACAGATGTAAACAAAGCGGTAACGTGTCAAATGGCGTCATATCCTGACCGCGACAGAAATGGATGATTGAACTGTAGTAGAAAATTGTTGGAGTTTCATAATTTTTTTGAGCAATAAGCGGTAGTTGGATTTACCTTTTAATACTTTTCTTACATTTATTTTACCGTCTTCTATAGATTTAGTGAAAAAAAAAGAATTATGCATGCTCCTTACAATTTAGATGGTTATCAAAATGTATGCCATTTCATTTCCGTATATATTATGAACGCATGTAGGTCCTGTTTCTCCACATTTATGTTCACGACTTTGAGAGTCAAGAAGAGAGTTTTTCGGTTGAATTAATCACCGTGTAGTTCAACGAAGTTCAAGCCACTTGAAAGGCTGTGCATGAGTATATCCATATGGAATCCAGGACACCGACACAGTCTAAGAAGCCATACTACAAAGAAATGCAAGCGCCATTCTTTCGTTTGCACAATCGCCAATGCAGCAGCATAGTTTCACAATCATGCATTATGTTTTATTGCATTATCAGCGACGTTCTAGTTTGAACACTTCTCACTTGTATGAGAGTAGCCTAGAATGTCTATAGATGAGTTTGTTTCAAGTACATTATTTTTATATAAAAACTCAGTACAAAGGCACATAGCGTTACGCTTTGTGATCCCTAATATGCTGTGGAACACTTGTGTCAATCGTTCCAACAATTTAGCTGTTTGTTGCTCCCATAATGTTGCAAGTATTTTATTTGGCACTGGTTGTTTGTTAACTGGGGAGGTAAGAGTGCCATCAATACTTGTTACCCAGGGTTAAGTGTGCCATAATCATCGTCAGCAGTCATTAAGTTTTCTCTCCGTCTTAGCGACTTTTTTCCTAGCGATCTATGCTTGAAGCTACGTTGCCTGGGTTCGCTGATATATATATAAGGTCCCATTAAAATAGACGGACAAATTTTTAGAAATCATTCAGACCACCAAGATAAAGACAATAGTAAAAAAATAAGAAAAACGCATTAGATACTTACAAGAAAAATAAATCAGCTAACGAAAATACACTAAAAATTTTAGTTACCCAATGCCATTTATTATTTTAGGTCAAAATAAAATCACTTGAATCAGTGTTTTTTTTTTGCGTGGATATCTTTGGTTAGACGTACTGAACGCTCTGTTTTAATTTGTCCATCTATTTTAATGGAACCTTGTATATCATGATATATTATGTATATCACGATAATATCCATTGATTTTTATTGAGCAGATTCAAAGTTTGCCCTAGCAACAAACTACAATTTGAATTACCTATCTTTCCCGAAGTTGCAATCTAATCATAAGTTATGGGGATTCACCAAATAATGTGCAAGTACGGTTAGCTATTTATTGATAGGGGCTTGTGGCTAAGTAATAACAGCTGCACGGGCCGATCGATAAGGTTAAGCTACGCTTGCCGCGGTTGGTCCGTGGATGGGTGACCATCTTTACATACCAAGATCCCTCCGTGCCTCGGAAAGCACGGTAAGCCGTTGGTTCCGGCTGTCATTTATAGATCTTTGACAGTTGTTACGGGTCGTCGGAAGGCCGAACGTCTGACAACCTGTCTACCAAGGGGTATCGTGTTACCCAGTAACTGGGTTGCGGAGGTCAGATAGGCAGTCGCTCCATATAAAATAATAGTATTCAGCTGCATCCGGTTAGACTGGAAACCAACCCCAACATAGTTGGGAAAAGGCTAGGCAAATGATGATGACGGTTAGCTTTGTATTGAAATTCAAACCTTATGTCCATAATATAGGGTTTATAGTAGCTTACGTTAATATATTTCCTTATATTTAATCATTTAAGACCGATTCATCATAGACTTTAATTTTTTACTCGACTACGGCGAAGCAAAAAGGTATGTATGTATGTATGTTTATCGGTTCCCTCATAGCTTCCAAACTACTGATCATAATTTGACAAATGAGGTATCGTTAGAAGCATCTCGATCGTCTGCTGGTTATAAGCTATGTGACGTCACATTAAATTGAATATGGCGCCCTCAGGAGGACATAAGTCACGACCAAAAAAAAAAGTTTATTATACCGTGTATATTAAATTAAAAAAATAAAAGTTATAAAAACTAAAACCCAACTGCAGACGAAATCCGGAGTCACACGTGTACAAATCGAACAGATTACGAGTCCCTCCGGATATTTTATTTGTCTGTCTTGTTTATACAAGACATCACAGACAGACAAATAAAATATCCTTTTAAGTTGACTTTTTTAACGTCAAATATTCAAACACAAACTTTTATTCTACAAATAAAACACATATTTAAAAACCTTTCATAATGAAAATTGTTTGTTTTTTTTTTATAAACGATTATATAACTATCGTTATGTATTATAAATATCGGAGACGATATGGATATTTTACGACCCCTGTACGTTGCACTATATCACAGTCAGACAGTGCAATAGTAATTCAGTGTTTCGATATGCCAATATTATCGTGAAACAATGAAACAGCTATCAATAACACGGGCCATTTCCGCAAGATGACATTCCATTGATTACTCACTTAGTTACAACATTTCTTCTCAGTAACAATTACGTTTTATGAGACGACTGTAACTCCTTAATAAAATGTTATTACGAGAGAAAGACATTAAAAGAGAAGGGTAGTAAAATTTTGACGTCAACGTATTCATAGCGTAGGCGTCTGTAGGGCTTATTGGAGTGTAAGAAGCGTTTAAAATACAATTTAATGATGGAAAATCCGGCCAAGTGCGAGTCGGACTAGCACACGAAGGGTTTGGTAACACCGTACAATATTAAGCAAAAAACGCCAAAAAAATACATTTTAAACGTTTGTTGTATGCCTTGAACGGAATTCCCTTTAATTTTTAACTTTATTTTATTTTTATTATTTGTTGTTATAGTGGCAATAGAAATACACAATCTGTAAAAATTTCAACTGTCTACCTATTACGGTTCATGAGATACAGCCCGCTGACAGGCAGATGGACGGACAGCGCAGGCTTAGTAATAGATATCCGTTCGGCACCTTTCGGGTACACACGGAACCCTAAAAACGGACGTTGCTGGCTTCGTGTAAGGCAGAAATCTTGTTTTATTCGACTGAAGAAACTGATTGATGATATTGGTGATTGCTGTTCGGTTTCTGCTTAAAAACTGTCAAGATAATTGAATCCCACAACTCGCAAGGAAAAGGACGAACTTCGTCATTTTGCAAAATCTTCCCTACTAAGTCAATCCCTAATTTAATAAAATTGCCAATGGAAAAAACAGAACTTTGCCAGTGCTAGGGAATTGTATATTTAAAAGCTAGTTGTTCCATTCGTTCCCAACCCACATCAAAGAAAATAGTTGAAAGTCAGTAGGTACGTTACTATCAACGTTCGTAGGAGGCACATTCAAGGGTGGGCCGTGGGAGCATCCTATATTTAAAATCAAACACAAAGCCATAAAACTTTTTCTATCTGTCAGTCTGCACGCCCATAACTCCAGAACAACCGGGCAGATTTTAATGTTATTTATTCTAACGTCAGGAAGATTGATTCAGAACCCCTTTTAAAAATTCCTATAAATACATTATAAAGGTCGTACGCACGATATTTTATAGGACCGTTTCAGTTTAATTTCAGGAATGTTTATGGTACTGGCGATGTGTGTCGTCCTGGAATATTTATGTTTTTGATGATAAGTCTCTTGACATTTTACGAATCTGTCCAGCAATAATAACAGTCGGATCGGTCTTTCAAACCACTCACATTTGCAGGCACATTAAATTTGTCACCATCAGTGTTTCTGAAAGTAAATACGAGCACACGGTGAAACCTTGCCAGCTGCCGCCATAACCTACTTCCAATCATCACGGCTTATAGATTTCTGCGACCAATCCTTCCTACCTAGTGATATACAGTGATTGTTACCTGTTGTAGATGCCTTGTGAATAAATAAATGAATAGTTAAATGTTTAGGATTTCGCAAACTGTTTTGTCTGTGCTCCACAATTTTTTGAAGTGAAAACTTCTTTAGGCGCGTTGAGCACTTTTTGGGTGAACAAAAATCATGGAACTCGCGTCATCATCACTGAACGCTTTCATGAGTTATATTTATACCTACTGTGTATATATGTGTACTTTTTGGGTGAACAAAAAGCGTGAAACTCGCGTCGTCGTCACCGAACGCTGTTTCCACTTCTATCGGCAGTCCCCAAAGACTGCCCCGTTTTTTTTTTTTGCCGAACTCCCGTCCTTCTTTCGCAGACGTGACCAGCTCCATGTAAAATTATTCAATTAGTACTTCGAACCCTACAACAAAGCACGTGCTTTTGGTTGGTGCCTGTGGGCAATGTACTGTTGCAATGGTACGAATGGTCGGAATGGAATTCAAAATTCCACACTGCTATGGTGATTGCGGAGGTCATGGTCGATACTCGATACCTATAATAATATTCTGTTCTTTGAAGTAAATGCAGTTCCAACAGATTATATGGATAGTCGGTGGTTATATTTGTAATTTGTATGGTGTTCATAATAAAGAGTATTCTATCTAATTCTATAGTCTGTTTAGTGCCCTTTAAAATAATATTTTTGGACACAATATAGCATTTTTTTACGTGGCAGGACTATCTTTCAAAGGCAACGGAAGAGAATCGTCAACAATGAATGGGATGGCATTTATATGTGGCAGCTTATGTGAATGACGCGGAGTAAAGAATAATGGGTTCAGTAGAACATTGGGGTCCTTTGGAATCACACAATCTGTGGCGAAAGGTTTTAATGACTGTCTATCGAAGGTTATACGAGAGCTTTTATTATCAACAGTTGCTCTCTATATTTAAAGTGGAAATGATATTATCAGACACTTGACACACAATCCAACGAACCAAGTACTTAAATGCTAACAGAAATAACTCAATTTTTATTGCAAAACATATTCTATTAGGTAGTATTGAAACAACAATAGCTAGTGATAATGTTGAATAGTGCATTCCTATCAGTGGACGCCACTGGACACTTTCTCTGTTTAACTTTAGAATTGTTTGTTGTGTTATATTTATACAAATTGTTAATTAAGTAATTTCTGTTTGTTTGTGTTTTCGTACTGATTCATTGTGAGTACTTGAATTAATTTTGGCGTTGACTGGCTTCTTGCTATCATCTTTTGCGAATAAATGTGGCCATCTTGTGAGTTTGGTCCTCTGTCCCTACAAGCACTCGCTCCCAGTTATTACTTTGGTGAGCTGGCTAGTGATTTTCAGTCCCTTGGCTGTTAGATATTGTTTCTCATTCATGAGATGCTGTTTTTGTGAAACCTGTTTATTCTCAAATTTTGTATACTGTTTTGGATAGATGAGAATGAAATGAAGAGATGGAATCTTCGTGACCTTTGTCATTGTGCACAATAAATATCCTTTTCATTAGAAACAGTCAGTAGACAACCATGTTTGCATGAAATAACATTGCCTAGGTACATCAATCGAGATAGGGCGCTGTTGAATGAAACTCTGTCATACTATTGCATAGTAGTTCAACACGTGTTTCTATCTGTTTAGAAAACTGACCAGTTAATTGATTATTATTGAAAGCTGTTTAATTGATTCTCCTATCTACTATCACGCCGCTTTTACCACACATTGTGGAGTTCAAAGGTGCATTTCGTAAGTGTCTTTGGGATAGGGCTATTTTAAGACTTCCTATGTTCAACTTCGTATGCAAGTCTTGTCTCTGCAGAACCTTCATCATTGTCGTCTGTAAAAGGGTAAGACTACTGCTATCTTGGATCCTTTATGACTTTTGGAGGAGAAGGGTCAAATGGCCTCGTATGAAAATCAATTAAATTTTATCACCAATCCCCAAATCTTTATGTTTCACTTCTGGGTTGGATCTCTTCACGGAGTAACTGACCTCCGTAATCGTCATCCTTTACAATATGTCATCCATTCTAGTTCAATTATTTTAACAATGCTCCACTGAATACGAAAATTTTGATTCCTCACAGCTGAGTAGTACGGCGCCTTCACGGCTTTATCAACCAATTTAGTATTTTCCAGTACCTACTCTATTCTACTGAACGATGACCTGTTACAAAAGAGCTATCATGTCAAGAAAGCTGCAGTAAATTGGTTTACTTTTCGCATTTGACACCTTAGTGTTTCATTTTTAGGTCTTCCTGTTCTTCCAAAGATTGACTGGTAAGCGACAAGCCTGCCAAAATACCCATAAAACTGATTGGATTCCTAAATAAGCTGTGCTTCTTATTGTTTACAATAACGAATATATTCCATCTTTGTTTGTCTTACTAAAAGGAGCAATTAGTGAAGCCGTCCTTATATCCGATACTTTATGAAAGTCAAACTGGAAAAACCTTCAAGTTTGTTTTTGATTTCGTCTATATTCGTTGCTATATTGACAGAAACATTAACATTAGATAATAAAGTACCGAATTTATTGATTGGGGCTTTAGCCACCGTATTTCCGAATGTAATAATAACTGAAGACATACTTGAAGTATAGATACTACTAGTCTAACTTAGTTAATTGCTTACTCAATTTGTATTGATTTTATATTAATAACACTTGCTGAGCAATTTGTTTCTTCTACTACCTATTCAATATCCTTATGATCAGGTTGCTACTACCTACCAGATTGGTTTTTAGCTATGAAAGGACCTTGACAGCCTTGATTAGGTGAAAAAAGACGATGAACAGCAGCGTATTAAAGGTTGACCCGAAAAGTAGAGAAAAGTCATGGTGACGATGGAAAGCTTCTTCGGATTGGTGGCTACTGTAATCACCACCAATCATTCTGCTAAGCTCGCTACTTATAACCGCATACGACGTCCATTGTGTTTAAAGACTCATTTAGCTACCATTTACAGTCTTTGTTCATTTAAACACACATTTCCCTATACTTAGTACGAAAACGCAACAACAATATACCTAATTGTCGCCAGAGAAAGCATGTGTGAAAGTGGTTCCGTATTACACGGTCCTTGAAACCGGGTTTATTTTTCTTTTATTATGAGATCTACCCACGGTGTGAGTAGATAATTTCATAAGGACTGATGTTGGTATAAGAGTCTGTTGTCAAATAATAAGCTTGTTTTTTCATTGTTTGAAGAATTACCCTATTAGATTTGGCATGCTCTAGCACAGGAGACATTCATTTTAAGCTTTTTCGGCTGAAATTGAACTGGTCCTTATTAACAGATCAAAAAAAAAAAAGTTTTCTTTGTCTTCGTAATGATTTTCCTAGTTATCGACAATTTGTTTTTTTATTTGGTCCTTCGGTCCAAAGTTGACCTATTATATGATTCTTATAATATTAAAAGACCTCGCACAATACAAAACATAAATGTAAAATAATCTACTACTGATTTCTCAGAAACATCTATATATATCGTCTTGAGCATGACCTTTGCTACTCCTAAGCTAAAGAGGACGACGCAAAAACACTTCAACACCTACGCGGTATTACTAACTTTCTTTTATTTTATAATACACACAAGACGTGATAATCAAGTCAGGCGAGTCTCACCTTACATAACTTTATTTTGTCCATGTTTCAATAATGTGAACGCAGTATTAAAGTTGCTTTGACACTGGAACAAGACAAACCGTGAACTCGCTTGGATTCAGCTAATCAAAGCGTCCTGTGGTTCCAATCCTGCTTAAATTCAGCCTATAACCGACCTGTGATCCTATTTAACTAATCACAATCCAGTGCTGGAATCTGTCGTAACGGGGTAATCCTGATCGTCAAGCGAGGTTGTGATACAAGATGTTTAACAACATGCATTGCTTGTACGAGCCGAAGTTTCGACAGAATGGTGACGAGAAAGGAAGATACACTCTGCTGGATTCTAGGTAAGTGTTTAACACTTGTACAACTGTTAAGAGTCTGATAAAGGGATTTTCCAGTACAATAGTTAGTGCTCTCTTATTGCATGGGTTCCTTTTAGTCCACCACGAATTGCAGTAAGTCTTTTGCACTTCGTTCCTGAATATGGGCGATTCCCAATGAACGATCATAATGGAATTGGGCAGACGAGTTGATGTTTCTAGTTTGTTGTTACCAGCAGATAAGACAACGCTGATGTCCATCCTCGAAGTTTTATGGCAATTCTTTAGTTTTATGAAACCCAGTTAGGACTGGGAGATGTCGACTGTTGTTGTGTTTTGCAGTTTATGTTACACATAAAAATAATGTGTGACATTTTTTAGCGAAGGATGTGCCCTGAACTATATTTTGTCTTTGATGAAACAGTTGCAGTTTTTTTTTTTTTTTTTAAAAAAACGTTGCCCCACACTAGGAATTTCTCCTGTGTCGTGGGTGCGTTTACAAACATTTAAATTCACATACACAAACAGCCAGACCCGGAACAACTAATTGTAGGTCATACAAATATTTGTTCCGTGCGGGAATCGAACCCGCGACACGCAGCGCAGCAGTCAATCGCTTATCCACTGCGCCAACCGTGCCGTCAAATTAGTCAGTTATTTGAAGCTACCGACCAGCTGTAATGCATCTTGCGTTAGGATTGCAGTCTGTAGGTGTATAACCAGCGCTTATCTGCTACGATCAATTAGAAAGTATTCACGATGCTAGCGTACCGGCAAGTAGCACCAAATCTTTGGCCCGATCATTAGGTAACTGCGCGGATCTAACATTCCTTATGTGTAAGATTTTGTTTGCAAACGCCCACATTTTCATAATTCATTACAAAAGAGTCGCCAGATTCGTTGCAAATTGTTTCGTAAGTTGGGCCCAGAGCCTGACCTCTTTTAGTTTAACTCCTTGCTTTAGTTTTTTATACTTAAACCTAATTCAATCTGGGATGCAGTACTAATCTGTTAATCTCAGGTTAATTTTGATCAACCTACACATCTGCTGCTAACCAGAGATGTGGCAGGATAGTTATTGATCTTGTGAGAGACTTGACGTGTCCAAAAACCGGAGTTTATTTTGACGCTGTGTAAATAAGGTATTTCAAAACTTACAGAACACACTTGATACGACAGTATATAGTCTTTCAAAGTGCATCAACACCCTCGGGCAACACTATAGCTGCCCTATAGTCTAATAGTATCATTAAGATGATGAATAGATAAACGTTCAAAATAATAATTATCACGTGTCAAATAGGAAACGTGAAAAAAAAACAATTAGTCTTAAACCTGCAATAAATTGCGATAGGTATAAACACAATAAACCGCAAACTTTATTATTTATAACTTGCTTAGCACGGAAATAGCTGTGATTATAACAACTATAGTTTTTATCAATAATTTCCTTGTACCTAACAATGTTGTTTTCCAATCTCGACGTAGTTGGCAACTTCATATTACGTACTTATTGCTTTACGCGTGTTTGACTGTATTTATTTAATGATCGGTGTATACAGTCCTCTTCACCATATCCGGTGAAATCGACAGTGACCCCGACTAATTTTCATTCCTTTCTGTATTTTACTCATTAAAGTTACCTACTTTATTGTCCTGTGTTACTGAAATAAACACTTCATTAATGCCAAAGTTTCTTTTTCACCTTCAAAAGCTGGTTTTAGGCAGTTCACGAGCCGAACTTATGAAGACCTGTTTCAAATACAAATTCAACACAAAATATGTATGCCTTTGCTCCATGTCTCAGCTTTTGTAGGGAATGTACCTACACAATACTCATGCACATATTGGGTATTCAGTACTTATCCAATAAGCCAAAACGTCAAATAAATACTTTCTTTATGACAGCTGCGCGCACGCGTGAGTCGCCGACGGCGACGCTACGAAATGTTGCCATTTTAAATATTATATTTTATATATTTAGGACTAACTATTGTGTTTATTTTATTTTTGTCTTATTATATATTTCTCTATATGCTGCACTGGTTGACGTCATCACGTCAACGCTGGCTGTCGCTGAAAACCGGCGTTGGGGCTCTGTCTCGCATAGGGTCGCAGCATTATGCTGAGCGATGGCCGTTTTGCGTGGATGTGACGGATATTTTCTCCCAAATTGTTATTTTGGTGTTTTGTTCTTTGCTTGCGACATGTGTACCGCAAATAACGTATTTTCTTTCTTTTATTGCACAATTGCATGCAACCCTCTTGCATCCTACCGTACCAGCTAATGCCATGTGTATTCAACTTCATGTAGGTTTAGGTTGTCGCCAAGCATCTGTTATCAACCCTAAATCTCTACCTACCCAGTACTCGTGTACCCACGATCAAAGTTCACGGCAGCCGCGGGTTACAACCAGTTGTCTAATAACAAAATAGCTCATGGCTGCATTTATACACTAATAACCTATTTTATCCGTTATCTGGCAGACAAGAAATGTAACACTCCCGTTAAAGTTAATGTGTTTGATTCTGTTTATTTGGACCATAATTTATCAGTCATTGTTTCGTTGGATTTCGGTAGGGGAAAATGGTCCTGTTTTAAATATTATTTTTATCCTTTTCAGCTGTTTAATTCGCACAGCTGAATATGGATCAAACGCCCAACTTGAAATGATAAGGTCAATTTTAGCTTTTTAAGGGTTAAAGTTCAATGTCCATAGGTTGAAATAATGGTGACACGCATACCTAATAAAACACTATAAATCATTACGTAGACGCAAAATTCGTCATGTATTGACGAATTTCATAATCATAATCAGAGGGAATAGGTTAGGTATCGTCATAAATTACCTTATCAACACAAACGGTAAAATCAATTAATTAATCATTATCCTGATAAGCAATAAGGACATTGATTTCAATAAACCTACTAGTAATTAAATGAGACAACTGAATGTCAATGTCGTACGTAATATCGATCAAGCTTGACATGGCGCCGTTTTCTAAGGTTATATCGGACCCCTTGGAGTGATGAAACACAGATCAAAATTGCGTATTCAATTAATGATATCCAATTCAACCATTAAACAGCTACCTTATAACCTATTAATGTGTTAGAGGTCAGAACTGCATCTAATCAGCTGTCATCAACGGACGTGACCCATATAATTCAACGTCGCAATTCAAATATCAATGTTTATTGTTAAAATAAATCTAACTAATGATCATTAATAGTTTGTTAGTGTTTCTGTTAGCGCGTGTTAAATGAACGCGTATTAATATAATACCTTTATTATAGAAATAAAACTAGTGATATTTCTAAATAATCTGGAATTTAAAGGCGGTTATTGACCGGAATTTTTGAGCCACAGTATAATTAAAGTACATACAAGTGTTTGCGTTGAATTTTAAAAGCTATATTTCTTTGGGAAAATTGCGAGAAATTTTAAAGGTTTCACTTGGAAACCTTACACGCAACTTTTTTGTTCTAACTCTAAGTTTCTAAAACCACGTCACAACTGAAACTTATTTTCTGGTGTGTGTGTCAATGTGCCAGTGTGTGTCACAATGTCGGTCCAAAGGGGCGGTGTCGGTAACTTTCGGTACTGCTTCTATTATTGTGCAAACACAGACTTTGAAATATATGACCTGGAAACTGAGGACACTGCAAAGAATACTAGGTGAATATGTTTTCTTATTTGTGGTGTAATTACGTGACACACGTTAAATGACAATTGATCGCAATGGGTTTCATTTTGACAGTTCAGCCACGTTCATTGCGTTATTTACGTTGTTGAGCTGACGAATTTTTCAAACCTATGAAGCAATGGTTTAGCAATATCCTTCAAAACTCTCGGATTGTGATTGAAAGTGTGTTACGAAATTGGGGTGCTGAGTAGCGAACATCATCCTCATTCTCCTATCTTTAAGCCAATTTATTAGAGGTTTGTGCTGCGTGCTTTCTTCTGTCATACATTTCTATAAGTATTCACTTCTTTTTCTAGCCATATCATATTCCACATATTTCATCCATTGTTTCGTTGGTTTGCCTGTATGCTTGTAGTCATCTTTCTAATGTGATAGGCAAGTCTATAGCCATTTATTGGACTGCACGATACAATTTAAAACTCTCGGCAATTCTTCCTTAAATTCATAAATATTCTCACACTATGACCATGTAAAGGGATTCAATTGAAAGTACATTTGCTATCACTACACTTATAAGGCGGCTTTTATCAGCTTTGTTTGCAACTAATTTCGATTTCTAAACGTTCTAGTCGATGCAACTGTTAACAGCTTCACGTTGGACCAACGTGTTAACTATATGTAGAGATCATAGTTGCGTATGAGTAATGATTTCCGTCAGTAGTTTATCCGCAAATACTATATGCGGGAATAGCTTATCTCTCTGTGCCGAACAGATATTAAAATGTTCTGTTATATCATATTCATAACATTTTGTTTTTATTTTTAACATTTTTGACCTTGACCTGTGTTCACTTTCAGCTAATTACATTTAATTAATTTGCGTAATATTGTGCTTGGTGTAGTTTTAATAGTATCATATAGTTAAGGTCGTGTATATCTTTGCTGCATGCAGTGGCGAGGCGTGGTAAAACGAGAGGGATAAGCCGGAGCTACATAAAATATAAAAAACACATTTAAAAAAAAATGCTTGTCTAATAATTGTTATGACATCACTTCAACTTTCATCGTGGCCGCGAAAAGTTACTTCTTGTTTACCTAACAAAATAACGGTGTCAATAAACCGTTTCATTAAATTCCTATGTATTTCGATCTACTTTTCTAATAAGAGCTTCATGCAAATTAGTGAAAATAATTGTATTCCTACCAGTCCCGAACTCATAAAACAGCTACGAATATGTTTTTCAGTCGGCACATTTTTTGATGAATTCGTCAGATTAAAATGCAAAATCTTTATTCCATAAACTACTACAATCTGAGAAAAGTAAACATGGGAAACAATACATTTTTATTAAATTTACAACTGCCACTCAACCATTGACATTTAACATTAAAATGTTTGAAAAAACCATCGCGTCGTTTGTAATTTATAGTCATATCTGGGCGAGCATGGCCATAGACGTATAATAAAGTATACGTCTATAAGAACGGCCTAAATTGTTTTATTTTTCAATAACCTTCAAAAGCATATTTGCTCATAAAGCAAATAATCTACATGCCGCCGTCCTAACCCTACTGATCCCACTAATTAACTTTGAAATCTACTCTAAATAAGTAATTTCAATTTATTAAACTATGTCCTTACCCCAAATACCTAATTACAATGTCGATATTGGCAAAACATAGCGCACTGTCTAATATTTAAGATCTTTGTATATTATCACCTATGTTTGACAAATAAATTATTCTATTCTATTCTACAACGTACTTTTTTTCACTAAACTCAAAACATAAACAACTACACTATTTTAATCACTGTTCTATACCTACAATAATAAACTAACGAATTAAATTTAAACTGAGCAAATAAAATGTAAATTAACTACTTAATTGTACTAATTATATGGTTCTAATGCGATTACGTCAAAAAACAATCACACATTGTCAATCGAATGATGAATGTTATGATGTCCGAACTCCGAGCCGAACGCATTACGAAATTCAACGACAATAAACGAACAACTGAGCGAACTGACCGAACATTAGCTCATTCATTTTCGTTTCACGACGCGCCTGCGTTATATTATATCGTAACTCGGTACAGAGCGACTTACCCGGTTGCTAAGAAACAGCGGTGTCACGTGACCGAAGTGACGTCAACCGGACTTTATTTTCTATAGAAATTGAATTCACGATAAGCCGGACGCGCCTATGAGTTATTTTAGAGCGAAATGTTTTGTTGTTGCGACATAAAGACAAAAAAAATAATGTAGGCGTTTTGTAATGTTTTAATTTTATGGTGTATGATTATTCAATGACGATAGAGTGGTGGGGTTCCCGAATTTCCGAAGGAAAGCCATTACATTACGAAATTCAACGACAACAACTGACTCGTTTCACGACGCGCATGCGTATTCTATCGTATCTCGGTACAGAGCGGCTTACCCGGCTGCTAAGAAACCGCGGTGTCACGTGACCGAAGTGACGTCAAGACGGACTTTATTTTCTATTGAAATTGAATGCACGATAAGCCGGACGCGCTTAAGACTTATTTTAGAGCGAAATGTTTTGTGGTTGCGACATAACGACTACAAATTTAATGTAGGCCTTTTGTAATGTTTTAGTTTGATGGTGTATCAAATACTTATATTGTGATTATTCAATGACGATAGAGTGGTTGTGTTCCGAATTTCCGAAGGGAAGCCGGTAGGAATCGGGTTGTTTGAAGCCATCGCCCCTGGCTGCATGTTCTCTTAAAAACAAATTGTGGAAGAGATTTTCTCTTCCACAATCTGTTCACAGACAATCATTCTGACTATGCTATACCTAGTTGGACTAAAATCCTGTTGAGTAGTAGCTGAGATCCTTATAAAACAGTTGGTCTGCGGAGATACATCTGCATCACACCCATTTCTAATGCCAAGCAATGCGTGTCGAAGATCATTGTCAGTTTGTCTTTAAAGTTGGCAATCGCCTGGTTAATAAAGGCGCTGGCAACCACTTTTCTTCAATATAACGAGTCGGTTTGCCAACCATATAAAAAGATAAGCCTGCACGAACGTCCAATTAAATTCCTCTTATCAGTTTTTCCAGATAATTGCAGAGAAACAATACAAAGCCCAATATAAACAGATATTGGTTAATACCAACTTTGTTTGGTATACATGTCTCGTTTACTCTGGCCGCTCGTGGCGCTATCTGTAAACATGCCGCCAGTGTATGATGTAATGTGTTGACTAAAAATACTGATACTACGTCTATGTATGTACTGAAATGTGTTATTTTCTCTTGGCCGTTGTCCTTAGCCTTGGTTCCTAGTTTTTTGATTATTGCTAAAAGGAGATCAAAAACAAAAAATCGTTTTGCATACTAATTTTTCATTCCAGTGTATATCTTGCGATAAATTGGGGTATCTTCAGTGACCTTAGAGATTGCACATTTTTACCGATATTTTTTATATCTTTTCTACAAAAGCGCACACAGTACAAATTTAAACAACATAATTATGGCATCGATAAAAAGTTGTTAAATCATAATTTATTAGCAAGTTAGGTAATGATAAAGCAATAAATGCCTTTTTATGTTGGTTTAAATAATTTTAACATCGTTACTTAATATGAATATTGCTTTATCACGCTGCATCATAAAATGCCATAAGTACCTACTTATTATTACTCAACAATTACAAACCTTTAGTATGTTCGAAAAATAATACACTTATCTGTGTAATGCGCAACAGAGGATCCATCCTGTCAATTTGCAACGATAAATATTATTACTTGTTTGTTTTTCACATTTGTGAAAGCTTTTAAACGTTTAGGCGGCTTATTATTCAATTCACCGCTAGTTCCTTGGGGCCCGAGCGTGTGAAAAAGCATTAATAACCTCAGCAGTACTCAGTACGCTTGGTTTTAGGACATTCGCCTCCTGAATTTGTATGGGCTCAGTAATCCTCTTAATACAGGTCTAAAATAGACCTATGACTCTCTGAAAACATATTGTTACCTGCGTACCAGATGCCTAGTTTATACGATGGCAGCGACTGGACCAAGTGACTCGGAATTTCGGACCCAGTCGGTGGGTTCATGTAGACGAGATCGGCTAGTGGCCCGAAAATAGACGGGAAGGTTAATCAACTGGACTGACTTGAGGGCGCGAAATCAGCACGACTGGGTTGAAACTAGAGTCTACACGAGCCCAGTTGCAAGTCAGCGCTGGACTGCCTCACTGTACTGTCACATTACTGGGCTCGTATACACCTGCCTTAATATTATTGACAGCTGCCCTTTTGAGTTGGTGACTAACGTGTTCTTTTATTTGTTTCAGTAATGGCGTGAACGTAGAAGGCTCCACCCACAGACAGGTGGTAGATCTCATCAAGTCTGGGGGCGATTGTCTCACACTCACTGTCATCTCTGTCACACAAAGAGTAAGTCCTACTTCACTTAAGTATGAGCCCGCATCCGCTTTCTAATATAAAGTGCGATCCTTAGTTAAAATAGCGCTGGGAAGTCAGACTGACGGTATAGTGATCATGCGCAGTATGTTGTTTCCTATCCTCTTGGCATAATTTTTAAACATATTTCACCAACAAGAAGAAAATAATGATCTCGCTTTTGTTGTAACACAACACAATTTATAGAAGTTTATAAAACCCGCCGCGAACTGAGCGTTGATTTAAAATTGATCAAATTAAATGTTCGAATGAAAATAAATGAAACAGTTTAATTTGAAACAGTTTTAATTTTAAGTTTAATTTTAATAAATGAAACAGTTTAAATTTAGTAGAAGCAAGCTGTGTTATTCGTATTCTACCGGATACGACTATGTGTAAATTTTCCTGACTACATAGTCGTAACTTGGAAGCCAGTAACTGATAATAATGTCCTGAAAGTCAACCACATATTTGCTCATAGTCAACACTGAACCCTCATCTGATACAGGAAGCAGAACGCCTAGAGCCATGCGACGACGGCTCAGCGCCTGTTGGCGTCATAGGCGGCGCGGCCAACTCCCGCGCGACCGTCTACCAACGTTACGACTACACCGACAAGCGTTCCCTTCCCGTGTCCATACCGGACTACCGGATCGTGATGGAGAGGAATACCGGAAGGTCTTTTGTGGCCTTCAACGTTCATATGGCAGGGAGACACCTGTGTAGCAGACGGTATAGAGAGTTTGCGGCGCTACATCATACGCTTAGGAAGGAGTTTCTAGGTTAGTAATAAAGCCGTTATAAGTTAAGAATAGGGCCAAGAATTGAACCTTGGGGTACTTCCCTTTTTAATTAGAAAAACTAAACAAGTGACGCCTTTGACACTAACTTTTTGCTGCTGTTTTAATTCATAGGGAAATACAACCGATATCTTATCCAATAAATCCCTAGCGGTTTACTTTACAGTTAAGTTTATAATTTGTCAAAGCAATCTAAAACCTTTGTGAGCTCATAAAAAAAAATGAATCAAAGCAATAGAAAGTGTTTGTAATGCTATAAATAATGTTGAATTTCAGGGTTCAACTTCCCCAAGCTGCCCGGCAAGTGGCCGTTCACACTGAGCGAACAACAGTTGGACGCCAGGAGGAGAGGACTCGAACAGTATTTAGAAAAGGTTAACTTCATCTGGTTAAAATAGACGTCCTAATGGCACTGCAATTAATGATCTTTATTGAAATTTTGGCATAGTCACAGTTTCGCAAACGGATATGTTATGGCAGTATAGTATGATTAGTATTTAAGATGTGGCTCTAACCATCATCTTGAAATACCGGACAGACACTTATTGACCATCTTATATTCGAAATGAAATGAAATGAAATTGTTTATTCTGTAAATAGGATATTGCAATCACTTTTACACGTCATATTAAAAAAAAATAAGAAGAAAATGCTAGATGAGTTCGGCGTTTCCTATCTGACTACTCTGAGAAGAAAGACCGAAACAAACTCAGAGGTCACAGTCTCTTTTAAAGTCCAGACATAATCTTGGTCAGGCCATATGAGGACCATGTAGATTAGTGTCTGAAATGGTCTTTTGAGGAAAGAACCACACAGATTTGAGTGGACCTGTCCAGTCAGTGCAAGCATTTGTCAGTAATCGTAGAGCTCAACTCAGAACTTAAGGAGCTCAACTCAAAGTACGATGCAGTAAAACCAACACAATAACTAACTCTAACTTTACTACTAAAATCCACGCTAGTCATTTTTAAGGTTGAACTACTCGCGGGCTCGAATTATTTGGTGGGCATGGCAGAAAAAGCACGCTGTCTCATCTGGCATCGTGTCCGACAGAGATAGTATCAGTGATGAGCAGTTAGACACTGATCTACACGTACAACGTCTAGTTCGCACGCACACAAACACCGTTCCGAACAAATTTCTTAAAACGAGCGCGTAAAAAATTACAAAAAGTCCTTTGAGCTGTGTCGGTGCCGACTTTGTTTTGGAGATTTTACACTTTTATTACTTATTTACTCCAAAAGTTGCGTAAAAATTTGCAAGAAAAAGGAATCTTTGTTGGCTCTTAATTTTTAATGGCTTATTATTTTACTATTCTGTTTCCGCAAAGACAAAATTAATAATGAGTCAAAACTATATCACGTTTAACTTTTTATGTACAATGTCAAACACTGGAATAAAACCCCTCCGAAATGTTTATGGAAAAACTATCAATTAGTTCAGCCATAACACAGCTCATTTCGTCACAGGTATGCGCAGTCCGAGTAATAGCAGAATCAGACGCTGTCCAGGAGTTCCTGACAGATTCAGACGACTCCTCAAACCCCACACCAGTAGACCTGAAGGTCTTACTCCCAGACAAGGAGGTCGTCACGGTCAGCGTACTCAAATCTACCAACGCTGATGATGTTTATAGAGCAGTGTGCGAAAAGATCGGGCTTTCCAAATCGGTGCAGAAGTATTTCTACTTGTTCGAGATTGTTGAGTACAATTTCGGTGAGTGATTTGTGTTTTTTTATTGTTATCTATTAAGATTCATAAATTGTTTATTTAGTGTTCATATTTAAAAAAAAATGTACTAAGAGTGACATTGCAATCGGTGGGATCGTGGTCTGTCGCGTGTGTGGCATATTTGAAAATTGTTGATTGTTACTTAATTTGTTTCTTAATTTTATTTAAACAAAACAGTTTTATATTTTTTGCTTTGCCCTGCAGGGTCCGTAATTGTACCTGAGCTTTAAGCCATTGCAACACCTTTATACCTACATTATGGAAAGCAAATAAAGATATGAATATGAATTTCTAAATAAGAAGTTTCGCTGCTAATAACGCACATAAATCATTAAAAGAGTTGCCCAGACAACTATCACACTTATACTCATTAGAGTCAACGAAACATTATTTTCGATAGAAAACTTTCTGTGAAAGACGAGGATTCTATACCTTTCAATCCATACACAAATGAATGGCCGAAATTCGAATAATAAAATTCAATATCTTTCTTTTAGAACGCAAACTCCAACCAAATGAGTGTCCTCACTCGCTTTACATACAGAACTACTCGACAGCATCCAGCAGTTGTCTGTCGATACGCAAGTGGTTGTTCAACCCGCGCACCGAGATATCCGTCGTCGCCGAGGACACTACCGCCGCTGCCTTTATATTCTGGCAGGTAAGATAACATAGTAAACAGTGCAACTTTATCATCTTTCTGTCTTTATCCCAATTAATTTCAAAGCAGATTATGTTTTTTTTCCCATACATCTTAATTTCTCTGTCAGTCTGCATCATTGATGTCTTTCCATATTTATTGCTACTAGCGCACTAAGCCAAAAAAATACTGTTTACATGAAATTGTGTAGTGAGGGTACATGGACTAGTTTTTTTTTTGGGCGTGAAATTATCAAATAACTTCTCCGAGAGAGCGGGACATCCCCGACATGGACTAGCCTGCGGTAGCGACAGTTATTCTGTTCTTGGTTTAAATACCTACCAAAAGTTTACACAACCCAGTATTATTTTGTTCAGCCTTTCCTTATACGCCACGTCCTCATAGTGTATCTCGTTGCGCAGGCAGTGGAGGACGTGAACCGCGGCGTGTGCGTGGCGGGCGCGCGCCTGTACCAGCTCAAGGCGCTGCAGGACGTGCGGCGCGCGCCCGACTACCTGGCGCTCGCGCGCGCGCTGCCCGGCTACGGCCACGTGGCCTTCCCGCCCGCGCGCACGGACTGCAGGGCCACGCCCGCGCTCGCCATCACTATCGGTATGTGCTCTTACTAATATTTGCTGTTTTGACTTTTTAAGTTAGGTGCGAAGATGATCTTCGAAGGCGGTAGGAACACAGTGTAGATGGAGCGCCGATCTTCGCAGAGTGCGTAGTAACGACTGGATGAGGGTTGATGGCGTGCTATTAAAGAGATCTACGTCCAACGATAGACCATTATATAGGTTAATAATTTTGATGATAGACAAAACTTCGACAGCCGTGTTAATAAAGCGCTCTGATACAAAAAAAAAATTAAAGGTGTCTAAAGACCTTTCCTCACTGGTCGGTGTGTCTGCGGTGCGGGATCGGTATGCTCGGTACACTCTGTACCGAAAGCTTACCGAGCGCCTATATTTCAATGAGCGTTGACTGCCCGGTATACGCGGGATCGTTTCGGTACCACATGACATCACGCTTTTTACTACATCGATACCGGAAGCTTATCGAACGCCTTATATATTATATATAATAATACAAATGCGAAAGTGAGTTTGTGTATTTTGTTCGTCTTTCACGCTAAAACAGCTGAACGGATTTAGATGAAATTTGATACCTACTTGAGTTGACTTTTTATCCCGGTAGTACGTTCCAGTGGAAACGGCCAAAACCACATAAAATCATTAATTTAGATGATACTGAACCCGACTCGGTGGGCAGTACCGGTCAGAGATGTTACAGTTTTATGGGAGCCCAATTCTTCTCTTCAAAAAATTAAAAATTGGCAGACATTTTCATCACAATATATCTGATATTAAAAATGTTCATGGGTTTCGTAATTTTATTAAGAAAAAGTTTGTTGCGATTTAGTTACCACCTATTTCAAAAACCAAAAGAAACTTTCGAAGCCGCCCGACAAATGCGCGGTGCTTGTTACGCTCTTATCCCTCAAGACACCGATGATGAGTCCGACAATGAATAAAAACGATGAAATTTTTTCAATAAACAGTATTTTTCAAACGTTATCCCAGTCTCCTTTTCATCAATTTATTTAAAAAAATATTTAATTTTAGTTCGATGGCTTCGGATAAGCTCTTTATTAATCGTACCGAAAAACGTCGAAATATGGTTTATTCATAATTTCTGATTATCGAATAGATTTCTGATTAGTAACGTGAGACACTAAATTTGTCTGATATAATTTTTGTAATACATGTGGACAACCTTTTTCATTCTGTTCAACAATTTTATGGCTGGTAATTTGAGCAATTTACCAGCTCGGTGCCAGAGTTTCTCTGAGAGATTTTTTCAAAGATATCGGTATCCTCACAGTGGCATCACAATTCATTTTCGCCAACATATTATATATTAGGCAAAATATACACTTATATACTAAAAACAGTGATATTCACAATGTTAACACTAGAAATAAGGACAAACTACGTACTCCCTTTCACCGGCTTCATAAGGTTCATAACTCATTTGTTGGGCTTGGTATAACCTTTTATAACAAGCTACCTTCTTCTTTGCTAGATTTGCCTTTTAATGCGTTCAAAACTAAAGTAAAATCCAACCTCTCTTCAAAGGCATACTATTCTATCAACGACTACTTAAATGATAAGAATAGTTGGTCGCTGTGATTAACTCAAGACAATGTTTAAATGTTCTTTCTCCAGAATTAGCTTACTTACTGACAGGTTATATGAGTTTATATAATTGTTTATAATTTTACTAATTTTACTTTATTTATTGTTGACATAATCTACTCATTACTGTTTTTTTTTATTAGTTGTATTGCAATATGTGGTTAGCTAGCGACCTCGATAATTTTTTACTTTACCTCAATGGTCCTAGTTTATCAATTATAACTTCTAGTTACAGCTATATGTAAGCGGGCACGCCCTTTATGTCTGGAGGCTTTTATTTAGATATTGTTTTCGTTAAGTTATTTTTATTTCTGCTTGAGTATAGTTCTCGATGTTTTTGGTTGGTATATTGGCGTGTGCTAGCTGTCATATGGCTATTAATTTTATAATTTAAATTATGTTTTGTGTTGCGTAATGTAAATATCATTTTGCATACTATTATATAGAATCTTTTTTACTGAACAGACAGCTGTGCTGCTGGGGAGTTTGTTGCGCCACTTCTTCTTCCCAGCTAAAGCACTAGGAAGTGGTGAAGGGTGGGCGTTTTGGGGGACTGTCTTATGTAATTTTGACGTTCGAAAAGTGCTGATTCTCAGCCTAGTTTGAATAAATGACTTTTGAATTTTGAATTTTGAATTTTGAACAGTTTTCAGACAGAATGCTATGATGCTAAAAATTTTCAACTCGTTCAAAATGGTTTCAACACACATAATATGCTCACATTATCTTCTGAAAAATGATTTATTCGCATTAACTGACCAATGTTCGCATGAAAACATGATTTTCAGACGGGTTTAATTTTTTGCTTCATTTTTAATTTTCTCAAATAGTCTTCCTGGGTACGTGTGGTTTCTGAAAATTGTGTTTTGGTATCTAAAACCTATCCTAAACCTATTTTATCGTTCAATAACATTCTTAAAATTAGACAGATTGCTATGAAACAGTTCGGTATTTTACTTTTGACATTTTAAAAATGCGGTCAGGTCAGACGAGACGCGGATTTTTTTTTTAAATTGCATTTCGTCAAAAATTTTGGTCATGCGCTCTCGTACCAATAGAATTCATTTGAATTTGGAATTCTAAATGAAAGTAGTGCGGTACCGTTTCGGTACAGAGTGCTTACCGACCAATGGAGAAAGATAAGCGAGTTTTAGTGAGAGACTACTAAAAAAACGTACTTTAAACTTTGAGTGAACAGTGAATTTCAAAACCGTGATACTTTATTACTCAAACCCTTTAGTGAGTTACATGTGTTCCCTGTGCATATAATCCAAGTTTACGTGCAATAACACTCATAATAAGGAATATAATTAACTGCGAGTGATTTTCTGCGAACATTGACCGCCAAAAAAATCGCTTTTTTTTTCATCACAACATTTGAAAAATATTGCGTACAACACCATCTAGCGCATATCATATAAACAACGAGATAACTAGTGTTACCAAACATCTAATAGTGTTGTCAGACTGTTTTGGTGTCGCTTAATTTCAGAAGCGTTCATGAATGAAAGTACGTACATTATATGAAACAGTCACAGGACTTTTTTCTTTATGCATCAGTTTTTTTTTATTAAGCTGCACAAAGAAAAAAAAAGAAGAATCAAATATTTTCATAAGTATGACTATCAAAACGCAATTATTTGCAATATCTAAACGCAGAACCTGGGACGGTAGCTATGGAGTTACCATACTCACCAGAATATGGTATTTCTATAATTGCTAATTAGCAGAATTTTGGTGGTAGTGGTTTCATCGTTTAAACTATTAAGAGTCTCGTACTACCTCTTTTTTTAGAAGAGTATTACAGGACAAGACGTTAATTATTATTGATAACTTAGTTCTGTTCCATCAAATCTAAGACATTTTGGAGCAGCAGAATCCTGTCCCTTGAAACACTAGAGTATTACTCCAAGCTTTGGAGCCGGTACCTTTGTATTTGCAACATGTTTTATATTAATAAATATGTATTTGCTTATTGTGTATGACAGTTAAATTAATCTACTATGTATATGGTTTTTGGAGAATTTAGCTTCCATGGCAAAATTAAAATCTATTGATGTCACCTTCAAATCAGAAATGTCTTAATTGTCATATTTTAATGTCATTACTCTGTTTTGTCTTGAGGTGTCGTTGTAAATATTCGTGGATTAGTTTTCTCTTAAATATTTGTGGCTTAATCCAGGTGTGTAGAGATGATCGAGTATAATGCAATGCCATAGGTTACAGTTGATGCTACGAGGGTGAATCAAAAAGTTCTTAGAATTGCATATATATAAAACCTTTTTGGGAGAAGTTTGATATTCAAATTAAAGAGTGTCAATCACACAATATTTATGCAAACTGTCACTTGTTTTTGTCAGTTCGTTCGCACGTAATAATTTTTTTTGTGCAACGAGTTGCTAAAAACCCAAAATTATGGATAAAAGAGTTACTGCGGTGATAAAATATCTCAGTTTGAAAAAAATGTCTACGAAGGAATTTTTTTCGGACATTCAGCAGACATTAGGGGATGATGCTGCCTTATTCTAAGGTTGCGTACTGGGTGGCTGAATTAAAAAAAGGTATCAAGCTGTAAAGATGACCCGCGTTCTGGGCGGCCTTCAACCTCCGTTACGGAAGAAAATGTCAAAAAGGTTGAGAATCTGGTTTCGGAAGACAGAAGAATATCTATAAAACATATAGCTGAGATCCTAAAGATATCATTTGGTAGCGTTCAATCCATTTTAATTGATTCACTGGGGTTCAAAAAAGTGTCGCAAGATGGGTAGCACGAATGTTAACCGACGAAAACAAAAAGCGACGTTTGGAAATTTCTAAGCGTAATCTCGAAATGTTCCAGCGTGATTCGGATAATTTTTGCCGTCGCCTTGTCACCATGGATGAAATGTGGGTCCACCATTTCGATCCTGAAACTAAGAGACAAAGCATGTCTTGAAAACGACCATCCTCTCCATCCATTAAAAAAATTCAAGTTGCTCCTACCGCTGGCAAAGTTATGGCCTCAGTGTTCTGGGATAGTGAAGGAATCCTTTCGAAGTTTCCTAGTGAAGGAATCCTAGGCCAGACGATTACTGGATATTATGCAAATTTAATCCCGAAAGTGCGTGAAGCGATTATAGAAAAACGTCGTGGAAAACTATCGTTGGGCGTGTTGTTTCTTCAAGATAACGCTCCTGCTCATCGATTGGAAGTTGCGCTCAACGCAATCCGCTGTGCTGGCTTCAATCTCCTTGACCACCCACCATATTCTCCGGACTTAACCCCAAGTGATTTTCACTTATTCCCAAAATTATAAGAGGACATTCGTGGAACAAAATTTTACGATAATGTCGCGGTTATGGCTGCCGTAGAGGAGTTTTTCGAGAGTCAAGAAAAACGTTTTTTTTCACAAGGAATAAAGAAGTTAGAAACGCGTTATTCTAAGTTTCGCGTTATTCGTTCGAGATTATATAGAAAAATAAAATATTGTTGTTTAAATCTTTGAATTTTTTAATATTGATTCCAAGAATTTTTTGATTCACCCTCGTATTATGTGTGATGAGCATCGTATGGTGATGCTGACGGCAAGCATGAAGACTGCGCCAGCTACTCAGTTATTCGAAGAAGTTCTTCTTAGATTAGAATGTAATAATATAATAAAAATGATTTATTTAATTAACAAATAAATGTTTTATTTTTGCTCAATGCATAATAGGTTGGAATAAGCCGACCAAGATATCTGTAAGACAACATGATGGGCCGCCAGCCTGAATATCTTCACAGGTCTTAAATTCTACATTCGTCTTTGAACCAAATAAGATATGCTAAAATATAATAAGATATTAGGTATTGGCAGACATTTTTAAATACCTAGCCTAGTACCTAATATTGAAAATATTTGTAAATGACATCACAACTGACAGTTGTGTGTTGTCCAATTAAGCCCACTGACATGTATCGTCAGTAATAAAGCCATAATTCACTGGACAAATGTCCCGCGACACCAGTCGCTTGAAACGTCGGGCGATCTTAACCAACCTCTCTAGATATCTTGCCCCCAAAAGCGTTGGTTTCATTGATTTGCCTTTATAATACCTATGAAATTGCCGTTTTGTATGAAAAAATTTAAACGATTTTTTTTCATGTATTTTTTATTTGTATTAATCGAAGTAATCACCCATGCAATGAATGCATCTTTGCCAACGCAGTGGCAGTTTATTGATGCCCTTTTTAAAGAAATCAGCTGGACGGGAGGCAACAAATTCTTCAAAGGCATTTTGTACTGCCTCTCAGGTATTGATTTTTTGTCCCGCCAAGAAGTTATCCAAATTCTGGAAAAAGTAGTAGTCTGTAGGCGCAAGGTCTGGTGAGTAGGGCGGATGACGGAGAGCTTCCAACCCCAGTTCTTGCAACTTGGAGACCGTCTGTTGTTCAGTATGAGGTCGCGCGTTGTCGTGCAGGAGCAGCGGAGACGAGCGATTGACCAATGCTGGTTGAGATGTGCCAGCTTCTCCATCATTGTGTTCAGTTCTACACAGTACACATCTGCAGTAATGCTCACCCCGTTTGGTAAGAAGCTGTCATGAATCACACCGGCGCTAGACCACCAAACAGTGACCATCACTTTTCTAGGGGTAAGTTTTCGTTTAGGGCATTGTTTAGGTGCTGAACCAGGATCCAACCAACTTGCTGAGCGCTTGCGGTTATCAAACAGAATCCATTTTTCATCGCAGGTAACAATGCGGTTCAAAATTCCTTCATTTGTGTGTCTGTTGTGCAGTGCAAGGCACGTCTCGACGCGTACTTCGCGCTGGCGATCATTGAGTTCGTGGGGCACCCATTTGTCAAGCTTTTTTACTTTGCCAATTTCTTTCTCTCTCTTTCTCTCTTTTTAATTCAGCCGTAGATTGTGTATCATCAGCTTCCACAATCGCCTTTAATTCGTCATTGTCGACCAAAGTCTTCGGACGACCGCGAGGTTCATTTTTCAGGTCGAAATTTGCTGTTGCTGCCACGACGGTACTCATATTCCATAATTACTCGAATTTTTAACGTAGCCATGATGACGAAGAGATTGAAATGCGATGAAGATGTAAAACTAATCAATAAACAAATTACTACTTTTGGAAAAAAAAACTAGTAAAAAACAAGAATTCTTAGCCACACAAAAATTATTTTGATTTGAAATGGCCAGTACTGCAGAACAGCAATTTCATAGGTAAAGACCTAATATTATATTATCAATAACCCGCAACTTCGTCTGCGCTTCAGGATATAAAATATAGCCTATGTCCTGACCCAGGGCATCAAATCCGTTCAGCGGTTTTAGCGTGAAAGCGTAACAAGCAAACAAACTCACTTTCGCATTTATAATATTAGTTTGGAGGACACGTTCACATTAGTAGTAAGACGTTTTGTCAATCCTCAAGTAATTATGACTACTTGCTTTGCATAGAAGTGTTTAGAGTACAATAGGACATGAAGCTGTTCTCGAGGTCCAATGTGTAGAGGGTTTAATATACGAAGTCAGCTACTAGTGCGACTTTTCTCTTCAGTAGCCATTATCGGAACTATTCATTTCCGCCATCTTTGAATGTCATATGCTGCTTACTCGTTGATTTACTGCATAATAAACTCTTTGGTTTACTGTCATGGGGTCTGTTTATACGGAGCTACTTGCTTTTAAACAACGTGTGGCGAAACCCAATATTTGAAAAATATGCTGTGATTACCTTTTATCTTAATTTGACCGAGATCTATCTTTTGTGACTATTTTTATGAATGTACGCAAAGTTAAGTGCGACACCCAAATTACATGGAGTGCTGCCTTTCTTCTTTACTGTAATTACTTTATTATAGATGAAACTGACATCTATTATCTATACTACGAACTAACATGGCTCTAAAGGATATAAGATCACTACTTTTGTTAAGTAAGTAATTGAACAGTTGGCCTCGCGGTTTAGGTGTTGGCTTGTAATTCCACCGTCAACTGTCGTGAGGACCGGTCGAATCCTGCCGAGTGAAATACTTTTAGAATTTATTTTGATTTCATTTCATTATTCTGATAATTTAGGGCGCATTTGCAAATCGACGACTGGGTGGAGGACCTGAGCGGCTCAGTGGCCCTAATTTCGTCGGCCGCCGCCGGTACTCCGTCCCTCGAGGCTGTTAAGAGAGGACGGGGTTGCGTTGCAGCACGGTTCGGGGAGATCGTTGTGGTAGGGGTATACTTCTCCCCGAGCCGAACTCTTGCCGAGTTCCACAACTCCCTTGCGGAGTTGAGAGTCGTCGTCGTCGGGTTCTGTTCCCTTCCCGTGTTCGTCCTCGGGGACTTCAATGCCAAAAATGTGGTTTGGGGTTCCCGGTACACGGACACACGGGGCAGGATGGTGGAGGACTGGGCTCTCGAGACAGGCCTGGTCGTCCTGAACCGGGGTTCTGTCCCCACGTGTGTGCGGATGTGGGGTGAACAAGTGGTGGACATCTCGTTCGCCAGCCCCGCTCTGTCGCCGCATGTCATTGACTGGCGCGTCATGGAGGGGGTGGAGACCTATTCCGATCACCGGTACATCCGGTTTGACGTCTCCGTCCAGACCTCGAGTGCGCCGGTCCGACAGGCCCCGAGTGGTCCGCGGTGGGCGTTGAAGCAGCTGGACCGGGAGCTCCTCCTGGAAGCCTCGATCGTGCAGGCCTGGGTGTCATCACCGGACAGGCCTGCTGACATCAACGACGAGGCGGAGTGGTTCCGGGAGGCCATGTCCGAGATATGTGACGTGGCAATGCCCCGGGTCCAGCCCGGACGTGCCTTGCGCCAGTACTTGTACTGGTGGTCGCAACAGCTGACGACACTGCGCAATGCGTGCGTTGCTGCGCGACGCCGGTACACCAGGCACCGCAGGCTCCGTATTCGTCCTCCGGATACGGAAGCCATTCAGGCGGAGCTGTACGAGGAGTACAGAGTGGCGAAGACCGCCCTCCAAGCAGAGATCCTGCGGGCCAGGGCAATGGCCCGCGAGGAGTCGCTGGAGACTCTGAACAGGGACCCGTGGGGACGCCCATACAAGATGGTGCGGGAGAAACTCCGCCCATGGGCTCCCCCGCTGACGCACAGTCTCCGGCCGCAGCTTGTGGGGGACGTGGTGAGCGCTCTGTTCCCTTCGAGAGGGGAACATGCCTCCCCGCCCATGGCTCCGCCTACTGCGGTGCCCGATGCGGATCACACCGCCGACGACGACGACGATGCTCCGGAGGTGACCGAGGTAGAGATGAGAGTGGCGGTACGTAGGCTGAATGCCAAAAATACCGCCCCAGGACCCGACGGCTTACCTGGGAAAGCCTGGGTCCTGGCCTTGGAGGCTCTCGGGCCTCGACTAAGGGGGCTCCTAAGCGCATGCTTGGAGAGGGGCCAGTTCCCACTTCGCTGGAAGACGGGGAAACTGGTCCTCATCAAGAAGCCGGGGCGCCCTGCGGACTCTCTGTCCGCTTACCGGCCCATCGTGCTGCTCGATGAGGTGGGCAAGCTCTTTGAAAGAGTCATTGCAGACCGCCTCGTCGGGCGGTTGGTGCGGGTGGGGCCGGATTTGGCGGAGAGCTAGTTTGGTTTCCGCAGGGGGCGCTCTACGGTGGACGCCATCATGCGCGTGCGAGCCCTCACGACGGGGGACGCTGTGGCCCGGGGTGGGGTCGTCCTGGCGGTGTCTCTAGACATCGCCAATGCCTTCAATACCCTGCCCTGGAGTTGCATCAGGGAGGCACTCCGGTATCACTGGATGCCGACCTACCTCTGTCGTGTGGTCGAGGCCTATTTGACGGACAGGGCCGTCATCTACCCCGGTCACCAGGGAGAATGGAACCGGCAAGAGATGTCGTGCGGTGTCCCACAGGAATCGGTCCTGGGGCCGCATCTGTGGGACATCGGATACGACTGGGTGCTGCGCGCTGACCTCCCTAGCGGCGTCAGCGTCGTGTGCTACGCTGACGCCTGGCGCAGGGGAGGTCGCACCAGGCGGCGGTTGAACTAGTGACACACGGGGTTGCGACAATCGTAGACAGAATCCGGCAATTGGGACTCGAGGTAGCCCTGCACAAGTCCGAGGCCATGTGTTTTCATGGTCCTCGGAACGCGCCACCGTTGGCGTCCCAAATAACGGTAGGAGGAGTTCACATCGGCATCGAGTCGACGATGAAGTACCTTGGACTCGTCCTCGACAGCCGGTGGAACTTCGTGGAGCATTTCCGACGTTTGGCTCCCAGACTGGAGCGGGCCGGGGCTGCTTTGAAGCGGCTCCTGCCCAATCTAGGGGGTCCAAACGCCTCCTGCCGGAGGCTATACGCGGGGATTGTGCGGTCCATGGCTCTTTACGGGGCACCGGTTTGGGCGCGTTCATTGAGGCGGCGGCCAGCCCGCCGGTTGAACGCGTCCCAGAGGGTCATGGCCACCCGGCTGGTCCGGGGATACCGCACGGTCTCCGGTGAGGCGGCGAACCTCCTTGCCGGATTACCGCCATGGGATCTGGAGGCAAAAGTCCTCGCGCACATCTGGGAGTGGCGCGAGGAGTCGAAACGCACTGTTTGTCTCTGCATCACCCGAAGGTTGACTGGTAGAAAATGCCTATGGCATTAAGTCCGCCTCTGTACATTAGTGTGCTTGAAGTATTAAATAAATAAATAAACGCCGGGGCGTAACTCCGTTTTCGCGAGAAATCGCGGCACAGCGGACAGAGCTCCGGCGGGATCTCATGGCGTCATGGAGAGTGCGATTGTCGCAACCCAGTGCTGGGCACGCCACTATTGCGGTGATAAGTCCCCTCTTTGAGGAGTGGCTAGAGAGGCGCCACGGCGTCCTCACCTTCCGCCTAACGCAGGTCCTCACCGGACATGGTTGTTTCGGGAGGTTCCTGTTTCGTATCAGGCGGGAGGAAACGCCCGGGTGTCATCACTGCGTGGATCGCCCGGAGGACACGGTTGAGCATACGGTGGAGGTCTGTCCGGCTTGGGCAGAGCATCGCCGTGTCCTCGTGGAGGCGATCGGCGGCGGAGATCTCTCGCGTCCGGCCCTAGTCCAGGCCATGGTACGGAGCGAGAGGGCATGGGAGGCCGTCACCTCCTTCTGCGAAGCAGTAATGCTCGCGAAGGAGGAGGCAGAACGCGTGAGGGAGAGGCAAATTTCGCGCTCTCACGCCCCTAGCCGCCGCAGACGCCCTGGGCTTCGGGAATCGCAGGCCGATTCCCGGCCACCGTAGGCGCGGGCTTGCGGACGGTGAGCAATGGGTAGCTCGCCGTCCGATAAGGACCAGGCCCGGGTCGACGGCGCGTTGTGTTCCACGCGCGCTTCAAAGAGATGTCAGCAAGTGAAGGGGTCCGATAGGACCGATGCCTGCCGGGGTTGCGGGAAAGTCCGAAAGGGATACCGTGGCCCCTGGCAACGTACAGGCAACGGAAGGAACACGGGTGGGTTTTAGTCAGTAAGAGTCTGACACGCCCTCCCGCTCCACCCAGAGCGGGAGAAGTTATTTGAAAATTTCCCACCCAACAAAAAAAAATAAAAAATAAAGGGGTTATTACTAGAGAAGTCCTATTACAGTGTAGATAAAATTTTAAATGATATTTTGCTTTTATAGAATTCTGATTGTGCGTATTTATTTGTTCTTTTCTGTATGTCTTACTCAAATTGAATTAAAATTTTAACATTGTGATTTTGAATTGAATTTAAATTTTAATATTGTAATTTGAAATGAAAATTTGATTAAGGCAGGGTATATATTTTTTGTGTTGTTTGTACCGCATCGGCCGAGGAAACGGCCTAAATGTAAACGGCATCAGGGGCATTTCATAAAAATCACCTAAGCTGAGCTCTGCTGCTGTATTTTGAATGCTAGTTAACTATTTCTGCTTAGCAATCTTTACGTTAAAAGAATAATGAAGACATTTTTATGGAATACATAAAAATGCCTTCATCATTCTTTTAATTTAACACGTCGTGTGTACGCCCGCAGGCTGGTCGGGCCTCAAGCTGTCCACGTGGTGCGAGGGCGAGCCGGGCGGCGCCAGCGCAGACGTGAGCTGGCGCGCCGTGCGCGAGTGGCGCGCCGACGACGACGCGGCCGCGACCAGGCTCACGTACAGCAGGCACGACAACCTGACGCGCACCACGGCGCTGTTCACGCCCTATGTGAGTATCTAGTACGCCGACGACGACGCGGCCGCGACCAGGCTCACGTACAGCAGGCACGACAACCTGACGCGCACCACGGCGCTGTTCACGCCCTATGTGAGTATCTAGTACGCCGACGACGACGCGGCCGCGACCAGGCTCACGTACAGCAGGCACGACAACCTGACGCGCACCACGGCGCTGTTCACGCCCTATGTGAGTATCTAGTACGCCGACGACGACGCGGCCGCGACCAGGCTCACGTACAGCAGGCACGACAACCTGACGCGCACCACGGCGCTGTTCACGCCCTATGTGAGTATCTAGTACGCCGACGACGACGCGGCCGCGACCAGGCTCACGTACAGCAGGCACGACAACCTGACGCGCACCACGGCGCTGTTCACGCCCTATGTGAGTATCTAGTACGCAGACGACGACGCGGCCGCGACCAGGCTCACGTACAGCAGGCACGACAACCTGACGCGCACCACGGCGCTGTTCACGCCCTATGTGAGTATGTAGTACAACAGGAACACTACTACAGGCTACTGAAAGCCTCTTTTAATTCGAAACTGCTTTGGATGGTGCGAAGCTCCAATTAGTAAAATAAAAAACCATGAAAAATTCGACACAAAATTTCGAGTAAGTACTTACTTACATCCAGGTTCAGTGCACCCTAAATAGTCAACCCCGTTAAAACCTCCTTGACTGAATAATCTAATCACCAAAGTGTAAATATTGCACTAAATAAATAAGAGACAAATATTAAATGCAAAAAATTATGACATAAAAGGGAACTCGGACACGTGTTCTAGAACGACGTTTAAGTATAAAAAGTGAAAAGCCGTGTTCAACAATCTCAAATCACGAACAATCATTGTTATGAACAGTAGTGTAATTTTTCTCCACTGCAGTAAATTTAATTATCTTGTGGCATCTCTTAGTTACCACATAGTGACTTATAACCTTTGTTACAGTACCAATTCCTATGCAACTGCATGGACAGAATAGCCGAAGAGGCGAACTGGGTGGACACCGGCGAATAGATGACGTCACAACTCTACACCCACCATAGGAAGTAAGCCACGGAAACGGTATTATGCCACCTCAGTACCGCACTATTTGGTAGAAAAAATATTTCGGAACTGGTAACATTATCTCAAATGTTGCCCACGAAAATAGAATTTTTACCAAATTGGCGGCGCGCGAGTATTAGTTCGTTATTCTTATTCTAATATAAAATTTAATATTAATTATTTATCGTACTTTTCAATACCCATACCTTCTAGTAATAATTATCATTATTAAATCACGGTTTTAGAACAAAATGTCACTTTAAGGGTATTTTAGCAAAATTTTACAACACTAACAATCGGTTTCTAGAAGTCCTATTCAATAAATCGTCGCACAAATCTTATGTAAGCTGCTGTGATTGTTTGACTGAAATAACAAGGGTCAATCGAATCAAATCACTTGACAAAAGATTTGACAACAAATCTATTGAAACATTAATTTCAGAAATCTGGGTAAAGGATGGCAAAAGACATTCTAGACATATTGTCTGGTGTACAACAAAAAACTTTAACTTTTTAGTGACGTTTTGTTTATGAAAATCAATCATTAATAGTTATTAGAAAAAGGTAGTATCATCTATTCCGGAATTGGGCGCAATATTCAAATGTTAACTGTAGATTAATATTATTATACTAGTAACTTTAAAGCTATGCTTATAAAGGTTTATTTGTAGTGTAATAATAATTACAAAGATTCCAATTTCATGGGATTTTGGGAGATTCGATGGAGTCTTAGCATTTGATTAAAATTATACTTCAAAAATGTTGTCATTTATGTCCCGACATATTCCCATTCCAAGTTGTAGCTAAGAAATATTTTCTGTGAAAATCTAAATACAGCTTGCTCTTAAACTAGGGACAATAAATCACTGCCTATAGTTTGCTGCCACAAACTAAAATAAATAAAAATGTAAAATGGCTTTAAATATGCCAATTCCACTCTAACGCTACTGATATTCAGTCTTATTTGTTAGAAGGAGAAATAAAATACGGCTAAGTTTTGATCAATAAGCGCGAAAACAAATTATAACCATAATTCGTTGTAATTTACCGATCATCGTATCTCCCAAAATATTCTAGTGTCGACTGTCCCTAAACTCAAGGTCTCTCTCTCTGCCTAGTTAGGTTTTATGTACTTACAATATTATGATACGATTTATTTAGATCTGCTTCATTTAATTTGCTCTCCGCAAACAATTTAAGTTCATTTCTTTAATTAATTGAAAATATAATTAGCAAATATAATATTCTTAAACGAATGTTGATATAGTCTAAATATTTTACTAACCAATCCATTTTATTAACGAATAGCTTTTGAATCGATTATTCGAAAATAGTTTAATATCTAGAAATTCCTTTTTTAAATTAATATACGCATCATAATAGCAGCTAAAAGCTCATTTTTATTATAAGACGATTTTATTTAGTTATATTTTTTATTTTTAATGTATTCGTGTAGTGATTGTAGTTCTGTAAATCATTTACGCATTTACCGTGATAATGTAAAATATATTACAAATTAACTTTAAATAATTTCATTGTGTACTAAAATATGTTTGTAAAAAATATTTAATTATGTGTCTGTGAAAATTAATAGATGGCGCCTAATCAAATTATATTGTTGGTAAGCAGAACCGCTAGATGTCACTATTAACAATCCTGAAATTCGCATAGTGAAAGATACTAAATAAATATTTTTTACAAAATAATCACGAATAATTATCATGAATACGATGTAAGCAAAATCAATTATATAGTTGTTGAGGTGTATGTGTTAGGTATTCGAATAACCGCCTTTATACTATTATCATTTTTAGGGTTCATTCGTGGCTGTATAAGTGATACATGTTTAAAAATAATTTTAACTACGACTAATTATCCTAAAATGGCCTCTGAATATTTAAAACAGTCTTTGTCTAAAGATGAAAGCCTATTTCCCGTTAAAAAGTTGTAAGTAATATTGCAGTAAAAAAGTCACCCGTAAAAAGTAAAAGCTTGGATAGTCAACCACGTAATTGCTTTACCACCCTACGGTTGAATATCACTTACACGTCTTAAAACCACAAGGTCTATTTGTCCATGAGACAGTTAAATAGCTTCAACCTTAGTGAAGTTTCAACTGAGTGCTACAAGGATCTTTTGGCGTCTGAATGACATTGACGCGTTGTTGGTAAATATGTGTGTAATTAATTGTTAATGAAATTGTATTGACAAAACAAGATGGCGGCGTTAGTTCCGATTTTGGACACGTGCCAAAATAACCAAAATAAAAATATTTAATTTCACGTAAACCTAAATAGGCACTTATGAAACGTCAGAAGCTAGGTCATAGATTAATACAGATGGTTCATTCTGCAAAATCGTTTAAATAAAAAGAGACTTGCTAGAACAGTAAAGTGCAATTCAGGTCGCACAGCGCTAATTACCTACAGTTATATTACACCTAGAAGTTGCCTCTCTTTCTATCGCATAACTCTTATATCTTCTGACTACGTTACGCTCACTGAATTGGCCCAACAAGTCGAGCCCGCCGCGTACTTGTAGCTGCATACCTAAAATGCGGAGTGCGCCTTCTGTATTATTCTGTGGCTAGGTGCACGGTTCCAATTGGTCGTTTCCTATGGAGCCGGCAAGAAACCCCACGGTTACTCTTTTAATCATAATTTACGTTTTCAAATTAGAGTGTTAATAGATATGTGAGGACCAGTTTATGCTGATCTCGCATTGTATAGGATTTCCGTACAATGCGAGGTCAGTTTATACTGGAAATGTATAGCTTGATGTATAGCCGTGTGTACTAGAAAGTTTTGTTAAAAATGGTAAAGCATTACGAGGGTGACTTAACTACACAGTAAGCTATGCCGTGCGGTGTGATGTGTGACGTAAACTGCAATTTTACAGAACTCCTGTCTCCATCCCATTGAAGAAAAAGCTTTGAAAAAGTTGGTTTCCATCAGCATAACTGTGTTAATGTTTGTTGCTGTTAAAAGCTAATTCTAATAGTTTAAGCCTTTCTTACATATCTATTATTATACCTTTATCTTACATTATATTAATAGATTTTATATGATCGTGTTTTTATATAATTATTGATTGATGGCAGCGAAATGTTTCATGAAGGTACAAATAAGTGAAGAAAAAAAATCCTATTTTTTATCATGCTCTTTAAATACATTGAAAGCGCCAACGTGGGCGTGTTTCTTTTATGAAGATGTATCGATTTTATCGTCCGTATATAGCATGACCGGGCTTTATATGCTATAATTGTTTGTCAGAAGTGCAGTTCAGTATTAATTGTAGGGAATAACTGTTGGTGCCATAAAACGTTTAAATTGACTAGTGTTGTGAGGAACCTTGGGAAGGTGTTAAAAATAAATCAAACATCAACGGAGTAGACGCTTCGATATTATAGCAGAAAGAAAGTGGTACGGTCATATTTATTAATTAATTAAAAATATCGATAGCATCTGTCCCCGATTATAAAATATCGATAAAATTAACAACACTGGCTTACAATTAAATTCAAACGTCAGAGATAATACACATTTGGTTTGACACATATGATACAAAGCAATATTAAATCGCAGCGTCTGAATATAATACATGTCTTAAAAAATTCTGTTATTGGACGAACGCGGTATCTCGTCATATAACTGGTTTCCTATTGGCAGTTGCAATCCCGCTATATCAGTGCTTCTGCAAATGTTTGGTAGGACATAGTCACAACAAAAAATTTACTACAATTTGTAGTAAAAAAGAATATCTCTTGAAGGAAAGTTGATGCACTTGAAAAATATAAAACGCATGATATCGTCTAAATGTTGCTATACAAATAATGTATCGTCCTATTGTGATTGTAATCTTATGTTGTTTAAGTCGCATTTTATATCTAACGTATAATTATGTTTATAGGAAATTTTATCGTGTTACAATGACGTGCAAAATATTGGTCACATGTGAATTTAAGATGGATTTAATTCATATTTTTTTTATCGAGACAAAGTCAAAAGTCTACATTTTTCTTTTATCTCTGTGTCTCAAGTTTCCGCCTAAATAGTAGGTATTGAATATAACTTTCTCAAGAATGAAAATTGGCCTACCAGAAATAATCAGTGATTTCGAGTTTTTTTTTTTTTGTAGTTGTTCCAATGTGATATAAATATGAGTTTGCGGTTACGGGAATAGGTAATTTTGCACGTTAGTGTAATAGTCTCAGTAGTGGTAATAGAGCCATTCCGAGAAGAACTGACCCTAAGGAAAAAGTACTGTCACAAACATTTACAAACAATTTCAAGACATTCTTATTCTCTATTGAATGCAGTTTTTTTTAATGTACTGTTTAGTTCTTATGGTTTAAAAAAAATATTAACGGAGTTAAATGTTGCTAATATATCTGATTAAAATTTAAAAATAAAAAGCAAAACAGGCAATTTTAGCGTGTCACACCTTCTGTCGCTAACTTTAAATAACCGATGTTCATGGTTTAAAAAAAAAAAACAGTATTCTTTAATTATAACATTAATTTTATAAACAAATCTTATTGTATTACAATAAAATTCTTAAAATAATGATAATCAAATTAACACCAAGGTGGTCATTCCACTTTAGTCACTACTGTTTTATTTGCTTTTGATGGTACAAAACTACCAAAACAAGTTATTTTATTTTCATGGTAACGTTATTATGGTAGATCAGCCATTTCTTTTTACCCATCGGGCTACCGTGACGCGGTAATCGGTGACGAGGTGTACGAACTACAGGTAGTCAAATAAGAAGTCCACTTTAGTCACAGTAATAACGTGATACTGGGAAGTTTTTAAAACATTCTTTCATTTGCGAATTATAGTTTATATATTTGCGTATGTAATGAAATAATGATTCCCTCTAAAAGAACAAAGAATATTGGTTTTATCATCATTGTTGTTAGTAAAGCGGGAGTTTGTAACGTCCGTTTAGTGTCGTGAAAAATTAGTGGCATTTTAAAATTGTCCATTTTGTCCAGCTTAGTAACGGGTCAATTTTTCTCGGAATGGCTCAATAGGTATTTAGCTTCTCATGACAAGTTGGTAACTAGTGACAAGTACTTATTTATTTTCTGTGTCGGGTTTGTGTGGGTTAAACTGTTGGGAAGTATAGACGCAAGATAGAAGTTGCAACATTGTAAACAAAAACATGAATAGAACAATGCTCTATGAAAGTATAAATTCGATTATAAGTTTCTTAAATGTAACTTCTGTCTTGTGTCCAAGAATATGGAACTATAAAATGCAATAAGTGCTTTAAATTACGTTGGCCCTGAAGGTAAATGTAAAAAATTGGTTTTATAAGTGTTAGAAAAATTTAAATAATGTATATTTCGTTAATAGAGCATAGTTGTTGGCTTGAAAGGTGCCATTGCACGAAGGACTGAGAAAGAGGTTATATAGTCTGCGGTATTTGTTTAAAAAAAATATAAGTTTATGGCGAGGCTCTATAGTTTTTGCTGTTTGCATATTTTAATAAAAAAGCGATGTAACATATTAAATATGCTATTATTACGCATGCATGTTTCTGTTGACATGTCCAACTACAAATTAATAGAATATTATCCATATTAAATATATTTTTATTCTTAGTATTTTAATAATTTAGAATACTTTTAATTTTTGTTTATTTATATTTTTATATGTAAGTATCATAATTATTTTGGTCTGATGTGTAATTGTAAGTCATTGTTTAAACGAAATTTTAGTTTTTTTGTGACTAATTAAATCTTATCCAATTTTAACCAATTAGAGGTCATGAATTATCAAAAATAAAAATAAGTAAATTTTTTTTATTGCACTCAGTGTACTACTATGGATAGTGTTATTATAGTATAAGACTAAAATCTCATTTCTCTAATGTAAAGTAACTACTTCTTGCAGCGTTTACAAGCGTTGGTGGCCAATATTTGAATACAATGTCCAACACTGTCTATGAAAGTAGTAAAGGCACGTTAGATGTAGAAGTTGGTGTGGGCCGGCCAATGTTTGTAGGTGTGGTTTACTGTATAATACATTCCAATCATAGCATAGATTCACTTCACATCGCTGTGTCCGATACTTAGTGATTGTTGGGCAACTTTTTAGTGGCTTATGTGTTAAAAAAGAAAAAGTAAAAAATTAATGAAAATGAAATGATATTTTTAATATCGCAATACTTAAGTCGCAAGAGTATTTTTGATTTCGGTTTCCGAGGTGACATTATTTTGTTGGATCTTGCTGTGACATTAATTATAGTTATTGCATTCCACTATTATTCTCGAGGAATGCAACAACTATTTTCCAAAAGTGTCGCCCAACTGTCGGGCAACTGTTTCCCGATATTCTGTTGCGTTCTTGCACTATGGAATGACAATGCTTAGAACTCTGTCTTCCAAATTCTTCCCTTCGTGCTGGCTTTAAGACACATATCTAAAAAGTCGTCCAACTTCAGTTTAATTAATAAATGTAATTAATGTATGTTGTTCACAGTGTTTGTGTGATAAAATCAGTATGTATAGATTTCGCTTAAATAAATAAAATTGTATTCATTTATGTTTTTTTTTGTTTACTTTCTACAGCCTAAAGCCACATAATATTACACACATTGGAAGCAACAAATGTCTTAGCATCGTAAACAACAACATCGTAAACAGTGTTTAGACGATGCTAAGACATTTGTTGCTTGCAACTTTTATAGTTGCTTCAACTTATGGTATATCCCAAGCAGTTAAATCGCACCGTGTAGATCAGGTTGTAGATTTACGACCAGATATTAGAACGAAAAGAGACCTACAAAAGTCGTATCCTAACTAATATTAGAAATGCGAAAGTGAATTTGTTTTCACGCTGAAACGGCTGAACGGATTTGGATGAAATTTGGCACACGGGTAGACCGTGACCTGGAAAAGGACATACCTTTTATCTCGATATTCCCACGAGATCGAGACTTATGCGGGTGAAACCGCGAGGCGCAGCTAGTTTCTTATATTTAAGTCATGCAAGCGGTTCAATATTTACTAACATGAGGCCAGAAAATTTCGCTATGAGGACCGCCGTTAATTCAATTGTTTTCTTGATTTCCTGTAATATGGCTACGAAAACTTGAATGACTAAATGCCCGGTACAGTTTGGTGAAACGTAACATGAAATGTACCGCTTAACAATTATGATTACTTCCAGAAAACATCATGCTAAATAGACCGACAGAAACAATCACCAAATTGCTTAACCCGAAACGACGAAGTCAAACGGTAGTCTGATAAGAATCGAACCTGCGACCCTGAGCATCAGTAACCAGCTAAACTCAATGCACTATTTAGGTCAATACCATACCGTGACTCCTCAAACATCCTTTTAAATTCAGACATCCTTCCTAAACTGAATTGAAACGCAAGACAAACCTATTTGCTTGAAGTGCTTCAACCATTCGTAAATTGGTAAATTACATAATACACGTGAGAAAACCTGGACTATTTTGTGTTTTCAGACGAGAAAAAAATCTCTTGAAGAACAGCATCTTTAGGAATGGAAGAGATAAGGCTCATCGCAGATGGAAATATGTCAAAACAAGCCTTAGAACCTGGGCAAAAAAGCAAGAAAGTCGTTTTGCCTCGTAAAGAAAATAACCTCACTTTTTTTTATAATAGTTACTGAAAATTTTGAATTCAAAGAAACTGCGGGCATCATGACAGTAGGTATAGGTCTGCATAAATTTATGCTTTGATATTTTTTCTTTGAATTGAAAAGTTGAATAGGCTGTTAGTTACCAATTGGTAACTTGTATCGTTCGCTCACCAAAAACTGCTAACAAACTTAGATAATTTCAGTAAAATATTAGCGGTTTCATACATAATGATGGCGCTAAACTAGCTCACGTGAGTAGTGGCGCTAAGTAGTCAATCACGATCTCTTCCGCTAATTCGTGATCATAATTTATGATGACGGACTCTTCACGTACGCATTGAGTAATTTCGACTTTGATACCTACTTAATTACTAAGTTCTTTTGAATTATTCCTCATATACACGACTTGTAATTAATGGACAAACTTCCGAAAGCAAGTTGAGAGCAAATGTCCTTTCTTTGGTATTGTTCGTCGAGTTGAGCTCTTTAAGTTCTGGGTTGAGCTCCACGATTACTGACAAATGCTTGCACTGACAGGACAGGTCCACTCAAATCTGTGTGGTTCTTTTCTCAAAAGACCATTTCAGACACTAATCTACATGGTCCTCATATGGCCTGACCAAGATTATGTCTGGACTTTAAAAGAGACTATGACCTCTGAGTTTGTTTCGGCCTTTCTTCTCAGAGTAGTCAGATAGGAAACGCCGAACTCATCTAGCTAATTTTTAATAACTTTTTTAAGATGACGTGTAAAAGTGATTCCAATATCCTATTTACAGAATAAACAATTTCATTTCATTGGTCTTTCCACACCCTTTAAGTACCTATTTATTTATTTTATTTTTTAATAAGTTCACCAACAATTATTGCTTACACTGATACAAACACATAATACATTTAAAAAAGTAAAATAACAGTGCATCAGTTTCTTATAGGTAAACACCACATGCATAAAACAATGAATCAGAGAAATAAGGTAACTTACTTAATAATCTTGAAAATTTGTTAACATCGCTAAAAAGTGTAATTTACATAATTTGTTGGGGTTGGGTTCCAGTCTAACCGGATGCAGCTGAATAACAGTATTTTACATGGAGCGACTGCCTATCTGACCTTCACAACCCAGTAACTGGGTAAGGTAAGGCTGGTGTCAGACTTTCGGGCTTCTGATGACTCGTAACGACTGTCAAAGATCCACAAACGACAGCCGGGGCCATCGGCTTAACGTGCTTTCCGAGGCACAGAGGAGTCTCGGTATGTAAAGATGGTCACCCATCCACGGACCAACCCCGGCAAGCGTAGCTTAACTTGATGGATCGACCTATGCGGTTATAGTCACGAGTTCCTCTCAAATAAAAAAATCATACATTAATAACAATTAGTAAATTGATGAAAATTGTTAACATCGGGTACATACTACATAGAGATAAAATTTAGATAAATGAAAACATGATTAAAAATGATCAACAATTTTTTTTAAACTGATTGAATTAAATTGATAACATAAGTAAAGATAAAATATAAAATTGTGTTGCTATAGAAGAGCTTGGTAGCTACAACAGACATTAGGCATGCTGGGGGGAGGGGTACCTAATCGAAGTTTATTTATGTAATTACGCTGCCGAGCCAGAAGATTGGGTATTGATTGGTTGATTTATAGACAGCACTGATTTTCAGTCTACAAACCACTTAGGGGATGTATGCAGTACCTACTAGGTACCTGCTATAAGGATTTTTGAAAACTCTCAATTTTGTATGAGATCAAATTCGAGAGCAACAGTATCATAACATAACATCACGCTCGTGATCCCCGAAGGGTTAGGCAAAGGTGTTCTTATAGTACACCCACCTTTCGCCAGTTATGTTTAAGTCCCATGTAATAGGGGGCGAGCCTATTGCCATCAACCGGGCAGAAATCCAGGCTCCGGGCTGCTACTGAGAATTTCCCGATGGAAAATCCAATAACGCTTTGTCCGAGTTGGGAATCGAACGCAGCACCCCAGCCCATTCAGTAGTTGTGCTACCACTAGACCAAGGAGGCATACAAGAGCAACAGGTCCTTATATATAGGTATCTTCCTATATAAATACCCTGGGCATGTACAGGTACATACAAACTGTAGCATACAGTAGGTACCTACTTATAATTCCTCGTTGCATCACAGGCCAGCCTGTTAGCGCGGCGCCGGATCTTATTGTGGCGTTAATGTTTTCTTCCAGACTTGGAGACGACCCACTAAGTGGCTACCTACTTGGTGCGGATGGGAATGTAGGGCAAAAGGTTTTTGGAGGGATTACCCATTGGCTTTGTTTTGTAATGGTACATTGCATACTATTTATTGTAGGTATAGAATCAAGTTCTTCTAACTTAACAGACAGATGCTGATGTGCTAGGGAGGCTGGGGAGTTTGTTGCGCCATGTTCTTTATCCCAGCTACCGTTTCCTTTTTCTTGGACTGTCTTATGTAATTTTGACGTTCAAAAAGTGCTGATCTTCAGTCTTATTTGAATAAATAATGTTTGATTTTGCATAGGTTCAGAGATCTCTCTTTAAATAAGTGAGGGTAATTTACAGTTATCCAGTCACGTTAATTGCTAGATTTTCACATCCATGGATAGGATGCCCTCTGATTTTCCTGACGCGATTCGGACAATTGAACTTGGTTAGGTGGCCTGATAAAAATAGAAATAAGTGAGACCTGCAATCTAATTACGCAACACATTTTCGAAAACGATTACGACTAATTTGTTTCATTTTGACAGTTCAACAACATTCATTGCGATGTTTACGTTGTTGAGCAGATCATTTTTTCCAACTTATAAAGCAATTTGTTTCAAAACGATTCAGATTCCGATTGATCGTGTATTACGCAATTACGGTACTGACCTACTAATAATATTAAACAAGTAGGACCTATTTTATTCGACCCGCCACGAGTATTGATTAGAATGACTACCGTAAACTGCCCTAACTTTGCCTGGCGTCCTAAGTTTGCCTATAATGAAAATGATGTAATATCTTTTTCATTTTACTTGTATGGCAAAGGAAACTTTGAGATTTTATAGACAGCTTTAAGTTTCGATTGCCATACAAGTAAAATGAAAAAGATATTACATCATTTTCATTATAGGCAAACTTAGGACGCCAGGCAAAGTTAGGGCAGTTTACCGGTACCGTCTGTGGCAGCAACCCTAATCAGCTGAGCGAGTGAAGTAACACCGCTGACTCGAACTTATCTAAGCCACACGAAACATTTATTGTAAATTAATGAACTGTAGATATTCCTATCTATCAAGTTGATCTGTAAGTTCACCGGGTGAAAAAACAATATACTCGTATTGTAAGTAAGTATTTAATCGGGTCGAAGACGTTAATTAATATGAACAGAGATTGTTTAAAAGTTTTATTTTGTTCAATATGAGTGAACTTTATTAGCCATATGTGGTATTTTTAAGACGTTAAAATCTGCTCATCCGTTAGGGAGCTATGACGCCACAGACAAACAGGCGCAAATAAAATAATACTGTCATACCATAAGCAACTTCTTTAAGTAATCCTGAGCCCGCTTGAATTACCTGCGTGGGCGCAGCGTCTAATGCTAAATGATACGTTATAAAATGCTACTGCCTAATTAAACACTACTGCTGCATCTGCCTACCCACTTGGAGCAAGTCGTGAGGAAATCCTCACGTGTGTTTGTCGTCACTCATTACTCGGTTTGCCGGCACTCGGGTAAACTCAGATATTGAACAGTGTACTTCGCGCCCCCGAACCGACTCCTGCGCATCCGTAGTGAGAACGCGTGCGTGTGATTGGTTGTTGATGAAGTGAAGTGAGTTTTCGAATGTAGGTTTTTTCAAAAGTTTTTCTTGCAGTGTTTGTCTGTGTTTTTGTGTGAATGTAAGTATGAGTTATTTTTTTTTTAAATAACTTCCTGTTTTTTTTTATTGATGATTTGGAACTCTATGGAAGAAAGTAGAAGTGAGACAGTACCTATTTTGACGTTTACGGTCGCACTTATTGAAGGTATGTAGATTTTTCTTACCAACTGATAAATTACTTGATAATAGAATGAACTTGTTGTGAGTGTAATATCATTTTATGAATGTCAAATCTATCACAGATAGATATTACGAGACTGATTATGATACTAAAATAACAATAGATAATTACACTAAGTACTTACTTATATTAATTTAATGAAATAATGAGACATCTGTGATTAACAAAGTAGGTGCCTTATACCTACTATGATTTTATAAATTCCCCCCCCCCCCCACACAACATGCACTACTAAACTAACTAAAGGTATACCTACCTACTAGGTAGGCAGAGGCCCGCTAGGCATGGCAGGCTGATACCAGTCGGGGGTGCGGCGGATGTACAAGTAGGTATCTCACGGGCCTCCGACAAATGGTAGTAGAAGGAACAGTGGAGTTTGACATAAAATTCCGTTCTGTCCAGACGGAGGATCCCTTAGGATTCCCCAACGGAAAAAAGGTTATACGTACCTAATTTCATAGCAGTTTATCATCCTGCGAAATCACGGGGGGTTTGTTATTAAATTACTTAATTATGGTGCTCTAGTGTAACTTGGCTGGCAGATACCAGGGTTATACCTACCTTCATCTAAGCAGATTTTATCACTGAAGGATTCTCACACGATTATTTTCATTAACTCTACTAAACTTAATTTAATTATTATTTATTATTTAATCTTAATTCTTTCGGTTCCTACGGAGAGATACCTATTAGGGAAAGGGCTATGACCGCTATTATCTCATATTATCATTTCATAGAATAAACATTTTATTGAGTGACAGTTTCTAAAAGTTTCAATTCATACCTTTGAGAAAATGCATCCCTCCTATAAAATTACAACACCGCGTTCCCAAATCAATGTCGGAGTGCCCTAATTTTGTTACTGCTACCAATTTCGACGTAGCGCTCGCCGGCCGCTGCCGCGGCACCGCTCGCTTCGCTCGTTCGGCTCGCGCGTAGTTGGTCACAGTTCTAACCTAACCTAACCATTTGGTCGGAGTGCCCTACCATATTTATTTATAAAATTATGGATAGCATAATGTCTATTTTTACATTTTCGTTGAAATAAAATACCATGGAAAAATACACCGAACTAACAATATTCGTTAAAAAATAATTCTACTGTTTGATAAGTTTGGTAAATAAAAATATGTGACTATAAAATTCATTGAATTGTATTTCTGTGAAATATGTTTAATTCAAGTAAATAGTCTTAATAGCCAGCCTTTTGGGCACTTTTCCCACTGACAGCGATGCGGACGAATTTTTTGATGCCCAGTGAGTTCTTCATATATATTTTTTTTTTTTGCCTCTGTATACTTGTACATAATTTATATATATTAGTGTTAGATGTAAATTGTTTATGTTTTATAGTATGTAGAGGAAAATAAATAAATAAACATAGTAAATAGTCTTTAAAATAATAATATATGAAATAAAAATACAAGGACCAAATATGTTAACATTTGCTGTGAAAAGAAATTCTATGAAATTTCTGTCTGCGAAACAAGGGAACACCCTAAAAACAATAAATAATGTAAGTACCAAATCACAATTGAATGCACATACAATTAGCTTTGTTCAGCACACGTAATTTTCCTTGAGAAGGATAACCGTTATATGCAGTTGCACCATCATAACAGTTGTATGGAGTCGTAAACCGTGAATGAATAAGTTTTCATATTCATCTTAGATATTCTCAATCACACTTAAAATACACTTAAAATTTGATGATGATTACAGCCTTTGCTTAGCCTCCTTAGAGCGGTTCTGCACTGCATCCGATCCGAATTCGAATTAAAGAGCCGTCTTTAATCCGAATTGGGAATGTTCTAAATTCGGACTTACAGAGTTCGGATCTAGTGCGCAACCCTTCATACAAATAGTAGGTACTATGGCTACTTCGGACTGACATTTCTTGGATACGGATAGGATGTAGTGCAGAGCTGATCTTATCACACGCACCTGGCCGGTTTTTTCTCTCACCATTGAAAAAACAAGTCGCAACTAAAACGTAAATCTATTTATGATTGTGTCTCTATAATTATGAAAATCTGTGCAATTTTTGAATTATCTCGTAATGTCGTCCTTCCTACAAAATTAGTAAATTATTGTTATTTCAGTAATTGGCTGTAGTTTTAAACAATTTTAGAATTTATTGTCATTACCTAACATCCTATTTATTAAGTTGTCGACAGTGATGCGGATGAATTTTTCGACGCTATATTTAAGTTTGTATAATACTTCGTTTGTATATTTCAAAAGAACTTATAATTAAATATAAATATTTAAGTTAAGTTGTCACGATCTTAGCTATCTACTATGCGAAGGATTAGTGAAAGGAATAAGTTTTAGTGCGCTAATTAGCGCGGCGCGTGGTCAGTTTAGCATTGTTAATTTTGACTGTTGTTTCCGGACTGAGTAGACGAGTATTCTTTTTAGTTTTACATAAGTGCAAGAAGTAATAATGAACACACATGTAGAAGTAATGTAATTCGTCGTCCATTGTCAAAACAACGCAGTGATTATCTCCTCTCTGGTCAAATGCCGTCTGGAACGGCCATCTTAGATTATTGCACGATAATTCGTTACAATTATGAAGCCGCTAATGTGACCACCGCATTAGCGCTGTAATTTTTTAGCGAGCAAAACATACGAAGCTTCGGCACGCATTGCTTCGTCACGATAGATGCAGATCCAGCCAGCATTATGCTTTCACGTTAAAACATCAATGATTCTTTGAATCACTTAACCTGAATATAAAATTTCAAGTGTTTCTAGGTACATTATGTTTACTTGTGATCGAGAATTTCCCCTATTTCATTCAAAAAGTGACTCAATGGACTTCATTCGAATGTGATAAGTGACACAAGTGTCTATTCGCGATTATCATCTAACAATAATGTAAATAATGTTTTGCCGTCGGTGCGGACCATTTTTTTTTGTTTTTACTCTGATAACTAACTAGCTTCGCGGGACACTAAACGCCCCCAGACGTAATTAAAATAAAACTTCTATTGTGTCTTGTTCAGTGCCCTTCAACCGATAAGTATCTACCTATATGTATAAGGTGTTAAAAATTCACTTTAAAATCTCTAAGGCTTGCTTTAGACCATCGAACGGAATAACTTTTATTAAGAGACCAATCTCGAAATCACGAAAAAAAAACAGCTGTCCCATATAGTTTAGAACAGTAGGTATCAAACTTTAGTATGGAATAGCAGATTTTTCCGGTCTTTCTTGGTCTAAATCACTCCTTAAAAATTTTAAACTTAATTTTTTAACACCTTATTTAAAGTATTCAAAACACACATAATACCAAAATAATTTGTAAATCAAACATATTCTTAAGGTAGTGTGTATTTATTCCGATTGGATTACAGAATATCTAGGCTCCCAAATACCTATAGTATATTTAGAATGGACACTGATTTAAAGATGAGTTATAAGAAAAATAAGTTTTCAATATAAATTTGAAATTCCTCATATTTCGTCGTTATATCAGTGTCCGGAATAAATACACACTACCTTAAAAATATGTTTGATTTACAAATTATTTTGGTATTACGTTTGTATGAACTACGCATGCTCCGCCGGCCCCTTAAGTATAATGATAGGATGTATAGCAAAATCATGTGTGTATGTAGATTATTATACTTCTGTGAACCTTTCTATAGTATTTTCATGATCTGTGGTAAGTTTAAGGGGGTGCCTTAGCCGAAAAGGTTTAGTTTTGTGATGTCTTCATGTCTGTTTGTCTAACCATCATTTGTCCGATTCAAAGTTGAAAATATGTTTTCGAGTTTTAGGTTTAAGTAGGTCAGTGATAATCATACTTTCGGGCCTTGTTTTACGAATTATTGATACGGTAATCAATATTATCTGCAACAATATATGTAGCGGTAGCTGATAGATATCTCTGAGTTGCCGACAAAGCGCTTTTTAGATAAAAATGCATGTGTTTTAGTAATCTGACGGCGGGATTAGTTTTGATATTCCCGCTTGTTTATAGGTCAAACTGCTGAAGGTTTACAAACAAAAATAAAGCCGACTTAAAAACAGAACACTAAAAGTGCAAAATAAGTTTAATTTCGGAAGTCGATGGCAAAAAACGAAAATATAGAACCAAAGACACCGACTTCCAAAAAGTTGTTATTTTTCACTTTTTAGTTTTGGTTCCTACCCCACACAAATTCGAATACCACTACCTGCTATATTTAAGAGTCACAGGAACTTATAACACCATCATCGACCAAGTGGGAAAAATACGTATTATTGAAGCTGACTCAAAAACTACCCAAGCAAAGTTAACACAATTTATATGGGACCACCTCTGAAGTATGACCTACAGGACCTACAAACAAAAAATTATCATCAAAATCATTTCATAATTGGCGGAGTAATCGCGTAAAAAACAAATTAAAACTATTAACCTTCTCCTTTTTGAAGTGGGTTAAAAAGAGGGATTGTTATTTTATTTTTTGTTTAAATTTATCACCCGTTTAACTCCTTATGAATTCACTCACCTTTATTTAGTGAAATCACTTCTTACATAATATAATATCAGTCCTATATTCCCAGAAGAGGTAGTCTTTATTAGTTTAAGTACATACTGCTACACATCAAACTACACGTTTCCAGTATAAGCTGACCTCGCATTGTACGGAAATCCTATACAATGCTAGATCAGCATAAACTGGGAATGTATAGCTTGATGTGGAACTGTGTACCTACCCATATTTCACCAGCTACCTATATTCCTGTGTCTGGTGTCCTAGTCCTTGGGGATGTCGTTATGATGAAGTCATCCTACTATATATTTAATACTAGCTGCCCGCCCCGGCTTCGCACGGGAGCACTAAGTACTTATCTATGGCACACCTACCTATCTACCTACCTACCTACTTACCCTACCTACCTACCCTATTAACCTACCCTACCTACCTACCCTACCTACCCACCCTACCTACTACCCTACCTACACTACCTACCAAACCTACCTACCTTCCCTACCTACATACTTACATTTCTACCTTACCTACCTACCTACCTACTTAAATACCTACCTACCTACCCTACCTTCACCTACTTATCCTAAGAACCTTGTCCTGAGAATAACGAACACAACAATAAAAGAATTAGCGAAATCGGTCCAGCCGTTAACGCGTGATGCCGTCCAAGGGAAATAGGGATTCATTTTTAAATTAATTAATTTTTATTCATTTTTTCCAAGCGCTTTCAAACTTCCTTCTTACCTACTTTTCCAGTGGATTTTCCAAAAATTGAAATACTATCGTGAATTCATGCAAGCCTAGTACTTTTTGTTAGGATTTATGGCAACGACAGCTAGGAACAGTTTGTATTACATAAAGAAAAGTGGGGTTTTTACGTTTTTCCGGCAATTTTCCCAAGTTTCTCTTCATAAGATACTTCCTCGAACTTCACGGAATATTTAAAATAAAAAAATTGCATACCTACCTCCTACCTACCTACCTACTTACATACCTACCTACCTACCTACATACATACCTACCTACCCAGGCATACCTACCTACCCTACCTACCTTCTAACGGGGGATATCATAAATGCAAAATGGACGAAAACATGATTTTTCTTCATATCTAGGCCTAGACGAATGAAAAAAAAACTTCGAAATCAGTCAATCCGTTCTCGAGATGTCATCAAAAAAGCCGTTCCATACAAAATGAATTAAGTAGTGTTTAATGATGAAATACTATCGTGTTCATGCAAGCCTAGTACTTTTTGTTAGGATTTATGGCATGTATACCGGGACATCATAAGTGCAAAATTTATAAAAACATGATTTTTCTTCATATCTTTTTTCCTCGTGAATGTTTCCAATGTTTTAGTAGTTATTCTGCTATTCGGGGAGGAGATAAATCCAACGAATCAAAAACCATGAAAATTGGTCCAGCAGATCTCGAGTGTTGTAACAAACCCGTCTTTCTTTTATATATATAGATTATAAATGTGAAAGTTTGTATGTTTGTTACTCAATCATGCAATAACGGCTAAATGGATTTGGATGAAATTTGGCACACAGATAGTTTACAACCTGGGTTAACATTTTTATCCCGGTAGTACGTTCTAGTTTGTGTTTGTTTGTGGGCGACAATTTATTTTATCTAGACACAAATCCAGACTTCAGACCGCAACTGAGAAATTTCTTGTGGACAAATCTTTGCTCGGAAGGGGAATCGAATCCAGGCCACGACTACATGCATTTGATTCATAGTATAGTGCCGTAGTAGTAGAGTTCCATTCAACCGATAATCATTTAAATATCCTTCACAATTTTATTACGCCACATGCAGTGACATAGGGAACGCACTGCACATAACACGTATTATGTAAAGTACATGCAGCTAATGAATAGGGCCCATTGTTAGCACAAGGCCTAATTACCATGCTAATTAAGATCATCCGTGATACACATCTTATAGCACGTGGCCACAGGGTTGCCGGCTGTTGAATGAAGTTCTTAGAGTTTGATGACGTCATGTATTTATTACATAGTGAGGTATGGTATTTTAATAGATGTGCATTGATTTTGCACTCATATAGTTGAAGGGCTACTGAAGAGAATCAATGAAGTGGCTTTGTGTGGATGGCGCCTCAAGGTTGCAGGCTTATTTAGTTGTCATTACTGAATTCTATTATGAAATTCATGCAAAAAAGAACATTACATCAAGCTTATAGTCCTCCGATCCGAAGGTATAGGCAGAGGATTAGGGTGGTAACAACATTTTGCCAAATATCTATAAAATAAAATAAACTTGCTGTTTTGTAAAATTATTGGATCTACAAACCGATTCAGCAAAAGAAAGCAATTATACTGCAATTGTTGCACTTGGATCTGCAATTTGTAAGCTATCTTTTAACATATCAATCCAAAAGTTATTTCTAGTAAAAAGACGTAACAAAGGTATTGTCAGGTGTGGGGTTCGAACCCACGCTCCCTCTCGGGAACCAGAGCTTAAATCTGGCGCCTTAGACCACTCGGCCAACCTGACTTTTCTACAACTCGCCAAATTACAGACGAATACCTTTATTAGACAAATATAAAGCTGATAAGTCTGACGTAAGTAGAACCTACCTGTAATTTCACTGGTCGGAACCTCCAAACCGGAATTCTGCTTTGCGGCAGATAAAGGTACCTTAGTAGACCTCAGTAAGTACCTAGTGTGGCTTCCCCGGACATGATAATATATTTTTCCGAGCTTAATTTCGAAAACTACCTTACCTACTTAGGGGTTTATTTAAAAACGTTGCTTAAAGTTAAGTAATTATTAGCAACTGTTTTAACCACACATTTTTGACGTTCGAACGTCAAACGTTCTCAATTTAAGCAACTTTTAGAAACAGAGCCTTAGAGAGGCTAGTTGCAAACTCTATCTGAACAGACAGCTGTGCTGCTGAGGAGTTTGTTGCGCCACTTCTTCTTCCCAGCTAAAGCACTAGGAAGTGGTGAAGGGTGGGCGTTTATGGGGACTGTCTTATATAATTTTGACGTTCGAAAAGTGCTGATTCTCAGCCTAGTGTGAATCAATGACATTTTAATTTTGAATTTTGCAAGTGGTAGTATCGAACTAAATATAGTCTCAAGAAGTCAGAGTTCAATTACCAAATAACCCTCTTATTCATAAACGTTGATTACAGTTAAGAGACGTTCAAACGTCAAAAATGTATGGTTCAACAGGCGCTAATCATTACTTAACTTTATTAAGTAGCGTTTATGAATAAGAGATAAGAGTTTATCGCTGTTAAAGTGTATGTTATCAATTTAATTTTTCTCTCGTTTCGGAACTGAACTTGTGTCAAATTCAAATTCAAAAGACATTTATTCAAACTAAGCTGAGAATCAGCAATTTTCGAACGTCAAAATTACATAAGACAGTCCCCCAAAAACGCCCGCGCTTCACCACATCCTAGTGCTTTAGCTGGGAAGAAGTGGCGCAACAAACTCCCCAGCAGGGTTGTCTATTGTTTGCCCGAAGATTATATGCCGTAATGATCATTTTCCCGAATTTCATTTACCCGAATTTCATTTGCCCGAATTTTTCATTTGCCCCAAAAGACATATGACATACTTTTAATTACCCGAATTTTAGATACCATAAGATACGAATGCCATAAGTATTGTTTGCCTTATTTTTATGTGCCATAATAATTATTAGACATAATATTTAAATGGCATAATATTTAAATGGCATAACAAGTATTAGACAAATATTTAAGGTTTTTTTTTCTGTGCATGGTTGATGGTGGGCTAGGTTGACGGAGCCCCGCTTCGCAGGGCTCCTACTTCTGTGTGGTTTATAAAAAAATAACCACGAAGGGGATGGCGGGGTCTATTCGCTCGCTTCGCTCGCTCACACGACCCCGCCATCCCCTTCTAACCTAACCTGTCCGAGTCGGGGTGCCCTAAAGTCCCAATTGCATCCAATTTCTCTTGATATAAACAACCGGTACACACCCGATGTCGATGGCAAATTATGTTATGGCATATCATAATTATGGCATGTGATAATTAGGGCTTACAATGATTATGACAAATGATGTTATGGTAAGTGACTTTATGGGAAACAATGATTCTGGCACGTGACTAATATGGCAAATGAGAGTAGGGCAAATGAGTATTATGTCGTATGATATTATGGCTGTTGACTATTATGGCAAATGATATTAGGGCAAATAAAATTCGGGTAAACGGCGGTATACCCCCCAGCAGCACAGCTGTCTGAATAGTTGGAAAAACTTGATTCTATACAATAGTACTTATGGAAAATAATTTACTTTACGCAATACAAAACATTAAGTTAAATTATTTTCTATATGTCACCTAGCACACGCCAACAAAAAAGTAAAAAGAACTTAATACCCGAATGAAATAATGAATAATATGAGCAATTTTCGAGGTTGCTAGCTGACCATATATTACAATAGGTACAACTCATATAAATAAAAAATAAAATCTGTGTAATGTTGAACTGTCTTTAAATTTCAACATACATAGGTAAAAGTACCAGATATTGTCTCCGCCCATCAGGACATGACAGCGTGAGTGTGTCATCATTATTCTCAAGGGACGACCTTTTCCATCACCTGTCTGATTAGGATTACTCATGCAGACGTGGTAGCAGCTACCTAATCCTTTTGCAGGTAGATGGATACCTTATTAGCTATTGTTACAACTAAAGGGTGTCTGAGCTAGAACTTGAATTTGTAATCGCGCGCCATTTTCGACTGTCAGTTGTTGAGTCAGCCATATTTGTAATTTTGTTTAATTAAAACATAGAAATTTACGAAAATGGTGCGTTACAGCTTGGAAGAACGATTGTTAATAGTGAAAATCCGTTACAAAAATTGAGAGAAACTTACTGTGACCATGTGCAAATTACGCGATCATTTCGGCGTGCATAATCGACATACGCGGATTGAAAATTTGATCAAAAAATGTTTGCGGACCTTTTCTTTAAAAGATGAAAGAATCCTTACCCGTCATCAGACAAGTAACGTCTATGCAAACCACCCACAGACAACTGAGGAATTCAAAGAAGAAATTGCACACCAAAGTGATATCCAGCGGCCCTTACTGCAAAATGTACTGCAAATTTTTGTCAAAAGAGTGCATTCCTGCCAACAAAGCAACTGTGGGCTTTTAACCGATATTTTGTTTCATGTATAAATGTCATTACTACCTCTGTACATATTAAGAAAATCATATAAATAAAACATTTAATTAATATAATTTTTTAAGTTTTTTAAATTCAAGTTCTTACTTAGACACCCTTTAGAAGACCTACTCATAAGATCACTGCATGATTTAATCGTGAGGATTTTGAAAACTTATGCTCGTTTTCATTAGACTGCGCTGTTATACTTTCAACGTTCTGTTCGGCGCTGAAAATTGAAAATCCAACAGCGCGCTTTTATTTTGACATTAATTAAGACACGACATAACTACAATGTACTTGACCAGCAGAATCTTTATTTTGATTGGTGAGGTAACTGCCCCTTCTGGCACATAGCCCAAACCTCTGCATATACAACTAGCGGAGCGAGCACAGGCGTACCCAAGACGTTTGTGACAAGACAAATTGTGTCTTAAATGCTAGCACGGGTCAAACATGCGACATAAATCTAGAGGCGCTTGTTGCTGATCATTTCTTGATATGTACCTAACATAACTAAGTACTTGATGTTTACGTTGGGGCTCATTATGTCTTATTTGCTACTACGGGCGCACCCGACATTTGTGACATAATTGTCACAAATGTCACATTTTGACCGATAACTAAGAAAAATTTATCACGTTTGTTCGGAAGTGGTGATAAAACTTGAGAATTGAATCGATACAGAGGGAGAGAGAAAGTGTAAATTTGCTCAAAATGTAAATTCAAGATGGTGGCTGCGAACATTTTGTTTTTGTTTCAAATCATACGTGAGAAGGAACTTTTTTAATTATTCAATAAGTACCTACACCAACAGCTTAAACAATACATATAACAGTGTCTTATTTGCCTGCTTTGGGCCTCTTGCCTTCGGGCAAGAACATAACAAATTAAAATAATTAATAATAGAAACGTGTGCGGTCGGGAGACGCCCGTCAGGAACTAAGTTCCTTCTCACGTATGATTTAAAATAAAAACAACATTTTCTCAGCCGCCATCTTGGATTTACGTTTTCACCAAATTCACACTCTCTCTCTCTCTCTCTCTCTATCGAATTTGAAGAAGGCAGACGCAAGTATGAAGCTGCGTTAAAGAAATTCGTTCCAAAAACCCGTTTACACTATGAAGTCGCAACAAGAAAGACATGTCGTGCCTCTAGATTATGTCACATGGTTGACCCGTGCTAGCATGTAAGTCAAATTGTAAGACATGATAAAATTCAACATGTCTTGTCACAACGTCTTGGGTATGCCCGTGCTTGCCCAGTAGGGGTACAACGGCTAAGCCTGTTTTTGAATTGTGCCTGGCAACCAGAGATATAACTGGTCGTAAAGTCTCAGTTCAGAGAATCCACCTGAAACATCTCGGACAAGATAACATTAGAGTCGCCATAATTATTCACACTTAACCACATAGCTAGTTCTGTAACCCTCTGTCGGTTAATTAAAATTGTTTTAACTGTACTTACCTACTGTCATATTCATATTTAGATCTTTATCTTAACAACCGCAAACGATCACAGTAAAATACTGTGAACTACGTACTTATGGAACTATTTCACATGAAATAAAGAGGTACATAAACGCTACTGTAGACAGGGTCCACAAAATGTATCTTGAATTGGGTTCCTTGTGTCAGGCCTTCAGGTCATAGCAAGCCCTGCTATGGGCTTTCTTTGAATTCGAATATGTCAGCAATTTTTTTTAATATATGTACATAATATATATATTTTAGTGTTAGCTTGTATATTTGTATAATATGACGGTCCGATAGGTACCCTTGATTGTTTTTCTTCCCTATCAAAATAAGGTCGGAACACAGACATAGGTTGGTAAGCTCTATCGCTCGATCATCCAGCGCCTTGTTTATATTCGCTGCATTACAATTACAGTTTAGTTTTTAACAAAAAGTACTGTCTGTACTGTGATTGATCACCATTTCGATGTCTGAGTGGTGTACTGTTCAGCCATGCCCATATGAGTAGGTACACTATAGCAGTGATCATTTAGCATAACAAACCTTCTGAACCATACCATGTCATAACATGTAGAATACTTATGCTAAAACAATTCAGCACAAATGGTGGATCTATTGTTTTCACAGTCGTTACTACAACTGCTGTCTCTAGGACGGCCGCTGTAATGATCTGCAATCATTTTGATGATTTGGCTCCACTTTTGTGTAAGATTGGTTTTTATCCTTTTCCGAAATTGTGCATAAATTGAATCTTGTTTAAGTGAACATATTATACGTATACATTGTATTCATTATGTGGAGCCTCATTACTGGCTAGCTTGAACTGCAAGCTTGAACTGACTGCCTGTACTAAGTAATACTAATTGTTATTATCTACATAAATACATTATTAATATTTTTTTGCGCTGCTACGTTATCAAATTATATATTGGTAAACTACCTATAATAATTATTGAATTATATATATATATAATTCAACACGGATAATTTCCGCACGGTTTAATATTGGAACTCGTTGGATTCTTTTATTTTTTTCAAAATAAATACTTATTACCTTCTATTATGAACTATAGGTTCATAGTACTACTAAATCCATTATTTGTTTTATTTAATCCTAAAGACCAGCATTCTTTGTCTCTATGTGAGTCTTGTTTCTAATAATCCACATAGGATAATTGTCTGATTGGTACCCAAAAATACATCCTCTGGTTCTGTAGTCGGAAGGACAATCCCAATAGCTTTCACGGAAGTTTCAGAACTTTCAGACCTAATTGACGCTTCAATTAGGTCTGAAAGTTCTGAAACTTCCCTGAAGTTTTGTGCCTGAAGTTTATGAAGTTCAGAACTTTAGAAGTAACGATAAAGTCTCCGTGATCATTGTCGATTTGGGCCTCTTCGGTAAGTCTTCAGGCACAAATCCAGCTCCAAGTAGAAACCTTTGACTTTTGAAACACGAATACGAGATGGGAATAAATCGCAGAAGCCCACGTCAGTTGCCTGTATTTGCTATCACTAATTACTAGTTAATTTCCGTATGTTATCCCATATTCTCGACTTCCTGGATGTAAACGGCAAATTTTGAGCCTGTACTCAAACCAACGTAGTAATTAACATAATTAACTGTTGTTTATCGGATTACCGCGTCATTTAGCGCCATTCGGCCGCGTCAGACTGGCAACCAAACTTAGAACAAGAAAACTGCTCAACCAAGTCACGCGGAAATCGTTAACCATTATTAGTTTTAAATATAAGTTCTAATTACATTCACAAGTCCTACCGTTTTAAATTGGAGTTGGTTTCTTGATTAGTGTGGTGTTAATTCGGAATCATTGATTCTGCATTCCTTTAGTGATTACTCGTTTAGAAGTGTAAATTTAAAACAAACAAAAAACAAAATTGAAAGTGATCCGATGAATTTTGATTCTATATTTGATTTGCTGTCAAATAAAACTAGTTGACTTTTGAACTGTGTAAAGAATTTGATTGAAGTAAAACAGGTTTTAAATTAGTGTCATTACAAAAAAGTAAAAAAAAAATGGCTCAGTGTTGTTTTACCCACATGAAAGTGTTCTGGCTATGGTGCTTAGAGCACCTGGATTATTTGCTGTATGGGACGTTCGTTCTAATACTGCTAATAATATTTCTTTACTTTATGATTGCGTAGCTGGCCTGTTTGTGAAAGGTAAATATTCTTTTAACACAGACTTATCTGAAATTAAATAGCATTTTAACTCTGATGTTGATTTAAGTTCGCTTGTTCGCTGTAATTTGATTTTCCGTGTATAGTTTTATTAACTAGCCGTGTTAGAGGTTGAAAAAGGTCAAGTGCAAGCAGTAATCAATACACAATCTTCAACAGATTTTGTAATTACAAAAAGATTTGATTTTACGTCTCTTTATTTTAGAACGTCCGACACGGATTGTCAGTTATCTGCATCTACATAAAGCGGCTGTTTGCGAGGGTGAAGCGATTAAGTATATTTTATTATAATCTCCTGTATAAAGCATCGAGATCACTTTAGCTAGGGGCATTACAATCTATTGAAGACCACCTCTAGTTCTATCTATCTTGTAGACGAGGACTTGTATAAATTTTTCTAACTGAACAGACAGCTGTGCTGCTGAAGAGTTTGTTGCGCCACTTCTTCTTCCCAGCTAAAGCACTAGGAAGTGGTGAAGGGTGGGCGTTTTGGGGGTCTTCTTATGTAATTTTGACGTTCGAAAAGTGCTGATCCTCAACGTCATGCTCCCCAGAAAACCCGTCACCTGTTTTTCCATTTATAAGTTTATAATACTTTTGTACCCACTATGGACTCACTTTGTAACTACTTTAAAAAAAAAAGTACCTCAAGTGGACGTCTAAAAAAATGACGTTTATAAAGTGGACGTGTTCGGCTGAAATGATGATGACATTCGCCTATCAGTGTTTCAATTCAAACCACTGAACAATAAGCTATTTCTTATGCAATGTCAATGTCAAGCGATTTTATTGGTATTTGTAATTATTATGTTTCAATCAGCTGTAGCGAATTATTACATTTGCGTACGCTGTAAGGTTTTAGACAGATTAATTTCAAGAAAACAGTACTTATTCACTTACTGGCAAATTAAATCAATATTAAGTAGTTATAGTCGGAGCCTTAGTGACGAAATCATCCGGGAAAGAACGAACTCTGTAATTTCTGCCGCCAAGCAGCTTTACGGTGCTGTTAATGTTTCGGGTGCCAGTGAGTGTAAATACAGGTATATGGGACAGTTCTGTTTCAGTTTTTTCTCTGGAATGGCGATGCATCTACGATGCCTCTGTTATGTCGATGTCCACAGTCATCGGTCACCACTATTACGATACCACACAATATATAATAGTACTTTCATAACTACTTACTACCTAGGTATTAGGTGGTCGTGACTAGTCTAGGGTCTCAATGTTTCAAATCCAATTACGAAAGTCAGCATTTAAAGATTTAGAAAACTTGTCACTGCAAGGGTTATTTTGTGTGAATTTCGGAAAAAGTCAAGAATGTAACCTCTTTCCATAGTTCTTATTCGGTGAAGCATCTACTTACCGTCAGCATCAAATTATTATTACCTACTCGGATTCACAAAGCTGGGATGCAGTCAAATAAGACAAATTCTTATCTTATAAATCTTTGAGAGTACCTCAACCGTAACTCTTGAGACTTCACCCGATAAACCATCGATAAATTCTGATAAAAGATACTATAATATATTCTTAATGTAACCAGTTTTCAGCTAGTTTCGGTTTCGATCTAACTCAGTTTACCTAGACGTAACAGTAAATCAGCACTTATGTGACTTGAGTTACTTGACTTTGAGACAAGTAGAACCTCCTGGCAGCCTACGTTGCTGACAAAAAGTTTTTAATCAGTCCCTAAACATTTTTTTTAAACATGTATTGACAAGCAAGCAGTGCTAATCACGCGATAATCTCATAGTAAACATGGACGTGTGAGTAGCCTTGTGCCAGTGTGTGGCGAGCCTTACGGTGCGCAAGAGTGGATCCTCGCGCGGTCATAAGATTTCAAGTGTCAATATTGTAAATCTTATAAGTGGTTTAGTGATTTTGATTTGATTGTAATAATTTATTAATATTTACTAGTTTGTTTTTAAATTATAAAAATAATTACCTGAACATTTAAAGGACAAGAACAGTTGGAAAAGTAAGGTTTGTAAAATTTCCGAAATTCGTTAGTCTGGCTGTTTTGTTTTTGGTAAAAATATTACACACACATAACCCATAAACTCACGCCTTCTTCCCATTAAAAAACTCCTGTTACCAAAAAATAATTAAATAAGTAGGTATTACCTTAATATTTAAACGAAAGGTTAATTAATACTAACACTTTTTAATTTCCGATTTAATAAATATTTGTTAAAAAGAAATCACTTGCCTAAGGTAGAGTTCATAATCAGGGATAAAGAAAAATCCTTATGTTTATGCTTTCATGAAAACATTCTTGCTAACATAAATAAACAAACCAAGAATAATATTTCACACACACAGAAGTCACATAATTATTACCATTAATTGATCACCACGACAGACCCGTTGGCAGCAAATACCAGCCAAATAAAAAGGTGATCAAATCCAAGTTTACGACAGCACCTTACTTACAACAACGTGTAACAACGATATAAAACAATATTCTTCTCACAGACTAGTAATAAATCAACTTTGTTTGACTCAGGCTTGACAAGTCAAGACGTATACGGGAGGCTCTAATCACTTTGCGTCACTACTTTGTCAAATGTCTACATTAGACACCAAGTCACATACTACCAAGAAATAGTCTACGTCATAATAATATTATTATAATTTCACGCGATTCTGTTTTAAAGTAAATTTTCTTTTCTGACGATGAAAAGCTGTTATGTCCGTCTCATCGTACGGCCCTCATCTCGATTTCATTTTGGTCATGTGGAATAATGTATCTTTTTCTTCCCAACATCTTTTACAGCCGTCATCTCAGTGTTAACTTCCTCTATAATATTATTATCACACAATCCATCATCCATATTAGCTTTGGCAGCCCTTTTCTTTTTGTCATCGAATCGTCATTCATACGTATCATATCAGTTTTCTTGTCTCATGCTCCTTATTCCTCCGATTCATATATCCATACCCCCATCGATAGAGCCATCTTCGGATATAAAACTCTTTGCCTAAAACCATTAAATACCTAAATACCTAGTGTCACCACAATGTCTTATTTTCTTCCTTTTTTATTTGTTTTTATATTGGCACCTTGCAGCTATTTCCTAATAGCTAATTAGTCATTATTTAATCATGTTTTTGTATGTTGTGCTGTTTTTTTGTGTGCACTAAATAAACGATTTATCTATCTTTATCTATCTATCTATCTAAAATTGCTTTGGTGATTTAACCATGAAACGCAGTAAATGGACCATTTAACACAGTTGTGTGACATGCATCTTTTATTTAACATTGTTTTCAGTCCATGTAGTGTTGTAGAAAAACGGATTTAACTTGTTTTGATCAAAACCCTATTCTGAATAGTTTGTGAGTCAGCATTATTGTCTAGCAACTATTGGAATGAAACGAAATAAATAATGTTATTTAACTTGTGGCTCTCCATCTTGGAACGAGTCAACACCAGCAGTCTTCTTGAGGTCATCGATCTAAATGACTCGTTCCATACCAAAGTTTACCAACTTACGGCCTTCATCTTAGGAAAAAAAATGAGGCAATGAAAATGCTAAAATATACATATACTATGACATAACAAAATGGTTAATGAACCCTTTTTTACAAAGATATTTTTTTAATTACAACGTGTTCTTGTGGTTGTAACAAAAAACAAAGTTTTTTTCTCGATTGATGTGAAATAAAAAACAAACTCAAGACACCTTGAATAGTTTGAAGATGACAAGCAAATGATTTTGTCCTGTCTCATAAATAAATGCAGTATTTAGTCATTCTACATTATGTAAATTTTTATTTACAGATCGACTATGAATTAGAAAAATGGAAAACAAGGATCAAGTCTCAAAAGACATAGAAAAAGGGTTAAACTCCCCTGAACTGAAAAGAAACGAAGACATTCCATACGTAGATGATTTTAACGAACTGAATCTAGTCAAACCCGACGAACCTATACGTCCTAAGCGTACAAAAGATGAGAAAGAAGATGTACAACCACTTGGGGCAGAAAAGGATAGAAAACTGCATGCCTCAGATTTGGGAGAAGTTCATTCTTCTCCAAATAATGATACGATAATAGTAAATACCCCAGAAGGGACTCTATACATTACTTTAGAGCCTGATTCTGGGAAATCTTCGAAGCCTACCAGTCCTATAACAGAGTCTACTGATTTGGAAGCTACTCCGAGTACTTCGAAGAGTTTCGGAGCAGCGGAATCTGATGAGCTGATAAGGAACGAGAGAGAGGCTATGGAACAGAGGAAGATGAGCTTAAGGAGGAACTCAATATCAATGCCGACGCTGCAAAACTTGGAGTTGGAAGTATTGAAGCAGCAGTATTTAAATAATCCGCAGGATGAGGTGAGTTTCATTAATATTATATAAACAAAAATATTTTGCGATGAATTTAGAATAAGGTATAGGCCATAGCAACTTAAGGGTGCGTTTTGCCATGCTTTGCGATGTAATTTTCGCGAGTGGCGCTGGCGCAATCGATCGTGGCACGAGCGCCTGATTTATTTAGGGAATTTCGTTTCACAATCCCTCGACTAAATCTTCCGGAGTTTTTTTCGGATACGGGCAGCCGTCAGAATAGTTTAACTCAGTTTTACTCATACAGCTGAAAGTCAGTTTAAAGTCAATGCTAACGACGCAAAAAAAAAATGCTTATACTAATTGGCTACCATATTTTTTTGTACTTAACTTTTTTGAACGCGTTGATATTAGTGTCAACGCTTATAATCGCGGCATCTCGAAAGAAAGTCGTAATGAATCAACCTAGTTCGATTGTATTATCGGAACAAACAAAGAAGGCTTATCTCGAACTTAATCTACACACGATGATCCCAATTGTTTGAGCATCGGCAACCTTGCTCTGGTTAAAGAACAACCAACTTAATCTCTGGTCATATTTGTGTATCTTTATCCGAAACAAAACCGGGTTTACTAGCTTTAACAGAATCTTGATAGTTCTATGTTTACTCAAAAATAAAAATATTTTTATTTGAAGATATAGGTAGGTAAACATATATACAGATGTTTTTCGATAATAAATGCTGCTAAAGTTAGGCATTGGGTAGTGTGTCCAAAATGGCGATTAGTAGCGTTAGCAGTATCATCAACATTTGCGAAGTGGTGGGTGCTTTTATGGATGTAACATATCATAACATCACGCCTATTTTCTCCGAAGGGATAGGCAGAGGTGACCTATAGTAGGTACACCCACATTTCACCAGTTATGTTTAAGTCCCATGTAATAGGGGCGAGTCGTCAACCGGGAACAAATCCAGACTCCGGACTGTTTTTGAGAAATTTCTAATGGAAAAATCCAATAACACTTTGCCCGACCTGGCAATTGAACCCAGGACCTCATGCTCTGAAGTAGCGCCCGCGACTGCTAGACCAATGAGTGTATTATGGATGTCTAGGATAATATACTTTTACTGTCAATAAGAAACGAGTGAAGTCATCACTCGTTTCTTATTGACAGTAAAAGTGTAAGTAAGTAGCAGGATTGTTGTTATCAACAGTTTTATAGGGTGCTGATTAAGCAGAGAACTGTTATGTTTATTCTATAGAATGAGATGGAGATGGCAGTTATTTATATAATAGTCTTATACAAATTTTAAATAACGGTTTAACATAATACCATCAAGATAAGGCCATCGCATCATCGGTGATCTAATATATTGGCAATATATAACAATAAAAGCAAAAACCTCGTTAATATTCTACGAGCGCGATATTTTGAATAGGAAATACCCATACTTTATACTTTTGGATAACGAATATTTTGAGTTGAATTTGTTAATAAAGTAGGTAAGTATATTATGGCAAACTTTTGACTTATGTAAGTAATGTTTTACTATATTAGCAGATTAGAAACTGTTTTTATTGATGTTATGTTATGATAATTTGAGCCTTATTTAGAAGAAAAACAACGATTTGGTAAAACCCTGCATAATTTTATACTTGGAGCTGATATTATCAGTGGACTGCGGCACGTTCAAGACAGTACGTGTGAAGACACCAAGAACATCATTAATCACAGGCCTTAGTAGTAAAAAAATTATGAAAGCGAAGGAGGAATTGATAAAGAACTTTATCAGACTGTACTGTTAAGTTCCCGTCACAATCACTTATATAAAACAAAAAAAAAGATATGAGTAAAAGTATTTCAAATTCTATTATATTTCTCGAACTGACACTATTTTGTAATGATTGCTAAAGCCTGGTTGTTCTGGCCTGTCCTGCCTGTCCTGGTTGTTGGCTGGTTCCAAAAATACGCGCCGTAGCTAAATTACTGACCACCACCGCCACCATCATCATCATCAACATCGTCATCTGACGATGTGAGTTTGTCTAACCCGGTAATGATAAAATTCAAAACATACGAAAGATAACTAATCCGATCATATGACAATAAAAAAACAATCTGGTATTACGTGCTATTTATCTACATCGCTACGATTGGTGCGAATTTGATAAAACAAAGTAAAGAAAAATTCTTAGATAACATTACCAAAAAATATCTTATTATACGGTTTTCCGTACAAGCCATAGTGAAAAACGAGGTTATAATACATTAAAATTAAGATAGAGAACAAGTTGATAAATTCGGTAATAGATGAGTGTCTAAAATTAACAGACTTTAATCATGTGCTAGTGTTAAAAATATTAGGAAAGTTTAGTTGCCCTTGAATTAAGTATCTTATCAGTGAGTGAATGAACAAAGTGACAAAATGAGGGTGCGGAAGAAACCAGATCTTCGGATTGATATACCATCATATCCTCATGACTATGTGGAAATGCCACCTGAAACCAGGAAGAAAATAGAAGAAGTGATTCGAAGTAGTGTCAGCCCAAGCATTGGTGATACAAATACTCCTTCTACTAACAATATTGGTGATCCTGGTGATATTAGAGATGGAACTAGGACTCCTGAAGTGAGATTTGTGGGTCCTGAAGACGTGAAAGTGGAAGATAAGGAAGTAGAGTCGCAGGATGACACTCCTTCGGCTGAAGGTCCTGTAGTTTACAGAAACGTAAATAGAGTAGAAGTGTCTGATGGAAATGATCGAGATGATAGTGAAAAAGTAACTAAGAAAGATGCTTTAAATGTGAGTTATTTCGATATTGGCAGTACACCTGGGTGTTAGAGCTAATAAAGTATTCCAAGTATACATTGGTCATCCCACAAAAATGATTACAATAACCGAGAATCAGATTGTTACATGTTCTAGTTTGCTACTCTCCATACCTACATTTACCAGTATATTAAACATTATTCTTTCGACTTTTCAGTATGATAAATTGAAAACTCGAGACATAAATTTATAATAGGTACCTATTCGAAGTGTTCAGTTGTGTTTTTAGTAAAGCCCAATGGTTGGTTAATTGCTACACGTTCGTAGGAATTAACCAACCATTGGGCTTTCTCCAGATATGTCTGCACTTCACGAAGATTTTTTTTTTTTTATATAGTGCGAAGCACCATTAGTATCTTAGGTCATCTATTGTCTTTCCCACAAGTTCTTCTCCTATCACACTTCGCTCTAGGGGGGACCTGCTGGAGTTAGGACTATTACCAACACTTGATACGCAGCAATCTACTGTGACACTGAAAGCGAAGAAGCGGCTAATAAATGGCGACGTCCTGTCGGGACGATCAATTTAGACCCACAGTTAGTGTTGGTATCAGTTTCGTTTCGTAGGATTTGCTTGTTATGAGATTTGTTCGAGGTCTACCTTAATAAGAATTATGTATTAAACACTTGCAAAGAAGCATATCTAAACATATATCCTACAGAATCATTAATTAGACTTTTGTAACTTCTGACAATATGTACTGCCTTATTAAAATATTATATTATTTGGTAGGTATATAGGATATTCAGTCACATTAAAAAAAAAAATGTCGTTAAAGTTAGTTGTGTGTGTAATGCTAATGAGTCATGTAAAAAACTAGGATCATTTAGTCAAAGTAAGCCTATATTGTAAAACCCTTTCATCCAAAAGTCATACTATAACTTGACGTCACCGCCTCACGTGGGTAGCTTATAAACTTTGTGTGAATTAATGTTATCTGAGATTAACGGCCTTAGAAAATATGGTGGATTCGCGATAAAATTAAAGATAATCTACAAGATATTTAAACTGGTTTTATGATTGTTTAACAGCATGTGAATTGTCTAAAAATTGTAGAGACGAAGAGATAAAAAAACGTCTATGTTTTTATTGTAGGTTATTCATTTTTTAAATCTCCTTTATAACAATTAACATGTTCTACCAACTAAATCGGCACAAAAATAACAGGAAACAATGCAACAATTTAAGATGTTTTTTTTTATATTTGAGATATTTTTAAATTAATTTTTCCACAAAAATAACTTTTAAATTTATTGATTAACAATCTCTTTTCTCCATTCATATTTTCTCGTTTTCATTCATAAAAAAAAAAAAAACTACTTCGCTGTCTCAACATGCAAGTCCCTCGACCTATTTGCCTACATTCAAATCGTCGGGATTTGTCCGTGATCTTAGACACAGATTCGTCTCATACCCCTACCTATACAGACCATATTGCATCACAACATTAGTTTTTAAAGAACAAAAGTATTAGAAACCATTATTATCCCTGTGTTTATTTCAGTTAAAGTGTCTTTAAAACTGTTTTTGCGAGCACTCACTACGCTTAGTGTAACAGTGTAACCTTTATAAATGAGAATCAGTTTATTTTTTATGATGTACAACCAATAACATTTTTAACAACCAATATTTTTTAAATAGTAAAGTCTTACAGTGAAAATTGCTTTTCCAAAACTCCATTTATATAATAGCCTTTTTAAACAAAATGGTTCTTCTCAAGATTTGTTAGCAACAGTGTAAAAAGACACAATTCAAAAGCCAATCATATTACTATCAGTTTCAAAAACCTCTGTTATTATCATCACTATATCACGCCTCATCACATAATTCTCCAAAATGAACAACGAATCAAAGTTCAGTGCGTTCGCTCACAAGTTCAAATATCGATCACCGTTGTGGATCGAGTCGGACTCTGACGTCAGCAAGTCAAGTGATTCCCGTGATTCTCGTGATGGTGGTAACGGTGGTCTGTGCAACAGTGATGATAGCATTGCCTGTCACAGCAGTGATAGCTCCGGGAGTATCAACAACTTTCTGGATTCCAAGGTTGTGTTTTGTTGTTGTTGTTTCATGAATTTCATTCATCATTCTCATTTACTAAGTATTTGCAGGTTTTTTCAGTGCGCATATTATAAGAATGTTAAATTCCAAATGCTGGAAATAGGCTTCCACATGAAATCATTCTTTTGAGAATGAATGTCACAGGGCTATAATCAACGCACTGGTAGACGAATTGCTTGCGCTGTAGGATTAGAAAAATAACTCTGACCCAGGGTATCGTTCGTTTCTTTTGGTCATGGAACACCCGTGATTTAGTTTAGTGGCAAAAGAGATCCTGATATCGGGATTCCTAGCAGCTTCCTCCTGTCTGCCACTGAAATCAAAGTAGGCACGAACTCAAATCCATCAGTCAAACATGACGATTATAGCTTATTTTCTCTAAGACCTTTCATCTATCTCATTACAGTATGTTAATTATGGCTGTTGCTAGTTTTAACAATTACAAATGAACATAATAATTAGTTCCTCACGCATTTTCAGCACGTTTCATTAGTATCTATTAAAACGTAAAACTTTGTGTTGCTGAGTAATTTGCAGTTTCTTTCAGAAAACCTTTAGCTGTCGGTATAAATAGGTACTATAATAATTATGGTATATAGGTTATGTAGGTATAGCAAAACTAATATAATAATTTTTGCAAAAAAAATATGCCCCAATTTGCTACTTGGGGTGTATTTTCAAATCCCTCATTTTGTTATTATTTCTAGTAGCGCTATCTTGTGGGAGTAATTTACACTACTAGTACGTTTTAGTAGTAACTACAACTGCTAGATGGCGCTGTGTTCACTATAAATAAGTTAGGATACTACTGACCACTGTAACCAGATGTCGCATATTCATAAGATTATTTAATTATTATTTTTAACGGTTTACTTTTAGTTATTCCTTTTCGAAGTCTTTTATTTATTTGTGATTGAATCACTTCCTGTGACTTATTATGATAAGATAGTACTATGCAATCAGGAACTAGGTATAGCGCATAGGTCACCTAACTTCATATAGGTAGCTAAATAACCAACGAAACTAAATCTAAAAATACTTATATGACACCTGTGTTATAATTTTAGATTATTAGTCTATTATTTTATGACACAGGGCTGCTACAAGGTGCTATGCTAGGCCATAAGCGGCGAGCTGATTTTACGCATACCCAATCGTAACCTTGATTTTTTTCTGTTCGACTGCCGTGTGTGATTTGCTTTAGTTGTGGAATATAATTTGGTTTTCCTTAGACTATTGCTCGATACGTTTTTACAGGTAGATACAGTTAGTTCAGTTTTAAAAATAACGCAGAAAATTGCAGTAAGCCATCATATTTTCGTCATCAGGTAAATTGTGTGTAAGCATCAAAGCATCATTTGAAGAAAAACGATTTTTAAATACTTAATTTGTATTTTTTTAAGTCCTGAATAGTCTCACGACCTCGTATTTTTTTTTAAATGACTTCGTATATGAGGCATCCTTAAATCAGACGCTTCTCAGACACCTCTGTGGTGATTAATGATATAAATTAATTACAATTGAACTAACTAATGGTCTGACTCGGTCACCGTGCACATGCAGTAGTGCAAGATAAGTGAACATGCGAGGATCCAGGCGAAACGTTGAGTTCGACTGCATACCTCTTACTCAGGTTTGACCAGTTTATTGGAAATAATTATTTGAATTTCACATTCGAAATTCCGTCAGGTATATCTTCCGCCCTGAGGGAGGCCGCAAAGAGACCCGCAAAGACCGCATATATAGTGTTTCTTCTTCAACCAAATACTATTCAGGTGTTAGCTTTAATATGGGTGGCGACAGGTGCGCATGTTTACCCGACTGCCCATGAAGGAGGGTAATAGGTTTTTGGACAGAATAAATTGCCTTGCCTTGCACACCGATAAAAAAATGTGGTCATATACCACTTTATAGATTTTGCGATGAGTGATGCGATCTCCATTCCGCCTACCAATCGTGAAGGCAAGCATTCCTCGTATTGACCATTGTATCGTTTACTGGTTAATAATTTATTATTATGATGATGACGAGTCTCTTCCTGCATCTCTGTTTCCCGTATTAACAACCGGGTATTATAAGTACTTGAACGGAGAGTGCTAAGCGGAAACGAAGTGCAATTTTCGTGTTGCTAGCAGCGTCTGTTTTGATTACTGTTGAGTTAAGGTCTCACATTGCTTGTTACTTGTCAGTCATTATATATGTAATAGGTTAGGGACCGGCCATTGTCAAAGTTCAATATTCTTTTGCTCTCGATATCTTTCGTTTTACGGCCTTGTATTTGAGAGGGAATTGACTCTTACAAACATATACATGAGCTTCATCTACCGATGAAACTGGCACTATGTAATAATATAGCGTATCAATTCTAGAAGTTGTATCTCGAAACTTATGACTGTTTTATAAATTTCCAGATCCCGGAGCATCACCAGAGCACGGCGTCAGGGTTCAGCGATGGCGACAACACGGCTGATGATCACACCGAAGTGCTGTCAGACGATGACAGAGCCAAGTAAGTAAATACTCATTTCCTTGAGCAAACCCCTGGCTTTTAGAGCTCTCAGAATAATATCGAGCCTAAACGATATGTCTATTTAGTAATTAAATGTTATAATGGGGGTCCATTATAACATTTATTAACTAAATAGTTTTATTTGTTTGGGAAAATATTTAGTTTAGCTTTGTTCTTATGTCCAAATTACAGGACATTGGTATAAAACCATATTATGTATAAGCTTTGAACATGTTACACTCAAGATTTTACTTAGTTTTACTTTACTGGATATTTTACACCAACCAAAATCGCAAATCTCAAATAGGTAGTTAAATATGTTTATTAGGTACTCATCAATACTTCAAAATTCCAACTCCTCAAGTAGATAGATTCTCAAGCCCATTTCCTTCCTCCAAATGAGTCCACTTGATATCTAGGTCCTCTTAGTGCGAGGGTTGCATCAAATCAGGAGTTAATAAGGAAGTGCGGACGATGACCGATGCATTGCGAAACGTCGGCCTGCCACCGTAGTCGCCGCTCATTGTGCGCTACAATGAGGCACTCGATGGATATGTGGCAAGGGAATCTGTTGAGCGCCATTGTTGAAAGATTCTTGCAAAGTGGTCGATTTGTCTGGTTTCAGGATACCTTTTGGCCAGGATTTGTTCTTGTAGATTCTACTCGTGTACCTATAGCTTAGTATCGTGCTTTAAGATGGTCGTTTAGGTCAGTTAGATTTAACCAACTGTGGGTCTAACATAAACGCGCGAAGTAAACGTAACGTAAATTCGATCGATTTTAGAATCAATTGTACAAATATCCTATAGTATTTTGGTTTCCTAACAAATTGGTATCACCCATAGATGAATTAAGTCTTCAAACTAAATAAATGTTTTGTTTGAAACGAGTATTTCCAATTCAAAATCGTCCACGTTCTACAATATTTTTGACCAATTGAGGAAATACTTGCAAGATAATACTGCTTACTTACTAACATTTATGTACATACCAGTGGTACTTCCCCAGAAAAAACCCGTTTCGAGGGACTCTACCTTACTTAACATCTTGTGCTTAAGTACCTATGTACATATAAGGTGTTTCGAGGGACTCTACCTTACTTAACATCTTGTACTTAAGTACCTATGTACATATAAAGTAACTTAAGTACTCTCAGATTAAAATCTTTATAATAACTATGAGGATCTGATTCTTTTACTTTCGTCGTTACAAGCACCACCAGGTATATATTTGTATTTCTTTAGCTGCCATTCTAGGCGCTCATGGTCACATAAACCATCAAGTAAACACTTAAGTAGAAACTAGGTAACGTAAGGAACATACATGCCTAATCATTTTCTAGTACGGTAGGTCAGTTTGTAGTGTAATCAGTTTTCGTTTAAAATCAATCTCAAATTACATACGGCTTCATCTTATAGTAGAGAATTATATGACGGTCAGGGCTCCATTTTACCTACCAATTTGACTTACACAATAATTATAATTATCATCCTCTGCCTCGTTGGTCTAGTGGTTGCAAGCACTACTGCTGACCACGAGGTCCTGGGTTCGATTCCCGAGTCGGGTTTCTCCATCTGGTTTTTCTCAGTAGCAGCCCGGAGTCTGGATTTGTGCCTGTTTGGTGGCAATAGACTCGCCCATTATTACAGGTACTAAACTCAAACATAACTCACGAAATGTGGGTATACTATAAGTACACCTCTGCCCAACCCTTCGGGAAATACAGGCGTGATGTTATCTAATGTTATCGTCTAATTCCCAATACAATATTTACATAATTTGAAAGCGAGTCTTAAAATAATAATATCTACAAGTATATAAAAAGGGACGGGAATAGCACATTGTTTGCCTAGGGAGCAAACAACTATTTTTAAGGCGAGAGTGTTTAGTAGAATCCATCGAGGGATTCAAAGTACGTCACACGAGCTTAAAATAGTGTTGCCCTGGAGGAGAACACTCTACTTTTTATCACCCTCTATGAAAAAATTTCGAAGATTCCTTCTCACGTAAGATTTAAAACAAAAAAAAAAAAAATGTAGCCGCCATCTTGGATTTACATTTTGACCTCAATATCGACTTTAGCACCTTTGAAAACTATGAAAACGATACCCATGATGAAAAATTTCACAACCGCCGTCTTGGTTTTTAATTTTGACCAAACACACACACACACACACTTCACACTTTCTCTCTCTTGCCGGCCTGTTACTTGTTCATACAATGTTCGTGATTGATCTCCTTGGTGGTTGGAACTTTTACTAACAAAATTCACATTCCAAATTCAAATCACTCTTCGTCCCTAGGGATTAAAAAGTTATTTTGGTCCCTGTTTACGAAGAATAAACTAGCTCTTTTTGAATAAATGTGATAAAAAGAACCAAAGAAAATTATTTATGACGTAACAAGTATTGATTTGACGTAGTTACCATTATTTTTTGTTTAGGGAAAGATTACGATAATGATGATGATGTTTAAGAAACTCAAGGCAAGATGGAGACATTAAGGAAAATATGTTTTAATTAGGTATGTTTTCCCGGTAATGCTAATCAGATGTTATGTAAAACATGATATATTAAAGTTGTTCTACTTCTGAGTAAATGAACAAACCAGCTATCGACCATAGGAAAACATGTGTATTCAGGTTGGTCTATCGCAAAGAGAAGGAAACGAGTTCTCAATTTGTTTTGATTACAGATTTAATTAGTAAATAAACCACAACGGTAGATCACACACGTCTAGTTATCGGTTTCTTAGTTATTGAATGGTTTGTTGCGTTGCGTAGATATTTTTTTAACTAAACTATGTATAATGAATCAATAGCTATTGAGAGTTTATCTGGAGACTTCAGAAACCGGGCATTAAAAGCAGTGGACCGTCACACAATAAAGCCTCGTGCAGACAAGCGTGACGCGACGGCGCGACTCGAACAATACACTTTCTAAGAAAACATCACGGTGTAACAATAACTGGTGTCGCGTCGCGCTAGTCTGCACGAAGCTTAACGGCGGCTGTCCGCATAAAGAGGTTTTTTTTTTTTAAATACTGGTGAGAGTGACCGATTTAAATGGCGGCCATAAATTGTAATATGACGGAACTGCTCTTCTAGGAAACCGTAGATATTGTCCATCAATTTTGATGTCAAGATACGTGTTAATACGACCCTAGCCCGTAATTACTATGTTTATAGAAAGAAGGTACTGTTTGGGTTTTACTGCTGGACTGACAACAATAATCTATTGAATAGGTACCTAACGTATAACTCAGCTTGTCTTATGATGGATCATTTATGACAAAATCAATTAATATTTGACCTATGTTATCTATTGTACAGACGCCAGCATGTCAACCTACCCGGAACTGTAAAATTTTCACAATCAACTTTGAACCTTATAAGTTATTGATAATGTTGAAAATCTATTAAAGAAATTTGACAGATTGTAGTAGGTTGATGTGCTGGCTTCTGTACGTCGCAAATAAATCAGTAAGGTTTTTACTGTTGTTCTATGCAGTACCCACTAGCGTACGTATTATTGTTTTATTATATTAATTAAAAACGTAGATACGGTGTTTCCCAGTGGTTATAAGATGAGTTTACTGTTAATGTATGTATTTTGAAGTGTTCTTGAATGTTCTTTACTTTCAATTATAATGTCGTGGTGTAAAAATTAGATGTTAGCGCAACTCGTACCGAAATGATAAAAGTTTACATTGGAGTGGCTAATAAATTATGAGCCAGATTAATAAATTGATTATTAATAAAGTGCAAGTTAGTCTTGCTAATGAAAGTCCATTCTGTTTCTCAAGAAAAGTAGCAGATGCATCTCCTACAATCACAATAAATAAACTTGTAGAATTCCTATTGGTTTCCAAATAAAGCTGGTTAATCAACTTGTGAAAATTTTTGATGTACCTAACCGCTGTTATGTAGGCGTTCGAGTCGATTCATGTAAAGTGCACAGATGGTTTAAAACATCTTATATTAGTAAAGTTCTTGCAGAGACAGAATTTAAAGCAAGATATCAGTGTCCATAACTGCCGTGTTGTCATTAAAAAGTGAAAAACATCGCATTGGACGCGTCGTTATCTCACGTTGGCGTCGGGTTGCATGTTCCTCGGGTAATGTTTACTTTCCTAGACTGTTCAATGTCTGTGTGACTTGTGTGTACTTGTCCTTCTGACGTAGATGATGATCTTTTTGCAGTACTTAGTATTTTTGAACTTCTTTTAGTCTTGTTTTGTAAAGCAATAGTTGGGTTAAAATATATTTTTTTAGGTATGCTCTCTACGCAACGTCTACCATGTTGTTTTGCTAGCTATGTGCAAATCGTGTGCAATCGATTCTTAAGGGTCGAGGCAAATCGTCACTAACTTTTCTATATAAACTTATCAACACCCATAGAGTCTATATAGAAAACTTAAAGTTCGCCAAAGTTATCAAAATACGGCAGTGCTTTTTGCACGTTTTTAGTGATTTTAAATATTTTTTTTACAATAAGTTATGTAAAATATCTATAAAAAGTCTATGGTCTTAAAACAACATGGTAAAATCACTCAATATTGTGCGCACAAACATACATTTGCAGTTTGAATGTATTGGGGAACATGTTTTTCAAGTACAATTTTAAGTTTGTTCTTGGGATAAATTCATGCCAACTACGGAACCCTTCATTGTGAGTGGTCCGACACGCACTTGCCGGTTTTTTTCTCTAACGTATTACTAGCCAGCTTCAGCTCGTTTTCATAATTATTTAAATGTTGGGAGTAGTAGTTGCCCAGTGGTAACGGCCCCGACTTACGAGTTGTAGGTCGTGGGTTCGAACCCAGGCGCTTTAAATTGTGTAAATAATTTCATTACCACTGCGCTCAAAACGGTGAAGGAAAACATCGTGAAGAAACCGGCTTGTCCTAGAACCAAAAACATCACAACATTTTTTGTGACACCTACCAACCTGCACTGGGTCCAGATTACAGCCCACTCTCTCTTGAAGAGAGGAGGCCTCTGTCCCAACAGTGGAAACATTATAGGCTGATTATACTATGTTATGTTTATTACAATGTTGAAATAAAGTGTGCAATAAAGGAAGTACGAGTATGTTTTAAAATAAAATTAAATTGGTAAATCAATTCAATTATGAAATGTTATCAGTAGGTATGTCACTAGTGTTTTAATTACCTACGATATACTTACACATTAATATTTATAGCTTTCCGTTACCTAGTTAACACAAGTAGTCGCATTATCTTTGATCGATGAAACAATGCAACACATTCGCTAAATGTATGCGCAATATTCTATAAAAATTGAATGAATGTTGTTGTTGTGTTGTGTGTGAATGAATGTTTTTTGATTTATGTCGTCAATTTCCCACTTTAACGATGTCTTTTTTCTTTCCTTCCTCGTTTTTTTAACTTATTGCTCTAAATCTACGTTCCAATAAACACCAGTCCAGAATCACTACATATTATAAAACAAAGTTCCCCCGCCGTGTTTGTATGTCTGTCTGAACGCGATAAACTCAAAAATTACGAACGGATTTTCATACGGTGTTCACCAATGAATGGAGTGATTCATGAGGAAGCTTAGGTTTATAATTCATTACGGTTTTGTGTAAATTGGCTGAAATATGACGATGAATGTTGAAGATGTCGGAGAAATTCATGCTGACTGGGAGCTTTAATGTTTTGTAATTTAATGTTTTGTGTTGCGTAAAGTAAATTATTTTGCATAAGTACTATTGTATAGAATCATGTTTTTCTAACTATTCAGACAGCTGTGCTGCTGGAGAGTGCTGCCCAGCTAAAGCACTAGGAAGTGGTGAAGGGCGAGCGTTTTTGGGGGACTGTCTTATGTAATTTTGACGTTCGAAAAGTGCTGATTTTCAGCCTAGTTTGAATAAATGACATTTTTTTTTTTTCATAATTCATAATTCTTTATTTGTATAACATAGGTATTAAAATACAGATCTTAGGCTAAAGGAGGGTCGCTATGTTAAGCCAACAGGCGTACAAATATGATTGTATTTGAAATAATGACAATTAATCATGCGAAAGTTATTAATGACAATATTACATGCGAAAGTATTTGGAAGGTCAAAATTAAACACAATAAATAAATAATCGCTAAATAAGTCACAATTAATAAATAAAACAAACACATTAAAATGTCAAATTAAAACAAATAAAATAAAATTAGATGTCAAGCGAAATTAGTCAACACGTGTAAGGTAGGTCAGAATTAAGTTTTGTGAGTATTATCATTCAAAAATTCTTGTACAGAGTAGTAACATTTATCTAGTAAAAACGCAGTTAGTTTTCTTTTAAATTTATGTCCAGGTAATTCTTTTACGGCCTCCGGTATTTCATTATATATTGTAGGCCCCATACAAAATATACTCTTCTTCAGTAGTGCTGTTTGGTAACCAGATGTACTTAATGACGATTTATATTGACTTCTAAGTTGTGTTGAGCGTTGTCTTTTTTCTGACATTGTGGGGAAGAATTGGCTGTTCATCTTAACAAAGAGAGCTATTTCTAGTATATATAGGCAGGGAAAAGTTAATATTCTAAGGGACTTGAATGCCGGTACACAACTGTCCGTATATTTGAGACCTTGTATTGCTCTGATACACCGCTTTTGAGCCCTGAATATGGTTTCTCTTTCATTACAGTTTCCCCAGAATATTATACCGAATCTTAAAATTGATGAAACCATACCATGATATGCAACTACAACTGTGTTCGTATTGACTTTTTTAGATAAGGCATGCAGAGCAAAGGCAGCAACACTTAATTTTTTGCATATATCTTCTGAATGCATTTTCCATGTCAACTGACTGTCAATGTTTATTCCAAGGAAGTGCGTATTGTTAACTTTTGAAATGGCTTGGCTGTCGTAATTTACATTTATTTTTGTGTTTGTAAGTAAACGTTGATAAAAGTGCATGACGTTAGTTTTGGTTAAGTTTATAATTAGATTATTTGCATTCATCCAATTTATGATATCTTTAAAAGTATTGTTGACATCGTTTTCATAGCACTTTTTATCTGTGCATTTTATCATCACCGTGCTATCATCAGCGAATAGTACCATTGGATGACTGATGTTTCGTGGCAAGTCATTTATATAAAGCAAAAATAATAAGGGCCCAAGGACACTTCCCTGCGGGACGCCATATTTAATATCTCTGCTGCCTGACTGATAATTTTGTTCCCTATTGGTTTTAGTACATATTCTGGATATTACAGTGTATTGTTTACGGTCAGATAGGTATGATTTTATTAAATCCAAAACATTGCCCCTTATGCCGTATGAGTAGAGTTTATTTAGCAAGATGTCGTGTCTAACGTAGTCGAAGGCTTTCGACATATCTGTATATATCGCACACGCTGGTGTTTTTTTATCCATATTAGCCATCACATATTTTAATAAATCATAAATTGCCATATTTATGTTTTTGTTTTTTCTAAAGCCTTTTTGTTCTTCGCATAGTACATTGGTTTTACTTAAAAAAGAGTACATTGTTTGGTATATTATTTTTTCATATATCTTAGAAAATACTGAAATGAGTGCTATAGGTCTGTAATTACTCATAGTTTCTCGACAGTTCTTTTTATGAAGAGGTTTGATTACGACAGTTTTCAGGTTTTTTGGAAATATACCAGCGGTTATGCTAGAATTCATGATGTGAATTGAATTTGAATTTACTGGCGTGCGCCGCCGCGTCAACCAAAGAGTTATATGGAAAATGTATTACAGAATTAATACATTTTTTATCTGGATTACCACAATAGGGTACTTTTAATCCCGGCAGTACGTTGCCGTGGGATATTTTCCGACATACTCGCGGGCCAAATCGCGGGCAAATGCTAGTTCGTATAAATTGGCTTCCGTACCTACCTAAAATTCCTGATTGCCATTCTTCAATGAACGGCTCCTAATTTTCATTGAGGCTTAAATAGCCCCCCTTGAAAGCCTCCAGCATCCACAAGGGGGCGTTTTCGGCCACTTCGGGAAATACTGCTCTAACAGAACTGTTATTACATAGTTGGTGCTGATACGTCAGAAACAAGAATCTAAATATACGGTCTACATGCTTGTGTAAGGTTATATTCTTACGCAATCACTAAAGGGAACTAGTAACACATTCATCTGTATTTAGAAGGTGTCAACTTTATATCTCACCACTTTTTTATTGCGTGTACATGTAATTGAAAAGTTATCGATCCTCAATTATTATCAAATGAAAAACATGTTTATGGTGACTTCAAATAAGAATTTCGGGTTTAAGTTTTCAAATAATAAATACAAATTGTCATCCACAGGTACGATTTCTGATCCATTTGCTTTCATTGTCATCCGATATCAACGCGTGAATGCGTACGTCACTGGACCCGTGCATTTATTTACGCAATGCACCTAGCGCAGGTGGCCATGTTACTTGCATCTTACACAAGTATATAGGAATTTCAACACTGCATAAAATTAACGTCATAACTAATTAAAACACGTTTCCTTCTCACTGCCTTTTCCAAGTGCGATGAGAAACTAGCAACTAAATTGATTTCTATTTTAATTTTCTTAGGTAACTGTGATTTTCTAAAACCAAGAAACCACAATTATCTACTCTACAGGACATGACTGGAAATAGGTACATACTTCAATGAATGTTTGTATGAGGAAAATAGGTCCTTTATGAAGATGTGTCTTATAATTAGATTGGGGATCACCCTTCTGGTTTTGTGATCGTAAATAGAGCATTGTTTTAAAAGGTATGACATGTATCAATTAATATTACAGCACGGTTGGCGCAGTGGTTAAGCGATTGACTGCTGCGCTGCGTGTCGCGGGTTCGATTCCCGCTCGGAACAAATATTTGTATGACCTACAAGTAGTTGTTCCGGGTCTGGCTGTTTGTGTATGTGAGTATAAATGTTTGTAAACGCACCCACGATACAGGAGAAATTCCTAGTGTGGGGCAACGTTTTATAAAAAAAAAAAAAAAAAAATGTATTTCTTGCATGTGTAGCTAATGTGTTTTTGTTCAATCTGAAATAGGAAACATTTAAAGTTTTTTATAGTAGCACAGCTTTACTAATCATCAGTTTAGAGTTTTATAACTATAAACAGTCGATGATTATTATAATATTATAATGTTAATTATAAATTAACATACAAAATATTACTCTCTTCATCTAATCTAATCTCTCTCTTTATTGATAAATATAGGTAGATCATTGGTTCAGCTTCTTTAATTTAATTTTTCCTAAAAACTTCGTATACAATATTTTTTACATTAACTAACATTCTGTCTGAAAATTGAACTACAATAAAATAGTTAGGAAAATGTTGTCATCGTGTTGTATAGAAATGAACAGTTTACTTTGATTTATTATTATCACTGCATCATCTTCATCTCCTAGACAAACTTTCCCATTGAAAACATCGACGTTATAAAAGCACGCACTCTAGTTTGGCGCATGTTTTCATCGCGCGCGCATGTGTAATATACCAGCCAGTATAACTCGTATGCGCTTCCGAGCGACTCCTGCGCAACCCGATCTAAGATCCTTCGTGAGTTTTAGAGCAAATCAGTCATAGTTCTCATAGTGTTGTGAATTTGTGAATTGTGACGTGAATTATTTGGAGCACTAAACGTCTTCGTAAAAGGTATTTGTTTTATTTGAAAACAAGTTAAGAGCCTACAGTGTTTTGGTAGAAATTTGTTGTAATATAACTGATATTTTATCGAAAAATAAAACTTATTTTTTCTATAGGCCTGTTAAATAGTCGGTACTGTCGGTTTCTACTTTAAGGTATTCTAGTTGTGATAATTATGTAAATTTTCTGTATCGATATTTTTTTTAAATTAATTGCCTCGTATATGCCTGAGTATTCGTATAGTATAAATTAATGATCTTTGTTACTCTTCTTAAGTTCCGTTGTAGTCAAGTAAACAATAAGTCTGACTAAAAGTTCAAAGTCCTTAATGTCACACCACACGTATGATAAGGTAATGACAAGTAATTTGACACAAAAGTTCCTTTTTTTACGTAAACAGATGCTCATATTTCTTCACGACTAGCTGATACAATACACGACAAAAACACGTTACTAATAAAACATGAACAAAACAGATAATTTTGAGAAGCTAATTAATTGTTTTCACCAAAATAAGCGATGTTGTCATTCAGGCTAGCCCTAATAGTCAAGGGGGATTTAAATTATGGAAATTGAGTTCTTTTATGTAGAAAATAAAAAAGCTATGGTGGTCCAGTGGTAATAGTCGCGACTTACGAGTTGTAGTTCGTAGATTCGAACCCAGATAGTTTAGTAACGCGCCTGGCGTTACTAAACTATTATTACTACGTAAATTATTTCATCACCACTGCTCTCAAAACGATGAAGGAAAACTGAGGAAACCGGCATGTCCTAGAAAAAAATAATGACAGACATGTGACATCTATCAACACGCACTGAGCCCGCGTGGTGGATTACCGTCCTCTCCCTCTCACTGAGAAGAGGCGTGTGTCCCAGCATTATAGGCACATTGTAGGACATCATTGTAGGAAAATAAGTATATTCATCAGTTCATCATCATTATCATCCACAGTCCGAGCCTTGCGCGCTCCAAAGTCTAAGTCTGTGCCGTCAGGTCTAGGATGAGGAGCCAGACCAAGAGACATACAGAAACCCGCAGGGCAGCATGTGGCGAGCTGTTGGGCAGTAGCGACCCCACGGACCCTATCTCCCGGGAGAAATTTTGTTCCTCATTTCTGGCTTGCCTTTATTGACCGGCAGGAGTGAACATTGACGAGGAACAGATCTCCCACCTCAGTCTTGCCTTAATTTGCCAGCTTGAATGGAGATTCGCAAGTGCAATCGTGGTCGGAGGAAGTAAGGCTCTAGGATTGTTCTGAAAGCCGTGGAATACCTCTCCACTCCTCAAGCACCTCAAGACACGTTGCCCCCTTATCGCTACGTCACCATGTGCTAACGACAGTTTTCGGGGGCCCATTATTGAGAAGCAAGTTACCTCCTGCCATTTAATCCGTGTACAAATAAAACATTAATCAAGCAAGGGCTATAGTCCTAAAGTTTACTGGTTACCTGGAATAACCAGTAAACTTTAGCCACCCAAACCCATAGTCCAATATCTTTGTTTCCATATCCTGCAATAGTAGGACTATTGCAGGATTACCAACCGCGGGTTGTCCTTGGGGTGTGCCCTTGCCTATTACGAACAGGGATAATCGTCGGTTGGTGCCTCATTCCATTTAAATTTGTCTAACGGGCCTCTGTGAGTTGGCTTCGGCCCCTCGTACGCGTTCCAAAGGACGGGGATACATGGGAACAGGAATAGTTTTAAAAAAAACAATATATTAATATTTAAATTTCATTACGCATTTAAAATGTCTCAATATCACGAATATATAATTTTATGCCAATAATACAGTACCAATAATTTAAATCTACATTGCTTCTCTTTGTGCCAATGTCCACGCTCTTGTGCCAGCCTCATCAAGTTCTATCCACGATGGCAACAACGGCAATTATTATGTACTTCTTATTTATTTATAATTAAACATTGACCTGGTTATCTCGTAAAGTCGTATTGCAAACAGATTCCGTTTGTTGTGATATACCATTATCAGCTGTGATTTGTTTAGGGAAATAGGTATTCGTGAGCTCCTTAGAATCCCAATTATAATCGATTTTTTTCTCGTTCTTAAATTACGACTTGTTTTAGTCATGGGAATTCAAAAATATTCATTCATATTCATTTTCATTCTTTATGGTAGTGAAGGGAATTTCTTTTTGCAACAGCGTTTTCCAGTTGTTCTCCGGCTCTCAAAATTTTAAAATGTTGTCCATTTTAAACTTTTCCGTTACCGTAAACGACTAAACAGAGACTCGTAATATTACAAGTATTGATGCAGGTCAGTCTTATAAGATTAGGAATATCGTAAGTACCTAAATGTCTTTGGGAATATTCATCACTATCTTTAGCAAGGTCAAGGAGTTAATTAAGCTCATTTAGATGACTTTGTTTTGAATTCTTTTCTCTTTGCTATTTACGGGTTTAAATGGAATAGACTCTCGGATAAAATGAAAGGTTACTTATGCTAAACTGCGGTTACAGATAATGTTGTGTGTGTTGAGATCAGTTTTACGGCTTTATCGCGGATTGTGAGTGAGACTGACGTTAAGTACTGTTTGTGTAGTAATTAGCATTAATGAGTGGATTAAGTGACATTTATTGCATTTCTCTTGGATGTGTTTGTGTATTTTATTCATTAGTACTGTCACAGATATCTATGTTGCTACTTAAGTGTTAATTACAGAATTACTATATATTTTTTTTACATAACACATAACAAAGCATCACGCCTGTAATCCCGTAAGGTTAAGCAGAGGTGCTCGCCCCCTATTACATGGGACTTAAACATAACTGACGAAATGTGGGTGTACTATAATTTTTTTTATTACTTTGAAATCGAATAAGCCGAATCTTTGCATGTACACTTTCTTTTGGATTATTCCATTATTTGGGTATGATTTAATTATATCTTTCAGATTTTAAAATTAAACAACTACGCCAAATGGTCTAATATTGTATTACAATTTGACATAACTGGAAGAATTTATAAATTCGACTCATGACTACATATTACCCCCATATCAGCGCCGGCCCTAAGGTAGAGCGAGTGGACCGGTCGCTCTATAGGCACCAGATGGCAAGGGGCGCCAAAAAGCCGAATACGAAAATCAATTTCTAGCGCAAAATAAAAATTTACCGCGCCTTTTGAGAGGCGCGGGAGAATTTTATTATTTAGTGACTGATTGAAATGAACTCCAAATACTAATTTAATTATATAGCAGTAAAAGGGATGGTCAGGTCGCTGGCTGTCCGTTGTAACATGCTGGCCCGCAGGTTTGCACGATGTACGAAGGCATTAAAGTAACTCTTTTTAAAGCTTACTGTCAGTCCTTCTACACGTGCAGCCTGTGGATCAACTTCACTCAGCGGGCATACAGCGACCTACGCGTTCAGTATAATAATGCACTGCGTCGTGGCGTTGTAGTGCGTCAGAGATGTTTACGAATAATAAAATTGATGGTTTTGCCGCCATTATTCGAAAAAGATGTGCATCCCTGATGGTACCCTATGAACTTTGTCCGAAATAAAATGATTCTATTCTATTTTATTCTAATGTTAAAGAAACAGGAGTATACTAATTAGATCTATTTAATTTAAATTCAATAAGTGTATATATCTATTTGCAAAAAAGTAGATTTTTGAAAATTTGGGAACTATTATTTATTTATCATGAAACGGAAGTAGAATTTACGTGAAGTGAAAGCGTCGATCAAAGGGCGCCGACAGACTATCTCCCTCTACCCTGATCGAGTGCTAGGGTCGGCTAGCGTTGGCTCAGATCATGTAGAATATGATGACAATTTCAAAGCGCTAAAATATTTAAAAATAGAGATTCCAAAAGAAAAATCTGTTGACAATTTAAAGACATAGCACGGGTATCAACTCGAGCCATTCAGTATTCTTTGTATGAAACTCCGTACTGCAACGCAAACTAATTGGAATCCCTCGCCTCGGGACAAGCTCACGAATCGCTGTGGGTGCGTGGTCAACTTGCAGTTCCTGCGCTTACGGCTCGTCATATTGCATTACTGTATGGGGTGGCACTTGTAAAACTAACTTAATAAAACTTGAAAGAGCTCAAAGAGCGGTACTAAAAGTAAGCCTGTCGTTACCTTTCCTCTTTCCTACCAAAGATCTGTACTTGCTCTCTGATGTGCTGACAGTAAGACAACTTTATATTCTGTGCTCCGCTCTAAAACAACATTCACTAATAGGGTATGATCCTTTACTTAATGCAAACAAGAGAGTCAAACACAGGGTTTGCCCAGCACTTACTAATCGTAGCACCGCCTTCTCACGCAAATTCTTTGAATTTCTTGGTGGACATCTATATAATAAGATAAACAAGAAGCTAACAGTTTACCCTCTTACAAGAGCTAATTGTAAGAGGGTTATTACTGCCTGGCTTAAGTCCCTCGACTACGATGACACTGAAAATCTGCTTGTTGTACCATCCTAACCAACTGCGTATGCTGTCACCTCCTTCACCCAGCACACACTCACTCACATAAACACTCACTCTCTCCCGCACACACTCACACAGACACATACACGCTCACACACACTCGCACTCACACTCGCGCACACATACTCTCGCACACATACTCAATTACTCACTCATGCAATTTAGTTCCTCTCACCCACTTTGTACCCCCATAACAGCAATAATCTCAATCTGTATACAGCTGTTCACATGTTGTCCGGAGTCTGGAGAGGCTGGTAATCTGTCATACAGGTCTCCTAGTACAGAAACCAGTCTCTCGCATAGATTATAACAATTATCGATAATGTTTTGTTTGTTTGTTTTATATTGTTTGTAAATTCTATGTGAGAGAAGAACAATAAACTTTATTTATTTATTTATTATCCCTACGCTTACGTCTCTCCTCACTCGAGCGCCTAGCCGTAGCCGAGTCGACGTATCGGAGCTGCCGATCCGCTTTGGTTACGTGCTTACGTTAGGTTGACGGCGAGACGAAAGACGATCGCGGTTACGATCCCTTTCCGAGTTGATATGTGTGTCCTTTAGTCGTAACCAAGACCTACTTTGTAGATCAAACTGTGAAATTGGGCACATCGTAAAACTGAGATAAAAGTAATCAAATGAAATGAGTTTTATTAACATTCTTTTAGTCTCTTATTATGACGCAGATAGCAATGAAACAGCAATAATATGCAAAATCAACTATCACACACAGAGAGAAAGAGCAACACTTAAACATTACGAATTCATAGTGGAACAACCGTATCCGTGTTGACACCATAATAATGTTACCCAAAATTGTAACATTATTATGGTGTCAACATAGGGTAAACCACCTTTCGGTTAGAGCAATAGATCTAGAAGATTGAGAAGCTAGTCTAGCATTGGTGGCCTAGTTCCAGTAATCTTGTTTTGAGGTAGATGAATTTTTAAGCAGAGCAGTAATCAACTGTCTTAGGATAATTTATTTTATTATCAGTGCACTCTTAGTTTGCACCAAGGATAAAACGAGTTCACCTTGGACATAAAGACTACTTAAGTCTCTTGGCAGACTTATGATCCGCCTAGATTATATCTACCATTTATGCATACTTGAGTCTCGTCAAATCTAGTGTTAGATAAGTAGGTAGTTGAGTAGGTAGTCAAGCTGTATAGTAGTCAGCAAAATGATGCAATTGCCAATTAGAGTATTATCGTCATGATTTTAGCCACCAACCTTCTACTAATGAGTGTTTAAGATATCCACATAACCATCGCTAGCTTTCGGATTGTTTAATAGCAGTATGTCACTATAAGCTCATAAGAGAATCTTGTAATCTTGTGATGATAGAATTGTAGATCTTCTGGTATTAACATTTTCTGTTTCACGGTATCCGTTTCTATGCGGTTATCCACCTCTTGATACAATCCCATTGTTGCCTGTTAACATTTACTACTTAAAGATTAGCTAGTCCTGAGGCTAGTTCCTACCCTGCACTACTCAGCTGTTTGATGTTACCTCTACTCCTACAAATTCTTGACCTCTAAAATGTTTGAAAAACAAGTGTAAATTATGATAACCTCAAGCGATTGTCGGTGTCAACCGAATCATATACCTACGTAAATGAGTTTCCTCATTACCACGCGGCATGCGACAGTTTTTTTAACTCCATCTTCGTTTTGTCAGTCTGTCCGTTATCTTAGTTTGTGACGTCATGTTCAGGTATTTTTGTCAGTTTTATTTGTGTTAAGATTTGTTCATGTTGGAAATGTGTGGGAAGGACAGATTATTTTGATGCCACAGTTTTTTGTTTGAATAATATTTACATTGTCTTGTGTTTATCTCATCTGAAAAGCATACTAAGATTATTTTGTTTTTCTTTGCAAGAATTAAGTAGGTTCATAGCCGTAACCATAATTAAAATTTTATTTCAATTGAGCTTACGTCTGATGGTTTGAAACCATTTTTCTTCATTCTTAATTTTGTAGTGGACCACTGGACCACCTAACCAGTAATTTTAACTTAAAGGAAAAGGGCGCATTGACAGTAGTCTTCCCCACATAAAATATACTGACAACTTTCCTTCTCTTTACTCCAGGACTCCTCTCCGTTCCCCCCGACGCAAATCGACGGCTCCCCGCAGGTTCGGCCGGTCGGAGTTCAGCATGGACGATGATGACTACTCGCCGAGCAACTCCGTCACTTCTGTCAACTCCCTCGCCAGTCTACTGCGGGAGAAACTACAGGTATGTTTGGTGCCTTTGGTGCATTCGTTGCTCATGAGGATCTAATTAAAATACGCAATCTAATTATAATACATCTAATTTAGTTTTTAATTTATGTTTGTACTGTCGCCTTTATCTTGTAGCCATAAAACTGGTTCTCGAAGTTTAATCAATCAATAAACAAGTATTATCACTGAATTGTGGTTGTCCGTACCTACACAGAGCAAAAATGCATCGTGATAAGTCACACTATTCTCGAGTATAAGCATGAGATAGTTAAGCCTAGATTTGGAGCTCTTCAATTTAAATTGGTTCACTCATAATTATAATTAATTTATGTTTACCAACTCTCGAACTAACATCACGCAATGCCACACATGTTTGGTACTCCCTACATGCTAAAGCCCCTGGGGAGCATCAATTTAAGTCTTGAAATTGAACATAAATTGGTGCTGAATGTGAACTCATGAATCTTCTTGTTCTGGAGTTTCATAATGATAATAATATACAATATATTGTTGTAACTTCCAGAGCATCCCTCAGAAAATCCGCAAGAAACCGACAGACTACAAGCTCCGTGCGTTCGTAGGTCTCATGTTCCTCGCTATTGTGTTCTTCGTGGGGTTTGCGTACGTCCTGTACCACCAGCAGGCGCAGACCAAGGCCTACTTCGACAACGTGCAGTTCAACGAGCCCAAGAGACTTATCAGGATCTATAATAAGGATGATGTGGAGATTCTGAGAGCTAGTTTAGGTGAGTGACATAATATTTTTTACGTTCAATATGGTCATCCTAATGGTCACAACGGTTAAAGGCGATCGCTATTTTTTGAATTTCTATGATCACCTCGGACTGAATCAGATTATCGTTTACTTCTCACGGTTACCAGTGCGTTTTTTGAATTAAACAGTTTTCGCCATTTGGTTGGACCTTTTTCTCTACCGTTGTGGTCAGGTTAAAAATTGCATAACTCTTTTCAATAAAACAATTGGGGACATTTCCTGTTTCGCTTTTTATCATATATTTCTTCTATCTTGGCCCTTTCTTGTATAACAAAATTAATGCAAATATCTCAATTTATCCCTTATCTGTTCAAGAATGTAAATCAGCAGTCCGCTCCTACCTACTAGACTAAACGTATGAGGAAACCGAATCCTTGTTTACTACACTATCATAAGTACGTCTACTCGCAACATATATATTCTCAAAACATGCACATACACACACACACACTTACGTCTCACACACATACAGACACTCGCAAACACACATTCCCCACCACACCCCCACTCACATACCACACATATAAAATATATACTTATACTTTCAAGCATTTTCATTAATTATTATCTTTTTATTTTCTTTTGTTTTGCGTTACTATACTTAATAATTAAAATATTGAATTGTACAAAAACACTAAGCAACTGATTTTTCACTCCTAGAGGGATACGGCACTGATTCTCTTTACTACAGGCTATTGTATAGCCTATCTAAGAGGACAGTACCCCCACCATTGTTGTAGCATACAAGTGTTCATTTGTAAAGTGTAACTTTTTTTTACTGTATTCACTGCAAAACCTATTGTGCAATAAAGTATTTTTCATTTTCATTTTCATTTTTCATACATACCATGATATACCGTATCTTTTATTGCTCCATATTATTTTTTCAGCTGTGAACATCCAAGGCAAAGTGAACGCGTATCCATGTCTTCCCGAACACCGACGCAAAGATGGCTCCGAATGCTTAGAGTGGCTACACACCCTCCGCTTCTACCTTAAGTCTCTACCACATGACCCTGGCGTTGATAATACCACCTGTTACCACGTGCATTGGAAGGCGTTGAGATCTGGTAGGTAAATAACACTGTTTATATACGATAAAGCTTTTTAATATGTTTAAAGAAAGTAGGTAATTATGTCTTTGGGAATTCGCCAAATTCTTGCGTCAACAACGTCTTTGTTTAATTGTTTGATATTATTTTTGGCAGTGTTGTTGTAAACGAATAAAAGCAGATTGAAGCTAACGTCTAAATTCAGTTTCTCATTATTATTTTATTCTTTACAGACGTCTATCCAAATGACTGCTTTGACTGGAGTGCAACGAAAGTTCACTGGTACGGAGGAGGCCAATCTTCCAACCTGACCTGGCCTTTAGATAGTGGGTCATTGGACTACACTCCGTTCATCACCGGAGATATGCAGAAGTCCCAATGGGGTAACGTCCTCACTCGGTACTTCATCAACTCCAAAGGGGCTGCCATCATCATTGATGAAGAAACACCTCTTCATGTCTCCGTCAACAAAGGAGGCAAACAAATCTGTCTGAAAGCTATGTACCATGAGTTTGCTTACCCGAACAAACTGACTGAGTTCCCTGAAATGAGGTATAATATTTGCACATCGGAAGATATGGCGTCATTGCATTCTTCAATTCACAGTCACCGTAGAGCCCCATTATGGGATGGTTTGAAACCAGCGGATATGCAAACACTAGAGTCTCTGATATCAGAACCAGTATGGCTAATAGCTCCCAGATTTAAACAGGAATTACAAGCTGAAACAATTTCCAAATACACTGAAGACGTAATCAATCTAGGATTTTTGAAACAAGGACACGTCCTGATCAATGAGCATTGGCAGAATGAAATAGGTGATCTATCAGTAGATACGAGTCGATTTGAAACGTTAAACACAACTGTAGATAAACTGCATAGACGAGGATTCAAAGTAGCGTTTACTATCCAACCGTTTATAAGTACAGAGAGTAAAAACTTTGCGGAATGTGTTCAAAGGAGATTGCTGATCAGTGAAAGGAATAGTGATAGACGTATACCAGCTTTGACTCGGTTTAAGTCGCTAGCAAGCGCTGGAGTGTTAGATATAACAAACAACAGATCTGTACCCTGGTTTTTGGAAAAGCTACAAGCAGTAATCAATGAGTACCACATCGACTCCTTCTTTCTGGACTTGGGAACTGCTTACGACATGCCTCATTACTTCCGCTGTGAAAATCTGCTAACCAATCCTGACCAGTACAAGAAGATCTTTACTAAGACTTTCGAAAAGCTATTGAACATTATCGGAGTATCTTCAGCAGTGTCATTGCCCCGTCCACCAATCTTTGTATCTCTGCCGCCTTTTGAGTCAACATGGGAGGCGTTGAGATTGGTTATACCGACAATGCTGACCTATGGAGTCAATGGTTTTCCGTTTATAATGCCGGGAGCAGTTGGAGGTGATATCTACTGGCCTGGAAGTGAGCAGTTCCTACCATCCTCGAAAGGTTTGGTGGATACAACGAACGCTACACAAGAGAATGGAATAGAGTTGCCAGAGAGGGAGTTGTATATGAGATGGCTGCAAATGGCAACGTTCTTACCTGTGATGAAGTTCACTCACTTGCCGAGCAAGTATAATGATGAAAGAGTTTTGGAGATGGCGAAAAACTTGACTTCGTTGAGACAGAGAATGGTAAGTAATAATACTTATAAGAGGTGGGTAGGTATACTACTTATTTTTTTTTTTATACTAGAAACAATTTTGTTTCTAGTTTGTTCCATTATTTTTACAATTACAAATTATACAACGTTTGTTTCGTCAAGCTTAGTAATCTGGCGTGGTTACAGACAGAAATACCACATATTTCCAAATACCTTTCTAAATATATTATCATTCTTTTCCAGGTAACTCCACTCCTTCTGAAGTACAAACGCGAGGCCCTAGAAGAAGGTCTGCCTCTCATCCGTCCACTATGGCTATTAAGTAGTAGTGACACAGCGCCGATGCCTGTACAAGACGAGTTCGCGATTGGTGGAGAGATCGTCGTCGCGCCTGTGTTGGAACAGGGCCAGACTAGTAGAGACGGTATGTTGAACTTTCATTTGTTTGCCAATAAGGGTGTATGAGAAAGTAGAGTGGAATGCGTATGCAGGATTGTACTAAGTCTTAACGCAAAGTGTGGGTGTACTATAGCTAGACCTCTGCCTAATCTTTAGGGGATTACGGGCGTGATGTTGTGTAAACCCAAGTATAGATATTTCTTTTATTTCAAATGATCGTAAATGTGACTACTGTTTTTCTTCTTCCAGTATACCTCCCAACTGGCCTATGGCAAGACGGTATCGACGGGTCACTGCGCAAGGGCAACCGCTGGATGCACGAGTACAAAGTTCCTATCGACAAAGTGGCGTACTTCGTCAGGAAACCAGATGATATGAGATTTAAGTAGCATTTGGGTTTCTTCTGAACAAACAGTGAAATATTTAGAATATTTCTTCGTGAATATTTTATTTTCTCTTAAGTTAATGTAGGACTTTATCGAAAGTCTTCTTCAGTATCAAAGTCCCTCCAAAAACACAGGTTTGCGAGAAATAATTGACTAATTAGGAGACAAGTGTATGATCATACAATGATAATAATTTAAATGATTCTTACACAAGTGTGTAATAAACATTCCTGTAGTTTATGTTTTCGTGTTCAAATTGAACATTGCTTTATGTTGCTGTCATTTGAGTGTATTTTTAATTAAGAAATTAATTTAATATTAGTAGATGGCTTAAACTATTTTTTCATAATTTTCTTCAATCGATATTTAAAAGTCTTTTTTTTATCTTTTCAATTCTAGTCTTTAATATCGAAAAATGCAATATTTATTAGTGTAAAGAGAATATTTTGTTGAATTCTAATTTGAGTTGGTTGTCATAAAAGTTTAGTATACCAGAACAAGCCAATACAAATGAAGTTGATAATATTTAAAAAAACGGAATGTCTGCATATCCATAAAGCATCGCCATGAGATACAGAACCATGGTCTGTTCTAAAAAATCTGATCAAAGTGTAAACAAACCTTGTTCAGGTACATTCTTACGCAATCACTTATAATTGAAAAATCATCGACGAAAACAAGCTCAATTGTCAAATGAAAAACAACTTTAAGGTTAATCTGTAAAATTACAAATTCGCGTTTGAATTTGCTTTGTTTTGATTATTTGAATACTTAAACTCAATAATTAATGCCTCGTTGGTCTAGTGGTCGTAAGCGCTACTGCCGAGCATGAGGTCCTAGGTTCCACTCCCAGGTCGGGCGAAGTGTTATTGGGTTTTTCCATTACGAAATTCTCAGTAGCGGCCCGGAGTCTGGATTTTTGCCCGGCTGCCATCATTGCCATCCTTGCCATTATTGCCATCAGGCAATAGGCTCGCCCCCTATTAAATGGGGCTTAAATATAACTGGCGATATGTGAGTGTACTATAGGTACACCTCTCTCTGTCTCACCCTTCGGATATTACGGGCGTAATGTTCTGTATGTTGAAGTACCTACGTTTTTGATTCATTTGTTTACCTACATTTTCATTAGATACTTTTGGAACAGACTATATTTACTTGAACAAGTTTTATCTAGAGTGGTTTAATTTCGAAAACTAACATCGTGAGGAAACCGCCTGAGAGATATTTCTCGACGGCATGTGAAGCCTTAAAATTCTGACACCAGGTTAGTTACTAACCACACGAAAAGAAGAAGAAGATATAATTTCGAAAAGTGTTATGGTTCTGTTACATTATATTTGATTGAAAGTTAAAGCCGAAGGTAACTGATTTTTTATCACAAAGAAAAGTTTTAGGTCGAGATTGCCTCGAAATAGTTTATTTAGAAATTAGCTGGTGAATGTGCTATGGAATTATTTTTAATCATACAATTACCTATTAGGAATGTGTATCACTGAAGTTTATATGTTACGAGATATTAACATTATGGCCAGTAAAAAGATCTCGTATATTTTAAATTTTCCCCAAAACTTTATTTTGTGCGGTGTTGAAAGAACAATCACGAAAATAATTGCTTCTCCTGTTTTGCTAACTCTGAGGACGTATTTTAGCTAAATCATTTTCACAAATTCCAAGTTTGGCTATGGTAATGGTTAAACTTCCAATATTTTGCTACCTTATAAGTATCGCTATTTATTATTTGTTGGATGTTCAATATCGTTCATTGTATGAATGCCTTTAACTTTTATTTTAACAATATCAGTAATATAATTATCTGTATGTATTTATGTGTCTAGAATGTAAGTGCTCGTAAGCTAATATAGATACGTAACTAAGTAGGTACGTAAGTAATAGATGAACATTATTGTGATTACTATAACATTCCAAAGTTTAGTAGCTGTTTAGTATGTAGTTCTAATGAGTTTAGATATATATTATTCATAGTTATATCTTTAAAAGAATAGTGATGCACAATTATCTATAATAAAAAAATTAAATAATTAACTTTTAATAAATTTCGCATAAGGTAACTTTTAACTTGTTTATTTTTCTATTTATTTTTTATAAACAAGTCTTCATAAAAAAATCTTTTTTTGGTTGTGCCGAAACCTTTGCGCGTTTTTACAAAGTATACTTTTTAGTAAATAGTTAATTAAAAGTCATTCCATATTAAGTCAATAGGTTTTTAATAAGTGTTACCATAAGTACAGTTTTTAATAGCACTTGTTAAGCGGTATCCGAGTGCGTCTTTTTTTTGTGTTCATTTTTTAATAAGAAAATAATAATCTGCCATTGTTAAGTGGGTGGCAAATTCAGCCACATTTAAGTGCATGGCCACAGCGAATGTCCAAATATGCTTTATTTAAATGTAATAAAAGTAATTAGAAGCCACAATAAATTAAGCACGTCATATGGAAATTTTAAATTTATAGATTCAAGAAAAAGCCATTTTTTAATTTTTTATTAGTGTATTTTAAATTAGATGTTTTTTTGTAATTCTGTATAATTTTTGGTCTAAACAGAGCGATTTTTTAAGTTTGTATTACTTTTTTCTGTAGTCTTTACATTTAGAAATAAGTAACCAAAAAGTATTGTGTACGACTGTTTATTGTATAATGCATTTAAATTGTGAAAAATGTGCTGTTAATAAATGTATTAAAATTGAATGATTTAGTTATTTTTCGTATTTTAATCCTCAATATGCATTCGACAATGTGAACTCAGGTGGCAGGTTTTACAAAGACATGATCATCGTGGACCCTTTCCAAATTATAAACAGGAGGTATCCAATACAATCCCTTGCGGTAAGAGGCGTTAATTATTTTACTGTGAGACCGAATAATTTGTATATCTTTGGAAATTTTATTATAGAATTATGTTTTGTCGTGGCGTGCTCTATCTTAGGGGATTAATTAAGTACAAATAATAAACTAATAACGTTTTCAAACATTTTTATTACTCATAATGATTCATACATTACCATCAAACACGCTGAATGAGTTATAGCGACATGACTGATACAATGATAATTAATGAGTACTTTATATTACATACAATCATAAATATGCACCTAGTTGCCCTTAAGGGCTAGACATTATTTAAATTATTAAACATCTTTTAAAGTAGCAGGTTTGTTAGTAAAGCAAGCAAGCAATGTAAAAGATAATTTAAGTGCATACGATAAAACCTATAAGGTGAAACGAGAGTGCGGTCAATATAGGTGACATCTACCATTTAGCAGCTGGGTTATATTTTTCGACCAGCGACCATGTTTTGGGTGGATCTACATCGACCTGTCGACTTCAATTGTCCGCAATCAAGTTGTATCTAGTTAATATAAATTATTTAGCTTATAATTCTTTTCATTTTATGAAAGAATGTCGTATGCACTTAACTCTCTTTTTCTAATCTAACATTTCCGTAACAAATCCTTTAATAATAATTCATAATTTAGGCGTATACAGCATTTACCTTGCAACCGATTGAAGCATTGAGTTTAGCTGTTCAACAAATCTGATCAGTCTTACTTACCACTAAGCGTGTTACTCGCACCCCAAGTAAACGATGACAGTGGAACTTTTCAAGTGAAAACGACACATAACACACAAATGGATACACGCACTAAAAAGTCAGTAAGTCTATGTAACCAAGTTCACTGTGCTAGTGAAAAGGACAGGTCAGACACGCGTAGCGCGGCGTAATTTTATTTGCAGTCACGTAAAGCTGCGTTCCCACTTAAACACGCCAACAACTCTCCTCTCGTGTGACGTAATTTCAGTGGCTCACTTTGTGTAAAGTAATGTCAGTGACTCACGCTGAGTTTGACTTGGAAATCTTAAACTGAAACTAGTTATTTTTGTGTTTAAAGTGAGTTTCGTGTGAAATAAAATTCTGTTATCAAATATGTTATTTCCACCCTCATCATTTACAGGGCGCAAACATTCAATACTATTATTGTAACGCATCGGCTTCTAGCACCACTTAACCATTCAACCTCGTTTAATAAAAAAGAGCGTGAGAAATGTTAGTTGTCATGATTAAAAACGACATCAAAACGGTGAAATAGTTATTGGATTCTATTTGAAATAGTTTAAAATGGACAAGGTCAAGTTTGACTTGGATTTAAGTGTTAGAAAATTGTACTTTTAACACGCTCTATTTTAAAACGACTATCCCACATTGATACCTACCTACAAATCCATATTTCCCATTTATTTTACTCCTTAAATCGATGTATTTTCTTGAGAGTTCTATTTATACCATCTCAAGCCGAATTTTTCAAACATTCCAATTCCTTTTCATTTTATTATTAATGTACGAAATTCTGAGTGATGGCAAACAGTCATACGGTGTACCTGATCGTTGATTGAGTTAATGTCATCGTCAAAATGAATTTTCTTAATAAATATTTAATCCTATGCATCTATAGATGGCGTTGAGGTAAAGCAGGTTCTAAGTTGGCAAAATGATCAGTTTTATATGATGTGTTGTTGAGGTAATATTGACAAGCTCACTCAGGTAGGCCGCATGGTTGTCTGCCAGCCTTTGACAGTTATGATTATATTCTATAACGAAGACAGTAAATATTTTGTTAACTACAATTAAACATGTTAAAGTAATCCACAGTTGGAAGAATACAACATTTAATAATTTCAATAATGGTTTATTTCTCAGAGCTATTGATGTTCACTAAGCTGATACAATTCTTAATTTTAATAACATTTTTAATATTCCTAATAATATGCATTAATTAGAATTCTAGCTATAAAATACAATAGTAAACTTTAGGGTCAGGCTTTATAGCCAGCTAGACAGTGGGGCTGGCTGAAAACAACAAAGCCTATTAAAATAAAAAAATACTCAAATCTTTTTGTTCGAAGCATTTGTAGTCGTCGTCACCGATGCACTTGTAATGATTATTAATCGTAAATTTTAGCGAAAATCTTGTTATTTTGAGGTTACTATGCTCATAGAACTGTCCAAAATCCATCACTACCATTTGAGCAGCGTGACCAAAAAATAATTGTAGATTTTTGCAACGTAGAGATGTAAAAGCGCTGCTTATCACTAAAATTGATTGTTGAAGTCAATGGTGGTCACAACGGCGTGGCATCGGTTCAGACCTCACCCACAAGGTATTCCTCACATCCCTGTTTAGTCCCATCCAAACTACCTAAAGCATAAACCACATAATGAAACAATATTGTGCTCACATCAATCCACACAGTAACACATACTATATTAATTATGTATTTTAAACTATAAAATAAAACTCATTCGTTGACATACATAAAAAATAAAATAAAGTATTCTTTATGTATTCGTTTACAATTTTTAAAAGATTTTTATACTTTAATACATTGTGCTCGTGCGTTCAGAATACGAATTGTTCTCGCTATATTTTTTTCTATATTAAGAAATGTTGGCGAAGTAAGCGATTGTTGTGTGACATTAATCCACTTATAACTATGGATGACTTAAAATTAATTGACTCAAACATTTTCATTGGATATTTGGCAAATAAGGATAACATAACAGTGGATACGAGCAGGTGAGCTTTAACTAGTAGATGTTACATTAATATTAGTCAAAAGGCAAACATGCTCGCTTCTGCCGGTGTATGGAGGAAAGCCTTGACGACAGCTTACACGCTAGATGCTGAATCATTTATGGATCATTATCACATTCGCTCACATCCGAACATAACATTTTGAAACAAATCTGTAATCTAATGGAGTAGGTATCTTTATCTATAATTACATGAGGTTTTTATCTTCGACAAAACAAATATTACAAAAACGCTTAAAAAAACAATTCATCTGAATAGGAACGAATTTTTAAAGACTATAACGATTTTTATAAGTATTTGGGTCGCCACGACTAGAAATTTCAAACAAAAATACAACAAACCGAAAAAATATATAGATGCCAACGTAATAAAAATAGAGATTCAATAATCTCGTTTCATCATTTAATAATTATCTTTTGGAAATGAGTAAATTTTATATAACACACGTAATTATAACTATGTTATATTACTATACCTCGACGCAACAAGCAAGTATTAACTTAAACAGAGGTAAATATAATGAATTCTTTAATAATAGTTTTCTACTAAAACATTTATTATTTATAATGGTTAAGCTCTCTATCGTTTTAGGCTCACTGTTGGTCTAGAATAACACAGATGTCTTCAGTTTTATAGTTTCGATCGATCGCAGCATTATTATAATTTAATTAAACACAAGAACATTGGACACACATTCAATTAATATTGGAGTTGCAGGTTTTCCAATTATAATTGACTCTGTATCTAATTTCTTATATGTTTCTATTAAAGTCGTCCAGAAATGGCGTTACGAATATAGATCAATGTTGCGTTAGCTTGTGATAGTATGCGCAACTTATTTTAAATAGCCGAGAAGATAAATTTCGATAGCGTGATGTAGAACCTGATCTCGTAACAGCGCTATCTCTTGGAGCTATATAAAGTTACATTCAATCCTACAATCGATCGCCACCATTCGTCTATTTATAATCGCAGGGAAATAAGCTCGAGTTAAAAACAAATGTGGAAAACGTCACTCCTTACATCTAACTGAATTACTTACGAGGTACAGGCTGACACGAGAAGTCATCTTTGTCGTTCTAGAGTCGGAATAATAAGTCTCATCTAACAAATATGAACAAACTAGCGCACGTGGCACTAGTCCGACGAGCGACTTTACATTTAAGAACGTCTTTTTAAGACAATATTTTGTTTATAAGTATATCTTTATTTAAACCTTTAAAAAAGTACCTTCAGGTTTTATGTTAACGTCAGTTATCATGACATTCAAGTGTTAATCACGTCCTTTTAAAGCGACTACGCTAAACAAAAGAATTGCCGCTAAGACATTTTGTACAATTTGTAAATTACAAATGGCGATAGCAAAATAATTTTATCTTTTTCTTTTCCTCCAAAAATTTTGATCGCAAAGCGGTGTTTTGGCTAAACAAAATGGACTGGTTACGCTAAATATCATGTATAAAAGCACTACAGTTTTGTATAAGACCAAATTTTAAAACATCATCAGAAATATATTTTAAATGGCAAGCTACTAGAAAACAGTTGTTTTTAGAAAAAAATGGACGTCTCTGTTCTTAGGTCGAGAATTGGTTATTGACTTTACAATTGGATGTGGTTAGGACACTGTCAGTTTGGGAGTTACGAATCGGCCGTAGGTTGCACAACACGTTTTGACACCAGCACTTTCGTTTTCGTTTTCATTATCGTTACTTTCATTATTAACTAAGATTTTATCAAACTCTTTAGCAGTCTGTTAATTGCATTCATATATCACAAAAACTCCGCATCTATTTGCAAACACTCTCATACGAAGGAGTGGCCTCAGGAGTCAATGCTTACGAGCGTTTCTTTCATTATCACAGCCTTTTTTTTCTACAACAACAATTACACTTTTCTTTGGTTCATTCGGTTCGTAAGCGTCGACTCCGCGTAAGGGGCTCACTTCTTCGATGAGAAGGCTACAAATAGACCCGAAACCTAGAATTCAAGTCTATAGGCCGCACACGATGTCTCATGGTCCTGAAGGTTGATGGTGCACCGCGAGGCAGACGGCGATAGGTCGATCTTGTACTTTTCGAGAGCTTCCTCGTTCTCTGTCACCCAGTAGCCAAGGACGTCGGTGTCGTACGTAGGGATAATGGTGACTTCTGCAACGATCAGAGAGAAAGGATATTATCACTATTTTCAAGAGGTCGTCATGACGTCCCTTAAAATTTTCTCCAATATTTATCTATGTCCATTCCATTTAATTTGTTATAATATTAGCGAATTGCAAAATGTTATATTATTAAAGTATTTTTTCAGTTTTATGAGGTGAAAATATTGGGTGAAATTATTTTAAAACTTGGTAAATAAATCGTAGGAGGACAATATATAGTGACCATAATGCTGTTTTTTTTTAGAAAGGTCAGGTGCGTAGTACTCGCAACCGGCGTACATGTATGATCAGATTTATTTTATGAACGTAAACGAGGCAAAAGGAATATGTAAGGATCGTAGCAGGTGAAATTCTGTTGTTTTAGCCTATCCTCATGGGAAGAATACGTGAGTTTATGTATGTATGTTTATTTTAAATCAAATTACGTAACTTACCTAAATCTTTATCTTCCCATGTCTTTTTGGCATCGAGCAGGGCATTGTAGATCTCTTTCGATGGCTCAGTACCGGAGAACACGTAGTAGCGTGCACGAACTCGCTTGAAGAATTCAATGGCAGAGTAGTAAGAGTTGCCATGATGTGGCACGTAAGTTAGCTCCATGTATACTGGTGCAGGAGCCTTCTTCTTGCTGGGAGACTCCGAGGCGCGACTCTTTGCTTCCTTGCTCTTCTCCTGGTTGATCTTATTTTTATTCAACACGGTTGAACTCGTTTGCTTCTTAGGAGTACTCTTCCCGTCTGCCTGAGTCGGCGCTCCGATCGGACTTGGCAGACCAAGTGGCTTTCCCCAAGACTCGATAGGATCTTTGGATGGTTTACTAGTTTCACTGGTAAGTTCAGATTTTTCGAATTTAGTTTCCTGTTTGCTTGATGAACTGCTTTCGGTCACTTTCTTTGACTCTGATTTAAGGTCTTTCAATATGATTGTACTTTCTTCCTTTGAAGAATGGCTTGAACTTGAATGGAATTTAGAATCAAGCTCGTATTTAGCTGTTATGTTTGAAATAACTTGAGATCCGCTAACTTTCTTGTGTTCTTCGATGGCTTTCTCAAAATGCTCGTCAGCTTCTTTCAAGAAAGTAGCGTCACTGTGTTTTAAATGTTCAGATCTTTCTTTAGCTAAGAAGGCTTCCGTAATTTTTGTTGTTGAGCCGGTAAGTATTTCAGTCGTAGTTACTTCGGAATGTGATGATGATTTGTATGAATCATCTTCAGGGAGTTGTCCATAAACGGAGGTTGACATGATATCTTTGTCTAAAATTGATTCATGTTTGTCGAATAGGTCCTGTTGTGACTTTGCAGTGTCTAATTCAAAGCTAAGATTAGATCTCGGTGAGTTTGCGACTTGTGATTTGGTACTGCTGGGGCTGCCCTGACCGTCTTCATCACTATAATACATTCCGCTGCCGCTTTCCGTGCCCCAAACATGAGTAGCGGCCCTAGAACCCCTGGAGCTGATATCTGATGGTGGAGTAGAGATGCCAGGGTGATCTAGATCATCGCTAGCTGCTGAAGAGCTTCGCATATCACCAGTCTTCGACGAAAGCTTGGAGAACGACTTTTCACTTTCGCCGGTGTCAACGGTTTCTTCAAATTCCTCTCTGAACTCTGATATAGTAGTTTTTGTGGATTTAGTAGTCTTAGTAACACCGTCACTGCCCTTGCTAATTGTAGTAGTTTCGATAGTAATCTTGATTTTTTCTGGGCTAATGACCTCCTTTGTTGTTATCACAGTGATGGTCTGTGTGATTTCGTTGTCACCTTCTTTGATAACTTTCGTATAAGTGTCCGTTTCTGTAGTTATTTCTCCCACTGGCGAGCGTTGCTTCTTTGGTTTCTGATCTGGTTTTTCCTTTGATTCAAGTGGTAGTTGATTGACGGCAGGTCTATCATCTAGTACTTGTCTTTCTTCCTGTGCAACTGGTTGTTTTTCTATTTCTTCAAGTTCTTCTGGAGACCAATCGTCAAGGCCGGTTCCTGGGGGTAAATACGTGATTTGTGTGCGTACGTCTTTTGTTGTTTCGACTGTGCCATCATCTTTCGCATTTTCAGTAACAGTTTCAGTAACTGTTTTAACCGCGACGTCATTTGTTTTACTATTGCTAAGTTCCTCTTTCGTCACGTTAGTTGTTATTGTCTGAGTAATTTTTTCGCCATGATCTGACTTAATTATGTTGGTTTTCTTATCAACGGATGTCTTGATCTTCCCAGTGGGAGCTAATCCCTGTAGCGCAGCTTGTAGGTCACTGTCTGATGTCTTTTGGAATTCGGAAACAGTTATTTTTACATCTTTAGTTGTTTCTGTTGCTCCGTCAGGGAATTCATCCACAGTAGTTGTTTCAACTGTGGTTCGCACACGTTTAATATTTACATCATTGCTAGCCAAGAACTCACGTTTTGTTGCAATTGTAATTTTGCGCTTAATGGTAATGGAACCTCGCTGTATTACTTCGTTTTTAACATCCAGATCCTCGGTCAGACTTTCTACAATTTCAGAGTCAACTATGTGTAATTCTTCAGGACGTTCAGGAACATCTTGCATTAATCTTTGCGGGTAACCGGCTATGTCAGTGATAGTGACTGTTTCTCTCTTTTTGGTAATCACAGTACCATCAGGGTGTTCATCTTCAGTCTCACGCCTGACTATAGTTTTGACTTTCCTAGAACTTGTTACTGTATTTTCGAATTCCTGTTTAATCGTTATTACTGTAGTTTTTCTATTGATTTTAATACCATTTTCGATGACTAAATCTTCTTCAGTGTGCACTGATTCCTTTGGTTTATCGATTTCACTATATCCAGTAAGATTTTCATAGAATGTTTCTGTTTTATAATCATCTAGTGTCACTTTTTTGTCTCTTGTGATTTCTGTATTGCCGTCGGGTAATGCGATTTGACTCTCAGTTTCTACAGTTGTCCTTACCTTCTTCTTCCCATCTTCTTGTTGTGACTCAAGAACCTCTTTTGTTGTTTTAATTGTAATAATTTGTTCAAGTTCTTTGCCATCTCTAGTTATCACAAAATTTTTAGTTTCTACATTAATTTGCACATCTCCAATTTGCTCATAGCCTACCACGTGTTGTTGGCTTGGGACTTCTCGCTGTTCATCTTTTATGTCACAGACCGATGTACTGGTGTCCACAGTTGTTCTTGCTGCACCGTCAGGATATTCATCTGTTGTTGTTACCGTTTTAACAGTCTTTAATTTTCTTAATATGTGTTGACTATCAGCGTATTTAGTTTTGACTACCTTGGTATTGATAATTCTTCTAATGTGAACATTATTTACTTTTATTTTTTTAATGTCTGTGTCCTCACTTACTTCAGGTTCTCCCAAAGGTAATAAGTCTTTGAGCGCAGCTTCTAATTTTCTTATTTCAGCTTGTTCTTCTGCAGTGGGCTCGATAGTCTTAAGACCCTCGTCTACTAACGAGATCTTTTCACTAGCTCTTGTAACAACTGACCCATCGGGGTATTCATCTTCCGATATTGTCCTGATTGTGGTTTTAGTTCTCTTAATATTTTGGTCAGTGTTGGCATATTCTTGTACTGTTGTCGTAATGGTGATTTTTCTTTTGATGACAATGCCATCTTCAGTGATGGTTTTAGTTTCAGTGGTCGTGTCTTCTATTGGGTCGCCAATAGCATCAAATCCATCTTCAATAGCATCGGTTGTTTCAATTTCTATGTCTGTTACTGAAGTACTACTTTCAACAATGGTTCGTGCTGAGCCATCTGGGTAGAAATCGGTTGTGGTGAGAGTGGTAACAGTCTTCAGTTTTTTGAGATTGCCTTGTTTGTCAGAATATTTTGTCTTGACAATTTTAGTAACGATAGTCCTCTTGATAGTGATGCCCGTTTCGTTGATTTCCACGGTCTCACTGGATTCACTAACTTCTGGTTCTCCAACTGGAGTAAACTCTTTGAGAGCAGCATCTACTTTACCAGTTTCACCAGTTGACGGTAATCGGTCTTCGACAGGAATTTTAGAACCAGTTTTTGTTTTGTCCTCTATAATACTGCCTTTCTCGGGATGTTCATGAACTCCATTAACAATTGGTGGTAAAGCTTTTTCTTTTGGTTCTGGCATAGTACTTTCTTCTGTATGTAGTTTCTTCTTTGTTTGAATTTCTTCAATACTTATGTCAGTAATGGAGGTGCTCGTATCAACAGTAATTTTTGTAGTACCATCAGGATATTTATCGTTTGTAGTGACTGTCGTTACTGTCTTAAGTTTTTGTAATAATCCTTGACGGTCAGAGTATTTAGTCTTAACGATCTTAGTTATAATAGTTCTAAAGATAGTAATTTTATTTTCTATAATTTCTTCTGTTTGTATGTTTTCACTGACTTCTGGCTCGGATGGAACAAGTTCCTTTAGAATAGCTTCTATTTTTTCATTTTCATAATCGACTTCTCCCTCTTTCATGTCCATAAGATTTTCATCTAAGAGTGATATTTTTTCGCTGGTCTTTTTGATTACAGAGCCGTCTGGGTGTTCATCTTCTACGACGGTTTTGATTGTTGTTTTAATTCGCTTTATGCTCTTGGAAGTATTAGTGTATTCTTGTATAGTAGTAGTTATTGTTGTTGTTCTCTTTATACTCTCACCGTCCTCCGTAACTGTTTCAATTTCTATAGTAGTGTCTTCTTTGGGTTTGCCAATTGTTTCGAAGCCTTCGAGACTTTCGTCTACAGCATCTATTCCTATATCTGAAACAGATACTTTAACGTCTTTAGTGACTTCTGTCATTCCGTCGGGAAGCATGGTCTCTGTCACAGTTTCTACAGTAGTTTTAACTTTTCTTTTACTCCTATCGATTGAGCTCAAGGTTTCCTTAGTTGTTGTGGTAGTTATAATTTGCAGAGCACTTTTCCCATTAATAATGACAGTTTTCTCATATTTATCAGTTTCAACTGCCTTGTCTTCCACTACTGTTAAATCTTGAAGTTCAGGGCTTTCTACAGATTCTACTTCAATATCTGTCAGAGATGTACTACTATCAACTTTGGTGCGAGATGAACCGTCAGGGTAATCATCAGTTGTAGTGATGGTTGTGTCAGTCTTGAGTTTTTTCGGTACGCCTTGTTTATCAGCATACTTAGTTTTCACTATTCTTGTAACAATTGTTCGCCTGATGATAAAGGTATCCTGTTTGATTTCCTCTGTTGTAGTAGAGACACTTTCTTCAGGTTCACTACAAATTGTAAAATCACCGAGTATACTGTCTAAATTACAGCTAGAATCTAAAATAATTTCTTCAGTCTTAACTTCAACGTTCTTCTGTACATCTCTAGAACCATCGGAGTGTTCTTTAGTGACATTTGTTTCGACTGTAGTTCGAATTATCTTTTTATGGTCACTGACTTTAATGGTTTCCTTTTTTGTTGTTGTTGTTACAGTTTCTACAATATCCTTGTTATTTTCCTTAATTATTCGTTTACTGACATCTGTATCGATGATCGTATCTTCAATGTTATCATCTGATTCGTCATTCTCACTTAAAAAGGATTTGAGGGGTTCTACATCTTTAGGCACGGAAGACTCGTGTTTGTCAGTCAAGTCTCTAATTTCAAACTTTTCTTCACTTTCTAAATATTCCTTATCTGTTCTGTCTTTGGCGTATAAATCCATGGATGAGGTAGATCTAAGGCTGGAAGAACATTCTGAGAGTAATGTTTGTGTGTCTTTTATTGTAGTTGTAGAACCATCAGATCCTTTGCTAAGGGTGGTTGTCTCTATTGTAGTCTTAATATTTTGCGGTGTGCCATCTTCTCTTGATATTACTTCTTTCGTAGTGACAGTAGTTATAGTCTGTGTGACCACATTTTCCCCTTCTTTAATGATTTTTGTAACGGTGTCGGTTTCTGTTTTGATCTTTCCTACATTTTGCATTAAAGATAAAAGATCCAATTCATCGTCTACTAGGGCAGTTGTCTTTTTAGGTACTTTCTCAGTTGATGTAGAAATCCTCTGTGTAAGAACATCATCTCCAACGTGAACCACTTTAGTGATTGTTTCTTCGCTACCATCAGATTTATCGTAGGTAACTTCGCTTTGGACCCCATCACTGATTTTCACATCCTGGAAGCTGCTAGGAGTCTTTGGGAGTGGACTGACTGGAACCGTTGGTGGAGTAGATACCCTGACCAAAGATTCCATGCTTTCTGTCTTAATACCTTGCTGTACAGTATCTTCTCCAAATGCTTTATGTATAGACTCCATAAGATGTACAGCACTATCTTTCATTGCTTGTGATACACTTTTGTCATCACTTGTTCCTAAATCAATAGGTATACTGTGCACTCCCGAGTCTGATGCTTCAGAAAGAGGAATTTCGTCTTTAGGTGATCCAAGCTCCTGCGTTTTGTCATCAAGAACTTTAGTCAAATCAGTATCTTTCAACGTTGATGTAATTGAATCGTCAATTGTGAGTGATTCAACTTTTTGGCTAGCGGTATCATCAGAATATAGTTTATCTTTAAGTGATTTCTTTTCCGATTTTTCAGAGCCTTCAAAACTATATTTTTCTTCAAGACTGATTTCCTTGGACACATCTTCGGAACTACTACCGTGCGGTATGGGGGTAAGGCCATCTGTCATGCTATCAAGAGAATCTTGAGTAGACTTATCATCTGAAACAGATCTCTTCTTAATGTCATGTGGCGAGCTGACAGTTTCCTTAAGGCTAGATTCTAGCTTTGAAACAAACTGTCTTTCTTGTTGTAGCATTTCTTCAGTTTGACTCGATAAAGATTCTACTTTTGAAGCTGTAACTTGAATATATGAGTCTTTTTTGACATCAATTCTTTGCATTACTTGACTATCTTCACTAACTGATTCACCATCTTCGTAAATGTCTTTTTCATCTGTGTCTAACTCTTGCAGTTCGATTTTTTCTTCTGCAGGTTTTTTAAGGATTTCAGCTGCTACCGGACTCGTTGATTTACCAACAATTTTATTTTCGATAATTTGCTTTTGTTTGTCACCCTTTTGTGCCGTTAGGTCTTTTTCAAGCGTTGCCTTTTCACTTATAACGGACGTAGGTTCTTCATCATAAGATTCCTTTTCATCAATGTCTTTTTCGTCATACTTTGATTTCGTTTCAATTTCCTTTTTAGTTACTTCAGATTTTTCTGGTACATATTTTTCAGTAGCTTTAACATGGCTTCCTATTTCTTTATCAGGTTTAGATATGCTTGGAGCCGCTACGGGTTTTAATGAGCTAGGTTCTTGATCACGAGGCTGTTCTGGACTGAATTCTTTTCCGGATTTCAATGAACTGCATGTTTTCACATCTGGTTTGACTGAACTAGGCGCTATTTCTTTAGATTTTAATGGAGTGGATTCTATATCATCGTCTGATTTTTCTAGATCCAAATCAGTTTCATCTGGGACCTCAGGACTTCCATCATCTAGCCTGGCAGGGCTAGGTACTTCTTCATCTGGCTCGTATGGAGAATGAACTTTTAAGTCTAGCAACATACTAGTAAGTTTTTCCTCCAGATTACTTGGAGTTATCTCCTCTTCTTGACTCTCCACAAGGCCAGGTGATTCATTATCAAGCTTTTGAGGGCTAGGCGCTTTCTCACTAGTTTTAATAGGAGTAGGTTCTTTGTCATCAGGTTTATCTGGGCTCTCTGCCATCTCTTCGGGCTTGATTGAGCTTGACACCTTCTCATCAGGCTTGATTGGGCTAGCTGCCTTATCATCAGGCTTGATCGGGCTAGCTGCTGTTTTAGCTGACTTGTCTGAGGTAGCTGGTGTTTCATCTGGCTTGTCTGGGCTAGCAGCCTTCTCATCGGGCTTGATTGAGCTTAGTGCCTTCTCATCAGGACTGATTGGACCAGCTGCCTTCTCATCAGGCTTGATTGGGCTAGCTGCTGTTTCAACTGGCTTGTCTGGGCTAGCAGCTTTATCATCGGGCTTGGTTGAGCTCGGTACCTTCTCATCAGGCTTGATTGGGCTAGCTGCTATTTCAGCTGGCTTGTCTGGGCTAGCAGCCTTATAATCGGCCTTAGTTGAGCTCGGTACCTTCTCATCAGGCTTGATTGGGCTAGTTGTCTCCTCATCGGGCTTATCTGGACTAGCAGCCTTTTCATTGGGCTTGATAGAGCTTAGTGCCTTCTCATCAGGGCTGATTAGTCTAGCTGCCTTCTCATCAGGCTTGATTGGGCTAGCTGCCTTTTCATCCAGTTTGATTGGGATAGCTCCCTTCTCATCAGGCTTGATTTGGCTAGCTGCCTTCTCATCGGACGTAATTGGGCTACCTGCCTCCTCAGCGAGCTTCGTTGGGCTGGGTGCTGTCTCATCAGGTTTGACTGGGCTAGCAGCCTCCTCATCGTGCTTGTCTGGACTTGCAGCCTTCTCATTGGGCTTGATTGGGCTAGCTGCCTTCTCGTCAGTTTTGATTGGAGTAGGTACTTTATCGTCAGTCTTTTCTGGGGGCTTGTCTGGACTAGCAGTTTTATCATCGAGCTTAATTGGGCTAGCTGCCTTCTCAATGGGCTTGATTGGGCTGGCTGCCTGCTCATCAGGCTTGATAGGGCTAGCTGCCGTCTCATCGGGCTTGATTGGGCCGGCTGCCTGCTCATCAGGCTTGATAGGGCTAGCAGCCTTCTCATCGGGTTTGTCTGGACTAGCAGTCTTCTCATCGAGCTTGATTGGGCTAGCTGCCTTCTCATCGAGTTTGTCTGGACTAGCAGTCCTCTCATCGATCTTGATTGGGCTAGCTGCCTTCTCGTCAGTTTTGATTGGAGTAGGTACTTTATCGTCAGTCTTTTCTGGGGGCTTGTCTGGACTAGCAGTTTTATCATCGAGCTTAATTGGGCTAGCAGCCTTCTCGTCCGGCTTGTTTGGACTAGCAGTCTTCTCATCAGGCTTGATAGGGCTAGCTGCCTTGTCATCCGGCTTGATTGGGCTGGCTGCCTGCTCATCAGGCTTGATACGGCCAGCAGCCTTCTCATCGGGCTCGTCTAAACTAGCAGCCTTCTCATCGGGCTTGTCTGGACTAGCAGTCTTCTCATCGAGCTTGATTGGGCTAGGTGCCTTCTCATCGGGTTTGTCTGGACTAGCAGTTCTCTCATCGATCTTGATTAGGCTGGCTGACTGCTCATCAGGCTTGATAGGGCTAGCAGTCTTCTCATCGGGCTCGTCTAAACTAGCAGCGTTCTCATCGGGCTTGTCTGGGCTAGCTGCCTTCTCATCGGGCTTGATTGGGCTAGCTGCCTTCTCATCAGGCTTTTCTCGACTAGCTGGTGTTTCAGCTAGCTTGTCTGGACTAGCAGTCTTCTCATCGAGCTTGATTGGGCTAGCTGCCTTCTTATCGGGCTTGATTAGGCTGGCTGCCTGCTCATCAGGCTTGATAGGGCTAGCAGCCTTCTCATCGGGCTCGTCTAAACTAGCAGCCTTCTCATCGGGCTTGTCTGAGGTAGCTGCCTTCTCATCGGGCTTGATTGGGCTAGCTGCCTTCTCATCAGGCTTTTCTGGACTAGCTGGTGTTTCAGCTAGCTTGTCTGGACTAGCAGTCTTCTCATCGAGCTTGATTGGGCTAGCTACTGTTTCAACTGGCTTTCCGGGGCTAGGTGTTTTTTCATAGGGCTTGATTGGGCTAGCAGTCTTCTCATCGAGATGGTCTGGGCTGGATTCTTTCTCATCGGTCTTATCTGGGCTTATAGTCTTATTATCGGATTCGATGAGGCTAGAGTCCTTGTCATCAAGCTTTATAAGACGAGGCAGATCAGGCTTGACGGGACTAGGTTCCTTCGCATCAGCCTTCATATCATCAAGTAAGCTGTGGGTAGGCTGCTTCTCGTCTAGTTTGACGAAGCTTGTTACTTTCTCAGCTGCCTTGATGGGGCTAGGTTCTTTGTCATCATGCAATGTTGAGCTCGGCACCTCCTCATCAATCTTTACTGAGCTTGGCTCTTGTTCATCAGTCTCTCCCGGGCTAGTCGCCTTCTGAATAAGCTTGTCTGGCGTTTCATCATCATGCTCCACTGCAGTTGGTACTTTTTCATCTGGCTTGGTAAACGCTGAAGTAACACCAATTTCTACTGTTTTAGTTTCTTTTTTCTCAACGATTGGTGGAATTTCTTTTTGCTGTACTTTACTTGACTTCTTAACATTGCAAAGCTCCATTAGTTGCTCTAAGGTAGGTTTTGAGTCACTGAGTGAAGTTTTTGTGTATGTTCTGCTCACTTTAGTACCATCTGGTAGTTCGTCTTCTTCAACAGTAACGATCACTATCTTATACATCACTGTAGTTCTCGTAATGCTATAATATTTTTGAATAATCGTAGTGATAATAAATGTTCGCATAATAACGACCCCTTTTTCAGTAATAGTAAGATATTGAGTAATAGTTTTTTCCTCTGATTCACCCATTGGTTTGAAACCCTTCAGTTTTTTTTCTGTTTCTAGGTCATCGAAGAATGAGAAAGATTTATCTTGTGTTGGGCTACTTGGATTGAGGTGTCCATTGTCGAGCTTCTCAAGAATTGATGCTTTCTCTTCAGACTTGATAGCGACTGGTGCCTTCTCATCTGATTTGACGGAGCTATGGACCTCATCATCTGGTTTAGTAAGTACAGATACTACATCTGGTTGTAACTGCTTTATTACTTTTTCTCCAAAAACGGAATCAATTGCTTTCTCAGGAGACTTAACGGGGCTATATACAGTCTTTTCATCGAGCTTGATTGGGCTAGCTGCCTTCTCATCCGGCTTGATTGGGCTGGCTGCCTGCTCATCAGGCTTGATAAGGCTAGCAGCCTTTTCATCGGGTTTGTCTGGGCTATCTGCCTTCTCATCGGGCTTGATTGGGCTGGCTGCCTGCTTATCAGGCTTGATAGGGCTAGCAGCCTTCTCATCGGGCTTGTCTGGACTAGCAGTCTTCTCATCAAGCTTGATTGGGCTAGCTGCCTTCTCATCGGGCTTGATTGGGCTGGCTGCCTGCTCATCAGGCTTGATAAGGCTAGCAGCCTTTTCATCGGGCTTGCCTAAATTAGCAGCCTTCTCATCGGGCTTGTCTGGGCTATATGCCTTCTCATCGGGCTTGATTGGGCTGGCTGCCTGCTCATCAGGCTTGATAGGGCTAGCAGCCTTCTCATCGGGCTTGTCTGGACTAGCAGTCTTCTCATCAAGCTTGATTGGGCTAGCTGCCTTCTCATCGGGCTTGATTGGACTGGCTGCTTTCTCATCAGGCTTGATAAGGCTAGCAGCCTTTTCATCGGGCTTGCCTAAATTAGCAGCCTTCTCATCGGGCTTGTCTGGGCTATCTGCCTTCTCATCGGGCTTGATTGGGCTGGCTGCCTGCTCATCAGGCTTGATAGGGCTAGCAGCCTTCTCATCGGGCTTGTCTGGACTAGCAGTCTTCTCATCAAGCTTGATTGGGCTAGCTGCCTTCTCATCGGGCTTGATTGGACTGGCTGCTTTCTCATCAGGCTTGATAGGGCTAGCAGCCTTCTCATCGGGCTTGTCTAAATTAGCAGTTTTCTCATCGAGCTTGATTGGGCTAGCTGCCTTCTCATCGGGCTTGTCTGGGCTATCTGCCTTCTCATCAGGCTTGATAGGGCTAGCAGCCTTCTCATCAGGCTTGTCTGGACTAGCAGTCTTCTCATCAAGCTTGATTGGGCTAGCTGCTTTCTCATCGGGCTTGATTGGGCTGGCTGCCTTCTCATCGGGCTTGTCTGAACTAGCAGTCTTGTCATCGAGCTCGATTGGGCTAGTTGCCTTCTCATCGGGCTTGATTGGGCTGGCTGCCTCCTCATCAGGCTTGATAGGGCTAGCAGCCTTCTCATCAGGCTTGTCTGGGCTAGCTGCTTTCTTATCGGGTTTGATTGGGCTGGATGCCTGCTCATCAGGCTTGATAGGGCTAGCAGCCTTCTCATCGGGCTTGTCTAAAATAGCAGCCTTCTCATCGTGCTTGTCTGGGCTAGCTGCCTTCTCATTGGGCTGGATTAGGCTGGCTGCCTTCTCATCAGGCTTTTCTGGACTAGCTGGTGTTTCAGCTAGCTTTACTGGACTAGGTGCCTTGTCATCAGTTTTGACGACGCTAGGTTCCTTTACTTCAGGTTGGTTAGGGCTAGGCGTTTTTTCCTCTATCTTCATTGGGCTAAGTGCCTTGTCAACAGGTTTGACCGGGCTAGGCTCTTTTTCATCAGGTTTGTCAAAGCTGGGCGCCTTTTCATCTTGCTTCACTGGGCTAGGTGTCTTGTCATCAGGCTTGACAGGGCTAGGCTCTTTTTCATCTTTTTCATCAGGCTTGACAAGTTTAAGCTCCTTTACCTCAGGTTGGTCAGGGCTAGGCACCTTTTCATCTTGTTTCACTGGGCTAAGTGCCTTGTCATCAGGTTTGACAGGGCTAGGCTCTTTTTCATCAGGTTTGTCAAAGCTGGGCGCCTTTTCATCTTGCTTCACTGGGCTAGGTGTCTTGTCATCAGGCTTGACAGGGCTAGGCTCTTTTTCATCTTTTTTATCAGACTTGACCAGTTTAAACTCCTTTACTTCAGGTTGGTCAGGGCTAAGCGCCTTTTCATCTAGCTTCACTAGGCTAAGAGCCTTGTCATCAGGTTTGACGGGGCTAGGCTCTTTTTCATCAGGTTTTTCATAGCTAGGCACCTTTTTATCTTGCTTCACTGGGCTTGGTGTCTTGTCATCAGGCTTGACAGGGCTAGGCTCTTTTTCATCAGGTTTTTCATAGCTAGGCACCTTTTTATCTTGCTTCACTGGGCTTGGTGTCTTGTCATCAGGCTTGACAGGGCTAGGTTCTTTTTCATCAGGCTTGACAGAGCTAGGCTCTTTTTCATCTTTTTCATCAGGCTTGACAAGACTATGCTCTTTTTCTTCAAGTTTGTCAGGGCTAGACGCCTTTTCATCTAGCTTCACTGGGCTAGGTGCCTTATCATCAGGCTTGACAATGCTGGGATCCTTTACTTCAGGTTGATTAGTGCTAGGCTCCTCTTCATCAGGCTTGACAGGGCTAGGCTCTTTTTCATCGGGCTTGACAAGACTATGCTCTTTTTCTTCAGGTTTGTCAGGTCTAGTCACCTTTTCATCTAGCTTCACTGGGCTAGGTGCCTTGTCACCAGTTTTGACAAGGCTAGATTCCTTTACTTCAGGTTGGTCAGGGCTAGGCGCTTTTTCCTCTATCTTCACTGGGCTAAGTACCTTGTCATCAGGTTTGACAGGGCTAGGCTCTTTTTCATCAGGTTTGTCAAAGCTAGGCACATTTTCATCTTGCTTTACGGGGCTTGGTTTATTGTCATCAGGCTTAACAGGGCTAGGCTCTTTTTCATCAGACTTGACCAGTTTAAGATCCTTTACTTCAGGTTGGTCAGGGCTAGGCGCCTTTTCATCTAGCTTCACTGGGCTAAGTGCCTGGTCATCAGGTTTGACAGGGCTAGGCTCTTTTTCATCTTTTTCATCAGACTTGACCAGTTTAAGCTCCTTTACTTCAGGTTGGTCAGGACTAGGCGCCTTTTCATCTTTTTCATCAGACTTGACCAGTTTAAGCTCCTTTACTTCAGGTTGGTCAGGACTAGGCGCCTTTTCATCTAGCTTCACTGGGCTAAGTGCCTGGTCATCAGGTTCGACAGGGCTAGGCTCTTTTTCATCAGGTTTGTCAAAGCTGGGCGCCTTTTCATCTTGCTTCACTGGGCTAGGTGTCTTGTCAGCAGGCTTGACAGGGCTAGGTTCTTTTTTATCTTTTTCATCAGGCTTGACAAGTTTAAGCTCCTTTACTTCAGATTTGTCAGGGGTGGGCGCCTTGTTGTCTAGTTTCATTGGGCTAGGTGCCTTGTCATCAGGCTTGACAAGGCTGGGTTCCTTAACTTCAGGTTGGTCAGGGCTAGGCGCCTTTTCATCTAGCTTCACTGGGCTAAGTGCCTTGTCTTCAGGTTTGACAGGGCTAGGCTCTTTTTCATCAGGTTTGTCAAAGCTAGGCACCTTTTCATCTTGCTTCCCTAGGCTAAGTGTCTTGTCATCAGGCTTGACAGGGCTAGGCTCTTTTTCATCAGGCTGGACAGGGCTAGACTCTTTTATTACAGGTTGGTCAGGGCTAGGCGCTTTTTCCTCTGTCTTCACTAGGCTAGGTGTCTTGTCATCAGGCTTGACAGAGCTAGGCTCTTTTTCATCAGGCGTGACAGGGCTAGGCTCTTTTTCATCTATTTCATCAGGCTTGACAAGCTTAAGCTCCTTTACTTCAGGTTTGTCAGGGCTAGACACCTTTTCATCTCGCTTCACTGGGCTAGGTGCCTTGTCATAAGGTTTGACAGGGCTAGGCTCTTTTTCATCAGGTTTGTCAAGCCTAGGCGCCTTTTCATCTATTCCCAATGGGCTAGGTGTCTTGTCATCAGTTTTGACCAGGCTAGGCTCTGTTTCATCAGGCTTGACAGGGCTAGGCTCTTTTTCATCTTTTTCCAATGGGCTTGGGGTCTTGTCAGCAGGCTTGACCGGGCTAGACTCTTTTTCATCAGGTTTAACAGGGCTAGGCTCTTTTTCATCAGGCTTGACAAGTTTAAGCTCCTTTACATCAGAATTGTCAGAGCTAGGCGCCTCTTCATCTAGTTTCACTGGGCTAAGCTCTTTTACTTCAGGTTTGTCAAAGTCAGGTGCCTTTTCTTCTACCTTCATTGAGCTAGAGGCCTTGTCATCAGGCTTGACCGGACTAGGCTCCTTTACTTCAGGTTGGTCAGGGCTAAGCTCCTTTTCATCAGGTTTGACTGGGCTAGGCTCCTTTACCTCAGGTTTTTCAAGGCTAGCCGCCTTTTCATCTAGCTTCACTTGACTAGGTGCCTTGTCATCAGGCTTGACTGGACTAGGTTCTTCGTCATCAAGGTTTGTAGGGCTTGGTATCTTTTCATCCAGCAAGACTGGGCTTTGCTCTTTCTCATCAGGCTTAACTCGGCTGAGCTCTTTCTTATCTAACGTTTCGGGGCAATGTTCTTTGTCATCTAGCTTAACTGGGCTAAGCTCTTTTTCATTGGTATTTACAGAGCTGGGTGATTTCTTCTCGAGTTCGGTAAGTATAGATACAACGTCCAGCTCTAATGGTTTTGTTAGTTTTTCTTTAAGAACGGAACTAATTTCTTTTTCACTAGGCTTTGCGGGGATAGGTTTCTTCTGATCTGGTTTGACTGGGCTAGCGGCTTTATCATCTGGTTTTTCTGGGCTGGCTGTTTTTTCATCAGGCTTGACGAGGCTAGGATCTTTTTCATCAGGCTTGACTGAGCTAGGCTCTTTCTCATCGGTCTGGATAGGGCTTAGAGTTTCTTTCTTGATTTCGGTGAGTACAGATACAACGTCCAGATCTAACAGTTTCGATACTTTTTCTTCAAAAACGGAACTTGTTTCCTTTTCATCAGGCTTTACAAGGCTAGTTTCCTTCTCATCTGGTTTGACTGGGCTAGCGAGTATTTCATCAGGCTTGACGAAAATAGATTCTTTTTCATCATGCAAGGTTGGGCTAGGCAATTTCTCGTCAGGCTTGGCGGGGATAGGTTCTTTGTGATCAGGTTTTAAAGGGCTAGGATCCTTCTCATCTGTTTTGACTGGACTAGCAGTTTTTTCATCAGGTTTGACGGGGCTAGGTTTCTTCTCGTCAGGCTTTCCTAGGTCAGTCTCCGTCTCATCAGGCTTGACTAGGTCAGTCTCCTTCTCATCAGGCTTGACGGGGCTGGGTATCTTTTCGTCTGGTTTTGTAACAACAGATACAATGGCCAGTTCTAACGGCTTAGTTAGTTTTGTTTCAAGAATGGGGCTAATTATTTTTTCATCAGGCTTGTCAGAACTAGGCTCCTTCTCTTCAGGTTTGACAGGGCTAGGCTCCTTCTCTTCAGGTTTGACAGGGCTAGGCTCTTTCTCTTCAGGTTTGACAGGGCTAGGCTCCTTCTCTTCAGGTTTGACAGGGCTAGGCTCTTTCTCTTCAGGTTTGACAGGGCTAGGCTCCTTCTCTTCTGGTTTGACAGGGCTAGGCTCCTTCTCTTCAGGTTTGACAGGGCTAGGCTCCTTCTCTTCAGGTTTGACAGGGCTAGGCTCCTTCTCTTCAAGTTTGACAGGGCTAGGCTCCTTCTCTTCAGGTTTGATAGGGCTAGACTCCTTCTCGTCGGGTTTGACAGGACTAAAGTGCTTCTCATCAGGTTTGACTGGGGTGGGCTCCTCAACAGGTTTGACAGGACTGGGTTCCTTCTCTTCAGGTTTGACAGGGCTAGGAATCTTCTCATCTGGTTTGTCAGGACTAGGTTCCTTCTCATCAGGCTTAACGGGGCTAGATTCTTTCTTCTCGTATGTTGTATCTGGCACAGCTTTACTTAACGTTAATCCAAGACCCGTTGTTATATCCTCATCCGTTACTGGAGTAGGTTCTTTGACTTCAATTTTTACGGTGCTCTTCTTAGGTCTCATATCAGCAATGGATACCTCTTTAAAGGTTCTACTCGATTTTGTACCATCTGTATGTTCGTCTGCCTCCATAGAGATTACAGTAATTTTATATTTGGTTATAGTTTTACTTATATTAGAGTATTCTTGAATGATTGTAGTTATTACTGTTTTTCTTTTAATGACGAGACCATGTTCAGTAACAGTAACTGTCTGAGTCGTTGTGTGTTCTTCTGTTTCGCCTACCGGTTCAAAACCTTGTAACTGTTTTTCAATTTCTAATTCATCCTGAGTTGGGCTCGGTGTTTCTCTGTCTAAAACAGATAAAGTCTTTTCAACAGGCTTGACAATGCTTAATTCTTTTTTATCTGGTTTATCTGGACTTGCTGTCTTATCATCAGGTTTGGCAGGGCTAGGCACTTTCTCATCAAGGTGGAGAGAGCTGGTTGCCGCAATATCAGGCTTAATCGAACTGGCTACTTTTTTAATAGACTTTACTGAGGATAGTTCTTTTACATCTGTGAGCTCAGTATCATCCATTAAAGCTGGACTGAGTACTTCTTCATCAGAGTCAACTGGGCTTCGTGTCTTGAAACTTGAAATTAAATCAAGTTTTACGGGTTTTAGCACTTTATCATCTGGACTGTCCGCTTTTTTAGTAGACTTTTCAGGGCTTTGTGCAGTCTTCTCATCTGGTTTGGTTGGACTAAGTTCATCCTTCACCGAATATACTTTGCTTTGTAATTTCTCATCTGGTTTGTCTGGGCTTAGTTGTTCTATCACATATGGCATCGGGCTGGGCACTTTCTCACCAGGCATGGCTAAAGTTTCGTCCTTCACAGATGGCACCGAGCTGAGTACTTCCTCATCAGGTTTGGCTGGGCTTAGTTCTTCTTTTACAGATGGCGCCGGGCTGGGCACCTTCCCATCAGGCTTGGCTGGGCTAAGTTCATCCTTCATTGATGGCACTGGGCTGGGCACCTTCTCATCAGGCTTGGCTGGGCTTAGTTCAACCTTTGCAGATGATACTGGGCTGAGCACCTTCTCATCAGGCTTGTCTGGGCTTAGTTCATCCTTCACTGATGGCACTGGGCTGGGCACCTTCTCATCAGGCTTGGCTGGGCTTAGTTCATCCTTTGCAGATGATGCTGGGCTGAGCACCTTCTCATCAGTTTTGGCTGGGCTTAGTTCATCCTTAACAGATATTGGGCTAGGAACCTTGTCATCAGGCTTGAGTGGGCTTAGTTCTTTCGTTTCAATTAATCCAGGGCTTGGTGCCTTCTCATCTGGCTTGGCTGAGCTAATTTCTTCCTTCTCAGATGACTCTGGGCTGGGCATTTTTTCATCAGGTTTGACCAGACTTGGTATTCTCGCATCAGGCTTAATTAACGTTACTTCTTTCTTAACAGATGACACCAGGCTAGGCACTATCTCATCTGGCTTGGCTAGGTATAGTTCATCCGTCACGGATGATACTGGACTTGATGCTTTTTCATCAGGTTTTACTTGGCTTGGTGCTTCCTTATCAGGCTGGACTGGGCTTGGCTCCTTCTCATCAGTCTTGATGGGGCTTAGCATCTTTTCATCAGGTTTAGTAAGCACAGATACAATGTCCAGCTCGAACGGTTTTGTTAATTTTTCTTCAAGAGTGGAACTAATTGCTTTCTCATCAGGCTTGGCAGGGCTAAGTTCTTTCTTTACAAGCGATACTGAGCTTGGTGCTTTCACATCTAGTTTGATTAGGCTAGCTGCTTCTTCATTAGGTTTCATTGGGCTAGCTGCTTTTTCATCAGGCTTGACGAGGCTCGGTTCTTTTTCTTCAGGCTTTACGGGTCTAGGCTCCTTTTCATCTGGCTTTGTTGGGCTAATTTCTGCCTTCTCAGAAGATACTGGGCTTGGTGCCTTCTCATCTGATTTGGCTGGGCTTAGTTCTTCCTTTGCAGATTGCACCGGGCTGGGCACTTTCTCATCTGGTTTGGCTGGGCTTAGGTCTTCCTTCACAGATGGCACCAAGCTTGGTATCTTCTCATCAGGCTTCGTTGAGGTTTCATCCTTCACAGATAGCACCGGGCTAGGCACCAGCTCATCAGGATTAACTGAGCTTAGTTCATCCTTCACAGATAATACTGGGCTTGGTGTCTTCTGATCTGGTTTAGCTGGGCTTGGCACCATTTCATCAGTTTTGGTAAATACAGATACAACGTCCAGCTTTAACGGTTTTGAAAATTTTTCTTCAAGTACGGAAGTAATTGCTTTCTCATCAACTTTAACCGGGCTTGGTGCCTTCTTATCTAGTTTCGCTGAGCTAAGTTCATCCTTCACGAAAAATGCTGGGCTGGGCGCTTTCCCTTCGGATTTGATCGGACTTGGTGTCTTCTCATCAGGCTTAATTGGGCTAAGTTCTTCTTTTTCAATCAAGACTGGGCTTGGGTCCTTCTTATCTGGTTTTACTGGGCTTACTTCTTCCTTTACAGATAGCACCGGGCTTAGTGCCTTCTCATCAGGTTTAACTGGACTTAATTGTTCTTTTTCAATCAAAACTGGGCTTAGTGCCTTCTCATCTGGTTTGACTGGGCTAACTTCTTCTTTTACAAATGCAACTGCACTTGGGGCTTTCTCATCTGGTTTGGCTAGGATAAGTTCATCCTTCAAAGAAGATACTGGGCTGGATGCTTCCTCATCTGGTTTGACTGGGCTTTCTTCCTTTTTTACAGTTAGCACCGGGCTTAGTGCCTTCTCATCAGGTTTAACTGGGCTTAATACTTCTTTTTCAATCAAAACTGGGCTTAGTGCCTTCTCATCTGGTTTGGCTGGACTAACTTCTTCTTTTACAGATGCTACTGCACTTGGTGCTTTCTCATCTGGTTTGGCTGGGATACGTTCATCCTTCAAAGAAGATACTGGGCTGGGTCTTTTCTCATCTGGTTTGACTGGACTTACTTCTTCCTTTACAGATAGCACCGGGCTTAGTGCCTTCTCATCAGGTTTGACTGGGCTAACTTCTTCCTTTACAGATAGCACCGGGCTTAGTGCCTTCTCATCAGGTTTGACTGGGCTAACTTCTTCCTTTACAGATAGCACCGGGCTTAGTGCCTTCTCATCAAGTTTGACTGGGCTAACTTCTTCCTTTACAGATAGCACCGGGCTTAGTGCCTTCTCATCAGGTTTGACTGGGCTAACTTCTTCCTTTATAGATAGCACCGGGCTTAGTGCCTTCTCATCATGTTTGACTGGGCTTAATTCTTCTTTTTCAATCAAAACTGGGCTTAGTGCCTTCTCATCTGGTTTGACTGGGCTAACCTCTTCTTTTACAGATGCTACTACACCTGGGATAAGTTCATCCTTCAAAGAAGATACTGATCTGGGTGCTTCCTCATCTGGTTTGACTGGGCTTACTTCCTCTTTTACAGATAGCACCGGGCTTAGTGCCTTCTCATCAGGTTTGACTGGGCTTAATTCTTCTTTTTCAATAAAAACTGGGCTTAGTGCCTTCTCATCTGGTTTGACTGGGCTAACTTCTTCTTTTACAGATGCTACTGCACTTGGTGTTTTCTCATCTGGTTTGGCTGGGATAAATTCATCCTTCAAAGAAGATACTGGGCTGGGTCTTTTCTCATCTGCTTTGTCTGGGCTAACTTCTTCTTTTACAGATGCTACTGCACTTGGTGCTTTCTCATCTGGTTTGGCTGGGCTAAGTTTATCCTTCACAGATGATACTGGGCTTGGTGCCTTCTCATCTGATTCGGCTGGGCTAAGTTCATTCTTTACTGATACTGGGCTTTGTGTTTTATCATCTGGCTTGTCTGGGCTTGGCTCTTTCTCGTCTGTTTTGACTGGGCTTAGCTCTTTCTCGTCAAGAAGTTTTGGGCTTGGTGCTCTCTCTTCTTTTGTGATAAGGCTTCGCTCTCTTTCATCAAGCTTGACAGGGCTTGGCTCTTTATCGTCATGATTTATTAGGCTAGGCTCTTTTTCATCTAGTTTCGCAGGGGTAGTCTCCCCTTCAAGCTTGATGACGCTAGGCTCCTTCCCATCGGTCTTGACGGGGCTTGGCGCCTTTTCATCGGGTTTGGTTAGTACAGATACGTCTAGTTCCAATGGTTTAGTTAATTTTTCTTCAAGAACGGGTCTAATGGCTCTTTCATCAGGTTTGGATGGGCCGAGTTCTTCCTTGATGGATGATACTAATTCTTCAGATTTACTTAATAAATCTTCACCATCGATTTCCTTTTCCATTTGTTTGATGTCATGAATATCTTTTTCTAAACCAACTTGCTTGTCATCAAGTTTGTCAGAAATGATATATTTTTTCGTGATTTCATCAAGCTTTTCTTTTGGTTTTAAGTCTTGTTTTGTATCAATAGAATCATCAGATCCGATTGAGGGTGGTTTAGTAATATCCTTGATTTTGGTATCAAGTGATTTCAATTCAACGATTGTTTTGTCTGCGGTTGTTACTACTTTGTCGGTAATCTTTTCATCTTCTTCTTTTTCGGAAATTAGTTTTTTCATATCTTCTTTGGCTGATAATGGGCTTGGAACTCGTTGTGAGTCCGAGTCTTCTAAGTGACTATCTTTCATAGCGTCAAGAAGTTCCTTTTCAGTAATCAAATCACGTTCTGCGCTTATGATATCTTGTGCTTCCTTCATGACTTTGGCAAGACTCATTTTTCTTTCAGTGTCTTTCAGTGTGTCTAACACAAGTTCAGGGCTTGGTATTTCGTCTTCAGATTGATTTTCAGTGTGAATAGTGAGTTCTTTCGTAATTATTTCATGTGTAAGGTCATCTTTGATTTTGATACCTTGATCCACTTCTTCCCTTATCTGAGCCTCTTTCTCTGGACTAGGTTCTTTTACAGGAACTTTGCTGAGAACGGCATCAGATATTTTAAGGACTTGTTTTATCTCATCGATGGTGATTTTTTGTTTGTCTACTTTATCTGCCTCCAAAATATGTGATAGTTTAGGTTCCTCAACTGGACTTTCTTTAGTTTCGTCTACTTTCTCTTCTGTAGAAAAAGTTTCAAGTTCTTCGTAAGCTTCACCAAGAAGATCTTTGTCAACGAGAACAAAGCCATCTTCGTCCAAGTGCTCTTCCTTTTTGTTTTTATGTTTGTCATCAACTTCTTTTGGCACGCTTTTATCTTTTTGTATTGGGGTTACCTTTTCATGTGGTTTAATTGGACTTGGTGTCTTCTCTTCAGTTGTAGGAGAACTAAGTTCCTTTTCATCAGGTGTTACCGTTTTAGGCACTTTTTCATTCAACACGGGACTAGGAATTTTTTCTACCAACTTTTCTAGGTTAGGTTGTTTCTCGTCCAGGCTGGGTAATCTTAATTCTGATGTTAATAGGCTTTGTTTTTTTTCATCAAGCTTGACTGGCTTGGGATCTTCCTCGTCAGCCTTGACTGGGCTTTCTGCCTTCTCAACAGGTTTGACTGGGCTAGGCGCCTTCTCCTGTAATTTGATTGGGCTTACTACCTTCTCAACATGTTCAACTTGAGGTATACTTGAATCGGTATCTTCAATATCTGGTTTCGCTAAAGATAATCCTTTCTCTAGACTGAGTTTAGGCTTATTATCAGCAAGAGTAACAGATCTAACAGTTTGGGTCTTAATAGTGCCGTCGGGAAGTTCATCTTCTTCAGTAGTCAAAACTATCGTTTTGTACCGTAGAATTGTTCTAGTTATATTGCTATATTCCTGGATGATCGTCATAATGATAGTTTTTCGTTTTATAACGATGCCATTTTCAGTAATAGTTATAAACTGAGTACTTGTGTCTTCTTCTGGTTTTCCTACCGATTCGAAACCTTTAAGACTTTCGTCAATTTCTAATTCATGGTCTTCGTCAAAGATCAAACAAGGCAACTTTTCTTTAGTAGTAACAGACTCATCTAACCTTGTTATTGTTTCTTCATGCTTAATAACTATTGGTACTACATCAAGATCAATTGGCTTAGTAGCCTTGCCATCAAGTTTGTCAGATTTGATTGGGCTAGGTGCCTTCTGATCTGGCTTGACAGGGCTAGGTGCTTTGTCATCTGGTTTTACCGGACTGGGCTCCTTCTCATCTGGCTTGAGAGGGCTAAACACCTTCTCATCCAGTTTGACAATGCTTGGCTCCTCGTCTTTAGATTCAAGAACGTTAGGTTCCTTCTCACCAGGTTTCACAGGGCTAGGCACTTTATCATCAAGTTTGTCAGAGCCTGGCTTCTCATCTTCAGGTTTGATTAAGCTTGGTTTTATTTCATCAGTCTTGAGCGGGCTTGATGCCTTCTCGTGAGGTTTAACTGGGCTTGGTTCTCTATCGTCAAGATATAATGGACTTGGTGCCTTCTCATCAGGTTTGCTGGTAATAAAACTAAGATCAACTGCTTTTGTCACTTTCTCTACAGATGTTATAGTCGAAACATCTTCATCAGTTTCTGAAAGACTTAATTCCTTTTCTTCAAGCTTTATTGGACTCTGTGTCTTCTCCTCTGGCGTGACAAGGCTTGGCTTCCTTTCATCCGGCTTGACTGGGCTAGAACTCTTCTCTTCAGGTTTGACTGGACCGGGCTCTTTCTCGTCGAGCTGTATTGTAATTGGTGCTTTTTCGTCTAGCGCAATTAAGCTTGGCTTTCTTTCATCAGGCTTGACTGGGCTTGGTTTTTCCTCATCAAACTCAATTACACCGGGCTCTTCCTTTCCAGTAATTTCTGGGCTTATTGATTTTTCAATAGCTTTGACGTAGCTTGGTCCCTTTTCAACAGGTTTTGCAAGAGAAAGTTCTTTTATTTCTAGCTTTACAAGGCTAGGCTCCGCCTCATCTAGGTGACCTGAGCTGGGTACTTTCTCACTTGGTTTATCTGGACTAGGCTCTTTCTCGATTAACACAGCAGGGCTTGGCTCCTTCTCGAATGAATCAATAGGGCTTGACTCTTTCTCGCCAAGATATACTGAACTAGGTGCCTTTTCCTCTGGTGTGATATGGCTTAGTTTCCTCTCATCATGCTTGACTGGGCTTGAGTCTTTCTCATCAGGTTTGACTGGGCTTAGCTCTTTTTCGTCAAGATGTACCGGGCTAGATACCTTTTCTTCTGGTGTGATAAGGCTTAATTTCCTCTCATCAGGCTTAACTAAGCTTGGCTCTTTTTCATCAGGCTTGATTGGGCTTGGTTCTTTCTCATCAGGCTTGACTGGGCTTAGATCTTTTTCGTCAAGATGTATTGGGCTGGATGCCTTTTCTTCTGGTGTGATAAGGCTTGGTTTGGTTCTTTCATCAGGCTTGACTGGGCTTACATCTTTTTCGTCAAGATGTATCGGGCTAGATGCCTTTTCTTCTGGTGTGATAAGGCTCGGTTTCCTCTCATCACGCTTGACTGGGCTTAGCTCTTTTTCGTCAAGATATACCGGGCTAGATGCCTTCTCTTCTGGTGTGATAAGGCTTGGTTTCCTTTCATCAGGCTTGACTGGGCTTAGATCTTTTTCGTCAAGCTGTACCGGACTAGGTGCCTTCTCGTCTGGTATGATAAGACTTGTTTTCCTTTCATCAGGCTTGACTACGCTTGGCGCAATCTCATCAGGCTTGACTAGGCTTGGCGCTTTCTCATCAGGCTTGACTGGGCTTGGCTCTTTTTCGTCAAGATTTACCGGGCTAGGTGCCTTTTGTTCTGGTGAGATAAGGCTTGGTTTCTTCTCATAAGGCTTGACTGGGCTTGGCTCTTTTTCGTCAAGATGTACCGGGCTAGGTGTCTTCTCTTCTGATGTTATAAGGCTTGATGTCCTCTCATCAGGCTTGATTGGGCTTGGCTCTTTTCCATCAGCTTTGACGGGGCTTGATTCTTTCTCGCGAAGGTGTACCGGGCTAGGTGTCTTTTCTTCTGGTGTGAAAAGGCTTGGTTTTCTTTTATCAGGCTTGACTGGGCTTGCCTTTTTCTCATCAGGTTTGACTGGGCTTAGCTCTTTTTCGTCAAGATCGACTGAGCTTGGTGCCTTCTCTTTTGGTGTGATTAGGGTTGGTTCCCTCCCATCAGGCTTAACTGAACTTGATTCTTTCTCGTCAAAATGTGCTGAACTGGATGTTTCCTCCTCCGGTGAGATAAGGCTTGGTTCTCTCTTATCAGGCTTAACTGAACTTGATTCTTTTTTGTCAAGATGTACTGGGCTTGGTGCCTTCTCTTCTGGACTGATAAGGCTTGTTTTCCTTTCATCGGGCTGAATTGGGCTTGGTTCTTCCTCATCAGGTTTGACGAGGCGTGGCTTTTTTTCGTCAAGAAGTATTGGGCTTGGTTCCTTCTCTTCTGGTGAGATAAGGCTTGGTTGCTCCTCGTCAGGCTTGACTGGGCTTGGCTCTTTTTCGTCAAGATGTATCGGGGTAGGTGCCTTCTCCTCTGGTGTAATAAGGCTTGGTTTTCTTTCATCAGATTTGACTGGGCTTGGCTCTTTCTCATCAGGCTTGAATGGGCTTGACGCTTTTTCGTAAAAATATATGGAGCTTGGTGCCTTTTCCTCTGCTGTGATAAGGCTTGGTTTCCTCTCATCAGATTTAACTGGGCTTGGCTGTTTTTCATCAGGCTTGACTGGGCTCGAGTCTTTTTCGTCAAAATGTACGGAGCTTGGTGCCTTCTCCTCCGGTGTGATAAGAATTGGTTTTCTTTCATCGGACTTAACTGGGCTTGGCTCTTTTTTGTCGAGAAATACTGAGCTTGGTGCCTTCACCTCTGGTGTGATAAGGCTTAGTTTCCTTTCATCAGACTTATCGGGGCTTGGCTCTTTCTCATCAGACTTGACTGGGCTTGAGTCTTTTTCGTCAAAATGTACGGAGCTTGGTGCCTTCTCCTCTGGTGTAATAAGGCTTGGTTTCCTTTCATCAAACTTGACTGGGCTTGGCTTTTTTTCATCAAGATGTATCGGGGTAGGTGCCTTCTCCTCTGGTGTAATAAGGCTTGGTTTTCTTTCATCAGATTTGACTGGGGTTAGCTCTTTCTCGTCAGGCTTGACTGGGCTTGGCTCTTTCTTGTCTAGATGTACTGGACTAGGAGCCTTCTCCTCCGGTGTGACAAGACTTGCTTTCCTGTCAGAAGGCCTGACCGGGCTTGGCTCTTTCTCATCAGGCTTGACTAGGCTTGAATCTTTTTCGTCAAGATGTACCGGGCTAGATGCCTTCTCCACTGGTTCGATAAGGCTTGGTTTGCTCTCATCAAGCTTAACTGGGCTTAGTTCTTTCTCAACAAGATGTGTTTGACTGGGTGCCTTCTCCTCTGGTGTAATAAGGCTTGGTTTCATCTCATCAGGCTTGACCGGAGTTGGCTCTTTCTTATCAGGCTTGACTGGGCTTGGTTTTTTCTCGTCAAGGTGTACTGGACTAGGTGCCATCTCCTCTGGCGTGCTAAGGCTTGATATCATCTCATCAGGCTTAACCGGGCTTGACTCTTTCTCATCAGGTTTGACTGGGCTTAGCTCTGTTTCGTCAAGATGTACCGGGCTAGATGCCTTCTCTTCTGGTGTGATAAGGCTTGGTTTCCTTTCATCAGGCTTGACTGGGCTTGGCTCTTTCTCATCAGACTTTACTGGGCTTACATCTTTTTCGTCAAGATGTATCGGGCTAGATGCCTTCTCTTCTGGTGTGAAAAGACTTGGTTCTGTTCTTTCATCAGGCTTGACTGGGCTTGGCTCTTTCTCATCAGGCTTGACTGGGCTTAGCTCTTTTTCGTCAAGATATACCGGGCTAGATACCTTCTCTTCTGGTGTGATAAGGCTTGGTTTCCTTTCATCAGGCTTGACTGGGCTTGGCTCTTTCTCATCAGACTTTACTGGGCTTACATCTTTTTCGTCAAGATGTATCGGGCTAGATGCCTTCTCTTCTGGTGTGATAAGGCTCTGTTTCCTCTCATCATGCTTGACTGGGCTTGGCTCTTTCTCATCAGGCTTGACTGGGCTTAGATCTTTTTCGTCAAGATATACCGGGCTAGATGCCTTCTCTTCTGGTGTGAAAAGGCTTGGTTTGGTTCTTTCATCAGGCTTGACTGGGCTTGGCTCTTTTTCATCAGGCTTGACTGAGCTTAGCTCTTTTTCGTCAAGATATACCGGGCTAGATACCTTCTCTTCTGGTGTGATAAGGCTTAGTTTCCTTTCATCAGGCTTGACTGGGCTTGGCTCTTTTTCATCAGGCTTGACTGGGCTTAGCTCTTTTTCGTCAAGATATACTGGGCTAGATACCTTCTCTTCTGGTGTGATAAGGCTTGGTTTCCTTTCATCAGGCTTGACTGGGCTTGACTCTTTCTCATCAGGCTTTACTGGGCTTACATCTTTTTCGTCAAGATGTATCGGGCTAGATGCCTTCTCTTCTGGTGTGATAAGGCTCGGTTTCCTCTCATCACGCTTGACTGGGCTTGGCTCTTTCTCTTCAGGCTTGATTGGGCTTGGTTCTTTCTCATCAGGCTTGACTGGGCTTAGCTCTTTTTCGTCAAGATATACCGGGCTAGATGCCTTCTCTTCTGGTGTGATAAGGCTTGGTTTCCTTTCATCAGGCTTGATTGGGCTTGGTTCTTTCTCATCAGGCTTGACTGGGCTTAGATCTTTTTCTTTAAGATCTATCGGACTAGATGCCTTTTCATCTGGTGTGATAAGGCTCGGTTTCCTCTCATCACGCTTGATTGGGCTTGAGTCTTTGTCATCAGGCTTGACTGGGCTTAGCTCTTTTTCGTCAAGATATACCGGGCTAGATGCCTTCTCTTCTGGTGTGATAAGGCTTGGTTTCCTCTCATCACGCTTGACTGGGCTTGAGTCTTTCTCATCAGGCTTGACTGGGCTTACATCTTTTTCGTCAAGAGGTATCGGGCTAGATGCCTTTTTTTCTGGTGTGATAAGGCTCGGTTTCCTCTCATCACGCTTGACTGGGCTTGGCTCTTTCTCATCAGGCTTGACTGGGCTTAGCTCTTTTTCGTCAAGATATACCAGGCTAGATGCCTTCTCTTCTGGTGTGATAAGGCTTGGTTTCCTTTCATCAGGCTTGACTGGGCTTAGATCTTTTTCGTCAAGCTGTACCGGGCTAGGTGCCTTCTCTTCTGATGTGAGAAGGCTTGGTTTCCTCTCATCACGCTTGACTGGGCTTAGATCTTTCTCATCAGGCATGATTGGGCTTGATTCTTTCTCATCAGGCTTGACTGGGCTTGGCTCTTTTTCGTCAAGATGTACCGGGCTAGGTTTCTTCTCTTCTGGTGTGATAAGGCTTAGTTTTCTCTCATCAGGCTTGATTGGGCTTGGCTCTTTCTCATCAGGCTTAACTGGGCTTAGCTCTTTTTCGTCAAGATATACCGGGCTAGATGCCTTCTCTTCTGGTGTGATAAGGCTTGGTTTTATTTCATCAGGCTTGACTGGGCTTGGCTCTTTCTCATCAGGCTTGACTGGGCTTAGATCTTTTTCGTCAAGATATACCGGGCTAGATGCCTTCTCTTCTGGTGTGATAACGCTTGGTTTCCTCTCATCACGCTTGGTTGGGCTTGACTCTTTCTCATCAGGCTTGACTGGGCTTATATCTTTTTCGTCAAGATGTATCGGGCTAGATGCCTTTTCTTCTGGTGTGATAAGGCTGGGTTTGCTTTTATCAGGCTTGACTGGGCTTGGCTCTTTTTCATCAAGCTTGACTGGGCTTAGATCTTTTTCGTCAAGATGTATCGGGCTAGATGCCTTCTCTTCTGGTGTGATAAGGCTTGGTTTCCTTTCATCAGGCTTGACTGGGCTTAGATCTTTTTCGTCAAGCTGTACCGGGCTAGGTGCCTTCTCTTCTGATGTGAGAAGGCTTGGTTTTATTTCATCAGGCTTGACTGGGCTTGGCTCTTTCTCATCAGGCGTGATTGGGCTTGATTCTTTCTCATCAGGCTTGACTGGGCTTGGCTCTTTTTCGTCAAGATGTACCGGGCTAGGTTTCTTCTCTTCTGGTGTGATAAGGCTTAGTTTTCTCTCATCAGGCTTGATTGGGCTTGGCTCTTTCTCATCAGGCTTAACTGGGCTTAGCTCTTTTTCGTCAAGATATACCGGGCTAGATGCCTTCTCTTCTGGTGTGATAAGGCTTGGTTTTATTTCATCAGGCTTGACTGGGCTTGGCTCTTTCTCATCAGGCTTGACTGGGCTTATATCTTTTTCGTCAAGATGTATCGGGCTAGATGCCTTTTCTTCTGGTGTGATAAGGCTGGGTTTGCTTTCATCAGGCTTGACTGAGCTTGGCTCTTTTTCGTCAAGATGTACCGGGCTAGGTTTCTTCTCTTCTGGTGTGATAAGGCTTAGTTTTCTCTCATCAGGCTTGATTGGGCTTGGCTCTTTCTCATCAGGCTTAACTGGGCTTAGCTCTTTTTCGTCAAGATATACCGGGCTAGATGCCTTCTCTTCTGGTGTGATAAGGCTTGGTTTTATTTCATCAGGCTTGACTGGGCTTGGCTCTTTCTCATCAGGCGTGATTGGGCTTGATTCTTTCTCATCACGCTTGACTGGGCTTAGATCTTTCTCATCAGGCGTGATTGGGCTTGATTCTTTCTTATCAGGCTTGACTGGGCTTGGCTCTTTTTCGTCAAGATGTACCGGGCTAGGTTTCTTCTCTTCTGGTGTGATAAGGCTTAGTTTTCTCTCATCAGGCTTGATTGGGCTTGGCTCTTTCTCATCAGGCTTAACTGGGCTTAGCTCTTTTTCGTCAAGATATACCGGGCTAGATGCCTTCTCTTCTGGTGTGATAAGGCTTGGTTTTATTTCATCAGGCTTGACTGGGCTTGGCTCTTTCTCATCAGGCGTGATTGGGCTTGATTCTTTCTCATCAGGCTTGACTGGGCTTGGCTCTTTTTCGTCAAGATGTACCGGGCTAGGTTTCTTCTCTTCTGGTGTGATAAGGCTTAGTTTTCTCTCATCAGGCTTGATTGGGCTTGGCTCTTTCTCATCAGGCTTAACTGGGCTTAGCTCTTTTTCGTCAAGATATACCGGGCTAGATGCCTTCTCTTCTGGTGTGATAAGGCTTGGTTTTATTTCATCAGGCTTGACTGGGCTTGGCTCTTTCTCATCAGGCTTGACTGGGCTTATATCTTTTTCGTCAAGATGTATCGGGCTAGATGCCTTTTCTTCTGGTGTGATAAGGCTGGGTTTGCTTTCATCAGGCTTGACTGAGCTTGGCTCTTTTTCATCAAGCTTGACTGGGCTTAGATCTTTTTCGTCAAGATGTATCGGGCTAGATGCCTTCTCTTCTGGTATTATAAGGCTTGGTTTTGTTTCATCAGGCTTGACTGGGCTTGACTCTTTCTCATCAGGCTTGACTGGGCTTAGATCATTTTCGTGAAGATGTATCGGGCCAGATGCCTTCTCTTCTGGTGTGATGAGGCTCGGTTTCCTCTCATCATTCTTGACTGGACTTGGCTCTTGCTCGTCAAAATGTACCTGGGTAGGTGCCTTCTCCTCTGGTGTAATAAGGCTTGGTTTTCTTTCATCAAATTTGACTGGGCTTGGCTCTTTCTCATCAGGTTTGAGTGGGCTTGGCTCTTCCTCATCTGGCTTGACTGGGCTTGAGTCTTTTTCGTCAAAATGTACGGAGCTTGGTGCCTTCTCCTCTGGTGTAATAAGGCTTGGTTTCCTTTCATCAAACTTGACTGGGCTTGGCTCTTTTTCGTCGAGAAATACTGAGCCTGGTGCTTTCTCACCTGGGGTGATGAGGCTTGATTTCCTTTCATCAGGTTTGACTGGGGTTGGTTCTTGCTCGTCAAGATAGCTAGGTGTCTTTTCTTTTGGAGTGATTAGACTTGGTTTTCTGTCATCAGGCTTCACTAGGCTTGACTCTTTCTCGTCAGTCTTGAGTGGGCTTGGCTCTTTCGGAGCAGGTTTCACTGGACTTGGTTCTTTCTCTTCAAGGTGTACTGGGGTAAGTGCCTCCTCTGATGTGATAAGGCTTAGTTTTCTTTTATCAGGCTTGGCTGAGCTTGGTTCTTTCTCTTCAAGAAATACTGGGCTTGGCACCTTCTCTTCTGGTGTGATAAGGCTTGGTTTCTTTTCATCAGTCTTGACTGGACTTGGCTCTTTCTCGTCATGATGTACCGGTCTAGGTGCCTTCTCATCGAGGGTGATAAGGCTTGGTTTTCTTTCATCAGGCTTGACTGGGCTTGGTTCTTTCTCGTCAAGAAGTACTGGGCTTGGTGCCCTCTCATCCGGGGTGATAAGGCTTGGTTTCTTCTCATCAGACATGTCTAGAGTTTGTTCTTGTTTTTCTTCTTGTGTTATGATTTGTTTTGGCTTCTTATCATCAAGTGTAACATTTCGGAAAGTCCGACTAACTTTAGAGCCATCGGAAAGCTCGTCTTCTTCGATAGTTATGACTGTCACTTTATATTTGAATATTGTTCTTGTAATATTGCAATACTCTTGTATAATTGTTGTTATGATAGACTTTCTCTGTATAGTTACGCCTTTTTCGGTAACAATAGCAAACGTTGTTGCTGTTTGTTCTTCTGGTTTATCTGATGATTCAAAAGATTTAAGCGCTTCTTCAATTTCTTTTTCATAGCTTTCGTCATATATCAGGCTGGGTAATTTTTCTTCTATAGTGCTTTGACTTACGTCTTCCGACTTTACTGGGCTAGCTGCTTCAGAATCAACCTTGCTTACTTCTGTGTCATCAATTTGGACTGGACTAGGTACTTTGTCCTCAACTGTGCTGGGTGATTCTTTTTCGGGTTTAGGTAATTTATCTTTGAACTCGAATGGAATGGGGTCCGGTTTGTTGTCAAAAAGTTTCATCTGTCTTATAACTTGAGTGTATCTTGAACCATCTGGATGTTCATCCGCTTCAATGGTCATAATGCAAATCTTGTATTTCACAATTTTCTCGGAAACATGTTTATATTTTTGAATAACTGTTGTTATAAGAGATTTTCTCGTTATTACGATACCTTTTTCTGTAACAGTTTCTACCTTACCAGTGGTATGTTCTTCTGACTTATCCAAAGGTTCAAATTCTTTCAGTAGCTCAACAATTTGTAGTTCCTGACCTTCATCACAAATCAAGGTAGGTACTTCCCCATCAGGCTTTACAGTGGAACTTGGTGCCTTCTCGTCGGACTGTGCGGGACTAGGAGCCTTTTCTTCAGCTTTTGTTGGGCTAGATTCCTTCTCATTAAGGAGAATTGGACTTGGTGCCTTCTTTTCTGGCTTGACTGGGCTAGTTATCTTATCCTCCGGGGTGACAAGGCTAGGCTTCCTCTCATCAGGTTTGACTGAGCCTGGTTCTTTCTCGTCAATATGTATTGGGCTAGGTGCTTTTTCGTCAGGCTTGACGGGGCTAGGTGTCTTTTCTTCTGGTGTAATTAAGCTTGACTTTCTTTCATCAGCCTTGACTGGGCTTGACTCCTTCTCGTCAGGCGTGATGGGGCTAGGTGTCTTTTCGTCAACATGAATTAGCCTTGGTGCCTTCTCTTCGGGCTTGATTGGGCTAGTTACCTTATCCTCCGGTATGACAAGGCTTGGCTTCCTCTCATCAGGTTCGACTGACCTTGGCTCTTCCTCGTCAGGTTTGATTGGGATTGGCTTTATCTCGTCAAGATGGATTTGGCTTGGTGCTTTCTCTCCAATCTTAACGGGGCTAGGCACCTTTTCTTCTGGTGTAATTAAGCTTGGCTTTCTCTCATCAGCTTTTAATGGGCCTGGCTCCTTCTCATCGGACTTGTCTGGGCTTGGTGCCTTTTCGCCAAGATGTATTGGGCTAGGTGCTTTGTCGTCAGGCTTTACAGGACTAGGTGCATTTTCTGATAGCTCCTTTGATAAACTAACCTTAGTTACAGACAATTCCTCGCCAGTTGCTTGTAATTTGTCTTCGAATTCAAAAGGAATGGGGTCTGGTCTTTTATCAACAAGTTTCATCTGTCTAATAACTCGTGTGTATTTGGAACCATCAGGACGTTCATCCGCTTCAATGGTCATAATGCAAACCTTGTATTTGACAATTTTCTTGGTAACATGTTTATATTCCTGAATAACTGTCGTAATGAGAGATTTTCTCGTTATAACGATGCCTTTCTCAGTGACAGTTTCAACTTTACCAGACGTATACTCTTCTGCTTTGCCCAAAGCTGTAAATTCTTTAAGCACTTCATTAATTTCAGATTCTTGCACTTCGTCAGAAATCAAAGTAGGTATCTCGCCATCAGGCTTTTCTGAAGCTTGTGTTTTGTCTTCGGTTTTAGGTGGACTTGGTGTTTTTTCATTAAGTTTTATTGAGCTAGTTTTGTCAAGCGGTAACTCCTTTTCAAGACTCGGAGGTTCCATCAGTTCCTTTGCTAAACTAATGGGCTTCTCATCAGGCATTTGTTCTTCTAGGCTAAGCGATTTCTCATCAGCTGTAGGAGATATAAGCTTAGGTTTTTCGTATGCGAGTGTGACTTTTCTGATGGTTCGACTTACTTTAGAACCATCTGGCAGCTCATCTTCTTCAAAAGTTAAAACAGTCGTTTTATATCTGAATGTTGTTTTAGTTACATTGGTATATTCCTGGAGGATTGTCGTAATTATTGATTTCCTTTGTACTAAGATGCCTTTTTCAGTGATTGTTATGATTTGCGTTGTGGTAACTTCTTCGGGCTTTCCAGTTGGTTCAAAACTCATAAGTCTTTCTTCAATTTCTAATTCTTCATCTTCATCGTAAATTAAACTTTGTTTATCGTCTGGTGTTTGACTTAAAGGCTTTGATACAATTGGGCTTGGAATTTTTTCTTCAAAATCAGTCAAACTTGACACTTTCTCATCAGACTTCACTGCAGAAGGAAGATTCTCGTCGAGTTTTACTGAGCTAGGTGGTTTTTCGTCTAGTTGGGTTGGGCTTAGTGCTTTCTCATCAGAAGTGACTGAACTGAGCTTTGGTCGTTCATGAGAAAGGATTACTTTTCTGTAAGTTCTCCCAATTCTTGTACCATCAGGAAGTTCATCATCTTCAATAGTTAAAACAGTAGTTTTGTATCTAACAATCGTCCTACTAATGTTACTATATTCCTGTAAGATAGTGGTAACTGTAGATTTCCTTGTTATGACAATACCTTTCTCGGTAATTGTTAAAAACTGTGTAGTAGAGACTTCCTCTGGTTTTCCAATTGGTTCAAATCCAATTAGCCTTTCTTCAATGTCTAGCTCTTGATCTTCATCATAAATTAAGCTAGGGAACTTATCTTCCGGTGTCTCTTTAACAGGTGTAGTTATTTCTTTTTCAGGCTGGGGTGAGCTAGGCACTTTCTCACTCACAACGGCTTTTTCAGGACTGGCTTTTTTCTCCGGAGTTACTTTTTCTAATTTTAAGTCCAACTTGTCAAGAACATGTTTAGTAGTGTCGGCAATTTGATCCTTCATTTCGTCAAATATGGATACTTCTGGCTTCTCCTCATGTAGTTTATCAAAAGATAACTCTACTTCTACCTCTTCTGAAGGTACTTCCGAGATTGGGCTAGGTGTTTTAATATCTGCCTTTTCGGGAACCTTCTTTTCAGGAATCAGATCTTTTTCTTTTATTTCCTTTTCTGGACTTTGCTTTTGCATTTGCTTTATTTCAGTTTCCTTTATTATGGCTTTTTCTGGGATTTCTTTCTCAGGGCTAGGTTCTTTCTTATCAGTTTTTTTACCAAAGAATCCGAAAACTTCATCTTTGAAAGCGGATACCTTTCCAGCTACTTTTTCTACTCTCGTTTCAGCTTTTTGTAGTAACGTTTTCTTAGGGAGCTCCTTTTCAGGACTTATTGGTTTCTCCTCAATGGGTGTCTCGTCTTTGATAAGTTTTTCAGGTTGTTCGGGTTTTTCTGGAATTGTTTCCTTCTTCGGTTGGACAAGTGCTTCGTCTAAGCTGGTTTGCTTTTCAGAAACATCTGCGTCCTCGACGAGTGTTTTAGGTTCACTTACGTCAGATGGCTTTGTATCAATTTTTTCTTGTAGAATTTTCTCTTCTTTTCTCTTTAGGTCAGCTATTTTTTCTTCAAGTTTTTCTAATGTCTTAGCTGATTCTAATGTAGAGCTGACTCTTTTCTCAGGTTTTACTTCTTCAACATCTGCTGTGACATGATCGGTTATATCTGTACTGACTTGTGCTTCTGTAATTCCAATTTTATGATCTTCGTCTGAAATTTCTTTAATATCGTCTACTTTATCTTTGATCTTCTGTTCCAGAAGTTCTCGTTTTACTCGCTTACCTTCACTTAGTACAGTTTTGTCTGAAGTCTCGCTGACATCTTCTGATGTGATTGACCGCACTGGTGACACTTCTTTCTGTATAGTCTCCGCGATTTCATGACTGGGTTTTGCATCAAGGGTTTTAATTTCTTTAACATCTTCATGCAAATCATGTTTGATTTCTTGTTCACTTGACAAAAGCATCTTTGTTGCTTCAATAACACTAACAGTTTTTTCTACACTTGGGAAGGCTTCAGGTGATTTACTTAATAAAGGCGACTTTTCAGCCATGATTTCTTCTAAGCTCTTTTCTGATTTTAGCACTTCAGCGACGTCAGCTACAATTTTTTCGACTTCTTTAGGACTTATGGGAGGTTTATCCATTTCTAACTTACGAGCCTCCTCAATTTCTTTTTCAACATCTTCAGGTATTGATGGGATCTTTTCAGGCATACATGGGATCTCTTCGATTACAATAATATTATCTTTAATTGGTGAATCAAGAGTCGTGATGTGAGTTTCTCTTAACTTCTCAGTGTACTGACCATAATCATACTCAGCATCATCGTATTCTTTAACGGGTTTTAAGTCTTTATCAGGAATTGCTGAAACTTTCATTTGCTCGTGGTACATTGGGGACTCCGGTGCTGAACCAGGTGTCACAGTAACGAGTTCAGGATGCGATGCGCGTTGAACAGTTTTAACTACCACGTCATCTTGGACTGCTTTCATTCCTTTGTAAGACATAGCCGCATCCTGGTCTAGAAGAGGTAGGTCTTTAGGAACTTTAATTTCTTCAGGTTTACGTTTAATGAATTCTTCTTCTGGTGTTTTTTTTTCTACATAGGTTCTATAGTCTACTTCTTCGTGCAAAGGTAGGTCAGCTACTTCATCAGGTGTCTTGACAATTTCTCTAATAGGTACTGGTATGGACTCAAGTTTAGTACTTTTTTCAAATGATAATGGTTTTGTATCGACTAAGCTTTGAGGTGGAATTATTTCCTTTGTTTCCTCTTGAATGTGTTTTTCTTCGACTAGTTGATCTTCTTTGATTTCATCGAGAGTTATTCGTTCATCTTCAGGTAGAGTGGGCGCAGTTGTGGCTCCAGATTCGATAGTAGTAGAAATTTTCTCATCCGGTTGAGACTCTTGAACCTGCATTTCAAGAGAATCTTTGGGTTTGGGAATACTCTTACTATCAGAAGTCTTCTTTTCACTGCTAATATCTTGTTTTTCTTCAACACTCACTGAGTGTTCCTTGGATTCAATTTGTTTTGCTTCTGTTTCGATAATCGCTTCAGTCTTTATTTGTGTTTCTTCCGGTTTTTCCTTTTCCTGCTCTACTGTTAAATCTTTCTTTTTTTCTGATTCTTCTTTGTCTTTAGCATGTTTTTGTAATTCATCTTCATGATCATGGCTATCTTCTCGATCCAAAACAGAGTCCTCAGTATATTGTTCAACCTCTTCCTTTTCAATAATCAGATATTCTTCTTCAAATTCACCGTCGGCAGTCGTTTCAGTCTTGGTATCATCTAACAAGCAAGTAATTTTTTCGATATCCGATCGTCCTACAAACTCAATTTTCTCTTCAGCTTCGCTATCCCTGTTAAATACTGCTTCTATTTCTCGTACAATTTCTTGTTCTTCTCTTTCATCTAACTCTTGCTGTTTTATATCATCGATGGACTTTGACGTTTCTTCATCAGATTTCTTTGCATCTTTTAGAATATCTTCGTAGTTAACTCTTTGTAACCCCTTTAACTTTGAAGAATCAGCCTTAACTGACTTCACTGATTTTGTTGGGCTCTTCATAGCTTTTAATCCTTTCACTGGTGATGATAGCGGTCTAGGTCGGCGCGATATGGGTTCTCGTTTAGCTTTAGTTTCTACCTTTCCAGGTGTTTTTGCAGTAACGTCTCGTTTAGGTGATGCTTGTTTATATTTTGATTCAACAACCATGCGATTTTTTGCTTCTTTGGTGCTTTTGGCTGGGGTGCTACCGGGGCTCAGTCTTCTCGTTTTGGCTTTAATTTTGTCTTTAACCGCTGGTGCGGATGGAGTAAGTTTGGCGTCAACTACCTTTTTGGGTGTAGTCGGAGGTGATTTTTTGTCTTCTGGTGCTGTCTTTTTATCAGTGCTCACTGTCGTTTTCCTTTCTGAAACGGCCCGCGTGGCACGATGGCTGATTTTATTCCTAGTCATTGATGACGTCATTTCAGATTTGCGAGTGTCTACCCGTGTTTTCTTCTCTACTTTAGCTTTCGGTTCAGCGTCAACTTTTTTAGCATCAGCCTTAACTACAGAGTCTTTAACTTCATCAGTCTTATCAACGCGTTTCGTTTTCTTTTCCACAGCCTTCTTTTTAATTTCCTTCTTTTTAGGCAGACCGTCTATCACAGTGCTCTCGTATTGAGCAATCTTATCATCTAGTTTAGTTTCTATTCTCGCAGTGATAGCATCGTGTAAGACGGAGTCCATTTTATCTTCTCCGTCTACGAGTTCACTAAGTAATTTATTGTCTATAATATTTTTTGTTTCTCCTTCTTTGAGGTCTTTTGGGGGAGGTTCTGGTTCAACGAGTTTTTCTTCTTTCGTCTTTTCAGTAATTAAACTTCTTTCTTTGCTAGATTTAGTAGTGGTTTTAGCGCTAGTCTTTGTTATTGTGGCCGTAATTGGCGTTGTGGTGGCGGGTGGCGTTGTGGGAGCCATCTGCCTTCCCGTGCAAGTGGGGTGCTGTAGAAATTCTAAGTGTTTGAGCTTTTCTAAGCCTTCGAATATTTTGTGTTGCGGAGTTGATCCTGGAAACATTATCCTGGTAATCGTATCGTCAGGGTTGGCTGGGCGCCACACTAGTAACGCGCATATAGATACTAAGTTGGGTATCGGGAAATTGAACTGTCCGGATACACGGGCGCCTTCGAATAGTTTTTGTTCACTGTTGTGCCAACGTTTTAGGAATTCACGAACGTATTTAGAGTCCTTGGACGGATTCAGTACGTACATGTCTAGGGATCCTGAAATGAATGAAAAAAGAGGTATTATAATTTGAGTAGCTGTATAAATATTATTTTACTGTCTAGCTAGGGTAATTGTAAGTGTTAAATGTGAGCATTACCCTTGTAATTTACGAAAGGCTTTTCATGTACAAATTTGTTACGTATTAATTTTATTATAAAGTAACGATTGAGGTACTTAAATTACTTGACTAACTCCCGGTTTCTAAGGTTTCTAAGCCTAAGTTTTTATCAGATAATAATAAATTGGTTCAATATCTTGTTTTTGAAAACTCATATAAAAAAAACAATTTGCTTAAATTGATAACTTTGTTTAATAAGTAAAATAATATCGAGAGATTATCGAGAACCTAATTCATATGTACCCAATCCGAAACGGCCGCAATTTGTAATGTGAATTGTGAAGTGAACACGAGTTGTAGAAGTAGAGTATAGTTAAACGTACCATGTCCAACTTTGTGGTACAGGTTGACAGGTTCGGGGTTTCTGTAGCAGTGCTGCGGCTTGAGGTTGATGTGGCGTAGGTCGGCCATCATGTCGGAGCCCTCCTGCAGCAGCGACACCAGCAGCGGGTCTGCGTCCTTGTCTCCGTCGGGGCTCGCGAGAGCGCGGCGTTCCTGTAAACAGGAATATTTCGGTTTTGAATCTTCTCTATATCTAAATATTATAAAACAAAGTCCGCTATTGTGTCTGTATGTGTGCCCGCGTTGCTCCTCTAAAATACGCAAAGGATTTTGATGCTGATGATAATTAATTCCGGAATAATACGTTTACATTAAACGTACACGAGTACAGACATCTTGACGTTTTGTCAAGTCGTAAAAAAGACGCCTTTTTTAAGCGCTTACATGGCGCGCGCTAACCATACCGTAAGAGATACATAAAATTAATGTTCCACAGGATTGTACTTCTTAAAAAGATCAACAGAAAAGTCCGCTATAGCATATGTCTATCTTCTAAGGATGATCCACAGTAACCAATTTTTACCTTTCAGAATTTGATAAAAATGTAATTGTTATTTCTGAAACTATTTTCACCGGTTTAACACCCGAAACCACAGATTACGGATGTCAATGATGTTTTAATGACCCTTCGTCGGATAATAAGTATTCATCGCCGCCATTTGACGTCTGTCTGTGATGCTGGTGGTTGAAGTTAAAAAAAACCGGTCCGGTGCGTGGCGGCCCACGCACAATGAAGGGTTTCCGTAGTTTGGATGAATGATTGAATTGATGAAGAACAAACTTAACATGGTAGTTGAAAACCATGTTCCCAACTGCAAATGTAAGTTAGTACGCTTAATATTGAGAAATTTACCATGTTATTAAGACTTCTTATAAGTTTTTCTGTAATCTAAGAGTAAAGAACCATTTACAGAATATTAAAAAAAAATAGGCTCAGTAGTTTCGGAGTTAAAGGGTCATGAGTGCGAAAACGGAAATGCGTGTCAGACCACGCACTTGTTTGAGTTGGAAGTTAGCTGTTTGCATATACCAAATACTAATTGTTTGTTTGTCTGTTTGCACCTCTGCAGGCGTAATGTTATGTTTTATGTTTATTGGTTCTTCATCCGCCATCGAATGTCATGTAGGTAGGTGTGTTTCATGTATAAGAATCAGTAGTATTGGTTTAAAATCACTTTTTTATGTTATTCTTTTGATACGGACACTATTATATGGGGGCAAAAACAAATAAATAATTGTAAAAAAAAAAAAAATGTTTTAAAAGAAAGATCTGTGACATTAATCAATATTTGTGTCACAGATCTCAAGATCAAAAGCGCGCAGCAAGCCAACTTGTTGTTGGCTTAGCTTATAAAACTTCATGCAAACATTAACATAGATTTACTGCTATACATAAATAATTATGTCAACATCGGGCTTCTGAGCAATCAGGGCGTTCAGCAGATTGATCTCACAACGGAGCATATCGAGCTGTACGGGTACGCACTGGCGGAGCCGCGAACAGGCACTGCGAGACAGGCGCGCGCCCGCCGCCTCGCCGCCCGCCGCCGCCGGTCCGGAGCAAACAATGAACAGCGAGTTAGAGTAGTCGCATCATCGATCTTATTATTGTGCAATAAGTAGTAGTAGCGCACACTTGCAACTCAGTTCTAACGTGTTGATGGCTACCATTCCCGCAACAAACAGAGACGGATACAAATACCCAAATGTTTTTGATCCCATACCAGCATATTGTATTCAAATTTTCTACGTACAAACGAATAATAAAGAGTCGGTACCTATCAAATTCTTGTCTATGAACCTATTTGCCTGTCGCATAACAAAACCAAATGATTGGAAGGCCTTGCCACAGATAAGATTAATGTGCTGATTAAAGGTCATATTCACGTCTAACGTCAGTCCAAGATCTTTTATTTCATTGACGCGCTCCAGAGGGACACCCGATATGTGGTAGTTATGTTGAATGGGCGCACGCGAACGGGTAAAATAAATAGTCTTACACTTAGAAGTGTTAAATTCTAACTGATTGACTTCACTCCATTTTACCACCATTTCGAAGTCCCTCTGCAGCGCCTCACAGTCATGCTCGCTATTAATACCCAAGAATTAGTTCAGGTCATTCGCAAACATGAGACATCGTGCCGTCCTGAAGATCTTCGGCAGGTCATTCGCCATTGCAATAAACTGCATAGGCCCCAGGGTGCTACCCTGCCTTACACCAGAGCAAGTTATATAAGGGGCAGATTTTTGTCCAGAGATTTGAACATACTGATAACGGCCAGTAAAATAGCTGGAAAAGATTTGAAGCAAGTTCGGGGTAAATCCTATTATGTAGCCGTGGGAACCAATATTCGAGTATGTATCGCCTCAACCTAAAGGGGTGTACGCACGAACGAACAAAACATGGTGAACACAAACATCGAACTCGAAACATTTGGTTTGTACGTGTGGACCTAAATTAGCAAAGCGAACACGAACACCATACGAACACAGTTCGATTTGTGTTCACGCTCAACCGCCCGATCTCTTTAGTAGCCACACTTGTAAATTAGATTATTCATTAGTTATTCGTAGAAGTGGGCAACTAATTAACTAACTAGTATTTTTTTTAATTCATCAAACAGCAATTCTACCCTCAATAAACGATACATAAATACACTTCCAAAAAAAACAAGAGAAGATAATGTCAGTTTTAGCAGATCAGTGGGTCAGAAGTACCTAACTATCATTTGAGAGATGAGTGTTATTTGAATGGCATTAATGTGAATTATTACATACCCCGCATCACATAATATCACTTGTTTTAGAACACTATATGAAAACAAAAATTATCACTTTAAAGTACTTTTTGTGAGACACTACTCACTGGGACACTACGACACTGCCGTGCGTGGTATACGATCGCGAGAATCTAATTGGAAGGTGATACTATATGCTTCACTGATTACCGTAGATTATAGAATAATGTGTTCAGACTGGATTGAATTTATTAATTTACATCGGACTATGAGAGTGAACGAAGAGAGAATGCACCTGTGTCTACTGTGCACACGCTTGTGCACTATAACATCTCTCGCGCTGAAGGCTGTTCTCGCTTAGATTGGTCGCCATGGCCGAACTTCGGTCTTAGAGGACTATATTATAAAGCGAAAGTAACTCTGTCTATCGGTTTGCCTGTCACCTTTTCATAAGGATTTCGAAGAAATTTAGCACATAGGTGGACCATGATCTGGGTTACAGACATAGGATATTTTATATATTCCGGTAGTACGTTCCCGTGGGATAATTTCTGACATGCACGCGAGCGAAGTCGCGGCAATAGCTAGTTTTGAATAAACCTTGAAATTTTCTCGCAAACATAGCCACAGGCACGACTAGTGCTAGACTGATTCCCGGCCACCGTAGGCGCGGGCTTGACAATGGGTAGCTCGCCGTCCGATAAGGACCTGGCCCGGGTCGACGGCGCGTTGTGTTCCACGCGCGCCTCAAAGAGATGTCAGTAAGTGAAGAAGTCCGATAGTTCCGATGCCTGCCGGGGTTGCGGGAAAGTCCGAAAGGGATACCGTGGCCCCTGGCAACGTACAGGCAACGGAAGGAACACGGGTGGGTTTTAGTCAGTAAGAGTCTGACACGCCCTCCCGCTCCGCCCAGAGCGGGAAAAGTTATTTGATAATTACCCATCCAAAAAAAAAAAAAAAAGGCGCGACTAGTCAACCAAAGTAAACTTTTATTTTTATTTGACATTGTATTTATAATTGGATGACATTGTATTTATTTTTATATTGTGATTTGTATTTATCTCGTGTTTCGTTGTGATTGTAATATGGGAAAACCCGAAATAAATGGATTTTATTTTATTTTGTTTTTTAAAAGTAGATAACTTTAGTAAATCTGTTCTACTAGATTCTAAAGAGCACGTAAGCAGTAAGCAGTGTGCCCAATGAAGTGTATCTGCGCAGTGTCAGGTGTCGGCCTTGTGAGGGCGTCTCTGTGGCGCCGGTACCCCTGCTCCCATTGTCGGAATAATTCATTGACGATGTAGGACATAGTAGGTGAAGGTGCGAAGTTCTTTCTTAAGTTCTGGTTGGCAATGAGAGGAAAAGTTGTTTTGAAGATTGAAGATGTCAAGCAGCAGCTTGGCTCATAAAACAGTCATGGTGTTAGGAAAAGGTATGCGGATTTCGATATTATTCGAATTGGGTTACCTAATAGTAATAATATTTCAATTTGTTTTTCTAATATGAAGTAATGAAACTTCCTGTCAAATTGCCTTCGCATACTATTCCATCAACGACTACTTACACGATAAGAATAGTTGGTCGCTGAGATTAACTCAAGACAATGTTCTTTCTCCAGAATTAACTTACCTACTGACGAGATTATATGAGTTCATATAATTGTTTATTTTATTTGACTATATACTCGTATTAGTCATTTTTTTTTTCATTTATTGTTGACGAGGTAAATTATTATGCATACAGATTTTTTTTTCTAGGTAGGCGTTTTTGGGGGACTGTCTTATATAATTTTGACGTTCGAAAAGTGCTGATTCTCAGCCTAGTTTGAATAAATGACTTTTAAATTTTTGAACCTACAACCTAAGTTCACATTGTGGAAGGCAATAAACATATTGAGTACTAGCTGCTGGCTTCGCACGCGTGGACCCAATTTTTTTTCTATAATAAAAGTAGCCGTACTCCTTATAACATCAGATATCTGCCAGTGAGAGTCCCGTCAAATTTGGTCCAGCCGTTTCGGAAATTAGCCTGGAGCAAACAGACAGACAAAACTTATTTTTTTTTTTAATTGTTTAAGTGCCGTCTATACATTCATAATTATGCATTTAGTAAAAAAAAAAACTCAAACTCAAAGCATTTATTTCAATTAAACCATTTACAGGCACTTTTGAACTGTCAAGAAGTCGGTCAGTCAGAAATATGAAGCTAGTTGCCCATTCCAAAGCGTAGTAGGTACCTATGGAGAAGAACGGGCAAGAAACTCCACGGACACTCTTTTAAATCAATAATTTGACACAAAATATTGGTTACATCATTCATGTCAATAAAATGTCAACTATTTGTATGTATAGATGTAGATTGAATTGAGTAAATAAATAAACATCATCTCACCTCTAAATTACAGAAGAAGTGTCCAATCTGAGGGTACACAGTAGCTCCGGCCTTCCTGCGCAGCACGGAGGCCATGCCGGACATGGAGCAGTTGTTGATCCTGGTGAACAGCACGGCGTCGAGCCGGTCCAGGTGGCGCGCGAAGTCCCACCAACATGCCTTGCGCGAGAAGCCTCCGTCAACTGAAAGGTTGGGAAGAAATCTGTGAGTATTTGTTAAGGTATGCTTGGGAGAGATAAAAAATTTCTTCAATTTTTTAATTGACTCTTGTAGTCCTAATTAAAAAAAATACGGAGAAAGTGCCACCAAAACTATTATTTCTTTTAAATGTAGGTAAACAATTTGGTTTAGTAAATTCATTAATGGATTTAAATCTTCATCTGTTTTACGAGAGACTAAACCGCAATAGTTTTACGAGGTTGGATTAAAACCCACGACCTTTTGATCGTCAGTCAGTGTAATAGTCGTTGAGCTATTGTCTGCTAACATCCCTTCGGCACGGAGATAGCGTGTTTCTAGAACATTCTAACATGTTTATGTGGGTAGCTAAGGTTTCAAATGCACGGAGACTAAAGCTAGGGATTTGTCGTTTGTGATAACGAGGATTTATTAGATGGTTACCTAGATGTAGAAAATCAGGATTTGTATGTATCGCATTTATTTTATATAGGTACTAAAGATGCTTTTGAAGATGATATAAGAAATTCCTGATTTTAACATAAAATATATTTTATAATACTCGGCAATATTGTAGCTTCCCATTAGTGAAAGAACTTTCGGAATTAGGTCAGTAGTTCCGAAGATTACCCCCTACATACGAACTCAGAAATTTTTACCTCTTTATAATATTGAGTATAGATGTGCAAGCAAAACCGTGTTCGTTCAATGGTTAAAGTGAATGTCGTAAGTTCTATTCTTACTCTTAGGTGTATTAATAGGTACTGTCATGAATATTCAGCTGACTTGAAAAGGCTTAATCAAACCGACACCCTAACACGAAAAGAGCAGACTGTCATTCCGGTTAACAATAGGAGTTAATTAACCAGAAACAACATGTACGTGGTTCAGGCACCGCAGTTCGCATAAATTCCAAAACCATATTCAAATATTCACACCAAACAATCACCCTATTCAAATCTAATCACATGAATATAGTTCATCCCCCTTTCATTCAGAAATCAGCATACAAATTACACAGAGTTTGCCGTTAAGCATACATCGCCAGCTCGCTATACAAACGTGTTCGCAAACACGTATCTAATACGCAATGCGATTCGAACAACCCCGAATAGTCACTGAAGCGAAACTCCAATTTCAAATGATGCTCCCGATAAACAATAATCAGGCTTGCATTGTTTCATATAGCTTTTAATTTATTTATAGGCACTGAACCAATGAGTTCTGCCAATGAGCTTTTGATTTGGGAAATGTAGTCGAATGAGGTCGAATGCTGGTTTAAATAAAATGTTAAGATTTTAATTGATTGTCAGTTTGATGTGTGCTTGGCACTTGATGGACTTTAATGGATTTCGGGTACTGGCCATTTTATACTTTTTTATTCCCGTTATGGTGGAGATACCTACTTGTTTGGCAATGTTTTTCTACTATATTTATTTGTTGTCACCTTTTTTAAAGCAGTAAGTATTGCGTTCAATTCAATTAATTTATTAATTTTGTGAACATAGGGTAAAAATTACGCAGATATTTTACAAAGAAATATTGGTCCAAACTGCGTCTCGCCAGAAGGTATACAAAATTGTTGAGGTAATCATTAATAAAATAAAGATATAAAGTCAAGGTAAGTAGATACATGACACAATTTCATGCCAAACACTAATAGTGAATAAAAATGAAGGGAATAATAATGATAAAAAGTCAATAAATTAAGACGGCACATAAACTAATAGAAAGCAAAGAGCGTGATGAGGTTATTTATTTAATATCTTCTGCTTTATCTCAAAAATCGCCAAACCTACAAGCTTCGTAATTAAAGACAGTTTAATTCCCAGACAGCTTTAATCCAACGTCGTATAGCTACCAAACTAATGTAATACCCATAAGGCACTTCAACTAACAAATATTGACACAGTGGAAGTCAAACAAGATAGATAAAATCGTCCGATGGACTCTTGATTGAAAATAAATTGGAGAGGGAATGAGCGCCGATGTGCATTTTTGTTTGAACAGAGAATGACGCTTCCACGCGCCATTTTGTTTGCAGATGGCGGGAATAAATGTAGACCGACAGGTGTTGCGGAACAAAATAAGTTGGTTAGAAAAATTGTATTGGTAGGAAAAAAAAAACTTCTTTTTTATAATAATGCCTGTTCATTTTATAAAAAAGAAAGTTTTTTTTTTGTAAAACCTATTTTCCAACGTCATAGGTATATATTTTAATAACATTCTATTTCGATAACGTGTTACTAAAAACCAAACTTATTTTTCCTATTATTTAGTTTTGTACTTGTAAAGCGGCCAGATTAATAATCTTAATGTTCTATTATTATTCTATCAAAATATTCCGCAAACAGCAAAATAGGCATACTACGTGACTACATTACTATTCTAAGGCTGTTACATCTAAGCCTACAGAAACGTTCCTTAAATTCCAATTACAAATAAATTAAATACCTATCAGAATTATCATCAAAATAGAATAAATCTTTTATTTGGGTCGCCATTTAAAATTATTTCCAACAAGATTCCATTTAAAAAAAGTGCTGGTCTTAATAACCTACTACATCAAAAGAAAATGCAAACAATAATAACACTCCAACATTATTATATTACACAGATACTTATGGCCAACGACGTGACACTTCCAGTAGTGAGCGTGTTTATACATGTGTATGTTTACTTAGTAATACGACGCTGCACGCTCTCGGCCGTGACGTGACACAAAAGACTTAATGGGAAATGCTGTTTGTGGAGTATTTCTGCGTTTTTATCCGGAAAATGTCTGCTACAGAGCAAAAGCTTGACATAATTCGGTTTTAGGGTTGTGTGGGATTAATCCACGTTTATAGGTTGACTATTTTGTTTGAGATTGGCAGCTAGATAATCAATTTTGTTATTACAGACTTGATATCCTGTTTTGATTTGTATATTAATCCGTTCACTTTTGTTAATATTTGAATCATCACATTGTATTCTTCATATTCTTGTGTAAATAAGAGGCAATGTAAAACGTACGTTACGTAACGTACGTTATACTCAAAGATAAAACTTCAATATTTTAATGAAAACCATCTCGCTAGCGTGACAGTCACGTTTTCCTGTGGGTGTTTGTTCAACATTCCGCTATCCCGCTGTTGGCTAGACGTAACATTGTAGGCATAGGCTTTAATGGAAAAATATTGTTTGTGAAATAGTTTTTGTTCCGCCTTACCTGAGAGTAGGTATTGCCAACTGTAAGAGTAGGTTAGCCGTTGGTTAAATGGTCTGGCTAGATTAGGATTTTATATCAAATATACTTGAATAGGAACTGTTCGTGTTACTATGTGTTTACAGTAGCTATCACCTAAAACTTTTAGCACTCTCAACAAAGAAACTAAATAATCAACATCAATGTTATTTCCTTTTACTTCAGACAATTTCATTCTATTACAGCACCTCTTTCAAGTAAACAACCCAACAATTGCTTTTAAGAGCTCTATTCCTCCTGACGTGAAAGCAGTGACGTCATGCAGATAAGCCAACAGCGTGACAGTAACGTGTCCCGGCGAGTTTACTTAGTAACACGATAGCACGCTCTTGGCTTGACGTGTGCGGTGGCTTAATGGAAACCGTTGTTTGTGGGACACGCTTTATTTACCTTCACCTAGCAGCTAGCGTCAGCTGTTAAATCTAGGTCCCCTATATTTTACGCTGAACTAAGTGTACAAACTTTACTACCTATTATAAACCTACGGAATCTTTATAATGGTTTTTTTCATTGTTCTTCTTTATACTCAGTGAAATTTGGCATAAACAGAGTATTTCTGTTGGAATTGTGGAAAGAATGATGAAAGCCATTAATTTAGTCTATGATGTCGCGAAAAACGGCCCAAAACGTGACGATCTCTACTTAACTTGACAAAGCACCATCACGATGTTGGTTTGACGTGATACGTGGCTGCTTTAATAAATTGTAGTTTGTCGGACATAAGATGATGTTTCCTTAGTAAGTAACAAATACCCTATGAAATTGTCATAAAGTCTGAGAGCGCATGGTAGTATAGTGGAGGCTAAAAAGAATGTTTTGCAACTGTATAATTTCAATAAGACGACAGAAGTTCAATTCAAGAAATCAGAAATATAATTCAAATCTGTACTATTTCAAGTTGCAGAAATATGCTTTATTCAATCTCAATATCTCATATAGAAAATCAGAGAAATGGATCGGTTGACTCAGCAAATGTTCGTTCAATGCAAAGTCAACGGAAGAATACTGAGTTATGTAACTATGTTGAGTTTACTAGAACTGAAAATTTTAAAATGTCTAAAGTCAACAATGAGGATACTAAGAATCTTGTTATTTCAGAAAAGGGTCCTATCATAGGAGATGAGTAATGTGTCTTATCCTATACTATTAAATGAGCAATATTTGTATATATATATATATATATATTTGTAATCACGTTTTCGAAAACGGCTCTAACAATTTCGATGAAAGTTGCAATATGGGGGTTTACGGGGGCGAAAAATCGATCGACCCGACCAGAGCTCGGTCGCCCAATGTTTAGAACAAGATGGCTTAAAATAATGACATGGCAGCATAGAATTAGTAAGTACCCTACTATCATGGCAGCATGGAATTAGTTTGTACTATTTATTTAAAATTTTAAGCACCCAAATGTACAGAGGCGGACTTAATGTCATGGGCATTTTCTACCAGTCAACCTTTGGGTGATGCAGAGACAAACAGTGGTAGGTGTATATATATATTATAACATACCTAAATATAAATAAATATAAGAACAAATAAATACACATAAATACACGAATATACTAAAACAAATAAGACCAACAATGGGAAAACATTAACGTTGTGATGATACTGCCAGCTTCTTACGAATTTGCTCGCGAACTTTAAAGGATAATCGGTAGATTCCCATCCTGATTTCTTGGAGCGCATTCCAGATAGAGATAGATTGAACGAAGAAGGAAGAGTGAATGAAGTCAGTGCGGTGAGTGGGGTATGGAAGAAGACGATTGTGTGATGAACGTAGAGTTCTATTGTGGTTTGCGCTAATGTACTGAAAGAGGGGGGCTAGATAACTAGGGAAAGAGGGAGAGTCAAGAAATGATAAACAAGGTGGTCAGTGCCCTTTGCTCTCTGCGCTGGCATAATGAGCAACCACTTTAGAAGCAACCGATGCGATACGAATCGTACTATACATTGAATTAGTATGGACTATCCTCTACTATTAAATGAGCATTCTCTATTTTCACCCGAGCAGAGCTCAGTCGACCAGGTACTAAGATCACAGCACAGAAAGTGAATTCACAGCTTATAAACACAACAAAGATAAAGGAGCTATAAGGATAGAAGAATAAAAGGAGCTTCAACAAATACATTATTTACGTAGACAAGCTCTTTAACAAAATTTGACCTCATTTTATCGTCAATTTCACAACAAATTACAAAACAAACTCTCATAACAGTCAAAAACAACAATGAACAAAACAATTATCTAAATACTCGAGACGTTTCGATCCAAAACTCTGCAAACAATATAACATTGTGAATTTGACAGACCATCAGCGAACACTCGGAGGCGTCTTTGTACCCGAGACAGCCAATATTTCTTTGGCACGGTACCAACTTCTAAGTGGCTGTACTGCCCCTGAGATTGTGTCAAGGTTCGACTTTTATAAGTCAATTGGTTGTGAAATTTTCTAGTAAATTGTTTCATTTTTCGTGGAAAACTATGCGGAGAATCTGATATTGGAATGTGGGATATAGTAGGCAAATTCTTGGCCAAGGCTCTATGAAAAAGTCTATTCAAGTTCTTGAAGCCTTGGATGATTCCATAGAAAATTCTGTCATTTCTCAGTTCAAGATACATTGTAGACAAAATAAGGTCGTAAATCCATGAAAAGACATGACATAACATCCTAAACACTAACGTTATTCAAGCCACCAAGCAGTAAAACATACTAAAACTCCAACCGTTTCTTTCAACAATTCCAACCCAAATTCGAGTAAAACCATAACCCGACAAAACAACAAATGACTCGTAAAACTAAATTGTAAAATGTTCAACATTGAACGAAGTACACAGAGTAATCTTGCCAATGTAACCAAGAGATGAGTTTTGGCAGCGCGCCAATGAAAAGAGAACAACCGAAAAAATCCGCATCGAGACCCTCAGGCGTGTCGGACTGCCGTGGTAAACGGGGGCACTGTATTTACAGAACCTTAGTCAGCTCGGTTATGTAAGTCTTTCGGAAAAAAAATAAGTTAATTTTATTTTTGACTCGATTTTTCTCGGCTAAAGGTGGAGTCCCCGAGGAAACATTAGCGTCTTGCCGCTCGCAATGGTATTTATCAATTAGATTAACGAGGAGCTTGGTAGCTGGAAGTTTTCTTACGTACTATTCGTAAAAGTACTGTTACTTTGTAACAGAATTAAGATGAAGTTACTTTGTTTTTAGGTACTATCGAATTAAATGTAACTGAATTACCCTCTGTGAGCAAATGATCTACTTTCGCAATAATGTGGCCATTTTTAACTAGCTGCTGTCGCAGTTATGATCACAACAAACTCTTTCTACTTTTGACACGATAACGTCGAGCAACCAACATATTTTTCCTTCAGCGTCCCACAAGGTCCTATCCCCAGACCTTCTCAAATCGACTCACCTAGCATATTAAATCCATTGATGCCGAACAGCGCAGCATCGCCCTGACCTCCCGGGAACACGTAGAGCGTCGGGTGGGTGAATCTGATGTTGCCCACCACGTCGCTCGACACCAGGAGCTGGTCCAGGCTGGCTGGTACTACGTAGGGGTCCAGGTATGCTGTGGAGAAGAGATGGTTACATGAGTTTTACTGGGAATATCTATATAATTCTAATGAGTAGAGTCTGGCATTCTGTCGTTTTAAACGCAACATAGAGCTCATACATTATTTGCTGAGTATTTTATTGTAAGTCAAGGTAACTGTTTGAATATCTCACTTTTTCTATAAGAGCGTATGTTAACCCATATGAAATATAAAATAGTTTTATTTTCAAAAGATGAAACAGCAAACATGCATGATTCTTTTTTAGACTGATATTGTTTATTATTATTTGTGTTGGGTAGTTTCTAGTAAATTCTTACGTATTGCAACATTATATTTATTACTATATATGAATTACGTCATTTATAAAAAGATGCATAGAATATTCTTGGAATCGATGCGATTGTAACATCTATGTAGTAAGTCCAAAATCATTTCGTCCAACTTGAGTTAGGTACCTTATTAACTCCTTCATAAAAATTAAAGCCTACTTACATTACAAAAGAATTCAAACAACTTTTCTCACAACATTTTTATTTTTGCGCTACCATTATAAAACTAACTGACTCTCATAGTAAAATTCTTGAAAAGTAACGGTTAGTAATTCTAACTCTAGGTTATGAGACTTAATTAAACGAACACTTCATGCTAAAACTTCCGACAAATTGGTCCAAGTTCTAATTATATTTTTATCACTAATTAACAAAGGATTAACGAGACAAATGTTTTGGGAGTTCACACAGATTTTTCTTATCTTTTTAATTAGCAGGGATTATGAAATTGGTTGATAAACTTCGCTGTGGAATCGGTTATTTTTGTATACAATTTAAAAATAAATATACATAAACGCACGCCTTCGTCCTATGGGGGTAGGCAGAAACTACTACTACCTTCTGCGATCCTTACATACTCCTTTTGCGTCGTTTACGTTCAAACATCTGCTTATATACGCACGCACAAACGGTTGCGATAATTTAAAAATATTATTGTGTTGCCAAGTATTGTAAGAGAAGATTAAGATATATAATAATTATATGCAGAAGATTAGAAATGGTTGAAATATGTTCTCGGGGATATGTTCTCAAATCACAGGTACATTAAAACCGTAACGTTTTATACTATTAATATTTGTATTTATAATTTGGGATTATAACTATTAATTAAACCATTAAAAGCGACATTATTACACCCACAAAACATTAATTTCACCCAAAATATTTTAAAATATAAAATAATTAACAGAAATATGGCCCATTTATTACCACGAACAAAGAGACATAACCCGCGAACGCGCTCAGGGTATAATAGACCCTATTAACATTTATGCACGCCGAGATCTGAGCTAAATCCTAGTATTCACTGGGTTTAACAGCACAATACTGCAGTGCAGTGAATAGCCTGCTTTAGTATGAATGGATTACCGTAGCTGTATAGAGCATTCATACTCTGGAGGGAGGAGGAGAAGTGGGAATATTTATTATTTTTTTACATTCTGTGATTACTTGAACTCACACACTGATTTATTAGTATAACTTGTTAAATTTTTTGGAATATCGTATAATTTTACAATGTTTGTCAATATGTGAGCACTATGTATCTATCGCATTATTAATTTATCTGTCATTGTTTCATTATTAATTATTTTTACTTATTGTGGTATAGTAATCTTATTCCAGGTGCATCGTCTTCACATATAATTATATAATTAATGTATAAAAATATTGTAAAATATTTTAAAAGAGTAACGGTGGAGTTTCCTTCCCATTCTTCTCCATACGAAAACTACCTTTTGAAAGGGGCGAATAGAATCAATTCTATTTTTTGGAAATTTTGAGGTTTAAAAGTGTGCCTAATTGAAATAAATTATTTGACTTTGATTATAGAGGGTCATTCGTTGCAATTGTCAATGGATCTTTGTATTATTTGTATAGAGTGGATTAAGTTAGTGCAGGTGATTTTGATAATTGCGAGTGAGCTCGTGTCTAAGTAATAACAGCTGCACGGGTCGATCCATTAGGTTAAGCTATGCTTGCCGGGGTTGGTCCGTGGATGGGTGACCATCTTTACATACCGAGATACCTCCGTGCCTCGGAAAGCACGTTAAGCCGTTGGTCCCGGCTGTCATTCGTAGATCTTTGACAGTCGTTACGAGTCGTCAGAAGCCCGATAGTCTGACACCAGTCTTACCAAGGGGTATCGTATTACCCAGTTACTGGGTTGTGGAGGTCTGATAGGCAGTCTCTCCATGTAAAATACTGGTGGGGTTCAGCTGCATCCGGTTAGACTGGAAGCCGACCCCAACATAATTGGGAAAAGGCTGGGCAGATTGATTGGTTTTGATAATAATGGATTTGAGAAACGTTTTATGTAGCTAGTTCATAGTAGGTAATTAAAAATGTTTGAAAAATTATTTTTCATTTGGATGAAGAAACTTATAATCATGGGTCAATTACTAGTGTCCTACCACAATACGACACAAATCTTAAGTGTAATACCCAAATGGTTGTGCTGTCTTATCGCTAGGTAATTAGGAGTTAATAACTAATAGAGTCTCATTTTCTCCAACTAAATAATTGCATTAAATATAATTTCATCCCACGTGTACCTCGTCACAGCAAACTAACCTACATTTTATACAACCTTAGCAATACCAAGGAGAACTAACAAGCTGCCATGACCTAGATCCTAGCCCAACAACCTGCATCCACCACTACGACTCAATCAATGACCTGGTATCTACCCGCCCTATAACTCCCACACCTGAGCAATTAACACATTTGAAACTTTACACCCTATAAGATAAAGATTAAAATTGAACGACGGGGGTCGATTTGATGCCACGCTCGAGTGGACGCGGTTAATTTCAAGGATGTTGCTAATTATTTTCCGTGTAGTTGGTGCTCTTCTAATTAATGTCGATCTGAGGTAAACAGGGCAGTAGGCCTTACCTTGAAATTTTTATTTTGCTATTAATAAAACAGGGCTTAGATAGCAAGCTTACGATACGCGATTGAACCATGTTTGACAAATTATTCGGAGGCTTATTTTCAGCAGTGTATATTCCAAAATAAACAAGAATATCCAAACAAAGACATGTCACGTCCATCAAAGTTTACTAAAGGATTACAAATTCCCAATTTCAATTTTCATCACATGTTGTCCCAAAATAATTAAAGCCTGGCCTTAGTTTCGGGCCTACATTGTCCCGAGGCCTCCAGTGTCAATTGATGGGTAGATTTTAATTTGGCTCGATCAAAGGTTAGAGCTAGAGCACACGGAATATATGAGTAAACAATAAAATGGCGGGGCTATTGTAAGGCCGGCACGGTATGCGCTTATTGAAAATTCCTAGGACGATGTGCCAATACACACTAATAATGCTTTTATATATTTCAATATTGGGGCCGATACGGTTGGAGTTTTTGGTCAAGAGTAGTTTTGGGATCGTATGACGTTTATTGGTAAAGTTTTTTATTAGTGTGTTCTTGTAACTTGTCGTGAATTTTATGTTTAATGTATAATCGTCTTAATGATGCTTGTTTTTTAATATCGTTATGATCTGGTATGATCATCATCATTATTTCAGCCGAAAGACGTCCACTGCTGGACATAACCGGTCGAAGTAGCGGTGCTTCGGGGAGGCCTCCCCGAAGCACCGCTACTTCGACCGGTTCTGTGTTTCTCGTATCCAGTGGATTTCTGCGGCCTTCACAAGGTCATCTGTCCACCTTGTGGCCTTCCAACGTCTTCCGGTACGCGGTCGCCACTCCAGAATCTTTCGGCCCCATCGGCAATCTGTTCTGCGAGCAATATGCCCAGCCCACTGCCACTTAAGTTTGGCAATTCTTTGAGCTATGTCGGTTACCTTGGTTCTCCTGCGGATCTCTCCATTTCTGATTCGGTCACTTGGGAAACTCTCTCTCCATTGCACTTTGGGTGACTTTTAGCCTTATAATGTGAGCGACCGCGTTCTGGTATAGTAAAACACTAATGACGGGAATATAAATCCTGTCTGTTTTTTATTTTATTCTATAAACTTTTCTTAATCTTAATTTCCAAAATAAGCCTCTACATTTTCATATTCATACACTGTAGGCATTACATAAGATTTAGATTAAAACTTTGAATTTTTTTACAACTTTAACTGCTCCAAAATTTTACTACCAAGCGCAATTTGTTGCCCACTTCAAGACACACTTAGAGACTATGTCTCGAGTTAAGACCATTAGTATCCAGACCAGACTGAAACCTTTGTCCTACAATGTACTTACCCTCTTGAAGATCTTATTATTTCGCCGAGAGCTTTAATGTATCTTATGTAATTTCTTTGAAGAGGGGACTAAAATGTCAGCTTAGTCTGGTAGTCAAGTTTGGGGTTTTATTGCTCGTAACTTCTGCTTTGTTAATTAGTAGTTTTTAATGAAGGAGAGTTTAGAGAGAGTGTGACCTTTAACTTTAGGTTTTGTAATTGGACTCTTATATGGTTTTGATGCTGTGCTAGCTGTATATATTGGGATACAGGTATAGGAGTAACCACCTTATTTCTAGTGGATGTCCTCAAATTAATCCATGAACCGCAATGCAGTAAGTTTTATTTTATTTTACAGGATTATTGCCTTGAGCACCATAGTTGTTAAAGGGATTGGTGCTCACAATGTTATTATGAATGTTTAAGTAGACGCTGACCATCCTGACCATCCTGTTATTGTTATTGTCCTGTCTTCTTATAATATTCGCATTTTTTCCGCTAAAATACTGCCCATACTTGTATCATTACCTATTCTTATTTAGAGCTCGTTATCTCCAATAGACTGAATTTCAAGTTGGTTCTCTCTAAAACTTCTCTTTTTACCAAAAATATGCTAAATTTAAACATCAAGATGCTTAACGTTAAGCATTTCAATAAAACTTTAAACGGTTACCGATAGGTGTAAGTTGTGAAAGCAATTTAAAGTTGTAACAAGTTGCGGAAACAGCCGACACACGACGAAATAAATATAACTTGGGAGGAACAAGTTGGTTGCGCTGTTCAACATTATTGGTTTCATGCAGGAAATTATTTGCATATTGGAGAAGTAGGTATGTGAAGTTAATGAGGTAATGAGTAGCAAATGTAATGTCGTATTACCCAGTAACTGGGTTGTGGAGGTCAGATAGGCAGTCGCTCCATGTAAAATACTGGTATTCAGCTGCATCCGGTTAGACTGGAAGCCGACCCCAACATAGTTGGATGATTTTACAATATATTTATATAGTTGTTACAATGTAATAATAGTATGTTATGCTCATGTTACTGGTGGATAATGACAATTACTCATGAAATACTTTTCAATTTTAAAATGTCTCATTAGCACTGAAAAATATACTCTTATATCGTGATATTCGAATTATAAACTTCAAAACGAGTTTATAACACAATACCGAAATTTAAAAATATAATCATATTACGAGTATAACACTTTTTCTCTAACAAAATAATGCTATAAAACATATTTTTTTTCTATTACGATACAGAGCAAATCCAAGAAGTTAATATCACCAAGGAGCTTCCATCAACTTTTGTAATGGAACGTTACGGGAGATAGCACCACCACTCTAGCGCATGCGCGGCGATGTGCTGGGTGCAGGCACCATACATCCGTGAACTTCTACTGAATTTCGTGAGATTTTTTATTTTTGATCGTTAGCTTTGATATTTTATTTAATAGGTTCAATCACAATGTATGAGAGTAGATAAAGTAGTGTATGAAACTGCAGATAACTAGGTATTAAAACACTCGTGTGATACTATTAAAAACACACACTAGTATTTTAATGCCCCTCATTATGCAACAGTTTCATAAACTAATTATTTACTACTTATTATCTTTTTATTAATAATGATGAACTTTATTTGATTTTTATTGCGTTACGACTTCGTATGGAAAATCTCAAACAGAAATCGTGTTTCTTATAAAAAGATATTGTAGAAGTGAAGAAAATATTTCAAAGATAATATATTCTTGTGAAGGCGACGTCAACAGGAAGACCTCGGTACGCTTTATATTTTATTTGTAAATCGAAGGTTCGAGATGTTTTGAAATAAAAGGAAAAAGTATAGGAAGATGAGATTTGATCCCGGAATTTTATTGCGATTTAAAGATGAAGGAAAATTTTGAGTGTTTACTGTTTTTATTTATTTTATACTGCGCAATTTGTTATCTATTGAGTCAAACTGATATACTCTCATATTGGATATTTATTGGAAAGCGTTTTTCCTGCAGCGAACTGGGCAGTCGGCTTTGCTTACTAGCAAACTGCGTGGTTTTTGAATTATACATGATTTTATTTATTTTGAAGGGTATTCAATAAGTTATTCTCATGAACTCAATATGAACTGCATATTTTATAAAGTAATAGTTAAAATAATGTGCGCCCCATCCTCAATCCCCATTTCAACAAACCCCGCCCCCGCTCCGCTTATACCTCACCCCACATAAACCGACCGGCAAACTTCAGTGTTAGGTACGAACAACTCCCAACTCGTGAGCGTCAAATTAACTCCGCACAGTATTTGTACAGCTTCCTGCCGTGCCGACTGTACCGACTAACTTGGCATGTGTCAACCGACCTCACTGTACATCAACAAAAGAGTTTTTATTACCCCTTTTTGCTGCTCAAAGTGGGTAAAAATGAGCGTTGTAGCTCTAAAAGGTAAATTGTGTGAGTAAATGAAAGTTTGTGTGTTTGTGAGGTAATTTTGATGTTGTTGAAAGGATTTGTTTAGGGGATTTTTTCAGTGTTTAGCTTTTTGGTTGCGAATTATAAATTATTAAAATTTATGCACGTTTCGACAAGCCAGGAATAAGAGAAACAGTTTAATAAGAAAGAAAAGAAAGTTACCACTAAGAAATGATCATAGTGAATAGTTCCAGACGAGTAAAGCCATGGTTTTCAGAGTTCTTTAATGTTGCTTTTTACCTACTAAGATAAAACAAAAGACCTGAATATTTTAGTAAGTTCAGCTTAAAGTAATAACTGAGCCATAAAATAGTTTGTCGCACTATTATCTAGAACTAGAACAAAACCTACAATTTGGACCTATTTCTACCTTCATTTAGGTTTAAATACGAAGTTGTAATAGTTTGGAACACGCAGCTTACTTTACCACTTTTATAGTTAAGTGGTAATAAACTAATGGAAGGAGTGTACTAAAATTTAAACAATATAACTAAAATCCAGTTGTCGTAAAGTTTTATAATTTTAGTGTCAATTTGTAACCAAAGTCATTTTAATTGGAGTTTAAAATGTTTTTTATTTGCGACTTCTATTTTCAAATCAAGTTAATGAAAAACATTATAGGGAAATCGAATAAATAGTTTTATTATTGAGGATTTTCAAAGATCATAATTATTTTCTTTTCGCCTTAAAAAAAAGTAATATTGTGCCAATTAATTATATGCAATCAGTTAACTATTTATTATTAATGAATATTATGTAATCAAATAACCAACAACAACCAATAACTAAAACATCAAAAGCACAATTGAAAGCTACGCCGTAGCTAGTTCGTAGCGGGCGCGTAGCAGCTCGTAGCACTTGTCTACGGCGCTACGCTGATTTGCTTGCCGTTTACAAACCGCTTGTCATTGCCAGCATTGTGAGCGGTATACGGTAGGGTGACTAACGTTTCGGGAATATTATTGGGATTGTCTTGAATATTTAGGATTATGCAATTTGGTATTTGAATATTTTCGTTTTATTTATTATTGTACTCTTAGTATCCAGCGTTATAGTGTTAACATTAGTTTAGCTTTTATTTTAAACCTTAACAAATATACGTGCCAAAAACCCAAAATAAATTACCCTTTTAAACAGAGGACCTTTTACAAAGCATAAAATAATCAAATAACTCGACAAAAACAAAAATCAATCCGTTCGAAGCAAGATACCTCAACATTGAGTAAGGGAATCCTTCGTTAAATATTTACAAGGATTTACCGCCCGGTGTGAAACGCCGACAAAGGTAACACTCAGACACCTACCGTTAACACTTCAAACGTGCTTACTAAATTTAATTTACTGTAAGAGAGGTAATTGAGTTAATATTAAAGGAGTTAGAGCGAAAGTGTGCTTTGTTTTAAGGCTGGATTTCGAGGTTTACTGAACTATAAGCTCCTATTATGGCTCTAAGGATTTTTTTTCATAAGCCAGACAAAACAATTTTGTGCTGGTCTGGACGAGGTGGCAGCATTTTCTTTTCATGAAAACCGACTTCTAAACTTGTTGCCATAGAATATAATTATTAAACTAGAAATTCACACTGAAAATACAAGCAGTTATTTTACGATTTATTCTGTTCTATATCTTAGCAAAAATCTACTCCGTACAACTTTATGTATTTCTCACGCCCGCCTCTTTATAAAATATTACTCACTCCACCCACATAAATATTCCAGGATTATCCCACCATAAAGGAGGTGACCCTACACCATGCACGTGCCAGTAACCCAGGTTGGTGCACAAACGGCATCGTTAGTGCCGTGTGAATGGCACAAACTGAACACAAACTTGTGCAAGTTGTTGCATAACTTTGTGCTGAAGCCAAATATTCGGAGTTTCAGTTGTAAAGTTTCATGGTTACTAATTAACGGATTATTATTTGCAGTTTGTTGTGTTGAGAAAGGGAAGGTTTCTAGTGTTAAAATAAGTAGTGAAGTAGGTTATTGGTTATAGAAGGAATTCATATTAACCGTGAAAGATTGTCAGATTATACCACTTATTTGTTATTTACTAGCGACCCGCCCCTGCTTCGCACGGGTGCAATATATTTATGTGGCGATGACATTGTGGTGAATTGATGTGACATGTCAAAACATCGAGATTTCTGTGCTATATCTAAGTTTAAATGTTAATGAATTATACACAGAAACCTTCCGGAATAAATTAGCTAAATGATGGTGAAAACCTCATCAAAATCAGTTGCGCATTTTAGAAGAACAACGCGGACATACAGACAAACGCGAAAAGCGATGTTTTATAAAATTTAGAGAAGATTTGTTTTATTTTAAAAACTCGCCGGACAATTACATTAGTTAAAGACATGTAAAGCATGCTTTATATTTTTTTACTGAGAATGAACTATAATTAATTTTTTTATGAACTGGGGCCGTATTATGACGTATAATTGCCATTATTCCAGCGTGAGTGAGAGACGGAGCTATACAAGGCCGCTAGCACCATCCTTTTTTCGCAGTGGAATAATGATGGAATTAATACTTCATAATAAGGCCCCTGGATTGCTGGATATAGTTTCTGAGCGGTATTATTACACTCTGTTTTGCTTAAAGTATAACTAAGATAATAACAATCTTTGGAAAAGAAAGTCTGATTGGTGGCAATTATTACTTATTACGTTGCAAAAACTACTTAATAAATCTTCAGACGTTAAGGTCCATTCGAATTGGTTATAAAAAATAAGGTTATCACCTAACGCAAGTATCATAAATCACTATTGCTCGAATAAAATGCCCGGGGACAAGATAATATTGCAACGTATACCTAATGTAGTACATACAATATACTCGCGTCAATGCAAACAGCTTCATTAGGTAAACAACACTAAATTGCGTCGCATCGATAGCAGTAGAGACTAACATAATTAGAGACACTATCACGACTACTAACTGGAGTGGATTAGATGTAATCCAGACATATTGATTTAGTTATCTTACTTGATTACTTCTATTATAGACAGACAATGGATAATTCAAGATGGCGTTATTTTCCTTTGTTGATCACATCGATGACAGAAGCATTAAAATTTACGAATTTAGATAATTTACAGAAAAACAATACTCTGCAATTTATTTGAAAGCCAAGTAAGTTTAGAAAAATCAATTAAAAATATTAGATGAAGAAAACTGTGAACTATGCATGCTATTCCTGTCTTTATTGGAACTAATGGAAAGTGATCTTTATAGTAATTAAAATAAAAAAAACTGTGTTTAGCAAAAGGTACACTTTTATTAGTTTTCGTTCAAGCTAAACTAATAATACCAAGGAGACCTAATCTAACTGAAGCTAGTATAATGCCAGATTAAACCGTAAATTCAATTTCATTCCGTTGTTTTTTTTTTTGTTCATATTTTTCAGAGTTGATCATATTCATGAGTAATGAGTTTTATAAAAGTTTTTCTAGGTATTTTATTGGACATTTATCAATTACCATAAGTAGACCAACTCAAAACGAATTAAAATAAATAAACACTTACCAATAAAATCCTTGATGGCTTGAGAGCCAGAGTCGAGTATATCAGTAGGGTTAACCCTAATCTTGCAGTATTTGACGAAGGGCATCTCAGGGAGTTTGGCCCATTCTCCGCCGCCGCTCGTGGAGCAGTGGACATCAATGGAGATCGAGTTCTCATAGGCGCGAATCACGCGCTGAACCTCGTTCTCTTGGTAAGCATCAGTGAAGTCAGCTAAGGAAAAGGTCCCGTCCTGAAACAAGAAAAGATTGGTTAATATATTCAATTGATTAGGATAAAGGTGCAAGACATAAAACATACAGGAATGTAATAAAGTTACGGTCAAATGCGCGTCAGTAGTAAGACTTCATCTATGAAAACGTCAACTATTATTTTTTTCCACGAACGTGCTCTTGACTGTACAAAATACAGGTAACACGTGTACTGAAGATATAGTTTCAAAGAGTTTAAAATTGCAGATAGATTTGATACCAAGAATCAAACATATCGATAACCAAATGGCCATCTTAACTCAGTTCAGTTATGGTTACTATAGCACTAACTCAAACAGCACTATTCCTAGCTATTGCTCCATTAGTATCCCAGAGATCAGTTGAAGTAGTTAGCGATCCATCCATCAAGTGTGACATGTGTCTAACTTGGGTCATTAGTGTCGATATCTCTTGCTACAAGTGGCAGAGCAGATACGTGAAAACCAAACAGATACGTGAGAACCAAAGAAAAACACATGTTTGGTTTTCGGGTGGTGAATAAATCATAATTGTCTTTTATGTACCACAAAAGCATACAAGCATTTTCTATATCTTGTAGAAATTCTTGGTCATCAATCCTAGTATGGATTGCCCACAGCAGCACAAAGTTATTTTCATCAGTTTCAACACTGATACGTTGCGTTTGCATTTGTTTTAAAGTATTATTTTCATTGCATTCTTTATCACCATTTTCTCATACATTACCATCTCTATAATACTCTATATTTACACAAAACCCTCTAACATTAACCACATCCTCAAAATTCTCAGTATTCTTATTCAGGGATCTTCATAAACCGTTCTTTCAACAAAGGGATTACACTTTTTCAGAGCCATACAATGGCAATTGTTCCAAAGCCAACATTTTTACGGTCCTCGCTTATTTAATTACCGTGCAGCAGTTCGCTTCGCTTTTTAAGCTTCATTATCAGGACTTAATTAAAAATATTTGAATTCATTGTCAGTATATTGTGAATTAATTAATTTTGAATTCCGGCGAGTACCATTTTCAATATATGTGATTCATTGTTTTTAATTGTTTTTGTTCTTTCAAAATTCATTTTTATTTCGTTTTAATTGTATATCATTGGACTTTTTAGGTGATTTGTAACAGATGGTGAAGAAGAAAAAAATGTTGTAAATTTATCTGTTTTATCATTTTCATATTTGAAAAGATTGGCTGCTAACTAACTTTCGATAAGACAATTATTGCGAACAGAAATTTATAGTGTCAGTATAAGGTATTTCTGATTTTCTGTCGATATTTCCGTCGGCAGAAGAAATATAAGTTTTTAATTTTCCAATATATTTCGTATCTAGCGACATGATTTATCCGTACCTTCCGTTACGAAGCAATCGTATTAGATGTAGCGATAAAATCCTGTTCCACGTTTGCCTGTAGTTTTAATTTCCGTTGGCTCTAGGGAGGAAATTTCACTCAATGTACGTCCATTCATAACACTTTTGTGAAAGAACCAGCTTACGGGTGCGAAATCCATTCCAAAATTCGTTATTTCAATTGATATACCGAATGAAAAAGATTTCTGTCCAAATGAAATTGAAATTCGAATCAATTTCGCATTTTCGTTCTAAATCAAACAGAGTAGTTTCGGAACCGGGTGAAGGTAATGAAATGTAGTTTAGATCCTGGAGAGTGTGATAGAAAAGTAATCAAATACGAGTATTCGATGCAGCTGAAGAACATTGCGGATTAAATTTAAAAAAAAAATTGTTTTAGACACAGATTCTTTGCAAATATATTTCGTTTAGCCGTGTATATTTACATTGACTCTACTGACTGAATAAGTTATGCTGCTTTGACAAAGAGGCTTAACCACTAATCCAAGGCAATCTAAATGTCTTATGATTTGTAGTAAGCAAACGTGAAATTCTAAACAGCTTTTGATGAATTCTAGTCTCAAACAATTCTTAAAAATATCATGTTTTCTGTTTAACAAACAACAATACTGCGATATATTTTTTAATCTTCAGTTTTTCGTATTTTGTTTTTCATCTGCTACGTTCCGTACCGCGAAAAATAAATAAAAACTTTATCCAATTAAGAAACTTCAGAGTTCAAATAACAGCGATATTAAATTACTTTGGGAGTGAAGAAGTTCGGTCGCTATATACGGCCTTACGTAAGTTTTACTTTATCTAAATTGTTTTAAGAGTTAGTGCGTGATCAATGAAAATTCTGAATTATACTCGTACTATAGGTACTATCTATTGGTATTACTTAGTGGTTGTTTCTTTTTCATATTTGATTTGTTTGTTTTAAATTCCTTACGATTTACATAATTCGTCATGTACGCATAGCAGAAAGTATATGCACAGTTTATGTATGTATACATGGTTTGCTTAGTGTCATACTTGTCATGTAGTTAAGAAATTACAATGAGGCAAACATCTGTTACGTCTTTTCCGATACTCGCGCTCCAACAAAATCCTCATGAATAAATAAAGGTTTGTACGCTAATAATATACCTTCTTCCAATTTAACCAAAACTCCAAATTATCTTCAGTACATTTTCAATTCCAATTTAGTCAAACGTAATGGGAACAGGGTATTCTATTACATTACAGTCGTTCCCTTGATAATGTACCTTAATTTGTCGCAAATGGCGTCCCATTTTGATTCAGAACCCTTGATTGGCGGTGACATAAATACGTTAATTTCTCTTTGCTGACTTCGGCTTGTGGTTTGGTAGCTTTTAGTATTCATAAATGTTGATTTAGTTTGGTCTTTGCTTTATGTGTTTTAAGTGATGTTGGCTTTTTGTTGGTCTGTATTTACTTAAGTGGGAACTATTGGTTAGGCCTTTTCCTAAATTGAATATTCTAACTTAGTTTTCATGTTATTATATTGTCCCATTTCAATGTTATCATGGGGCAGTTAACAATTTTGATTGTTAAATAGTATTGACGACGATAATGACGATAATAGAATAACTATTTGGATTTACTTATTTAACATTATCGTCTTCTCTGTCCTTGGTTCCGAATATGCTCCTTCCTACTTATAAAGACGTATCGTTATAATTATAATTAGAATTACCATATCTATATCTTTCTTACCTGCATGATCCAGGAGCCGTTCCCAGCGAATGTATATCCGGCGTGCACAAGGTGCCTGTGTCGCGTGAAGGAGCTGAGCAGGTTGCGCATGCACTGCATCAGCGTATTCATCTGCGGGTGAATCAGGATCTCTGTCACCAGGTTTTCTGACGCGAACTGGATGAGGCGTTCGCCTGGAAATAAAAGGAGTTGTTAGTTTTGGAGAAATCTACATATAGTGTTCTAGAGTATGGGCGAGGGTGCTTCATTATGTGGGGTCTGAAATGATCACCTGTGTCATACAGAGCTACTAGTATAATTACAAGTATTATCACACTTAAGTTTTTCTACGTGAAAGACAGCCTCACTTTTCAAAATTCTGTCATTTTAAAGATAACATTTGAATACTATAGTTTATACTAGTAGTCGTTCTTCAAGAGTTCCTAGAAATAATAGCTTGATTTCGTCACGAATAAAAAAAATGTTATTTTTGTAGTTTTGAAATATTTTGAGTTTGCGTAAAACTGCGGAGCTATGTTAATTTGGTGCATTTTACTGGTTATTTGCTAAACGTCTTCTCATTCCTTATAATCTTACAGATTGTACGATATTTATTGATGGGTCTGCTAAGCCACTTGATTGAATCCTCTCCTCATTACTCATCCACTCCTGTCTTCCTGTAAGCCAGCAATATTGTACCTGACCTACAACGTCCGCTGAATTTTCATGTTTTCATAAACAGCATGTTTCAGAAATATGTGGTCATATTTAAGGGTGTCGTACAGTCTATAAAACTGACCAAATTTCTCCATGGGACTAACATCATAATCGCGAAAAAATAATCAGTTGCCCCATACATTTGGGTCAAGAAGGTGTTGAAGTTGAGAAGAGTTGAAGTCAGTACCACTTCCTTAAATCGCATTACTAATACTCGCTGTATTAGTAGTTAAGTAAAGAATTTTTCCTTATTCTTAACATTCATGCTTCGTGGTTAAGTAAAATATTGCGTGTTGTGGACACATAAAATTATGCTGGGACAATTCTTTACTTCTGGCCCCTTTTTTGTTGGTTTAACAAATAGCTAAGCTTTTACCCTTAATACACTCGAGCAATATCATTTTTTTTCCTTGATTAGCAGCAAAATTAATGGACGTTTATGACTGTGTGAAAAGTGTTAATAGCTAAAGTTTGAAATAATTCATATGTGCCACGGTGTGTAAATTCACCCAAAGGTTATGACAGCGGTAACTCTGGTAAGTTTCCTCAATTGAACATTTATGATTGAACTATCACAATTACAATGTATAGCCGCAAAACGCTCGCCCTTCAGAGCTTCAAAGTCTCGTCTTATACTAACATAATTTTCAAGCCCCAACCCCTATTAACTTTCAGCTGACACGTACGTTCAACCTTGAACAGCCCACAAAGCGTCCAAGAAAAATATTAAATCCATGGTGACAAAAAGGTTTCGCATTGCGCCATTTCACCAGCACAGTTATTCGGTATCGACGTCTCCATTCACCCCCATTCAGCCTGTATTCACCCCACTCATCGCTATTCACCTCGCCGCGTTACGTACCAATTCTACGTCGTTTATTTGATTACAGTCTCAATATAATTCGTGTTTGGCTTTATCTGTGCCGTTTTAGTCGTGTGGAGGAATTAAGTGAGCAATTGACAGGGTTATAAAGTCTGGGCTGTTAAGTGTTACAGTATTGTCAGCTGAACAAGGGGGTGAATTAGTTTTATCTGATTGTCACCTCTAGCAACAATTAGAGGTGCATCTGATAGGATCTGGGGTGCAATGTCGTAAGATTACTTTAGCCTTATTAAGCAAATGTTGTTAATGCTTATTGGTTAAGCTTCTAGAAGACCAATTTAGGTATTGGAACTAAGGACCTAAACCTAGGACGAAGAAGCTGAAGTCATAAGGAATGATTATGAGCATTTAAAATGTGGCGATAATATTACCACACCGAAACATGATTCTGATTTATAAGACCGAGAGGTTTCTGTCAGTCGGTCAACGAAGTGTCCGGCAGAACCATCCGTGTTCCGAATCTCCAAACAGGAACACGGATTACTATATCCCGGTGAGAAATGAACGAATCCTTTTTCATCAAAACGAACATTTGCTTACCTGCGGGAAAAGTACGTATTACCCTTAAAACGATAATGCCTTTTTTTGACAATTCAACAACATTCATTGAGTGATTTACGTTGGATTAGCAATTTCGATTGTGATTGAACACGCTATTAGGGTGCTGATAGGATGATCCAACTAGTACAAATTATTGAAACACTATAGAGAGAGCCTAAATACTCCACTGAAAAGAGACATAAACTTTACACCAACTTCACTTTATCACTTTCAATTAGCGCCCAATTTGTATGCGATCGATAGCGAATTAATAACATCGGCTATCGGCTATTGTTGCCTGAATGTACAAGACCCTCGAATTTTTCGGTCACCTCTAACAAAAAGCCGATTTTTTATTTATAACTTTAGATACTTACTTATTTTTACTGGGAAATAGATTTAAAAAAGTAAATAATTATATGGTAACCAATCAAAGCCTAAAACAGTGTAGGATTTAACATCACAAACATCTTTTTGTCACCAAATGTTACTGACCACGTAACTATTAAGTCATCCAGATAAACAAAATCAATACAGAACTATCTGATGATAACCAAAGACATAGTCTAGTCTATTTAGACGATGTATTTTCAGATTGCCTTGAACATGTAACCAAGGAAATACAACTTCCTTGTATATAATATAATGAACCAAACCATGTAGTTACAAGTAATAAATAAAAGACTAATTAAGAATGAAGCAAAGGGAGGCGAGATAGTAAAATGAACATTTGTGCAACAAAGGCAGTGTTGCGAACCAAGTTGTCGGTATAGATATGTGGCATCTACATCGCCACATGCGAACTACGCATCAAAGACCTGACGTCACACAAAAATCCTGACGTCACACAAATCCTGCAGTGCGCAATTAGAGTTTATCACGCGAACGACATACATAAGACTATCCGACGTCAAACATTAGGCCGTTGCCCGCCAGACATGAAACCCGTCTGGTCGGAGGATCCTATCTTTTCTAAAGAGGTTGATGTTGTTTAATGAAATACAGCAAGGTAATACCACTTTTCAAATCCGGGGACAGTAAAGACACCAATAATTATAGACCCGTATCCGTGTTGCCGGTTTTCAGCAAGGTGTTTGAAAAGGTAATGCTTAATCAAATGCTGAATCATTTTAACACAAATAAAATCCTCCACGATCAACAGTATGGTTTCACCAAAGGACGTTGTACGACCGACGCCGGTGTAACCTTATTAAGACACATTTTTAACGCGTGGGAAGAGGCCCAAGACGCAATAGGAATTTTTTGTGACCTCTCCAAGGCATTTGATTGCGTCGATCACGAAACCTTACTCTCGAAACTTGAACATTACGGACTTGGAAAACTTGCACTCAATTTAGTAAAATCTTATTTAAATGATAGACAACAGCAAGTTCAAATAAACGGTATCAATTCACTAGGTTTAAAAGTAAAAATGGGTGTGCCACAAGGCTCGATTTTGGGTCCATTCCTCTTTTTAGTGTATATTAACGATCTACTCCATTTATTAAAAAATAAACCACAAATGGTGTTATTTGCTGACGATACTTCCTTAATTTTTAAGGTAGATAGACGTGCTACAAATTTTGACGACGTAAATAACGCCCTACTGCAGGTCCAAAATTGGTTCACTACTAATAATTTAGTATTAAATGGAAAAAAAACTAAGTGCATAAAATTTTCTTTACCAAATGTTAAAAATAGTAATTGTGAGATAGTATTGAATCAAGAGAAACTAGAATTTGTCGATAAAACTGTTTTCCTAGGAATCACGCTCGACTCAAGGCTACAATGGGGTCCTCATTTAACATCTCTTGCAGGACGGCTAAGTTCAGCAGCATATGCTGTCAGAAAAATCCGTCAATTAACTGATGTAGATACCGCCAGGCTAGTCTATTTCAGTTATTTTCATAGTATCATGTCTTATGGTATTCTGCTGTGGGGACGGGCTGCAGACATCGAGTCTATTTTTATTCTGCAGAAAAGAGCTATCAGAGCCATATATTATCTCCGTAGGCGCGATTCTCTAAGGGAACTGTTTAAGGACATTAACATCATGACGGTACCTTGTCAATATATCTATGAAAACATCATGTACGTAAGAAAAAATTTACATCTTTTTAGTAAAAGAGGTGATAGACATAATTATAGTACAAGAAATAGGGATCTATTAGTTCAACCAGGTTTCAGACTGGCTAAAGTAGACTCATCTTTCATGGGGTACTGTTTAAAATGTTACAATAAAATTCCTCCCCACATACTTCAACTGAATGAGACGAAATTCAAATCTTGTATAAAACGCACACTATGTAGGCAGGCATATTATAAGTTGGGGGATTACATAATTGATAAAAATGCTTGGCTCATTGCTGGTCCTGCTCCACAAGCATAAACTAATTAATTAGCATTTGAAAATACCGTTGGAGCTGCTGAAGATTTATCTTTGCATTGTATAAATTCAATGTCTTAGCATTGTATAATTGCATAGCACATGTGTGAGTACTATGTACTGACTATAAAGCTACCATTTAGGTACTGGGTATGTCTTTCATTGACTTGAATGTGCCCTGGCGGCTGAGATTATGTCATGCTCACTCTAATGTCTCGCTGGCGGTGGCGCGTGTGTTGGATCATTTAGCTCCCTTCAAAATGGTTGAGCTGAATGGTGCTAATCCATGCGTCATGTTCGTGAACGGGCGCCGTCAGTAGAGACTGGTCATCTCTTAGCTGCCATGGCTTATTTTAATATTTTAATTTTTGAATTGTTCTTTGTTTTTATATTTTTATTACGGATGCTTTTAACGTGCACGTCTTTCTACATTGTCCTCACAAATGTATAATTTCAACAATGATGTAACCAATATTTTGTAACAATTTTTTTATTTAAAAGAGTGTCCGTGGAGTTTCTTGCCCGTTCTTCTCCATAGGTACCTACTACGCTTTGGAATGGGCAACTAGCTTCATATTTCTGACTGACCGACTTCTTGACAATTCAAAAGTGCCTGTAAATGGTTTAATTGAAATAAATGCTTTGAGTTTGAGTTTGAGTTTGAGTTTGAGCGAACTTTACACCCTGGTCCTCATACCTCTAAAGATGTAAGTGTTTTTAATTAACAATAGTTCTGAGTGACTCTAGGAGCTTCAAATAATAGAGCAGGTACTCGTACGTAATTTTGGAGGTATTGTTTGAATTTGTTAGGCAATATTCAGTTGAGTTGGGTACAATTTCTACACGTGACCTTCAGACGACCTTTAGATGTTCTTCATAATTATAGTCTTTTTAGAATTCATTAATGATTTTTTTAACTTGTGTTAGCTTCCTTAATGAATACTTATTGCCTTATGTGTATCCCAGATCCTAACAAATGCCAGAGGAAATTTCAGATTTTTTCTGGTAAAATCTTTTCCCTTATTCTAACTTAAAAAAGTATTCCTCATTCTGAATAAAATTCTTAAAAGGCTTTTATGTACCCATTATCTTGAACAGAAACATAATTAGGACCATTATTACTCCGCTGAAACAATTTTAAAACACCTAGGGCACTCCCAAATTTTCTCTTTACAAATGAAAGTAGAATTTTAATCAACCCCGATTGTTTTAAAGTTGGAAATGTCCGAATTTTGCTGAAACAGTCCAAGTGAAACAATTTCCAGAAACAATATTAGATTTTGAATAACGACTAGATATTTTAGAAATGGTATTGAAATAAATTAATTGGTTGTTTAACTTCCATTACTAGATCTTGATTGAGGGCTGTTGCATAAACAAGTCTGAAATCTGTAACGATAATATTATTTTGTTAATTGAAATTCTAGTTAGCTTTCACCGTACTGAAAATTGAATGGTATCCCTAATGTAAGTGTCTTCACCGTGATTTTGGAACATTAACTGACAAAAGCTAATAAAATCACATTTTCTGTGACAAAAATTTAAGCAGACGCTATCAACCAAAAAATACATAAACCCGAGTAAAAGCCTTAACGCCAAAAAATCCTTTAGCGAAAAATATTCATCGTCGAATCACGCCTAAATGTCGCAAAGCTCGGAGGTGAAAGAGTGAAAAATAATGACATCAACGAACAAAGCGTTTTGTTCATATAAACACAAAGAAAAGAGGAGTTGTGACAATGCCCCGTCGGCTTTAACACCACACGAGAGATCCGACCTTCGGAATGTAGTTCACAGTGTTGGCAAGCTACTGAGTAGGTTGATATTTACGTAGTTGAGGCTTTACGAAACTACTGTGACTAAGAACGACTAGATAGAATAAATAGCTAGTAGTGGAATTCGACGGCTAATATGGAAGAAGATATGCTACGTCAACCCTAAATTATTGGACTAAAAGCCAAGAATTATGTTTTTTTTGAGACTGAAGAATAATATAATAATAGTTGACTATCTAATGACCAAAAGCTTTGACAAGCGAAATTGTAGTTGATGATAATGGAAACATCAGTTACTACATTGGTCCAATTGAATATTTGTATGGCTTAAGCTCGTGTGACTACAGAAATAATGTTTTCGATAAAGCAAATAAATCTGTTCATAACAAATGAAAAAAGCTGCAACAAACTATTACGAACATCCGATTATATTCCAGTGCATTCTCATCGCAAAAAGATCCGATTAGCAGACTCCAATAAATAAATCCTCCAACGAAATAAAAACCCAGTAAACACTTTATAAGGCTTTCGTATCTCGGTTCCACGATTTCAATAGCTTCGTTGAAATCACTTGAGGGTCCATGGAGCTGCTGAGCAAATCCTCGGTCACTTGCAGCGGAGATAAACACCGGTGTATTGATTGAACCCACAATGTCTACCCGAGATAATTGGAGTTCAGTTTCAGTTGGTCTTGTTTATTTTAAAAGACGCTTGAGATTAAAGTTGGGGATGCTATAGGGTTGTGAAGTGATAGTGTCATTTTGCTTTCTTCGGATGATACTTTTCGATGTCGTTAAGAAGTACTTTATATCTCTTTCTATATTCGTGTACAGTCAGGTAAATTAATTGTTTTATTTACGTCAATTTGCCGTGTTATAGCCATTTCATACAGTTGTCGTTAGAATATTCGGGCAATTTGGCTAACAATTAATTTCCCAGACTTAACATACATATTTTGCAGGTATATACATATATAGACATGATCAATTATATTATTTTGTTTACTTGAACCTTAATAAAAATTATATAATCAGCAAACTATGTTGGTGACCAAACCATAGTAGGCATAGTTATAGAATAGACCTGTATAGAAACCTTACATAACATGACCGTTCGATGTTAGAACAATAATAAACTGAAGTGACTATATTTTAAAGTCAAACTCGATTAAGTTATATAACATCACAATTAGTAAAGTGTACGGATTATTTTTGTATGAAATGAATTTCCCTTTTACTGAATTATCCGATAGAACACACGCTGCCATTTTGGAATGTGTTTCAATTTAATCAGATTATGTGAACCTTTGCTTTTACATTCCATTGGTCATACCAATTAGTAATGGATATGAAAACCAGGTAGGTGGTGGTGGTGGTAGGTGGGATTACTGCATTTGATCATTATGCAAATTAGAATTATGGTTTTATTATAATTGGATGAGTAAAGCAGATTATAATTAGAATTAATTCAATGCCAAAAGCGATTAGAGGCAAAAACGGAAGAAGCAAGAAAAATCAAATAAAAATCATATAATAATATTACTGATTTGACTTCGAGACTTAGTTGTAATTAGTTGTCTGATAGTAATATATTCTTCTATTAAAATGGTTCTATTCAGCTTAAATAAAATAGTGTTAAAGCTCCATCAGCATAAAAGAGATCCATTAGAGTAGTTAGTAGCAAAGCCTTGAAAATATGCCACTATTGTGAAGGAAAGCTTTTAAATCCATTAGGTACACTTCTCGACTACTTGAGACTTTCAATACTGCTTCTATACTAAGTTTGTTTTTTCTAGTAGATATTTAATCAGGCCTTTTCCCGAGGGGGAATCGTACCCCACTCAATCCCTTATTTACATCGTTTTCCGTCAAATGAAGCTCCAATAAAATTAAGGATTGCCAAAGTACGGAAAGAAGTTCGGCCCTACATTTATGTTTACGTTCCATGTAATAGGGGGCGAGCCTATTTATTGCCATCAATCGGACGCAAAAATCCAAACTCCGGGCTGCTATTAAGAAATGCCTGATAGAAAAAACCCAATAACAAATTGTATCAAGATTAAATCTTGATACGATAAATTAATCGTGTGTACCACAAATTTTGTGATAAAAAGTTACTGGCAGCTCCTAATCGCACGCATCATTGAGAAAAAGGCTCGTCACAATATAAAAACAGCCATTTATCACCCCACTAATAATTCACACTCTATAGCCCAAAGTTTCTCATCGAAATATTTCGGTCCACAAAAAATAAACACATAAATCTGTTACCATTCGGTGCGCTCCTTCGATCGTGAACAAGCCAGTGGGCCAGAAACTCCGATAAACCGTCAACGCTTAAACTTTCGCTCATTTCGTGGCCTACATTTGGTTAATAGAGCGAATTTAATGATTATAATAATGTTTATGTTTAAATGGGTGATAGACTTAAGGCTAAATATTTGATCGATTTATGTTTGTTTGGATAAGTAGAATTAGAGTTTCAGAAGTCTGAGAAGCAAGTGTTTTGCGAATCAGTCGTTCAGCGAATTAAGTGTTCTAGGAATTATTAGCTCCGCGAAATCGACATTTCGCCTTCTGGAAATAGGTCTAAATGAAGTCCAGTGTGCTTCTGACAATACTCTATTCGTGTTATTCAAGGTAATTTATCACTTTTAGTATCATCCCGGTATTAATAAATCATAGGTATTTAAAAGATTCTGGCAATATTTTCCTTTATTCGATGGAAAACCTTAACCTACATATCTTCAAAAAATGGTTGAAAAACTAAACCTGCTATGACCCTGCTTATTTTTATGCCGTAGGGCAACGCGTGACGTATTTAAAATTAAATGAACAACAGCTAAGTTTTTAAACGATAAATAAGAAATAATAGACTCAAACAAGACCACACGATTTTCCTTCAAGCTTTTTCGTGTAAGACGAGTTTTCTTGGCACGAACCAGCTCATAATAAGAATATCACATAGTATTATATTCGTTGGTTATCTATAGCTTGTGCCTGACTCATAAAAGTCAACTAATGGAAATATGTTCATACGCGATTGGACAAGAATCTAGTGTAAAGAAAATATCCTACATTTGTCTTTTCTAGAACGTATGTTAGAATATTATGTGGTTTAAAAATAAGGGATATAAAATAGGGGTTTTTTTTCGATAGCATATATAATAGTTACTACGCTTGGTTTGTCGTGAGGAAACATAGTCAAGATTTTCATATTCATCTTGTTTGGCGATCAGTAAGATGGGTGGTTTCAGCATGTCATTATTAGTTTACAGAAAAAATGTGGTTTGGTGCTTGTTTTTTGAACACTTACTACAGTTTTCACAAGAAAAAAATTATCTTCAAACCAAATAGTGGCATACGAAATGAAATGAAATGAAATGAAATGAAATGAAATTGTTTATTCTGTAAATAGGATATTGGAATCACTTTTACAAGCCATCTTAAAAAAAAAAAAAAAAATTAGCTAGATGAGTTCGGCGTTTCCTATCTGACTACTCTGAGAAGAAAGGCCGAAACAAACTCAGAGGTCACAGTCTCTTTTAAAGTCCAGACATAATCTTGGTCAAGCCATATGAGGACCATGTAGATTAGTGTCTGAAATGCTCTTTTGAGAAAAGAACCACACAGATTTGAGTGGACCTGTCCTGTCAGTGCAAGCATTTGTCAGTAATCGTGGAGCTCAACCCAGAACTTAAGGAGCTCAAATGTATCCTTACCTTTGATAAATGATAAATGTTATTGTTGGTTTTTACTTCGTAGTTTTGATAGACTTGTTTTTTTTTTTTACTATTTGTACGAGGTGTTTCATTTCTAACCGACTTCAAAAATGAAGAGTTTGCTGTTTTTGAAGGAATCGAACTTTCCGGCGCCTACAGTATGGGATGTGCCCTAAAACCCATGTAAGAAAAAAAAAGGAGAAGTTTCTCAAGTCGACGCGTATATCGCACACCGGGTGCAATAACGTCATAAATGCTAAAATTAGAAAACTGAGTTCTTGATAACAAATGATGTCAAACATGCATCTACATTTGGTGCAGAAATATCATAAATGTAACTCTCAAAATGACCAACTGAGAGTTTTTGTAAGCGCTAGTGCGAGAACGTCCTAATATAATTACTATAATTTGTTACTTATGACGTAGCACCCGGGGTGTGAGATATAATTTTTTTTTTGTATGACCACGCATTACTTTTTACTGAGTAGTCCGATTTGAACTATTCGTGTTTTATTGGGGAGGGTATACCTCTATACCTCGAAATTGGTCCCATATAAAATTGAAAACTAAAATCTTCCCCTAAGGGTAAAAAAATTGGGGTTGATTGATGTTTCACCTACTGAATTTTCAACTGCGAACAGATTCTGTTGTAATTTCGCACACATATGTAGTTCTGATGACACAACCACACACTAAAAAGCTGAAGTTTATCTGATGATGGAGACAGAAGACAGTCGTGAGAGCTCCTCAGCAGTTTACAGCAGCTACATCGTGTTTGGTCTTATTTCATTCACTTTGATGAGAACTATAGACCTAGCTGGGTATGACTGTCATCGAGGGTCTGACGATGGAGACGGAAGACTGTTGAGGAAATTCCTTGCTTGAGGAAAATAATATAATTAAATGGTAACTCAAAGGTGAAAAATAAAAATAAACTTTTTACAAAACATTAAACAGATGAAAAAAATAATCTGAAAAGCGAAAAATAAAATATAACCCTTTAGTGTAACTAAGCTCCTAGACGTATTTATGTAACAAATATTGAGGCGGTGCCAAACACACATTCAACGAAGATCCATCAAGCTACCATTTTACAATTTAAGTACTTAATTTGTTTGTTTGACGACTCCTCTAAATTTTTTGCGTCGGTTTAATTTTTTGTAAAAAGTTTTTATTTCAAAACATTATTGAAAGTAATAAATTAGTTCCAAGTGGTCACGAACATCGCATGTTGTGTGAGGCTAGCAACGCAGGCGGAATAATTAATTTTAGGTCTAATTGCGATAGGTCATAATTCAGATATTAGATTTTAGTATGCCTGACCTGTTCTAAAATATATTTGTGCTAGCGTAACTTCTAATTAATTATAAGACTGGGGTCTTAAATAAATTGGTTCGGATTGTGTAAAGCTGATGTACATTTTTTAACCTAATTGAAAATCTCTAGAATCAATAGTAACTAGGAGATATTCCAATATTCTAAAAATGGATTCTTCATCAAGAATTATGGAACACAACCCTGAACTTAATTATTATTGAATATTTATTTCGGAAAAAATCCGTATTAGTGTTATTAAAAGAAATCCTAATGCTACAAGGCGTTTGCTCCCCTATCCAATCTTTAGGTTAATATCATCACGTTTCGTGAGTGGGCGTTCGCAGTACCTACCTTCATTAGTATTAATTTACACGCCGATGAACCTGTCCTTGGCTTTTAACATTATCTTAGTCACTTATATACACACTTTTGAGAAACAGGGAAGGTGACCTTTTATCTATTCTTAGGTACCAAGCCAAACTAAGTATTATTTAGAAAGAAGAAAAATAGTTTATTAGGGACACGCACAGGGTATAAAAACAGTAATAAAAAAAAAAACATAAAAAGGAGTATTTACAACTAACAAAATTAACATATTCTGGGAATAAACAAAAAAATAAAATAACGACCTGTCCAAAAAGGCTTATAAATACTTTATAAATACCGCAGCGTTACGTTCCATATTATGTTCATTATTACTATTTTTGGTCCACCAAAGCTAAAATACGGGTTTCTCTCTTTTCACGTTTAATGTTCGGCTCATTTTCTATGACAAAGGAAATGAAAAATCTCTATCATTATCTTGAAACTATGCTTCATCTCTTTCCCTCAAATCTAGCTTAACAACAGTAATATTTCAACTGAACCGCTTATCTGACGTTTGCTTAAAATCTCAAGTTTACGAGGTTTTTTTACGATCGCTCCTTGGAATTACGCATCTTGTAGGGTAGTACAACAAAAAAAGAGGTCTAAGAAAATTTTGTTAACATTTTTCCTTGTCGTGGCATTCAAAAGGCGCGAAGGGGTGAATGTATTTAGGTGGTTAAATGGCATTATCAATATGGATGTGGGTGTGAATAGGCCGGTCTATTGATTATTGTAAAAGGCTTTTTATATGATGAGATCTGTGATCATTATCAAGAAGGACTAGGATCTAGGTTTTTTCTGAATTACAGAAAACAGACAGTACCTAAATTAATATCTACTGAAAGATATTTTAAGTAAAAAAAATCTAATCAATAAATTATGACGTAATGTTAGCCAATACATAAGTAAGAAGTTTGTACAGCCTACCTGAATAATAGATCAGGCAGGCTATTATTTGACTGGTAACCCAATTCCCTCGTTCGATATTTAAAACTAGTGCGGGAACTCAAACAGCTGTCAACCAACACTTTTAAATTTTCTGAGAATAAAAAGAAGAAAAGAAAAAGGCAATCCGTTCGGTCTGTTTTCTTTGCTTGTAGGAACAGAATCAATATTAAACGGGTTTTCTCTGAAGAGGTTAATTAAGTTACGTACCTATCCGAGTTTCCCTACATATTCGTATATATGTATATATGACGCCTTTTCCTAACCAACTTACATGTTTCATAATTAAATTAATCAAGTTCTGTAACAGGATTAATCGTTCCTCGCTTAATCCTGGTTTTTGCGGGGTAACCCAATTTTTTATGTGCTACACGAGGATTGAGGACTTTATACATAGCCTAAGTATCAAGACTGAAAAGCCGACTCGTCGTATCGCGAGTGGCGCGATGTGAACTCCGTGTATTAGATGCAACATGTTTTGTGGGTATTCGTATGTGGCGTCAGCTTGATTTGAAAACTTGGCAGTTATAGCTGTACACGAATTTTTTGACGCGTGGCCAAAATCAGAACTCACACTGCCATTTTGTTTTTAAATACATGTTACAAAAATGTAAGTACCAACAAACCCATGTCAACGTTATTCAAGCACCAAAAGATCCTAGTCGCACTGTACTGGAAATCTTACTGAGATCCTATCATATTCTACAGTCTATGATATATTACGACATAGTATCTCTACGATATTGTATCTGCAGTCTATGAAAAGCCAGGTTGTTCTGTTTTGCTCAATCTCTGATAGGAGTAGTATTATTAATTGTTCAATTATTAGGTACTTACGTAAACCCCACCCTAGCCAATATTAAGTTGCGGGCGTCAGGTACGTCAATCGCTCACGTCACACGGTGGATCGAAAATCGGCTGTAGAAGACATAGGATCTCGATTTCTTAAATGTTATTTTTTTTGCTGGAAATGACTTCTGCTGATCATTACTGTTCTATAAAATGTCATATGAAGTAATTGTGTGCACAAATGGAAGAGTTATAATTTTTATAAGAAAAAAATGTATGGAGCTGACATGAAAAATGAGGATATCTCTGGAATCGAAAGGTTGGCCATTATATCCTTGCACACGGTTATAGTACTATTTATTTGTGAATTTTTGACATACTTAATATTGCGAAATCACTTGCGATTTTTTTTTTTTAAAATCCTCAAAATTAAAAAATTAAAAATGTTTATGATATGTACATTTTAATGCTTAAATATGGCTATGCCAAGTGTAACTTACAATATTTTTTATGCTTAGACCAAAACATTCTAAGAAATCACAAAGTCGTATTACCTACTTTGTGATTTTCATTTGAAATGACATGGTAATTATGAATTACGTAATACGTAATCTTATCTAATGCCTCAAGTCCGCATTAGCTAATGATTAATAAAACTTAATACCTATATACCTGTTAAAAGGATACGTACCATAATGAGGGTAATTAGATAAACGTGATCATTAGTCAATAACAATAAATGGTAAACTATTGTATGATTAAAAATAAAAGCAAATTATTAAAAAAAAAAATAACTTAACCTAACCTAACATAAACAATAAAAGTTAACTTATTTTATACTTCGTCACCATCAGAATCCACTTGAGAATCAGGCTCTACAATAGATATAACTTCTAAGACTTCTGTCGGAGCTTCCTGATCCTGAAGTTTCAGTAGTTCTACTGTTTCCTTAAAGTATGTCTGCCTCTTGTGGGCATTTAATTTTGGTCTTGTGGACGAAATTAGAGGATCAGAAGAGACGATAAGCATATTGAGGATATCCTCGTTTGATGCTTGTCTATTCTTTTTCCTCGAATGGTGTTCTCTGAACCTCCTAAAGTCTTTGTTTCGGGCCTCTGAAGCTTCTTCCGAAAGACTTCCAATTGGTACAATAGCATTTTCTGCAATTATGTCCCCTCCGTGAATCAACAATTTGTGGACGGTTGATGACATGTAGTACCAATCGTACAGTTCCACGTATTTTTCAGCGGTTGTTCTAGCGTATTCTTTAAATTTCGGCACGTCTACAATCTCTCCAGATGTGATAGCTTGCAGAATCACAGCAAATCTGCGTATTAGTTCTTCATCTAATCCAGTGATCGCTGCAGTTTTATCAGGAAATTCAAAAAACCGCCTTGCTGTGTTCCCGTCGTTAGTTGTGCCTGATCCTTGCTTAACGATGTCAATCAAAAGGTTGAGATCATCTTTGAATCGATCTTGAATGAGTTTTTTTCGTGAATGCAATAACTCTTGATGACCTTCTCCTCTTGCAGACCACTTTTTGAAGTCGAGACGATACGCTATGTGTAGAAGACATTCCATCACATTAATGCGAGCATGAAGTGATGATAATCCGAACTCATACACACCAGAAGAAATGGTTTTTGACGCAATGACATCTAACTTATTCATTTCTGTAGGCTTAGCCAAACACAGGTAGCAGGCCGCATTTGACTTAGCTTCAGACAGATATGTACAAATTTTGCCGTCAATCATCGTCATCATTAATTTGTGACTAATTTCATGTCCTTGACATTTTGAGGGAACGAGAGCTTCAATTTCGTTATCCATTGCAGTTTTTTCATTTATGACAACGTCTTTGGTTTCTTTCACAAAACTAAACTGGACTGGACGGCAATACCTAGGTGAGCAGGGTTTTGGATTCACCCATACGGTATCACCGTCAGCTGTCAACTTTAATGGAACCAAAGAGGTCATAAATATGCTGGAATCATCTTGACCACTATGTTTTGCTTATATCTACTTTGGTTAGATGCACCGTCAAATCCCCACTTTGATATTAATATCAATTGTTTATCTTGTATCGCATCAGGACTACGAATAGTTTCAAAAATTCTGTTCACTGTTAAATCTAGTAACGCTTGTAGTGCAATCTTAGCAAATGAATCCGTTACAGTCACAAATGTCTTCGGAGGGTAGCACTGTAGCTTAGCTTTTTGCACTTTATAGTAAGACGGATATATCTCCTTTGAACCTTCTCGAATAGTCGTTTCCCTTAATGTGATATATTGCCATTTCGATAGTTTTAATGAAAGTAGCAAACCCAGTGCTTTTTCTGGTGAAACTATTATTGAAGGAGCTGGTTTGTTCAACATTTCCTTGATTTTTCCTGCTGCTTCTGGATTTTGGAGCATATGTACAATAACAGATGCAATATCCTCATGACCATCTCCTTTCAAAAGTGCTGCAGCTGAATAAGCTACTTCATTAGGGTCATTGCCTATAATTATGTTCATCAGATCGTCTCTTCTTCTGCTTGTTACTTAGATCTTCAAACGGCTTTCGAGATCTTTTTGTCATCGTTGAAGTTGATTTCATTGTTGAAGTTGATGGTACAGGTTCAGGTACAGGTTCTGTAGAAATATTTTCACTTGTTGATTCTTGAATGAGCAAATTGGTTTGCACGCAGTTTGGCCAGTCAATATTTGCCTCAAGCCAATTACTGTAATCACCTCTAAAAACTTCACTTTTCCTGTGAGATCGTAACCATCTCTTTTGAAATGCCCGTGTAAATCTTCGACAAATTTCTTTCACGGTAACACTGTCTTCATCTGAAAGGCTAGACCCCAGTCGAATAACAAGTGTGTTGAACAATATTTCATGATCGAAAGACGAAGCATCCTGATTGCTCAGAATAACAAACAAATAAAAATTTGTAACGATGCTTTCCATTATTCACGATCACTGAGTAAAAAGACACGGTAGGATTAGGATAGATGTTAGTATTAGAAATGCTCTAAATGAACTGAAGTTGTGAATCCAATGTTTGACTATTTATTGTTATTGACTAATGATGGTATCACATTTATCTAATTACTTTCATTAAGTTAATCCTGCACTAATTGCTAAATTAGCGAGTACCCCAAATTATTTTGGTACTTATCCTTTTAACTAGGTATATAGGTATTAAGTTTTATTAATCATTAGCTAATGTGGACTTGAGGCATTAGACAAGATTACGTATTACGTAATTCATAATTACCATGTCATTTCAAATGAAAATCACAAAGTAGGTAATACGACTTTGTGATTTCTTAGAATGTTTTGGTCTAAGCATAAAAAATATTGTAAGTTACACTTGGCATAGCCATATTTAAGCATTCAAATGTACATATCATAAACATTAAATTTTTTTTAAATTTGAGGATTTTTAAAAAAAAAATCGCAAGTGATTTCGCAATATTAAGTATGTCAAAAATTCACAAATAAATAGTACTATAACAGTGTGCAAGGATATAATGGCCAACCTTTCGATTCCAGAGATATCCTCATTTTTCATGTCAGCTCCATACATTTTTTTCTTATAAAAATTATAACTCTTCCATTTGTGCACACAATTACTTCATATGACATTTTATAGAACAGTAATGATCAGCAGAAGTCATTTCCAGCAAAAAAAATAACATTTAAGAAATCGAGATCCTATGTCTTCTACAGCCGATTTTCGATCCACTGTGCGTCATCGCGTTATTTGTACCACGTCAAACAGATTGATTGCTTTTACTAACATTACTATTACCTATAAGTAACATCGACGCAATAATGTGGGCGAATAAAACAAATATGTACCTATCTGAAGATCTTGGGGTAATATCTGGGCACAACTAAAGCTATATTTGATAAATAACTTCCATTGAATCACTAACTCCTCATCTTCTGTCTTTTTCGTGTGTTAGTGACCGGCAAAAAACTCTGGTATCAGAGTATTTTTGCCGCCCATAGGCCACTGACTTGGTTTAACATGCCGTCGAGAAGCGCACTCAAAACTATTTGCATTCTTTTGTTTCTTGGCTTCTATTGGCACCGTAGATACCAACAGTATCGTAGATGTTTTCTTGATAAATGGCATCGTGCAATAGTGGTATTTTCAACAGGTGCATATTTTTTAAACGGAATACCTAAAAATGCTGTAGCCATGTATCATATTCTACAGCCACAGTTAGCTACAGGTAGGTACAGCAATCAGTCACGTCAGCGCCTGGACCGAGCCGCGGTGTAACTGATTGATTGCTCACCGACCGGCGCCGCTGATGAATCGACTAGCAATTATTATTACTGTCGATAGTGGTTACCAGATTGGGATGGGAAGATACATCAACATACAATGTATGTTGTATGTTTGTGTATCTTCCCATCTCGATTACTTACATAATAAAAACTAGCGACCCATCCCTGCTGCGCATGGTTTTTACGCCTTGAAAAAACATCGAGATTTCTTTATAATTAAGTTTAATATTAATTTATTATACACTAAAACATACCGGAAAAAAAAGTAAATAATGTTGAAAACCGCATTAAAATCCGTTGCGCCGTTCAGATTTATTTACCGGTTCTCTAGTCATTTGCATAAAATTATAAGACATAATATAACATAGCATACAATTGTTTATCCTAATTATATGTATTTACGCATAACATTATTAACGTATAAAAGCTTACGCATAATTTTTTAAGCATAATTTCACTACTCATAATAATGTTTAAGCATAATTTTATTTGTGTTCTTTGGAATAAAAATAATAAACCCTAATACGTATAACTCATATAAAAATAAACATATTCGAGGCTCACGGATGGCCCAAGGGACACCCCCGCCGCACCTTATCCGAGTAATTTCCAAATTATAATAAATAATGTTTATATTTTTGGCTCATGATTCATAGACGAATACATATTATGCCTTAAAAATTTATACAACTCCAAACTATGCCAAAACAAGTTAGCCCATAAGATAATTATGTCGACTAAACTATATGCCAAAAAAAAAATACGGCAAAGTATTATTATACCAACAAAACAGTTATGCTAAAATAGTTATGCCAAAGTATATTAGGAAAAGGAACATTATGCGGAAAGCAGGGCCCTTATTTATCCTCCCACTGGAACGTCATATAGCAATTACACCAACGCAACGGAGTAAAAAGTTACTACATGTGCTGATTTCCGTCCATCCTGTGCGCGGTGGACATCGAACGAGTGGCAATGTATCACGCACGCTAACGCACGTCACGCAGCGTCAAGACACTTCTCCATAGTTCCATAACTCCATCCACACGCACTTTCTTGGCAATTTTTGAGTCTATGATTTTTTTGAAATAAATCCATTAAAATAGAGAAAACGGAAAATGTTGAAGTGTCAGAAGAACATCGCGGTCACACAGACCGACAAGAAAAGCGACTTTAAGGGTGCACTAGTCGACGGCTCGAACTCGTTGGTGGGCGTGACATGTATGCAAATTAGTCGAATTATTTATTTATTTTGTTTTATTTATCTAGTTTTTATTTATTTATATATATATTTAGTGCAATATACGATGACTTACTCGTATAACGAAAACGAGCGCGTAAAATGTCATGAACAGACCTACATTAAATTATTTGAATTTTTGAATCCATTATCTATTCATGTATAGTGCCTATTTTGCCATTTTTTTACTACATGCGTTATTTATTTACGTACAAAGACGAGTTCAAATTTGTGTTGAAATATGGAAGTTTCGACGCTCATATCTTCCAAACCAATAAGTTTTTCCAATTCTGCTTCCATACAGGACGAGATGATGACAAGACAAATTGATATAACTTTTAGTCTTGAACGTACACCGTCAAACAGACGAACAGATATGTATAGATGGATTATTATAGCAATGGATAGGTAAATAAATTTGTTATTGCCAGCACACAGTCATAAGAATGATCATGCGAGCTTGAAAGAATTTCTGCTAGTCCCATTTGTTCCATTAAACAAGGCAAGAAGGTAGGTGTTGAAAATTAAATACTGTAGAGGCTCGTGTAGACTAGCGCGACTTGTCGCGTGACGCGACACCGGTAACTGTTCTACCGTGAAGTTTTCTTAGAAATTGTTTTGTTGACGCTTGACTTGTTGAACTTCTTACAATGAAAAATTCCAAAATAAATGACTTATGCTTTACCATTAAATCAAGATATAAACTAACACTAACCAACCCGAGAAATACCCTTCTACATACAATACAAACCACTACAAAGAACAATCAAGGGGAGAAATGCCACAATGTGTGGTTTGCGGGCCGTTAGTGGTAACAAACTAACAGGCCACAGTTAGTAGTGCACAGACTAACAGACCACAGGTGAATAACATAGGGCTACTAATACTGCAGTGAAACAGTAAGTTATACTTTAGCATGTATATTTGGGTGCACCGCAGTACAAACCAAATACCTTACTAACCATGTGAAGTACATATAGTAAAAGGTGACTAAGGAATAGCGTCATTATGTCTATCTTCATTTCTAATTCTCATGCCAAGACTAATATGAATAATAAAAATTGTAATTTTATGCAGAGACTTTAAATATTATTAAAAGTTTTGTCTCGGACTTTGACCAATCAAAGTGATTTGGGACCACGTTAAGTAGACCGTTACTGCTAGCCGCTTGGGTTCTGGATTTGTGCCCGGATAATGGCCATAGGCTCGCACCTAATAGGTACCTACGTGGCACTTAATGTGTTTTGGAACGTGAGTGTACTGTTTGGCGAACCCTTCTTGGAATACAAGCATGATGTTTTATCATAAGAAGAGAATGGAATCTCCCGTACATGTTTAGCAGTGACCGTTTATAGTCATAGATAGAATAATCTTTATTATTTACATCATAAAAGTTACAGATATAATGCAGAAATTTTACATAGGGCAACACAATGGGCGGTGTTATCGTTAAAAGGAGCTTTTAAAGACAAACTCATAACATTTATTTCAATTAAACCAATTACAAGCACTTTTGACATTTAGTCAGAAAGTTGAAGCTAGTTACCCATTCTAAAACGTAGATCACTATAGAGAAGAACGGGCAAGAAATTCGGAGTAAAAAAATAAATAACTATTAATACAACTAGACATATAAATTAATGTAGATATAAAAGCTCTGCAAAAACAATTTCGGTATTAAATCAATTGGGGAAGGATACCCACGGGATGTTATGACGGACATAAAACTAAGAGATTCCTCTAGACCGTCAATAAGTTTGTTACGACAGTTTGGGCCAGAGGAATAAATGCTGTATAGCAGTAATCGTGCGGAAAGTTAGGAAAAGAGAGATAAAATATTGTTTGAGAAAGACAAAAAAAAATGTTGGTGATGAGAATAAGCTAATTTTTATGTCTTCTGTGTGTGTTATAAAACACTCCACAAGTGACAATACATATATTATATAATACGTCTGTTGAAGCTTTGCCGAGTGGTTACTATTTTGACCATGGCTTTTACAATTCTTTTAAACATATTTCGTGTTCACACACAGTATTCACAAGAGAAGAAGTGTAATGAAGAAATATGGTCAAAAAGATGGTCAGATAGCAGCTTCCTTCAGTATTAAATTAACTTTTGGAACGTCGAGTAAAGTATTCCATAAATAAACAATCGGATCAATTCCTTTCCAGATAGCATATACAAAAAGAGGCTCAGAATATTTTTTTAAATAGGCATACTATTAATATCAAAAGAAACCGATATTTCTTTTCAAATTGGAATCCCAACAATACCTGTTACCAAGTCTAACAAAATAGGCGTGAATTTGTTTTTGATATAAAGCCTTGGGGCGTCGGAATACAATAAGCGCTTATTTCCCTCAAGTATTGTTCGTTATCGGCACCCACACAATAACAAAAGCTAAAAGAAAACAGTATTTATACTGGGATATTATTTTCTTTTTTGATGTTTTTTACCTACAATCTACATAAGCAATGGACAAGTTTATTATATATTTTTTGTAGAGCATAAGGTTTTCTCAAATTACTTTCGCCAGTAAGACGTTGGTTCAAAAATTCACTAATTCTTATTCAATAAGGCACATTCGGAAAGTACTAGCACTGAACCTTACTGCCGCCTAAGAAATTTTTAGTAATCTGGTTTGGAGATCTGGTGAAATTGAATGCACATGGTACTTTTTGAATTTGACACTCAGGTTAGCACTGCTGTGTCCTCGATGACCGATCTACTTTACGATTCAGCAGTGCCTCTGAACACTTTCACAAAAAAAAAAAACAATTAATACATAAAAAAATAATTATAGTTTTAGTTTATAATTACAATAATTTCTGATAATTAATAAAATCCTTCAAAATAACGAGAAACTTAGTGTTACAAACTAAACTAAAACTTTTAATAGTATTTTACGTTGAGAATTTAATTTCCAAAGTTTTAAGTCTGTTACATTGTCTGCGGTTACAAACAACCACAAGGGTTGTTGAGGTCTACAATTTAGTTAACATAAACGAAAATAATAAGCAATGCTATTTAATAAAAGTATACAGCGGAAGTGTTAGATACACTTTCGAAAAATCCAGAAATTTCCGTACCTATTTTTTTTAAGTAAAGCCAAACCTATCGAGAATGTCAGCGTTAATTATTGTTACTGACCCTGACTGTATTCGGTTGTTTTTATTAGCTAGTTTTGTCTTTCCATGTAAGTTATCTCTGTTGAGAATAAATCTCTTGTCCTGTTAAGGATCGGCATATTATTTAGTCAATTCCTAGACGGTATGAACCTAGATTTTGACCATCTATATCCATTCACCCGATCAAATTCTCAATTCGTAAGCCATTGTTATACCCGGATTCTTATTCAATGTCAATTGTATTTGATTATACCTACAAAGTGTCAGAACTTCATGTTCACCTACATTATAATTTAACTCCACTTTCAGGTTTTACGCGTTACAGTAATAAAGACAATACAATTATTATTTGTGTTCCATTTCTTTGTGAGATTCAATAGTACAAAGTACTCGTTTGTGTGACATATGTCTTGTCTTGTCAAGGTAGTGCGTGTAAGGTCCCTGGTATTTTTTGCTACCTGTCTAAATCTAACGAAATTATTTTAGCTGTATCCAGAAAATAAATCCTAATAAAATAATGTTCTTTATTTTCTCTTCATTCTATAAATGAATCAGTACATTTAAATTCGTTATTAGCTCAGTAAAAGCCTCTCAGTGTTTGATGAATAAATTATTAGTTTTGATTTTACTTGATCGATTCTTTATTTTTGGTTGCTATGAATGTCATTCCCAAACCAAGCTCTAATAAAGCAGTAGAGAATAATTATTAGATACAAGCCGAGTGACCGATAGGATTTTTCTCATCGGAAAAAATGATGAACTTCCATACAAACTTTCATCCCCGAGACGGGAGTTTTCAAAAATCCTCAGTGCTCACCTTCGTTATATATGGAAGTCTTGAGCAAAATTGCAAGTGTCTCAGTCTGTCAGTGACTTAAAAATATATTTAGTAGATTTGCTTTATAGGTACAGTCACCGGCACGTAACTTGGCAAGGGTTTAGCGTATTGGGAATAAGTTTACGCATGTTACACTTAGTGTAACAAAAAAAAACAGTTTTATTGCATGCCATTATTCTATGGTTATTGCTATAATTTATTTTTTAACATGTTTATTAAGAAAAACAAGTGAAAACGAATTCTGCGCACCTACTATTCTTGCCAAGTTACGTGCCGGTGACTATAATATAGTTTAAAACAAAATCAGCCACAAAACAATCTCTAATCGCTACAGGTTTCCTAAAAACTCATTAAATTCCGCTTTAGCTGGAAGAGCACTGATTACATCACGACAAAACAATGTTATGCAACAACCTTTTACACAGAATCAGTTAATTATATTGCGATATGGACCACGCTAATGAGTATTATTATTTAAGGTAAATGAGAGTGTCATCGGAAACTGTATTAATTGATGCATGCACACTCATTGATCATTAATTATCAACTGATGATTACCACAATTTGTAATGCACGATGCGTATATATTATTGGTTTTTGTTTTCAATTAATTAAATTATTAATCAAGATTAAATAACACGAAATATTGTAAAATATCAATGGGCCATCTATTTTATCAGATTCTGATAAGAGAGACCCTTCAGTTGTCTCCAGTCAGTTTGACATCTAGTTTTAAAAGTCCTCAAAAACATTAGCGTGTAAAATTACCTAAATGATCATTATATTGGATGGTCCGTTTATAGTGGTCCAAAAGGATTTTTTAAAGCCTCTCGCTTAGGGCTTTCCGGAATACCCCCATTTATGTTCAGTGATTAATTATAGTTTAGGAGAAAACTTAGCTCAAAGGTAGACATTTTGTTCGAAAATAAAATTCGTTCCAGATTTTCAGTCCTCAAAAATTTAATGAAGGAAGTGTGGCAAAGACATGTAAAACCAAGTATTTTCACTCAGTTGCTTTTTTTACTTATGAACGGGATTTTCAGTTTATTTCCAATAAAGAAGAAGGTACGTACCATATCGAGCTTCCTCCCCCTCGGGTGCCTGCGCCGTGAGGGTGGCCAGCTCCTTCTCCAAGTCGACCTGGTGTTCGCCAGAGTCCCATGATAGCAGCCCTGTAACAATGAAGGAAAACATTAGGTTGTGGTATGTATGACGTAATGCTTACGTATGCTGGTCGCTATTTTCAATGTTGACCACCTAGAGATATAGTTGTACAAAGATGTCGATAAATCTTTGTACAACTATAGCTCTAGGTGGTCAAAATCGGAACTAACGCCGCCGTCTTGTTCCGTCACTACAATTTCACAAATTTTTACCAAAAACCCTGTCAAAAGTACATACCTAAGTTTAATATTCATGATTTAATTTTATATTGTTTTCATCAGTGTGTTGTTTTAAAGATTTATTTTAACAAGACTGTCCCCAAAATTGTCCAAGTCCTGACCACATTAAGTGGAAAAACTAATATAGCATTACTAATGAGAGAGATAAAATACAAAATAACTTTGATCGTGCCTCGTAAATAATTCCAGATAAAAACTAATTAAAACTACCCGCCAACTGCATTAACATCATATTCTCATACAAAACACCTTGACAACATTAATATGAACAGAACATAAATACGCGAGAATTTAAAATTAAATACACGTGCGAAGCTGCAGTACCCTAGAGGAAGTAATGAAGGAAATTATGCGCTCCGGTACATACGTACGTAGCACGTGTACATGGGGATGGGGCGGGTAGCACATGGGGGTGTGTTGCAAAATAGGGCTGGGTAGCGTATTTATTGTGTTGCAAGAAATAATTTATCGTAACGTGATGAAAAGGTTAAACATCACTAATTAGTGGTTGCGTAAATATAAGTAAACTTGATGTGATAGTGAATGTAGTTATATTAGTACCAGCTGTTGCCCGCGACCACGTCTGCGATCTAGGATGAAAAGTAGCTTATGTCCTTCTCTAGGTCCCAGGTTACCTATCTGTCAAATTTCATCCAAATCCGTTCAGTCGTTTTAGCGTGAAAGCGGAACAAACAAACAAATTCAGTTTTACATTTATTATATTAGTTAGTATGATCTGTGTATAGTGTTCGAGCTTCTTTTTGTATAAATAGACCAGACGTAAAGAAACAAAAAGAAAATATTAAATTGCTGGAGTTTCAGATAACAAAAACAATCAATTTCTTAATAAAATAAATCTAAGCAGATTTAAAGGATACACAAATAAATGAGGTAGATGAAGAGGCTCAACAAAATATGATTCTAAGAACCGTTTTAAAGAATGTAGGTAATCCGTTATTTTTTGACGATGGTAGCCATCTTGGATTAGAAGATTTTCAGACTCATCTAAATATTTAATGGATATCGAACATTTGGATATTTGTTTTATAATGGTTTGAAGATTAGACGGCTTTTTGTATTCGTTCTTTATTTGGACGTTAGTTTTATAAGATAAAAATGACGAAGGATTTTTTTAGACAAGGAATAAGAATAATACTTAAAACTGAGGTGAAGTAAGTGCAAAATGAAGAGAACCCATATCTGGCCAGGACTGAAGAAATGCTTGAATTCACATAGCTATAGGAATACAGCCAATTGATGATAACCCCTTGTAACACAGATTTTTGTGGCATGCAAAATAAATGATCAATTCATTTATTTTGTGCCACGCTATTTGCACTCTTAATTTAATAATCAGCCTATAACTGTGTACTTGTTAGTGTCAAATAAATATTACTTTCTCGTATAATATGGGCTTTTCACATGAATCAAAACAATCAATTATTGTCTGATTGCTAAACTGTGTCATGAATAAACCAAGAAAATCGAAGACATCTAGGCATTTTGAAATTAATATCAGTCCAGAGCAATTTCTCTTTCTTCTGTCCCTTTTCTCCTTAATTATTCAGACAATTGCGCCTTTTCTTCGACGGAAAGACGTTTTTTTAATCTTTTATTCATCTGCCTATCTGGGACAAGCTTGTGTCTTTTTGGAGAGTGGTTTATCTTCGTACTTTCTTATTATACGATGCTCGTAGATTTTGTTGAGTAATCTGTCCATTGACTGTCAATTAGATTCCAAATATATTTCAGACTTGTTAGTAAAATTTACTTAGACTAGTATATATTAATAATAATAATTGATTCAGTTTTTCACAAATAAATCTACAGTATTAATTGATCTCAATAAAAAAAATAACGGGTCGAATTAGGAACCTCCCCTTTTTTTACATCGGCTAAATAAGACTGATTTCATGACTAACGAGTAAAAAGAAAGCTAGCTTAGCATTATCACAAAATTGTGTCATAATTACACAAGCTCAACTCTAGGCAATACACATTCGTATCGTAACGCCCATATCTCCTGGACACACAAATATAGACAGAGAAATAAAACAATAAACAGTTGGCACTAGGGTCGTGCCGCAATACGTTTTAATTAAACCTCTGTGGATGGATCTATGTCGGCGAGAGAGCTTAGTTTCTGGCGTTAATTTTGCAATAAAAATTGCTGGAGTTTTAAGTATGTGTAGTGGTGGCACTTATTGGACATATCATCGGCTTTAGCAAAATCATGTTGGGATTTAGATGCCTGTCTCAATTTCAAAAGTGAAAATATTTTAAGTGAAAACTTGTTTAGGCGCATTGAGAAATTTTTGGTAGGGTATAAACTAATGGATTCGCGTTAACGACATGCTCGCGCTATAGTGCTGTACTATAGAATATAGATGGCGCTAATACCAGTTTTAAGTATTTTTTACTTTAATTATACTGTAAGACACTTTTGCTTTAAGGCGCTGATTTAAGGAGAAGTATCGGTACCGACGTTGATTGTTTTAGTCAAGGAACTGGAGAGTAAAATGGTTCAGGTGAAAAGGTTAGAAGTTTTCCGCAAATCGTTCATTCAGCCCAGTTCAGCCCAAGCGATTTAATTATGCTCATAATTACCTGAATCAAAATTTTAAAGCGAGGCAGGTTCTTTCCTAAACAATGACCCGACATTTATATTTATGCAACATATGTTCCATAGGTACAAACATCAGGAATATTTCGTGTATTCGTTAAAATTTTCACATTTCAAATAACTAGGTAACATTTATTGCGCTGAATGTGAAAATTGTTGAATTTTCTTTCTTTCTTTTCTTTTTTTCGCCTTTGATGAATATAAACTGTAACCATAACAAACAGACACTGTAACTCGAGGGTCGGGGCTGCAATACATTTTCATTAAACGTTAGAGTGATGGATCTCTGTGTGCCTCTCAGCCAGTAATTATTATACAGTATGATTAATGTTTAGTTTGTATTGTTGTTTATAAGTTTATTTATATTATGTTAGTTGATATTCTTTTGTTTATATTATGGTTATTTAGAATGCTTTTATCAATTACGTGGACTGTTGTAAATGTGTTTCTAGAGGTTTCATGTTTGCGGGAAGGTAGGTATTTTGTAGACGGTGGTCAAATGTCGTAAGGGACATTTAAATCTCTGCCCCTTACGACATTTGACCACCGTCGATATGGACACAGGTTTTAGTGGCGGATGATATATTAGGTTTGCAGTGTGCTTATGCAAATTAATCAATGACATAGTCGTCTTCTTATATGCCTTTATATGTTAGCTGCTAAACTTCGCAATGATCACATTGTTCACCACAATGACCAGCATTTAATCACCATGATGGAGCGATCACACCGTGGTTACCAAAGCAAGCAACCGTGAAATACTGGCAAACAATTTTTCAAATACCTAGTACCCCTATAATCACACGATCAAAGAAGACCCAATTTTCAGTCTGAAATGAAAAAAATAAATAAAAAAACAATACCGAAAACTGTGACATAAAAGGCATAAAAATAACATTTTCTAAAGAAAAATATCGTTGAAAATGTCCAAAAAGGTCGCAGATTGAAACCCCGAGGGCTACTGAAGGAAAAGTTAACGGAATGGAAAACTTTACAGGGCTTCTAATGGGTATTTTTGAAGAACGAAATGCTGTTATGAAAATTGTTTATTAAAAGAAATGGTTTTAGTAATTAGTTAAGGATTTTTTTGTAATACCTAGTTCTAATGTAGTTGTAACATAGCATGACTTAAAAAAAATGTGTTATGAGTGCGTTTGTGTCTAATCTTCGGGCTGTACTTAAGTACAATATTTATTTGCATTACATAATAATGTACGTAAATGTTTTATATACGTGCCATAGTCAGCACTAAGCTCTCGATTACAATGTTTTTAATAATTTTAGAATAAGATCTGAATGTCATTTAACTGTTTCAACACAAGATATTCAACATAAGTTCAAATAAAGAATTTTCAAAATCAAATCAAAATTACGTGGCAAAACATATTTATGTAGGCAGTTACCTAACTAAGTAATTGAAATACTCCCCTTAAAACCAGCACATTTTCCTTGAAGTTCGAAAAGATTTTATTTTAGCTTCCTAATTAGAGACATTTCTTGGAAAATGAAATTGGATTCTTTCAAAGGTTTTGGGTTAAATTCTACTTCTACTTTTTGTTTACATGTTCCGCTGTGGACATTTTTGAGACCAGAACATTATTTTCATCTTAGTCATTAAATCATTAACTAAGATTATAGATTGCTTAAGAAATATTCATGTCAAAATAATATTAAAAACGGTAGTTACGTTTTTTATTTCGTGTTTCATTATCCGCTAAGTTCTTAATGCTTACATTCTTGTATTTGGGAAGCTATGCACATACTAACCGTCAGTTTCTGAAAACCAATTTAATTTATTTTGTGGACTGTTGTTCTTTCAGTCAAATACTAAGGTTGCGTCCTATTTAAAGCGATCGTTGCACGAATACGCGGTTGTCGCGTCCATGTGTCATTTTTTGTTTCTGAACGCGTGGTCGCGCCGACAGATGGCGCTGTTCGGTTTTTCGAACAAAAAATGACATATGAACGCGACGATTGCGTGTTCGCGCGACGATTGCTTTTAAATAGGACGCAGGGTCAAAGTAGTTAGCATGAGACTCGGCAATTTTTTGGGTTCCATACCTCAAAAGGAAAAAGCGGAACCCTTATAGGATCACTCGTGTGTGTCTGTCTGACTGGCTGGCTGTCTGTCCGTCTGTCACAGCTGCTTGGAATCTACTAGACCAATTTAGTTGAAATTTGATACACATATAAATTTCTGTGACTCAAACACAGACGTGTAACGTACATAAATGAATTTTAATTATGGGGGTCAGTTTTCGGGGGCAAATTGGAAAATTAAAAAAAAAAGTTTTGCAGACTGTACCGTGTGACATATTAAATGAAAGAACTTGTTTTGAGGATCTCAAATATATTTTTTTTCCAATTTTAAAATAAATACTTTAAAAGAAATTTAAAAAATTGAAATGACATGTGAATTTGGTTTTAAGCTTGAATTTTATACTGTTTTCTTTTTCTCTACTTTTTTTGGTAGCTGTATTGTGTTGTTCACACTCTTTATTTCCAACCTGTTTTTAGAAGTGAATACTTCTAATATTAATTGGTTGTTAGTCTCACATACTATTTTTATTATGTTTATTTTTGCTGTAAGTCATCCATAGTTAATAAATAAATAAAAGATATCTAAGAAAATAGATGAAAAATTACCTTATCTCCGAAACAACTGGGACTAATTTAAAAAAAAGATTGATAATGGTTCTTTACTCATTTATTAAAGGAAAACTTATAAGAAGTCTATGGTCTTAAAATTACATGGTAAATTTATGGAAACCTTCATTGTGCGTGCTCCGACACTCACTTGGCTGTTTTTTCTGTTGACCTTTAAGAAACCGGGAGTAAGCCTGGCATGTTTCCCTAAGCCTAAAATAGTACGTTTACATCAAACACGAATTCTTAACTAATTTTATCCCGGTCCAGCCCTTATCAAGCGTTGCCATAGTTATGTATTCTGCAGAAAGGTCACGAACTTCGCTAAACTTAGAAACAAGTCGCTGATTGGAAGTCTTGGAGCGTTGGATTACGTTGCTTGAGAGTTTATTTATATTCTTGTAAATCTTGTGCTGTTTGTGACTCTGTATTCTAAGTATCTAAGTGAGGTTTATTTTACTAAATGTATTTAATTACTTAGTATAAATGGGAGGATTTATTACTCACCATTGGTTTTTATTAAGCTTTACTATACTTTGAGCTCATGCCGTGCAAGACAAGGAAAAAAGAGAGGAAAAACTTGTTGCTATCATAGCTGCTACTAACGGATCGCACCACTACTAGTAACTATGTCGCTATTAGAATAAGTAATCACAGCACAATTTTAATTAGTGGTACTCAAAGGTTTCTTTCCACTTACCAGGTACCTACTATTATTGCCCCACCCCAAACACATGTTAACGGATCTGTCCCTGAACCCCAAATGTGAACTAAATGTCGAAGGTGACCGGAACTGGGTTAATTGTAGGTAGCGAAGTGAACATGCTGGGAACTTGTTGCATCGCCACCGGATACTGCGAGAATGTTCCTAACTGAGAGTTGAACCAGCCTGTATATGGAGTGCCTTGTGGTGTGGGGCAAAAGTTTGTGATCGAACTACGTAGCGGTTTCTCGAATTTGAGACAAGACACATTTGACACGCGTGTCAGCTCTGGCATGACAGGGTAAGTTATAAACATCTCAACGAGGCCTTTCATTGTGATTGAGAGGTTTCTAAGTTATCTAAGATACTAAAGTTATGGTGAAAGAAAACATCTTATGGACTTGATTTAATGATCTAAAATCATAGTGGAAACAAAGCAATTTCAACCGCACTTGAGCGAACGGCACCTATGCTGTTCCACACTTGGGCGAACGGCACCGAAACAAAATTTTGTTAAGTGCGGAGCATAAAGTACATACTGGCTAGTGTTACTTAAATATAATACCTAAGGAGGTTTCATGCATGAAACCCGAAACTTGAATAAACTATGAATGGCTGCATTTGCATTATAACTCCTAGAAACTGCATGCAGCTCTGAAGTTTTGGAATTAAAACTCACATTTCCATATGAAGACACATTTACCTGAAATCTTGGCTGGAATGACTAAATAGGAGACGCTAGAGAACTTTTGAATGAGAATTTGAGAACACCTAATATCAGTTGAAGAAGTAACAATTCTTGCATCTCAGCATCGCATGACTTACCTTACCAAAAGTAACGAGTTTAATGTGACAAAGTGACATTTTCTACGTCACCATTTTCATCGTTTAATATGACAAGTTTCTAAGTATGTTTAAGTGTTAGTGTCTATAAGTAAGAATCACTTTAAAAAGGTTCCTATTAACAAAATAATCTGCAGAATTTACAAGGACATTTTCGAAAAAAAGGTGTAAAAAGCATAATTAAAAATATGGAAAAGCGATATCGTAGTTAATTCTATAACACGCTAGTTAGTGCCAGAATGACGCGTAATATTTCACAGAATTTGCAGCGCTGGCCGTTCAGTAAACCCCGGCTCATATATTAATTAACGCGCTAACTAGGCAGCCCAGATAACGCAGATTTTAGCTCAACTATGACCTATTTGTTCGAAAACTGGTGAATCTATCATCAATTTTCTATAGAACAGGGATTCGTGACGCAAATAAAATATCGTGGAATTTACTACCCCATGACATAACTTTTTTTTAAATGTTTTGGCAAATTTTTAGACATACCATTTTTGTACATTTCGAGGTCGTAGCACAGATTACGCAATGTAAATTGACATCAAGCCATACAAGAAAAAACTTCTACTGCTTGGGTACGAGGCTTTTGGCTACTTTGTATGGGTATTTTATGTCAGGTTGTTGAATGTGCGTTTTGTTTGTGCAGAATAAACAATTTTTCTTTCTTTTTTTTCTTCTTTTAGTTCTGGTTGGGACAAAATTGACTAGTTTCTGCCTCAAACATTGTTTGCAAAATATATAATTGACGCTTCTGTGTAATTCCAATTAAAAAGCACATAAAAAGTATAATGAATACTGAACTACAACAGTTACATTTGCATACTTACACACGAAAACTATTGTTTTTGAGCATTTTACTTCAGTTGCGGAAGTGTCGCGTGACGAATGATAAGCAATTAAAAATTTACTAATTACTAAATTGTTATCAAGTAATTACCTGTATCCTGAAATAGTCATGCATGACTGTCCGAAAATGGCCAAGAAAACTATCCTAAACTAACCAAATTATGTACAGGTAAGGAATATTAATAGGTATGTTAAGCACCCTAAGGTTAATTTTTACACGCATCTTTGTATTTTTCCGACTACGTCATTGTCTACATTTTTAAAGAAAATTATAGTTTGGTTTGGGGTTTGGTTTGGTTTCTTATCAATATTGCTTCTTGGCCGTACCTATTAATTAACCAAAAAAATGTGGGTGTAAAATGACAAATATGAATGATTGAACATTGAAATGAAGCAGTTATTGACCCTAACTTCGATCTCAGTAGGCTTCAAAACAATATCTTGTACCAATTCTAACTTGATTGCCCAAACACAATGTATACGATCCAAACCTAGTTACTTAACCCAGTTTCCCTAATTAATTCAAACGAAACAAAACACATGGTGTTCTGAGAAAATTCGTTCACCTTACATAAGTTAACTACACAATTAATCAATTCGCGTGTACAAATCTGGTATTCGGATCCGGCCGATTATGTATGTACATATATGCACATAACTATGCAAGTTTTTTGTATGCTTTCATCAAACAATTAATGAATATTTAAGGAAAAAATTCTGCGTTAATAGAGTCGTTTAAAAATGAATTCGATTTATTTATTTTAGTATCGACACGATATGCTTCGTACAACACTTGACATGGTTTCTTAAAAACGTGTTTGGAAGCGTTGAAGGCCATTAAACATTAATTGGGTATAAATGAGAGGAAAGCAGGAATTCCCTGCTGTGCAATAATCTACCACTAAGTTAGAGTGACGATTTTGTAAATTCTTCAGGGAATATGTGGACTGAAAGTGATTAAAGAAGGGACATTTCGAATAAAAATAAAAGATCCCTGAAAAAAATGTTAGCAGCATGGAGCTTCGTCAAATTAAAAATGTTTGCCCTTAACATGTCAGATCTTGACCATTATGTAAATAAAGGGTGGCAAATTAAGAAGTATACAACTTTAAATTTAGATTACAAACGAAAATTACCGCATATTTTTCGATAAGTATATTATTCAGGCTTGGCAATTTATTCGGTGAATAAGACATGCGTAATCTGCTACCTTTGCTAATTCTTAAAAATGCGATCGGTTTTCATCGCATTTTTCATAAAATTTTCGCATTTTCGCATACTTTATTTGGGATCCCACTAACAAAGTCACAAATATTCTGCTTTTCGTATAAAGCTTGACCATGACATGTCCCTTTAGATAACCCCACAGAAAAAATTAAGGACGCGTCTCAAAATCCTCAGTGATCAAAATGGTATTCGTTACTCATAATGATATGTTTGAAAAATTGGGTCGTTTTTAATTAAATTCGTTTAAGAACTTCAGGATAAAATAATTAAAAGTATTGCGGTGGTCATGGTCTTATAGACTATGCATAACAAATTTGGCGTATTTTAACTAAATAATAGACACCAAACAACTGCAGGCGTCAAATCAGAATGGGGGCTAAAAAAGTTGTTTACTTCCTAATTGGCCACCCTGTACTTATGGAATTAAACAAGGGCCTTCCCCATACACCTATTTATTTAAAGGCCATAAGAATAACATTGTACATAGAACTCATTCCAACTTACTCTCACGTGAGCCTTCCCGAAAATCTAGAACACTGAACGTCCGAGTAATTAAATTAACATCTTCACTACCAAATTCAAGCCCACCAATCCCGGTCCCGAATTCCAAATGAGAATGAAAACTAGCGCTCTCATTGGTAAACGAATCTTTCTCATCGGTCGAACCAAATAGCAGTTTATTCATTAGTGGCTGCTGTCAATAGAACAAAATTGTGGTAAAATACGAAAAGAGGTCGTTCAGAGGGAGAGAGTGTATAAATAGGAGGGAGTCTCGACCTCTGACCGGGTTATCCCTAAACAAAGAGGGGGGGGTCATCGCCCTTAGTGTCGGATCTCGTTTCGTTCTATTTTTCTAGAAACCTCTTGTGTATAAAGTTGTTAAGTCAGTTTGTCCTCTTTTGTGTGTGGTTTTTAGAATGTGTGTGAAATTAAAATGTTATTGTTGTTGGGAGTGTAAGGGAAATGGAGTGAAACAGCTGTTTTTCCAGTGCAAGCTTGAGTTCGATAGACATGGAATATTGTGGTTTTTCGTCTCTTCATTTTCTTTGGATGTTGTCAGATTATAGTACTAAATTAGGTACAATTGTCTGTTTTTGAACATTTTTTTATTGATCTACCAACATTCAGGAGAACTCAAGAGGCGGTTGTTCTGAAGTCTATATCGTCACAATCAACTAATTAATCATATTAAGTAGGTAATGCTTAGCATAAGAATTATCAGCATAACCATTGCTGAGACACAGGCCAGGACCTCTGTCAAAGGTAGACGGCCACAATCCACCACGCGGGCCCAGTACGGGTTGGTGGACAGCTTAATGCTTATTCTTCTAATATTGATCTTAATACGCTAGCCCAGAACTAGCTATGATTACTGTAATAATCATTAACTGTAGTATATATTAACTTCCATTTTTATGCTAATCAATGCAAAAAATCTCAAAAAAAGAAGTAAATTTTAGAACCATTAAAGTCAAAACCTAAAAATATACCTGTCCAGAAAAAGCCCCAAAAATCCTCTTCCCTCACAAATATAATTGTTTTGCTGAAGACAGCCTCCATTCCATTACCATCTGATTTGAATACACCAACTTTCTCAGCGCCACAATATGGCGCATGGCGTCGAAATAGTTCCGTATAATTTACTCCTTCGTTCTTGTTCGTAATGTCTTGTTGATTGCTAGGCGGGTAGTTTGGTGGAGGCGCCCTTTTTGTTTCGATAAGAAATGGGTAATTAATGGAACTGTTGTTGAGATTTTGTTGCGATAAGTTATGTCTTTCTTGTGGTGGAATGTATTCTGGGTTGTTGATTAGGTTAACGTAGTTTAAAAGTATGGTGTGTGGAAAAACATGTAGCGGAAAGATCCTTTTATTTCCATCTACCTATTAATTTACATCATAGTGTTGATTAGTAAGTAGAAGGAAACAAAATGGATTTTCACTAACTCAGTATTTTTCAGAGTGGTGTATTTTGGTGTCTAAAAAAAAATCTCGAAAGAAAAAATCACATAACCTAATTTTCCCCAGATTAAATGGTTATAGTTTTTCATAGAAAGTAGCCGGTATTCATCTTTTCTAGGTAGCTTCTGCCCACGATTTTGTGCGTGTTACATTTCCCCTGACGTCGCGTCGCATCGCATCGCCTGCCCGCGCTATTACTTCTTTTTTGCTTAGCGTTCTTTCTGACCCCTTTTTTTCTGCACGCTAACCGTCTTAGCGTGATGTTGAATAGCTTATAGCCTTCCTCAAGAATTGGGTTATCAAATGCAAAACATATTTTTCTAATTCGACTGGTAGTTCTAGAGATTAGCGCGCATGGATAACTATAAGACTAAAACATTTGAAACACACACAGCCATTGTTTGTTCTGTACCCCAACCCCGAAAATGCTAACATGACCTTAGACTCGTATCGATCGCAACAACTTAACACGTTCCTTAATAACGAAGTGCTATTAATTATTCACGTAAGCGTTTAAAATCCCGCTTTAAAGCGCTTAATGAAAACATCGCTACATCGCTTACAACCTCGTAAAGTGGAATATTTTACATGCGCATGAGTTTATAGGCTCTTAAGTCTTCGTTAAGAGGGTCTAGTTATTGTGAATTTTGTGTGGAGAAACATTGTTAGACGTGTTAAGTCTTTACTGTTGAATTATGTGTTTCGTAGGGATTTTGTGCCTGTGTTTAGATGCTTTTAAAATTTCATGTGAGTGCCTGAACAACCTTTGACATCTAAAGTCGTCAATAACTGGCACGTATTGACAGCGTTTGTGCTAAAACACTTTATATCTTTATTCTGTAGTTCAAGAAGAGAGTGATAAAGAGTCTTAAAAGTCTCTTGCTTTTTTTTGTGAGAGTTTCACTCATCCTTCATTTTTTTATACTGGCAAATGATTTTTTAAATTTAAATGGAATGTTGTTGATTATTTAATTTATTGTTACAGAATTATTGACATGAAGTTTTTTTAAATGCGTAATGAATTTTAAATATGATTTTTATTTATTCAGACTTACAATGGTCTGCAATACTAATAACAAAATGGCTTAGCCTACGTTAGTACTAAATAAATTAAACAGAACGGGTCCGGTTTGCAAGCGCGCACATTAGCGGGCTGTCTGCCCGGGCGGCTATTGATTGCAGGATAGTGTTGGGACTGCCACGCAGCCTGCGGAGTAGCGAGGCAGATTTCTTACGCCACAGTGCATCGAAGCCGTCAGTGCGTGCGTCTGCAAACATTGCCGAGGCAATACAAAAGCGCGGCAATCGCAGCAATACCCTAAATGTGTAATGTGTTTATTTTTTTATTTACACTGTAATATAAGTAGCTCATAGCTAAGTAATAACAGCCGCACGGATCGATGCATCTGGTTAAGCTACGCTTGCCGGGGTTGGTCCGTGGATGGGTGACTATCTTTACATACCGAGACTCCTCCGTGCCTCGGAAAGCACGTTAAGCCGTTGGTCCCGGCTGTCATTCGTGGATCTTTGACTGTCGTTACGAGTCGTCAGAAGCCCGAAAGTCTGATTCCAGTCTTACCAAGGGGTATCGTATTACCCAGTTACTAGGTTGTGGAGGTCTGATAGGCAGTTGTTCCATGTAAAATACAGGTATTCAGCTGCATCCGGTTAGACTCAAAAAAAAAAAACTAAATTCAAAAGTCATTTATTCAAACTAGGCTGAGAATCAGCACTTTTCGAACGTCAAAATTACATAAGACAGTCCCCCAAAACGCCCACCCTTCACCACTTCCTAGTGCTTTAGCTGGGAAGAAGAAGTTTATTACAAACTCCCCAGCAGTACAGCTGTCTGTTCAGTTAGAAAAAATTGATTCTATATAATAGTATGCAAAATGATATTTACATTATGCAGCACAAAACATAATTTAAATTATAAAATTAATAGCCATATGACAGCTAGTACACGCCAATATACCAACCAAAAACATAGAGAACTATAATCAAGCAGAAATAAAGATAACTAACGAAAACAATATCTAAATAAAAGCCTCCAGGCAGACTGCAAGCCGACCCCAACAAAGTTGGGAAAAGTCTAGGCAGATTGCAGATTGATTTACACTGTTATATTATCAACACAATGTATTTTTTTATGAAATAAATGACTAATCAAGTTATGCCAGAAGACTTCCTAATCTGAGTCTTCTCATCCACCTATTCTTCATATATAAACAATAAAACATAATAATTCTTCATAATAACAATTATTCTAGCATAAAAATATAATGATCAGTATAACTTCCACAGCAGCCTGCTATTCTAAGCACGTCGTACTTGTGAAATATTGAACGTGTTTCCATACTCGCGTGACTCTAATTAATTTAGCATCATATTTACGATGAAATTTCAATTGAAAACCGCTACTAATATTTTTTACCCGCCGTTCAAATTTAATATCCCCACTGGCAACCCAGTCGCGTAATTTACTTTTTTCAAATTAAAACCGTTGAGCGCGATGTTTTGCATAATTCAATGTGAGAGCGAGACGCGTCGTCTCTAATAAAGTGACGTCAGTCTATACAGTGCTGCCAGCAATAAATGAAAAAAGTCCCGAGATTTTTTCCCTTTTATGCTTCGACATTTTTTTATTGCCCAAACTCTGTTAGCATGTTGGTGTACGTTGAATAATGTATTTAATGGTAGATTGAATATTGGATGTGGTTATGACCGGTGTATACCCTGAAAAATACAACGTAAATCTCTGTTTATGGCTTCGCTTATCATCAAAATTATTAATTGATATTGTTATGCTTCTCACTGCGCAAGATTCTGCCTATGGCTGCCCATTTAAGTACACAATGTAGTTAATAGTAACTATAAAAGAGTAGGTACTGACTGTGTTTGACAGCATATATTGTCAGTCACTTACATTTTCTACTGAAAGAGAGTTATTTCCAGTCAAATAGAATTTCTATCAGTCGTTTTTTTTTTTTAGAAAAATATTCATTCGAAATATTTCTAGAGAAATATTTCACAAAAACTATTTTTTATTCCACACACATAACAAAGATTCTGTGAACCATTTGTGGCGTATCCAGGACACAGAGGTGGGAAATGTTCCAATAAAGAACTCTTACTTCAAGGCAATGAATAAAAGACGAAGCCAAGGATATTTTATTTATCCCACCTCTAGCGTGTGGGGCCATAAGAGCGGATTTGGAGCGGTTTAAACGAGCATTAGATGCAATGAGAGAGGTTTAAAGTCAAGTGTGTTTTATGGCTTAATAGAAATCGTGCTCCAGTTTAAGCTCCGATATTTATTGATTTGGTTTATTATAGCGATAAGAAGAAGTGGAAGAAATTGCTTGCTTTACGACTAAGCTTGAGTTTAGTTAAATAGGAAACGAAAACAAAACCCTATCAGAATCAATTATATTAGAAAGAAAGAAAGAAAATACGTTTATTTGCGGCACATCCACGCAAAACGGCCATCGCTCAGCGTAATGCTCGACCCTATGCCAGACCTTAGACAGAGCCCCAGCGTGCGCGCGATTATAAATTAATGCAAAGTATACCGATACCAAAGCACAGAATCGGTCGAAGTGGCGGTGCTTGGAGGGGGCCTATGTCCAGCAGTAGACGTCTTTCGGCTGAAATGATGATATCGGACCACAAAATGGCTCAAGAAGCAATAACGCTTATCCCTCACACCCTTGAACCGCAAGTTATCGATGAGGCCAAAATAAATTTAGTCATTGTTATAGAGTTACTACTTTCCAACTATGAATACGAACGTGATCAAACATTTGGGTGCTACATACGGATGTAGAAACAAAACTAAAATCTCAAACTATAGTCTATAGAAGAAGCTTACAATTTATTTATTACATCAAGAAAATCTTTGTCATTCGATTGATATTATTCATAAAATGAAAATGATTGTAATGCTTGAATAGTAAGCGATGTATTAATAATAATAATATTAATATTGTGTACCAAGCGTTTGGTAGACTTAGATTCGATCATAAAATAACAGGTATCTATATCGTAACTGGTACTAACTTTAATGCTCCCAAAGAAATAAAGGAAAATTCTTCGGTTAATAACAATAAAGTTATTTTAAGGTACTATCTTATTTGACTGTCACCTGGTCTCAAAACTACTGAAGAACGAACATAATATTGCACCTATTCGCTATTTATTATGTCCAGTACACTACTTTTTACCCACATTTATGGGAACTTGTACCTCGTGTTATTTTTCGTAATAATAGGTACAACAGAATATTCTTAAATCCATTTATTTAACCCTAAATGGTGAAAAACGTTTACGCCTTGTTTAATTTATGGGCACTCGTACTAATCCCGCAGTTAAGGGTCCTAAATAAATCTGCCACTCAAAAACATGCATAATTAATTGCAGTACCTACACGAAAAAATATTTATAAACGAATAGGTTTACCGTTAAAACCAATTACTTCAAGCCAAACAAATAAATACTGAAACCAGTATATCGCAAACGCGATCTTATTAAAATCCTGACCGTCTCTTCGACCTTTATTGCAGACAAAAAGAGCAATAAATACATAATTAGTATCGTCGGTTACAGACACACTAATCCCCCATCAGACCCCCAACTGTGGGTAGAATGGGGGATTTAATTTCCGTTTCCCGACGGTGGTTGGGGGTATTTGTAGATAGTAAGGTACGCCCTTGATACCCTCTTATGGGTCGCCAGAGTCTTATAATGGAATGTCGTGGGTGTTTTTAGTGATTTATTTGTTTGGTTTCTGTTACGTGAATTTTCACAATAGTCATATGTTCTTTGGTATTGTGAATTCAAGCAAGCTTTGTTATTTTTGATCATTCTTAGAAGCAGCCTTGATCTTTCTATATTTTATTATTTTCTCGTATATCGTTTTGTTTCACCTCACTTGTTTAGAAATTCAATCAATAAAAGAAATCCCCGTGACTACAATTAACTGTCTTATCAACTACTATTATGTAGATGTTTAAATTGAAGTAACATTACATATCTTCTTATCTCCCTAAAAATGTACCCATTCCAAACAGCTATATTTCGCCGAAAAATGTGCTGCCATCACTTCACATATAACCCACCATACCTCAACTTTCCGACACCCCAATATTTCGCCGAACTTTCTCCTCCAGGAAAACCGAGGCGTTAAAATTTCGGTACCTCAAAGGCGCACTTATCAATAATGGGGAAACAGTGTAGGTATACCTACACATAAAAAAGACGGTTATATTAACACAGTTGAGTTTTCAAGGTCTTCCCGCTTCTTTGAAGATCTTGTGTCCTTATTAGGCTGACACAAGAAAAGGGTTTTCACCTTTATGTACAATTTGCTTTTCGTTAAAATGGGGATCTGGTTTTTACTGTTGTTTTAGTATTATTCTATTAAACAAGAAAAAAGGAAACTGAAAATCCGTAGTATCTTAGACATAGAACAAAAGACTGCTCGACTGGAACAAAGGACACTATTTTATGTGAGGTCGGTAATAAATGACAAACCAGAACCTAAATAATAAGCGATTGTCCACACAATTGACCACAAAACGATGCTTGGAGGAAAATTAATAGTCTGAGAAGTCCGCAATAATCATTTTCTTCAGTTGCCTCTTATTGTAATATTTTCTCACCACAAAGCGAGAAATGAAATATATTTTCATTGATATTGCTCCCAAAAACCGTTTAACCTTAAGCATCTAAATTCAAACTCCATAAAGAAAATTCGGTACCTACCTACTCTTTTATTGTTACCATGCACTGGCAAAAAGAATACTTTTGCGTTTTTATCTGTGGCAACAAACACACGTGTAATGTAATTGTTATTAAAATTACACCTATACGCACCTAACAACTACACTTTGGGGACCTGAATTTTTGGTCCAAATTATTATAGCCTTTGCCCAGGTCTCCAAGTCCGGATGAAAAAACTATTGGTGTTTGCGGTTATTTCTCCGGTTGCTGTAATGTCCGGTTTTATGACCTCTGGGTGGCCCAGACGAGTGTTGTTATGAAGTGTCGTCAGGGCTGTGTGGAAGCTATTTGGGACCTAATGGACCTCGAGCGTAGTTTGCAGTTGGCATTTGTTTGATTACTTGTCATAACTGAGTTTTGTTGACGTGTGTATTGTTTGTGTTTTTTGTGTTGTATTCTGGGGAATTAGATATTTGTGGTGACAAAGTAAATGTTATTATTCACCCTTCAGTTGCATAAACTATTTTTAGAGGACCACGATTGATGCTATAAATAATTTGAATATGACTGGTCTTTAAATTGAATTAATTGTAATAATAAATAGCTTTTTGTCAAAGTCAGTAAAGCATTATTTATAAACCATGAAGTGAACTCAACAGCAAGTTTCTTAAACAAATAAATGCATTATATCATCATAATTTTAACAAATTTCAAAACACTTGGTTTTTGAAGCACATTTTTCTTCCACTAACAAAACGCATTTTAAAGAATTTTCTATAAAAGTTTTTCCTTTGAACGCCTGAAACACTGCCGAAGGCTACAACTTCCAAGTTAGGTTAAGTTTTAAGCGCCTTTCACTTGACAGGTTTTATTTGAAGTAAAACCATTTCAAGCCAAGGCGAGGGTTACGGAAAAACTTACTAGTTCTTAGTTGCAAAGGAGTTTTTTGTTTGAGTTCTGAAAAGTCGGTAAAAGGGTAAAATGGTTCAATCCGTCAATACTCAATAGAGTAAAATTTTTTTTTTTTTAGGTTTACGTACCCAAAGGGCGCCAACGGGACCATACGACTAAGGCTCCGCTTTCCGTCCGTCCGTCCGTCCGTCCGTCTGTCTATCTTTTGCACCGTAATATGTAGACACTTGAAATATTCACAGAGTGTGTACTACTATGGCCGCCATACAAGAAACGTGTTTTTTTACTAAAGTATAAAAAAATGTATAGTTAAATATTGTACGGTGGTACGGAACCCATCGTGTGCGAGTCAGACTCGCACTTGTTTACTTTTACCACGATTGCATTGTCTTTACATTTTTTATTCACCAATACTGCGATAAAAAACATAAAAACTCTTTCAGGTAAGCAAATACCTAAAAGGTAACAAAGTGGACCTACTTAGTATGCATGTTGTATTGCAGTAGCAAAGAAAAACACACGCAGCTCAGTTCCGCTCTAGCCAGCACACATCTCCGCTCCAGTCTCTCCAGTACGCATCTCCGCACAGCTTCGGTGGATTCACCCTAGCCGAAAAACATCTCTTCTCGTCTCCGCTACGGACATCTCCGCACATCTCCGCTTCTGTGGAGTCCGGGCCTTTATGTCTTGTGTAAAACAAGACATGTAGATAAGATGAAATTTGAATTTTAAAAACAATGCAGTAAAAATTGCAACTTGATGCAAATCTTAGTACATAAATATTTGTTGCTGTATACGAGGGAGACGTGCAATTTTCTCACAAGAAAAATATTCTGCGGGAATCTTAGAGAAAAACTAGTATATTGTAAGCTAGTGAAGGCATTCATGAAAATTTCTATATTCCACATCATTTTATGGACAAAGGTAATTAGAATCTGCTCTTTTAGAACGTCAAACATTGCTTTAGTCACAACAAACTGTATTTGCCTACATAGATCAAAAATAGGGGTAAAGAATCATACCAATTGGAAGCGTTCATAAACTAAAACTCAACTCAAACTCAAAGCATTTATTTCAAATAAACCAATTACAGGCACTTTTGAATTGTCAAGGGGTCGGTCAGTCAGAAATATGAAGCTAGTCGCCCATTCCAAAGCGTAGTAGGTACCTATGAAGAAGAACGGGCAAGAAACTCCGTGAAGATCGAGTCATAGATTTCCGAAAAGATCGAGTCTGAGAAATTTGCCAGCAGGTGGCTACCCACAACTTTATCAGGTCGTTTATCCAGCTCTTCGTTTCCCTTTCCTTATCCCTGCTGGGAAACACCGTTTTTTTTTGACCAACACTAACTTTCCAGCCAAATCATCACTCGAATCCCGGACTGACACACAAACACGGCACGCAATCAAATTGACACGAAGTCAACATCGGAACGGCTGTAACGATCTGCGTGACTGTGTGCTGTCCTTAATGACTCACTACTACCCGGCTCCGTCCGGAATTGCTTCAATGTATTATAATGGACGCCCAGAATTGGGGTTCAACGGAACCATTTCTTTTTTGCCGAAAAATTGTACTTGTTTTCCTGCCTGTCTTTTGCGGGACCTCCCCACAGTCAAAACACTTGATATGACATTTAACAGAAACCAGGGGTAAGTCCAAAAGGCTGAAGGTATTGGTTATCATTATTAGGTACGCAATCAATACTAATAGAATACGCAGTTCAAGATGATATAATCCTTCAATCACGTCAATTTCTAGAGAAAGCGATGAGATTGAGTTCGGATAAGACGGCCCTAATCCGAACATAATCTTGCGGTGTGGGAGGAAAAGGATCGACTGTTGTTGTGCTACAATTTGGAAAAACAGATTATACAATGAATGAATTGAATAATATAATGATAAAAGATAGAACTAAACATAATGCTATAAAAATTTGTAAATATGATGACAATCAGCAATCTTTGAATGTTTTGCAAAAATATAGATACGAGTATCTAAAAAGAGAAAGAATCTACCAATCGTCTTTGTCATATTGATTACTACTGTGACAAACTAAAACACAATCATAAAAACTGCCAATACTGTCCATTACGTTAACGAAACGCTTAGAAACGAAACACGTAACGAATATATTTATCAGAAAGGTCCTAAAGATGGAGATGATCAGTTGGGAACGTGACTCGAAATATATCAAGATATTGTTTAGGCGACCGTCCCTCGTAACGATGTTAACAATCTGGTGATCTGGGAGGAAAGAGGGTTTGTTTCAAGAGTGGAATACTTATAAACTAGACTCAAACTATCTGTGGGTTAGGCTTATTTCCTGTTAGTTGTTGTGATACTAATCAAAGAACATACTCAAGCAACCAAAGTGTGTAAAAGTTCTCAAACTTCAGAATGTAGTACCGAATGCCAAGGCAAAGCTACTTATCTAACTTAAAATTCACGCCCTACGCAGAAGGGATGGCTGAGCTGTTATGCAACCACGAAGAGTTATTAGCTAATCCCTAAAATCACTGAAAAGAAGTGTAAATTGCACAAAATTACACCTTGTGGTGGAACTTAGGGCTTTGCCCACGTAAACTAAAGAAACGCGAAGGAAGCTTTAAAAGTTAATTAAAGGACATTTGTTACGGCTTGCACAGGAAAAAGCACAGCTATTTCTCACTTTTTATTACCGTTTGTAACCACTACACCTCTTGCTTTGGCATTTATTTCGTTGGTGTTTCTCCCTTTGAGTTAAATTCGTAGATGATTTTTACTTCAAGTTGCATATATGTTTGCCAAATTCAGGGTAAAATGTGAACTATATTATCCTCTCCAAAAATAAATATTCAGACCAGAAAATATCGGTAGATACTATTTTATAACATTTTTATGAAGTTTACGAATAACTATATTCCGTTCTGAAAAAAATATTATCTTTTTCTATCTAATCCACCGATTGAAATCTGAAATGATTAAAGGCCCAAAAGAGAGCATCTAGCCAAACTACCTACTTTAGGTCTAAAGAATATTTTTTTCTAATGCGGGTCGGATCCGACCCCAGGCATGAAAGGCAGACACTGCGCCATTTATGTCTAAGTCTAGACTTAGTGTATTAACCGAATAATAAGGGCAGAAATGTCCAAATTTCTGGGATACCTAAAAAGTTACCAATGACGGTACTTTAAAGTTTTCGTTTGACCCTCAAAATTGATTGGGTCCTATTGAAATTCAAGGAGTTGAATTTCTTGTCTTAATTCAAACTTTGTCTTAGTCTAAATAAATTCTTAATTCTGGATTTGGGAATGGGTTGTCTTGGTGCTAATGGAATAATAAAAAATAATTTAAGTATTTTTTGAAAACTGATAGACTATTAGAAGGACTATGCTTTTTAGTTACCGAATCACTAGCAATCATAAATGATTAGCATAACTCATACTCGTTTACATTACAATTTGTTTATCTACAGGAGGACCAAAAATTAGGCATTGCGCCCCTTAGCACCAACGGATTTTAGGTGAAAGATACACTATTCTTATTCCTGAAAAAGTTTAGCTTAAGATTACATAATGGAAAAGAAAACCCACAATGGAAATAACATTTGTGTCCAAAGACCATTGTGTCCACGCTAAAGATTCTTGATGTTGCGACAAACGCTGTCTTATTACGCATTCAGTCCATCACACCTCGTTTTTACTTTTAACACGACTTTAAATATCAAATTTGACGTTTGCTAAAGTTTCTGTAATATCAGATCGTAAAATTAACAACATTTGTATTATTATTTCTTCATTTTAAAAGATTCCGTTATCTAATACTTACCTATTTTTATTTTGTCAAACGCACAAAATTTAATAAACGAAAAGGAATTTTATTGAAAATACTGAATCTAATTTCTGATCTCATGTTTACGTTATGTATAAGGTTGATCTGAAGATGATATTGTATTTTTCCCGGCCAGAACCATTATGGAAATTATTTCTTCTACAATATTCAGGACCAATTTGTATCAGAAAATGTATTTCAATCATACATTCTTGCAAACCTTTTACCTAGGTACTCATTTTTATTCTGTAAGAATTTTCCAAGTTTCATCATAAGTTCAATAAAAAAATAAGTAGCCATGAAATTGGGGAAAAACTAGACAGTACTGCGGACTCACTGGCGGCAGTGACGTGGTCGCCGCGTATTGATCGCTCGTCTAGCCGCACCCTTACGGCCTGTCTAGAACAATGCCAACTTTCAAATTGTGCTCTTTTATCAGGAACGTAAAAGGGTTAACTCTGGCTTATCTGCTTGGGTATGACGGTAGTTGGGGGTTTTGGTGACAACTTAGACGGATTTTTGTTTTTGTCCTGCGATGCCAGAAATGTGACACTACTTTATTGTATCAGAGATATCGCTTTTTATTTTTATTTTTTTATTTTATTTGTTAGGGACAAAAAACAGTTACATGCCAAGCTTGACTAAAGATTCTTAAATTAGCAAAGTACTTAGAAATACATCTAAATATAATCTATTCCATATTTATGTTACTACACATGTAACCCACACCCTTTAGTAGCACTTGGAAGACTTTTGGTAGACATTCTTGTAATAGTATCTATAGTGTCAAAGAAACAGCACATAGTCAGTCTACTTATTATTGTAATGCTAGCAGAAAAAAAGCTACCAATAATTTTCAAAGAATGCCAAATATCAGCCAACTACTCAGGTGGTCCACTTGTATATAACATGAATAGAGCGATCAACGTTGACTGTCCAATATTGGCCTTACTACCACTACTAAAATTGAATGGAGTTGCAAATGTTATTGTGGTGTCAATAAGCGACGACGGTGTAACAACAGCAATATTATTGCAAGATGGTTCTGAGCCCGACTCATTAATCCTGCTATCTTACCCACACGTGGCGGAGAATGCATGATACTTTATGATTTATAGGTACCCCTTGAAACTTGGGAAATGCGCAAAGAAACGGGTGTAGCTATTAAAAAGTAGAGTTGGTCAGATTATGAAATAAAATTGCCGATGAATTGATGTTAAAACTCTGCATAGAATTCATTGACATTATGCATCTAGACTCCACGCCATCACTGAAATCCGGCGAAAAATTGTGGAACTAATTTTTTTTTTTAATGCAATGACATAGGCACAAGCGCCGCGGGCTTAAGTGATGGCGCCGACTCTAAGCAAAAACGTAAAATTAAAAACAGATTTTTGAAACGAAACAATGTTACCAAATTCCGAAAACAAAATACAAACGACCGCATAGCCGAAGCCTAACCTTCAAAAACAAAGCACGAACGCAAAAAGTTCAAATTCAAAAACAGAATTCAATTTCGACGAATGTCACATTGAAGTAGGAACGATACGTTAATTCTGGGCTAAAATGTTCACAACATTTTAGGCCAGAATTTCGCGAACCGAATACTGAATCCTGAATCGCCTGTGTTTGAACAAGTGGCTAGATTGAATGCTTTCCGTCCGCCCTAAGCCGGCGAGCAGGGATGCGACGAATAGTTTGACGTTTATCTTCGACGCCATTTGCTATTGCTCGTGTTGCAAACTAGAGCACAGTTTGTGTTGAACTTAAAATGATTTGATCTGGCTTCCTGGCAAAAAGTGGTTTGGGGTTAAGGATAGTGCTCGTGTGCTAGTTCCAGTAAACTACACAAAAGGATTCGGTTCATTTACCATTTGATATTTAACGTGACTCTCTAATATTTATACGTATAGTTAATAATTTTACCGTAATTTCTTCGAAATGAATGCATGCAAACACATCTTAAAAACTAGACACAGATCCTTAAAAATTAGAAACAAAACCATAAAAACCCAATGCTCTATTTTACCCTTTAATAATGTTATTCAAACCATCACAGTGGTTTGTTTGGACAAACCACGATAGATTGATTCATTGAATGATTGGTAAAAGCGTACTTCAAAGAGTTCCTATTGGATTTTTAAGGGTTAAAAATGTAGGCTGAGTCCTGCTATGAACGCCAAAATGTAAGTCGTCCACGAAATTCACCCAGCCACGTTGTTCTAGGCCACCTAACATAAGTACTCTTAGTACTTCATTCTTTCGTAAGCAGTATGAATGAGGCAGTAGTGTTTAAGAACCCCGCCTTTATCTAAGTCTGTTTGCAGGTTAACAGATTAGATTGTATCTAGGAAGATATTTAGCAAGAAGGTACAAGCTACAGACCAGCGTCTTGCGTTCCGTATCCTGTGTTTGACAGCATCAGGTTATAAAAATGTCGAAACGCAGAACAAGGAAAGCAGAACGCTAACCCGCAACTTGGTATTAAGGAGGTCGACTTATAAACATCCTTTAAATATTGAAAGGATATTTATTTTAACGGCCATTATTAATGAAATAGTCACTAAGTTGTGTAGAGTAACGATTTATGTTATGAATAAGTTCTTAAAAAATAGGCAATCACGCTAAACAGTTAGACTGTTAAGACATAAGTTTAAGTTAAAGTTATTATTTACGTCTTCTGTTACGTAAATGAATAAAACTTTTGAAACTAATTAAATTTAGTATTTATTTAAATGAGACTGAAACTAAACTCACGAAAAGTTTTAAATACTTTTTAAGAAAACTAATTGTTTTTTCAATTCTTCTTTTTAATTATCAAAAGCAATTTTCTAATAACATTTCTTTACCCAGTTGTTATATTTTGATATGAAAAACCAGGCGAAAATAAACGGTCGCTTTTAAAGATAATCCTAAACGCTTTCTTAGCCACATCTTTCAAAAGTTTTGAATTTTGATATAAATCTGTGAATCTCGATATATTTTCCGCGAAATGGTGAACTTTATAATCGCGCAAACAGCACAATCTACAAGTTCTTTAAGCGAGTGCTTAAGGAACTTAGTTCTGTTTTGCTGATAAAAGTTCTCGGAAATTTGCTTTAGATCTTGTTTAATTTATTTGTTCAAGAAATTGAAGGCTTACTGCGTACTTCCAATTAATATACTCGTAACAAACAAAAGAGTATAATCCTAACTTATAATATAAATGTGTACGATTGTTCAGACGAAAAAAAAACGACGACGAAAAAAATTGTTATAAGTATATATACTATGTATGTATGTACAGATGAAAGTCGCTCGTGTTGTCTTGTCTGTGTGACCACGTTGTTCTTCCAAACTACGCAACGGATTTTAATGCGGTGTTCAACATTATTTAGAGAATTTATTCCGAAAGGTTAAATACTTGTTTATAATACTTTTAAATTAAACCTACATATTATAAAGAAATCTCGATCTTTTGTCAAGTTTGCGAAGCAAGCGCTAGTACGAAATGAGACTAAATTATATTTTTTTGCTAACTTTGAAGTTCTTCTTACAATATTGTTAAAACATCCAAACTTAATTCTTATTTACGGACTGTTCACCAAAAAGTTTTGTATCCAGGATCAGATGAAACCTCTCCAGAGATTGCTAATGACTTTGGCCCCAATAAAAATTTGACGACCCCAGTTTTATTCTCCGAAAACGAGAAACAGAGAGATAATCTTTACGATTGTTCCAGATAATCCTAAGTTAAAAGTGAAAGTTTATTTTGTTTATGATTTTATTTTATTGTTGGTTCTTGCTCATTATCAGCTCCGGTTTATTGTCTAGCCATTATTACTGGGTGAAAGAATATGGATGAATAAGATCTACAAACATAATTTAGAATTTCTATGTGTATTAATTGTTAAAAAAAAGAAAAAATAAATAAGGCCAACTTTAGTTTTTAGACCTGAAACGTCCATTAGTCATGTGAGTTTTAGATAAACGAATGTTTTATTGGAACTTCATATTCGAAGTTATCGTATACCTATTAAGTGCCTGTGCAACCGAGCTTTTCTCGGGTAAAAATAGAGAAAACGAATTTTCCCAGATATGAGACCTAGCCAGATCGATTTTAATCGCTTCCGTAAACCGCAATATTCCAGCATTTATCGAAATCGTTAGAGCTGTTTTCGAGAACGTGATAATAAATATATACAAATATTGCTCCTTTATTACTATAGGGTAAAAAATAATTTTAAACATCCACAAGATACTGTTCTAACTATCAACCATAACTATTTTCCTAGAGACACTTACACTAACTTAGTCTCCTTCAAAGAGACATTTTCGCGAAAATTCGAAATACCACAGATTTAATTAGATCAAGTAGCATTTAGCACTTCTGTCCCTGGCGAACGTAGGTACATGCGCTTATGAAATGTTGGCGTTTGATACAAGTTGGGAGAACATGGCGGTTGGTATAAAATCATAGAGATAATAACGTTACTGACAAAAAAAAGAGCGCATAAAGGAGACTTGGTGAATGATATTGAACTTCTCCTTCATCGTGTCGGACTTGATTATAAAGAATCTTAAAAACAAGTTAGTATCGACCGTTGAAGAAAGTAGCCTTACAATGAAATGATAAATTGAAGCTGAATAAGCAAACCCATACAAATATAAAGATGTCAGGTACGTAGTTTCAAATAATTTCAAAATGTACAATACAAAACTACAAACAAATAAAAACATTTTTATAAAAAATTACAACCGACTTCCAAAAAAAAAACTACAAAGTGAAAAATAACTTTATTTCAGAAGCCGGTGTCTTTGGTTTTGAATTTTCGTTTTTTGCCACCGACTTCCGAAATAAAGTTATTTTTCACTTTGTAGTTTTTTTTTTGGAAGTCGGTTGTAATTTTTTATAAAAATGTTTTTATTTTTCACTTTTTAGTTGTGGTACTTACCTACACACACATTCGAATACCACTACTATGTAAATACCAGTGACAGGAACTTATTATAACATCATCCATATAGACTAAGTGGGAAAAATGTACCCAAGCAAAGTTTATAAAATTTATATGGGACCATATCGAGAGCATTAATGTGAAAAAAAAAAAATTTTGCAAATCCGTCCATATATATGACTGTGCTACGGCCAATCATACATAAAAAAAAACATCCGAATTGAGATTCCTTTTTCAGAAGTCGGTTATTTAACTAAACGTGCCTATAATATTCAAAGAATTATCCCCTAACCTTCTAACCTTTCACTGTAAGTTCCTATATGTACTGTTCACCGATGAGGAGTTCCATGCGGTATCTTCGAAGACTATAATTAGTTCACCACGGATGGATAGATAGAACCAGCAATTATTTTTGATCTTTAGTACAATATCCAAATCACATTACGTGTACTGTTTGTTTTTGAGGAGTTCCTTCGTTTATCTCCCAAAGTATACATCAAATCTTCACAAAATTAATATGGGACCACCTCAGGAGTATACCCTTACGAATAAAAAAAGAATTTTCAAAATCGGTTGACAATTGGCGGAGAAATCGGTGAACATACATAAAAAAAAAAAAAAAAATACATACAGTCGAACATATAACCTCCTTTTTTTGAAGTCGGTTAAAAATAGACAACCCAACTTTTTTGAGCTTCATAGTTACGATTGGTATTCAATTTATTCGTTAAACAAATGAGTGCAATGTTTAAAAAAAGTCAAAAATTAGAATTTTTTATTAATCATAGTCTGGCCAAGAATTTTTTAGCCAACTCACTCATGATATATTTTTTAACACACTAAATTTGGTATTAGCATTTAAATAAATTTTTATTTGCATTTAGCATCCATTAAACAGATAGGTGAGGGTAGTTTCTAGATTGAATCTTAGACTACGCCGTGACATCATTTATTGGATTTCAATACCTACGGTTAACCTTTTTGGCTATATTTATAAAACCTGAAACTGCTGCTTTAAAGCTAATAGAATAGGTACCCCAAGGTTTATACAAAGGAGCGTGGGATTGGTAATTATAACATTTTAATTAGTCTACTGAACGCAGGTATTTAAGATAATAATTAACTTTGCGTATCGTTTAGGTAACATTTACATAAAGTCAAATACAAAATACTAACTAAATAAAACAAAAAAAAAGCAAGTACGAATATCTCATCCTGAATAATTAGATGAGATAGTAACCAAACGCAAGCCTACAAAAATCAACCACGCAAGAAGTAACGGTGTTGCCATTTCTTCCACTTGCTCAATACTAGGTACTCCCTAGACAACCTTTTATAAATTACTAGCAACCGGCCGCAATCTCCTGCTTCGGACGGGTGCGATCTACTGATTTGGTGAGACTATATTATTGTACTAGCAGCGCCCCGCGGTTACACCCGCTTAAGTCTCGATCCCGTGATAATATCGGGATAAAAATTATTGTATGTGTTAATCCAGGTTATAAACAATATGTGTGCCAAATTTCATCCAAATCCGTTCAGTCGTTTTTGCGTGAAAGAGTAACAAACATCCGTCCATACATCAAACCTCACAAACTTTCGCGTTTATAATATTAGTAGGATTAAACACATCAACTTTTCGAAATAAATTCTCTAAATGTTGGTATCAATCGCATCAAAATCCATTATGTGTAGCTTAGAAGAACTGAGCGTACTTTCTTTTACACTATGATATAGATAAAATTACAAGATATTGATATTATGTATGTATCTGTGAATTTAGATCTGACCAAATAATAAAGTCAGGTCTCAATGCCACAAGTCTCCGCTAACAAGCCTAACTTAGACCAAACCAGTCTTCGAACCAAAGTGGGGCGTCAGAAGAAAGTCCTAGTGTTTGCACGACCTGAATACCTAGATCCAGGGCCTCAAATGAGGCTTTGAGTGTTCCACCTGAAAGCAGCGGGAATTAAGATGGATGAGAACATCTCTCCAGCAACGCGTAACTTTGGGAAGAAATTCGCAAGAAACGTCAGACTATATTTTAGAGAGTAATTATTATTTATTTCTGTTTGCGTGTCTTGTTTCAGTAAGGTTGAGGCCAGGAAGAAGAATTTTGGGAGCAAGAGATATTAATGATGTTAGGGAAAAATAAAGAGAGGTAATTTTTTCACAAAAAGAATGTATTTTTATGCTCCTGTAGCGTGTTATTATGATTGACTGGCAAGAGGCAATCCATCACTTTGGGTATAGTTTAAACAAATTATGTTTTTGGCGTTACCTTTTCGGGATAATTATTTTGCTAATATTGTTCTATGTTAACACAATTAATTATAGTTTAAGATTTTGTAATTCACAAAAAACATCCAACAAAATGGCCGAAAATCTATTCTCTCTAAACTGTGAAAAGTCAGGCTATTATGCACCAAATGTGAGGGTGAATATAAAAATGTTTGCACGCCTCAACATGATAGATTACGGACGTCTCGTTTTGATGATGAATGGTTTTGATCACGGGAAGGGTCAGCTCCAAAAATATTTGTTAAGTCTCATGCTGTAATTAGGGTAACCTTAACTTGGGGCTCAATTTTAAATGTTTAGGAGTAAAACTGAAAGCTGAAGCTAAAATGAAACTGAAAGATGATCTTGGTTGTAGTGTCGAACTCAAAACATAAAGTAAATATGTTTTAGAAATTTTCAATGATGCTAGCTGCAGGAACCGTGCCAAAGTTTTTGGCGTAAAATAAAAAAAAATCTATAACAAGAAAACCCAAAAAGAAGACGCAAAAATAGAATAAGAATAAAAACATACCCACATCACTCACCGCAGTCACTGATCCTAGCAGATATGAAAATGAGGCGGTTCAAAATATATTCTCATAGTCCTGCTCGGCCTATTCAAATAATTTTTGACGGACAGGCCACTTAACCGCAAGAAGAATGGGCAAACATATCCTTATAAGATTTAACTTATGGTAGGGAATCAAAAAATAATATGGTAGGGTTATTCAATGTAACGGCGATTGTTCACCGCCACCGTCAACAGGACATCAACGAGTAAAAAGATTTGATTCGAACCGAGCGTGATGTCCCGTTGACGGGCGTGCGGTGGACACACGGCCATAGTAAATGTATGTATCGCTATTTCGGCGCCGTCATCTCATTCTCGTTGACGTCCCGTTGACGTGGCGGTGGACAAACGGCCTTACCATTCCAATTACAAGACTTTACCGACAAAAAAAATGGCTTTTAAATGAATTGAATTTTGAGTCTTTCTAAGTAAGAAATCCTTGCTTTTCTCTATGTTCGAATTATGAGAAAAAGTTACAAAAAGGCAAAATATCAGGGCATTGGTTTTCATCATCACCATTTTTTCAGTGGAATAAAGAAACTCACACACATACGTACATGAACCCTGAAAACATAACACTTTTTTTTTGCTGTCGTGTAAAAAGGCGGTCCCACACAAAATATATTTTCCTTCCACACTCCGTAAACCAGTTTACAAAATAATAAAGTGTTAAAACACATCGTCGCACGGCGCTTCATCGCCAGCTAATTGGCTCCTCACACAATGTAATTTTAAACTGTTTTATGCGAGTATGCAAATTAGAATTTAACTTTAAGGTTGTCAAGGGAAAGTTTTGCAATGTATAGCTCGTGGCGTTGAATTCTAGATAGCCGTGTAATACATATGGGATATGAAGCCCATGCAGGTGCCTTATTTGTTAAGTTTTACTGTTTCTTAATATCTTGTTTATTGCTAATTTGCTACGCTATGATTTTTGTATTTTAAGAGTATGGGCATATATATCACTTATGGCTACCATAAAAACATACTCCTGCAGTTTTAATTTATAACACTTTCTTGTTTGAAGAAGTTTGTCAATTCGTAAAAGTTAAATCCGATGAAGAAGAATATTATATCTATAACACTTTTCACAATGTAGGAATCAATACCGATTATGATTACAAATATGGCTTCAAAAGGGTAATATGTACCTGCCTTGGGAAATAACTTTTCATCCAAATGGAATCAGCCTATAATCCAAGGAAAAACCACCACGTAACATCACATAAAAATGATCCTTCAATGTCTATCAAAGCAAGTTTTCTATTCGTATAACATGTTTTGACTTTTATATACTCCTTCAGGATTGAAGAGGCTTAGTTTCTAATCCCATTTGAATAAAACTACTTGGTATGTTATTCTATATACATTCTACCACGAAAATATCCCGAATTTAGAATGTTGGACTGAGTTTGATGATGAAGCCAAAGCAACTTAGCTTTGGCTTCTCCCTTTTTACGAAGTTAGCAGAAATGGGGCATACAAATTAAAGGTTAGGCATGAATAAACATTTGAACATGTAAGGGAATGAAAAGCCAAACAAAGCCCAAAAATTGTCATCAGGATTTCGTCTTCTGAATTTATTCCTATAGCTTGAATAAACCTATTATTCAGTTCTAGTTTTTTCCTTTCCCTTTCAATAAATTTTAACATGCGCTTCTACTTCAACCATTATTCCCACTTCATCTTCAGCACATAAATCTTCAAATTCAGCATTTCTATAATCATCTCGTAGGCAGTGACCATCGTCAATTCTCCCACAACCATTTATCTTTCACAATCATTTGTCTAGTTCTTGACAATCGGATCCAATCGGCCATAATTCACGACCGCACGTCTTTGGAGTAAGCTGAGTAATTGAAACCAGGGACTATATAGATATTTTATAGGAGAACTATTTCTCAAGAAGTGGTTCGTTAGCTGTAAGGTACTGGAGGAAATGGATTAGGTGATGTAGAAAGCTAACTTTGTTGGCTGTATGGAGTAGGTGTAATAAAAGTGTTGTGTGGTGTAGATAATGTGGATTAGTAGCAGATAGATGTATAAAGAAATGTGCTACTATACAGGAATAAATAATCAGTACCTAATGGAAAATCCTAAAGCAAAGTACATAAGACGGAAGACTTACCAGAAACGAAGGCCGAAAAGGCTGGTGTCAATAAAGTACGTTCTTTCAAATAAAACAAATAAATCAGTTTACTGATTGGCAGTAATACGGTTTTTGTTTAATTATCTATTATTTTGTATTGATTTTTTATCAAATATTTTAAAAACAGAAGGAGATTTTTATTTTTCTGATGAGAGGCTTGTGGATAAGTAATAACAGTCGTACGGGTGAACGCAGGTTAAGCTAAGTTGCCAAGATCGGTCCATGGATGGGCGAATTGTAAAAAGTACATTAACGGTTGCGTTAAAAAAATCGCATCACTGTGCATAGATGGATTACTTTGCGCAACGTATAATGGCAAAATTTTTGCCCTTAGACTCGTTATATTATATAAATGTTCTTGTACTGAGAATACATAATTTTGGATAATGTCACCATTTTATAGGATATAATCACAAAGACGAGCGGTAATAACGAAATTGCCATGACTGCGAGTGAAATCCGAGAATCGCCGTCCTGGCCATCCCCTGAGTATTGCAAGTTTGCGTCAGTTTATACTAATATATTCAGGACAAAGAACAATATCTGTTTCAAACACAGTTGCATTTCAACATCACAACACCCTTTGCCTAATCCTTTGTATCAGGTGAGCTGAGCCCGTTACGTAAATCAAACAATAACCCAATTCCCTCAGTATAATTCTGTCAAGTCAATACTCCACTAACCTACTTTAAACAAATTGCTCTATAAGCATCACTGTTACTGTAGACAAGCTCAACTGTTTACACAAGTCCAAAATCTGCGATTCAAATATTGTCTTAAGAAGATTCATATTAATTAATCTCACTAAGCTTAAAGACAGAAGCACTGAAGACGTCTTGGAAGACGTTTATTCAATTAATGAATATTTATTTAAAGAGATCGTTTGCTTCAAGACCGTCCTTAACAGCAATTTAACACTTGGGGATGAAATGGTGGAAATTAGTAAGCACAACGTCTTGAAAGGCGAAAGAAAAGAGCAAGAGAAAATTATTTTTTTGGTAACTGCCAAGATTAATGCTGGGATGTTTATGAGGGAGGCTCCCTTGTGCGAAATATTAATACTGGTAATAAAATTACGAATGATCCTAATATTTCAGTCGAGTTCTATTTCCTTGCTAAGGAAATAATTAGATGCCTTCACTGATTATGCTGACATTGACATTGGAAGCTTTGAGATTTTACATGTAGAACGATTTTCTAAATTATAAATAGCCTACGTTATTTGTCTCAGTTACTGTTCATTTAATGAAATATCGATTATCTTCAACAGTGTAAGTATGGTGTAAGTGGACAATAACTAATTTCCTTCTCCCTTGAATCGCGTGAGTTGTTAATCGGTCTGTCATCCATTCTTTATTCTCTTCCATAAAACTAAGCCAATTTCCAAAAAAAAGAAACAACATCATCGCTAGCCATGACCTCATTATGTCAGATAACGAACAATGAGGACCGAACTGTCTAATATCACTTGATTTATGTCTGAACCCTCCACTTTTGTTCGGAAATCAAATGTCTATGCGCGAATTTATAGGATTTACTAACAAAAGATCTGAATGAATAAATAATGTTGAGGTACTGAGGCCGTTAAGTTAGAACATATAATAAAACTGCTAGCGGAGACAAAACAGGAAAAAAGAATGGCAGAATATTATCCATTCTACACTTTACAGTAATCAAAATGTTCCTTGAAAAACAACATTGTGTTAAATAAATTACCATAATACTAGAAACTTTCAAGAACTTAGCAATGATTTGTACAATTATTATGCTTTGTTACTAAGCTATATTTGCACATTGCATCAAAAAGGGTTAGTTTAAAAAATAGTATTGCCTTTCAATTTACCTAATATTTAATTATTTATTCCCCACCACGCCCACGTCACAAACTAATAGTTTCGTCAAAACAAAGTACTAGACCGATCCCCTAACTACCTCTCCACATAGGTATATATACCCACTTATGTACAGACCGTAATAAAGTTATCAAGTTACTCGCGAAGAAGCTTCCCTTCTCCTCAACTTCAAGCTTCCAGATATCAGAAACTAGATCCGCCAAAAGTACTCGACTTGAGTATGTGAGTACATATCTAAGTATATAAGAGAGCTATTTGGGCGATCACTCAAAGAAGTAGTTATTGGGTAAACTTTGATCTCGTCTGTCTTAACGTAAAAGTTTTACTGACAGAACCTATTTTGTCTATACCGATGTCAAGAAGTCGACCGACGACTTAAATAATAAATACTGTTCGTTCGTAAGTTCTTCGGACTTGGACATGTGAGGGACGTCCTTTTAGCTTGTAATATAAACATAGTTAACTGTTTGTTCTTGTATCGAGTGGCCGAACTGTCTATTGTATATTTGTTGAATCGAAAAAGAACTAACTTTCTTTATATTGGGAAAGTTTTAAGCACGACCTTTGCCCAGCAGTTTGGTAGTACGGGCTAAAAATAAACATGTCCTCAACCTTCACTGAAGTAGAAAAGTAAATAACCATTTCCATTATTCTACAAAAGAGAAGTGCGTTTGAATTGATCCGCATACAATACAAATAATAAATAAATTGCACTGTAACCATAACCCACGTCAACGAAAAACTGTGCCGCAATAACAATATCATCCAAATAAATCAACCGCGACCACAATTCATATCACGAAAATGTTTTCTCGTAATAAATATGGCTGGGACGCTTTCATTTAGCCAGCTGGGACCCTAAAATGTTCACGTAATAATCTACAAATGAAGAAATCGAAGTAAAAAGCATTACATAGGCACTTGATGGTATCCGAGAGACTGCCCCGAGGCCGGACGATGGAATTGCGCGCAATTCCAACGAAATTCACCGAAAGATTATTACGGTTTCAATTTGTGTAATGTAATACATTCTTCGGCTCTGACATGATAGATGATTGCGTAAAAGTAACGCTTTTTGCGTCTAAGTAAGATTTCATGTTCGATTTTTTTGAATTTTTCAGAATAATGTGTCGGTAGGCCGTGTACGATAAATTGATGCGAATATTTTGCGTGCGTGTTTGTGATGTTGGTGTTAAAGAATGATGGTATTTAAATTATGCTTTGGGTAATCTTCGTAATATAAATTTTGAGCCTCTTTGTAAGTCTTACGATATGTTTAAATGTTGGATGTGTTATCTTTCGCATTTTATCTTTTCAAGACACTATTACCATTATTTTTTTTGGGATTTTCATGTTTCTAAACAAATACAAACTAAACCTGATTCAGAATGAAATATTTAAAATCTTTACATATTCAGAACAATCAATCTAAACCTAACAAACTAGATCAATACAATTAATTAGTTATTGTCAAAACACAACTTGTACATCTAAATCAAAATAGTAACTATTACTATTCTACGGTATCCTTAAAATGATCAACTTCTACAATAAACTAGCAGCAAACCTTGAACATACAGCTATTCTTTATTTAAGCTCTCGTTACCTAGTACGTAAAGTTTCCATGGAAAACTGTTCAAAATTCAGTTCAGTATGTGAATTGCTTATGTGGCTGCAAAGTTATTACACGGCCTCTTGTGTACGTTGATAATTTAGTCAAGTTCTACCTCCTAGTTGACGGGAATTCAATGGAGCAGCGTTTCAGGTTTGAAACTTTCAGATTTATGAAAACAAAATTATATTAAACATTTTAAAAGCAAGTTTTGGTAGTTTATTTCCAGATTTTTACGGTGTGATTGATTTTCGTTTGGTTTTGTATATCTTTGTTTTTTTTTTTTTAACTTTAAATAAAGTACTCTAATCAAGATTCCTAAAATATTCAATTGAATTTCTAACTAATATTTTATAATTTCCTTCATCATGACATTATCGAACCCAGTCAAATTCTGTCAATATGTGTATCAAAACTAAAAACTGGTAACTAGTGACGCCATCTATACGTTATAATGTGTAACTCACTTTTGAATAAAATATAGTCTGTTGCGAACAGTTCACGTGTTTTAATAGGTTATGGGCTTCTCTCGATTTATCAGTTATTTTAAAGTGTAAAATAGATAAATTGTGCACGTTGCTTCGCGGAAACATGACTACGAGCTATATTGCCAATGTGCCGAAGTTAAAAGGCAGGGAGAATTACGATGAGTGGTGTTTTGCGGCGGAAAATTTGTTGGTTCTAGAAGGGATGGACAAGTACATCAAACCAACGGCAGATTTCGAAGTAAAGCCAGTTGACGACGCAAAAACGAAGGCAAAGTTAATATTAACGATTGATCCAGTGTTGTATGTGCATATTAAGAACACCAAGAGCTCGGCAGAATTATGGAAGAAGTTAAAGACCATGTTTGATGACTCTGGTTTCTCAAGAAAAATAACCCTGCTTCGACATTTGATATCCATAAGGCTAGAAAATTGTGACTCGATGTCTACCTACGTCACACAAATGGTCGAAACTGCTCAACGGTTAAATGGCACGGGATTTACAATAACAGATGAATGGGTAGGATCATTATTATTAGCAGGTTTGTCCGAACGTTTTTCACCAATGATAATGGCAATAGAACATTCGGGTATTTCGATAACTGCAGATGTCATAAAGTCGAAATTACTCGACATGGAGGTAGCAAGTGAAAATGAAAATAGTGGCACAGCATTCGCAGCGAGAAATAAATATTCCTCTAGCAACAAGCCAAAGAAAAATGGCGGGACGTCATCGTCAATGTCAAACAAAAAGACAGTGACAGAAAATACATCAACAAAAACAATTACATGTTACAAGTGTAAAGAGGAAGGACATTATCGAAATCAGTGCCCATTGTTAAAAAGAAATGAAAGTAATGTGTATTTAATGTTGTTTTCCTGAACGGAAAATTTAATAAGAACGAATGGTACGTGGACTCCGGTGCAAGTGCACATATGACTGCGAATAAAGATTGGGTAAAGAACATGAATGTATCGCCATGTTTACCAGAAATTGTTGTCGCCAATGAATCAAAAGTTCCAGTTGTTTGTTCCGGAGACGTAGACATTGTTTCGGACTTAAAATATCACATAACAGTTAAAAATGTGCTTTGTGTGCCTAGTTTAACAACTAACTTATTATCAGTGAGTGAACTTATTAAGAATGAAAATAATGTCACATTTGAAGAGAAGCACTGTTATATTCGCAACAAATACAATCATTTAATTGCGACTGCAGATTTATCAGATGGTGTTTATAAGTTGAGGTTACAATCACAAAGTTGTTTGTTGACTGCTCCAACAGTTAGTGGAGAGTTATGGCACAGAAGATTAGCACACATAAACAGTCAAGATATGCTTAAAATGAAAAACGGTATTGTGGATGGTTTGTCATATGATAGCAACTTTGACATGACCAAGTCTCAATGTATCACTTGTTGTGAGGGAAAGCAAACAAGATTACCTTTTTCACATGTGGGTGAGCGCAGTACAGAAACGCTTCACAGAATTCACAGTGATATTTGTGGACCGATGGAAACAAGATCTTTAAATGGTGCTCGATATTTCCTGTTATTTATTGATGATTATAGTCGAATGACTTTTATATATTTTCTGAAGCAGAAGAGTGAAGCTTTCAACAGATTTAAGGAATTTAAATCAGTTGTTGAAAATCAACAAAGTAAGAAAATAAAGATATTGAGAACTGACAATGGACTAGAATTTTGCAATAAGGATTTTAATAGTTACCTAAAACACACAGGTATAATACACCAAAAAACAAATTCTTATACCCCAGAACAAAATGGACTTTGTGAAAGAGCTAACCGAACCGTGGTTGAGAAAGCTAAATGTTTATTATATGATGCAATGCTAGACAAGAAATTTTGGGCAGAGGCAGCCAATACTGCTGTATATTTGAAAAATAGGTCTATTGCATCTGGATTGGATAAGACACCTTATGAATTGTGGTATGGATCAAAACCAGATTTGAGTCACCTACGTTTATTTGGGAGCCAAGTCATGGTGCATGTACCTAAACAAAAACGTTTAAAATGGGATAAAAAAGCCACACAACACATTTTAATTGGATATGGTGAGGATGTGAAAGGCTATCGCGTCTACAATCCAACCAAGAACACTGTTCTCATCAGCAGAGATGTCATAGTGATGGAGGATAAGACAGAGGTCAAGGAAACCAATGAAGAGTCAGCCATCTGGATTCCTAATGAAGAGACACCAGCTGACAGTCCTGTAGAAGAGAGTAGTGATTCAGTGGGGGAATTGTCTCAGAATATTCCAGAAACTGAGGATTCTTTGGATTGCTCTTCAGATTCTTCAGAGTATGTTGATGGCAATGAGACATTAACTGAAATGCCAACACAAGATGTCCCAGAACAAGTGACTGAAGTATATAGCAAGCGTCAGAGAAGGAAACCTGAGAGGTATGGTTATAGCAACATATGTGTTTCCAGTACTGTTCCAGCATCAGAGGAGATAGTTTTCTCAGAGGCTCTTGAGGGGCCAGAGAGGGTGCAGTGGGAACATGCAATCACTGAGGAGCTGCAGTCATTTGAAGACAGTGAGGCGTGGGAGCTAGTAGACAATCCAGGTGATGTGACAATAGTGAAGTGCAGGTGGGTGCTAAATAAAAAGCTTGATATTGACAATAATGTGCGTTTTCGAGCCCGGCTCGTGGCAAAAGGTTTTTCGCAGAAACCTGGTGTTGACTATACAGACACATTTTCACCAGTAGTGCGACATTCAACCTTAAGATTATTGTTTGCCCTTAGTGTACAGACAAAAATGAGTATTACTCATTTAGATGTCACCACTGCCTTTTTGAATGGATATTTGAAAGAAAATATTTATATGTCGTTACCTGAAGGTTTTGTAAACAAAAGTGGGGGAAAAGTATTAAAATTTAAAAAAGCTATTTATGGGCTAAAGCAGTCTTCCCTAGCATGGTATGAAAGAGTTAAAGAGGTTTTAAGTAAATTGGATTTTAAAAATAGTCAATATGAACCATGTTTGTTTACAAAAATGAATGGTAAAACTAAAATTGTAGTGGCACTGTATGTAGACGATTTTCTAATTTTTTCAAACAGTGACACTGAAACTAATAAATTAAAAAATGTATTAGGTTCAGAATTTAAGTTAAAAGACCTAGGACCTGTAAGACAATATCTAGGCATGAGAATAAATTTAGATGAGAATAAAAATGTTATAACTGTAGATCAACAGCAATATATTGAACAGCTAGTTTCTAAATTTCAGATGTCTGATTGTAAAACACAAAGTACTCCAATTGAGCCTAAATTGAATTTAGATAAGTCAACTGATAAATATTTACCTGATGTTCCTTATCAAAAACTAATTGGAAGTCTAATGTACTTAGCTGTACTAACAAGACCGGACATTGCTTACTCTGTGAGCTATCTTAGCCAATTCAATAGTTGTTATAGTCAATTACATTGGAATTATGCAAAACGCATATTGAGATATTTGCAATGTACTAAGAAATATTGTTTAAAATATAGTGATAATAATCATAGTGATCTACAAGGGTTTGTGGACAGTGATTGGGCAAGTGATGTTTTAGATAGGAAATCTTATACTGGGTTTTGCTTTATGCTGTCAGGGTCAGCTATTTCCTGGCAAAGTAGAAAACAGAAAACGGTCTCACTATCTAGTACAGAGGCAGAATACACTGCCCTGTCAGAAGCTTCTAGAGAAGCTGTCTACTTAAGAAACTTATTGTTTGAAATTACAAATACACATTATGTAATTGATTTGTATTGTGATAACCAAAGTGCGTTAAAGTTAGCTTTAAGTAATCAATGTCATAATAGGTCAAAACACATTGATGTACGTTGTCATTACATTCGAGATGTTGTAAAGCACAAATATGTTAAAATTAAATATATACCTAGTGAGGAAATGCCGGCTGACATACTGACTAAAGGTCTATGTAATTTAAAACATTACAAGTTTATGAATTTGCTTGGCATTGTTTCTATGTATTAATTTGTGTATTAAGTTTATTTTGATAAGTGGGGGTGTCAATATGTGTATCAAAACTAAAAACTGGTAACTAGTGACGCCATCTATACGTTATAATGTGTAACTCACTTTTGAATAAAATATAGTCTGTTGCGAACAGTTCACGTGTTTTAATAAATTCCAATTGAAAACTTCGTATTCAACGAACTTCAAAACCAACAATGATAATTCAATACCACGTTAATTAAAACCTTTCCCAAACGATTTAAAATCTATTCATAAATCAAACTGCAAATATACTCTGCCAATTATATTTCAGTATTCACTTGAAAGTTTTCTCGTTTTGCCTACAGTACCTACGAAGCTCTTGAAATGTCTCGAAAATCGTACAGACGAGAGTGGAGACCCCGTAGAGCTCTTCTGAATTATTACTAGAGTTTACCTGAGAGTTGCCGTGACTGCCTTCCATTACGCTAATAACGTTGTTATAATAATGCCTTCAGGAGAATAATGATGGTTAAACCACCTGCGAGTAATTGTGTTATCGTGGGTAATGGGAAATATATCGTGAAATGGGATGTTACTGGGTTAGTGGCTATTGGGCAATGGATTATATTATGTTAACATTAACAGCTTTTTATAATGATATGATTTACCTATATAGCTATGCTAGACGTGGCAACCTTCATTGTTGAAGTTTTTTGATAACACTATCTAATCTATATTTTTATTATTTTAATACAAGAACAATGTTTATAAAGAAATATGTTTTTTCCTTATTTACCTAGTTGGTACACAGTTACAAAAATAGTTGTTGAAATATGATATTTTTATTCGCATGTTACCAAAACTTGGCATGTACTAGTTGTATGCAAAAATCTACAAGGTATAAAATTCTATTGTTTGCCTGACCTATATTGGGGACACACGCAACTGCTCAAGCCACAAATACAGCCATAATGTATTATTTATTTACTTGTTTACTTCTTTTAATGTAAAGAAAAAGTGTCTTAACAATTGAACACAATTATTTTATTTTATTTAGTTAAGGCTGCGATTATTTTCAGACTAAAGAAATTGCACACAGATTTTTTCTAGAGAATCAAGTATTTAGTTTCCTATGGCAATGTTAGTAGGAAAAAAAAAGCAAATGGGTTACTAAAATGTTACTCTTATTTTTGTCTTGACATTTTTGTCTCCATGGAAATGATTACTAATTAAATTCGAAAAAGGTTTGATGCAAAAGATTGTGTTTGCTTTTCCTAAGTGTTTGCTTTTGCTTGCAAAGAGTTTTTCAAAAATAGTTTTCTGAATGAATGAATTCTTTGCGATGGTAATATTGACAAATACCTAAGCTAATATCAAGAGAAATGAAATCTTGGAGAATAATAAGTACCACAAAAAATCTTATTTTCATACTGCAGTAGACAGAAACTTCAATCTTAAATGGTTACGTAATGCTTTCGAGAATTCCGCCTTCAGCTTGAGGACCCTAGAAAACCAGAGGAGACACTTACCTCGTTATAATGTTGCAATTCATTCTTAAGATAACAATGGTTGCTATAAATCACGATGAGTATTACCTGCAACAAAGATCACCATCGTAAATAACATGACATTTAGTGGAAACGTATATAGGTGAGCTGGAGGAAAAGCTATAGGTGTTTATAAATATATTATAGACGGTAGGGGGGAAACTTTGAATGCTGAAAAAGAGACAGAAAATATATTTATTGACGTCGTAAAAGAAAACATTTACATTGACGATGTTTCCAGTATAAGTGAAGAGAGTCTTCTAAAAGCAATTACAGAGAATAGTCCCCGTATTTCACATGCTAGTTTCAACGCTCGTCGTCTGGGTCTATTTAAACGGCAATTAGGAACGTCTGCTTTCTCTTTGCTTGAGATATTTGCTTCAATTCCTGCTTTGAGACAAATATTTGTTAATTTGACTCTAGAAGCTGGTGTAAGTGATTCGTTTAGCGAAATTGTTCTTTTGTCACTCGCTACTACGGATAAAATAATATTATTCTAGAAATTAGTGTAACTTATGAAGATAAGTAATCGTTTCAGGCAAGACCTTGCGGAAATCCATTATAAAATAAAAATAGACGTAGATTTATTCAGTAACCTATACAGCTTGAGAGTTAAGCGGAATAGGTTACTAAATATATCTGCGTCTATTGTATTTTGCTTATGAAGATTGTAAAATAATCGTATATAATTAGTTATCTTGATCTGTATGTTTGCTTATAGACGGGACATTGACGAAATCTGTATAATTTCCATACCTAATTTAACATTTTGTATATAATCTATGTTTACAAAACAAATTAATATGAATGTGTCTTTGAATTTTGAAACGACATTTATAAGTAAACACAGTTTATTTTATTGTTCATCAAACTGTACGTTCTATAAATTCGTAGTTATATGGTGTTAGCCCGAACGAAAAAAAACTAACGTAGTTCAGAAGACATGATATAATAGTGGCATTTAATGAGGAAGCACTCCGCTCGCATTTGTCACCGCTACATATTTGTGACATGACTATGCCTACAATTACTTTATTGCCACTGTAAAATAACCACTCTCCTTAATTGGAAGGTGAGATTAATGGTGCTATGACAGTTTGGATCATAAGCATTTGTACCAGGTGGATTTTTGTCCCTTCGTAAAATACGTGCTAATGTTTATACAAAAGATGTGGTTATAAAATTGTTCTAAATGTAATTTCATAAAATGTCACCTTGATTTTTAGAATGACTAAGCAAGAGTGTGTTTCAGAAAAAGTGACTCAAATAAGTAATCACAGGCTAAGAATCTTGATCAGCAAGATCAAGATGATCAGCGTGATCTTCTTACTATCTCTTAAATACAGCATGACTACATTAACGGTCGCTTTAATTGTAATAGTTGTTTTTATCTAATCCAATCGAAAATAAGAAGGAAAAGTAGAGGGAGTCCTTTGCCTCGGAGCGGGACATATCAAAAAAAAACATTGAAATCTATACACAAGCGAAAAAAAAAAAGTAAATAGAACATAATACCCGAATGAAAGCCTCCAGGCATAAAGGGCGTGCTAGTTTACATATAGCTGTTAAAGCTGTAACTCGAATTCACAAATGACAAACTAGAACCATCGAAGTAAAAATAAATAAACAGTTAATTTTTAATAACAATAACAAAACCATGGTCAGCAAGACATGGTTACTTTTGAAACGCCACAATACCCAGTTATTACTTAACGTCAACAAGTCACACCCACATGCTAGGTCACAAAATTTCCATCGTAATAATTCTCCGTCCAAACTCAACAACGGAGCTATAAGCTTACTAATTAATAAAATAAAACCCAACAAGGCTGAAAAAGGGTCTAAAATTTGAATTACTAGTTACAATTTAGGTTATCATCGTTCCAGAGGCTAACGACGAACATAAAGGCCTTGAAAACATGAAGAAAGGCATACATTACACGGTACGGCGTCTATTTTATGTGAAAATACATAAATACATTCATAATTAATGGTTAAAAACATTAACATCTTTTGTGTTGTCACGTACGTTGAACGTGGAAGAATAAATTAATGTTTTTATAATGGAAATGGAAATTATTTTCCTTTGTAATAATATTTCTGGTTTGGTTTCAAGACAGTAATAATTCAACACGACATATCCTCAAAAAAACTTTCAAGTGCCATTTTTCATTATCTAACTCAGTATCTATATTTTGAATCAAACAGTATAACCAATTTTACAACTGGCTATTTTGCATAAAACAATTCTGTGGTTCAAAAGCTAAATCATATAAAATAATATTTAGACTGACAAATAAATACTTTACATATTCATCAACTCGTCTACCATTCCACGTCAATTACACAACACCAGTAAATAAAAAAAATAGAAAATAACAAATAATATTTCCAAAATCCAGCCGTCCCTTAATAAAAATAAACGAAAATGCTATATCCCCAGGGCCAGAGACCAAAGATAATTCTAAAACAGTGGGAATAAAGCCTGATTCCGACTAGATATTTTTTGCTGCGGACGGGGAATAAAAAATGTATAGCCTTAGCCCCAGGGGACATCACGATAAAATGTTACGTAGAGAACAGTGTGGAAAATGGAGCGAGCTGGATCGATGATGGAGAAAATTAAATTGAATTGGGTATTGTGGATTTTAACTGTGTTGATTGCAGTCGATAAATTGTGCAGTTTTGTATTGGATACCATTTGCTTTATAAGTTTTATACTTATATGTATCATCTGTTGATAAAAATCTGTTTCTTGACCCTTTCCTTAGTTTGCTTTATGACCCTCATCAGGAATCTAGCTAGTCCCTTTGTCTTTAGATTCTAACATAACCTTTTTTGCAATTCGATCATAATTTTCATCCTTTTCTAGATCAATTCACTCTCTTAATTGGAAACCAAAGGAGATGAAACAGTCTATATTTGTCTTTCATTCCAGAAATAGAACACTTAAAGAAAATATTACGAAGAAATCTACTTGTTCGAAATATAAAATGATAGAGTAAGGTTCATTATGACACCTTTTAAAACAACAGAAAATGCTCCAAGAGAAGAAAAAGAGTCTCGTAACAGAAACTAAGCACCAGATAACGGAAATAATAAACTAGAAGAGATAAAGCCTTTACATAAGATTGTATACAGTCTAGACAAAATACGCCTGAGTATAATAAGATCCGATCTACGCGAATGACGCCGGCATGTCTTACTTATATTATCCATGATTAAACGTCAGAACTACGCAGCATAGTGTCACTAAATATCGCTGAGAGTCGTCTGCGAGTGTCGTACACCTTGGAACGACACTTGACACACACTTGTAGAGCAATTTGCGCTTACGACAGCAAGGACGGGTGAAATTGGTTTCTGAGAAATTGAAATTGTTGCGAAGAATGGAGAAAATCCTATACAAACCACAAGAATGAGATAATGTGAAACAAAAGCAAGTTCTGTCTAGAGCAAAGCTTCTCTGTGAAACTGTGAACATATTTAATATTATAGAAATTTGTAGATTTGGTGAGGAAGAAAATCAGTCACGTATATAAATCAATTTATTATGAAAATCTATTTATTTGATAGAAAAGGCTGATGTTGAAATAAGCTCAACATTCCGCCATAAGAGTAAGTTTTAAAAGGATGTTTCTGTTTTCACAGATTTCACGCACGAGATGAAAAGGGAAATTTTATTGACAATTTTGATAGTCGCAGATTATGATGTGAGCCAATTCAATCTACAAATTCTATAACGGAGGGGATCTTTCATATAGGCCTCCTTTGATGTTATTGATATCTTTTACATACGAAATAAAATCATGAGGAAATGACAGCTTTGTGGTTATGGCAGAATTTGGGATATCCTACAAAAAAGGTCTATCAGATTGGGTACAGGAAATTGAGACGACCAACTATGGGATAAGTTATACACTGAAATCACAATAAAGTCAATCGAGCTGGACTTAGTAAATAGATTTAGATTAAGTTACAGTTATAACGTGATTTAAACATAGACAAAATATATACTTATCTCAAATATCAAAACCGAATAAACAAGTGTCTGTAAAAGCATGCCCATTTACAAAATTCTACATTGTAAGTAACTTCACTTTATGTATTTACATAAAGATCTTTACTAAGCGCCGATCCTCAAACTCCGCATAATAAACTTCGGTATTAAACTCTGAATCCATCGCAATTTCGCGCAGGATTCCGAAAAAAATACTTCCAGTCCATTACGTTCCGTGAAATTCTTCTAAATTTCACCCGAGGAACCATTTCTCCTCACAAAGTTATACCAAGTTAAAGAGCTCATTGTAGAATTGCAATATGGAGGCCTTTGTGTATCAAAAGCTTTGTCGTTAGAAGGTTGGATTTCAATGGTGAAATTCTAAACGGTAATAAGGTTCTAACAGAGGAATGCAGTTTCCTGGATACCATTTCTTTGATTTTCTTAGCTTTGAGTCTAATTTTGCTTGGATGAGTGAGCCTGACTGATGCTTGAAAAAAATGGCTTTTTTAAAGTTGATGATGTAAGATAATGCTACTGCTAAAATCAATATTTCCTTATCTTTAGATTGTCAAAATTAATATTGATTCATATACATAATAATATGGTATGTATGCATAAATATGTAACCACAACGCCCTGGTTTATCAATAATTAATTTCACTGGAAAATTCGTTTGAAACGGCGCGAGCGTTTTAATTAAGATATTAACCACAGACATGATAATAATTAATTCGGTCTGAAAATTTAAACAGATTGTGACTTTTTCGATGAATTATTAATTAACAATGTTCATTTGTGACACTCCTTGAATCAGAATGAAAAGACCACAGGAAAAAACAGAAAGGCAAAACAATATTATACTTATTTTTTTTTAATTTACTCACTGACAGACAGCGCACAGCCCAAAACCCTATTAGGTCTAGAAGCATGAAAAAGTACCTTAAATAACGAAAGTGAGCACTACAGAAGGATTTTTGAAAATTCATAATCTGGGTGTTTGCCCACTTATCCGTATCCGGCTCGTATTTGATTGGTGTCTGATCCGGTTCGGCAATCCTAGTAATTGTATGGAAGTTTGTACACTCATCAATATACGGTTCGTATTAGGTTCGAGTTCGATTCGTAAATTCTCACTTCGAGTCGTTTATTTACGGATCAAAACCGAGTATGTCATACAAAACGAATCAAATAATCGCAAACAAGCGTTTGCGCACTTATCTGTATTTGATTCGTGAAAAAGACGGACGTGAATTTCCCGTCTGTCTTTTTCACGTATCTAACACAAATCGATAAGTGGACAAACGCCCTAAAGGAAGAAACTTTTGTTTGAAAGTTCGTCATTTTTGCTAATGGGGAAATCATCATCAACCACACGTCTTGTTGAGTAATAAATAGCGAATACTGAAAACAATTTTATCTATCTTTATACTATATTGGCCTGATATTTATTTGCTTCTTAAATAAATATCAGGCCAGCAAATTATCACAAACCATCTAAAACAATCATCTATCTCATTTTCTTTTCCAACACCAAAGGTAGATTCTCATCTCAGTAATTACCATTTATCTTATAAATGAACCAGCGGCGTATAATTTTTCCGATGGAAATTCCTTTGCAAAAAGTTTAAAGGTCAAAGGTAAAAAGGTACTACTATAGAGAGGGTAGGTATATGTTGGTTTGATTTAAGAAAAAACGAATAGTTATTCGATTCAAGTATCATTGGTATCGATACTAGTATTAATACAAGTAGTGAATCAAGTGGTATTTGATAATAGTGAGTAGTTTTTAATGTTGGGGATTACTATCCAATATTGAAGCGGCCCCGACTTACGAGTCGTAGGTCGTGGGTTCGAACCCAGGCAGGCACTTTGTGTAAATAATTTCATCATCACTGCTGTCAAAACAGTGAAGGAAAATATCGTGAGGAAACCGGCATGTCCTAGAACCAAAAATTCGAAGACATGTGACATCTACCAGCCGCACTGGGCCCGCGTGTTAGCTTATAGTCCACTCCCTCTCGAAGCAGGCCTCCTTGGCCTGTGTCCCAGCAGTGGGGACATTATAGGCTCATTATGCTATGCTTATGCTTATTGATACTAATATCCACTGACATTATGGTGAATAACTTTACTATGACTAATATTATTATTACTATCATCATACTAAGTAAAGTTATCATACTAAGTAAAAATTTGGAGATTTCCCAGTAATGACTCCGAACGACTAAGAAAAATAAAAACGACTAAATTCAAAAAGGGCTAGTTTAAGACGGCAGGATGAGCTGGAATCCTTCAAAAATAAGGCTGATACTTATATATGAAAATAGAGAAAGTGACAAGACAGTAAACAGAATAATACAGAAATAAAATAAGAATCTGAGTGCAGATTCGAATCGCAAACATATCCAGTTTAGATGCCGATATGTATAACGAGTACCGATAGTAATAAGTTCCGATATCGATCTGTCATTTGTATCGAATAAACCCTAGGGACAGATAGGTGTACCATGTGAAGCAATTCTCGCTTCAAATTGAAACGTTGATTGTATCGCAAGGCAATCGCTCCGGGATGATACTACAGAATTGTACGTTCTTTAAAAGAGACAGTGGTGAAAAGAGATGTTGGAAGAATGTTAATTGAATTTGTAAAGAAGTTCTCTTCTTTAGATGACGTTATGAAAGTTATTCACTTATTTGGTGTCAATCTGTTTGTACAAGCAAAACTAGTTTAAGACATATTTTAGATAAATAGTGAATAGGCTCAGGCTACGGATGTGGAGTTCTGGTAGGGAAGTAATATATTCACAAATATAATTTAAAAAACCTGTTACTTGACTAAATAACACCAGGACGAAATAAACAGCAATAACAAGGAAACTAATTAGAACCCCAGATAAAACTAGAAGTTTGCACCCTTTAAATGAACAAGCTTAAAGATAAGACGAGGAATACTCAGACGAGAACATTAAAATAATACACTTATTTTATATTCTTAAAATAAGTCCTCCATTTTAGCTTGACTTTTAAATAATAACAAAGTCGCGAAAGAGATTTTACTTACATAAAAATGTATGAGCTTATCCTCTTACACAAACTCGCGTCAAAGGTTCTACATTTTTTTTAAAGTCTTTAAGTATTGCCTGTGTACGTTTCAGGCTTCCCATAATTCGTGGGACAACGTCTGAATAAATCCAAGAGTGGCTGAAATATTTTTGGAAGGAAAGTGAAAAGAAAGTAACTCATTTTTAAGGTTTTGCGGTGCTTGTGAAGGAGTATCGACCTTTCTAAAGCGTTTGATACGTATGACCTTGTGAACCTTTTCTTTATGTTTGTTCTTTAACTAGGTACTCAAAATACCTACCGAAGAATAGGTTTCTTCGGTAGGTATTTTGAGTCTCGGATAATTTTATATTCATATCATGATATTTTGCTATTTATATTTATTTTAACTTTAACAAAAAAATTAAACCAGAGTAAGGGTTTAAAAATAATGCTAAAAAAATAATATTTTCATGCTGAAAATTAAAGTTAGAAAAGCCAGAAAAAAGAGCACACATTTTTAAAAGCAAGCTTAAAGCAATTCTCATTCACGGAGGTCGCTCTCAAGTGGAGTTGTCACAATTATAGGACAGATGTCGCCTCGTTACTAGAAACCGGGTCACCCGTGTGAATGTGCGGGCAAAGCGCATCTCGCCCTAGTGTCGACATATCTCTGGTACGCGGATTGATTTAACGATGTTAAGGCGACAGAGCGTGTGTTTTGCGGGAAACGTTGGCATTGGCTGGTTGGTGTTGATAGAAAGGAATTGGTGTAATTTTACCGTTTACAGAAGAGGTCCAGGTTGATATCAAATTGGGGCAGGACTGGTGGGGGGGCATGGTGTCGTGACGACTTTCGGAATTGATTTAAGGGATGAAATCACATGGTGTGATAGTTGCAAGTTAAATATTCTAGTAGGAAGTTATTTGACGTTGCGTAGAAGCAATTTAGAGAGCTTATGATTAGCTTGGTTTGTTGCCTGCTTGTCACATTCTATTCATATTGTAAGGCAAACGCATTAAGTCCACCTTTATACCTTTTATGTTGCATAAGTAAGTTTAAATAAATAAATATTACGATAAAAATTGTTTAATATACCTTCTTATCTCACAAAATTTTGACGACGTGAATAGCTCTATTCTTCAGGTTCAACATTGGTTTACGGTAAATAATTTGGTACTAAATTAAAAAAATTAAATGCATTAGATTTAAATAACCTAATGTTAGAAGTAGCGAATGTGACATCATATTGAATGGAGAAAAACTGGAATTTATTATTCAAACGGTTTTCCTGGGAATCACGTTAGACGAGAAATTACAATAGGGACCTCACATGACATCTCTTGCGGGGCGGCTAAGCTCGGGCGCTTATGCTGTTAGAAAGATAAGACAGTTAACAGACGTAGAAACCGTGCGTTTGGTTTATTTTAGTCGTATGGCATTTTACTGTGGGGTCGGGCTGCTGACATTGAATCCATCTTTATTTTGCAAAAGAGAGCTGTCAGAGCCATTTATAATCTACGTCACCGCGAATCTCTCAGGGAAATATTTAGAAGGATTAATATTATGACGGTACCTTGCCAATTCATTTATGAAAATATTATGTATGTAAGAAATAATCGACATCTTTTTGATAAAATAAGTGATAGACATAATTTTAATACCTATCAGAAATAAAGACAAAATAGATCAAACATTTTTCAGATTATCTAAAGTACATACATCTTTTATGGGGTACTGTGTTAAATGTTACAACAAAATACCTTGAGATATATTGCAATTAAATGAAAGAAAATTTAAAACTCATATTAAAAGTACACTTTGTAAATAAGCATATTACTAATATGAGGATTATACGAGTATCAAACTGGTTGCTAATTCAATTGTAAAATTTATATATATTATTTTTAATATATTACATTGATTTTACATTCTGTGATTACTTCCTCACACATTGACTTATTAATTGTAAAATTTAGGAAAATCGTCTACTTTTACAATGTTTGTAAATATGTGAGCACCATGTATCTATCACATAATTTATTTATCTGTTGTTACTTCATTTTTTTTTTTTTTGTAAATCTTGACGTTCAACAGTGCCTTATAAGGGCCTATTTGTATTAAATGATTTGGCTTTTGACTTTCTCCATAAAATTCAAAACTCCATTAAAGCTAAACACATCAACGGTTTTATTATTATTAAAATTCTCCTCGATTTATGACCTAACAACGAAATTTTAAAGGCTCAGATAAAAGCGATGCGACTCTGGTGGAACAATTTTATTTTTCATCTCGCCTGTCTATGGGAACCTGAAGACCAAGAATTCAAGAAACAGCAAAAAAATATAAAACGTTTAGCCGAACGGCGAACCCTTAAAATTTCTATGAACCTTTGTAATACCTACCGATAATGGTGTTGGATATCATATCCGCCTTCATATTGCCCATAAGACTATTAAGTATTAACGTCTTTCAACAGAAGGGGAAGGGGCTTCGCGTCCCAGATATGTTAAACGATTTAACGTTAAAAACGGCTTAGAAATTGATACGTTTTTAATATGAGTTTTTAGGGTTTCTGAATCAGTTTTGGGTGGTTGAATTACCATTACCTACTTAAATTGTCCGTATATTCAAATCATGACCGTCATTCAATGAAAGTTGTATGAAATGGCTCCAACACGGCAAATTTGATTAACAATAGATTTCCCTGATTGTAAATCATAATCTAATGACAAGCACCGCCATTTCGACCGGTTCTGTGCTTCCCGCATCCAGCGGATTCCTGCGGCCGTCACAAGGACCTTGTTGGAGTATGGAAGTATCCATTTGAAACAGTATTTCACATGCAAGAGAATGTTCCTTCGTACTTTACACAATACCATTAAACAATACCATATTATTCATTCTTCAGAACCCCCTCGGGAAATGGACTCACATACCCTGAGGAGTCTCTACATATCTCTTAAGAACAATAAACTTTTTCCTTTTCTGTTTTCTGGAACCACAATTGACCTGCTTTATTACTTTGAGTATCTCCTTCGAGAATCGTTCATGTATAACCGTAGTTTTGCGAATTTGTGAGGTTGTAAGACCGATGTCATATATCTTGCAAGATAAAAGAGTAAGGGGACATAATATGGTGGGTATATGTCGCTGTTATAGATGGTAAATCGTTTGGTACGGTGAATTTTTGTCTGTGTAGCAGAATAGGGCTCGCTTTATTGTGGTACTCAATCTAGATACCTACCTTATATGTCATAATCATATAAATGGGCGTTATTTTTATCTTTGAAAAAATGTGAGCTGAATAGCTCTAAGAAGTATAATTAAATGAGCTTTCTCTGCTAGCTTTTCTGCTTTATTGCTTCGAGTATCTCCGTCGAGAATCATTGATGTATAACCCCAGTTTTTGGGAAATTGCGAGGCTGTAAACCGAGCTGTCATATATCTTGTGAGATAAAGAAGTAAGGGGTTGATATGTGTCACTGTTATAGATGGAAAATGGTTTGGTACTACGGTTTGGTGTAGAATGAAGAAGAATATAAGCTATAATGTGGTACTCAATTTAGATACTCTATTAGTCATAGTCCTATGAATGAATTATTATTATCTTTGAAAAATTGTGCGCTGAATAGAACTCTCCGCTCTTCTTTAACCGACTTAAAAAAGAAGGAATGCTCTATTCAAACATTAAGTATACTCAGAGGTTTAATTAGTGTCAACTCCTATTGATTAATAAGTAACATGAACGCACGAACTGACCGCGAGCAAATAAACGTAACATAAATTCAAACGATTCTAAAATTGAAAATACTTGTTTCTCTGTAACTTAGTTATAAGTCTGCATTCATAATCTATGGACGACACTTTATTGCACTTCATAAACGAACATACTATAATAGTTGTATTTTCGATTCAAAAATCTTTCACGTTACGTTTACGATTCGCGTTCGTGTTTTGGCCTCTATTCAACGAAAACTATTCATCTTTCAAGAATCTGTATGTCACCAAATTCATCACCAAAGTTTACCTGCAATAGCCCAGATAATTGCGTACATTATTTGGAACAATACACCACAAATAGGACAAATACTAAACAAAAGAAAGAAGGTAAGACACGTCACTCAATTGATTAGTACGGATCGACACGCCGAAGTAATTGCTCCAGCCAGAAGACAATTAATAACAATTTGTTATGTAGCCCAGTTTATTGCTTCGTAAAGTAATATATTTTTACTTTATTTTCTTGGGGAATAAGGAAAATGCTATAAGGAGGAATGGTAATGCGAATTTGTAAAGCGTTTATGTTTACGGGATTCTTTATCATTACGTGTTACTGTTTGTTGCAATACATTGTCGTAATTAGTGCAACCATGATCGAAAGAATATTTTCCCGTTATATTTTTCAATAGCCAGTTCTCCTTATATATACTTTGTTAAACTGTTGCCACCTTGCTACTGCCCATCTTCTTGATACAAATACATTATAGGTTCCTAATATGACGCCTACCACCAGGTATAGATAAAGCGAGTCAATAATTCGCACGAAATATAGCCTCTAGATTTCTTGTGATAGGTATATGATAACGTTGATAAGAATAGGCATTTCTATCAACGTTGCTTGCCCTGGCATTGAAAATGCTTTTAATCTATTTTTGACATAGGTTAGCTACCTGTAACTATTAAAAATCTACATAAATTCAATACGAAATAAAAGAATATTCCTATCGCTTGCCACTTTCTACTCGCACGTCTTGAATATCATAAACTTTACGACTATCAGCACCGACTGTTTTTACTGCCAGTTTTACCGTTCACCTGCCACAGCAATACAAACTTTATGTCAACCTGTTACAGTGCCATTTTGATTGGTAACGATTTAGTACCGGAGGTATATTATCGAAGAGTTCTTACGATTTTATCTGTTTTCACGAAAGTCTTGTACAATTCTAAAGTACTGATTTTAGTGGCGTTTTATTGTTTTAATAGGTACAGGTTAGTATTATTATTTTAGGACTAAAATACGACCTACACCGAGTATCAGAGCCAGACTTGAACGATGGTAGGTAATCTTTTTCAGACAGGTTTAAGTACCTATAGCTTTTGAAGCTACTGCTTTTACATACCTCAGTAAAAACTAAGAAAACACATCCATTTTTTTTCGAATGGGTTTTTTTCAATGATAAATCAGAACGTTTAATAAAAAATCAGAATATTCATATTCTTTCTTAGACTTTATTGTATAAATTCACAGCGCATTTTATCAGCGTCTGATGGCACACTTTGTGTTGTCATCTGACATTATGCTGAGCTCAGGCCCTTTTGGCATTATAATCATTGTTTTCTGTTTTATAGTTTTAAGGTGTATTTTTCTGTTGTAATGCTAATAAATGCATTTTTCTTTCTTTCTTTCTTTATTCACAATAATACGTAAGTATTCATTGCAGTTAAATGACAAAACGTCAATGAACAACACAATAACTATAGTTTACTCCTCAATTTACTTTCCTTACCTTGAGGCTGTTAAAGAAAACTACTGTGTCGATTGCTTGTCGTTTAGTCCCTATAATTGAGGAATTGTGAAGAAAACACAAGTAATGTGATCAGTGGCGGCGCTAGATCAAACCTAGATGTCAGCAACGTCGAAAGAAAAACGTTAAATCAAATTTGCTGAATTATACACTAGTGTATGAATATACTTATCAGTTTGATTGCTAATCAAATGATGATACATAAACAAACACAAATTAAAATAGAGGAAATTATTGACTTTTAGCATCAATTTTTTTTTTTAAGATTATGTTTTAGTTTACACCAGCCGCTAATCCTAATACAGAAAGTAGAATTTAAGAGCGAGCGAGGCGAGCTCGAAAATATTAGCACGCCGCCTCGGATGGTTAAAATTAGGTTGTCTTTTAACTATTCTTACAGATATAGGAGATATTTGTTAAGATATACAGAAAATGTTGAGAATTAGGCGAATGCAGGACGCAAGAACGAGCGTAGTGAGCTCGACAATTTTAGCACTCCTTCTCGGAAAGGTACCTAAGGTTTTCTTTTCACCATACATACAGAATTAGCGGGATACTTTGTCATTGTTGACTTATGCAAAAAGGTTTGAGTTTGAGAAGAATATATGATGCTAGAGCGAGTGTAGCGAGCTCGAAAATTTTAGCACCCAGTCTTAGATAGGTTTTTCGTCGATCATTGCAGATAAGTTTGAAAAAATGTTTGCATGCTTCGTTCATATATTGTACGTTAGAGTGGGGCTTCCAACTACAAACTGCCTCTTTGTTACTGAACATATTTTGGCCTTGTTTGGGATTTGATTAAAAAGTGCTTCTCTAGATTTGGGGGGCCCCAGGACGGGAGACGAGGGGAAACTTTTAAAACTTTTTTCGAAGTCCCCTCAGGCGCGAGGCCGTCGGCGGTCGCCGACGTCGCCGTCGCCTAACGCCGCCACTGAATGTGATGATGCAGAATAGTAATAATGGATGGTGTTTATGGGAACAATAAAATAGGCAACTTTCTCTAAAACTTATTTCTATTGTGTTTTATACAACAAGTAACAAAAAAATTAATTCCTCAAAAAAAAAAAAAAAAAAAATAACAACTAATTTATTTACTGTTGTTTAGATGATTAATTAATCGTGACGTGTGTTGGAAGAGCACAAATTTCTTCGAACACACTTCACGTCAGATTTGCTCAAGCAAATCGATACATGTGTGCCTCCGCTGTCCGTCCGTCTATGTTAGCGGGCTGTATCTCATGAACCATAATAGGTATACAGTTGAAATTTTCACAGATTGTGTATTTTATTGCCGCTATAACAACAAATAATAAAAATTTAATAAAGTTAATAATTAAATTCTCCATACAAGAAACGCGTTTTTTTCTCGATCTTAATACGGTACTGAACCCGACTCGCACTTGGCCGTTTTTTTTACAAGTTATTATAAGTTCATTAGTACGGAGAAAACCACAGAAAATCCGTCAAGTAAACTGCTGAAATGGGTAGACTACACTTTCTAGAATTAGGTACTGCCATAAGCCTTCAAACCGTGGCTATACTAATAACCCCCTCAGACAATACCGTCTAAAAGTTAAGCCCCATATGTAGCCCCCTTTGTCTGCTCATCCGGCTATCAATGGCAGGTTTAAAGCCAGCCAGGCTTCCAACGATGAAATTTTAATTGAATAGAAAACTTTCCTTTTTTTGTTTTCAAAAGGATTTGTGCAATGTGCAGGCTGTGTGTACAGGTACTCGAATAACTAAGTCAACCCCATGTCAGTAGACAGATAATGTCCATGAGTTTGAGTTTCTTTTAAATACTCAAAAATCAAATTCATTTATTCAAATTAGAATATTTATTTGTATTTTTACAAAGGCCCGAAAACGCGTTCCCATTAGGAAAAACTGAAATTACGCCGTTCTACTTCATTGCTTCAAGAAAACTGAGAACATCGGGATTTTATATCTTATCGTTTGAAAGGTTTATGATATTACTGCAAATAGTATAAAGGTACACACTGAAGAACTTAAGTTCAGGTTGCAACCAAGTATTCAAAATTGAACAAACAAACAAACTGCTTTAAGTACTCACACACAAAATCTTGACGACGTGAATAGCTCTATTCTTCAGGTCCAAGATTGGATAACGGTAAATAATTTGATACTAAATAAAAAAGAAACAAATGAATTAGATTTAAATGACTAAATGATAGAACACAGACAATTCTAATACTAGAAATAAAGATAAAATAGATCAACCATTTTTCAGATTATCTAAAGTACATACATATTTTATGGGGTACTGTGTTAAATGTCACAACAAAATACCTTGTGATATACCTATTGCAATTAAACGAAAGAATTTAAAACTCATATTAAAAGTACACTTTGTAAACAAGCAAACAAATACAAATTAGAGGATTATATCCAAGATAAGAATGCTTGGAAACATGCTGGTCCTGCTCCATAGGATAATCTAGAATCTAGACATAATCAAACTGGTTGCTAATTCAATTGTATAATTTATATATTTAAAATATATATATTACATTGATTTTACATTCTGTGATTACTTCCTTACACACTGACTTATTAATTGTAAAATTTTAGGAAAATCGTCTACTTTTACAGTGTTTGTAAATATGTGAGCACCATGTATCTATCACATAATTAATTTATCTGTTGTTGCTTTATTTTTAATTCTTTTTATCTATTGTGGTATAATAATTTTATTCTAGGTGCATCGTCCTCACATATAATTATATAACTAATGTACTTATACAAAATATTGTACAACATTTTAAAAGAGTAACGGTGGAGTTTCTTGCCCATTCTTCTCCATGCGAAACTACCTTTTGGAAGGGGCGACTAGATTCAATTTTTTTTTTTGTACATTTTGACGTTCAAAAGTGCCTTATAAGGGCCTATTTGAAATAAATGATTTGACTTTGACTCAAGTGGGTAAACGCCATCCATTGCTTCATAAGTTCGAAAAAAAATCTGTTTAACATCGTAAATAACGCAATGAATATTGTTGAACTGTCAAAATGAAACAGATTCATCGTAATCGTTTACGAAAATGTGTTGGGTAATTAGGGTACTGAACTACGTACTAACATGCATTTTTTTAATTTGGTTCCTACACACATTTTGTTCCAGAATTCCCTGTGTGTTCATTAGTGATATTGTAACTCAAGAACCACGCAACCTATTAACGTGATTGGTTTTTAAATTCATAAGTAGGTATATCTAGGCATATAGGCCTTTATCTAACTACTTCTATCGTGCGGAGTCGTGGGCACAACCTGTAAAATACCTACCTACAGTTCACTGTCTACAGACTACATAGGTAAGTATATCTAACACTAAACACAGTTGCTAATGCCATCATCCCGTGACGTCATTCCTGTAAAGGTGAGACATCGTTTGACGGGCTTTATTACTGACAAAAGTCTCGAGAGGTTTACTGATGACGTCAAGAGGGGCGACTGTCTGGCAGAATCTCTTCGACTTATAAGAAACGACGCAAAAATCTATTTGAATCTAAATTTAAACTACGATTATAAGTACCTATTATTATAGATGTTAGATGATATTTACGGGTATCCAATGGTTTATTTTATGATAAAGACGCTTTCTTCAAGGTAAAAGAGCGCCTGCAAAATAAATTGGGTCGATATCGCTCCTGCGTCTCGTTGCTCGTGCAATTTGTCAGGCGCTTGCTAGACTTCCTTGTAGTTTATGCAAGCGTGGCATGAATATTGATTTCAAATGGCTTACTGTAGCAGGTTTCTCAAGATTGAATACCTCAAATATTTCTCAGTTAATAGAAGTAACAATTAAAGACACTGGATAACATTTAAATATGAAAATAAACTTTTAAATTGGGAATTTATTTATTTTTGCATTGCGATGCATTGCTGATACGATTTAAACTTCAATATGATCATTTTCCTACATTTTTTTTATTCATTGAGATATTAGGCGGAACACAATTGACACAATTGAACACAATTGCCTCATAATATACATCCCTTCACCCGATGACCCGGCTGATAATCTAATCTAACTTGCAATGAGTGCCTGTAGGAAAACATATAGCATCATTAATAATATGGATACAATCTTGAAGTGATAAACCAAATCGATTGCATCCCAATAACAACAGAGCCTTATTTCTTTATAAACCATTTGTCTAGGCCGTGCGGAGCTCATAAGAGCTCAAAGGTTTTACCTCCCAGAACAAAATAAGTCTAGCCAGTTTTCGACTAGTTTCTAAACGAATGTTTCCGAAGACTGTCTCGTCTCTATTTCTAGACGAAACGTTATTGCTTCTACTGTTTGTTTTGGAGATAAACATGTTGTATCGGTTGTCAATTTTAAAAGGAAAAGCTGTCGCAAACATGTTTTTGTCAGTGTGTGCGCTAAGTCCTTTTAAACAACTCAGTGGATTGTTTTCACCATTCATTGAAAAATGTGTTTTAATAGTTGGTCGATTTTTAGAGATCTCTATGTGGGGAAGGTTTATTTCAAACAGGTTGAGAAAAGCACAAAAAGAAAAAAAAATGTACCTCGCATTCTATTCAGACTAGGGAATGCAATCTCGTCTCGCCGAGATCCCGATCTCGCGAGATCCCGGCCATATTTTACGAGATTGTATCTCGTCAAATTTCGTACGAGATCTCGCGAGATAACGAGATCGACAAATGCAGCGTGACGACGTGTATTTCAAGTGTTGAGGCAGAACGAGCTTTTTCAGCAGCAGGGTATTTGGCATGCAAAATCAGAAGTCGTCTGTCAGATGATACTCTCGACATGATGTGTTTTTTGAGAAGCCATTTTCAGACAAACTAACTTGCCTTTCCGTACCTTGATAACTTCATCTGACTTCTACTTTAAACTTCTTTTATTTGATTAATACGATCTCACAACATTTATTTAAGAACTTGTGAAGTTAAGTTTTTGTTTTGTTGTATTTATTTACCATAAGTAATGTTCCTATTACTCTTAATTATTGAAACTAAAGTAATAATTTACAAAAGACTAAATATAGATAATTATTGTTTTGTTACCAATATTGTAAGAATTTGAACTGATTAGCTACAGTAGGTATAATAATTATAGACATAAACAAATGTTATTAGAGTTAGAGACAAATTAATAAGTACCTACTCTGTTGATTTTTAAAATAAAACTTACATTATTTTTATAACTAAGCAACGCAGTTTCTATTTAATTACATATCATGTCAATTACTAGTTATTAAAACAAGCATTTGCATATGTTTTAATTGCGATTCTCCCAATCTCGCGAGATCCCGTAATTTGCGAGATCTCGCGAGACTGGGTTTTGAGTCTCGCGAGATCTCGCTAGGCGGAAATCTCGTACGAGATTGCATTCCCTAATTCAGACTATACAGGGCTTTTAAACACATATTATTCTTATAAATGGAAAATCACTAGACATGGTTATAAATAGTCACTAGGGTGTTTCACTTATGTAGGAGAAAAAAAATATAGTGATATTTTTTCTGACTTCGCTCGGCTTCTGGTTTAAGCTTATCTTAATAGTATATTTGCCAAATTTCAAGTGAATTGGACCATTTTTAGAGGTTGCACAGAATGAACAATTGAACTGTTATAAAGAAAAATCGCAAAAAAAATGTTAATTACGTTTATTTCAAAATAGCACAATACGGTAGCCATACATTATTCTTAACTGAAATAAAATTAAATAAAGCATAAAATAGAACATAAATTAATAAATAATTAACTACTTCATTGGCTACATAAGCTGCAACCTCATGTTTGGTTCGCTTGGCCACGCATTTTCTGTGATGCTCGACGACTCTTGACAAGAATTGTTTCTGCTGTTCGTCTTTGACTGAATCATTAAAAAAATATATCAAAGCTATGCCCCTTTCTGCGGTGTTATTGACTACCTTTAGACTATCGACCAAGCCTCTGAGTGTTGTGCTACAATATTCGTTTTAATCCTTAACAATAAAATAATATAACAATACAAAAGAATAATTCAAAGAAAGACCTCGTTTTTCATTACATTCTGATTGGCATTATCAAATAGCTCTTCCAGATCACCTTTCCAGATTTGGCGTTTCATATTTGCCGTGTCCATATTTGTGCATTTCTCTTTTGCCAAATTTTCGTATTCCTTATAGAGTTTTTGAATGCCAGCACGAATATTAACCTCTGTCTTGACAAGTATAGCCTTTTCCCACACTTCTTGCAGAAAAAGGATCCTTTTGTTTTCTAGCACACATAAAGCTCTTATTTTCAAACCTTTATTGTGTAGACTAATACCATTCAGGACTACGCTCCTACCCCGCCAGACAAATACAGCCTAGGCTTTTAAAAATAATGTCCTTAGCCTAAAAAATCCAAAATAATCCTATTTACCTTCTAAACAAAAGCACTTTAACCCTACCATACCCAATGTAACCCTTTCACAATAAAACCGTGAGCTGTGCTATTTATTACTCACTGCCAGTTTATTTATACCGGGCTTCATTATTAGACATTCGCTCACTATTTTGAAGCAAGGGTTAATAAGTTGGTACTTCTTCGTTTTACTCTCTTTTTTGCGAGAAATATTGGCTACTTTTAATGATAAAAACACTGCTTTTTTCATGAGCATAAGTAAACTTAAAAAATATTTAATTAGCCTAAAAATAAGATGGACCGATGACCTTATGAAGGCCGCAGGAATCCGCTGGATGAGGGAAGAACAGAATCAGTAAAAGTAGCGGCGCTTGGGGGACGCCTATGTCCAGCAGTGGACGTCTTTCAGCTAATGAACTTAAAGTAAATTAAAGCTATTTCAAAGTCTGGGGGCATGCTAGTTACGTAGCGCTAATAATTAATCTGCATGGACTAAAATGTGGCAATACTATTTTCCATCGTTTATTTAGGCAGGTAAGTACAAAAGAGAAGAATAATGGAAAGTACAAGTTTTAATCATGATTCATTTAATTATTTTCTAAAATAAATAAATAAATAAATAATCATTTATTTCAAGTTACCAAGACTCATATACACATTATAAATTATTACAACCAGTCACATTGATAAAATAAGAATAATACAAATCAGGAAAATTATTTGAGCAAAAAAAAATTAAAATTATTGGACAACACAAACATGAATTACCCGCATCCAATGTGCAACCTGCAGCAATGATTTATGTAGGCGCAGTCAAGCCTTTCTGAAAGCGCGGCCAGCATGCTGTTGGAGCTCCCCCGCACTCGCCGCACCAGCGACGTGCTTCTCTTGCGCATCATTGCGTAAAAACAATCTACGCGTGCCTCTGCAAACATTGTCGAGGCGCTGCAGTAACGGGGGAGACCCAACAACATCCTGAACGCATTGTTGTACTGGACACGAAGGGCGCCGTACGATCTCTGCGTGTAGTTGGTCCATAGGCTACATGTATATAAAGTTGTACAGTAGGCTCTAAAGAGAGTAATTTTAACCTGTACTGAGCAACAAAAAAAAAAGCTAAACTCTAACTGAAAACTACAACTTAAAACTCAAACTCAAAGCATTTATTCCATTTTAACTATTTACATGCCCTTTTGAATTGTCAAGGAGTCGGAAAGTCAGAAAGATGAAACTACTTGCCTTTTTCAAATTGTAGACCTCTATGGAGAAGAACGGACAAGAAACGAAAATTAAATCAAGATGTTACAAGATCCTGGGTAGGTACTTTATTATTGTTGCTTCTTGTGTAAATCATCATCATCATTTCAGCTGAAAGACGTCCACTGCTGGACATAGGCCTCCCCAATTCGACCGATTCTGTGCCTCCCGCATCCAGCGGATTCCTTGTATAAATAATTATTCTCTTTCCTCCTTTCTATCTGGAAGAATGTTTCTGCATCCACTACAATACGAGATGAACAAGCGCAATGCATTATAGAAATATCCAAGAAGAGTTTCAGTATAAAAGCTATAATTTCACTGCAATCTTCCATACGACAAGCCTCCGTACGTTCAGTAAGCGGAAACGCGCAGTCGGCCATTTTACGATCTCCGGGAAACATCCGGCAGTCATGTATTATTATGTGGAATACTAAGACTAGGTGAGCCGTTATGCTTTTATAGAGGAATATTTTATAAGTAGGTAAGTTACAGTAAAATAATTCACTTCGTAAAAAAAGTCGGACAACACTTCGGTGACCCGTAATCAAACGAATAAGAACTTTTTTTAAATAATAATCACCATGCTTAGCAGATAGATTAGTGATTGATAAGACGTTATCTTCCATCATCTTGATGATGCCCGGTCACAATGAAAAACTAAAACTTTTTTTAATTTAATGTTTATTGTTGAATAGGTCTGCTTTTGTCTATGATGGAACGTGTAAACTTGCTACTTGCCGATTCCTGCCTTCAATATCTTATTGCATTTATGACACCTACCAACTCTATTTTCCTTTCGAAATACCCTTCATGCAATATCGCAAAATATTTCACCTTATATTATCGAACCCTAGGCTGATATTAAATCCCTTTTCCCAATAATACAATTAATAATCCCGTAATCGCGTGTCCGCATGTCAAACATTGTCGTTCCCATACAATTACATTGGGGCCCTTTATTGAGTTTTCGTGAATATAAATGAAGTAATCACACGGCGTGCGCAGCGCTCGATATGCAAATTATATCATATTGAAATCTTAATAATGAAACCGAATAAATGTTTGTGCGACGGAAATTCGTGAGAAAAATTACTTAAAGTTGTACTTAAACGTTTTTCATACATTTTTATGCGCAAACAGATAGCAAATGAGTACGTAGATCTCCGTATATTTAAACCATATTTCAACTGAAGTAAATAATTCTTGCAAAAATAAACGAATCTAAGAAAATCCATTTCTCATGCTACTACGTCGCATAATATAAATATTGCGAGTATTTCTATCATTTACATCACTACAAAATCAGAGCACTCCGCACTTCAAAACGCGGATAGAATAATGTACTTTCAAAAACTAATCAAACATTTGTTGATAATAAAAGTGGTACGAGAACAAACTCTAAAACATCAAACATGCAAACTTTAACACATCCAAATACTACTTGTAAAGCCTCCATAAAGTATTACTCTAAAATCCCGGTGCCCCCAACATAAATGTACTGAGTTCATGTAATGTTCCTAGGTTCCCCAAGCATTGGGCCCGCCCTACCCCCGCCCTACCCAACCCCATTTAGGGTGGGGCTGAAACCTAGGCAATATAGATTCGTTAGCATGAAATACAGCTGAAAATTGAAGTTTCGAGCGCTTTCAGGATTTCGCTTTATATTGATGTTTTGACTAAAAGCTACATTTCAATGAAAATGAAACTATCTATGTTTATACGAGTATGTTATTGGTTTGTGTGTATTATACAGCTGTTGTGGGTTTACACGGAACTAGGGCGTAGTGTGTTTTATTGATATGATTTTTTGATTATTGTTTTATGCATAATAAGATATTTGACGTTGGTGAGTTTATGAAAAGTGGGCTTTATGATAGTATGTATTAAAAGCTTATGAATGTAAATAAAGAGTTTTGATATTTTTGCCACTAGACTGGTTACTAAGGCTGTAAAATTAATAGCTACATAATTAAAATTGACACATTGCAAAAAATGCAAACGCAGCTTGACTACCTCTGAATTTCCTCATCAAAAAACCCTCTCACAGGAAATTACATTTACTAATTAACACCACATAAGCCTCCAGACCCCCCACCCCGAACCTCAGCCACGGAACCCGGGACCCGAGGTCCAACTAACACTATCAATCAGACGCAAGCTTTTCAAATCTCGGCTCGACTCCAAGTTAATCCAGAAAGGGCTGCAATCAGTTCCCTCCTCACTCCTTCCCGTACTCAGGGAAAGGGGGTTGAAGTTTTACAATTAAAAAGATTATTTAATCCGTTAGGTGAAGGTATTGGAGTGTACTTTAGGTGATCCTGATGGATAAGGCAGAGGTGGGGAACTTAAAGGCAAATGTTATCACGGAAGTTGCTTAAACTTAAGTAATGATTAGCGACTGTTTAACCATAAGTTTTTGACGTTTGAGCGTCACTTAACTTTGAGCAACGTTTATAAATAATCCCCTTTGTTATAATCATTCGTAACTAGTGTCTCAGTAGGTATTGATTGTTCTTATGTAATTCTTATGTTGCTATTCTTTTTTATTTTCGGAAGCAAATTTCACATGCCAATGTACAAAATATCAGCAAGTTACTTTTCGGCAAATATAACGCTGTGAAAATGTGCAAAATTTCAGTAATCACCAGTCAAGTGGGTAATAAATACTATTACAATTTTGAACTTTTGTCCCACTGTACAAACATCTTTTTTAAATAAAAGTTATTTCTATTTTCGATTCTCGCCACTCCATACAAACAGTCGAACAGTAAGTAATTCGATTTTATATCATGTATAAAGAAAAAGAAAGAATAATATTTATTTGGACACAGTTCGTGAACACATAATAACAAAATAAAAAATGAAAATAATCTTATATAGAGCCGATAACAACGGCTCCGCGTATATTTCGCTACAAAATAAAATTTTCAATAACTGTATGTAAAAGGCAGAACATTTTCATTTCAGTATCAGCTTTCGTCCGCGATGAGTTCAAAATGAAATCTGCATACGATTTGTATCTACGCAAGTGACAAGCGTAAGCGGACAGGGGGGAAAGATAAAGAGTGATAACTTTGCAGTGCCTTATCGTCATGATTTCATGATAACAGTCAGATACGTCATACGATCATGGTTCAATGCCCACTGCAGTGAAAAGTCAAACAATGAGTTTTAAAAGCCACAGTAGGCACGAACTAGTGGTTAGTACTTTATTGCAATAGAACACTGCTGAACAATATAAAACGAATCACAAACAAATGAATAATGCATTAAGTAAGTCGCGTCGAGTACGGACCGCCAACGAAATACTAATACCGTGGCATTGTGACTACTCATTGCTGATTTCAGTTCCTAACACGTAAGTGTTGAGTAGCGTCGTTGACGATGGGCCTTAATAATCAGTGGAACATTGGCCTACCCATCAGTAAAAAAAGTTATTGGAATTTATACGCTGCATAAAGACGTATTAGTAAAGAAATAACATGGTACGGATCAGCTCCACTGAAAGTCGTTTCTATCGTCTAAAAATACGTGCAAGAATAAGAATGGCAAAATAAGTAGACTCCTTCTTCGACTTGCACCACAAAACATTCTCAATTCACGCGGGCGTATAAATCCGTCTATTCAAAACTATATTGACTGCAAATTCATATGGAAATCATATTTCGTAGACTTGGATCAAAGCCTGCCTCAGATCCTGCCTTTCATACGGATTTATGAATGAGAAGTATTGAGAAACGCTAGGTCCTTTAACGTTTCAAAAGTCATACGGATTTTAAATATTTTGTGCTCAAAAATTTAACGTGTAGTCTGTGAATAAGTTGTTTTGTTACTCATTTTATAATAAAGCTCTAAGAAACTTATTTTCTCTTTAAAATGTTTTTATAAGCTTCACTTGCAATTTGTCGAGAATTTTCTATGAAATGTATTTTTAAAAGCCAAGTTAATGTTTAATGAGAATAGAAGATTAATATTAATATGAAAGAACAGCACTTTAATTTCATACAAGCCAGTACCTAGGAATTGCAATTTTCTGCAATCTGGTGGTGATAACTAGACGCCGATTATGGGGAAGCCTGTATTTCATGTACTTATAAATAGTTGTTGCTTTTTTAGGTTGAAAAGGCAACTAATGTTTGCAACTCTTGAAGAAAACCCACGTTTTAAAGTATGCCAGTATCAAGGGTTGCTGCTATTTAATTATTAATTCTTTATTGCATAATAATATACATCAAATATACAATGATAAATAGAGTTCATTGCATTGAAAGTTACGTTTTACAGAAGTCGTTTTACAAATGGATAAAATAAATAATTACTGTGTTTCGACGAATAACATAAAGCTGTTTCAGTACTCGACGATTACCTAATAATGTTTTACCTATCAAAATATTCCTCCAACTAACAAAGAGTAACTGGAAACCAACACAGGAGTGAACAGAATCCACCTCGCCTCGTAACAACCACATAGGTACATACACAAATACCTACATACATAGCTACAAGTAGGTCTCTTGCATAGTCTGATGGACTGGAAATTGGATTGCGCGTCACACGCAGTGAACTGCAAATAATATTATATGGTTAATGTAACCTTTGTCATAAAACTGGAGACTAGTAGTCTCCAGTTTACTGACACTGTTAAATAGGTTAAAATGTTTGTTTGCATTTCAGGTAAAATTTGTCCGTATTCAGCAATTTTTTGTCAAAATAAGAACTGTAGTTTTTAACGGTTTTTATATTGTAGACTTTGATTATTTATCTTTATATCTTTGATTGTAAATAACTAAACACTACTGGCGAATAAATAGGTAAGTAAGTTTGAAAGCAACCATACTGAAATGGCATTGGGCCTGGACACATCTGTGGCATGTCAGATGAACATTGGGTCAAACTCACGAACCAATGGTTCCATCTTAATAGCAAATGACATCGTGGCAGGCCCAGACGGAGATGGCGGGATGAGCCGGACTCCTTCGATAGTGACTGGTTTTTAGTAGCCCTAGAAAAAAGAGTAGGGAGGCCATGACCTTGTAGCTGGTGGAGTACAGCAAGGGACAGGCTTGTAATAATATATACTACTAGCGAAACTCATGATGAAGACCTCCGTTCGAGCCGGAAAGAAGTCGAAAAACCTTAAAAAAACGCTTGAGTAAAGCTGTTGCTTCTGCAAATAAATACCTACTTATTTCAACTCCTACAAATGAGAAAGTATCCTAAAGATAACATCTTATCGACAAATATTGATAAAAAGTACAACGCTTGTTGTGTCTCTGTTCCGTACAAATTCATTCAAGTTTTCTTTTCACTCAATCCAATTGTTATCATTTTACTGTTATCAACACCGTCTCTATGTTACGCCTATCGTCATTGAACGATAACTTTCACCACATTGTTGATGGCAGACATTTTTTCTTTTATAACAAGGTTTTTATAAACATACAAACATTTAAGTCCTGACTCACTCACTAACAGACTCATCAACGCCCAGCCCAAATTCTTTGACCTAGAAACCTGAAATTTTACATAAAGGTTCCCTTTATGGTGTAGACAAAGAATAAGGCCGGATTTTTCCCTCGGGATGGGCGCATACAAAGTGGACGAAATAACTAGAAAAGTGCTAGTATAGCAATATTATATAAACTAATGTTCGTTTTTGTTGTCGTGATGGCCCAGATAATGAAATGACTCTCAGAGGTTGTGGATTCAAATCTGGGCAAGTACTAATGTGACATTTTCAATTCAACTATACTTTCTGAGTTTATCTTGGACATTACTTATATCGGTGAAGGAAAAACATCGCGACTGATGAGTTAATATATAAATCTGAAAATCGCCCACCCGGCTTGCAGCAAGCGAGGTGGGTAGTGCTCGTGCCTTCTCTGTATGAGAAGCGGCCTTTACTCTGCAGTGAGATAAATAATAGGCTGGCATTATTATTAATGTTAGCAAATTAATGACTAATCACACTCTATGACGCTATTCTAAACAAACCCTACGTGTCCCTTGCGATGGTCGTTGACATTGATACTCGGCGCGTACGTTGCACTCGACGCCAAAATTAGCTGCGCCGACGCACGCATTTAGATCGTCTAGATTCGTACGTGAAACTTAGGTACTTGCCGTTTCTAATGTTGATAGTGAATGTAGCTATACGTGGGTGCCGCCTGTGAGAACGGCTTGGGATTTGAACTTAGAAGTGTAGGGATATTTTGAGAAAATGTCACATGACGTGTGATGACACTTTAGATTGAGAGGGTTTTAAAACACTGGCCCTGTGCTCACTTGGAGATTGAACTTTTTAAACCTAAGGCGAATGTCTGATTGTGGGCATAGTGTATTTTCTTCATTAACTTATGATAATTGTGTAATCGAAAAAACACACACATAGTATGGTGAAGAAGCCCTACCTATAAAGGTAGGCATTCTTCACCATAGATTAAAATGTTTTAATTTTAGTCCCTCAGTATTTTATGCATAGAGCATACCGACACTTTACATAGATATTCTTGAAACACACACAACTATCACCGCACTGTACCTGATACGGAATATTGTCTCTAATCAAATTGCTGATTGCAATCCCCTTCGCAAGCTGACTAAGCTAAACTAGGCTTACTATGAACTACCAACATGTTCCAGAGGCTACCAATGTGTTCTGGAAGCTACCAACATGTTTTAAAGTCTAACAACATGTTCTATAGGCTACCAACATGTTCTAAAGGCTACCAAAATATTCTAAAGGCTATCAATATATTCTGGCGGCTACCAAAATGATCCAGGCTGTTTCTCTGTGTTAATCTCATTGTGTGAGCACAAGTTGAGATGATAATTAATTATAGGTATGCTACAAGAACCTACGTGTGTTTTGCGGCACAGTTATATGAAAGCTCTGAAGCATTGATTTTCTTGGAAGGAAAGTATGTCTGTGTGGTTTGATATTTGGTTGGAGGAGATGTCAAAGGGATCTTTGTACATACGTAATCAATGTATTTCTAGCTAACCACACCATATTAATTGAGCCTGTGAAAGATACTCGTCTTTCTTGAAAAGTTAAATCTTTACTCAGTAAGTTTTCTCAGTTACTGTGCTGGAAAATGGGCTTAAAACCTATATCTTACACATTTAGAAGTTTCTTTATAATACTATTTATTTTATAGTCCTATAGGAATCCTACATGAAAATCTCTAGCCAAGTCTTTTGACCACCTCTTTTTACCTGATTGCGGCGAGGCCAAAAAAGAGGGTTGTTTAGTTATTTATCTTATATGTGGAAATAAACGTTCAACTTTAGATCCTAAGTTTAAATTACTTGCTAAGCTGCTTCGTCAACAAACTTATGTAACACACCACAACTTTGCCTACTCAAGTTGAAACTAATCCATCACGTAATAATTTTAGAGATTATCCTGAACATGTACAGTTCGCACTTATACACTTTGTATTGGGTAACTATTCGCTTCACATCACAAAAATATTGATATGTAGTCAACACTATATTATTTTCAATATTCACTATATTGCTGGTGTTACTGTAAACCAGCTCCGCCCACCCCTTTAGGGAACACAAGCGCGATGTTGTTATGTTACTATTCAGGAAAAATATTACCCAGTACCCAAATTGCGTAACACACTTTATCACAATCTGAATGATTTAAAAGGACATTGGTAATCTGTTGCTTCATAAAAGTTGGAAAAAAAAATCTGCTCAACAAAGACAAAATGGCTGTCTGAGCTGTCAAAATTAAAGCCATTGCCCCGCAGGTACTCGCCATTATGTTTCGTATGACACCTCCAAACAGCGGAATTGATTTGATTGGCTTTTGTAACCAACTACAATAAACCAATTACCAGGGGAACCATAACATTTAACAGCAGATTAACTGATCAGAGATCTAATCGTTAACAAGGTGTTAGCTACATACCTATTTATTTTCTGACTAAGTAGTAGTACTACAAATTGTGCTAGTATGGTCGAACTCGTACCTAATTGCCTTATATTTATGTGACAATTAGATAATTTCAACCTTAGTGAACTTTCAATTTAGTGGGAATTGTTGTCAAAATTGATTAAGCACTTATGAGGTCCACTATACCTTAGTCAAACTCAAACTCAAAGCATTTATTCAAATTAAACCAATTACAGGCACTTTTGAATTGTCAAGGGGTCGGTCAGTCAGAAATATGAAGCTAGTCGCCCATTCCAAAGCGTAGTAGGTACCTATGGAGAAGAACGGGCAAGAAACTCCGGAATCTGGTTCCTGTATTACTTAGTATACAATAGAACCAACGACTTTAACGGTAATTGCTCGCGTGTTAGAAAATATTTTCACAAAAAACTCCCAAACTTGTTACGAATGTACTTTTACTACGTAACGTAACACACAGTGGGCCGACTCGCTCGCCACAATCTTTTATTTCTCGTCCGCATAATGCATCACAGCTTAGTTTATATATGGTTTACCCAACAAAGGGGTTTCTTGAGTAAATCATTTCTAAAGTAGGTTTTAGAGATGCGAATAAGATGTGGTCACTTTTCGAGGCTATGTTAAAAATAGGTTAGTATTAAGTACCTACTATTTTTATCTTATTTATATTTATTTATTGGATCTCCAACAGAGGCAACACAATTTCATGCAAGTTTACAATCTACGAACAGGGACAAATACAGTGTGCGCTTCCAATTATAGGAGACCACATCATTCTCTTATAATCTAGGTAGATACATTAAGTTTGATAAAGCGAAAATAATGATAATAATAAAAATAAATCAAAACATACAACACGAAATCAACAAAAAATTAAAAAAAACAAATTAGTAATAAAAACATTAAAAAATGTATAATAATAACCACAAAAGACAACAGACAAAATTACAGTAATTAAGGCTTGGATATTAAGACTTTTAAAGCTTTTTTAAACTTTGACATTTTGCATATAATATCCAATTCATTACGCTTCGATACTTCGTTATACTGCCTACAGAGCCTTGGCAAAACGGCGAAGTGTCCGTGGTTTGTTTTGGATCCCGGCACATTAAAAAGGTTATAGTTACATTTACGCGATAAGCGAGATGGTGTACTTATCTGCAGCTTTCCAAGAAACTCGCTACAGTCAACAACATCATTGAACAGTTTGTGAAGAAATGTGAGATCTAGAACCTTTCTTCTATTTAACAAAGAGGACATTTTTTAATGTTATAGTCTTATCTTCTGTGTATTCCAGTGTTTACTGTCAGCAGTGATACAGATCTACAAACCTACTGTATAATATTATGGTGAACTTCTCTAGACACTAGCTGTACTTAAAATATTTGGTGAATAACATTTTTTTTTAATTACTCAAAAATTGTTAATCAAACAGTACTTTAATTCACGCTGCTGATAACTAAACAAACAAAATTACCCAATTAACTAAATCAAGCAACCACAAAGCCAATTAAAGAAATCAATCCACACATCAGACGCTAATCAACAATAATTAAATTATAAGCCAATCATCCGATAATTAGAAGTAAAGGGAAGATTTATGCACCAACAGCTCGTCATGCTAAACATAGTATAAAATATTAACTGCACAGTGTACCGCCTCATCGCTTCGCAAAAACTTAGCGTGTGCTCTAATTGGGTTTCAGAAAGCAGCAACGCCGTTGGAACGTCATTTTTTACAATATTATTACAAAAATTATTTGCAACCGTTTTATAAACAAGCACAGTGTGCGCTTAATGGCGGGGCGTGGACATAGTTTTTCTTCAAAAAGAAATGCGCTAATCTATTTTTTTTTCGCAACTCAGTACATTCTTCAGACTATTTCAGTAACGCAGAAAAATAAACATTAAATAAATAAAGAATACTCGAATACGCGCGTTGAAAACCCAAAATTACATTCTTATAACACAAACAAATACCATTTAAACAAACAACAAATTTCGTTAAACATAACAAACCGAATCATAATTTAGAATAACATGAAATCCTGCACAGGAAAACCTATTATAATTCCGGAGACATCTCGCCAAGTAAGCAAGACATTCATGACAAATGAAATGTATCAAAAGATGCGGAATCGTAATTACATTTGTGTTTCAATTGAAATTACCTAAATTATTCTTGTTTGCTTCGTACCTACGACGTGATTGTATGTAAGAAATGTTTTATTATTATACGAGTTGTTACATTAAGGTTGTATCCAGGTAAGAACCAGATTTTATCTTACTCGTAAATTAAAATCTTTATTGTAATTTTGAGGGAACTCTGTTTGTCTACATAAATAAAAGACTGATTATTTTGATTACAGACAATTCCAACAAACCCAGACAGTACCAATATCAGAGTGCCAGTTAAAGTTATTACTATAGAAATAGCAAACAAATCAATTTAAATTCAAGTGAACGAAATAATTAACAATTTGTCCATTTCGGAATTGTCATGGTTAGCGGTGATGGATCTAAATGTTGATCACAAGCCGAATGATGAAGTAGTGTACGCAGTTTGTGAGACTTTACGAGCACTTGTAACTCATCTATTTTATTGATTACAAACACGAGCACAATGAAAAATTGCTAGAATAATCTGGTTCGAAATAATTGCCGGTAGAGTAGTTTGTAAGTGAGTACATCTATTCGTTGGGTGTCTAGCTGCCACATGATCTACCTTTAAAGATGTGATTTCTGGAATAGCTTCAATTAGATCGTTTCAGGTCAAGGAAGATTGGCAAAAAGAAAGGGAAGGCTTAGAAATCCCGCAGTCAGTTGACACAAGTTGAAGGTCCTTTCCATGAACTTTTATTGGAAGTACATTATCGACGAAGCCTTAAATATTTAAGCAACCATCGAGCAAAGAATATTAAGATTGAGGGATCTGTCTATCTGTTTTTTAACCATAAGTTATGAAATTGTTTTTATGTGGAATGTACTTCCTATTTCTTTTCGATATTCTCACTTCTATTCTATTACTTACGTCATCTGTGAAATCGCCTTCACTTCAACTCTCACCTTCTTCTTCTCTCAACAGCTTAGCGATAACCAACGTACCTGAAACGAACAAAAATCTATTATTAGCACGATTGATCGAATAAAAATCGATATAACGCAATAATTATGCACATGCACGAGAACCAAGATCGAATCGATTGTTGCATGCGCTGTCAAAATTGTCGTGAACAAGCGAACTGTGAACAATTGCTAACTTACAGGTTATGTTGGTGAATGAAGGTTACATACGTATTAACGACACTAAGACAGTGTTAGATTTCTGTTTGGATTTGGATATTGACTGTGAATTTTTAAACAATACTTTCTAAATACTTCCTCTTTCATAAAGTAATGCCCTAGTTGAAGGAATTAAAAATTACTAGATCAACGTTGAAGTCCTAACAGGGTGCAGGTATCGCAAATTGTAATATTGTGAGAGTGATTTTAAATCTGAACTTTGTTTTACAAACTAACTTATGTTGTGTTTTTCTGCTTAAAACTTTGTGTTACTCCACATAAAGCATGCCTGTCGAACTTTTTGATCAAATTTTACCTACAAAATATTCGCCAATACGTGGATCAATGGAAATGCTGGGCATACCTGTATCTATCAATTTATTTCGTCAGCGACAATTTTGTTCGGTAAAATTCAAACATAGTTTTCGTTCGAAAATATAAATATTTTGTTAAAAAGTTTGCTGGCAATTTTTGTTCATGTTTTAATCCAAGTGAAACACGGTACATTGTTGAATAAAAATACAGTTTGAATTAAATTGTTATTTTGTTGTTGTGTTGACTTATTTAGAAGATGCAATAAAACGATTTTTCGATTCAATTGCTTCATGGAGAACTCTAATTAACAACTAATTAATCATATAGGATAGTTAATGATGCGTGTCAAACAGAAAAATGTCTATTTTACACGATATAATCATTGTAACGTAGCGACTAATTTCTTTTTTAAACCAGTTCTGTGTTGCGTCAATCGATGACGAACTTGAATCACACTAACCTAGTTGTATCAATCATCGATCCACTTTTATAGGAATTACATTTTTCGGTACTATTGGACGGTGATTTTTTATCGAAGATTGCAAACAATGGCGATTTATCTTCGCTATCGGATAATTAGTTTTGGATACGTATTAGATTCTTACTTTTATTAAATTCTGAAATCATCAAATATGGAACTATTTCGCTAAGAGATTAGACATTATTATATTTATGTAAAAGGCAGTAGAGCTTATATGTTTTCCATCAGTTCAAAACCTTTAGCATAGATGTGCCACGTTAGTGTCAAATTGAATTCCAATAACACCACTGATCAAAAGCGCAATGTTTTTTCTTCAAATTCTCCCAGTAAACCAGTAAAGCCAACTGTCTGCCACAAAACGTGGTGCTTGAAGTAAAACAATCTCAATAGTGTTACCAACTTCACGATCCAGATAGAAGCAACTGGCACAAATCATCTCATTTTATCGCGACGAGATCGGAAACTATCGGACAACTTCGTGACAGAAACGTGAGGGAGGGAATTGATTCTAAATGGCGTTTTGTACATAAGACAGTTTTTAGTTCTGAAGCGCTTTTTTCTGGTTTCAGCTTTCTGAATGAGGTTTTTGCGTTAGTTATTTTTTGCTTAGTCAAAAAAAGCATTTGAAAAGAACAAAAATTCTAAAATTTGGCATGTCATCATCATAAATAGAAAAAAAAATCTGTGAAGAAGTACCAGCAAACAAAACATCACCTACTTCTAATGCTATGTGTTGAAGCAACGATCATATTTAGCTCATAGCTACAATAATAGTCATTAAATAATGATACATTACACTTAACCGGGATAGGTTAAGTGTTAATCTAAGGCAGTGGTTAGAAACTTTAGGCATTCAAGCATGCTGAAGATAATATAAAACCGATAAACTAAACACACTTTTTTGACCGAATAGGCAACACAATTTCGTCATCACTTAAAACACAGTGTAGTACATAATGTTCTGCCCACAGCATTAATATTCCGCGTGAGAGTCTGTCCAAATTCTGAACACCTGTCTGAACATCAGAACTTTTCATAATTGAATTAAAAGTTACATTTTGTTAGGGATCGGTCTGGGGATAAATTTTCAACACAGCATGAGATCGCTGAGACTCATTAGGTGAAAAAGTAACGTATTTTTAAGCTGGTTTTATAGGTTTATGTTCCAATTTTGACGGCTACAGTCCGGATTTGGTTTTGTTTTCAGCAGTTTTATTCAGTTCAAATGTAGGTTTATGCTTTTGATGCCTAACCTTGTATTGTTTTTGGTAATTTTGCGGTTTGTCGTCAAAATCCGAATTTGTCCGCAGACCCAGCCAGCAGCATTTTGTTTCAATTTAGATTTTCCTATCACCAATTGTCTTCTATCAATCATTATGGAAATGAAGACTATCAAGTGAAACAACATCCTGATATGTGGTACTAATATTGTTCGCACAGTAGATACTGTTACCAAACTCCACGTGTTGTTGCTTATGACCAGACCAAACGATAATAAGAAGCAAATACTACTCCAGCAGTGGATGCTTGCAGGCTACCATGATATGTATGACACAATCATTGTAAAAAAACGGACCGTCTCTCGCACAGACGCCCTCCCTAGCCTTGCCAACTTTCCACCCACAATAAACACCACTGTCCAACAACTGGTCCATTTCACAGCCTGACACACAATGCTGATATGATCGCGACGTTTGCTTCCGAGGAGAAACAACAGCTCCTAGACAATAGTTAGGAAATAGCTACACTGACTCATAGTGTTCGCAATAACATTGCTATTTATAAAGACATCGGGGCGATGTGGTTTATTGACAGTGGAGAACAGGCCTTGAGTATACATTAAAAGGGGTGCATCAAAATAGCAATAGACAATTTATCTCTGGTGCACTATGGTATATCTGCAAATACCTATTTCGTTGACTATTACCACGGTGTTCGCTATTTTATTAATAGTTTGTGCAGATACGACAAAAGACAGGCCTAATTATGGACTTTAGAAGATCTCATTACTTGTACCTATAGATTTCGCGGCCGGCGTCGTCGCCGAGGCAAGCCTAAGAAACGCTGGCGCGACGACCTGGACTCGCAGACAAAAATTAATGGAAAAGCATGCCCAGCCAGGGACAGTATAGGTAAAGAAAAGAAGAAAAAAACTGAAATAAAACTCACATAATATTTTTTTTAAATTTCAAAGAAACTGCACAACTAAAAGAAACCTATAAACCATAAACAAAGTGTGTTATATTTCTGTGCAACAAACGCTTTCTCAAAGACTATCCGTAGTCCGCTTAGATTTTTACCAGCTCAAAGGCGGTTGGAGAAATTGTACGTTAAATTGTACGTGTATTCAAGAGAGGAGGATTATTATTACCGTGTAGTGTTCTGTTCGTTGTATCTGGCTGTATTTGTGGATAGTTTTTAAAAAGCAGTTTCTATTTTGTATGCTTTTATTTTTCTTGGTTTTGTGTTTGTTGTGAGACTATTGAGTTTTATGATATCATACAGATTTTAAGATTAGGTACCATTGAAATGATTTTCTGTTTATTTAAATTGCATGTTTTTTTACCTTCATAATCAGCTTATTTGATCCTTGGGAAAAACCCTCCCTCTATTTTTCTACTTCTCATGATTCCGTGCTTCTTATTTAGTTAATGCCACTTGGATAATTTTAAATCAAATAACAACACTTCTAAAGCCAATCCTACTAGATCAAAAGCAAGACTAAGAACATTTTTTCTTGTTTCATCTCCAAGCAAAGACGCTACCGGAATAAAAGCGAGTCCTCTTTTATCTTCTACTTCATTAACAACAAAAGCATAATCATGGAACAAGTACTTGAAACAGTCTTATTTATCTACCAGGAACATTAGGTTATGTTTAGTAAGGGTGTACCCCTTAATAATATTATACAAATTAACAGAGATAAGCCTTTTCTAATTCAATAATTTTTGCGTAATCTGCTGCGTAATTCGTAAAATAATGTAATCTGTGATTTATTGTTCACGAATGACTTAGTTTTTGTAGGAAAAATATTAAATGTAAGCTTTTTTAGAATTAATGACGCTATGGTAGAAAAAGGTTAATGATAGGGTTAATAATAAGACTGGCGTTGTAGGAACATGATTTCGAAAAATTGAGAGAGACTGCGGATAAACATTAGTAAGAATAAGATTTAACAGAATATATAGATCCATTAAATAGACATGGACCATCAGCATTATTGTATCAGACAGTTGATCAGACAGAACTCCTAATGACAGCAATGATAAAAAGACAGAGGCGAATAACATAATACACATTCTGATCAGAGCTTAGCAAAGGAGTACGCAAATTTAGAGCTAAAGTAGGTTATTGAACCTACAATAGAATCTTTTTTCTGTCTCACTAAGGAAATTAAGAGAACTTTTCCAACGAGAATGCCTCCAAACAAAATCCTAAAGTAAATTCAGGCAATTTAGCAGTAAGTACCAAATAATTGGAGCATAAAGGCTCGCAGTCGATCCCTTCACGATTGTATTAGGTAAACGTTAGTACTTGGAATACTCTCGAAGTCTATTTCAAAGTCAAGTAGTAAAACGTGTTGAAGTGGGGTTCCAGAAGAAATTGGTTTTGTTTTATATATTCAAGATTGTGTACTTGAAGTTGAGGAATACATGAATATGGAATGAGTATAGCAAAAATAATACACAATAATCTTTCTCTGTATAGAATGATGTTACAGATTGAGGCTTATCAAGTTCATAAGAGCCAGCTTAATGAGAGCTCATCTTTCTTAACAACAGGCAATTAAAAGAAATTGGACACTTGATAGCACTTGTCTGACAGTAATCTTTAGTAGAATTTAATAAATTAATACTTAATGAAAGAAATATTATTGTAAGCAAATAAATTGGGATAAAGACTGAGAATGGAGAATGAAGATGATGATGTAACGGATGTGCTGACAATTCCTTATTCAACTTTATGCTATTGCTTTCCAATATTGTTGGGGATTAAAGATTTGAAGCATTTTTACTAGAAGAATATGAAAAACTCGTAACTACAATCTTAAATCCTTCAATACTCCTGAATGTTCATCCACTGTGTCAAATCGGACAATCTGACATATTGTCCCAAAAATGTACACGAATTGAGTGTACAGTTTGAGTCCGTAATTTGCAAATTGGCTGGTCCACAGTGACCTCGCAATCAGTCTCGAAACACAGCCAAATATGGTCACTTTATGTCAAACAAACACGCCATTTCAAGACTACTGTGACCAATTATTGGGGACTTATACGGGACATCGGGGAGTTTTGGTTTTATATGAAATATGGAACGGATTTTTGTATTATTTTAATGTTTATCTGGAATAGTCTAATGTTATAGGTTTTTTTACACGTTTTTTACTTATATTACCTATAGATACTCATCATGAGATGTTATACAATTATGTATTACGTGATTGATTGTTTATTAATGTGAGAGTTCTTCCGAATGCTAGAATTATGTTTATATATCATAAACATATCCCAAAGCTTATATTATTGTTATTACTCTGCAAGACTCAAACGGTTATATACTGTATAATTATTACAGATAAACTTGTAACACTTGACGCCATATGAGTCATCTAAAAATCACAATCACTTACTACTCGCTTAGTGCGTGTTGTTGTAAAAAGGTTAATAGAAGAGTTGTCGCCATAAATAGTGATAATTACTTCATCAGCGACGACAATGGTGCTATTGTTAGGGTGAAGGTGACTCCGCTGTCGTTGTAGACTGTTTGTTTGTTTGTGCAAATAAGTTTGGTTCATTTTTAAGATTTTAAACATAATCCGATAAGTACGTACTTTATGTCAGTGAAGTTTCAAGATTTTTTCAGGATTGTTTGTTAGGTATAATAAATAGGTAATGTTGTGGAAAGTTTTGATTTCCATATCCCGAAATGTATTGTTACATATTTTTTTAAATTATAAAATAAATATACCAATAGAAAGATTGATGTGTTCGCACAAGTTTTTTTCGCTTTATTTTTAAGCTATTCTTTTAGCACTAAACCAAGAGCTCAACTCAATTGAAAGATTTTCTCTATCAATAATCAATCACGAATTTCTTTCATTCACGAATACCAGCTGTAATCTTTCCATCCAACATAAATACAAGGCAAATCTGTTTATTCTCTCGCGGTCCCGAATCCTACATAAAACGGGTGACTTCACTGTATTCGCAGAAACTGTAACATTACCTCATCGTGTTGAAGGAATTAAGTTTATAACGCCATTTCTTCAATTGGAGAATATCTTGGATATTGTGTTTCTTGGTGAACAAGACTTGGAAACAGGACAATCTTTGCCTACACTTACGAAGTACACAATGTGTTTTATGTAAACTAATTATTTCGCAGTATGCCACTTTTATTAAAAACTATCTAACTGTTGATTTGTCCATACGCAGGTCTATTCAGGTTTCACGCAGCAATTACCTATCATACTCTAAGTACGAATAATATATTGTATCTTCACGTCATTTCAGATAGTAAGACCCATCCGTCAACCAAGTAATGATTTCATCCTTAAACACACGTATCACAACTATTTTTAGAATCAATCCCGACCCATATCTGTTGAATCTCAGCCGTGTCCCGAATCTGCGTCATGATGGCGACCCCAGCGCGTCACAAAATGGCGCATCTACCGACTGACAGCTTAAAATTAGATTTGCGACAATTTGACGCCACCATCGCAGATGCACGACAATCTGAAACTTGTATGGATTTTGGGATTGGCTCCGGTTATGACATTTGCCTTTTACGGTATTATCCATGTATGGGAACAAGACTGCTTTTAATGCCAGCGATGTGGCAAAATCTATTGGCATTATGCAGGCGTTTTGGGGTTAAACCGACCTATGACTTCCAAAAGATAGTCATGTTTTGATTTTAATAGTGTTTGCCAGAAAATATCATTTAAATCTTCATAATATATAGTTATATTGTTAAAGATAAGAAGTTTAAGTGGGTATAAGTTGATCGCATTTAAACTAATTTTTATGACTACACATGTCCAGACTTTTTAAAGAACTTTCCATCTTAACGCTCGTGCAGACTGGCGCGACACGACACCGGTAATTGTTCTACCGTGAAGTTTTCTTAGAAATTGTTTTGTTAGAGTCGCATCGCGCCGATCTGCACGAGGCTTAACTCATGCTTTCTTGAATTATTTCTACAATCTTTTACATATGTATACAACAATACCTATGCATCAATGCACCCCAAACATATTTTCCTAAATGACATACTTACCAAGGCAAAAACATTCAGCTAAAACCTAATTAGAATTGTCAAAACCACCCCTACATATTAAATCTCTTAATAACTCAGCTTAGAGTGCAAATCTAATATATTCGGACCGAAAAGACGCGTAATTATTACTGTCAGACACACTAACAGTGTTTCAAAACGGGGAAGCTAGACAGGCTTGCACCTTTTCTTAGTATTAATAATCCCATAACCCCTTTTAGGTTTACTTTCCCTCGTGTTTCTGCGCTCGTCAATTATGTTAACAGGGCCTGACCGTTCATTAGGGCGTTTCAACTGACCAGCTGGTCGAAACCCCTTGAAAATTGCAACCCCTTTGCATGAGTCATGTTGCAAAGAGCTGTTGCCTAACTTCACCCAAGTTAGGATTATTATTTCAGTACCATAATTTTAGCCTTGTCTGGATTTTTGCTTTGATGTATTTCGGTTTCCTGTTGGGAATTTTCAGCGGATTTCATTAAACTTTTGTTAAAAAAAGAGCTTTGCCGTGTGTGTCCACATATTTTTAACTTTAAAGTTATGAAATTCGATGTATTCCTCGGGCTTGATATGTTGCTATTTTAATTAATCACAAAGTATTAAAAAATGCCGTCACCATAATATGTAATAGCAAAAGGAGACCAAAATTATTATGAAACTGAAATTAAAGGGTCATTCAGATTCAATTCTAAATTATAAGAAGACTTTCCAGAAACCCCATTTATTACCTCTATCTAAACCTGGATAATGAAATAAGCCAAAGCCAGCCTCTTAAACTAAGCTATACATCGTATAACTACAAAAAGAAACTCGCGAAAAAACCTGTACAACATTTATAAGACAGTTTGGTACAAAAATAACTGAGACATGAATTGGCCTTGACCATCTTATGTACCGAGATGACTGTGTACTTTAGGCAATAAAAAGCAACGAATTCTCTCTTAATTCCGCTTGATTTTGTCCCAGATTTACAAAAATTGTATCACTGCTATTTATCTTAGAGACTAATTTATAGAGTTCAGAAATGACTATGTGATTTTTCTTTTGATTTCGTCGAGCCTTCGTCTTAAATTTAGATTAATGCAAAGTATGTCACACTACAGTGTATTACTTCTTAACCAATTTATAAACTACAAAAGCGGCTAATTATGCATTGTTTCCCTTTATAGAATAAGAAGAAATGATATCATCAACGTCGTGGTGAATAAAGAGCACTTAGGCCTAAATTTGATGCCATGCGCATTCCAAAAGGAATTGATGAGTAATCTGTTTCGAAAAAAAACTCTGATTTAAGAATGCAATTACAAGTCACTTGGTTTGTATTAGATTACTATGTAAAGTCTATTTCTGATTAAATTCTTCATCCTTTGAAGTTTTTGCATATCTGGTCGACTCATACTCTTTTCCTACTTTTGATCCACCCCTTTCAGTGTCATCCTCCTTTCAACTACAACTCCTAACCAGTTCTATCACCCTAGTACCATCCACGCACTGGTACAACTATTTCACCTCACAAGAAGATGCCGTGATGGTACATTATATTATATGCACCTAATAGTCAGTTCGCGTGTGCCAAAACTTCAGACGCCTCATATCATTCGTTTAAAACACGGTCACCCAATTTGTTAGCAAATCGTTTAATAGATTTATAAGGTCACGTCTACCGTACGAAGAAGACAGACTCGCAATTATTATAAGCACACTTCAAACATTAATAAATCAAATGATTCTATCATAGAACATGGCTGAATGTATCTTCTAGTAACCTAAGTTACTAACAAATCGACTAAAGATGACGTTAACTATATGCTTGATAAGATAACGTTTCGAAAGATTATGTGGTTAACCAATCATTTAACTCGAATCATTTTACTAATATACAAACTCGAATCATTTTACTAATATACAAAGATTGGCCTCTATTAAAAAAAAGCTTATCTGTTTAGATAGCTATAACAGATGCACTAACATTTACAAAATAATATTATTTACTAAGAAATGTGCGTAGTGAAGACTGACGAGGCATTTTCAGCCAAAGTTTAATATTATAGTTACTAAATAAGGCAAGAATGAAAAAACAAAAAAAAATACAATATAAATACTTATTTGAAGCTACACATTAGAATAGAATAGAAAATAATTCAACAAAAGTACCGAAACGCGCACGTGGTACGAATAATGATTTTATTGGTCGCAGGCCGTAATTGGATGGGTCAATGAGATAATGCGCACATAATAACTTCAGGAGTTTAATGTTTATGACTGCGAATTTTATTACGGCAGTTATTTCATCTTTACGAGGACATTCCAAATGACGTAGAGAATTTCATGTGGCTTAGTCAACATGAACCACGTTAATTTGAGGGTCTGGAACTAGATGCCAATAGAACAATAAATGTAGAAGTGTGAATGGCTGGCAAGAGTGATTATCATATAGTGACAAGAAAATAATTACTAGCGGCTTAAAAGTCACTAAAAGTACCTTAATTTAAAGATCTAAAACAACTGATTTCAATCTAGAGGACGCATTAGTAAATCCACAGGAAAACACAAATTAAAAGCGAGTTCCCAAACTTTATAAATGGAACCGAGGTCGAAGTCGCAGTTGCAAAAAGTTACACATGTAACAACTTAGTTGCGTGCATCCCGGGAACTTGTGCGGGATTCAATATTCCGGACTATGGCGAGCAAATTCCAATTGGAAAAGTTGTGCTTATTGCCTACCCCGGTTGGAGTGGTCATCGAGAACTTGGCAATATAAGGAGCGCAGCTTTTCTGTCGTGATACAGATATTAATGTCCTGAATCAAATTGGAGTATGAGCAATACCTACATATGTAAGTTGTAAAGAGTTGTATGGGCTTATATTGGAATGCTTTCAAGGGAGCAAAAGAAAGATTGATTGCTTTCTGATCTGAGTTCGATGGAATATTTTTAATGCAAAACGCATTTGCTTCTTTTCGGTAGCCACTTATTACTACACCCACGGAAAGTGATGAGATGCGATAATATTCATATAAATAAAATAAACATATAGCAAGATGTAGATAGCCTACAGAATCATTGAATCTTCACTAAAATTAATCTTACGTAAAATAAGTAAAAAGTCTAGAATCTTCGGAATACATTTTAATATTACTTTCTAAAAATATCTCACTTTTCAATAGACCACCAAATTACCAAAATAAAAAATAGGTAATTTTAACGTTTATTTGAACCCTGACTGTTCAACTGAAATATTTCGAATGCCGAACTGAAGTGGAGTAATTGGACATAATTTGGACAAAGGGTCCAGCTTCGGAGTTAGTTAGAACACAGAGACACAACTAATTGGTGAAATTGGACCACGGGTTTTTTTCTGGTTATTATTTTTTGTGCTGTTATTGTTTTATATTTTTGTGTTCAGCAGAAATAGATTTAAAATAAAAAAGAACAGAATTTTCTTTTCATTTTCTTGATTCACATGACCTTTTAAGCTCGTTATGTTAATATGACCACATAATCAACCTTTTTCTCTTTTAATTTACCTTATCCCTTGTCATACTTAAAATATCATACCAGTTATGACACAAGGTATCATTAAAGATAATAGTATGATCAATAGGACGAATGGGTATTAATAAACTAATTATGTCGTATTGAGTTCCATCAACATTCGCGACGACTCTATACATGATACGGCTTACGCCTTTCACCAAATTGCACTTCAAACGTCAAATTTTATCACTGTGAGACATCACGTATCGAAGACAATAAACATCATTATAGAACGAAGGTCACGGTAGAGCTGAGACGTGCGTGAGACACAACCACTTAATGCAGAGCCCTATAATTCAATTGATCGCCCCTTGAATATGTAGACGATGTTTTGATGCCAGGGGGGAGGGCGGGTCTACCTATAACGGTCGTTTTTATGCGAATGACTCAACGTTGAGTCAGAACGCCAGCTCTTAACTTTGGGGCATTCCTGTATTGAAATTGGTTGCGATCGATTTTGAGAAGTTGTAAGTTTTCCTGATAGTTTTAGTTTATTGTGATTTCCGTTTGTTAAAGTTTTTTATTTATTGGTGAAGTTGGTTTTCTATTTTTTATAAAGAAAAAGAAAGAAAGAATAATATTTATTTGGACACAGTTCGTGAAACACATAATACCAAAATAAAAAGTGAAAATAATCATAAAGCAATAATAGTGTGTGCCTGACGGCTGCGCCAAAAAGGTTCATTTCAGCAATAATGCCCGACAAATGCTATCTAACGCTGCAAATAAAAACATAAAACATAATATTAAAAACTTTTCGATTGAGTTTAAGCATTCTTATGGCCAAACCGGTCAAGAGGTAAATTGAAGTAATATTCTCCTCAAACACTAAAAACAAATATTTAGCTTAAAGTTATGTTTACAGCCTGTTATATTTATCGCTTTATTAAAAACAGGTGTCACATTTCCCTAGCTGACAATGTCCTATCAAATTCTCTAGTACTAGAAAAACATGTATGCACCATACATGTCAGTAGCACAAGCCACCTTATTCTCTAAAACGTCTCAACACGAAGGCAATTACTCTTTTTTACAGGCAATAATGAAACGTGTCGTCTGCCGAGGTGACTAGGTACTCGGTAGAATGTTTATATCAGTATAATTACTACCAATTAGACGTATATTTACGCCCTAACGATGACATCATTCGCACTGAGGCTGTCTGTGTTAGTACTGTCGGCTGTAGGTAATGTTATGCTCAATACATTTTGTTTTACATACGGAGCTACATACATAGTGAAGTAAAATTTTCGAAATAGAATTTTGACAAATAAAGACTATAATTATTATTTTGCAGATTTTTTTTTATATCAGGAAATAAGACTTGCTGGTGACAAGAGGTGCATAGTTACCTATCTGTAACTTCAAGGAAATTGCCAATGCGCTACCGATCTAAGAGACAAAGTAGGAAAGTATAGTTTAAAACCCTTATAATTCATAGAGCAGCTCTACGTCGACTTAACACTAGTAGGTAATTAGAACCCTGGCCCTAGAATTAGACTGCAAGTAGTTACAATTGATGTAAGTGTCTTTTAATGTTGTTTTGTTTCTATGTCAAAAAGCAAAACAAAATCAAAATATTTAATTTCACTTAAACCTACATGGGTACTTATGAAAACTCAGAAGCTAGGTGCACGGTTCCAATTGGTTGTTTGCTATGGAGAAGAACCGGCAAGAAACTCCACGGTTGCACTTTTAAAAATAATTGTCTTTTAAAATGTTTTGAAATTACTGTGGTAATAGGTATAGGAGGACAGTGTAGGCCCGTCAACAAGTAGTATATAATTTCACACATACAATTATATTCTACGCAGTTCTTTAGCCAGTTTATTTTCAATGTTGATATCGCAAGAAGTGACTAAAGACCAATTTAATTTGCATAGTCAACAAATTCTCAGCCTAACCCCTTACCAACATGATGCATTGCCACATTAGTAGCCACACCACATGAACCTAATTGCTACTGTTTTACAACCAGTAGCCGTTGCGAAAACAACTGCAACGCATTAGGTAACAGAAACAAATACATTGAAAATACTAGAAAACTTAGGTTCAGTTGAAACTATTAGGTACACTGTTGAGATAGTAAGGCTAAATTGTATAGTAGTGCTAATTGAGAACAATTGAGACTTCAGACTTTTAAGAATTTTGAGCAATACTGGAAAGTTGATGTGGCTTGTGTAGGCTTCTTGTTGGCCCGTGAAAGTGAATTTGGTTACAGGAATTGCATTACAGCAAAGAATGGTCAGTCAATGGACGTTATTGTTTTCTAAAACTGATGAAATAATATTCATAAATAACTGAATAGCAATGATGTGATACATACAATACCTACAACAATTTGTTTACTGTATTACAAAAACATTACGTATTGATGGAATTTTACCCTCAGAGACTTATTGGTAAAAGATTGAAAGTAATTATACATTAGTATCTGAATTAAAAAATAACAAAAAGTTTTTACCCTCAGAGACTTATTGGTAAACGATTGAAAGTAATTATACATTAGTATCTGAATTAAAAAATAACAAAAAGTTTTTACCCTCAGAGACTTATTGGTAAACGATTGAAAGTAATTATACATTAGTATCTGAATTAAAAAATAACAAAAAGTTTTTACCCTCAGAGACTTATTGGTAAACGATGGAAAGTAATTATACATTAGTATCTGAATTAAAAAATAACAAAAAGTTTTTACCCTCAGAGACTTATTGGTAAACGATTGAAAGTAATTATACATTAGTATCTGAATTAAAAAATAACAAAAAGTTTTTACCCTCAGAGACTTATTGGTAAACGATTGAACGTAATTATACATTAGTATCTGAATTAAAAAATAACAAAAAGTATGTAGAGAAAGTATCTACGTAACATATTTTTAAAAAGATAATTGACTCCAATGAAAAAATCAAGTTTCATTAAAAATATAATGAGATTATAAACTAACAAAAATATGTACATTACCCAGTCTGAAATAAACGAATTTTATTTTATTTATTTTATTTATAAACATATTTTCTCGTTCATAAAAAAAATACTAGTTTAACACAACTCAACAGTTTTTTGTTCCGATTCGCCAGACAGCGCTTGTTTTAAGACAATGCGATAGTGAACAAAAGAGCTGTGAATGAATGAACTGAAAGATGAGTTCTTGCGCGAAAATGGCTTATCTGATTGTTATTCAACTTTTGCTATCGATTGGGCTGAAGTGTCGTCATTGCTTTTTCAGGGCCAGTTTTTGGGAGGGACATTTTTTTTATATGTTTATGAACATACTTATTTTAGAGTGTTATAATTACTCTGAACACGAGAAAATGCAACTACTCCATAATAATATACGTACTTTCAAATCATAATCTACACAAAATTAAAAATGACAATCCACTTCAAAATAAAATAATTATAAAAGTTGCAGAACCCAATTAAAAGCAGAGATATTCAGAACCCGTTTCATTCCACGCATCACATGTCCAAAAAAGGCAGCGTATTTAAAAATAAAAAGGAACAATAACCAAAGACCTTGGCCGAGTGAAACGGAACGTTGACAGTTGCGACATACGACATGACAGGCTGTAATGCTTTCATACATTTTAAATATAGGATTGACAAATGTTTTATTTCAATCAATCGTTTATTTTACGCCTGATTTGGTTTAATTATTTATTTGTCGTGTTTGGTTTCCAAATCTGGTAAACGGTTTTGGGCTTTTCTGTACGCAACTAGGTCTAAGTGGTAGATTCGTATTGTCTTCGATTATTTAATAGCCTTTGACTAATATCCAGAAGTCCAAACTCAAGGTCTACCAACGAGCAATGGAGCGCAGTATACTACGCGTTAAATTAACGGATTCGAAACACAATACTGCGCTCCAAAACAAAAATAGCTGATTTGGCTCAAAAGGCTGCTCAACGGACAAACTGTGGGCCAAACAGCACAGAACAGGTGCCCTGAGACAGTGAGGTGGGGTCGCGGCAGACCACGTAGGAGATGGTGGGACGAGCTGGATAGGTTCCGTCAAAACTGGAAGAAGGACGCGCGGGCTCGCGGACGATGGAAGGAGTGGAGGGAGGCCTTTGCCCAGGAGACAGCGCAGGCTAGTAAAACAAAAAAAGGAATAGTGATTGTCTAAGGAAATGTCGCTCGTCCGGCGGACAGATGGGCGGACTGTTACTATCGCGGGAAGAACCTGGATGAGGCGGAACACGAGCGTGGGGATTGGCACAAGAAAAGGGAGGCCTATGCCCAGCAGTGGGTGACGTTGGGCTGTGGATGATGCTGATGTAATACTAAAAGGTTTCTTATTACATAGTTAGCAAATATTAATAATTCCAGGCTTTTATTCAGAATTAAGAGCAGTGGTGGCCCAGTGGCAGCGGCCGTGACTTACAAGTTGTATGTTGTGGGTTCGAACCCGAGCCGGCACTTTAGTATGTGTAAAATTTATTCATCATATTGTCCTAAATCAGGCCATGGTCTACTCATGTGCCAAATTTCATGCAAATCTGTTCAAGTCGTTTTACCGTGAAAGCCTAAACAAACTCACTTTAGTATTTATAATATTAGTTAGGATGCACACACAGAAAATACATAAACTACTCCGCCCAACCTGAGAACCCAGAACATTACGCGCGGTATCTTTATGTTTTTAACCATTAAACTAATTAGGTAGTTTAAAAAGATAAATGAATCAATCATATAATTATCTACATTTAATTTATAATATCACTCTCAATATCTACTGATGATACGGTAATACGAAATAATAATAAATAACACAAAATGAATTATTGTCTATTCACAACTAAGCAAGAAAGTTAATTGAAGATAGTCATTATTAAGATATACACACGTCAAAAGTGTTGAGGGATCAAGTACATTTTTTACTATAAAAAAATATCCAATTAATATTTACCAAATCTAGTCTTCCAGACTGGCTTCTTATTTAATTCCTATGTTTAAGTTAACAACTTATACCTATATTTTGTCAAAATTAAGAAAATTTGCTTTTTTTGCAAATGTGGGAAATTAATATAAGTTAATGGCATCAATTAAATGGCAAAAAAGGCAAAAACGAGGATTTTTTAAATTTTTATTGTAATGATTAATTAAAAAAAAAACTGGTTTTCCACCATTGACACGAATCACACAATCACAGCGATTTGGCATGCTTAAAATCAGTTCATCAAAATCACTTTGAGGAATGGCCGCCCACGTTCTTTCTAACAAGTCAAAAAGTTGTTGTGGGGTATGCACGGCACCCATACTCAGCAGCTCTTCTATGGAGCATATCCCATGCGTGCTCAATTGGATTGAGGTCTGGCGATTGAGCAGGCCGCGGCAGAACGTTGATGCGAGCATCGCCAAGAGTGCGTGTTACGACACTAGCCGTGTGTGGACGTGCATTGTCGTGCATTAGTCGAAACGAATCACCCAACCGGCTTTGCAAAGGGATGAGCACGTCTGAAACAATCCTCTCCGCATAAATCTAAGTATTGAGGTTGCCCCTGATCCAAATGAGATCGGTTCTTCCATCGATCCAAATACCGGTATAAACCATTATTATTCCCCCTTTATATGAATGAATTTTCTAACAACATTTCAAACGTTCTTGACGTCCAGAGGTCTTTTAGACTCGAGTACGTCTTATACCCGGCCTCATAGCGAAACCAGATTCATCGGAAAAGCAAACATAACGTCAGTTTTCTTCCTCCCAATTTCTGTGTTCGTGAGCCCATTGTAAACGGGCCCTACGATTGCGGGGTGCTATAGGTGGAACTCTCAGCGGACTTCGGGAACGCAGACCCACTTCACGTAAACGATTTCGGATAGTTTGGTCGCTTATCAGCAAGCCTGAAGAGCTGTGGAGCCTCGTAGCCAACATCATGGCGGTCATGGTACGATTCCGTCGAGCAGTATTTTGGACCGGGGTGCTGTCTACGAGTGCTGATGCGAGATCGTCCTCCATATCGCTCGGCCACGTTGCCCGTAATAGCGTGTCCAGAGGCGGTTTATGACGCTCTGTGTAGTGCCAATAACGACAGCCACAGTACGTTGCCTGGAACCAGCTTGCAACATTCCGACGGCTCTCATCATCTCTTCTCGTATCAAATGATGTCGTCGCTCCATATCGATGCAATTTTTTTCAGTTTCGATGCAGATATTGTAATGGTTTTGTAAAAACGCTATTACACACTTTTATAGGAATCCTGATTGACGGTTGATTTTCTATTTTTAATCGAAATTTAAAGAAAATTCTTTATTCAAATAGTGAAATTCACTAAAAAGACGAACGAACGATCCAAAAAAGTTAAAATAATAATCCTCAATTGCGGCGTTACTCTAAACGTACTTGATCCCTAGACAGTTTTGATGTGTGTATATTAAGAACACTATATAAAAAGCCTCACTTATAGCCGCGTCCACACCTTGAAAAATCTTAAGAGCTTACCCAGTATTGATTATTTAATCTTAAAAATTATTTAAATATATAGATTATTTAATCAAAATAAAAAAACACGTAATGTGAACACAAATTACGTGTTTTTTTTTATGAAATATGCATACCTACATCTATATTTATATCCATTCTTCAACAGAGAAGCTCAGACTGTATCGAAGAAAAAGTTTGATTAGAAAACACGGCTAGAATATTAAGTACCTTCACCAGTGTGATCAATATTAGATTATAAGAACAGAAGTAGATAACGTTATAGTTACGTATGAAATCATTGTTAGTAGGTATACGGGAGGATTTTGTTCCAAAATAGGCACGATCTCACATTTTTGTTTGTTAATTATATCCACAGAGTATTTCAGGAAGAAACAGATGAGTGTCAAATATAGGAAATTCACGATTTTTAAGATTACGGACCAAAGAAACAGTATTATAGTTCTAAGTATCTTCATTATTTATCTAACATTAAGACCTTGGAGGATCTAGGACCTAAACGACTTAGATATCAAATCAATAAGCTTGACTAGGTAAGTTATCAGTCCTAAACACATCTTATTAATCTATCTAACATCCCTGAATAGGAATCAAACGACTACGTTTGATTTTAACGTCCTGTGTTGCCATCCTATTTTATTAGATCGTATCAAATCAAAGAATTCTCCCCCCTCAGAACCATGACTCACAGTAACTCAGTCCATATATTTCACAAGTCGCTCCACATACGCACGTCGTCGTCCGACATATTATAGCGGATAGATGCGTCGGACTGCGATCTCAGACGGCTGGCGGCGATGCGATCGATCCGCTGATAGCCTGGCTGGTTCGTCTGTCTGACTGTAATGTTAGTGTACTGCGCGGTTCCAGGTTTGTAATAGACTGTGGTATAGCTGCATGTTTCTGTTCAGTTTGTATTGATTTGAGGTAAAAGAGACGTAGAGAATTGATTATAAAGTGTAAAGGAAATGCTTTAAAAAATTATTTTGGGTAAAGAAATGATTGAAATCGCCATCATTTTGGAGCTCTTATCCGATTTATCCGCTTTGGAAAGCAAAAGATGCTTTAGCGAAAATAGTTTTTATACCATTCCCCCTCTAAAAAGCTTATTTTATTCACTGAAAACAGTGAATAAAAAGCACTTTTAAGCCATTTTTAATATATTGGTGTGTTCTAAATTCAAACACCAAAATAGTTTGGTGTTTGAATTTAGAACACACCAATATATTAGATCTCCATCTCAATACTATACAGGTCGTATAGTATTGAGATGGAGGTGCGAAAAAATACTCGATATACAAACTCCTTGTGAAAAGAACTCCTCGAGATTTGATTGGTCGACATTTTCAACAAGGAGTTTAGTATTAGAATAAAAACTGTTTTGTGTTCTTTGCTGTCATTAGTAAATTGGCGCTGTACGGTGAAACCATACACTACCGACGACTAAGCATTTTTACATAACTTTATTAATGAATATTAGACCGGATAATATCACAAAATATTTTAAAAACTGTAAGTTGTACGAACACAAATTGTTCCAATTTTAATGTGCATTTTAATTAATTTAACCTTCCTTTTTTCTTCAATAAATGTCTATTTTCTCTTAAATCTTTCTTTTTCTCGTAGTCATGGTATAAAGTATAGTATGCAACTCTTGAATAAAAACGGATTTATATCGAGGGCCAAGAATCACTCGCGTCGCTCAGGATTCTAACACTTGAATCACTCCCTACAGAAGCCTTCCCTTGCTCGTGATTCATCTATAGACCTCGCTTTAAATCCGTCATTTATTCACTAATTGCATAATATACTATTTTCGAACAGATGTTTTTAACTTTGCTGAACTTTTAATAACATTAATCATACTATTAACTTAATTCATAAAGCACTTTTGTTTTACACGCTTATAAATCATGAAACATGCAACTCTTAACTTTGTACGGCCTAATTGAAAGAAATCAATAAATTAAAATTACAAACGCGTTTTACGATAGTACGAGTAATAAACAACGAATTAGGACAACATTTTCGTCAAAAATGTACGTAATTATTGGCAGTAGAAAGTTTTTGGGCACGCTTCATAGCGGCCTTCGAATTACGGGCTATAAGTCTGCAAACAGCCCATAAACAATAGCCGATGGGCTATTTGGGGCATAGCCGCCCGTAAAGTAGTCGTTATATGGGCTGTTAGGACTGTATGTTCAGATTTACAGATTACTACAGATCTGTGTGGTTTTGTTGGGACTTTTGAACGTTTCAGGGACTGGTATTTATCGGTTAAGTTACAAATGAAAGCAATTTTTGGTTGTTATAGTGTAATCAAAACGATAAGGCCGCACATTGTAAAAGCCTATTGTAATTTTTGCGGTGTGCAATAAAGAGTTTATATCTTATCTGAGAAATTCGTTGAAATAAAAGCTATTATCGTGTAACCACCTGCTAGCCAATATTCACAGTTAGGTATCATTAAAAGTCCTACATTTGATATAGTAATTACCAATTGTATTCATTCAAAAATAAGGGGTGTAGCCCATAGCAACTCAAATAAACAATCCAACTTGAAGTTGGCATGAATGGACGATAACCCTAAAGTTTGAAATATATTGCAGGAATTAGCACTAGCTAGGTAATTAGAACCATTACTGGGAACTACACAATGTAAGCTAATGAGAATATTCGCTAAGTACCACTAGAACTTCCCGTAATAACTAGCAACCGGAATCGACCCCCTTCCTAAGGCAGGCCGTAATATTAATAAACATCGTACGTTATTGGTAAACGAAGCAACCTGTTTATTTCTGCCAATAAAATGGGAGGCTTGTGGGAAAACAAGTGCGCGATAAATAATACAGAAATGACCATCAATTATTTTATTGGATAGAGGCAACAAATATTAGAATTCGTTTTTCAAACCTTTTTGCAACGTTCGGGTCAAGTGAAGGTTTATTAAATTTTCAGTGAATGAAAATATAATACAGCAGATAATGACAGTTAACCTCTACCTACCCTTCAACAAGATTAAAACCACAAAATCGATTAAAAATACATCAAAAACGGAACCTGTTTTTAATCTAGACAGGAGACTATAAAAATACATTTATTGCTGCCAAGTTATCTATAAAACAGACGCCATATGCATCTGAATGCATTAAAATAAAATGTAAAATAGTCTGCAGTTGAGGCTGACGAATAGTCGGTGCTCGTAAAAATGTGCAAAAATCGACTCTTGCGTCACTTTAGCGGGCTGGATAGCTGTTAGCTGTGGGACAAGTTATATGCTGAAAGTGATTGTGAATAACTTTATGAAAAAATTGGAGAAGGGCGGATAAGAAAAGGAAATGGTTGAGGGGAATCCTGTCACGTATAGCAACCAGCAAAAAGTCCGTCAGTAAATCTAGATCTTTTTGCGTTAGACCAAAACCTTTTTAAGGGATCATAGAGTGACTTTAATTATAAAGTTACTCTCCTTAACACAGGTGGAGGTGGTAAATGAATGTAAACTAGCTGGTACAGTAATAAAAATATTGTATTTTTGTACAATAAATAAATAAACAGTGTGCCTGAACTTAAAACCCTCTACTATGAAAATTTTTCAGGGATTTAACGTATGTCTTAACAGTTTTCTCCTTGTTTCTTTGCCTTTGATCTGTCAGTCGAAGTTTTAACCCAGCCTCAAGAAATCAAATAAAAGTTTCTCCAAATAATTTATTGCCAGTATAATCCTCAACCTTGGCCGTATAAAAACTAACATAAAATCAAACAAAACCGCTAATCGCTCGTAAATTCGGCCACAAAACGCACGGAGATATGAATCACGCCGAATTTAAGCACTTAGTCCGGTCCAAGGCCGCGCCATACTTAAATGGTGTTCACAGAATACTGTTATAATACTTAAATGTTTTTAGCATATTATTATATAATGGCACTTTTTTAGGTGAAAGAGTGTGTCTGATCGATTTTTGTATGGATTAAATGGTAGTCGTTGGTGGTCAAGTGACAAGCTATCTTCGTCTGCTTAAAGTGTGTTTCAAGATAAAAACAACGACTTTAATTTTGACTTTGAAGTTTTAAATCATGGCCACAGATAATGACGTACAAGGTAAAAGTTGCATAGGCAACGGAATTAAATAACTTAAAAAAATCGTTTCTTCCAAACTTATTGACAAACATTGAAAACATTAGGTAAGTACTTAACTGAACTTTCATAACTGAGATCATTCATTTGATTTCTCTTCTACGCTATTAAAAACTTGTGAAATTCTTTCGTATATGTAATGTGAAGCTAAGTGTGTACCCGACACTCAGATTTAAATGTGGCATTACAGCAAATGGATTTTAAACAGCTATGTATTTTTTTTGCTTGGCAATACAGGCACGACATTTTCCATATGAAATAATAGCTCTTTACGGATGATTCTTGTCATTCAAAAATATCGTCCTGCGAAAATCCAGAGATCTGAAATCATTCCCCATTAGGTTTCATTACTGACGTGAACACACAATATGAAAAACATCTTTGGAGGGGCTGTCAGATTAAAAAATATATCTACCCACATAATCAAAATTCAGACAGAGCTGGGACCTATCCTAACTAATATTATAAATCAGAAAGTAAGTTTGTTTGTTTGTTACGCTTCCACGCTAAACCAGCTGAACGGATTTGGATGAGATTTGGTACATGGGTAGACCATAACCTGGGTTAGGACATAATAAACTTTTTAACCCGATATTCCCATTGGATCGAGACTTATGCGGGTGAAACCGCGGAGCGCAGCTTGTTATAATTGATAAAACAACAAACTTTAAAAAAAAAAATGGTCACAGGAGTATTCAAAACAAGTGCTATTTTATAAAGCAGAATCTATGAAACAACGGTACAAAATTATCAGATTGTCGCCTTTCATCTGTCGTCTGTCGATTTTAATAAATAGGTCCCTGGTCTTAATTCTAGAAATCATATAAAACATAGAACCAAACAAGTCACGTATAATATTCCAGATTCCACTATCTTCCTTCACGACTTACAAGTTTTTATCTCCGCGATATTTTCGTATTGTTTTCGTTTCACACGTAACTGGCCGGCCTTGTAACTCGTCTGATGTTTGTTCGCACAAAAGAAGGCCATTGCATTAGAGATGACAGCATGTTTACTATGCAGTTTTAAGATGTTTTTTTTTTCTTCATAATTTGATGTTGTGTAGGTCCATTAAATATACATTATTTGATAGGGGTAAACTCGTGTTGTATGTTGGTTAGTGACATTAAAAGACTACCGTGGTTATTTTGTTAATGTCGTAAAAGACGACCATGGATTGAAGAAGATAGTTTTCTTCTGCAATTTAATAACAACATATATAAATGCCTATTAACCGCTCGACAACCATGAAGATTAGCAGTTGTAAGTTATAAAAATTGACAATCAATGAGTAGTAAAAATCCAATACTCAACAAGAAAAATCCTTTCATCAGGGTTACACTCGCTTTAAAACAATTTTTTTTAAACCAGCCCAGTGTACGTGTACGTGTCGGACTATGCACAATGGTGGTTCCGAAAAGAAAAAAGAAGTGGAATAACATGTTCTCCCATACATTCCAACTGCAAATTTAAGTCTGCACGCACAATATTGAGATATTTACCATGTTATTTTAAGACCATAGAATTCTTATAGGTTTTCCTGTAATCTATGAGTAAACAACCAGTCTCTGTATTTTTTTCAAAATTTTTAATCTGCTCAGTAGTTTCGGAGATAAGGGAGGAAAATGGTAAATTGTTATCAATTTTCTTGAATATCTTTAAAAGTATTGATTTTAAAATTATAAAAAAAAAATTATGATCTTTTTTTATTTGCCCCCCAAAAGCCCTATATTCAAAATTCATTTATTGACGTTACACGTCCGTGTTTTGGTCACCGAAATACATATGTGTACCAAATTTCAAGTTAATTGGTCCACTAGATTCGGAAAAAATGACTGTGGCAGACGGACAGACGGATAGACAGTCGGACACACGAGTGATCTTACAAGGGTTCCGTTGTTTCCTTTTGAGGTACGGAACCCTAAATCCGTTTTCAGTACTTTCTTCCTGTTCGTTCCTTTACAAAAGGTTATCATAAGATATATAAGAAAAATAAGTGACTACTTACAATGCATTTTTTTTTTCAATTCCGTAACTGATTGTCGCGCTGACACACTTATTTGCACTAAACATATAATATTTCTAAGCCTTACATAGCTTCAAAATACATTTCAATAACCTATATTTTCAACTAGCCTGCCGGTGTCGAACTAACTCCATAAAACTTGTCAGTTTTCTAGGAAAAAATATTCACGCATTTACTACGGTTAATTGTACAATTACTGACGAACAAACGATTTATCTGTACATTTGTTTACATAAAGAGAAATTGACTAACAGTGTCTTTATGATATTGAAAGATAAAGGCCGAAGCTGGAAACATTTTATAATGTCTAGTTTTTTTCAAAATCGCTGCTGATCATCTTTCATTTGACGCAGTGTTGCGAACGTATTTTAAAAAGCGGCCAAGTGCGAGTCGGACTCGTACACAAAGTTTTCTGAACAATATTGAATACTATCTATTTTTTCGTTTTCTCGCCTCGCTTTAATTTTTTACTTTATTTTATTTTATTATTTGTTGTTATAGTAGTACACACTGTGAATATTGCTAGTGTCTACCTATTACGACTCAAAAGATACAGCCCTGTGACAGACAGACGGATGGACAGAGGGTTGGAACCCTGTGGGTATTAAATCCTAAAAAAGAATTTTAACTTTTTTTGAAAGGCTGTCTGTCACAGTTTTTGGTATTTCTTTTGGTATTTAAAAAAAAATACTGTGACCAAAATTGCATTTTGTCACGATGTCATCTGTGTTTGGTTTAAAAATTTTTGTATTTGCTGATAAATAAATGGACCAGTAAAAATGAAGTGGTGCCATTTTATCACAAAAAAATTTAATTTAATTTTATCGAAGGTGACATAGTAAAAAAACTAATAGATGTATAATGTTTATTGATTTAACAGTCAAACAAACAGACAAGCACATAGGTATGAACCTCAATCGGCTCACATTCGATTCGAATGCATCATCAATCAATTCGATTCCTGCTAAATCGATCGAGTATCGATACGTAATCGTTATGTAAACAGCGATGTTTACGTCTGGCAGCCGGCTTCCATGTAATATACCGTTAAAGATGCTGCATTATATTTATTATTAAGAGACGTACGTGTAATGACCTATCTCAATAAAAATATTTACTGATTTTGAAGGAATCTCAAGAAAATAAGTAGTTCGTTATGTTGTGTTGTGTGTTGTTAGTCAGTTTTTGTCTGTTTAACGTTGATAGACAGAATGAGGAAGTTCAAAGAAAAGATGAATGGATTATGTATTGAATAATAAAGGGAAGAAAAGGGATGATGGTCGACAGGGAAGAATGGAAAAGAAAACGTGTTTTCCGACCCCAAGTAACAAAGGGCACAAAGGTAGGAAGATGTGGAAATTGTTACACAGTGACTGCCTCAATGACCGATGTCGTCCAGCAATGAATAGAGTATAGAATAGTAGCTTTGCTTTAGGAGAAAAGTTTGGGATTCTACAAAGTTGCAAAAAACATGTTTCTTTTTTGCTTAGCGAATGAAAGTGAGTCACTGTGGCCAATGATTTAGCTCATGATAGTCATGATATAGTAATTAGCCGTGAGAACTGGGTGTCTCTTACAATAGCAAACGTAACACCTTACTTTTATGATTGTGTAATTGTCGTGCATAATATGTAGATTTCATGGAGCTTTAAATCCCGTATATTGTGAGTCAATGAAATAATCCAAACAGGATATAAGTAGATAGGCGTTAAATTAGAAACTGAATAAAGATATGCTTAGGTACAATACTAATTTATATAGCAGTGATCAAAATCAATCAAAATCAAAAGTCAGTATTCAAACTAGGCTGAGAATCAGGACATTTCGAACGTCAAAATTACATAAGACAGTCCACCAAAACGCGCGCCCTTCATCACTTCCTAGTGCCTAGTGCCTTCCTAGTGCTTTAGCTGGGAACAAGAAGTGACGCAACAAACTCTCCAGCATCCCCATCATTGTTATAATGAGCAAAGCATTTTTTTTGTTGGAGAGAGGAGGAAGAACAGTGATATTTATGACTTCAATTTATTCGTAAACAATCACCTGGTTTCTGAATTGAGTGTAACATTACTTAAGGTGATTCCTTCAATGTAGTCCGCGATATTCAAAATTTCTTTGCAGAAATGTAAGGAATTTTGAATCTGACCTCAACCGTAGAGTTTGATATGTTTTTCAACTTCAAATACTCTACGCAATAAGTAAAAGAATAAAAATAAATAAGTTAAAATATATGAACATATTAAGTATTATATTAAATACACTAATTGCAATACAAAATTATTAATCGAATAATTAAATAAGCAATAATAATATATACTCAAAACTCAAACTCAAAGCATATATTTCAATTAAACCATTTACAGGCACTTTTGAACTGTCAAAGAGTCGGTCAGTTAGTCAGAAAGTTGGAGCTAGTTGCCCATTATAATTTAATACAATAAATAAATAAATAAATAAATAACCTACACATATTATGTTCAGAGAATAAATAAATGATTGATAATATATAATAACTAACACTATTGTAAAAAAACAGATAATTATATAGGAAGTAATTTAAATATTTACTAATAAGGACAAACATTAAAACGATCTTTCTCTCTCCCACTTGTTTAAAATGTTACTGTGCCCGGCAGGGCCCGTAATTGTTTATATTTATTTACACTTGTATGTGTACAATATGGCTTGCAATAAAGATTAATTGAATTTAAATTAATTAAATACTCAGAAACCAGATAAAAGTTAAATATCCCAAAAAAAAACAGACTATAAATAAAAACAGATAACTTAATCATAAAACAAAATATTTCTGGCTCATCCTCAAACTCGGTTTATTTCGCTTTCACAACATTAAATCACCACAACCAATAATGGACGGAAATGATCGAAAACGCGAACAAAGCACCATTTGCCACAGCCGAGAACTGAACCCGGAACACGCCGGTTGGCACCCCGCCAACGATAAGCATGCCAGACTGGGTCGTAACCACTTTTATGAGTTAAGACATAACGCTAGTTAACTGCTCTCATCGACGTATGAAAAGTAGAACTGATCATCCATGTTTACTACTTTTTAAGGATAAATTTAGTTTTTAAGGCTTTATGACGATTTTAGGGTGGTTTAAGCCTCTAGCACGCATAGCATGACCACCGTAGAAACGAAAGAAAATAATGTAAGACCAAAAGACGGATTGTAGAAAGATTTCTACAACACGATTTCAAAAATGAAGAAAAAATGTCACTTTGTGAAGAAAGAGTTGATTTTCTATTCTTTGTCGAGTAGAGATAGAAGTTGTCATGTTACGATGATACAATAAATACGTCACACAACGTGTCATAATGATCCTCGCTTCCAATACTGCTGACTTTTTCAGGGTGACAGCTGCTATCCTACAGCTCGTACCCAGAAGAACAGAAGGCCACTTCCCGTATTTAAAAACATTCAAAATCATGTCGCAATATAATCATTATCAGAAACTATTAAAAAAAATCAAATTACGGTAAATTTGGCATTTTAGACAGATAATATAATTCAAAGAGTCAAATAATATAATTCAATATTATTTGACTGATATTAGAATGCGAATGATTGTTTCTCTGATCTTTTAGTAGCTCCATTATTACTTCTATTGGCTAACAAGCTACATTACATATAGGTAACTGCTACCCCACCCTATCTTCTAATTCCTCAATTGCATCACACACATCCACAAGTGCTTTATATTTAGCTGGACCACACAACGTAACAGTTGAGCGAAATGGGTTTATAGGCATTGAAACTGGTCATAATTATATCAGAATATTGTTTAGGTGTTAAAGAAATGATGAGACTGCAGGAGGCTGATTAATTCTTTCACGATTTTTATTTTCGTTAAGAGCACAGATGACTACTACATCATCCATACGTCGTTTTTAGACACCCACGACCAAAAAAAGTCAACCTACTCTTTATTTATTTATTTATTTATTAAAACTTCTCGCACTCAAAGAGGTACAATGGCGGACTTAATGCCTTAGGCATTCTCTACCAGTCAACCAAGGGTAGTGAAGAGATTAGATGGCAGGTGCTCTATTTGTCTCGCGTCCGGCCCTAGTCCAGGCCATGGTACGGAGCGAGAGGGCATGGGAGGCCGTCACCTCCTTCTGCGAAGCAGTAATGCTCGCGAAGGAGGAGGCAGAACGCGTGAGGGAGAGGCAAATTTCGCGCCCTCACGCCCCTAGCCGCCGCAGGAGACGCCCTGGGCGTCGGGAATCGCAGGCCGATTCCCGGCCACCGTAGGCGCGGGCTTGCGGACGGTGAGCAATGGGTAGCTCGCCGTCCGATAAGGACCAGGCCCGGGTCGACGGCGCGTTGTGTTCCACGCGCGCCTCAAAGAGATGTCAGCACAACGGAAGGGGTCCGATAGGACCGATGCCTGCCGGGGTTGCGGGAAAGTCCGAAAGGGATACCGTGGCCCCTGGCAACGTAAAGGCAACGGAAGGAACACGGGTGGGTTTTAGTCAGTAAGAGTCTGACACGCCCTCCCGCTCCACCCAGAGCGGGAGAAGTTATTTGATAATTTGATAATTTCCCACCCAAAAAAAAAAAAAAAAAAAAAAAAAAAAAAAAAAAAAAAAAAAAAAAAAAAAAAAAAAAAAAAAAGTGCTCTATTTGAGAGGAACAAAGAGAAAACTATTATTAAAAATATATGATAATACATACGAACTAAAATAGTACTAATTACACATACATACATATTTACAATAATATAATATATCTATATTATATATACATATAATATACGAATTCAAGAGAGGGAGGTGCTGAGATGACTCTACTCTATTTATTTTGAAAATAAATCTGCAATTTCCGCTTAAATGCATACCGACTGGTGGTCGTTCTGATATCAAGAGGAAGCGCATTCCAAAGAAGAATGGACTGAATATGAAAGGAAGAATGAACAAAGTCAGAAGTATGAGAAGGACAGAGTAGGAGAAGATTATTAGAAGAACGCAGATTCTTAGAGTGTGAAGAACATAGATATTGGAAGTGAGACAAAAGATAAGAAGGAGGAGAGGGAGAGTTGAGAAGGGAGAAAAGCGTGGTCAAAGCACGCAAACTTCTTCTCTGGCGAATGGACATCCATTTGAGCTCAGACCTATGGCTCGACACATGATCATATTTTCTGAGGTTGAATATGAACCGGATACAATTGTTGAGCAGTCTGTCGAGCTTATCCAGCAAAACCGCATTCAAGTCAAAGTAGCACACGTCACCATAGTCGATGATAGGGAAAATCAAAGTCTGCACCAGCATAGTTTTCGTCTTGGCGGGCAAAAAGTTCCTCAGACGATACAGAGATCGCAGAGTACCATTGACTCTTTGACTTACACTAGAGACCTGGCGTTGCCAGCTAAGTGTCGAGTCCAGATGCAAACCGAGATCTTTCACAGTAGGGGTTATGGGTATGACGGTACCATTAAAAATAAGAGGAGGTAAAGAGCTAAGCGTCACCCTCCCCATCATGCGTGAGCTTCCAATTAAAATGGCCTGACACTTTGAGGGAACACTTTTACTGGAACTTTTAAAGCTGACTACAGTTGGATCATGATAGATCATGGACATAATTCATTAGATTCCGTAATCGTGAACCACCATGCTCCTATTTTAACCAAGTGATAAATGTTCGCTATCTTTGCGTTCTATATCTTGTGCTAAAATGCAATTTCACTCCGAAACGTTGCTCCCTAATCTCATAAAACGTCTTGAAAGCAAGCACAAAGTTGCCACAGTCTGAATGCGAGTAAAACTAATCATTTAAATGGATTGCTGGCACTGCAGGCCACGTCTTGCCACGTCGAACTGCGCTGCAAAGTCCTACACTCTGTAACTTCACGCATAAAAGCGGCAATACCTCAAAGTTGGGTTTACTAGCGACTTCAGAAGTACTATGGTTAGGTTTTTAGGTAAAAACCTAACCATAATAAGCTGGGAAGTAATCCATTCTCACTTTGGTCGAATTTAAGCTAAATATTCGCGTTTGTCATTCGTTTTCAATGTGATTTTATTATTGATACGTAAAAATACAACTCACATTACTTGAGTTATGAAAATTTCCTGCGGTACTGGAAATAATCAAAGACTGTTTCGGTGAACATGTTTTCTGTTTCTACTAAAAATAGATCAGTGTGTTTCTTATCCACTGACAAAAACCGCCAGCACCTTCTTTCAGCAAACAAATTGAGCATTTCAACCCAATATAGAATCAGAACTACATACTCAAACGCAATTCTCAGCAAAGCACCTACCACTACAGCTTTCTCAGAACAATACAAAGTCAACACTTGTGACCTCAAATCATTCAAATCTAGGCAAACGTTAGCTCCGCCAAACTCCGAACAGTTCAGTTCGACAAATGACCGAGTCATTCCGCTGCAAGTTTGGCGAAACTAATCATTACAATGAGTTCGGTTCTAACTTCGTGAGGCGGTCATTGCTCTATAACCTTGTGGTTTTTACTAGCTTTATATAGAAGGTTGAAACCTTCAAATAGCTACTTAGATTAATGCCAACGGACGAGTGTGAAGGTGACCAAGGGAATCTATCAAAAGGATGAAAAAAGCTTCACCCTGTGTAGTTAATAAAACAAGGTTAAAGGTAGGAAAAGCCCTTTTTAGCTACAGAGGAGTTTAGAAGTCTGATCAATAGTAACTGTTTTTACGATTGTTAATATCAGAGGGCAACAGTTTCTCCATTCGGCAGCTTAACAAATAAGTATTATGCATGGTCATATGTCTTGTCGGTCAGTCATTTTGTATCGAACAATTCTGTATTTCAGTTACAATTATTCCATTTTTCGCCTTTCCAAATTACAATGACATTACATTTATCCTTTCATTTGTTTTAGCAACAATACAATATCCACATTAGGACGAACACAAAAACTTGCAAGTCATCGAGGGATGAAATTCCTGCGAAGTAACGTCTGTTATCCATTTGTCTTCCAGTAACATGGAAGTAAAGCCTTTACGTAATTTCTATGTAAAATAAAGCCGTTTTAGACATAATAGGGCCCTATTCAAGGTGGTTTTAATGCCTTATGAATTATTAGGAGTGTGTCTCGTTAAGCGTTCCTTTGTTGGTATATGATTATAAAGCAACAATATCAGTACATTTGCGCCAACCACAATAGAAATCTAGTTCATCTCACAATCGTCTTCTTCAATGTCCCACTCACCGCACAGACTTCATTCACTCTTCCTTCTTCAATCAGTCTATCTCTCTGTGGAATGCGCTCCCCCAGGAAATCAGGATGGCGACCAACCGATTATCTTTTAAAATTAAAGTTCGCGAGCACATTGGCAAGAAGCTGGCAGTATCATCACAACGGTAATGTTTTCCCATTGTTTGTCTTATTTGTGTTTATATTTATATATAATTAGGTGTATTTATTATATTTATAGTTTTTGATAGGTTGTGTATGTATATCTTTATATTTAAATAAATATATTTTCCTCTATTCTCGCTATTGCACCTACCACTGTTTGTCTTTGCATCACCCGAAGGTTGATTGGTAGAAAATGCCTATGGCATTAAGTCCGCCTCTGTACATTTGTGTGCTTGAAGTATTAAATATATTATTATGAAAGTCTTCATTAATCCCTTAAAAAAAACGCTTAAATTAGAAATTAATACTTAAAAGTTGTCATTAATCCTAACTTAAAATGATAAGTGAGAAAGTGAGTATGTTTGTTTGTTTGTTTCGCTTTTACGCTAAAATGGCTGAACGGATTTGGATGTAATTTGGCACATGGGTAGACCATGACCTGGGTTAGGGCATAGGATACTTTTATCGTAATATTCCTACGGGATCGAGACTTATGCGGGTAAAACCTTGGGGCTGCTAGTTTGTCATTAATTTTATGTTACTGTTTCACTAAATAACATACTTACTTTATCTATTACATATTCGCATGCCATTACTACGTGGCGGAAAGTGTTATTGCACTCAATTGTATATGTAACATCTTTTGTACCACATTTTATGCACATCAGTGATTTTGATTTCAAATGAAAGCTTAACTTTAAAACGTTAATTAATAATAATTATAATTTAATATTAATAAATTAAATAAAAATAATTAAGTGTTAATTTATCAACAATGCAATATTATTTAAAATAATCTTGCAGCTTTAACGAAATATCTAGTAAACTTTTTAAACGAGTAACTTAAATAATGTAAAACAAGTTGTCTGTGGTTTTGACTAGCATTAGTAATCGTAGCGCAGACAGGTATCGTAACCACAAATCCCCTTTACTTGATAAATTATTCAAAATGTTTTAACCAGAGGATAAGCTGTGATACTACCCTGTGATGTCATTCAACCCTTTCTCTATGCTTATTAGTGTTACAAATTGAGAATTTGTCTGGATTTTGTTGTTTTATTTGAAAGCTTTAAAAAGGAGTTTCAACTGCAGGGAAATTGCGTTTCTTTCCTTCTTAATTCTTTATTGTTTTGTATCTCTTTTAGGTATTATTTGTTATCTGAAATTCTGGTATTTAGCTGCATACGGTTAGACTGGAAGCCAACCCCAAAACAGTTCGGAAAAGGCAGATTATTGATGTTTAGTTATTTGGAATTCCTGTTCACCAAACCATCAAGAATTGATACATTACACCAAAACAAGGCAATAAACAGTTCAATACATCAAGCGAGTCATTTCATGGTCAATCTGAGGCGCAGAATGATTGCCCCACTATGCGCGAAATTATTACCCACACGGCTACACCGCGCATCGTGCGGGCTACGATTGATCGCGGCGTGATCGTGCGACGAATTTATAATAATCGTCGTTGTTTATAATAATTGAAAGTATAACGGTATATGATTATAATTTAGGTGTAATATGATTTTATGATTAATGTGATTGGGTAGTGTATGATTTTGCGGTACCTTTGGTTTAATTGGGAAAGTACCTAGGTTATCTGCCTGTTCTAAAAAAAACAATTCTATCATAAAGGATGATAGAAGTGTATTTTGCCTCCCCGTTCAATTATTAAGTAAGACACTCTGTCTTACTTAATAATTGAGGGGGGGGCAAAATTGTCACGATAGTAATTACAAATATTTATTTTGTTTTTAAACTTTATCCAACATAAAAGGTATTATATTTTGATACAATCAATTAATTCGATATTAGTAGTTATTTATGTACAGTTCATTTTAAATCTTAATAAATAATAGAACAGTACATAAAAGGTACAACGGCGTACTTCAAAAAAAGGTTGCAAGCTCCTTACGACGACCTTAGACGCGCTCTTTCATATTGAAAAAGGTCACATATTCAAAATCGCATTTCACAACTAGGGTTTTCAACTTTTTTATATCAAATATAGTATTTTCGAAGTAGTTGCCTGTAAAAATAAAGATGGAGATGGCGAAAAAATTAAAAATATATAGTAGGTATATTTCAAGTATTTTTTTTTTATGCATATTTTCGTTACTTTAAACCTTTACTAAGAAGTTTTTTTTTTTTTTTAATGTCTCATAACTATTAGTACACTCAAAAATAAGGTTAAAAAATACCATTTTAATTCAGTTTTTATGAGATTAATACTGGCCCTACTGCGCTTATTTCGCCATTTTGAATGAAAATGAAAATATTGTAATTTCGCCTACTAAATATATATTTTTTTAAATATAGTATTTAGGCCTCTTATGTAGCAGGATACTATATTATATAGTAGGCTTGGCAACCCTATTCACAACCGATCATCGTACACTATACAAACATAAAACAAAAGAGCTTAAAAAGCCCGGCCCTAAGGTCGACTGCACACGACCACAGTTCATACTGCATTGTCGTCAATCACTTCACATATAGGCCAGCGAGATAAGACCCGTGCTGGCCTTGACTGGCCCAGTAAAAGTGCTTGGGCTGGTTTCATATGTAGCTTTAAGATGTATGTATAGTATGTATGTGCTAAGAAGGTGCCTAAGCCACAAGCGAGTTTAAATAATATTTTAATTTTAAGGAAGAATAAATGAAAATAATGAAAAAATAAAAAGGATAGAAACTAAGAACCTATACTTATTTTTGGTGTATCTCACTTTTGTAAAAAATCGTTCTTATTTTAAGAATCTGCATGAATCTGCAACCTACCTACACTCAGCGAAGCTCATAAAACCACGAAAGATAATGTACCGATTAACAAGAAAACTTCACAATTATTCACTCTTTTAGACATCTCCAAAAAACCTGCAATATTAACATAACACCTCATAAATATCTTGCCGACAGAATTTTTCAAAAGAAACACGTAAATTCCTGGATTATCACCAATTTAGTGCGTGACGTCACTGCGCAGTATCCTCGAAGGATTTCGCTGGAGAAGTGCCAATGTTCGCAGACAGGCCAAAGAATCAAGATTGAATCACCAGTGTAGCTATTTTAAAACTTCGCCGGAAATGACAAGATGCATTGCGCGAGAGTAACAAAAAATGTTGTTGTTGATTTGTTGCCATGGTGACGGGTGTTGCAAAAAAGGACAATGCTTTGTTTTTACTGATATTTGTTTAGAATAGAGTTTGATTGGTTTTATTTCAGAGGAGATTACCAGTAGCATGATTTGAAAAAGTGGTGATATCGAATTTAATCATTGAAACATACGTATTTGAATATCAAAACTGTGGCAATTCAAAGCTCTTTTATGATTTGTGTAAAATGTAAATATCATAAAGTTGAATCGCAATGATTACGGCATACTGAATATCACTGGAAAATAGTGCCTGCAATTTTATTTGATTTTATTCACTGAAACTCTATGGCACAGGAAGAAGAATCCGCGAACCCATCCATTATGCAGTCTAAATTCAAACCTGAACTAAAAATATAAACCTTCTCAAAAGTGCAATACATTTTAATATTCAAATCAAAATTCAAACGGCCCCAGTCGATCCACCGACGTGCATTTAAGTAGGAACAAAACATCAATAATAAAATTCTACTTTAGCCACTACTGCAATGCAGTCGAATCTAATCTAGATTTAACTTATAACTTAAACATTCATGGTACATAATAATATACTGATCATTTCATTTAGTTTCTAAAAGGGAATCGTGTTTTTAAGAATGCAGTGTTATAGTGAATGGCCGATTGGCGCCGTGGCTTTTGCCAGATTCCTATATTCTACGAATCGAATAGTATTTTTTAAGATTTTGATAATGAATAGTAATACCCTAGAAGTCCTTTCTAACAGTAAATATTGCAGAATCTCTGCAATATTTAAATTCAAATAGAATTTATTTTATGAAGTTACTAATAATTTTATTCATTTTATTCTAAATCATTTTTTTTATTTTGTGAATGTCCCATGCTAACTATTTTTGAACTGTAATACCTCAAAAATTATGTAACTATGTCATCATTGCATTTTATTTTATGTTATTAATGCTCTAATTTTATAATGTTGCATGCCTATTATAAGGTAGGTTGTACAAGGATCACCCATATTTTAACTGTCACACCTTATTTACTGTATCTATTCAAATAAATGTTTACCTTACCTTACTTTACTTTAAATAATTTAAGTAATCCCAAAATATAGTTTTCGCAATAACTTAAGAATCCAACCTTAGGTGATTCATGAACAAAACAATGTACTTACTTACTTTATTTAAGTATTGGTTTTGCTTTCTCCCTGTAGGTACCGTATTTCTTTGCCATAGCAAAGAAATACGGTACCTACAGGGAGAAAGCAAAACCAATACTTAAATATCTCATAAGCTTATCTGGATGTTAGTTCATTTAAAATCAGTGTGACCTTTTGACATTTCACATATCATTTCTCATTTTTAAACAAAATGAGACTTGCGTGACAACGTTTTAAATAAAGAAGCACTTAACCTGCCTATAAAACTCAAGTTTGACTGGCTTCATTGTACGGAATAATCTTTTATAATTGACGAACATCCACGAATTTTTCCGAAGCCACAGGACTGGCCTAATTGGCTTGAGGCTTTACGATTTGATCAATGTTGTAACACAAAGCTGATCTAAACATTATAGAATAGGTCTAGAGGCCAATTTTTAGGATTTTAAGCTTTGGTCGCCATGCCATGCGACCACTTTGAATGTAGTCGTAAAGACCAAAAAAAAGCAAAAGTTTTAAAAAGGTTTTCGATAATAATAACGCTTGTCAGAAAGAGTAGTGATCACAGCATATTAAAGGCGATTTAAACAAGTCCTTATTATGAACACAAATTATTTGGTGTAGAGACAGTAATTTAAACGTCTGGCGATGTAAGTTTACGTTTACGTAATAGACGCGACAATTCCCTACTGTGACATCAGTCCGCTAAGACAGCATTAATGCGCAAAAGTGTCTGCTGCATGGCCCCGGTCATTTATGATAAAATGCTGTTATTTAAATAAAAAAATCGAAGCTTTTTGACAGTCAAAGCATACTAGAGCGAAACAGAATTCTTGAGTGAAAAAAAAATTATAACTTAAAAGTGTTTGTAATGTTTAAATATAAGAATTATGTTTGGTTTTTGTGTTGTTCTTGTTCTGTTTGTTAACATTTTGTAGATTAGTTTATAATTTTGTAATTTTTGCACGCCTACTGGTAAAATATGGCTGAACCTACCCTATAACGCCATGTATTGTACCCATATTTGCAAAATAAAATATATTTGTCTTTATCTTTGCCACACAAAACGCTGCTGCTGAAAAACCTCCTAGGCTAAGTGTTGAAAAAATATACATAATATTTTTTTTTATTAAGAAAACCATAAAATAAATAATAGAATAAAAGGCTGTGGATGATAATAATAGTACGTATTGACTACCCTCTGTTACTACTTGTGTCTAACAATCAAAAAGGGAAGGTGTTTAATTGCTAGGCACTACATGTCATAGAACCTATGGTACTTATCATCACTGATACCTACTAGTTGAAGAAAAGCATCGAAAAGAAAATACAGTTCCCGGGAACTGTAAATGAAGAACCCTTTGACAATTCATAAGTGTCTGTAATTGGTTTATTTGAAATAAATGCTTTGAGTTTTGAGTTTTTTGAGTTTTGATAACGACGGGTGCAAATTATTATTACTTATAAAGTGCGACTACGAAGCGCCTAAACAATTTCACTTTCTACAATTACTGACACTGTGAACAAATCAACAATTTTTTTTTTTTTTTTTTATAAAACTTTGCCCCACTAGGAATTTCTCCTGTATCGTGGGTGCGTTTACAAACATTTAAACTCACATACACAAACAGCCAGACCCGGAACAACTAATTGTAGGTCATACAAATATTTGTTCCGTGCGGGAATCGAACCCGCGACACGCAGCGCAGCAGTCAATCGCTTAACCACTGCGCCAACCGTGCCGTCGATGACAATGTATCTAATGTATGTGTTTTGACATTTAATCGAAAGGTTATGGGGTAGGCAAATGTCAAAACTGTATATTTTTGCTTGAAGAGTTCATTGACGTTGCGAATTTGTAGAAAGTGTCTTAGTCTGTGACATTTTCTACTAGAAAGGGAGTTGGGCTCCTTGTTAAAAAGTTAAGCTGTGCAAATATTACAGTTTTGCCAACATAATATCTCTTTCTATCAAACGTGATATTAATATTCTTAATTTTTGATTTTAAATCTTTTAACAATCTGTCATTTGTGTGTTCTGTTTCTTCCGTTTCTACAGTGTTCATATTAGGCTTCGTGTGACGTGAATCAGGCTTCGTGTACGGGGAAAATACAGGCGAAAAAGACACTGCAAAGTTGCCTTATTGGTAGCGTCATGAAGTTACTCTTACGGTTCTATGAGTATAATGCAAGGCTAATAAAAAGGAACATCATAAGATAAATCTGCCAGTTCTATTCACTAAAAAAATAAAATAATATTTAATGAAGAATCTCTTGAAATATTCGCTTTCTTCAGCGAGAGTGATCGTCGGCGTCGGTTCGATCAAAGTTATTATCTAGACGGTTCGTTAATTCCTGAAGACTTATTACTTCAGCAATGTGGGCAGAAGTGCTTATTTGTAGATTTAATTAAAATTATAGTGTTTTAAAGAACGTTTTAATTCTGATGATGATTTTATTGTTATTTTTGTCTGAGATATCTGCAGTGATGTACACGAGACGTTTGCTAACGAATCGGCTTTTGTTTTTAACCGACTACATAAAGAAGGAGGAGGTTTTCAATTCATCATCATCATCTCTTAGAATCTAACTTGAACCCTTAGTAATCTAGGTTTAACCATGCAGTAATAACGTTATCATTTAACAGAATGCATTCAAAGAGCCTCCGCTACGGCGATACTTGAGGAACGTCTCAAGTGCATGCTTTGCTACCAACATTTTTTTATGGTTAACATACTTACGTTTTACCTCCTCTCCTCTACAGTAATAAAATTTCGTAAAAAAGTATGCCATACAACCAAAAGTGCTTCCTATCAAATTGATACACCTCAATTTGTAAGTTAATTTCAAATAATAACGGCTCTCCGATCAATAACATTGATATAGCTTCCATTAAATGCAGTTACACGTGTAATAGAAATCGAAAACTAGCTCATTGTTGTCTGAAAGTGGATGAAAGTAATTGTTCGAGGTCGTGTTTTTTTTTGGTGTGAGCAGAAATCGTGCCTAATATCAGAGTTTGATACATAATCGGAATTTTGTATATGTGAAAATACATGGTGTATAATCTATCAGGTTTTTTGTGTAGCTATATGTCGTGTTATATATTTATTTAATTGAAAATTAAATTATCAGACATATCCATTTCTTTTAACTATTCTCAATCTTTGAAGACATTGTTGAAAGTTGTTATAGACAGCATGCGTTTGGCAAAAATAGCGGTAATTTTTCAGATAGAAGCGGTCAGTGGGTCGTCTTAGAAGCACTTAAATTATGCTCTTGATAAATTGTGGAAAAAGTGAATAACTGCCACTCGCACTTAACCCGGTTTTAATCAACGTAAAACAAAAACCAATCACCCGACTATAGGCACTTTCTACCGGTAAGCAAGCAACTTCAACAACAAAAAACAAAACACAACTTTATCAGATGAGCCTAAAAAAATCTTGCACACTTATGAATACTATGTAAGGTAATTTTCTTTGCGATCAAGTGAAGCGGACACTCGCTTGTAGCAAGCCTTAATTAGCTTTTTGTTTGCTATCGGTACATTGAGTGTTGAGGTCTATATGGTATTCAGACAATGGGAACTAACAATGGTGTTTGTAAGTAATTATTATGGTGTTTCGAGGGGTTAGTTTTTGGGTCAGACGTGATCAATTTAGCGGGTATTGTAATGTATTTTGTTTGGATGTAGAGGAATTGAACTATGTTTGTTTGGGTTTGAGGTGTTCATGGTGTTTATAGAGGTACATAACTGATGTATACTAAAGAGTTTGCTATGCCTAAGTGTCTTTAAATTAAGGGGTAGGTAGGTATGCAAACTAAAGTCTCTTTAATCTTTAAGAGATCCACTCCTTAAATAATGGTATCTACGTAACCGAGAATAATATATAATAAAGAACAAAAATAATGCAAATTATAATTTCTTATTAGTACACAACCGAGGTCATACAATTAACTTTCTTTTCAGATTTTTTGTAAAAACTATGTTTTAGACTCAGAAGCCAACACAAATAAAGATGCGTGTGTTCAATCAGAGACTCACTACCATACCGAACCTATAAATAGAATTTTTGCAATATCAATTAAGTTAATATGGAATTAAAATTCAATCCAGAAACCAGTTTGATCATTCCTACTTATGCCACAATGGATAAGAAGCATGAATGCATAACGGTAATCTACTCACTAAAGCAAAAATAATGGAGAATAGAAGATCCACTCAAAATAACTGCAACACAAGAATACAACGCTCGCGTGAAAAAAACAACAGAAAATCGAATCCAGGCTTTTCCAAAGATAGAGGAAAATGGATCAAAGCGACCAAGAAAAGAAATGATAGGCAGAGAAGTACACATTTTCTGTTTTACAAGCTTTTATTTCTGTATTGGACATTTGAACGTAAAAATTTAGTTACTCACTTATGCGAAACCTGTTGTTCATAAAATACGAACTTTCCTCATTACAGTCACAACAATCAGCCCCAAGGTCACCTACTGGCTATACACCACAGTCATCCGACCGATTATCACATACGGCTCACTGGTCTGGTGGCCCAGGACAGACCGGTGCACAGCCCAAAAAGATCTCGAAAAACTACAGCGGTTTGCTTGCGTCGCAATCACTGGTAGTATGAGAACTGCACCCACCGCCGCCCTACAGGCAATGCTGGGACTGCCACCTCTGCACCTCATCGTGCGGGAGGAGGCGGCCCTGGCCACCTTTAGGCTCCATTTAACAGGAACCCTATGCAACGACTCCAGAGTTAAGCACATACGCATTAAGGAGGATGCGATCAAACGTGAGCCAATGATGGCATCACCCTGCGACAAAGCCCCGAAAACACACCACTTTCAAAGGCACTACAATATAACACTTACAGAAGAACAGTGTGACTACTCAGGCCCAAAAGAGATGAGAGTTTACACCGACGGATCAAAGACCGACTCAGGTACCGGAGTCGGAGTTTTCTCACATGACCTCAACATAAATATATCCAGACCGCTGGGAATGTTCAACACCGTCTATCAGGCGGAGTGTGTGGGCATCATACAAGCGGTCCACGCCCTAGAAGCCAGGAGGGTTACGGACAGCCACATACGCATACTCTCCGACAGCGCCTCAGTTCTCCAATCCTTACGGAAGAAATATACTACCTCGAAGCTAATACTAGAATGTCACGATGCACTAGAACAAATAACGGTATCTAGCCGCAACACGGTGACACTGCAATGGATAAAAGGACACAGCGGATCGCTAGGTAACGACGCGGCTGACGAACTTGCTAGACGTGGATCCAGCACGGCAGCCTGCGGACCCGAGCCTATCGTACCCATACCCTTCAACCAAATACGCAGGTGGCTGCAGAAGTTCACCCACACACAAGCGGAACGTTGGTGGACCTCGACACCAGGTTGCAGACAGTCAAAGGAGGCTATGCCATCTTTGGACAGCAGGCTGACCAGGCGTTTGCTACGCCTGGACAGGAACGGCCTGCGCCTGGTGACGGGGACCATCACGGGACACTGTTCGCTAAACAAGCACTTCCACACAATAGGCATAACGGACAGTCCTCTGTGCAGGGCGTGCATGGAGGCTGAGGAGACCGTTGCGCACGTACTCTTCGAATGTACGGGCGTCACCCAGATTAGAACAGAAACCCTCGGGTCACCCAGATCATACACAGACGTTCTAAACAGACCAGGAGACCTAATCAGCTTCTGGAGGGAGGTGGGCTGGTTGGAATAACCAAACGGCCGCTATGGCCCACGCACAATGGTCCACCTGACGGACTAAGTGCGGAAACCAAACCCCCTAACATAGAACATAGAACATACAGTCACAACACTAATGTAATAGGTACATTTCTACAATGTCAATGTTTACTCTGTGTTTTTTTTAATTTTATTTATGTAAACAATTTTAAATAACACATACAATGTTATTTTTGTGTAATATAGTTCAATATAGTCGATGGTTGTGATCTCGCAAGTTTCATTTGCTTAAAGTCTTTTATATAATTCATATTACAAAAAAACCTGAAAGAAAATCGAGAAAAATTGGTTAACTTTTTGAATTGTATATTGAATGGACCTTCTGTCCGTAACTACTTGTTCCGTGAGACAAGGGAGCTGAGATGTAGCGACTACTCATCCATACCGAACACAGGTATTCATGGCCGATTACAGCTGCATGGTAATTGTATTTGATGCGGCTACATTGTACCATCGAAGTGTTTCGACACTACATCTAGATATTATAAACACTAAGCACACTAGCTAAACTATATAACCTAAATATAAGTGTTCTGTTCCGGTCAAGGAGCTTAAATAGTAATTACTAATTCCATGGTTCTGGCTAAGTTAGCCACCATATATTTCTATTACAACCAGCTTTTGACTGCGGTTTCGCCCGCGTTGATGTCTGCCGGGATTTAAACTGTGTTATGAACTATCTATGTGTCAAATTTCATCCGAATCCGATCAGCCGTTTTTGCGCCAATTCGGAACATACATCCAGACAATCAGACAAACGAACAAAAATTCTAAAAACTATATATTCGGCATCAGACTCGTTCACACACCGCGTAGCAATTACTTTTTCAAAAATAATCAAAGTACAGATGTGACTTCGTTACCTACTACTTTATAGATGACAGTAGGTACTTTAAAGGTTGTCTGCAAAAGAGAACCTCATCAAGTAGACCGGCAGCAAAAAGATTCTGGTTGGATTCGATCACTCAAGCGAATTTAGAATCAGTTTAATTTTAGAACGAGGCGGTTTTTTTATTGTAAGGAAGTTTGGTTTTGGTCACGCTGAAGAGAACACGTCTTGTTGAGAAAAAGAATTGGTAAAATTCAGCAGAGCCTTTTATTAAAAGGGCGGTGTACTTACATCCTCTAAGCTTATTATTGTACCGATCTTTAGAGCTTAAGTTCAACTAGTTAAACAAAGGAGTGAAAATATTGCTTTGATCAGATTTTTTTAACACAACATTTTCTTATACCTGTGTACATTTTAAGCACCAAGGTACTCCCACTATTCAATTCTGCTTAATTTTTTAATTGACAAAGTTTACTACACGATCCAAGATTTTCTTAATAATTAGTAGGTACCTACTACAATCTATCATCATACACCTAATGCCTAATAAGCAGGACATAATGGAACTGTAATTTACCTAACATCTGCCTGAATAACCTATGCACCCAATAAAAAGATTTGATTTGATTTGTACAATAAAGGCAGCCCATCACAATAAATTACAAAGGTTCGTTCAATTAAAAGGTACGCGGAAAGCAAAACATGTAAGCACGCACCGACCATTACGGAAAAAATGTGGAAAAACGAGAAAAAACAGCTTCATAAATAAATGGCGCATCAATCAAATGAATATGTTATCTTGAAACAAACAAATTAAACGATCCATTTTACGATGAGCACTATTTATGGCGCCTTAACTATAATTTCCTATTTTTACGATACACAGCAAATTGTAGACTGAGACACAAAGTAATGAACCGTCGTCGTAACGTATATCTACGGACCTAAGGCCTAAATAAAAAAAAATGATATCTGCGCCGCGGATTGCAGGTTCAATTATATAGCTATTGTTGTTATTGTAGCAATAAACAGCCGTAATGTTCAAAGCGATTTTTTGCCGGTCTGCGTCTCTTTACTTGTCACAACGATGCCACAAGACACTAAAGGCATAGACAAGTATCTGATGTTACGTCGGGTGCGCACAGGCGGACTACATGTATTTTATTTATAATGTATTTTATACATGTATTTTATTCTTTATTTATTTTTATTTAGTATTTATTTCTGTATCTAATCTATCCGTGACATCACTGCGGACCCTATCAGAATACCAGCGCTGCGACAAATTATTATTAAATGTCGCAGCATCATGCTGAGATAGGAGCCTTCTGACCTCGCAGATGACTTTCTGCTTTTATTTTAATTTTACTTTGTTTTTATTGTATTTTTATTTTTATTTTTCAATGAGTGTGTGTTTAGTTTAACTTGAGATCTCCAATGCTTGTCTCAATAAATACTTTTTCTTTCTTTCTTTAATTATTACTCCCAACAAAGAGAACAAAATATTTTCAGGACCTAAATAAAATTTATTGTCTGGGAATCCCCGCAATTTGCATGTCAGATTTGTATTCTAGCTTATGTAGCACTACTTCCGCAGACAAACTTTTATAAACACAAAATTCTAACTTAGATACCTCGTGAAGTGAGGTATTTTCAACCAACCTCCCTCTTAGATCTGAACTGAAGTAAAACCAAGAAGACACGGAATTCGTAGACGACATATAAATCAAACAGCTAAGTTTACTATCGTCCCACTAGATGGCGTTAAACGCAATAATACGGTTCTTCCTTGCTCCTAATTTAACTTGCGGTCACCGATCCTGAATGACGTCATAGACCTTAATGGGTAATAGACTGGTTACAGCGGTGTTAGGTTCGATTCTCGGGTTATGTATGTAATGCAATTTGCATAAGGTATTGACCAGACAATTTTGCTGTTGAACAAAAATAGAGTTATTAAAATGACTTTTATATCAATGAGATACGTACACGTAAATGGTTAAAGGTATTTTAATCAGATGGCCACAATTATATAGTTATGAGTAAATAGAAATGATTGCATTTAATAAATTCTTACCACATTCAATTCAAAACGGGTTTGAGATCATTATTGTATTATGTGTAGTTATTTAATTGATTGCAATTAGTTTGGTTAAGTAAATAAATAAGTATATCTAGTTAATAAAACTATTATTATATCCATATGCAATTAAAAGCTTCACGGTTATGGATTTAAATAGAATTCCTCGTACCTACTTATAGTGATTGGTATGTTACGCTGCGGGTCGTGGGTTCAATCCATGTATGGAATGTTAATATTTTTCCGGGATGCGTTGGTAAAAGCGCGTCAAAAGTAAATAAAAAGAACACAATTTATGCTACCTAGATTTTCTTTAAATATGAAGGACATTGCCATAATAATAATTGTGTTAGTTCAATGTCATGTTTTTAGGATGTGTTCTCTTCATCTTTGAATGTGCATACTTATCTTCTTCAAATTAAAACAAACGAATACCTACTAACTTAAAAACAAAACACTATCTAGGCTACCTACGCTAAGTGTTCCTAAAAAAAACACAAACTTAAACAAAACAAAGAAAGAAAATACGTTAATTTGCGGTAAAAATGACGCAAAAAAAAAAACACGTAATAAAAAAAGAAACAAGTTTAGGAAAAATATGCGTCACATCCACGCAAAACGGCCATCGCTCAGCATAATGCTTCGCGTTCTTTAGTTCTATTGATTATAAAATATAACCGCACTTACACCCAAACAGTACTAATCACTTTACACCGCAACATAACGGCAGCAGAACCAATCAAAACCGCGGGTTACGAACCTAATTGCCCCCTATAAGTTATATAAGGAAGCGGGCGTTGTTTCCGGCGCGCGCGCAGCAACGTGATTCATAGTAGTGTGACTGTGAGTGATGGTAGACTCAGACAGTTTGGAGGTCAATGTCGAGGGTTTAGTGGTACTGTTTAGTAGCTAGTATTTGAAAATGGAATGAGATTACCCAGAAGTTTTACAGATGCTGGTTTTCATGAGCAAAATTGGGTACAGCATGAATAATTTAAAAAATAAGGGTTTTAATAATGTCAGTTGAATTTCAGTCCGGAAACATCTGGCTAAGGGACACACAGGTTATTATAAGACTGACGTATTTTCTAAAGAAGGAAAATATCGTTAGGAAAATCATAGGCATGCTATCGCCAATACGGCGAGCAAAGTGATAAATGCTCGTTCTCAGTCAGAAAAGCAGCAACTGTACAGCTATCAAAGAGCACAAGAGGAGGATGTGGTAATGCAATTGTTATGTAATTCGATAACGCTAATTATTGTAATTACGCTATATGGAAATAAAGAGTTAGCAAAAAATCCTATCATATAGACTATCTAAACGATACGCTATCATCCTGATGATAAGTAATCATGAATGGGAAACTTGTCCTAACATGTTGCATGTTTAACACGGTCTTTTTTAAGCGGATGTGGTTACAAAGGTGTTTGTGTATACAGTCAAAGCTGTGAAATCGTCGAAAAAAATTGCGTCCAATTGTTGGCCGCTAAATGCACGCACACTTGAAAAGCACATTGACGTGGCGTGTGGCGCGAGTGTTAGACGTAGCTGTCCCGCACACCAGCATATCTAAGTTGACTTGTTTGTTTTAGTTTTGCAGCGCGATACTCTATCTAGACGTATAAAAACTTAAAGTGTGGTTATTCTAATGGTCATCACGATTTTTCGCACCATAAGAGAAACAAATTTCAGCACAAGCACACGATGAACCCCTAACTGTAGAGTTACAGGAGACATAGAACTCTTGCAAAGGAATGGTCATCTTGTTCTCTCATATCGTTCCGAACAATGTAAGAATGAAAGCTAAAAGTCTGCTAGTGATGAAGGTGTCAGCTGCTGACCACCCAGGATGAACCAAGCGTTAATTTATGAAACAGCACTCTCTCTGGAGGCTATATGAATACACCCAAAAAATTATATAATAGCGATCTTTCTAATTTTAATTTTATAAAATGACATCATTGTTATTATGACATCGATGTGATAAATTGCAGATTGCAGAACAGATGTGTTATCGTGATGCAATGTTTACAATTTAGGAAGGTCATTGTCGAGACATTTCCTGTTTCATTCAAACTTAGTGTTAATATACAATGCATGAATTCGTAAAGTGTGTGTCATACGGGTAAATTAAACAGGTTACCTGTTTTCTATTTTCATGTCTGAGTTTAAATGACGAATGTATTGCTAACTTCATCTTCAAGTGATAACGTTAGTTGAAAGACATATTATATCTTTTGCTGTATGGATAGCAGCCGTCCAAATATCAATTTGCTGTTACAACTTTTCCAACTTTAGAAAAAATGGAGTAGATATGCCATAATCATGATGAATCTTTAATACCTAGACCAAGTATATAGAATAGGGTCTACATTATTATTTTCTCAAGAAACTATTGAACCTTCATAAATTAATTCGACGAGTTTTGTGAGAACTAAGTATACTGTTTATTTTGTATTTCAATAGCAAGCAAATAATCGTTATTTTTATTTCTACGTTAACAAGTTTGTAAATTGCACCGTGACAGCTTATTGAAATCAGACGTGACTACTAGCACGTGTCAATTCGCAATTAGATAAATATTTACTTGGAACAGAAATAGAAGTGAACTAACTGTTTATTTTTAAGACTTCTTGGCTTATTGACCTAGTGCTATAACTGCAAAGGCCGTTAGTATTTGAACAGATTGGTTTGAGATTGGTTCAAGTTGAAATACAATAATGTGTACTATCTTAGAGTAAAGTAGTAGGTACATAAGTCGTGATTTCAAAATCTGACAGGTCGAGCTTTGCAATTGGTGCTGCAATATTATTTAAAATACACTACAGTTATTCTATTGCGTAATGGTAGCAATAAAATAAACTATGAATCTTTAGATACACTCCAAACAGACCAGGTAGTAATTAAACAGTCTTTACAGGTCTTATCTACGAAAAAACTAACATCCAGTGTTACAGACGTTCATCATTCTACAAACGGCGATGGGAAATAGGTTAGCGCCGACAATGCGCGAGCAACATAACATTATGCATTGTTACCATATGTAGACCCAACAAGCCACAGGTTGGCTACAAGTGGTTTCGAATGACGGCAAATCTTGGAGCTTTCTGGGGTATTCTTCACTGGGATTTATCTGGTCGATAGTTATCCTGATACGTTGTATTTCTGAATGCGATTTGACCAATCAGTAAATATTAAGAGTTTATCTGAGGACCTTTTTTTTTTTTTTTTGGGTGGGAAATTATCAAATAACTTCTCCCGCTCTGGGTGGAGCGGGAGGGCGTGTCAGACTCTTACTGACTAAAACCGCCGTCGACCCGGGCCTGGTCCTTATCGGACGGCGAGCTACCCATTGCTCACCGTCCGCAAGCCCGCGCCTACGGTGGCCGGGAATCGGCCTGCGATTCCCGACGCCCGGGGCGTCTCCTGCGGCGGCCAGGGGCGTGAGGGCGTGAAATTTGCCTCTCCCTCACGCGTTCTGCCTCCTCCTTCGCGAGCATTACTGCTTCGCAGAAGGAGGTGACGGCCTCCCATGCCCTCTCGCTCCGTACCATGGCCTGGACTAGGGCCGGACGCGAGAGATCCCCGCCACCGATCGCCTCCACGAGGACACGGCGATGCTCTGCCCAAGCCGGACAGACCTCCACCGTATGCTCAACCGTGTCCTCCGGGCGATCCACGCAGTGATGACACCCGGGCGTTTCCTCCCGCCTGATGCGAAACAGGAACCTCCCGAAACAACCATGTCCGGTGAGGACCTGCGTCAGGCGTTATCTGAGGACCTTAAAAACGGATTCTAAGTCTGGTATTTATTTTAAAGCGATATATATATATATATATATATAACTGGTTGTAGTTACCATAATCAAAAATTTTTCGGCCAAGAGTGGATGACGATGTCTAAAACAACACCCTCCTTCTGGGGCAGTCGGGTAAAATAAATGGAAAAGTGAGAACTTTGACATTCATTTGTTTTAGGAGTTCAATGGAAAAATCTCTGCATCCAAACTAAACGGTGACTAAATAACATTCAGGTATGGTGATGAAAAACATCTCAACAATGGGTCAAAGATGTAAATTAAATTGATAAGATAAGATATGATGATAGGTAGAAGAACGCCAGAAATTGGTAATGACGTAATCAAGAAAAATGAAAATAAAAACAAGTACACGCAAGCTAAATGATGGCCTGGTGAAGGCCGCAGGAATCCGCTGGATGCGGGAAGCACAGAACCGGTCGAAGTGGCGGCGCTTGGGGGAGGCCTTTGTCCAGCAGTGGACGTCTTTCGGCTGATGATGATGACGCAAGCTAAAGGTGACTAAAAAGACACAGTAAATGAAATTGAAATTGGCATATTTCTCAAAACATCATAAAGATTTGTAGCAACACGTTTCCAACATCCAATTTCCGCTTGAGAAAACCAGGTTTTCACAGCAATAAATTTAAATTGTCCAGAAAATGCCGAATTAATGGTTAACATAAACATCCCGTGTCGATATTCGATACACTAACATTTATTATGGGCTCTTAATATTTTATCGTCGTTTGAGAATCCATTTTAGTGCCGGGACTACATTTAGGATGTTACTTCTTATTGTTATAACATGATTAGAACGGAATTTCTTCTGTTTCCTTCATTATTCGTCGTTATTAAATTGCATTGTTTATGAGATCATAGTTTAGCTGGATTTGCTGTTTTAATATCTAGTATTTATGCATGTTCTATACATAGGTCGATACTACTATAGGTCTTACAAAGTTTTTTCTTTAGAGATGGATTATTTGCTACAAAGGATTGTTATTTTTTTATCGATTATAAGAAAAGCACCTAGACTCTCAATCATCATAATTTTAATTGCACGTTGTGTTGTAAGTACCTATTAAGCTAGGTTGTTTTACTTGAGCATCAAAAATATTACGACTTTTTGTAAAGCCTCATTTTAATGTTGTTAATCTAAAAAACTTGCACTTGCTAGTGTTAATATATTAAAACTCTAGCTTAACTTTGACACGCAAGCATCGCGTGCTAGTGTTACCTCACTAAAGATTTATGTTCAGTGTTGCCAACTGCGAAAATGATAAAAATGAGTTTGCGCTCGGAAGGTCGAATGGGACAATACTCCGAAGAGTTTGAGCTACAATTTTAGCAAACCTCATTCTACAGTATTGCTATAATAGTGCCTGGAACCATAATTCTTTATGTTGAAATACGTTTATGGTTGGCTGTAAATGGCTCGGGTTTGTAATAAATGACTAGCTAAGGCAACTAACTAATCATTTACAAAGAGATACTTTGTTTCAGAAATAGTAAAGAAGGAAAACAATACTGAAATAGAAATGATGCTAAAGATGTAAATACCTTTTGACTAATTTATATTTATAAAACTTGTAAAATCTTAATAAACAAATAAATAACAAATAATCAGGATTCAGGAAGACCTCCGTAAATAGTCTGACCCTTTGAATAATTCACCATCAATAAGATTATATCATTAAAATATAATGAACGACCATAACTCCCAATTTCTGAATCACAATTCCAAATAACAACCATAAATATTATCTAACTTACTATCTATTCTACCTTTTCAATTGTGTTCAAACGACTATTATCCCATTCTCTAATTTCTAGATCGTAGAATCCGGTATTGTAAAGGTAAATCATATTAACGGTAAAGGAACATTCCCATTGTTTCTCTCATCCGGCATTCAAGAATTACCGGGTAGGTATTCGACCTTGAATTTGTGACCTTCGTTTGTAACCTTGACTTCGTTAATGTCTCCATAATCCGGTTTAATGTTAATTATAAGCCATGTGGTTGTGTAATTGATAATGATTGGGGTAATCCTAGGACTTATGTCTGGGGTAAAAGTAATACAAACGAAAAATAGCATAAGTACCTATTTTTAAGTAAAAATTGTTATTTTGGGACTATTGTTCTCTGAAATTGTGCTTTTTACAGGTGGTATAATTTTATTTTATTTTCTGCAGTTTGTGTCTTTTTCTGTGCTGTAATCTAATTAATTTCTGTTTATTCTACCCATATATCCGCTATAGTCCGTTAGTTTATCCGTTTCTACATATATTTTTTCAGTTATCTGTACAGCATATATCAGAAAGGTCAAATTTAAAGGTGTATTCTCCATGGAACCATCATCGTAATCGCGAAAAAATTATCAACTGTCCCATACAAAAGTTCAATACCTGCTCGACCTAAATGTACAAATTGGCCACACCTTTCTGAAACACGCTGTAGAATCATCTCCATTTTTACCAAGCTTTTCTATCTCTGTGTACCAACCAGCTACGTCTTCAAATTCTGATCCATCCTTTTAATATCCGTTCCATGGTTCATTGCTTCTACAAACATGCTCAGTCAGCTTCAATTAACCATGTTCTAAAACTCAGCTTTCAATCCCGAATGTATTACACTAAACCAACTTAGTTTCAGCTTTTGATGATTCAAGCAAATTGAAGTGAATATTAATTCAATTTTCACAGAAATTAACACGTATTCATATTATTTGTACTTAATTGGAAATTTTAATTTGATGTTTTGATGACAAAATAACAGTGGTCACTTGTTTATAATTATAATTATATAATTAATGTTTTTGCTTATTTGTTTTTCGTTATAACATTCCCTGGAGTTTTAACATGATACAGAAGACACGCACGTTTTGTACTCAGGCACAATTTCAAAACGGCCTGGTCGACTGTAGGACTGTTTTACTGGAGACTGCTGTAGGATAACTTGGTTCATGTTAATCATATCTTCAGGAATTAAAAAAATGGAACGTTGTTCTGAGTGTAACTATGACACTCATTCATAATTTATGATTCATTTTGAGAGCAGTGTTCACAAAATGTAGCTAACGTGTTATCTCACGAAGCGAAGTGCGCTTTACTTGTGGTAATCAAGTGTACAAATACGCGGTGAATGTGTGCGTGAAGACGATTATCATCAGCACATAACACACATCTGCACACGGTCACACACACTTTCAAAGTCGCCCGTGTCTCGGACGATACCGAGAGCTCCTATGCATATTGCATATGCCGCATTCTCAGCGTGTGTGCTCTTGGTAACCACAAGTAAAGCGCGCGTCGCTTCGTGAGTTAAAAATACTGTAGTTTGAATGATTCAAAAACGAAAACTAATAATTTTCCTAGACGAATAACAACGGAAATGAAACGTTTTAAAGACAACAAACAGTTAATAGATACAAAATGAAAAACTAACATTCGTGTTCCTGTAAAAGTACGAAAATAGTGAAACTATCTTCAAAATCATAAGACTAGAACAAATACTGAAAGCAATGATTCTATCGTTACTACTTCTAAGCTTTATTCAAGAGAACCTTGAGAAATTTTAGATGAGAACTTCAGTTTTACATTCATTCAGAAATCTTCCTTCATCTTCATAGATGATACTAAAACAACAACAGACAATAATGATCTTTACTAAGTACTCTAGTTTGCCAAGTAGTATCCTATTAAAATGAATATGAAAACATCAGTTTCGTATCAATTCTGAAATCTTTCATAGATTATACTAGAACAACAGCTCAAAATAATGAAACTATCTCGAATACTCCAGTCGATAACAGATCTAGAATCGTTACAAAACGGAGACGCGCGCGCCGATAGCCGCGGTATGTGACGGACATAATTATAGTCTTACTTGCGTGCTTTCTTTTTGCATCGCTCGGTTAGGACTTGCGGACAGATCGCTTTGCTTAAACGATTACAGAGATGAGTTTGAACTCGTTGTTGTTGTACAAATTGGCAAATTACAGGACAAGTGTTTTTCATATTTGACTCAAAGGGAGATTATCTTCAGGTCTCCACAATACTAAGTAAGGAATTCATATTAAACTGGTGGAAATTCTATGGATATCTTTGATTTTCTCTAAGACTATCGACTTGTCTTATATACATATTGGTGGAAGGAATATCTACGAGTATATGTAGTTTTTACGATGAGTTTGTGCATTCAGTTGCAAATTCACGAGATCGTTAGCCATTTATGTTCCGCATTGGTACTTGTTTGTGTCTTTGTTTGAAAATACCATCCGGTTAGTATACTGACAGACTATCTTCGTATCTAATGTCCAAGTATATGAAATTGGCTTCATATTCTAGGATTAGTAAATGTAAAAAAATATTATACGTATTTTAAAGTATGTGAAGTAAATTATATTAATTAAGATTTATAGTAACTTTAATAGCATTAGATTCTATTCTTTTCAGGTGGATAAGGAACCTGTTATGAACAATGTCAAAATAATTAACTAAGCCAATAATTTGATGTTGATCCGATACGTCAGGCCGTAATATATTGAAATCATAAAGTCGCACGAGTGTGTCCAACGCACACGCGATTTGACCACCTAGGTTTTTCATCTTGGCAACATCGTTATTATAGATAGACCTACTTGGTATAAAATGGCTGTTTCGAATCGTCTGTTGTCGCACTTCGCAATCGCAATCTTCTTCTTAGCGTATCGATGGCAAAAAAATTATATATAATTATGTTTGACCTAAAATTTTTCCTAAAATTCAGCTACGCGAACTGCACTCACTGGCGCAGTCGTAAGGTCATCAAGTGCACAGGTAATTCGGCGCAATATTGAAGGTGGTTTTGTCATCATTGTCTGGTAGATATTGCGATTTTAGGAAACAAAATATATATGAGAATTACTATCTATACATAATTATAATAAAATAGGAACGAAGAATTATTTTCCGTGATGTATGTTCCCGATTGGCTCAAAACGGCTGAACGGATTTGGATGAAATTTGGCACACAATTAGTAATACTTTTAATCCCGGTAGTACGTTCCCGTGGGATATATTCCGACGTCCACGCAGGCGAAGCTGTGGGAAACAGCTAATTAAGTAATATTGTAAACTTAGTCGAGCGCTTTCCTGTCGGCACGTCATTGCAGGAGTGGCGCCATGGTTAAAAGATTATCTAGCCAGTCGCCAACGTAGAGGAGCTAGATGTCTGGCATGCGTCAGATGTTTTGCAACACTGTCACTATTCTATGTATAGACTTGTACAGTTATTCCTCTATGTAAAGTCAGGCTTCAGATATTTTATTAAACTTCATGCCCGTTCTCACTAAGACTAGGTGTCACCTACAAAAATGACTAAATAAAAGTGTATTTGGATTTTCAATGCTCGGCTCGGCGCTGAGAGACGAAAATCTAACAGCGCAAGAATATTTAGGCTGGTGTGTTTCTTAGTGAAAGTATACACATGTATAACAGGCATACGTATCAGTTGAGATCCCATCTAACTGCACTATGCATCAGTAGTTATACTGGCTTCAATGATTTTCTGCCTTCAATACTTTGTCGATTGTCTTAGTGACTCTTATACCAATGTATAGTCCAACTCCTCACTTCTTACTCGTGAGTAATGAACCTACTCGTCCCTAAATGAAGATTAACCAATCAAGTATTTTTAAGCGTCTTTTTAATTATAATTACGTCACAAAAAGGAGGTGTGTGTGTGTAATTATAATGACCGTTGTGTAAGTGAGCGCTAATTGATTCGTTTTTAAGTTATCCTACTGGTTCTAGAGTTAAACAATCGCTTGCATCATCCGTCTATGCTAGTCTATAAACCGGTATATTTTTGGCTGTTCTACGATGCTATTGTCTAACTGAGATTGAGTGTTATGATGGCAATTTGCTTTTCAGTGTTATTTAAACCTTCAATGCGTTCGTTTTAGAGTTTTCTATCTTATTATTGATTTGCCATCGAATGAAAAAAAAAAAAAAGAAAATACGTTTATTTGCGGTAACAAAAAAGAACACAAAATAAAAAAGAAACAAGTTTAGCGAAAATATGTGTCACATCCACGCAAAACGGCACCGCAGGGGTTCACTTTGTTCAAAAGAAATAGATCTTTCTTGTGTGTTTGACCGTTCCTCATCCGTATCCGTATCCTTACGCTTTTCTATCATCTATGATTTGAATAGGTTCCTTCTGGTTTATAAGTGTTTTCCTTCCTTTTACCGTTTCAGTAGTACCAATATAATAATAATATAATATGACAAGGTGCGCCCCGCGGTTTCACCCGCATAAGTCTCGATCTTGTGTTCTATCCAATGTTCTAATCCAATTTAACAGATTTGGATGAAAGAAGAAATGCATCTCTCCATGTAATCTGGGTGTCGCACTTAGACTTCGCGTACATTCGTAAAAATACTCTCAAAAGATACATCTCGGTCAAATTAAGATAAAAGGTAATTACAGCATATTTTTTTAATATTGGGTTTCGCCAGAAACACGTTGTTTAAAAATCAAGTGGCTCCGTATAAACAGACCCCATGAAAGTAAACCAAAGAGTTTATTATGCAGTAAACCAACGAGTAAACAGTATATGACATTCAAAGATGGCGGAAATGAATAGTTCCAATAATTTCTACTGAAGCGAAAAGTAGCACTAGTAGTGTATATGACATGGGTATATCATACCCATATGACAAATTTCATCTAAATCTGTTCAGCCGTTTTAGCGTGAAAGCGTTACAAACAAATAAACTGACAAACAAATTCACTTTCACGTTTATAATATTAGTTAGGAAGTTGGAAAAGTCAATGATTATGTGTTTTGGTTTCCAATAAAACTATTTTCACCAATTTTCCAATTACTACAACAATTAAACTACCATCCGAACACACAACCGGCTTTAAACTCTGCCTACCCATTTAACCCATTTAGTCTTCAACAAAGGCCCAAAGACATCAAAGAAACTGAAACGACACTAAAACTGAACAGCTCCTAAAGCTAAAACGGCACAAGTAACAAACCGATAAAACGTAGGATAATGTAATAATATAGTGAATTCGAGCGTCCGCTCTTGGATTATTTTCCCAGAGCGCGGCGTTGGGCGTAATCTCATAATATGGCGCCCATCCCCTGGCCTCGCTTGTCAGGCTTCGGTTGTACGCCGTCGTTGTATCCACGTATCAAAATCTCCGAAATTGAGACTTGTAAAGTGATATTCTTCGTTTATTAGCTGATATATCTTCATCACCTACAAGAAAATTGGACGAAAATATGACCTGTATTATTATTACGTTATGGTGTTCTACTGTTTGACCAATTTTAATATAGACAGTTGCTCATACGTGTGTGGCAATTTTTTGTTTAAATTGCACTGTGTTTGCATTCCATAATCTAGTTCATATAGAAACATATTATAAGTTTGCATTATTGCTGTTGGTGTATTTTCGAATAAATGAGTAAGTAAGCAAAATAAATCTGACTGTATGTTCGTAAGTACTCGACAAATTTTCAACTGTTGGGTACCTATAACTGTTTGTAAGAATATTCATAGTAAATTACTTTCCTATATTTTTTACTGAATTTGAGTGGACTAGTAAGGTCATATCATCTTACAAGAGAATAGCTTGGTAACTAAGAACTTAATGTTTCAATAACTACAAGAGTTAAGGGGACCATAAACACTATTATTGATTTCTGATGTTAATGCAAATACTTTACATCCAAATGCATCTGTTTTTACTGATTTAATCGCGTTTTATGTGTTTTTGTTAATAAAATATTTGGTTTTATTTGTGCTTATGTAGAATTTTATTAAGTCTGTCAATGAGGTAAGGTCACAGTGAGGTAACTCTTAACCGTTTGAGCTTATTTCGATAAAAATACTGTTATAGCCAAGGGAATGAATAAATTGTTCAAAAAACAACACCGAATGATTTTATATTGATGAAATAGTTTTCTTTAAAATCTCTCTTTTTTATTGCTCTTTGTTTTACACTTAACAAGTTAACAAATTAATGGAAGCATGCAGAATGTAGACTAGAGTTGCATTGTATCACCGAATTATCACAACCTGTGTTATCATTCATTTATCATTATGTCATGCAAGATAAGACTGTGCTATATCTGTGCTAAATTTTCTACTTTCTCGTGCGAATTCGTTTAGACGGCCTTGAGATATTGAGATTATAACTTGCACATAATAATTTTCTTCATAGTGATTATGAGAGCACGGCTCTTAAGGGTACGCTAGTCAGTCATTCTTCCATACAAACGTAGTATGGTGATTGCTCGTCCGTTTGACGTTCAAAATTCAAAATTATATAAATTTATCTTATCATTATGTAGCCCCGTATAGAAACAGAATTGGAAAAAAAATATTGGTTTGGAAGTCATGAGCGTCGAAACTTCCATATTTTAACACTAATTTTAACTCGTCTTTAGGCGTAAATAAATAACATATGTAGCAAAAAAATGGCAAAATAGAAACCGTACAGGGTAGTAGTTCTTCCATAATATCTATACACCCAAAGGTCTATTCAAGAAATTTTACGCGCTCGTTTTCGTTATAAATCATCGTCTATTTCACTAAATAAATTAATAAAAATATAAATAAATAAAAACTAGATAAATAAATAATAAATAAAACTAAATAAATAAATAATAAATAAATATAAATAAATAAATACATTATTAGACTAGTTAGCAAGCATATTAGTCACGTCCACTAACGAGTACGACTAGTGCACCCTTAAGTTTTCCTACAAATGGTACATTATCAATGGGATTCAAATAGTGGTCCTATAATTAAATTTGAATCCATTGTCATATTTTGGAAACACAAATTGTTAACCAACATTGTCTTTTACGAATGCTGACATATTTTTTGTTGTCTATCGTACGTTCGTTATATCTTAAGTAGAATATAAACCTATTACAAAAACCCTCTTTAGTAATATCTTGTCTCTTCTCTTGTCATAATAATATACGGGTCTTGTCATCACTATTTCGTGTTACTTACTTCAAGACCAACCCTTATCTTGCCAGCGATATGAAATACTAGTTCTTCTATATATTTCACTTTTTCTATTCAGGAATGAAAACCTCCATTTTCATAACAGTTTAGGAAATAACATAAATCACGCCTATTTTCTCCGAATGATTAAGTAGAGATGTATCTATAGTACTCCCACATTTCGCGAGCCTATTGCCATCAATCGGGCCGGGTCTTTTAGGAAATTCTGTTCTTATTATTGCCACTATTAATTGTTTACCAGTGTCGATTCGTTTCTTACCCTTATAATCCATTGGCTAATATCGTGCGACTCCATAAGCCACGGAACAGGTAAGCCATCACTTGGAATCGCAGCAGTTAATGTTTAACAAGCCGTAAAATCTGCAAGATATAATTATGTGAGGGTCTTTGGAAATTGGAAAGGGAAAGAAAGAGTTAGAATTTTTTAAATAAGCTATCTTTGATATCAGTTTGTTATATTTTCATTTGGGTTAAGCTTTTGAACATAGTGTTAATACCTACACTGAAACTCAATAATGTAGTATGTTAAATATTTTCGATACTCAGCGAACCGGATCGGCCGAACCATTCGATCGACAGTTTATTGTAAGCTGTCCCTTTTAATTCCGGAAAAACATAAGAAAATTAGCAGTCACCGGCAAATCAAGATAATCAATGTGTTTTATCTTTCAGTAAAAGAAGGAAACATACTACTTTACAATCAGTCATGATTTCAATGAAGTACTTGAGGCATCAACAACGCGTGGTGATACCCCTCAACAACTGCCTACTTCAAATTCAGTAGATATTATTAGAATTATAAACATGACTATTATTTTATAGAATTTCAGAAGCGAGAAGTAATTTATTCAGTAGGATATGTTTAGTTTTTGGTCCTTTTACCTCTACTTTAGATAAATAGTCCAACAGAATTCATGACTGTGGCCAATTCCTAAAGGATATAAAACCTTTTTGGTCTCTAGATCCTATATCGCTATTATTTATTCATGAAAATGGTTCGTGTTTGTACAACTATGTCAAGCAATCATTGTTAGAAGTAAATTATTACCGAAATTTCCAAACTAAACAGATTCGTTCTCATAAAATCATGAATGTACCATAAATGTCTATGGATTACATAAACACATAAGTTTCAATGTTTATAATAATATCAAGAAATGCTTTGTGATACAAAGAGAATGCTATATTTTATAATAATGGACAGTTTACATCGTATTCATTTGATATTGTGCAAGTAATATAGTCATGAATTTGGACTGATTCAAAATATTGTTGGGGTAGGTCGAGGAATGTTAAATATTTTGTACCTACATAATGCGCATATTCTGAATATGGATCACATCCGTTTAGTAAGTTATTTTCAAACACGACTCTAAGCAATGTTTGCTCTCTGTCTTAATCAATAATATGCTTATGCTTATTAAAAAAAATAGACGAACATTAACGATGACAGATGTCAATTTCTTCTAAACGTTTTAATAATCGCCACCTAAAAATGTTTTAAAATGAAGGGTACTTGTATAAAACAAAATATTTTACTGATATGGAAAGGGCCGATTTTTCGATCTTTAGATAACTTTTACCTGAAGAATAAATGTGACGTTTGGCAGATTAATCATAAGAAAACTGTCAAAATGACGCATCGGATAAAAGTTAACTGGCGATTGAAAAGCCGGCCCTTAATATGTCGTCAGTCAATAAACTATTCCAAGTCTACATTTTCGCAATTGTATCTCCAAAAATAATGCTTGTTTTCAGTTTAATCAAATACAACTTGCTGAGTACTGATATAGGTATTTCCAAACCATAATCCCAAATATAATACCGTGGAATGCGTATGATAATAATTATTTTAAAAGCTCGATGAATAACATTTATTTTTGTAAAGTATCACCAACTGTAATACTTTATTTACATTACAATCTAGCCTATAAGCTAATTAGTAATTTAAATATAACTTCTTTCTTATTCACTTTATGTTTAGGGGTAGACACTTGACTACATACTTAAGGGAACGTTTTATTATTTGACATATTATAAATTAGAGATGTCAATTTACCGACAAAAAATGTCATTTAATATTTAATGCGGAAAAACGCTACAATGTACATTTACTGCATTTTGTCACTAATGAGGAAGAAAAACGCAAGTAGAAACCGCAAGTGCCGTTCAGGCCTTACAAATTGTTTGTTTTACGGACCGAAATTCCGATAACATCAAGATTATTTTTCGCAATCAGGAATTGTTTATTTATTTTTATGATAATGTTGATATGCGACTTTTATCTACATTCTGCATCATTTTGTTATCTTACGCGTAATTTGGGTGTTCCTTTTATTTGGTGTTTACTGCCTACAATACTACATCAATACCCTGTGTTGAACTGCCGTTTCCTGTAAAAGAACACTAGGAAAACGAAGAAAGAGTTACTGCAATATCATAAAAGTCCTGCAGCTGATATTTAAATCTAAATCTTACATGTTTGCTAAGCTTTCATGCTAAAACGGCTGAACGGATATAAATGAAATTTGGCACATGGGTAGACCATGACCTGGGTTAGGAGATAGAATACTTTTTATCTCGATATTCTTACGAGATCGAGACTTATGCGAGTGAAACTGAGGAGCGTAGCTAGTAGTTGTTAAGTTAAAACTATCTTGAACTACTACGTTTCTGACACTGTAATTTCCCTTACTTAGAACTAAAACTCTCAGTACCAGGGCCATCTCCTTTCTATGCCAAGTAAAATAATATTCATCGCATTAAGTTTTTCAGTTCATATCCTCGAATAAATTGGATCGTTGAATCCTGTTTTTCCTTGATTAGCTTTAAGATGGCTTCCAATTATAATGCGGATGACTGCCGGTTGACCTCTGCAACCCCAAGCGCATTGCATTGACCTTTCCGCCGGCGAAAAACAGCTGCTTAACTATTTTTCTTTTTACCTAATATCAGCGAGAAAACTGCAGTAGAAAAGATCACCTGTTTAAATAGAGGCTACGCAGAGTAAAAGAAATACGGTATTACCTATGTCAGTAAATGCAGTAAGTTCTGGCATGAAAATGGCACAAAAGTGCTGTAAGTGCCCTTTATGACCAACAAAATATTTCAGGATTCCGATTCATGATCGTTCTGTTTCATTTTCCGCGAAATTGAATCTTTTGAATCATATTTTTAAAGATATCTTCAAGGTTTCTTCCGCCGGTATCTTGTATTGTGATTTAGTAAAATGCGTAACATAGTATTTTGAAACGTAAAAGAAGTGACAAATATTTCAGGGGAAGATTGAGTCATTTGTATTGATTAGAGCCGGCTGTCAGCAAAAAACAAAGTAGGTACAAGTTATGTTTGCCGCATCTTATGTTACTGCGGCTTGCTTCCTCGCTAACTTTTCTCGATAACAACATCAGCCTCATTTAGAAAATTAATTAATTATAAGTTGGTAAGAGTTTTCTAACTAATTAACTAACTAACATCTTAAATAAAATTGTAACAACCGGCATTTATTCGTTTTAAATAAATGCTCGATGTTGCATCCTCGTTTTATGTTGTAGCAATTCGTACTTGAGTTTTTTTTGTTAGTTTAGCTCATACATCAGTGAAAATAAAGTAAAAGTATTACGTAATATAAATAATGTGTCCTGCGGTCTGTTTGCCGCAGTCTTTTCATTTAATTATTTACCGACGTAATAGTTCGTAGCCCAAACTACGTCACCAGTGACGTAACAGGAAAAATGGACAACGCCGGTAAACGAAACCATCATCTACATAATTACCGCATTACATCACATTTCTCCAAATTTCACACGGACATTACTTTTAACCCGCACCGCAGATTATTTACCCAGAAACAACATTAAATAACCACGTTGTTTACGCAAAAAATAAACACTCAGAAAACATCGGAACTTTAATTTTTCATCAGAAAGAATCAATGGAGAAAGTGCGTGTTGTGATGCTAAAAAATAACGTTTCTAATTCCACAATAGACGCTCGCCGGCAAATTGAATTTTCTCCCAATTTGACAGCTGTCACGTTGACAGATCCAATTTTTTTCAGAGCAAAGGCGACAAAGTGTTCAGCTTACCTTTAACAAGCCGCTGCAGAATAATCTCCTTGTGCTCGTGAGTGTGGGGCTCCCCGATCACCGCGAGCAAATAACATCCCGTGAGAGGGCTCGGTGGGGGCACAGAGGCTGATACCTCCGTCCCCAGAGACAAGGACCTGTCCTCGTCGTGGTCCATCGCCGACGGCGGCGCCGGCGCGACTGCCGACGGTTCGCCCAGGGCTAGCGTGTGAATCGACCGCTCGGCACGAGAACTCCGATCGGAATGGATTGGAACGGCCTGTGAGGTAGACACTTGCGCGCGCAACGCTCCGGCATCGACCGCTGGATGTGCGCGACACGCAGACGCGTCGGCGACTCGACTCAGCCCCAAAACCGTCTTTTCGTTCTAACTTAACATTTCTTTTATGTGAAAGATAGAGAAGGAATATGTCGTAGGGCGTATACAGAAGCCGCTGTAGGTTTTTCAGCGCACACGTGATCTGCATTGCGTCTAAACAACCCGGCTAAATAACCTCGGACCGGTGGCTCAGCTGTTCAACAGAATGCCATGGTTGTAACAATCGATAATGATATAATCGGAATGACTTGACATTATGGCGTTTGGTCGTTTAACTTTAAAGAAGGCTCTATTTACAGCCGGTTGCGGAGGCCCGGGTCCGGGGCTCTGGGCGATATGTCTGCGCAGGACTGCACTGATATGTCCCATTTGTTTTCCTGTCATTTATCACTTTCCTACAACCAACTTAATGATTAGTGAACTTAGCAGGATTATTAAATTTTTCTGCTTCCTAGTAGCTGCATCAGCTTCTTTTAAAATTCCAATATTTCCCTTTTTCCGTCTTTTATTTAAGATTAAGATGTTTTTTGTTGGGTCTTTTTTTATAACATTTAAAAATAAATATGGCATTTCGTTTCAGATACCAAGTTTTCTAGTATATTAAACCTAAGTTATCGCTTTTACGTGCGTATAATTTTATTAGATCACGATAGTGTTTGTTTATTTTCGAACATTAATTACCTACTACGAATAAATTTTGGCTATTTCAAAAATAATATTTGTGTAGGGATATTTTTAATAAATTGGTCCTTTGATAGTTATTTAAGTGCGTGCCCAGTTTTAATTAATGAGACCTAATTTTTACTTAAGTTTGAGCCTTTTAACATATAGCTAGGTAACTAACTTTTATATCTTACTTATAGAACCTCATTAAAAAATTGGTTCTTCGTTACAAATTATCATAATTATTTTAATGCTCCATTTGCTAAGCGTAGTGCAAACTAGAATATTTTCTATATTAATTGTAGGTGATAAGGAGAGCATTTGCAGCCTTGTAACATAAAAATTAATTTTAAAACAAACAATGCAATTTGTAAATAAGTCCTTCAACGCATTAATCAATCAGAACCATCGCTACATCGCCTCAAGCCGACATTATTTAGAAGATGCAACATAAATATCTTGACGCATACTTTCACTATCGGCGCCGGCGCATTGAATCATCAACCGTATTGTTCCGACTGCTCCGATTGCCTACATACGGAGAAAATGCTCTGTTGTTAATCAGTGTAGTTATCTATGAACGAGCGCGTTTTGTTTACCTAGGAAGAACTGAACGAACTATACTTACAGGGTGAAAAGTTAAAGTGGGCCCTAGAGAGGAAGGACCTTAACTATTGGTACAGCATCAATATTTGAGTGGCCTCCTAGGCCCGCTTTAACTTTACACTCTGTACACTATAATAGCTGAAAATAATTCCTTTGGTACGGTAGTGTAATTTGGACTTTTGATAATAATGCTCTATTATTATCAAAAGACCAAATTACACTTAGTGTGTGACTTTGAAATGTCCCCCAGTACATTTGAGGTTCTAAGGATACTCAAGTGATTCTTTCTAGTTATTTGTTGTGTCTGCAAATCCAGATTAAACTACTAAATTTCATAATTAGCCTATAATGTTCCAACTGCTGAGACAGAGGCCTCCTTACTGTGAGAGGGAGTGGGCGTAATCCACCACGCGGGCCCAGTGCAGGTTGTTAGATGTCACATGTCTTCGAATTGTTTGGTTCTAGGACATGCCGGTTTCCTCAAGATGTTTTCCTTCACCGTTTTGAGAGCAGTGGTGATGATATAATTTACACAAAGTGTCTGCCTGGGTTTGAACTCACGACCAATACTCGTAAGTCGCAGCAGTTAATTTATGTTGGTAAAATTCAATGGTGAAATAATTTAGTACATAAGAAAATGAAAAAGACCTGAAAAAATATAAATACATAATACTTCAAATAACTGGTGTTGTTTTTTTCCTGGTTTAGTTTTAACATATTCTGGTCCTTCGCAACGGAAAGATCCCCCATCTTTCACGAATGCAAGTGCATGATTATGTTCTTCATAATGATTAGTCAGTGTTCCAGTAATACCGTTTGTTATTACGGTTAATGCGGGGGACCTACGTTCAGCAGTGGACAGTTACGAGCTGATATGATTAACGATACGATCTCAGGAGCTATACTTCCAAAGAATATGTCAACCCTTTACCGAAGTACAGCCTCACGACATTTCCACATCAGATCTTGATCGTTTTGAAAATCTGATCAAAAATGTTAATTCCATTATTTTAGGCATGTTTCAAAAATGGAATGCAGTGTTCGAATTTGAATGCATTCATTTGTTTTTTAGTGTTTTTTGTCTACACATTTATTTGGGTACATTTGTATCTCAACTGGTACTTCAATCGTAAATTAATTAATTATGATTCGTGAGTGAAACTAATTATTGAAGTCGCTTTTCGTGTCTGTCTGTGTGACCGCGTTGTTATTCTAAGCTATGCAACGGATTTTGATGCAGTTTTCAACATTATATAGATAATTTATCCCGGAAGTATGTGTACATTAATGTTAAACTTACGTAAATATAAGAAGAAGTGCGAAGCCGGGGCTGGTCGCTTGTATATAATTTATTTAATATATTACCCACCTGCCTACTTGAAGTTACATAAAACTAGTCTGCCTGAAAACTAAGTATTTTCAGACGCCAGTAACTAATTATAGGTTCTGTTTAACTCAAGCAGATTATTATTGCGTCGATTCTTACTTTGAACTTTTTCATGATGTTTTACAGACACTGACATTCAGCGAGCTCTCGAGTATTCGATGCTAAGTGATTGGATTACAAGTACTCTACTTGTTAGCGCTTTAATTTAATTTAAATTAATATTGGAAATTGTATGACTTTCTCACGTCATTGGTGAAATTACATTTATTGAGCAATAGCTAAGGCGTTGTCCTTGTGTAATATCTCTATTACACAATTACCAAATAGCACCTCATAAAAATCCCACCTCAAGCATTAGGTGCATTTTATCAACATTCGTCTGTTGTTGTCTGTTGCCTACTGTTGAGCACGAGTTACTGGGTTCGATTCCCAGGTCGGACAAAGTGTTATTGGGTGTTTCTATCTGAAATTTCTCAGTAGCAGCCCGGAGTTTGGAATTGTGCCGAGTTGATGGCAATAGGCCCCCTATTACATGGGACTTAAAACATACCTGGTGAAATCTTATTCTAGGTGCATCGTCTTCACATATAATTATATAATTGATGTATACAAGATATTTTGAAAACATTTTAAAAGAGTAACGGTGGAGTTTCTTGCCCATTCTTCTCCATACGAAAACTACCTTTTGGAAGGGGCAACTAGAATCAATTATTATTTAAATGTTGACGTTCAAAAGTGCCTTTTTTGTGCCTAATTGAAATAAATTATTTGACTTTGACTTTTGACTTTGGTAATTCTCTGCTCAACCCTTCGGGGAAACCAGGCGTGATGTTATGTTATGTTAGTCTGTTGGAGAGTTGGTTAACAATAATACTAATAATTCGAAACCCACTATAAATATTTATAGAACAACTCTAGTATCTACGCCACACACGCCACGGTTTTTCACAACACCAATAACTCGTATATATATATATTATGTCATCTACTCGACGTCCGTATGTCACTGCAGGGATTCAGCAGAATATCAGCGTCAGGTGTATTTGCCTGGCACATGCTGAGCTAGACTCCCATTTGGTGCAACCTTGAGACGCACACCGCACTTTTTTATGTTCGTTGTCAATCCATAATTTTAAAGTGTGTCATAGCCAATAGTGTCATCACAATGTCTTGTTTTCTTCCTTTTTTATTTGTTTTTATATTGGCACCTTGCAGCTATTTCCTAATAGCTAATTAGTAATAATTTAATCGTCATTTTGTATGTTGTGCTGTTTTTTGTGTGCACTAAATAAATGATTTATCTATCTATCTATCTATCTACGCTACAAAGCCCAAATCTTCATTAGCATAGTAGACCTATTCATCTTTTGGACCACTTAACCGAAAAACAACTTCACCGAGATCCAGATTATCGAAGGACCCGTTACGAATTAGGACCAAATTCTACAATCACGATATTTGATAACATTATAATCCTTCTCTAGATTACCTGCCCCTGCTGCGATTGGCCGCACATACATGGTAACAGTTACCTTGACAGCGCCTTTATGCCGTAGCAATAAGGACGCTTTTCGTAGTTCTATTGACGTACGTTTGACCGTACTTCATCGCATTTGTATACATCTAATGTCGGCTGTGCGTGTCCGGACGAGTCCTTAGGAAGTATAACATGTTGGGTCGTTGTCTTTTTACGGCATTAATATATGTTGTAGTATTTTCTTTCGTAAATAGTAAGTAGACTGTTAAGGATGAAACAGCTTAAAAAAATAACTCAATATTACTTCAATGAAGCAAAAAAACGACATCAGTTGTAAGGTATTCACAAACCTGAAAACACAACGAAACGGCGAAGGACCAGAATTTACCTAAGAGACAGACTCTAAGGACTAACAAACCAAAAAAAGTAATCAAAACAAGCAAAAGTACATAATAACACTCTGCAACGTATAATTATTCGGGCCACATTACGTATCAGTGTAAGTGCTGGTGTAATTCGCGAGTGCATCATTAAGTACACTTGATAACGTTATGATAATCTCCGTAGTGTACTAAGTGACGTCGCGTTCAATATGTACACGCCTATTTTTAAACAGCGGATAATTAATCGTTTTAGTTTCTTCCATACAATCAGTCTGAAGGGAATAAACAACCTTACTGCCAAGTGCAACTGTAGGTCAGAGTGTAAACCAACTTTTACAAAAACTTTAAGTTTAGTGCTATTTGCTTTTAAAAGTTTATTGTTCTTTAGATATATTGAAATACCAATATATCTCAAAAACAAATTTGGTTGAAATATTAACGTGCATGTTTTAACCCTCTTGTTAATATAAATGTCATTTAAGCCGAAAAATATTGAAAAAATCCGAAATAGACTTTGACAGTTGGTTTGGTTTATGTGATGTCTAGGTGGCGCCATGCTTGCGTAAGATTCCCTATTGAGACAAAATCTTAGCATTAGTCCTTACATTTAATCAGAACATCTCACAATCAAATTATTGTGTTCATAAATCATACAAGACCGGCTATCTAATTACGCAACACATTTTTATAAACTGTTACGACAAATTTGTTTCATTTTGACAGTTCAACAACATTCATTGCGTTATTTACGTTGTTGAGCAGTTTTTTTTTCGAACTTATGAAGCAATGGATTAACAATTTGTTTCAAAACGATTCAAATTCCGTTTGATCGTGTATTACGTAATTAGGGTACAGTTCACAACCCGTCTGATATTCAAAATTAGCTACAATCAGTCAAGACAATTATTTCAGATCAAAATGAGACACTGGGCTGATTTAATCAGGACCAAAGACAGTCGCAGAACCTACAGCAGTCCCTCCACTTCGTCATAGGTCACCTTAGTAAAAAGGAAATACCATAATCACCATACTTGGCAAAATAATTGGTGATCGTCGTTTGTTTTTAGCAGACAGGTCAACGATGTCATGCTTTGTCACCCTCTTTGACATCAACAAATAAGGCTGTTTACTCTTCAAACCCATCTATCTCCATTCACCATTTTCTTCTGCAGATAGCCGATCTCTTGCCAATTCACCACCGAGTTATATCAGACTATTTATTGAACGCTTGCTTATCTGCCCATAACTCCATGGCCTGAACCTCCAGGATTCTTGGCTAAACGCCAGTTCATCTGTTATGCTGACCTATAAACAGTTCTGTAGAGCCAGTATTTTGATAAGTCATCTCGCAGTTCGATGACTTCTTAGTTTGCCGGGTCAAGATTTTGTCGGTGAAGAATAGAAGTTTGTGTTTATGTCAGGGAATAGTCTGGAGATGTTGGGTTGGTAGCACGTTATGTGGTTATCTAGGTAATTTTATGATGTTGTTGATCCTTAAAAGGATTGCAGTAATAAGTATCCTAATTAAGGAGTTGTTATTAAAGTGATGTTCACTACATAATAGATTTTGTTTATTTACTCTGTTTATTTTTGTTGGTTGTCAGATTAAATCAAAAGAAATAAGTCGGGGTGATGCTGCATGTGATAATTTTAATGTTTGGGATTCATAAAACACTGAGTTCGTAGCACCTGCACGGGTCGATCCATCAGGTTAAGCTATGCTTGCTGGGGTTGGCCCGTGGATGGGTGACCACCTTTACATACCGAGACTCCTCCGCGCTTCGGAAAGCACGTTAAGTCGATGGTCCTGGCTGTCCTTCGTGGATCTTTGACAGTCGTTACGGGTCGTCAGAAGCCCGAAAGTCTGAAAACCAGTCGTACCAAGGGGTATCGTATTACCCAGTTACTGGGTTGTGGAGGTCAGATATGCAGTCTCTCCCTGTAAATACTGGTATTTAGCTGCATCCGGTCAACATAGTTGGGAAAAGGCTAGGCAGATTGATTGGATTCTTAAAAGATACCGTCATAACAAACACCTAGACGAGCAATACCAACAATATTACTAAGTACATGTAGGCCATAAAAATCCTTTTCGCAGGAAAAATTCCTCGACCCTAGAAAGCCAATCACCGACCACTGCGTCGATCCAGCCGATAATCTTCTGGATCTTCCCGTGGGCGTTAATAATAAGCGATTAAAAGATTAGTACCTACCTGTGTGGTACACGTGGAGCTAGTTAAGCTGCGGTAAGCACGTAGGTTGGTAAATCCTAGTAAAATATTACTGCAATTATATTGATAGAGAAGTACTTGAACAAAATAAGTACTTTCAGGGACATACGTGTATGATCATGACGAAAAAGTATTGTAACAGACAAAGTATAGATATAAATTTTTATTTACATTTTTATTTTTAACATTTACTTTAATTTTTAGATTCATTATCGATGTTTGTTTTTTACTGTTGTATTTGTAATTTTTTGCCTTTTTCAATGTTTGTGTTTTTAAGTGTTTTAACATTATTTTAATTAAAATTTGCACACCATTACCTGGTAGAATATGACGGAAAACGATGTACTTATATTCATCAACAATTTTTTTTTTAAACCTTTGTCCCTCTTTAGGAATTTCTCCTGTATTTTGGGTGCATTTACAAATATTTAAACTCACATACACAAACAACCAGACCCGGAACCACAACTTATAGGTCAAACAAATATTTGTTCCGTGCGGGAATCGAACGCGCGACACGCATTGCAGCAGTCAATCGCTTAACCACTGCGCCAACCGTGCCGTCGTATTTACTCATATGCTTGCAAATAAATAATATTCTATTGTATTCACGTTACTTTATTTGGTTCTTTAGAAAACAAATAAAATACATTATTATAATAAATGATATTGATAGATATTGACTCATGTTTCTATCAATTATTGAGTTTGAGGAACTTTGAAAAGCATATCGGCTGATTTGTAATAAAAAAACTTATAACTCATACAGAAATAAACCACGAATACATTTCCTAAAGAACCCGTTTACTGACCGACTGAAACCGACAGAATGATAAATACCACCTTTTTACCTAACAGAAACCTCACTGATATACCAACTTTAATATCACTTAGCTCCACAAAAAGGGCGTAAATACGGACATAACCATTAACGCTCGGAGGAGTTTGATCGCAAAAACTTGGCTTCTATAACACTGGTTGTGTGACACTTGAAGACCACGGTCCACGCCTCTAATCCTGTCTGTGACATGTCGGCAAAAAATATCTAGCCGCCAAACTATTAAGGTCGCGAACACTTGATAGGGATCATACTATGAGTGTGGGAAGTCGTGAAATAGACACAGACGCGAGTTTTGAGTGTAAAGATTACGCGAGGTTTTCTTGAACTTTCTCAGTGGACTGTGATGTACTTTTCCTGGGGAACAGGACAGTCTGGCTCACTCAAAAATCTTAATTATTTTGAAATTGAATTTATTTGATAAGGTATTTATTTATCTAATAGCATAAACAGAAAAATCTTAAAATTAAACTTTATAAATATACAAACTAAGTATTATACAAACTAAAATATAGCGTCGAAAAATTCATCCGCATCACTGTCGACTGGTAGTGTACCCAAGAGACTGGCCGCATTGCCACGTTGTATGGCAATGCTTAGCCTCTGGCCAAGGTAAAAGCCAGCCCTTGGGTCATGGGAAGTGTCAACCAATGTCAATTTTATAAGGTACTGGGAAAATGTTGGATATTATAAAAATACAATAAAAAACATGTTTTTTTTAAGGACCAAAATCATGAGCATTTTAGCTACCGTATAATATTACTAACTGATTGATCAATGAAGTAAGAAAGGGTAGGCACTTGCCACCCATATAGGTGAACTCGCATAGGTACTTCACAAGAAGCCCCAAGTTATAAAGACGGCGGCGCCTAGTTACCAGCCATGCGTGCAGACTCAGAGCTATTACTACAGGTAACCCTTGTCACAGTATAAATAAGTACAGTATTATATCTTCATAGAAAACGGCTGAAACGATGCGCTTCGAAATTTCAGTGCATATCAGTACGCAACAGTATCGAGCGCGCGGCAGTTACGCATGGACGCGGAAGGCACCGAGCGGTCGTAGGTAATTATTTCAAGGTCACTGCTGAGATATAATACCGCTACTTATTTATTCTGTGCACTTGTGTTCATGAAGCCTGAATCTTTGAAATTAAAACTTTACATAACATTACGCCTGTATTCCCCGAAGGGTTAGGCAGAGGTAACAATATAGTACACCCACAATTTCTCCAGTTATGTTTAAGCCCCATGTAATAGGGGGCGAACCTATTACCATCAATCCCGGGCACAAATCCAGACTCCGGGCTGCTACTAAGAAATTCCAGATGGATATACCCAATAACACTTTGCCCGACCAGGGAATCGAACCCAAGACCTCATGCGCTCTTGACAACTAGACCAATGAGGCATTCAAAATTATAACTTTACCTAGTTTATTTCTCACGTATACGAGAAATATAGCAACTTGCGAGTGTAAACTGTGTAGCAAGAAGTATGAAGTGTAAATAATGTGTAGCAAGAAATATGAAGTGTAAATAATGTGTAGCAAGAAGTATGAAGTGTAAATAATACAATGCAAAACCTTTGTACTCAACCAGATTACACGCGAAATTTCGCGTAGCTGCATAACTTTGTACTCGTAATTATGATTATGTCTTATCTGTATCTATTTTTCTGTGTGTACATAAATAATAAAATAAATAAATAAACTTTTACTTAATTAGTCTAGATTTTTTATTCATATTCTTTATGGCAAATCTTTAAGTCATGAGCTATCCGAATATCAAAAAATATCTGGCCTAGGTCTTAAGGGGGAGGCGTGAAAATTGATTACCTGTTACAATGGATAGTAGATACTTATATATGTCGTATCTGTATCTATTTTACTGTGTGGACATAAATAATAATAAAAAATGCTTAAACTTACAAGTTAATATCAGGCACATCTCGCAGAAGTTTTCTTGTATGTGAAAATGCCTGCACGTATAGCATGACTTCCTCTGCGCTACGAAGAATAGACTATAATATCTCTTTCAGACACATACCATATAATATAATATTCTTCTCAACAAACGATGTAATATTCATAGAAATCTTTCTACAATCAGTAATTTTATCTTTCGTTTCTTCCGATTGTTACCGTCTACTGAAAGTATATAAACTTGAAGTACATGTGTTTAATAGCAAACTGAAAATTATTTAAACACATTTAAAAAAAATGTTTGCTAACCCACAAAATATAAATAACCCAGAAAACCCACCGGTAGGTTTACCCGGGAACGCAGATCGCGGTCTTTAATAATAAAATAACTTGATTTAAGCGCTCCTCAAAATAGAAGTAGGACTTCTAATACTAGCTGCTCCTAGTTCAATTGGAATCAATCGACCTAGCTCCGAGTTTAGCACTAATAGTAGCTCATAGGCACAAAGAGACACTTCCAGGTCACCGCTCGGCGTACAGACAGTAAAAGAGTTAGGTATTCAGTCAAAAAAAAATAAAAAAGAAGATTGATAAGTAAGTGTGTACAAACAACACAATACAACGGTACATTAACAAACAAATGGGCATCGAAAAGGCCAACAGCTCAGTATATTTTTCTGTTTTTGATCTGCGAACCGTAATTATCAATACGCTCGAAATCAGGTAAAAAAAATATATTTAGCGGAATATTAAGATAAGATATAATTTATTTCTCAGTACATGGTACATTAAGATCTTAATATTAATAAAAAGCTTCACACTACACTGTCAATGGTGCCCACTCTCTTATGCGCAAACTTAACTTCATTTAGGCCATTGGAATATTTTTCTATGTGAAAGAAAAGATAGCCATTCTTTCATTTTAGTTTAGTTGGTGAAAAAATAAACTGATATTGAATTTTTAATAACTTTTCAACTTAGAAGACACGCTTAGAAAAGCGATTTCCAAAACTCGACTACTTAGCACAAGTATACCGTGCATCTAGCTTCTGACGTTTCATAAGTGCCCCTATAGGTTTATGTGAAATAAAATATTTTGAATTTTGATTTATTTTTTAATTTTATAAACTAATTATTTAAAAATTATTGGCAAGTAATGCCAGGTACAGATTTCTGAAACGTAACATGAAATGTAACATAAATGAGCAGTCCCAATGAATGCAATGCGACATGAAATGTAATACCACAACTAGGTGTGCGATTTTGTTTCGACGTGAGTTACATTGCATGGTACGTTTCACCAATCTGTACCCAGCATTAGCTGCCTGCATACCTATCTATTTACTTGGCTGTACTACCTAGCTATTTCGAACTAGCGTGTTGCGAATACCGAGTACATTGACTTCTAACCATTAATGCTAACTGAAATAACTATAAACTATCGTTTAATTGGAAACTATGGGTATTGTTTTCAATAACTGAGAATATATTTTATCTTCAATCTTGTTTTAGGAAAGGAGATGGGTGGATGTTAAGCCTGAGACATGAATTGAGTCGAGATTAGTATTGTCATCTGTCAGATCGTGATTTATTACTGAAAATCATTCAATACACTATTAAATGAGCAATATTTATATATATTTGTAATCACGTTCTCGAAAACGGCTCTAAAGATTTCGATGAAAGTTGCAATATAGAGGTTTAAGAGGACGAAAAATCGATCTAGCTAAGTATCATTTCTGCGAAAATTAGTTTTCTCCGTATTTTCACCCAACCAGAGCTCGAACTCAAACTCGAAGCATTTATTTCAATTAAACCATTTACAGGCACTTTTGAATTATCAAAGAGTCGGTCAGTTAGTCAGAAAGTTGAAGCTAGTTGCCCATTCCAAAACGTAGATCTCTATGGAGAAGAAAGGGCAAGAAACTCCAAGGACACTCTTTTAAATATAGAAATTACAAAATCCTGGGTACATTACTTTTGTTGCTTCTATATGTAAAACAATGTAAAATAAAATAATAATCAAAAACGATTAAAAATATAAGATTAAAAATAAGCCCTGGCAGATAAGAGATGACCAGTCTCAACCGACGGACGGCGCCCGTTCACGAACATGACGCGTAGATCAGCACCATCCAGCTCAACCATTTTGTAGGGAACCGAATGATCCAACACACTCGCCACCATCAGCGAGACATTTACTCTCAACTGCCATGCTCTTTCAAGTCAACATACAACATAACAACATAGTAAACGGCTCCATGGTACTCACATTTACAAATTTAAAAAAAAAAATGCTTCTAAATTATACAAAACTATAGTTTGCAATGTATTTGTGAGATTAAAAGAATTGTATTACCAAAAAGAAAAAAAAACATTATTATCTTTTGGAGTATTCAACAATTAAAACTTGGTTAAATAAAAATAAAAAGTAAACATTAAGTTCGTAAAGTCAGAAAAAATAAAAAAGGGGAAGCAACTCTTCCAAAAATAAACATGTTAACTAGTGAGCCCAAGTGGCTGTGGAGCAGGACCAGCATTAAGCCAAGCATTTTCGGTCTCTCAAAGTATAGAACAAGATGGCTACCTTAGAATAATGACATGGCAGCATGGAATTCGAAAGTACCTTCTACCATGGCAGCATGGAAGTAGTAAATACCTACTATCAGGCAGCATGAAATTAGTAAGTATGTACTATACATGGAGTTAGTATGAACTATACTACATATTAAATGAGCAGATTATAATACTATTTTCACCAGAGCAGAGCTCGGTCGCCCAGGTACATAAGATGAAGTGTGTAGGCACTAATAGTTATTAAAGTGATATGGTACAAGCCTGTTATCCCACTACAAGGCAAACTCCCCTTCTCATACAGGGAAGAAACGAGAATGGATGCAAATACACGCAACATACGATTTCAAACCATTAAGTCCACATAAAAGGAAATATGCGTACGATATTCTTAATTTAAAAAACCAAACACAGTTCAATCCAACCAAAGACAATTCAAGAAGTTGAAAACATCCCGTTTTCAACAATGATATTATAAGTAAAAAGACTTTTTACATAAAATATCATTGGTTTTCAACATGAAATCTTGTAGACTTCTAATCATTCAAATCATCCATCAGATACGTCTATCTTTTAACTTTTCCAAAGTAGATTAAAATTCCTGTCAGTTCTTGTTACTTCAACATCCCGCTGTGGCAGCGACTTGTGAAAATGTACAAGTACTTGTCACAATGCCGCCGAGACGAAGACATTTTGAATCTCATTAATTTCACTGAAAACTAGAAACTACTCGAATGTAGGCTGTTATTAATTGTTACTTATTTTGTTTTTTAATTTAGTTTTTTTTAGTTTTTACTTTATGAATTAATTTTAAACTTTTTGCTGTGGCCTATGTCAGGGTTCGTAATTGTACCTTAGCTTTAAGCCATTGTAACACCTTTATACCTACATTATGGAATGCAAATAAAGATATGAATATGAATATGAAAATGTACGGATGTAGGGAGTTGGCTAAGTTATATGGCATTTCTATGTTGTTTAAGTAAGGTAGGTGATGGTGAAGTTACCCGAACGTGAAACTTTTAATTATAATTTTGTCTTAAAGCCGGAATTTTTTCAAAAACCCTTTTACTGCCCTGCTAAGCCGAAAGGCGCTATCTCAATCGGAGTAAGTTTTGAGAAAATTATTTTTTGTAAATTGTAATCTAAGGAAACATAAGGATATAAAAAACTTCTGAGTGGTTTTTTAAACGTTTTAAGTTAGCTAGCGCTATTTGGCTTATACCATTAGATGCAAAACTGTTATAGCTATTGAATAGTAGGTATACAAAAAACTAAAAGGCCGTATCTCAGAGATAGCTCCTTTCGGCTTAGCAGGACAGTATAGGATTTTGAAAAATTGCCGGCTCTTTGGTTCTACTGTAGATGCTTATTGGTCTGTTCTCTTCCGTGATAGTTGGTTATTCGATTAGTTATTTTAAGGATTTACTAATAACACTAACATAACATATAATCACAATCTGCTACTAATTCACTAACAACCTATGGATTGATATGTCTGAAATGAAGATATTTTTAATAAAATTAGTAAAATTAAAACGTATTAGGCCGTTATTGTGTATCAAATAAATCAAATATCATATATTGACTACATTCAATCGGGCCCCAACACCATGCATTTTTACCAACCAAGACTATGAAATAAAAAGTACGAGCACTTCACGCACACCTGCAGAACTTCACTGACCCATTTCCATTCACCTCCAATCAACATCCAACTGCATTTCTGATCACAATTAATTTAAATATTGGAAAAAGTCAATTTAAATCTGTATGATAATGCCGGGTGTATTATCAAACAGATTTAAATTGACTTTTTCTTTTTGTCATCCGAATAATAAACGACCACAGATAACGGATCGCATATTTTCATCGGCTTAACTATTTTTCTTTATAATCTGTGTTGGTGCCACAGATAATTAAACACGCGTTACGGCTGAGCGAGCGTTGCGAATATGGAAATCTGCGCCAGTGAGTGTAATGGTTCCTCTACAAGTTTGCCTAACGAGGTTGGTATTGCGGTAGGCCCTGTTGGTTGAGTTGGTTTAGAAGGGCAAAAGGGAAAATAGATTTCCTCTTTCCTATTCACCATTGTTTCCACAAAAAAACTCCAGCTTAAATTGTATCACATTCTCCCGTGGGGTTTAGCAGACAATTTGTTGTTTGTGTCAAAAATACTCATATTTTGAAGTTAAAATTGATTTCAAGTCCAAGTAACCAAGACCAAGTTCCAGTAACCAAGGGATTTTCTTTTCATTTTATTGGAAGAAAACCTTAGGATATTTCCATTTTCCAGTTCCTCTTTTGCTGCCTGCTTTGTTGTCGATACCTGCAGTCAATGTGTAGAGGATGCGTTATAATTACGTATGCACAAGCAAATGCTTTTTAGAAATTGATAGAGAATGTTATCAGCTGAATATCATCACGTGGCGTGTGGCGGATTATTGCTATTTTGTTGCTAGTAGTTTTACGTAGTAGAAAATATTATGTCGCTGAAAGTACTAATATAGAAGATAAAAATATACAATACTTAGGTAAAACTTATATTCTGAAATAAAATAATAAATTATTGGTATTCGTTACATACTCTCCAGAATAATTTAAAAAAGGAAGTTTGGTCGGTCATATTACGTTTACGTTTTTGGTAATGCTTATTGTAGAATTGAAATAGTCTCTGGCCATTTGCGGTCTGAAAATTTAGTGATACCATAAAAGTTTTTTCTTATTTTTTCCTTCTTCAGAAAAGTAAATGACTATACTATTGTTTTTTTCAAGCAGATCAGCCAGCTCAATAAAAATATTTTTTATGGAAACTTTTTAGTCCGTCAATGCCTTCATCATTGTGAAATAAAATTGTAAGAAAAAATATTGCGATAAGAACAGTTTAATACCACGTAGATACCTCCACATTCTGCTATAACAAGCATGATTACACCAAATATTATGTGCCCAATTTCTGAATGATGTGGCCACTGACCATCCAATACACATCCACATTCATCCGTAAACATCCAACAATCAAATTACTGCTTCCATTTGATTTCGCCTCATCATCCCCGGCTTTCGAGTTCAATTCGATATGTATAATATTATACTTGGTTACTCATTTGTAAATTCACGCCTCTCGGATTGGATATGAATTAAATATTATCGATTTGAACGCTTTATTGGGGTGAGAATATTTGTCACTGTATTCTTTGATAGTGTTGTTGATTTCAGCTTTTTAGGGTTCCGTAACTCAAAAAAAAAAACAGAACCCTTTTTTTTTTTGGGTGGGAAATTATCAAATAACTTCTCCCGCTCTGGGTGGAGCGGGAGGGCGTGTCAGACTCTTACTGACTAAAAGCCACCCGTGTTCCGTCAAACCAGAACCCTTATAGGATAATTTCGTTGTCTGTCCGTCAGTCTGTCAAGACCCTTTTTCTCAGGAACGCGTCGAGGTATCAAGTTAAAATTAATATCAAATACGTGGGTCTGTGGTCCCTTAGAACTCAAAAATAATCAAGCTTCTCAGTCATCGCATTAAAAAATACGGTTATTTAAGCGACATATTTTGATACCTACTCGCAAATAAATAAAAAAAATACAGGGTAGGTACTTCCCGTTGACTTACGATCATGAAATTTGGCACAAAGCAAGGCCTCACACAAAAATTTACGACTTTTGGACTTTTTCCTTTACTTGTGATAAAGAAAAAAGTCCGAAAGTCGTAAATTTTTAGTTTTTTGTTTTACATTTGCAGTTGGAGAATTGACAGTGAGTATATTGATGTATGGGAGAAAATATTTTTCAACTACAAAGTTATGTTTGTTTTTGGCATAAATTCATCCCAAATACGGAACCATTCATTGTGCGAAGTCCGAAACGCACTTGTCCGGTTTTTTAACTTTCATTTCGTTATACAGGACTACGAAAGGAAAAATTTGACGGAGTCCTTCCAGCTCCTCACTTCCATTTGAAATGAAAGGTGACTCTGAGTTTGTATTAGGTTTTTCTTCTCAGAGTAGTCGGTTATGAAACACTGAATCTAATTTAGAGAAATAAATATCAATAATAATAATAATCAGTCCCTCCACCAGGCTCTGCTCGGGTGAAAATAAAGAGAAAACGAATTTTCCCAAATATGAGACCTAGCTAAATCGAATTTTCTCCCCCGTAAACCTCTATATTGCAACTTTAATCGAAATCGTTAGAGCCGTTTTCGAGAACGTGATTACAAATATATATTTAAATATTAGGTCTTTACCTATGAAATTGCCGTTCTGCAGTACTGGCCATTTCAAATCAAAATAAATTTTGTTTGGCTAAGAATTCTAATTTCAAATTAATTTTATTTTAAAAACATGTTTTTTTTCCAAAAGTAGTCATTTGTTTATTGAGTAGTGTTACATTTTCATCGCATTTCAATATTTTTCGTCATCATGGATACGTTAAAAATTCGAGTAATTATGGAATATGTGTACCGTCGTGGCAGCAACACGGCACAAGCGGCACGCAACATCAACGACGTTTACGGAGCTAACACTACAAACCAACGCACCACCACACACACACACACATTGGTTTGCTCGCTTCCGTTCTGAAAATTTCGACCTGAAAAATGAACCTCGCGGTCGTCCGAAGACTTTGGTCGACAATGACGAATTAAAGGCGATTGTGGAAGCTGATGATACACAATCTACGGCTGAATTAGCAGCAGCTTTCGACGTTAGCGTCAAAACAATATTGGTCCATTTGCGTCAAATTGGCAAGGTAAAAAAGCTTGACAAATTGGTGCCCCACGAACTCAATGATCGCCAGCGCGAAGTACGCGTCGAGACGTGCCTTGCACTGCTCAACAGACACACAAATGAAGGAATTTTGAACCGCATTGTTACCTGCGCTGAAAAATGGATTCTGTTTGATAACCGCAAGCGCTCAGCAAGTTGGTTGGGTCCTGGTTCAGCACCTAAACAATGCCCTAAACGAAAACTTACCCCTAGAAAAGTGATGGTCACTGTTTGGTGGTCTAGCGCCGGTGTGATTCATCACAGCTTCTTACCAAACGGGGTGAGCATTACTGCAGATGTGTACTGTGAAGAACTGAACATAATGATGGAGAAGCTGGCACATCTCCAACCAGCATTGGTCAATCGCTCGTCTCCGCTGCTACTGCACGACAACGTGCGACCTCATACTGCACAGCAGACGGTCTCCAAGTTGCAAGAACTGGGGTTGGAAGCTCTCCGTCATCCGCCCTACTCACCAGACCTTGCGCCTACAGACTACTACTTTTTCGAGAATTTGGATAACTTCTTGGCGGGAAAAAAATTCAATACCCGAGAGACAGTACAAAATGCCTTTGAAGAATTTGTTGCCTCCCGTCCAGCTGATTTCTTTAAGAAGGGCATCAATAAACTGCCACTGCGTTGGCAAAGATGCATTGATTGCATGGGTGATAACTTCGATTAATACAAATAAAAAATTCATGAAAAAAATTCGTTTAAATTTTTTCATACAAAACGGTAATTTCATAGGTAAAGACCTATTATATAAAAATATTGCTCATTTAATAGTATCGGATAGGATTTATGATAAGTAGTTTAATTATAAGGAATTTTATGAGTTTAGAACATTAATCGAAATAACCCTTCAGGAATGTAGAATGAATGAATGTATTGACCTGGACGTCAGCCCCGATCCACAGCAATTCGGATCCACCTAAAATGCATGGCGTCATTCCAAGTAATACCAATGCAGCATTTACGTACCAGGGTTGCTTATCCCTCTTGAAGCTAAACTAATTTCATACAAAACATTTAGTTTTTACATTTCCAGTACTTTTGTAGAGTTTTTTCCTCAGGGAGAGCATTCATTGCATAAAACGTATTTTGTTTTGTCAAGCGAAGGGACTTTGTAACATTTGCAGGCTAAAGGTCAAACATCTGTCAATCTTTCGTTTTAAGTTGTTTTGAAGTAACCTTAAAGAAGAAGCATCATATATTTATGCATAAGCATATCATGGTTGTTTTAATTTGATTAAAATTCAAAAACCATAATACACCGCTATAAAGTTTTTTGGCGGTTGAATGACGTTGACAGGGAACAATTGCACAAATGTTTACCAATAGCGCCCGCTATTGGTAAACATTTGTGCAATTATTTTGTGAAAAGTATTGAAAAAAACAAGATGGCGGCGTTAGTTCCGAATTTGGTCACGCGCCAGAAGCACCTTCTAGCGCTGTACTAACTTATAAACCGATCATTAACTTGACGTTTCTTACAAAGCCATCGTTATGGCATCCAAGGTTCAAGGTAGGACAACACCACAGACCGTAAAATTGATGACGAAAAAATGCTGACGTAAATCGAATAGAAATCGTACCCTTTTGAAGAAGGCATTTAATATGGGATTCGGCTATTATTCTGGTGTCCCTTCGTCATTACAGAGAGCAAACGAAATCGTTTTAAAAAGAATATACCAAAAATAAATATTTAAAAAAACTTTTTTATGACATCTATTCAAAAAGAGCTAGTTTATTCTTTGTAAACAGGGACCAAAATAGCTTTTTAATCCCTAGGACGAAAAGTGATTTGAATTTGGAATGTGTATTTTGTTAATAAAAGTTCCAATCACCAAAGAGATCAATCAAAAACATTGTATCAACAAGTAACAGGCCGGCAAGAGAGAGAAAGTGTGAATTTGATCAAAATCCAAGATTGCGGAATCCCTCGCTGCGCTCAGGATTTAAAGAAACACTATCGCCTTAAAATTTTTTGTTTGCTCCCTAGTCAAACAATCTACTATTTCTATGGTGTAGATCTGATAGACCGCAAGTAAATAGAATATCGCTTCAATATTAAAGTATCAGTTAGAACAAAAACTTCAACTTTACTATCAATCTTTTCATCTTTTTATCCTTTTTCCCAACTATATTAGGGTCGGCTTCTAGTCTAACTGGATGCAGCTGAATACCAGTATTTTACATGGAGCGACTGCCTATCTCACCTCCACAACCCCAGTAACTGGGTAATACAATAGCCCTTGGTAAGTAAAAACTTCAACTTTACTGCAGAACATAATTATTTATGTAATATGCGTTCGCAATTTATTTGCCAAACATGTAAACAAACACGAGATTTAAGAAATACAACTGTAATGCCTACATTTATAAGGTACAGTTTGCGCTACAACTTCATATTTTTTTATGACTTTTTCAACAGTACTAGTCAGTCTAAAATCAACTTTATTTACTCTAGCATAAAGTTGATGTTTGTTTAAGTAGAAATAACATCAATTGGAAACAAGGATTTGATTAGACCTTAGGTATTATTAAGGTCCGTCGGGTTCCCAAATAACGGTAGGAGGAGTTCACATCGGCGTCGAGTCGACGATGAAGTACCTAGGACTCGTCCTCGACAGCCGGTGGAACTTCGTGGAGCACTTCCGACGTTTGGCTCCCAGACTGGAGCGGGCCGGGGCTGCTTTGAAGCGGCTCCTGCCCAATCTGGGGGGTCCAAACGCCTCCTGCCGGAGGCTATACGCGGGGGTCGTGCGGTCCATGGCCCTTTACGGGGCACCGGTTTGGGCGCGTTCATTGAGGCGGCGGCCAGCCCGCCGGTTGAACGCGTCCCAGAGGGTCATGGCCACCCGGCTGGTCCGGGGATACCGGCTGGTACCGGGGTCTCCGGTGAGGCGGCTAGCCTCCTTGCCGGATTACCGCCATGGGATCTGGAGGCAAAAGTCCTCGCGCACATTTGGGAGTGGCGCGAGGAGGCGAAACGCCGGGGCGTAACTCCGCTGCCGCGAGAAATCGCGGCACAGCGGACAGAGCTCCGGCGGGATCTCATGGCGTCATGGAGAGTGCGATTGTCGCAACCCAGTGCTGGGCACGCCACTATTGCGGCGATAAGTCCCCTCTTTGAGGAGTGGCTAGAGAGGCGCCACGGCGTCCTCACCTTCCGCCTGACGCAGGTCCTCACCGGACATGGTTGTTTCGGGAGGTTCCTGTTTCGTATCAGGCGGGAGGAAACGCCCGGGTGTCATCACTGCGTGGATCGCCCGGAGGACACGGTGGAGCATACGGTGGAGGTCTGTCCGGCTTGGGCAGAGCATCGCCGTGTCCTCGTGGAGGCGATCGGCGGCGGGGATCTCTCGCGTCCGGCCCTAGTCCAGGCCATGGTACGGAGCGAGAGGGCATGGGAGGCCGTCACCTCCTTCTGCGAAGCAGTAATGCTCGCGAAGGAGGAGGCAGAACGCGTGAGGGAGAGGCAAATTTCGCGCCCTCACGCCCCTAGCCGCCGCAGGAGACGCCCAGGGCGTCGGGAATCACAGGCCGATTCCCGGCCACCGTAGGCGCGGGCTTGCGGACGGTGAGCAATGGGTAGCTCGCCGTCCGATAAGGACCAGGCCCGGGTCGACGGCGCGTTGTGTTCCACGCGCGCCTCAAAGAGATGTCAGCAAGTGAAGGGGTCCGATAGGACTAATGCCTGCCGGGGTTGCGGGAAAGTCCGAAAGGGATACCGTGGCCCCTGGCAATGTACAGGCAACGGAAGGAACACGGGTGGGTTTTAGTCAGTAAGAGTCTGACACGCCCTCCCGCTCCACCCAGAGCGGGAGAAGTTATTTGATAATTTCCCACCCAAAAAAAAAAAAAAAAAAAAAAAAAGGTATTATTAAGGTAGGTAACCAATTCCAGCTAAGTACTACTGTACTTCCAGCTAAGTACTATTTGTTACTACAAATTCAAAAGCAAAATAAAAGACAACTAACACACTGGGTACTATAATTTCAAAAAATCTTAATTCCACTGACATAATAACTCCGACCTCTAACTACCCCTGAAACAGAAACAAACCCAAAAACAATAAGAGAAATATAAATTACAACCAAAAACAAACTAGAAACAATCGTTCCCATATAAAGAGCCCAATTAACTTCCACCGCGCCAAGTCGCCATTCCGAGCGCCTTCCAAATTTGAATTTGTATGAACCACAGGTTATAAAATAAAACAGATAGGCCCGAACCGGTTGTTTGGCTGTTTCATACAGGAAGAACTTCGGGTGACAACGAGAAGCGGAAACATAGATGGATTCGAATATGTGAGAGTACATACGAGGCATGGAAAACAGAAAGCAACTTTTGTTATTTTTCGGTGGCGAAATATTTTTGTGTTTTTCCACAGAAGGTTTTGGCACATTATGGAACGAGCACGGGCCTTGAAATGCCATATGAGGTAAATAATTATCTATATTTAAACGTACTTCATTCTGATAGAAAAACAGAAATCAATTATATTTATTAACACTGTCGATTAGTAGATAATACGCAACGTAAGCAAGACTAAATTATACTACCACAAAAATAACTATAAGGAAAATTAACACGGAATTTGAAGTAGACTACATCAATCAAAGCTTCGTCAGATCTCTTTAGTTTCTTATCTAAGACACATAACCCGACCGATTTACGGAGGTAGCCGTATTCCTCCGTCCGTAATGGGCAGTGCGTGCAAGCGGCCGCGGTCGCGATCGATCGGCCGTCGCAGTGCGGCAACACGCGATTTCCTCAACAGCTGATTTCCAAACACGCTCATTGGCCGGCTTATGGCCCACCGCCATTATAATGCAATTTGTGGTCTATTCCTTTTTTAAGTTTTTCACTGCGCGAAGAATTGACGTGTTCAATATTTGAATATAACTTTTTTATTGAAGTTTGACGTATCACTCTACATATTTTTCAGTTTTTTTTTAATATTACAGCCCATAGATAATGTAATACCTAATAGATGCTTCTTCTTAACGCTATGGCCAAATATAATCTTGGCAAGCTCTGTGACCAACTTAACGCGCGAAGGAAAATTGATGTTTCCGCTTAGTAAATTCTGCTGCCTATTTAATTTACTCATTCACATGGACCCATGACACTTACAAAAATACTTATATAACTATTACAATACTCTCGTTTTTAGTGGTCCTTCACCCCTGGCCAATAATAAAAGAATATGGAGTTAATATTCAAATTTTTATACCAAAAATTGATAGTTAGAATATGACTTTATTGTAGCCTAGCTTCCGCCAGCGGCTTCGCCAGCGTGATATCTTTATAAATTACTAGCTGACCCGGCAAACGTTGTTTTGCCATATAAATAATTTTTAAGTAATTTCTAGAAATAAAATAGATGTTGGCCGATTCTCAGACCTACTCAATATGCTCACAAAATTTCATGAGAATCGGTCAAGCCGTTTCAGAGGAGTACGGGAACGAACATTGTGACACGAGAATTTTATATATAAGATGTACTGTGGTACTCAGTGATAATATAGCATTCTACTGGTGAAAGATGTTTTTAAATCGGTTCAGTAGTTTTTGGGTTTATTCATTACAAACAAACATACAAAAAATCAAATCTTTTCTTTATATATTTTAGTTTAGATAGAACAAAATTTTTGCACACGTCTTGTCCAGCACAAAATATTTATACTTTTTATGTATACAATTCTGACAATATATAGCATTTAAAAAACCTTCGCTCACAATGTTCTCTGCGATTTAAAAATAGATGAAAAGAGTGAAATGCGTTTTTCATCAAAACTCGCTTGCAACGGAATTTTAAAGAAATGAAATGTGTTTTTCAACGTGCTTTTATTTGAATGCGTCGCTCACAATTTTTCCTCTACGAACACTTTCATCCGTACACTAGAATTCTGTTATTCACACTACTAATAGAAACATTCCCTATAATTTATTAAGTTTTATCTACTCAGTACATTGCATGTGCCTCTATTAACGCCATTCTGTCATGGTTTGTGTCAATTTTGTCCAGGTCTTTTAGAAATCCTCAGTTATTTCATCAACTCCTATTGCAATCACAGTCCACGTGATACCAAACTCTCAGTCACCATACCATCAAGGATTTACGTCCAGTCTGCACCAAGTGCAAGTTCAACTGATAGAAATCCGACGACTGACGAAACTCCGGCTTCCCGGTGAAGCACGCTTCCACCTTCGACCTGATCAGCACTTACCAACAGACCAAAAAAAACCGAATACTCTTTTACCAAAATCACATAATTTATGACTAAAGGTAGGTACTTAGTAGAGGCTTTTATTACCACTTCACTTCCACAAAAATAGGTTATCCAGTCGAACTATACATTTTTGGGATCCATTAACTTTTTCACGCCATTGGCTGATTAACTCTCGCGACATTACCTACAACGCACTACATCTGTGTTCGACTAAAAAGTAATAGTTCTGTAATGTTGGAGACAGGTAAGACCCTTTGTTATGAAGGTAATCTACTGGCAGGACTTCAAAATGTTAAGGCACGTCGAGAAAGAGTAATGGACGTTAAAAGGAGTGGGTAAACTCATTTACGCAAATTTTTCCTAACGATGTTGGGGTCGGCTTCCAGCCTGACCGGATGTCGATTTCACATAATTATAGTCACTGCCTATCTGATCTCCGCAACCCAGTTACTTGGTAAAACCCCACTTGGTAAGACCGGTTGTCGGACTTTCAAGCTTCTGAATACCCGTAACGACTGTCTAAAATCTACGAATGACAACTGGGACGAACTGGATAGTCACCCATCCACAGACTGACTTCGTCAAACGTTGCTTAACCTTTAATATCTATCCGTGTGGCTGTTGTTATTTAACCACGAGCCCCCTAGAAAGAAGTGGGTAAACTGTTGAACATTCGTTTAAAACGTTACTAACTCCAAAGGGTGAATCTGCAAGAATCTGGCATAAGCAAGCATAGGAACTTGCCTTGTTAATTACATTTTTCTTTTTAAATATAGGTACATAGGAACTTCTTTTCGCACCCAGGGAACCTAACCCTAAAACTCTAATGACATCAGCTCCTTCACACCGCGCGCCACTTTTTATGCCTGGAGGCAGAATCCCTCGGAATATATGATAACGTTTCCTATAATTCAACTTAACGACTACTGTAAGTGTATGGAACATTAAGGAATAATTCAAGGACTTTGACTTCACACATTTCGATGTAAATCTAGAAGTAAGGACTTTTGGAGCTGTTTGGTGACTTTATGATAATTATAGCTGTGCCCCACGGTTTTACTCGCATAAGTCTCGATCCTATGGGAATATCGGGATAAAAAGCATTCTATGTCCTAACCCGGGTCATGGTCCACCTATGTGCCAAATTTCATCAGAATCTGTACAGCCGTTTTAGCGTAACAAACAAACAAACTTACTTTCACATTTATAATATTAGTTAGGATCCTTGATTGCAAGACCTTCACTGACTCGTTGGTCTAGTGGTCGCAAGCGCTACTGCTGAACATGAGGCCCCGGCATCGATTCCCGGGTCGGGTAAAGTGTTATTGGCTTATCCATCTGGAATTTCTCAGTAGCCCGGAGTCTGGATTTGTGCCCGGTTGATGGCAATAGGCTCGCCCCCTATTAAATCAGACTTAAACATAACTGGCAAAATGTGGGTTTTCTATATTATAGGTACACCTCTGGCTAACCCTTCGGAGAATACAGGCGTAATGTTATGTTATGTGCAAGACCACATGTTCTAAGAGGCTTAGTGAGAAATATCTTCAAATTAGAAGACTCGCCGCAAAACCCGGTGTATACTATACTATCTGCTGCTCTATGTTTGGTATACTGAATCTCTCGGCTCAGTTAATTTGTTTTAATTTGACTTTTTTCAAGTCAGAAACTATAGCCCTTTCAGAGTTATTGTACCTCTGATTTTGCATCTTAGTGATCTTTATTCTCGTTGGTACAAGGGTAACACTGAAAGTATTAAGAACTGGCTGGTTAGAAACAAATCCAATGAAAAATTAATTTGAATTTCGAATTTAGAACTCTTTGGGAACCTGATGATGTATAGTGAATTCCTCCGTCATTTATTCCTATAAATTGGCGGCAATTTGAAAAGTGCGTGTAGAGCGTCAAAGTGAATGTAACGCGAGAAAATTTTGGCTCTATGATTTATTACGACTTTCGTTGTAGGCTTAGTCAACAACAAAGTTATGATAGACTTCGATTAGACTTTCATGATGAAGCCCAATCACGTGCCACTATTTACAACTGGTTTAATGAGTTTAAAATCGTGGTCGTAGGAATCTTACTGATGACCTGCGTGAGGGACGTCCTGCAAACTCAAACTCAACTCAAACTCAAAGCATTTATTTCAATTAAACCATTTACAGGCACTTTTGAATTGTCAAGAAGTCGGTCAGTCAGAAATATGAAGCTAGTTGCCCATTCCAAAGCGTAGTAGGTACCTATGGAGAAGAACGGGCAAGAAACTCCACGGACACTCTTTTAAATAAAAAAATTGTTACAAAATATTGGTTACATCATTAATGTTGAAATTATACATGTGAGGACAATGTAGAAAGACGTGCACGTTAAAAGCATCCGTAATAAAAATATAAAAACAAAGAACAATTCAAAAATTAAAATATTAAAATAAGCCATGGCAGCTAAGAGATGACCAGCCTCTACTGACGGCGCCCGTTCACGAACATGACGCATGGATTAGCACCATTCAGCTCAACCATTTTGAAGGGAGCTAAATGATCCAACACACGCGCCACCGCCAGCGAGACATTAGAGTGAGCATGACATAATCTCAGCCGCCAGGGCACATTCAAGTCAATGAAAGACATACCCAGTACCTAAATGGTAGCTTTATAGTCAGTACATAGTACTCACACATGTGCTATGCAATTATACAATGCTAAGACATTGAATTTATACAATGCAAAGATAGTTTTTAAAATCTTCAGCAGCTCCAACGGTATTTTCAAATGCTAATTAATTAGTTTATGCTTGTGGAGCAGGACCAGCAATGAGCCAAGCATTTTTATCAATTATGTAATCCCCCAACTTATAATATGCCTGCCTACATAGTGTGCGTTTTATACAAGATTTGAATTTCGTCTCATTCAGTTGAAGTATGTGGGGAGGAATTTTATTGTAACATTTTAAACAGTACCCCATGAAAGATGAGTCTACTTTAGCCAGTCTGAAACCTGGTTGAACTAATAGATCCCTATTTCTTGTACTATAATTATGTCTATCACCTCTTTTACTAAAAAGATGTAAATTTTTTCTTACGTACATGATGTTTTCATAGATATACTGACAAGGTACCGTCATGATGTTAATGTCCTTAAACAGTTCCCTTAGAGAATCGCGCCTACGGAGATAATATATGGCTCTGATAGCTCTTTTCTGCAGAATAAAAATAGACTCGATGTCTGCAGCCCGTCCCCACAGCAGAATACCATAAGACATGATACTATGAAAATAACTGAAATAGACTAGCCTGGCGGTATCTACATCAGTTAATTGACGGATTTTTCTGACAGCATATGCTGCTGAACTTAGCCGTCCTGCAAGAGATGTTAAATGAGGACCCCATTGTAGCCTTAAGTCAAGCGTGATTCCTAGGAAAACAGTTTTATCGACAAATTCTAGTTTCTCTTGATTCAATACTATCTCACAATTACTATTTTTAACATTTGGTAAAGAAAATTTTATGCACTTAGTTTTTTTTCCATTTAATACTAAATTATTAGCAGTGAACCAATTTTGGACCTGCAGTAGGGCGTTATTTACGTCGTCAAAATTTGTAGCACGTCTATCTACCTTAAAAATTAAGGAAGTATCGTCAGCAAATAACACCATTTGTGGTTGATTTTTTAATAAATGGAGTAGATCGTTAATATACACTAAAAAGAGGAATGGACCCAAAATCGAGCCTTGTGGCACACCCATTTTTACTTTTAAACCTAGTGAATTGATACCGTTTATTTGAACTTGCTGTTGTCTATCATTTAAATAAGATTTTACTAAATTGAGTGCAAGTTTTCCAAGTCCGTAATGTTCAAGTTTCGAGAGTAAGGTTTCGTGATCGACGCAATCAAATGCCTTGGAGAGGTCACAAAAAATTCCTATTGCGTCTTGGGCCTCTTCCCACGCGTTAAAAATGTGTCTTAATAAGGTTACACCGGCGTCGGTCGTACAACGTCCTTTGGTGAAACCATACTGTTGATCGTGGAGGATTTTATTTGTGTTAAAATGATTCAGCATTTGATTAAGCATTACCTTTTCAAACACCTTGCTGAAAACCGGCAACACGGATACGGGTCTATAATTATTGGTGTCTTTACTGTCCCCGGATTTGAAAAGTGGTATTACCTTGCTGTATTTCATTAAATCCGGGAAGACTCCTTGATCCACACACAAATTAAATATTAAGGCTAAGTAAGGCGCTATGGTCTCAATTATGGAGGTACAGATTTTAATGGACATTCCCCAAAGATCTTCGGTCAATTTGATCTTGATTTGCTTAAAAGCTTTTATTACTATTATGGGGTTAATATGCTTAAAGTTAAATTCAATCGGGCATGCTGAAACATTCGCCCTTACTAAATCAAAAGAGAGCGAGGGCGAGGAATTTAAGGTTTCAGTAGTTTTAAGTGGGACACTGGTAAAGAAATTTACAAATTCTTGAGCAACTTCTTTGCTATCGCAAATGAGACCACCACATGACGCCTTCAGGGTGTACTCCGAATTATGCTTTTTGTTCCTGTTCGTTTCATTATTGATAATTTTCCAAACCGTCTGAATTTTATTGTCTGCTGATTTAACCTTGTTGCTAATGTATAAGGCTTTAGCTGTCTTACAAGTGTTCTTAAAAGTTCTAGAGTAAGAAGCAACATATTTATTAAAACTTTCCGTGTTAATATAAGGCTTAAGGCCATACAGCTCGAAAAGTCTATCCCTACTTTTCCTGAGTCCTTTAGTTGCCCAGTCACTAAATAAAAACTTAGGGCTGATAGTCTTAGTGTTCTTCTTAAAAGAATTATCGAACTCGGTTTGGACTAACGAAAAGAATTCTTTATACAAAATATTAACATTGTTCATTGTAAAGTCCTGATTACTTAACTTACAAACTAAAGTGCTATTATATTTATTTAAATTAACAGATGTTATTGGTCTGCATTGTATTTGCACTTTTTGTATTGGAATGTTGGACTCAAAAGTTATGGTTTGACCACTGTGATCGGAAGGGAGATAATTAACTATTGCTTTATCTAAATAGTCGCAGCAACAAAACACATTATCAATACATGTAGCAGTAGTCGTAGTTATTCGGGTTGGTTCTTCAAACACATTTGACAAATTGAATGATTTGAACAGATTTAGAAATCTAGTGGTATTTGAATTATTTTCTAAAATATTAATGTTAAAGTCACCACAGATAATTACTGATTTATTACCAGTTGCAAGTTTTGCCAAAACATCTTCCATTACTGACTCAAATGTAGAGTAGTTTTGATAATTAGGGGGTCTGTAAACGCACACTATGACATGCTTATCTAGCTCAACACAAGACAGTTCAATGCTATGTTCAACCGATAGTTCAACTATGTCCTTACGGGTTTTTGATTTAATACAACTTTTAATTAAGATTAGTGAACCACCATGCAGCATCGATTTTCGGTTATAGCAACTAACCACACTATAATTCTCATAGTTAATTAACATTTGATAATCTTTTAACCAATGCTCAGTTAAACAAATAATGTCAAACATTGTTTTTTCTAAAAACAATTCAATTTCCAATTGTTTGGAAGAAAAACCTTGAATGTTTTGATGAAATAATTTCAAGGATTTCTGCTTAGCCCCTTTTGTACAGTTAACTACAGTGCTAGAAAATACCTTTTTGTTATTAGATGTAACTATACTGTTATTGGTACTTTCTGTTGTCTTACAAACTAGTTTAAACTATTTGAGTTAACCACCTTAACATTAGTAGTATTACTAATTGTGGTGCTAATTATAGTTGACTTCGACATACTAATTATGTCTGGGTTAATATTAAAAGCTAATAGCCTAGCTATTTGACGTCTAAAACTAATAGGCAGATACACAGTATCCCTAGTCGACCTTAGCTTATCAACAAAAATGTTGGTATCAAAAAATATAAACTTGTCACTATGGTGACTAACTAAGAAATGCATGTAATTATTTAACATGTGAATGTAATTGTTTTGTCTGTTTGACAAGTGCTCAAAATATGGAAAAGCACACAAAATTACTTTCTTACAATTTAACTTCAATAGCGACACTACAACTGCAACAGCGACAATTGACGATACTCGTAACATCATTACCACTAACACAGGCAGTTTGTCTAAAAGGAGGCTCTCAACAAAATTAATTATTTATGAAACTTTTTGTGAAAATAAAAATATTTTTCATTTTCATTTTTCATTACTGTGCGGCGCATGATTGACTATTACTACTTACACTTATTACTACTAGAAATTGTCTAGAGGAGCCCGTGGCTAAGTCATAACAGCCGCACGGGTCGATCCATCAGGTTAAGCTACGCTTGCCGAGGTTGGTCCGTGGATGGATGTCCATCTTTACATACCGAGACTCCTTCGTGTCTCGGAAAGCACATTAAGCCGTTGGTCCCGGCTGTCATTCGTGGATCTTTGACAGTCGTTACGGGTCGTCAGAAGCCCGAAAGTCTGACAACCAGTATTACCAAGGGGTATACCTATTTTACCCAGTTACTGGGTTGTGGAGGTCAAATAGGCAGTCGCTCCATACTGGTATTCAATTGCATCCGGTTAGACTGGAAGCCGACCCCAACATAGTTGTGAAAAGGCTAGGCAGTTTTTTTTTTTTACTACTAGAATTTGTCGAACTGACATGTGTCAGGAACGCATTCTCTCGACGGCCAAACTGTAGTTGAGCGAAGGATTAATTGGGAGCACGGCTCGCAACTACAAGTCAAGATGTGTGCAAAATTAGTTTGGAATGTCAAACAGAGATAGCAATCTGTTTGACAAAAGACAATTAGAATTAAATGAAAGAAAATTTAAAACTTATATAAAAAATACACTTTGTAAACAAGCATATTACAAATTAGAGGATTATATCCAAGATAAAAATGCTTGGAAACATGGTGGCACAATTTAGAATCTAGACAAAATCTAACAGGTTTTTTTTTTTTTAAATATTGATTTTACACTCTGTGATTACTTGAACTCACACACTGACTTATTACTACTTACGAGTATTATTACCTACTTGTAAAAATTTTAGGAATATCGTATAATTTTATAATGTTTGTAAATATGTGATTAATTTTAATACACATAATTAATTTCTCTGTCATTCCTTAATCTTTCATTATTTTTTACCTATCGTGGTATTCGTGGTATAGTAATCTTATTCTAGGTGTATCGTCTTCACATATATAATTATATAGTTGATGTATACAAGATATTGTGAAAACATTTTAAAAGAGTAACGGTGGAGTTTCTTCCCCATTCTTCTCCATACGAAAACTACCTTTTGGAAGGGGCGACTAGAATCAATTATAATTTTTATGTAAATGTTGACGTTCAAAAGTGCTTTTTTTGTGCCTAATTGAAATAAATTATTTCACTTTGACTTTTAAACACGAGCGAGGGACGCAGTGCTCTGTCGTGTGTGTGTGTGAGACTGAATAGATAGCTATTATTAGCTGTACTTGCTATTCATAACGACTCGACGGCATTTATATTTATTAGTAATTAAGTATGTTCATTATTTCATTCATTTTTCTTGACTACTTTGGGGAATCGTTAGTGAATGTACAGACTAGTAATGCATTTTTTGTAAATTTCTTTACCATACCGATTTCTCAAAATATTAGGATATCTCGACTCCGTGACGTCACCAACCACCACCGATAGCACTACCAGCTATCGAAAATTTATGATTTTGGATGTGTTCCGTAATACCAAAAATGATTAATGAAAACTAAATGTTTTACCTTTTTTTACGATAATTTGGATTTGATAATATAAGCTACGCTTTTGATGAAACAATATTACAAATTTTGTTGTTTATAATACATAAAAAACAATATAAAATCATGTCATTTACGCTGTAAAAATGTAGGTACTTCGCTTGAACTTCAGTTCAGGTAAGTCTTTTGAAAAAAAAAGGTGTAGGTAGGAGCCTAGATAAATAATGTCTAAACCCGAATATCAACATAATATGGTGGAAATATGCTCAAATTGCAAATGATTTCGGTATTACGTTTATATGGACCATTCATCCGTCGCCGCATTTTTAAGCTACCCATTTTGTGTTTTAGGAACTTCAAAACTATAATCTAACACAGTCTTGTTTCGATTGATTTAAAAGGCTGATTATAGTAAATTTCACACCAGTAATTTCCGGTGTTGTACACTTATCATGACATAATTAGTGTTGTACATTTATCACGTCATCTGATGGTGTAAAAATTACTATAATCAGCCTTTTAAATCAATCGAAACCAGACTGAGTTAGATTAAGGTTTCGAAGTTCCTGAATACAAAATGGGTAGCTTAAGAATGTGGCGACGGATGAGTTGTCCATACAAACGTAATACCAAAATCATACAGTGGCGTGCCTAGGGATAAAATTTTGGGCAAGCCAACATTTTTACGATAAAAAAGAAACAGCCAAGTGAGGGATTGATTAATATTCATATGTGAACAACATATGAATATTAATCACATATATTATATTATATATTATACAACATTATTATATTTTTGGTTAGAAAACCTTTAAACTGCGACATAAATTATTACATTATTACTTCAAGCATTAGAACGTAATTGTTATAAGCGCCATCTATATTATTGAATGCGCGTAATCATACCACTTAGCCGAACCTTTTCACCATATAATTTCATATTCACTTGTCACATGTAAAATTTGTCAATAATAAGCAACTAGATGGCTCCCAAATTATTGATCTTTTGTACGGCAACAGAACAAAAGATCGATAATTAATAATATAATTTAAAATATAATCGATATAATTTAATATCAACTGAAAATGTTAACAAGAGACATTAACTAAATACAATTTTATAATTTATCAATACCAATATCAAACTCCAATCTTTATTTCAAAACATCTATGAAGAATCTCTTCGATACGAACATTATTGTGTGAGAATAATTATTATAAAATGGTTTCTTTTTCAATGGTTTACTAAAACTACAAATGCCATACTTACAAACAACACTATTCATGTGCTTTCATGGCACCAGCCACCTAACTAAGTTTGTCTAATAAACAATCGAATGCCTATTTCAATCTATTCTTCGACTGACAAAAATACTTGTTTTTATTTCCGAGAAGTAGGTACAGTTTTTTGAGGTTGGTTACGGTGAAGTAAAGAGTTACTTATTGTCAAAAGCTCAAATACTTTCAATTATATAAAATGGGGACTTAGGGACAATAATCAAATACAAGGCTATACTAGTTACTGTAATTTAAGATTTAAGCAGATTGACTTCCCATCTGAGTGTTGTAATTGTGCAGATGTAATGTGTAGTGATCAGAACCATAAAATGACAATAAATGGAATGTATAATAATATTGTAAATATTTTGACTGAAGCCGCTAAGAGAAGCTGCATTGCACCGAAGCGCAACAATTTTAGGTATGTAACGGGGTGGAACAGGCATGTTGGCGACGCTCACCGGAGGGCCAGGCTTTGTTTTCAGACGTGGGTGTCTTATGGGCGTCCTAGGTCTGGGCATGATTATAATAATATGTGTGAATCTAGGAAACTGTTTAAAGAAAAATTAAAGTACTGCCAAAATAATGAAAGTCAAATAAAGATGGACATCATTGCGGAACATCATGGGAATAAAAAGTTTGGTGATTTTTGGAAAAATACCCATAAACTGAATCCAAGGTCGGGCTCTCCGGCAAGTGTTGGTGGTGCGCATGAGCCGCGGGACATAGCCTGCGCCTTTCAGCGGCATTTTAGTGTGGTATCACCGCTCGGGTCCGCGTCGCAGGTGCTCGATGCTGAGGATCGCCCTGAGCATGTTAACATCAGATTCTCCGCCAAGGATGTGGCCCAAATTATAAAGAAGATGGTGAGAGGCAAGTCCCCGGGTCACGATAGTCTTAGCATCGAGCACTTGAAGCACGCGGGCGTACACCTGCCAAGAGTCCTTGCACTATTATTTAACTTGTGTGTTAGTCATGGTTACTTACCCGATGATTTAATGCACACAGTCGTAGTGCCAATTGTTAAGGATAAGACGGGTGACTCATCGGATCTGTCTAATTACAGACCGATCTCGCTTGCGACTGTCATAGCTAAGGTGCTGGATAGTTTGCTTGACCGACAGTTGGAGAAGCACCTCCACTTGCATGACGCACAGTTTGGGTTCAGACCCGGTTTGTCAACCGAGAGTGCTATCCTCTGTCTCAAGCAAACTGTTCAGTACTATACGGACAGAAACACACCAGTGTATGCATGTTTTTTAGATCTTTCAAAAGCTTTTGACCTGGTGTGTTATGACAAGCTGTGGCAGAAGCTAAAATGTGAAACAGATGTGCCACATGAGATTGTATCCTTGCTGCGGTACTGGTACAGTGAACAGAGGAATACCGTTAGATGGGCGGGTGCGCGGTCGGACGTGTATGGGTTGGAATGCGGCGTGAGACAAGGAGGTTTATCCTCCCCTCGCCTCTTTAACCTTTACATGAACCGGCTAATCGGGGAGCTCAGCAGCACTAATATTGGATGTTCCATAGATGGAGTGTGTATGAACAACATTAGTTACGCGGATGATATGGTGTTGCTGAGCCCATCTATCGGTGCGTTACGTAAACTTCTGCGTACTTGCGAGACATATGCGGAGGCCCATGGGCTCAGTTATAATGCTAAAAAAAGTCAATTTATGATCTTTAAAACTGGTACCAAATGTTACTCATCTGTACCTCCTGTCACTCTTTGCAGCATTCCTTTAAAAAGAGTGCAGCATTTCAAGTACCTGGGCCACTGGGTTTCTGACGACTTGTGTGACAATCTGGACATTGAGAGGGAGCGCAGGGCGCTGTCCGTCCGGTGTAATATGTTGGCTCGCAGGTTTGCGCGATGTACTAGACCCGTGAAGGTGACTTTATTTAAGGCATATTGTCAGTCGTTTTACACGTGCAGCCTGTGGACCAACTTTACGCAGCGGGCGTACAGCGCACTGCGCGTGCAGTACAACAATGCTTTCAGGATACTGTTAGGGCTTCCGCGGTTTTGTAGTGCTTCGACTATGTTTGCTGAGGCGCGGACCGATGATTTTTTCGCGATCATGAGGAAGCGGAGCGCTTCACTATTAAGTCGCCTGCGAAGCAGCTCGAACAGTCTCCTGAGGGTCTTGTCCGAGAGGTGGGACCTGTCCCTGATACAGAGGTGGATGCAGCTTCATGTTAGCGCTTCTCCTCGTTTTATTTGAGATGCGTGTAGATTGTGTGATTGTTTTAATTTCTATTTAATTTAATTCAATTTGTTGATTATACTCGTATCATTGTAATGTGTATGTCTAATTTTATTTTTATTTTTATTGATTATTTTAATGTACATGTTTTTTATTTTTTTTATTTTTTATTTTTATATTCTGTATGGACCATGTCTGAAATAAATGAATTATTATTAAAAAATTCAATTTACATACCTTTTCGAACACAGTTTCCGAATTCAAATTTCGATGATAAAAATAACATTAAGTATAAATAATCACTTACAAAAGCGCGGAATGACAATCGCCGCAATAACGATACCATCATTTTAAACAATAAAACTAATTCATTATCAGCACTAGGAAAATAAAATACTATTCTCAAAATATTAATTTCAAAACAATAACAAATTCGTCGTCGCGTCGCGCGGACTTGCAACACACTTTACGCGGGTCAACAAAGCGACTATTGCATTTGCGCGAACTTAATGCCTCTCAAAATAAAAAGTACTCTGTGCGGATGTGCGCTCAAAAGCTGGGCTTTTCATTTCATAGAAATCTGCGTTTATGTTCTTATCAATATTTCAACAATTAATGTTAACGTTTCTATAGCAATTTTTAGTTGAAAACAGCGAGTCAAAGAAAGGTAAGGCAAGCCAGATAAGAAGCCCACGAGTGTGAGCGAGAAGGCGCATTTGAATGCATTTTGTTGGCGTGTAGGTTTGGCAACAAAGCGCGGAATTTTAATTTTATTCATACAATTACTATAAGAATGATTGAGTTCAATGAGTGCGTAGATCTGGCAGCCTAGCCCAGTGCGCGCGGCAGAAAAAGCGGGGATTTCGAAATTTGATTATCCTATGACATGCATGATTGAGTTCGAGTTGATTGGCTGTTTTTTTTTATTTTATTTTTTATTGATATAGGCTTAGGTTTGTTCTTGTGAACTATGAAACTACTATGAAGGTACCTTCATACACCGCCACTGCAGATTCTATTTTCTTACACCAATATTTCCAGTCAAAAGTTTGAAGCAGAATAAACGATGAGCTAAATGCTGCTAACTCGATACTTACGCACCATTAGGCAGCCGTCTCCCTCTATTGAGCCTCGTGGCGTGAGGAACGGGCTTTCTTACAATAATGGGCTTTAAATAGTAGGTATATGGCACTTAAAATATAATGAAAATATTGTATAATACACACATCAAAAGTGTAAAGGGAGTAAGTATATTTTGAACTAAGTACATGTTTGTTTTAAAAGCTGGCTGCAGTTATCATTTCTGATAAATACTTCGAACTCATTTGACGTTATTTTCGAAATGCATATCTACTATATTAATATTAATCAGTCTATTATGTTCAAACTGCTGCCATGCTGGTACACAGGCCGCCTCTCTCTGCAAGGGAATGGGTCGTAATCCACCGCCCAGTGCGGTTTAGTGGATGTATTTACGAAGTGACTAGAATAATAATTTAGGTCATTAGCTTATGACCTAAATTCGTAAAGGGTCTATAATTAGGCCATAAGTATCAACTTATGGCCTAATCATGGACCGTTTCACAAATAGGTACTGTGTGGGATACTTTATAATGAGTACTAAACTCTTTGGATGATTTTGTTACCTACCCTGAAAACCATAAAGCTAGTCAACCAGATCTAGGTTGGGTTATCGATCCAACAGACATGAAGTAATACAATTATAATACCTGGGGATTATAATTCAATATATAATTCAGCAAGGTCGCTGGTGTTAGCTGATTGCAGCGATCGGAAAGCCGCAATCAGTTGACTATTATCTAACACTTTCCAAAACAAAATACAACAGCTTTAGGTCAACAGCTTTAGTCATAAGTAATGTTCACAGTTCAAACCAGACCCTTGTACTGAATTAGCAGTGACTTTCAACATTTTCGATTAAATTATCCGCAAATTCTGAAAGCAACTCGCAGCTTTGAAGTAAGACAAAACCGCTAAATATTTTCGCAAAACATCGACTCACTATTATAGGATGCCGCCTACATTCAATACGGGTGCGACCTTAAAAAAACAAGCTCCCTAAATTATAATTAACTGTACTATCCCAGTCCCTACTAACTGACGACATTTCCCCTTTGCGAATTACTTAGACGCGCCTAGTCTCATCTTTCGGCCCAAGTAATAAGCAGAGAGATTTTCTTTTTAATTAGAAAAGTAATTTGAACGTTCTTGAAGGTCACATACCCAATGGACCCTGGTCAAGGGAACAAGTCAATGCGGATTTCAGGAAATCAGGCGCCATAATTTGTAAAAAATGGAGACAAAAATAAAATAACATACTATCTAATATATTATATAAAATTCTCGTGTCACAATGTTCGTTCCCGTACTCCTCCGAAACGGCTTGACCGATTCTCATAAAATTTTGTAAGCATATTGAGTAGGTCTGAGAATCAACCAACATCAATTTTTTTTTTTTTTTTTTCATTTTTTTTTTACCTTATATGGCAAAACAACGTTTGCCGGGTCAGCTAGTATTATTATAAGATTTATAAAATTATATATCGTCATTTTGTGGTCGTTCCGCGTTCACAGTTTGCTTAAAATACAATTGAGATTAAGAAGAATGAAATGCTTTAAAAAAAAAGCTATTGAAACAAAGCGGTAAAATATACGCTTATTCATTTACAGCTAGCTTCTCGCCCACGACTTCGTTGGCGTAGAAGTCGTAAGACCACAATATACTAAAATAACAGCCACATTTTTATAAAACTTCCCTGTATAGGTACTACGTTTGTAGTTTTGTTTTCAGCAGCCAAAATATACAAAGAGGACTGATATAATAAATATAATATAAATAATTATACATTGATTCTTCCTCACACACTGACTTATTAACTGTAAAATTTTAGGAAAATCGTCTACTTTTACAATGTTTGTAAAGATGTGAACACCAGGTATCTATCACATAATTAATTTATCTGTTGTTACTTCATTTTGAATTCTTTTTACTTATTGTGGTATAGTAATTTTATTCTAGGTGCATCGTCTTCACATATAATTATATAATTAATGTACCTATACAAAATATTGTAAAACATTTTAAAAGAGTAACGGTGGAGTTTCTTGCCCATTCTTCTCCATGCGAAAACTACCTTTTGGAAGGGGCGACTAGAATCACAAATAAATTTGACGTTCAAAAGTGGGCTTATTTAAAATAAATGATTTGACTTTGAATTTATGACGCGATAGCTGCGACGTACGCTGACTGACGGATTCTAACAGATTATTTCTTGCGAACGGCTACCACTAAAATAATATAAGAGTATATTGTAAACACACGCTCATTAACATTCTCCTAACCATAGATATTATTTTTATTATAACCATAGATGACAGAAGAGGCCTAAACTTCATGTTTTTCTGTGTACGTTCCACAAACTATGATAATCATAATAGTACAACAAAAATGAAAAAAAGTCACGTAAAAAATATAAATTGTTGTTAATCGACCTTACAGCCACAAGTTTGTAAAGAAGTCGTCGAACCGCTAAGGTATTTGCTCTGTTAAACCTTGACTATCACAGCCGTTCTTATAAATGTCATGTTTGACTGCTTAGCTCCATAACGGAATAGCGTGATGATAATCATTTAAAAAGTTAAATCTGTGACTATCTGCAATGTTCTAACCTTTTGACTCATCGTTTTACAATTTGCGGTAAACTATAGAAGAAATACGAACATAACGCAATTTTTCTCATCCCCCGTAGCAAATGGCGTGATAATTTATTATTATTATTATTTATTTAATTACAGACTAGTACCAGAAAAAGGTACCAATTAGTTCAACCTGGTTTCAGACTGGCTAAAGTAGACTCATCCTTCATGGGGTACTGTTTAAAATGTTACAATGAAATACCTCCCCACATACTACAACTAAATGAAACGAAATTTAAATCTTCTATAAAACGCACACTATGCTGCCAAGCATATTATAAGTTGGGGGATTATATAGCTGACAAAAATGCTTGAAACAACGCTGGTCCAGTTCCACAAGCGCGCATAAACTAGTTGATTAGCATTCGAAAATATTGTTGGTGCTGCTGAAGATTGCAAAAACATTTTATAAATTCAATCTTTTAGAATTGTATAATTGCATAGCACATGTGTGAGCACTGTGACCATGTACCTTCTATGAAGCTACCATTCACTGGGTAGATACGTCTTTTATTGACTTGAATATGCCCTGGCAGCAGAGAATATGTCATGATCACTCAAATATCTCGCTGATGGTGGTCTCGGTGGCGTGTAATGGATCGTTAAGTTCCCTTCAAAATGGTTGAGCTAAATGGTGCTAATCCATGCGTCATGTTCCTGAATGGGCGCCGTCAGAAGGGACTGGTCATCTCTTAGTTGCCACGGCTTATTTTAATTTATTTACATTTTTTTATTGTTTTTATCTTTTTATTACGGACGCTTTTAACGTGCACGTCTTTCTGCATTGTCCTCATATGTATAATTTCAACATCAATGATATAACCAATTTTTGTAACAATATTGTGATTTAAAAAAGTGTCCGTGGAGTTTTTTGCTCGTGCTTCTCCATTGGAACCTACTACGCTTTTGAATGGGCAACTAGTTTCATCTTTCTAACTGACTGACCCCTTGACAATTCTAAAATGCCTGTAAATGGTCGAATTGAAATAAATGCTTGGGTTTGAGTTTAACTTTGACTGACCAGACTTATAGGGAATATCTATGCAAAATTTGAACAGAATCTATCCGGCAGTATTTGCGTGATTTGTGTGAATTCTAAAAACAATATTTTCGGCATTAGAATCGTTCCCAGACCTCGTAGCAAATAGTTCTTTTTTTTTTTCAAAAATATTTAATGTACCGTTTTAACTTCATTACGATTTTATTAAATGTATATAGATGTTCTAAAAAAAAGTTTGCCCTTCTAACTTACACCAACACACTTAGCCCGAGGAAAATTTAGCACTCAAGAAGACAACAGCGTATGTACGTTAGGCAAGCAGAACATTATGTTATTAAATATTAATAGAACCATTTTCAGATACCTACTAACACAAGCCTATCCTAGCCAACTGGTTATGCCTTCATACTGTGCTTCAATATCTTGGATTTCTTTACCGGAAAAGTTCTCAAACTTTAGCTTATTTTTCCTCGGGATATTTTAAGTTAGTATGGTGGATGTAATATGTGCATTTGAAGATATTATTTTAAGTTGTTTGACAGTTAAGTAATAAAATGTTATTTATTGGTCTTTCTATGCTGTCCTCGATGTGGTTAGGGTAATAATATCGCATCTTTATTTTGAAAGTTCTGAGTTTTGTAAGCACCATTACCACCATACCTATAGGTACTCGTACTTTCCCCACTATTGGGATAGGCTTTTACGGCTTAGACTAATTTAATTCACTTTCCAATTTCTAGGCTGTGCGTAAAGATTTGTCCTTTTATAAATCTTTGATTACGCACAAAGTCAGAGAAACTTTGACGAAATAACAAGTGGCAATATGAAACTTCCTAGATTTTTCACAGCTCAAAATATTCCTGCAGAAAACCTGTAAAACGCTGGCTAAGGATGGAGCTAATTTACACTTCATTTCATTAGTTTACAGCGTAATATCCACAACAATTTCGTATCCCTAGATACAGCTTGTAAAACAGGCTGCTGAGGGTCTGCTAAACTTTGATCCGCTTGTTTTACGATCTCGTCCGAAATCGGCCGGGATAAGTACTTACCATTATACTTGTCAATATTTACTTAAATATACAATAAAGTAGTCTGTCTTGTTTTTGTTGAACAGAAATCATGAAAACTTATTTCATGGTGGACGAACAAGATAAATTGGAATATTCATGCTTATTTGGATTTTGAAATAAGTCAGCTTGTGGATCTATAGATAAAGGACCTCGAAATTCCCGGGAATTTAGCCTTAACAGATTAAAAAGGAAACATTTTGATATGCTATCTGGTTAGGTAATACTTTAGTACCCTTTTAAAGCCATCTCAGTACATACGTTACTTGAAATCTTGACGTCACCGAACAACATCGATTTGTGAAAAAGGTTTTTCTTCTTATTCATTCAGCACTTTATACAATTGCTGTCATATATATTTCTGCATATTAGCTCCTTCGCCCGTAACTTTCTATAGTAACTTCGTAACATTGACAGAAAATCTATCATCTATACCTAGGTTAGGTATAGATGATAGATTTTCTGTCAATGTTTCGATCTATCGAATCGTATTTAAAACTTACTAATAATCGAATTAAAACTTTATTTAATCAAAAATTTATGTTTATCTAAATACATACATAATGTATGTATCACAACGACAATCGTAAGTTACAAAATAGTCCTTGAAACTTTTAAGTCTAGACCAAACTGTAACCTAGGCACGTCTAGATTGTGGGGTACTAGCGTCTTCAGATCTTATCGGCAGAATTAATTAACTTCATACCAAAATGGCGACTAGTCCCACGCCTTAGGGCTCATAATGTAACCTCAATATAGAGTCATAACTCGCCCAAATGGTAGAACTTTACTAGCCTTGTTTAAGAAGCTTTGAAGTCGTTTAAAAGGTATATAATTAAGCCATTTGTGTAAGTACTTGTCTTAGCTGCACTGCAGTTTTAAAGCTGGAATTGATTAGAAAATTGAACGACATTGAAAGACAACTTGAAGTATATGTGAGAAAAAAAGAATTAGAGAAAATTTACAGTAGCTGTTATAATTTACAGTAGCTGTTATACATTACAGTAGCTGTTATAATTTACAGTTGGTGTTATAATTTACAGTAGCTGTTATAATTTACAGTTGCTGTTATAATTTACAGTTGCTGTTATAATTTACAGTTGCTGTTATAATTTACAGTTGCTGTTATAATTTACAGTTGCTGTTATAATTTACAGTTGCTGTTATAATTTACAGTTGCTGTTATAATTTACAGTTGCTGTTATAATTTACAGTTGCTGTTATAATTTACAGTTGCTGTTATAATTTACAGTTGCTGTTATAATTTACAGTTGCTGTTATCATTTACAGTTGCTGTTATAATTTACAGTTGCTGTTATAATTTACAGTTGCTGTTATAATTTACAGTTGCTGTTATAATTTACAGTTGCTGTTATCATTTACAGTTGCTGTTATAATTTACAGTAGTTGTTATAATTTCTGCTTGATCAATGACATAAGACTCACATCATCATCATCCGCGTAGCCTGTTCCCAATAATTTAGGGGTCGACTGTCTATCTTACTTGCACAACGTGCAACAAGTTCCTGAAACTCTGATTAATAGGTATGCATATACCTACCAAAATCTGCTGTGAAATCTCTTATTAACTGTTATGATTAGTTGACAGAAATAACAACAACTACATATTAAGAATAAGAGTAAATTTATTAAGTCATTGTTACAGGCTTTTTCTTAACGATGCAAATTAATGAATATCGATATAATGTCGTATTTTTGACATAATTAGATAAACAATGGTCCCCTAATAAAATTGCTTTTCAAGAAATATTATTTTATATATAATAATATTATAAATGTGAAAGTAAGCTTGTTTGTTTGTTAGGCTTTCATGCCTAAACGGGTGAACGGATTTAGATAAAATTTGGCACATGAGTGGACCATGACCTGGGTTAGGACATAGGATACTTTTATCCTGCTAGTACGTTTCCGTGGGATAATTTAAGACCTCCACGCTGGTGAAGCCGCGTACAAAAGAAAGTAATTTAAAGAAGTTTTTAGAAACCAAAGACCTAAGCAGTTCTTAGGTGCATTCAAATTGTTTATGTATTGATTTCCTAGTCTTATGCTACAAGTGTAAGCAAAGTTCTCAGCGAAGTACTAAGCAGGTTAATCTAAGTTAAGCGATGAATAGCGATGGCGCGCTTGCCTGCAAGATTGCATCAGGGACTTGTAGCTATGCAGATTTTTTCTAGCTAATCAGTCCTTGTAAGTTGATTGGTCTTTGTGAGAGGAAAAGCCAAGAGATGAATTCTTAGAAGGAACTTACTTATTAGGAAGAATAATGCCCGTTTTCAACTTCACTAAGTGACACTTAAACGAATCCCTAAATAAAAGTGCACTGTTGGATTTTCAATGGTAGGCTCAGCGCTGAGAGTTGAAAATCGAACAGTGCACTTTTATATAGGTATTAATTTAAGTGTCCCTTAGTTGTTGGTGAAAACGGGCATAAATTATGAATATCTAGGTTCGTAAAAAATCATTCTAAGTTTTAATTATCTCCAACTTTATCGTTTTCATTTTCAGATTAATTTCGTTGTTATTTTTGTACTAGTGGTACACCTTAGTCTGCTAGAGGAACCACCGTTTACCGAAAACATAGGTACCTAATACATAACTAAGATATAGTATAGTAATATGTTAAAATAGGTAGCAAAGACAAACATAAATACCACATTTTCAGTTTCATCTCATAAAGTATTCTTACAAAAGTCTCAGAAAAGCGAATAAAATAAGCAGTAATGACAACCCACACCCAAATTACCTACATGTAATACAGTAATAGAAACTGTGTCACTCTTCTAATGAGGACTCGTCTGCTAACGAATTAAGGGGTCGAGACCCGTGTTTCTAGATCTAGGAACAGATTTCTGGAAGTCTGAAAAGTAGAGTATAAATTACAATGATTATTATTACATTAGGTTTTGGTATCTAAGTTTTCATTTGAGTAAGACAAATAAAATCCTGTGGGTTCCCCGTGGGCTTTATATTAACATAAAAATTACATCATCATTATAAAAAAAAAATGGGTTCACCATACATAGATACCTACTGCACTGACTAATCCGTTAACTTATCAGTAAACGATCTTGCTCACATGAATTATAACTTTTTTCCAGAATTAAATTTGTTCAAACAGTTTTTTAGAATTCCTTTTTTTTAAATAACTTACCTATTTATAACTGTTGCCTAATAGGACAAATTCCATACAAACAACTTCGTTATCACTTGAACCAATAATTCCACTTCAAGATCATCTCACCCTCAAATTCAACTTGAACGCATACTTGAGAACTCGTAATCTACTAACTAAATCATGATAAGTCTAAGTTATATAACTGGCATGTTAAGTTCAACAGTTTATGTCGTAATATTCTAGGTTTAGCGTCTAATTTGATTAATTAGCGCGTCTACTGCGTACATCCCTTGATAAGTAGGTCACGGGAACTTCGGAGGAAATTGGTTTGACATTAATTATTTCGTTACCATGTCCTTGATTGTTTCAGGTGCATTATAAGTCATTACGTTGGTAGACTCGACTAAGTAAAATCAGTTGCACAGGTCGATCGATCAGGTTAAGCTACGCTTGCTGCGGTTGGTCCATGGATGGGTGACCATCTTTACATACTGAGTCCCCTCCGTGCCTCGGAAAGCACGTTAAGCCTTTGGTCCCAGCTGTCATTCGTGAATCTTTGACAGTCGTTACGTGTCGTCATAAGCCCGAAAGTCTGACAACCAGTCTTACCAAGGTAAATAGTATCCAGTAACTAGGTTGTGGAGGTAAGATAGGCAGTCGCTCCATGTAAAATACTGGTATTCAGCTGTATCAGGTTAGACTGGAAGCCGACCACAAAATAATTGAGAAAAGGCAGGCAGATGACGATAACGTAGGTGTGGCAAATGTTTTATACGTTAAAATTGAGATGTGCCATTGTTAATGACGTTAGGCGCTAAGCGATATTTCGGTTGGCGGTCTTTTCGCCACATCAAAGGGTTTCAGTACGTTGAATAACGAATCAAACCGCGTTGACTACATTGTTGGTGCAGTGTCATCCTATGCGCTCAGTATCGGTCACAAACTACCGCAGCAGCTTCTACCTTCATTTTAAACGCAGTTAACGCACCAGTTTTGTACAGATAACTTTTGAAGTAATGTCCCCAATAGTTTAACGGGCTGTTTTTACGCCATATTTAAGGCGCAGTTTGGCTCAGACGTGAACATTAACATTAACGCAGGTAGGAGAAGCACGAGCATTACAGTGGTATGAGATGTTTAAATTGCTATAACTCGTGCCAACACGAGAATGCGGAATTATCTTTAAGTTTTATAAATACACACCTGACTGCTGAAAGTTTATTCCAATCTCTGATCAGTATATTACTGCCAAGTCAAAGTTCATCAAATTCAAATCACCCGGCGTTGAATAAGATGCTTTCAAAAACCAGTAAGTCAATCTACCTAGACTTTTCCCAACTATGTTGGAGTCGGCTTCTAGTCTATCCGGATGCAGCTGAATACCAGTATTTTACATGGAGCGACTGCCTATCTTACCTCCACACCTAACTGGGTAATACGATCGTAAGACTGGTTGTCAGACTTTTGGGTTTCTGACGTAACGTCTGTCAAATATCCACGAATGACAGCCGGGCCCAACGACTTAACTTGCTTTCCGAGGCACGGAGGAGTTTTGGTATGTAAAGATGGTCACCCATCTACAGACTTACCCCGGCAAGCGTAGCTTAATCTGATGGATCGACCCGTGCGGCTGTCATTTCGTAGCCACGAGGTCCTCAGAAACCAGTAAATAACAATATTCTTGAACAATGAACAGCGTTAAAATATCTGTTAATTTATTTTCAGTGTAAAATGATGTAAAGTGTGTCTTTGTTTAATTTAATTCCTGAATAAACCCTTATACTCCTTGACAAGCAAAAATTTAAAGTACAGGACAATGTTTTTCTTCAATCCGTACTCTTTGTTAGCATTATATTTCTTTTCTGACGGTAACGTTGAAGTAACAGCAACACTTGTTATGTAAACCGCACCTTTTTGCCGCGCACTTTATTAAATTAATTTTTCTTTGAGCTTTTCATAGCGTTGATGGGTATTTCTTTATACATCGTTTCAAAACCGTACTCTTAATGAATACTTCAGAAACGTGTACCTACTGTAAAAATGGGGCCAAAAAAATGTAAGTACCGTCGCTCAATATGAGAGTGGCAGAATTTTCTTTCGACGTTCGTACGTCAAGTGTAGCAAGTATTAAGCAAAGAGTAGAGAAAAGCAAGCAGTAGCAAAAATCCGGTCAAGTGCAAGTCGGACTCGCACACGAAGTGTTCCGTACCACCGCACAATATTTAGCAAAAAACGTCAAAAAAAACACGTTTCTTGTATAAGGATCCCTTTAATTTTTAACTTCGTTTTATGTTTACTATTTGTTGGTATAGCGGCAATATAATACACAATCTGTAAAAATGTCAACTGTCTACCTATTACGGTTCAAGAGATACAGCCCGCTGACAGGCAGATGGACCGACCGACGAACGGACGGCGGAGGCTTAGTAATAGAGTTCCGTTTGGCACCCTTCAAGTACGGAACCCTAAAAACAAATTTCTCTGTCATTATCATCATCTCAGCTATAAGACGTCCATCCACGGCAGAACTTGGGCCTCCCCCAAGTATCGCAACAGCAACTACGCTTCCCACATCCAACAAATTCTCGCGACCTTCACCAGGTCCCCTGTCTACCGTGAAGAGTAAAACCAAGCTCACTTTAAGCGGCTTATATTACGTTGTCTCTCTTTCCCCACCCTAACCTTTCCGCACTACACCTGGCCACAAACTCGGTCACTCCTGCAACCATTATGGATTCCATCCGCGCCTCCTTATTGCATACCAACGAGTTTATTATCCAAAGACGTGCTTTGGTATTGTACAGGAGACGCTTATAAAATAAATAAAGCTAATTTTAACCGCATCGTTGATGAAGCGATTCGAGGAATCCTTCGGTCAGGCAAAAGAAAATACTACTTGTTTTTAAATAACCTTTTCTTTTGAATTAAGTCACAGACATTTGATTCTGATCGTTTTCTAGTCGTTTGCCTCTCCCTCACGCGTTCCGCCTCCTCCTTCGCGAGCATTACTGCTTCGCAGAAGGAGGTGACGGCCTCCCATGCCCTCTCGCTCCGTACCATGGCCTGGACCAGGGCCGGACGCGAGAGATCACCGCCACCGATCGCCTTCACGAGGACATGGCATGCTCTGCCTAAGCCGGGTAGACCACCGCCGGATGCTCCACCGTGTCCTCCGGGCGATCCACATAATAATAATAATAATAATCTGTGGCCCCCTGTCAAAATGACGGTCAGACAAATTTTTCTCCGTGGTATTTTTTAGTATTTTTACATAATTAACATTCAAAAATGTTGTAAAATAAATTAGTTCTTATACCATCAAAACGGAAACGCATATACACCTTCTAAATGCAAGAAAATGGACTATATAATAATACATGGAGAGAACTGAAATGTTGACGCGAAGTTGGGCACGAAAACTGATTAACACACAACCAACATCTTCGGGTTCGTCGCTCAGCTCCGCCTCGCAGTTGCCGGAACCTGCTCCAGACGTGAGTCCAGTGATACCGGCCGCTGCAGTTGCGTCGAGCTCGAGTGACGAATACTTCTCGCCACCGACGACACCACCACCAGTACGTCGGCGCGGAAGAGGCCGACCACCGGCCAGCTTGGGACTCCGAGGCCCACCGGCCTCTGACAGGGTCCCCGCTCCCGGTGGAAGTGTGCAGCGCATGAGGTGGACACAAACTGTCAATGAAAATGTCATGCGCGCATACTTTGGGGCTACAGAGGGGGGAAGTAACTTGACTGCGTACCGTGGTCGGATGCTCTCTCTGTTTCAGGTGCTTGAACCAGCTGTCAACGTGTCGGCGCAACGACTTTCGGATCAGGTGCGGGTCATCTAGCGTAACCATATGCTGGATGACGCCGTACTTGATCGACTACGCCTCGAATCACGGAAAAACCATGTTACGCCTGCTTCACCACTGGTCGCGGTACAAATACAAAATTCACCCAGTGCTTCACCGCGACCCGACCACGTTGGTGAAGAGGATGATGATAGGGTTATATTCGTGAGTTCCCAATGCAATACACGATTGAGGAGCGCTTTGGAGGATGCTTTCCGGGAGTACCGCTCCACTCCGCCTGAATTTAGACCACGTAGAAATTAAAATTATTGAAAAAAGCTCTCTTCGTCTCCTTGGGTCTCCAATCTTCGAGAATTCCTTTCCCGTTTTTGTTGAGGAAAAAATACAAAATCTCAACGACGTTTCGGAAAGATTGTTACAAATTAATATGCATTCGGCCATCACCCTAATTCGTTACTGCTGTTTCGGCCCTAAATTAACATATTTTCTTCGCGCTACTCATTTATGGAAGCACACTCACCTTTTAGAAAAAATGGACCAAATTATCAGACACACATTAACTTCAATTTTAAATGTGGCCATGGACGACCGAGCTTGGGCGCAAGCTACTCTTCCCATTAGTATGGGAGGCCTCGGCGTCCGCAAAATTTCTAGTATTAGTTTACCGGCTTTCATATCCTCGGTCCACGGCACTGAGAAATTAATCAGGAAAATTCTAGCCTCCACACTGATTTATTTTGATGTGCCGTGCTTCACCAAGGCTGTGGATGCCTGGAGACTCGCTTGCCCGAACTTAGATGTACCCGATTATCCATCTTCCCAAAGGCGGTGGGATGAGCCGCTCTGCAGAGTAGTACAGAACAATTTACTTAACACGTCTGCTACCACTGCGGAGCGTGCGCGCCTGCTGGCTGTGGGTAAATGGGAATCGGGTCTGTGGCTTCCTGCACTACCGTCGTCGAACATAGGCACTTTGCTCGACGACACTACCTTCTGCCTCGCTGCTTTCCTACGACTAGGAGCTCCTTGTTGTTCTCCTCATCGCTGTCACTGTGGCGAAGTTGTCAACAGCCTCGGACATCACGGCCTGTCTTGCAGCCGAAGTGCGGGTCGCTTAGCACGGCACGCGAACATTAACGACATCATCCGACGAGCTCTTGTTACCGCCGGCGTTCCAGCTATATTAGAACCCAATGGCTTGGCACGCGACGATGGCAAGAGACCGGACGGTATTTCTTTATCTCCATGGAAGGTGGGTAGGCCTTTAGTGTGGGATGTAACCTGTGCCGACACTCTTGCGCCATCCCATCTTCCTGGCTCGGCGTGCTGTGCTGGTGCTGCCGCTGCGGCTGCAGAAAACCTCAAACGGCATAAGTACCTTACAGGTAATTATATTTTCGAGCCGTTTGGGGTTGAAACCCTCGGGCAGTGGGGTCCGAGTACTCACGGCCTCTTCAATGAAATATCAAAACGGCTATTTGACACTTCCCGTGGCCCAAGGGCTGGTTTTTACCTTGGGCAGAGGCTAAACATTGCCATACAACGTGGCAATGCGGCCAGTCTCTTGGGTACATTACCAGTCGACAACGATGCGGATGAATTTTTCGATGCTATATTTTAGTTTTTCAATAGTTTTGTATCCTTGTGGTTTATATATTACCTTGCCATGTAATTTAGTCCTAGTTAAACAATAAACTGCACGTAAAAAGCTCTTTTTGAATAGATGTGATGAAAAGTATATTCTTACTTTGATTGAAGTAGGTAGTTAAGACATTGTATTCTTCAGAATTGTATTTTAGTCTCCTTTACTTTTGTTCCTTTTTGTTAGAATGTGTCGTTTGGGACTTGTAAATTGTAGTACCTGCTGTGGTTTCATGTTCTCCTGTGAATATTTCCCGAGGTAAAAGGTCCACATAAAAGGCTTATGTTACAGCTGTAACATTTATAATAATGTGGTTTCCAAAAAGTTCATAGAACGTTGGGAAACACACCACGAAACAAGAAACCACTTTTTACGCTGTTTGTACGTAGCACTTGTTGTAGTCTTATAAAATAAAATATGTGTTTCATAATCTTAGCACTTCCAATCGTGTTCTGTTGTCTCTATTTCACTGACTCATTGGCATTCTCAGTTACCAATAACTTCAAAATTTCTAAAGAAAAACAGACCAATATTAAAGCACTTTTGCCTGATATAACGATGCGTGGTAAGCACCTTCGTGCTACCTATCTCCGGCCACTTGGAAGGGTTGCCATAAATCGGCCGGCGCCATGATAGACGCTCAATAACGGCACATTTCGGAATTTCTGCAAACGAACAGTTTTGCATCGTGGCGACGCATACATCGGAGAATTATGAATTCGGGACTGATGGCACAATGTGTTTATGATCTGTGTTTAGTAGGTTATAACCTCTTTGATTAATCTTTTAGGCCTTTGAATCAGTTATCAGATGGTTCACTCCTTGTTAATTTTTGTCTTTCATTCGGCATCTTTCGGACGTCTGAACAAAAAATGATAAATGAATTCATTGGCACTCGGCATCGTTCACTCGCCTGCCGAATAATCGAAAAATAAAATGAGCTGACGAACGTTCTTTCCTATGTAATTTAGTCGGTGAACGCGGAATAAAACATTCGAGGGAATCATCTGATATCGCAATTTCACGGCATTCTTTTAGCACGTGAAAATGGACGACACGAAATTGTATGAGACGCATAGCATAATCAGCCTAAAATTGTATGAGACGCATAGCATAATCAGCCTAAAATTGTATGAGACGCATAGCATAATCAGCCTAAAATTGTATGAGACGCATAGCATAATCAGCCTAAAATGTCCCCACTGCTGGCACATAGGCCTCCTCTCTGTGAGAGGGAGTGGGCCGAAATCCACCACGCGGGCCCAGTGCGTTGATAGATGTCACATGTGTTCGAATTTTTATTTCTAGGACATGCCGGTTTCTTCACGAGCGATGTTTTTCTTCATCGTATTGAGAGCAGAGGTGAATTTACACTAAGTAAAGTTTGAAAACTAAAGAAAGAATTTTGTTTCTATTAATTTATACCACGGAACAGAAATAACAGACTTAAACAAAAAAAAAAATTTTTTTTTACTTTACCTTCTTTACGTTTATTAGATGAATTAATGAATTATTTTTGTTTAACTTTTGTATATTATGTGGAAAATGTTGTTGGTTATACATTTATACTCCCATTTTTGAAAAATGGGATATTGTAATGTGTAACCGTTTATTTTACCAAATAAAATTAAACAATCCTTTAATTTCTTTAAAATCTTGCCTGGGTTCGAACCGACTAGTAAGTCAGGGTCGTTACCACTGGGCCACCACTTCTCCCCAACATCGCATACGATGCGTAAAATGAAAAGTTGAGAAGGCGCAAGAAGCCTTAGTCACTTACAATACCGATGGGAGCTGTTGGATTTTTTGTAACCGAGAGTTTGCAACACAAATATGGTAAAGTTTGAACATTATTATGATCCTTACATATTATAAGTCCCCCGCAGCGCCTGTCTGTCTGGCTGAACGTGATAAACTTAAAAACTACCGAACGGATTTTAACCAATGGATGGAGTGATTCATGCGGACGGTTTTGTTGTATAATTCTTTAAGGTTTTGTATAAATTGGCTAAAATATGACGATTATTGTTGAAGATGTCGGAAAAATCATGCCAACTGGGAGCTTTCCTGGTGTGCGCCGCATAAATATAATTATGTCTATCTTCTAAGGATGACCCATAGTAATAATTATTATTATCTTTCAGAATTTGAAAAAAAATTGATTGTTATTTCCTACTACTTTGACCGGTATTATATTAATCCTTATCCAATAAAATAAGTTATTTAAGTTGGGCATTTAATTTAGATTAAATATGCCTTGACATGATATCATTTAAATGAATAGTTTAAAAAATAATTATCACAGATTCAATATTACGCGTATCAAAATTTTGACGGCTACGCGGGCGCAGCGGAAGGAGTCAATGACCTTTTCCTCGACTATTAGGTATGTAATCCCGGTAGTACGTTCAATTCGTGGGATATTTTGCGACATCCACGCGGGCGAAGCCGCGGGCAAAAGCTAGTACAACATAATATTTTATTTAAAGAAACTTCTCACAATTTTCAAAGGAGTAATAAACAAAAAACAAAAGAAAAGTGAGATTTTTTTAGATCATTATTATATAGGCCCACGATGAAGAACCGGTAAAGACCTTTGCTTGTCACAAATATGTAAATCTAACTATACATAGGTACTTCCATACTAATGCGTTCTTCCAAACTAAAACAAGTGACTCTGTCAGGCTGTCTGTTCCTCCAGATCATGGTACGGAGCAAGAGGGTATGGGAGGCCGTCACCTCCTTCTGCGAAGCAGTAATGCTCGCGAAGGAGGAAGCAGAACGCGTGAGGGAGAGGCAAATTTCGCGCCCTCACGCCCCTAGACGCCGCAGGAGACGCCCTGGGCGTCGGGAATCGCAGGCCGATTCCCGGCCACCGTAGGCGCGGGCTTGCGGACGGTGAGCAATGGGTAGCTCGCCGTCCGATAAAGACCAGGCCCGGGTCGACGTTGTGTTCCACGCGCGCCTCAAAGAGATGTCAGCAAGTGAAGGGGTCCGATAGGACCGATGCCTGCTGGGGTTGCGGGAAAGTCCGAAAGGGATACCGTGGCCCTGGCAACGTACAGGCAACTGCAGGAACACGAGGAAGAGAAGTTATTTGATAATTTCCCACCCAAAAAAAAAAAAGGCTGTCTGTTCCCTTTTGAAATTTTCCACACAGGTAAACCATGACCGTGTAGTATGGATATTCCCGTGGGATAACTTCCGACCTCCACGCGAGCCACACCGCGGGCAAAAGCTAGTGTACAATTAATGTGTCTTCTGATATTTACCAAGCTCAGCTCAAAACATCTAAGCAATATGAAATCCAAACCTAGACATAATTCAAGCAAAAATCAAAGCTTATAATATTTCCCGAGAGAACGAAGTAAGGCACCTCTCAGACGTGGGAACCGGCAGCCGGTGACACCCGACCACGGCAAACACATTAGAGACACTCCATACTGACGGAACAAGTATACCGGTGTACTCGTACTTGTATACCGGTGTATAAGTTGTGTTGTAGTAAAAATTGTCTTCAAAGTATAACATTTCATAATAAGTACCTATTCAAGGATGATGTGTTTTGATTTTCGTTATGGTGTTTCTTTTCGAAAGTCTTCCGGTAAGAAACACTGTTGAATATATTTATATTTTAGCTTACTACTTTATTCTGTTTTGAAATCTGCTTCAAGATATCAAATAACAATTTGATAATTAAATAAGAGTATAGATATAGTAGTTAGATAGAAGGATAGTTTCAAAATTGATATGCTGTGATAGCATCAGTTGCTTCTATGTTTGAATAATTTAATTATTAAAAGTGTTTATCCTAAAAGTTGGCAACATCGCAAATAGTTGTCAAATATTTACCTATTGTGATTAATTTGGCAATATTACTGTATGGAAATAAGAAATGTGGCTAATTACCGAACTAGAATATTAATAATGAATTGCAATTATAACATTGAATATTATGTTGTACCCGTTTTAGGTGTAAAAAATATTCGGTGTTACGATATTAATTATTGCATTCCACAATCAATATTCTAGTTCGCTAGTTAGTCACATTTCTTATTTCCATAATGCCAAATTACTCGAAACAGCGAAATATTTTCTTACTCTTTGTTTTCAGAATAAACACTCTTAAGGTGTAGCTTTTAATTTGAATTCTGACTTCAAATGGAAAAATGTAAAAGGTTTTAATCGTTGTTTTTCAAATGACGACTTTATGTTAATGACGAGAGGTTATAGCAACTTGCTTCACTCAAGGAAGTTAATTTTGTTCATTTATGGCAACTGGTATTTTTGGCATTTAAGTTTTAAGATAAAAGCTATTTTTTTAGCGTTTATTCAAAGAAGTAGTACATATTGTTAACACATAAATCTTATGACAAACTACAGTACTGTTTGTCGTGTCAGCATAGGTATAAGGGACAGACCATCAAACTTAACAACTTTATCGTCAACATTGTAATTGTGAATAACAGTTGTTACATTTGGGTCGAGTAGGTATTGAAGTAAGGTAAAAATTCTAAATTCTAAAGTCATTTATTGAAACTAGGCTGAGAATCAGCACTTTTCGAACGTCAAAATTACATAAGACAGTCCCCCAAAACGCCCACCCTTCACTACTTCCTAGTGCTTTAGCTGGGAAGAAGAAGTGGCGCAACAAACGCGAAAACAGCAAACAGCTTATGGGATAGCAGATTTTTTGTTATCGATTTTGGTGTTGGTCCCATAGAGAAAGTTGTTCAATTTGATGGTCTGTACCCTTGAATAACCTTACCTAAACCTAAACCTATACCAGGAAGTTCACTTTACCATTTCGCACTTATCGGAATTCAATTAATAGTAAGTAGTCCTTCATTAAAGGAGGTTTATTCGATCAAGTATTACTTAAGGCAATCCATTATTCAAATTATTTAGGCAAGGGATCTTATGCGTAAGTAAGAAGTAACCTAACTCAACGATTGATTAATTCAATTGGTGGTCCCATTTACAGTTTTGAATCGTTCAATTGAATTTAAATTATGCCGAAGCAGGATTCTAGGTACAAAACCATCTATTGAATACCTGAAATGTTAAAGTACAAACATTATAACTTAATCATAAATTGATTACTATTCCCTACCCTGCTTTAAATAACTAACTATACACATAAAATAGAAAACAATAAAATATTATTTAAATATCATTAAGTAAATCCAAAATGTCGTGATGGCCCAGTGGTAAAGGGCTTGCCTCTCATGTACGAGGTTGTGGGTTCAAATTCGGGCAAGTACCAACGTGACTTTTTCAATTCACATGTACTTTCTGAGTTTATCTTGGACATTACTGACATCAGTGAAGGAAAACATCGTGAGGAAACCTGCAGTGCTATTCTGTAAAAATCTCACCGTGATAACTTAGGTGAAGTGAGCGTGAAGTGAGCTGTCATTCCACTGATGCTAGGGATAGACACTATTGACAGCTCACTTCACCTAGGTTTTCATCGTGTGATTTTTACAGAATAGCGCTGCTGGACTATAGTTAATATAAGTCTGAAATCGCCCACCCGTCTTGAGTAAGCATGGTGATCAGAAAACGGCCAAGTGCGTGCGTGACCACGCACAATGAAGGGTTCCGTAGAAGGGATGAATTTATCCCAAGAACAAACTTAACATTGTAGTTGAAAAACATGTTCTCCAATACGGAATGTATGGGAAAATATGTTTATTAACTGCAAATGTAAGTTGAACAATTATTACTCGTTAACTTGTAAAGCCTACTTAGCTGGGATAGTTTTCCTTTTAATTTTGTTATACAGCATGTAACGTTAAATACGCAAAACCTGAAAATAGTTTGATCAGAAAAACGAGCAGAATCAATTGGACCACTTTTTAATATAGGTCACATTTTTCAAAATATCTTCACTAAAAATGTTGCTGTGTTTATTTATTAATAGGTCAAACCATCACATGCGCGAACCCGCCAAAATAGGTAAACAAACACAAATTGTTGTCGACCAATTTAAATTTTCTCATACGCAGGATAATAATAGCTTTTATTTCAATGCAAATACGAATCGTCCATACAGTACCATGAATAAGACAAGAGCGTCGTCACAGACGCAAGAAACGATCAGAATTGCCAGTAAAACTAAAACAGCACATAAAACCTTTACAATTTTTTTATGATTTATTTTCTCTATGAAATAGGTCAATTGAATTAAAAATCAGTTGGGGTGTCTGAGGTTTTGCGCATTTAACGTTACACGGTGTATATACTACTGTGAATTTTTCCACATACCCAGAACCAACTATTTAGCTGGCAGGGCACTTGACTCTAACAAAAATTTGCACCTTAAAGCTTAATATTTCGCAAACGGATCCCTGAATCCAAAAATGGTTTGTATAAACTTTTGAACGATCTTTCCAACGACACCATGGGATAGACGAGAGAAAAAAACTTCACCACTTTACGTGTAGGGGAGGTACCCTAAAAAATACCACTTCGGCGTGAATAATATGTATAACCATGCCAAATTACAGCTTTCTAGTAATAACCATCTCTGAGCTAAGCCGCGAATAGACGGACAGATGGTAAAACTATAAGGCCGGGGCCACCACATAGGGCGGTGCTTGTGGCGGCGCGGGGCGCGCTCGAATGTTCCCGCGCCGCAAGACGCACCGCAAGTCGCACCGTGGCGACTCATGGCACGCTCTAAATAACTTCTGATAACGCCGCGGTCGCAAGACGTAAGATGCAGGTTGCGCGAGCGGTGATGTCGTGGCCAAGGGTTCCTTGTTGACTACGGAACCCTAAAAATGACATCGATGAATGAAAATGAAATTAATTTCACTCAAATCAATTCAAATAATGCATCGGACAAGTTTGAGATAGCCTCACCGTGAGCTTCTTCAACACTACTCCTGGGAAGTTACTGTTATAAACAAATTACAAATCAATTAACGCATCCTTGATAGCCTTCTACCAGCAAATAACCACATATTTAATATGCTCATAAACCAACACATTTAAACTACATAAACGTTCCTCCTTCTTTGACAAATATTCTACACAACCAAACACAGACAAACTCGACATCAAAGGGAACACAGTCCACTGGCTGCAACTTCTCGCCAATACTCCGAGCATTTGATTCTGAAACCATTCAAGTTTGCAGACTTGAAAGCTGAACGCAGACGTAATAAAATTTGTACGGTTATTTGAAGTAGGAAACTAAATTTTGTCAAGTTATTATATTAAATGGCAGTTATCATTAATAGCTGTCCGTAAAAAAATGTTTACGACCCGTTTCGTCGTCCGTAAATTACGGGCTACAAAACATAGGACTTTGAATCGCCTCAATTACCCATGCCTGGCAAATAATTCATCCGCCTGCGAGATTTATGGTGATCACAGCTTGACGACAGTTGTACCTTAAAAAAGTAACTGCCCCAAACATATATGTCGAGAATACCACGCCGCACCGGGCGTCCGCGGGTGGGAGCTGCGGTCGCGGAGGGGGCGCTCGAGCAGCGCGCGCGCACCGGCCGGCTCACCACTACGTCTTCGACTGCTATAGAACGTACATATACGACGTAACGTTACATATAACCATTCCTGTTTATATTTGTCACCTTTTATTAAAAAAATAAAAGGCCGTAGGGCTGATGGTATTCGCCACTAAGAAATTTTCTGTGATCAGCAGTGCTATTCTATAAAAATCTCACGGTGAAAACTTAGGTGAAGTGAGCTGTCAATATTGTCAATCCCTAGCATCAGTGGAATGACAGCTCACTTCATGCTCACTTCGCCTAAGATTTCACGGTGATATTTCTACAGAATAGATCGGCAGTTTCTATCCGTCTTGTTTACTAAGAGCGAAAAACAGCTTAAACGTATAATATCTTCCTATTATATCATCTCAAGATCTACAAAATTAATCTCTCCATAACTATTTATACTGCATACCCCAGTAAAACTTAACTTTCATAAAATCTCATAATAACGTAAAATGAGCGCTGGCAATGGCTTGCAATTATTCGTAGAGAGTACTACGGCGTAGCCCGTAGCGCGTAGCTCGTAGTGGGCTCGGGTTGCTACAGCCTTCATACGTCACATCTTGCAGGTAAGCACTTGAATAATATGAGGATTATGTACATAGTTTATATGCAGAAATAGTGTTAGTTTCTGTATAATGGGTTGGATATACCTGGATGTGGGTTATCGTTTAGCATGCGATTATGTATCTTACACAGTACTGAGTGAGTAAACGAATTCGCCAACAGTATTCTGTTAATCAACTTAAATAAAATGCCTTCTATGTAAACTACGCAAACATTCCAAATATAGTTTTTTTTTTTTTTTTGTTTTGTTCTACAAGTTATTTCTAGCTACTAAAACCTAGTGTAGACAATCCATCGGGAACTATAAATAATAATTATCTATTTAAACACCTCTTTATCGACACAAAACTGTCTCACGAAGAAGTTTATATTACCAAAATGGAAATATATAGGCCATAAAGAAAATCTAGTTCCAAATTGAAAACTGTCTGAAGCTGTGTTCCAATGCTGAAAAAAAAAGAAAAAACATCAAGGCATAGAGTTTTAAACGTAAACTTTTTTTGTTGGTTTTTCGGTAGTTCGGCACAAACGTGTAAATCTCGTGTTGCCGTGCAATTAAAACTTTTGGGTTTTGTAAAAATACTAGTACATTACTCTTTCATACTGTGTTGCGACGGATTTGGCAGTTTTCCAGGCAACATAGTAGGGTTTTAGTAACTTAATCAATACGTACGGAACCCGGTAACCCCCTTTTTGAAATAAGTGCTATATTATTTTGAATCTAGCTATACTTTATTAATATAATTTATTATCGTCCTGGAATTTTCTCGAATATCTTATAAAAGGAGTTTCCAAGTCCAATTTAATAATAGTTAAGTCAGAGGCCACATCCAGAGGTCGCATCCACTCGCCGTCAGGGGTACCTAAGAATGATTGGGTTGGCTGTGGCTGTCACTTGTATAAAGACTTCCAGAATTGCATTAATTTACCACGCGATGTGCAACACTAAATATAATTGACTAGTCACATCCCACATTACCTAAAATTCCTGTTCTTTCTACAACATCGGGGTGGGGTTGGCTCTCTGCCGCGCCACGATGTCTCGCCGTAACGACGTCTATGCGTCTCTTGTGCAACTCTTCCTGCATGAAAATATTTACACTAAATGATGGGGTGTGTGTGTGTGTTAAGGCAAAGGACGAAGGGTATGTGGGCTGTGGTAGACGCGAATAATTCGTGATTACGGTAATATATTGAACAAAGTCTGAAGAAAGGAAATACAGTTACAAATGACTATTGAGATTCAATGTAAAATAGAGCAGACATCGCTAAAACATTTTTGCGCAAAATTTTGTTGTGCTGGACATCAAACGTCTCAGTCTAGACTGCGCGCCACGATAAAGGTCAACGGAAAATTCTGGATCTACATTTTTTTTAATGCAAAGTGATGCAATGACATAGACACTAGAGTCGCGTCAAATGGACTTCGGTGGTGGCGACTACGAATGTCGCGGACTCCACACCGCGGTTATCACATTTGACATCCGCGGGGACACATCTTTTTTTTTATAGCATCTCTAGTTTACATTGAACCTCAATGCAAATTACCAACGTAATTACTGTGATAATTAAACATTCATTCTTAAAAATGGACCTCTCAATATACATACACATTTCACAGTTAACGTATTCAAGGACACTGAACGAGACACAATATTTTTTTTATTGTTATAACGCCTGTAGGCATTTAGTGTCCCTCATAGTGTTAAATATACAGTTGATTGCAAGATTAGCAGACAGAAAGGTGATCGTGGTAAATGCGACTGCGGAATAAAATCAATAGCTACTAATGAATTCTTAACTAAACCATTTAACGATGGGAAAAAGGATAGAATGAAAAACCATATCCTCTATCACGAGGTCTTTGAACCTATAAAGTAAGTAAAGATGTTACTACTAAACTTTTCACTTAAACTAATCAAACTATATATCTTGCCAAGTTACTTTGAATGTTAAAGAAACTTAGCACCAGAGGCTGTTTGGCATTCACTTTGGATTCCTATAAAAAGAACATTGGACAACACAAAATATTTACAGATACTAACACCAGTTGGCAGCAGCTCTGGCTTAACATAAAATAGGATAGCAATCAAAATCTGGCATCATGTATGAGTAAATTATGCTTGTTTATAAAAAACACAAGACATTTTAAAACAAAAATAAACGTGGACACACGCAGAATCAAGACCATACACTATAAAATATCACTAACATAATTATTTTAAAACAATGTCATCCCGCCGCCACCGCGACTGTCTGTCGGAACGCGATAAACTCAAAAACAGCCGAACGGATTTTCATACGGTTTTCACCAATGGATGGAGTGGTTCATGAGGAAGGTTGTAAGCTATTGAACATTACTCTACAATCCTTAGGAGCGGAAAAAACAGAGAAAAAGTCAGCGCGGGTAATGCGTCGCGGTGAGTTTTATAAAAATGTGGCTGTTATTTTAGTATATTGTGTCTTACGACTTCCATGTGAACGAAGTCGAGGGTTGAAGCTAGTTAGTAACATTAATATCAGGTACCTACTTCTTATGAAAAGCTCCTTTGAGAAATAATAACCACTATTCCATTTGATTGCCAAATACTTAGTATTACCGCGTTCATTTATCATTTGACATCGCCTTCATTATCGAACTCATGCATGTGTCAGTAGTTTTTTTTTTGCAACATGTCTTTGCTCTTGATTATGATGGAAAGCGATGGATGAGGTCTATGATGGAATGAGCAAGCCTTGAAGACCTGTTCACTCTTGCTTTGAAGGCTGACAGGTTATACGTGGAAGGGAACAGAGACGCTGACAGACTTCCACACTTTGGCCGTATGCATATACAATAAACAATTGATTTCCCTGACTTTACATTTGACCGTTGTTTCTTACAGTGGGTTTCTTTTTGACAGTTCAACAACATTCATTGCGTTATTTACGTTGTTGAGCGGATAATTTTTTTCCAACACATGAAGCAATGGATTAGCAATATCCTTCAAACTCATTTATATTGTGATTGATAGTGCGTTACGTTATAAGGGTGCTGTTATTGCATGGTATGCTGCACCGGTCGACGTCATAACGTCAACGCCGGCTGTCGCTGAAAACCAGCGCTGGGGCTCTGTCTCGCATAGGGTCGTAGCATCATGCTGAGCGATGGCCGTTTTGCGTGAATGTGACGCATATTTTCCTTAAACTTGTTTCTTTTTTTTATTTTGTGTTCTTTTTTGCGTCATGTTTACCGCAAATAAACGTATTTTCTTCTTCTTCTTCTTCTTTTTCTGTTGGTCTTTCTTGATGGAAGTTATTATCAATAACATTAACATTGTTGCACTAAAACCCATCTGTTACAATGGCAACTAATGAATAATTAAAGCTGGCCGGTTCAAGGCTCTAGTTCACTGCAGTGAACTACACACTACGTACTAACATATCATGTGGGAGTTCAAAGCTCTGCCTTGCGGTTTGATTACGTCATAATGAAGGAACTATTACCGTTTGACTTCAGTGAGTATGTCTAAAGCTTGTCAAGACACGGATTCTCTAGTACACGAATGATGACATACAAATAACACTTGCAATATTTCAATTTAGAGCTGTTTTAGTTCGCTTGTTAAATTCATCTTGGTTATTTTGGTGCATGACGTCTACTAGCCCTTTCTGTTCTAGAGCAATCGACCGTCTAATTCATCATCTGCCCAGCCTTTTCCCAAAAATAGTCGGCTACCAGTCTTACCGCATGCAGCTGAAAGACCAGTATTTTACATGGACCGACTGCTATCTGACCTCCACAACCCAGTTACTGGGTAACACCATACCCCTTGGCAAGACTGATTATCTGAATTTCGGAATTCACACTAGCCGTAAGGACTGCCAGAGATCAACAAATGACAGCCGGGACCAACGGCTTAACGTGCTTTCCGAAGCAGTACAGAGGGGTCTCGGTATGTTATGGATGGTCACCCATCAACGGACCGATCGCGGTAAGCGTAGCTTAACCTTCGATCGACCCGTGCGGCTGTTATTTAGCCACGAGCCCGACCGTCTAACCGCCCTTATTTTCTTCCGTCGCTTTTTCAATTTAGATTTCGGCAAGTTAAACTTATGTTTCAAAATTTATGGTTTTCTTTTGTACAATAGGCTCCCGTTTGTCAGCTGACAGTGGTGCTTGTCTAGACACCACAAATTCACCTGTAACATAAAGATTGCCATGTTATTGGAACGAAGTTCTTTAACGTGGCTTGTAAACTTTTAGAAATCGTCACGCTAAAAATTATAAATACTTGTGACTGTCTTCTTTTAATTCAAAGAGAAAGAAAGAGAGTTGTTGCAAGTGAGTTTGCAATTTAATGACTGAAGTAATAAAGAAAATAAAAAACAAGAACAAATAATATAACCTACCGTAACTTGAAAAATTGAGGCTTAAGTACTTTCTGGCCGAATTCACACTAATTATGAATGGATCAAAATCATATTCTGTACATATGTCATTGAAATTTCTATATTTTATTTATTTTTAAATTTTTCCTCGCAAAATATGAAAACGTCACCCTGTTCTAATATTTTTCGAGGGTGCTAAAGCCGATAATGAGGTCAAAATGTAAATCCAAGATGGCGGCTGCAAAACATTTGTTTTTGTTTTAAATCATACGTGAAAAGGAGCTTCCTTCCAGACGGGGTTTTTTATTATATTGAAAACACTGACTCTTGCAAGGAGATCCTATTCTTACATTATGTTTACACACGTATGACAATTCACAACCAAAACGCAGCAAGAACATAACGATATTCCAGTCACAGTACAGCGCAAACAGTGCGGTAACATGTGACAGAGACTGCACCAAGTAAAGCAACAAATTGTTCGGTCAACTGTACTCTAGGAACGTTTACAAATTGTTGCTGCTTCGTTAAATTCAACTGTGAGTGTATAACTGGGTCTAACGGCCCTGTGTCTTGCTTGCAGTGAAGTGATCACATTTTTCTCGAGTCATTTGTTTTGTTGCGTTAGGTACTAAGGCTAGGAAAATGGGTTAGAGAGAGCATAGTTGTAACTGTTTGTACATCCACTTTAAGGTACCATTCCGTAGCCGACCGCAGGCGGCAACAGCAGGCGACGTGTCGCTGCGACACGACTGGTTTTTATGAATTTAAATACATAAGAATACGATACGATAGGCGACACGCCGCCGGTCTGCTACGGAATTGAACCCTTAGATAGTATTTGGTAAAGAGGAACAGTGTTCATTAAATGTCAGAAAAAATAAATCTATGCTGAAAATCTATGTGAAACAGACATGCCGTTAGCGTAGTACTAGTTTAAAATCAACCAGCGGCGTTGCGTTAAATATCGGAATTAGTATGTCGGACACCAATAAGCGTCTGATACCGTAAATTCCTCATCAGCTATTCCAATTACAACCGTACCTGTGAAAAAAATAGAGAAATAAATAAAAAAATATCAAAACCAATATTGTAGGTATTCCGCGTTCGCAATTTAGTTCCCAGACATATAAACAAATATGTGTTTTTAGGAAAATTGCTTTAATAATACTCTTAAAGTTCAGTTTGCGCTACAACTTCAAACATCTTATGACAATTTCAATAGAACCAACCAATTCTGAAAACAACCTGATTTACACTTTCATAAAGTTGGTATTTGTTTAAGAGGAAATAACATCAATTGGAAACAAACAATTTAATAGGGAATAATCGAATAATTAAACTCACATAAAACATAACTCTACTTACCCCATTTAAAAACAACAACCTTCACCATACTAATCCCACAGCCCAGCTAAGCCTAGTCCATACATATGCGTAACTTAGCCATAGATAATGCTGTCCACTGCGCGCTGGTCACGCGCGGTTCAACACCACCCCTAGCCAGCCTGTAATGAAATGTAAACAACTACAGATGGACTGCTGTACATATTGTTACATCTATACTAATAATAAAACTGAAGTTTGTTTTTTTTGTTTGTTTGTTTGAACGACCAAATTTTTGGCACCATACCAGTTGGATTAAAAAAAACTTTTTGCATTTTGATAGCCCAATTCTTGAGACAGGCTATATTTAACACCATGCTAGGACCCTTAGGAGCCGAGCAAAAAGAAAAAATGACAGATAGAACGCTAAGCGAAAACGGAGTAATAGCGCAGTCAGGCGATGCGATACGACGGGGGGGTCCGGGGAACAAGAAATTTCAGGTGGGCGAAATCGTGGGCAAAGTAGGGTATTGATATAAATCGTAGGAATTAAGACCTTGAGTCTACGAATAAATATTGTATATATGATAATCCTTTTCAATCGTCTTTTGTCATTTCTGTTGTATGTAATGTAATTAGAAGAGGCTGATTAGTATTTTATTTATTCAAGCGGTCAGCATGAGTTATCCCGGTGTATTCTACTTAGGGTAAATTTTACCAGTAAAACTGAACGCAATCAGCACATCTAAACCGCGTTCAAGAGCTGTCAGCGCCATTATTGTTGTGGATTATTGACACTGACAGCGAATGCGGCTTAGAGTCCGCGCCACCATTGAAGTGTAAAAAAAAATGTAAGTAGGTAGAAATTTTCCACCGGCTTTCTTTCGTGGTGCGCACTCTAGATGTGGTAATCGCGTTCTGTTTCATTGGTGAAATTCGCCCTTAGTTATAGGGCAGTGTTGAGATTCTCTAAATATTTACGTTTTTTTTTAAATCAGCTCCAGTTTTTGAGCTGATTTTCTGACCACCCAAGTAACAATTAGAATCAAATATATGAGTTAAAATCAAATATATGAGTTGAAATTTATGAGTGAAATATTCACGCTTCTGTGAACTGACCGCAGAAAATGCAAATCTTAATGCAGCTTAACCTGCAAAGTTAAATAAGGCAACGTTATATATACAAAAGATACCACACAATAATCACTTACTCAACAGCAACACTGTCGCATAAAGAAAATTCCCCGTAAAAATAAATACGCAATGCTACGTCCAAATATTAATCACGGCAAGAAACTTACGCTCCCTGCTAGATTACCTGACTACTACATTTTAACGTGCTGCAGGGAATACTGAACTAATCCAGGATTGTATATCTCTGTCATACTCATAAACGAGGGTAGTTCTAGAAAAAGCTGTTTGTTTTCTTAAAAGAATGTTATAGAGTTTATTTTCGTGATTACTTTGTTTTACGCAACTGCGGCATACTGGGAAGTTTTATCATTTGGTAGTTTATAAAATGTAAATGGTGGCGGGTTTGATTCTAAGCAAGGGCACATGGCGCAGCTCTTACAATATTTGGATGATAAAATCATGTTTATAAGTTTGGTAGATTTATGCCACACGACCATGAAATTGAGAAGTAAATACTATTGTTCTTAAATGAACATGAACATATTGGATTGGAACATATATCATCATAGCTTTCGGTGCTTTTAATTTTCTGGTTTCCGACGCCTAGCCGTAATTCCTAACCTATATACATTTTTGCATAACAAAAAAAAAAAGAAAAATTGTTTATTCTACACAAAAAAAAACGCACATTACAAAAAAATACAAATATACAAAGTAGAAAATATTACACAATATCCGATAATCCCGTTGACGTAAACTACAGAAATTTGTTAGTTTTACAAACAGTTGAACTCTGCCGCCTGCAGCTCCTTGGGAGAAAGACCTTGTCGTCATTCTATACAGCCCATGGGTAGAAAATGTATCGCTTTAAAAAAAAAATTAAGAACCATTTGTTAGGTACCTGATAAAGTCATCAATACGTACCTCGTTGTGATCTCTACCCAAAACATTATTTTTGTCTCCTGTCAGCATGAAGTTTTTGAAGTAAATAGGATAATAGCTCTTAATATCGTGGTATGCATATTAGCCGGTCAGCAAGGTAGTACCGATGCTTACCGTCCAGGGTGCGCAAGACAAACGTGGAGGTTACTTAAAGGTACAGAGTTGAGCCTTCTCAATTGCCTACGTTCTGTAGCAAAAAAGGCAGAAGTTTCAGCTAAACCTCGTCGTGGCATCGCTTGACACTGTGGCATCCATGTCGCCGCTTCATTTAGCGCTAATTAAACTCCGTCGGTGCCAAAAGGTAGAACTCAAACTATGCCGCAATGTTACTATGTGAAACGGAACTTTGTCTGTGAGGTACTGTACCTATGTGTTTTAATTGTTATAACTCTGTATAGTAGTGAAGTCTGTTACTAGTTGTTTATTGCAGCATTGCTTTAGAATATTGACTTTTTATGGCATTTTATTATCGTCGTAGCAATTTTTATTTGTACAAATTGCACCAAGGGTGAGGTTAAACAGCGCTTCTCGCTCAAACTGAAAAGGTGATCATTAATTTGTTAGTTCGTGGTGCATCGAAGCTCCTTGATTAATCAGACAACCCATACCAACTGAAAACCATAGTCCTGATGACCTCACGAATAGCTATAACAGTCGTTAGTAGGTAGTCCGAAATTCTTTCACCTGAAGTGGATATTGCCCAATAACTAAGCGTAATACCTACACGGTGAGTCGGTGACCGATATTCGAAATCTAGCCTTTTAATCGTACTTAATTTATTTACGATGAGACTGACCTCTGCCTTCGGAACACCTGTCACCTCAGTTAGAAATTAAACATTTAGAAAACAAGCCTCAGACCAGGTGACAATTATTGTGAAATAGATCGCCAGTTCAAACAGCAGGCTTGTCTGACACCTAATAACCTAAATATTGCGTCCCAGGCGAGCGGTGCGGCGCGGTGGCTTTATTAGAAGCTCGCGTGTTACGTCGCCATATCAAATCAAATATTATTGTGGGGCTAGGAGAGCAGGGAATAGCTGGGATAAGCTGAAGCGGGATACCTGTGTTAAACTCGCCTTTGTACATAGCTGTCCTCACACACTCGCTCTGTTTTTGTAATTATGTGCACAAAACTAATAATAAGAATAAAATGTGAAAAATGTTGGCCAATGTAACATATATAGTCAATATTGTAAGGAAATGTCCATGCGTCTTGTGAAGCTCTCTCAGAAAAAACTTTGCTTTTTAGGGTTCCGTATCCCAAAAGGAAAAACAGAACTCTTATAGGATCACTCGTGTGTCTGTCTGTCCGTCTGTCACAGCCAATTTGCTCCGAATCTAATGTACCGACTAAGTTGAAATTTGGTACATATTATATGTATTTCTGTGACCCAGTCACGGATGTGTAACGTAAATAAATGAATTTTGAATAGGAAAACTTATTTTTTAAATTTTCTTATTTGCTAAGAAAATTAAAAAAAAAAGTTTTTCAAACTGTACCGTGTCAAATGAAAGGGGTTGTTGCGAGAATCTCATTTTTTTATTTTATAATTTTAAAATAAATACATTTAAAGATATTTAAGAAAATTATTTAAAATAGACCCTTATCTCCGAAACAACAGAGCCTAAAATTATTTTGAAAATAATACAGAGAATGGCTCTTGCTCATAGATTACACGAAAACTTATAAGAAGAACATGGTCAATCTCTCAATATTGTGCGTAAAAACATTTGCAGTTGGAATGTATGGGAGAACATGTTTTTCAACTTCAATGTTAAGTTTGCATTTGGGATAATTTCATTCCAACTACGGAACCCTTCATTGTGCTTGGTCCGACACGCACTTGGCCGGGCTTTTTTGCTTGGCTTGACTTGCTATTCGCTACATTTCTTTCTACTTAACTTCTGGCTCCTGACTTCTTTCTGATTGATTAATCTTGTCACTACAATACCAGCAATCTCCATATGTGATAAACCGGTTCGTTACCATAAAGAAGATGATAGATCGTATTGTCTAAGTCGAGGTCATTGGGAGATGGGAGGTAGTAGGTAGGTATGAATGTATGCATAAAAAAAGCTGGCTGTCTGACTTACTGAGCATCAAGTACAATACGTATACGATGTAAAAGTTCGTTCCAAAATTGAATAATCTTTTACCTAAGATAACTCATTACTATTCCTCAGTTTTCATAGCCCCTCAGCCTAGCGTCCACTAGCTATAGGTACAACCAGTAGCGTCCGTTACCCTGAACTGTGACCTTATGGCCCGAGACCTGGCAGTTTTCGCCACATCCACCCCAGTTATAATGAATTACGTAATCACATCGATTTGTTACTCAAAAGGTATAATTTTACTTTACTTTTTGGGTCATTTGTATGTAGGGCTTGCGATCAATTTCTTAGTGTGTAATATTTTGATGTTACGTGAAAATAAATAGGTTCAACTGTTTTCTAGGATCCATAGGCTGGAACTTGAATAAACATCAACACGATGTGCAAGAATGCTTCCTATTTTCTCAACAAATATAAAGAAATATATAAGGTGTAAGGTGTATATAAGATCTGCCGTTCCATACTAAAGGTTTTCTAAACTGTGTGGAACAGCTGTATTTTTAAAGTTAATTTATTGACACCTTTTAAAATACTAATCAATCAGCGATTTAATTATGCGTGATTGCTACAGAAATATTTCGATATTCGCCTTTTAACTTTACGTCTATGTTCAGTAGAGATTCATTCTCTACTGAACATAGAGACAAGCGCTAAGTTAGACATAGCGCTGAAAAATTTTTAAGTTTCAAACTCAATTTCTGAGAGAACAATCGAAATGCAGAAAACTCAGAGCCTTGTATCACGATACAATGTTGGAGACGCCTATGTCAAGCTGTAATTTGTGATTTTAACGCATTGTATATTTTCAAATGTTCCAATAATTGTACTATATTATTCGCAGTGCCTACGGAAATTAAAATCAGAAAAAACCTAACAAAACCTTTTTAATAAACAATACACCTTTTAACAAAACAAAACTCTACAATATTTACTTTTATAACTAATTTAAAATTTGTATAAGGGAAAGTTAATCCATTAAAGTCGTTATTATTTCAATGAAAGCAGTCCGCTGAAGCCTGCGGTAGCCAGAGACTTTAAAAACGCTATTTGTAAAACTTTTACTACCACAATACGACAGGAAAGGCATTTAAAGTGAGCTAGGAGATGTATTTGCTGGAGAAATGTGGTTTTCTTCACCTTGAGTGCATTTTATGTTATTATGGTACCGAGAGTATTAGAAATAATATTTGCTTCAACTGCAGAGATATGATTAAATAATACAACTTTCATGAAAACGAAACACGAGCATTCAGCATCATGCTTGCTAACTGTGCGATTTCAGATCGTAAAAGTCCACTTTCTTTGTTATGCTCTCTTTTGCATTTAAAAGTAGGTATACCTAAGTCACACCACAGAAACTGAACGTTAATTTCCCGTCTACCTAATTCTGGCTAACTTTTATTTTACCGAGTTAAAGGTTTGGGACGACAGGCAGACATCGTTTGCTAAGATTATTGGGATTATTGGAGTGTGGAATTCTAAAAACCGATATACAAAATGTAAGCACTCAGAACCTCATATCAATCTTTCAATTTATTCAGATGACGTAGCTAGCAACAACAAAATATCGGAAAGCCATTTTTGTCCCCGATATCGATTCACGCCCATTAGCAATCCACAGGCGTCACATAATGACTTATAGCAGTTTGCGGTTCCCCCATTTTTTCGGAAACCATAAATTTTCTTAATCGCGTTTTTAGGGTTTTGGGTACAAGTTTTTTTAGGTAATTAATTAATATTGAAGCGGTTTGGCTCGTGATAAAGATGATGATACAAAGAGGTTATTTGGATTCTTTAAGCACAGTCAGGTCTGCCAGCAGTATTGCGGCGATAAGTCCCCTCTTTGAGGAGTGGCTAGAGAGGCGTCACGGCGTCCTCACCGGACACGGTTGTTTCGGGAGAGTCCTGTTTCGTATCAGGCGGGAGGAAACGCCCGGGTGTCATCACTGCGTGGATCGCCTGGAGGACACGGTTGAGCATATGGTAGAGGTCTGCCCGGCTTGGGCAGAGCATCGCCGTGTCCTCGTGGAGGCGATCGGTGGCGGGGATCTCTCGCCATGGTACGGAGCGAGAGGGCATGGGAGGCCGTCACTTCCTTCTGCGAAGCAGTAATGCTCGCGAAGGAGGAGGTAGAACGCGTGAGGGAGAGGCAAATTTCGCACCCTCACGCCCCTAGCCGCCGCAGGAGACGCCCTGGGCGTCGGGAATCGCAGGCCGATTCCCGGCCACCGTAGGCGCGGGCTTGCGGACGGTGAGCAATGGGTAGCTCGCCGTCCGATAAGGACCAGGCCCGGGTCGACGGTGCGTTGTGTTCCACGCGCGCCTCAAAGAGATGTCAGCAAGTGAAGGGGTCCGATAGGACCGATGCCTGCCGGGTTTGCGGAAAAGTCCGAACGGGATACCGTGGCCCCTGGCAACGTACAGGCAACTGAAGGAACACGGGTGGATTTTAGTCAGTCAGAGTCTGGCACGCCCAGTCTGACTAAGTTTTTATGCAATTAAGTATTTGATAATAGTGTATTATGCAATTAGTGAATAAATGATGGATTTAAAGCGAGGGCCATAGATGAATCACTCGCGTCGCTCAGAATTCTGAGCGACGCGATTGATTCATGGCTCTCGATATAAATCCATTTTATTCAAGAGTTGCATACTATACTTTATACCATGACTACGAGAAAAAGAAATATTTAAGCGAAAATAGACATTTAATGAAGAAAAAAGGAAGGTTAAATTACTTAATTAAAATGCACATTACAATTTTAACAATTTGTGTTCGTACAACTTACAGTATTCAAAACAGTGCCAATTTACTAATGACAGCAAAGAACTCAAAATAGTTTTTATTCTAATGATAAACTCCTTGTCGAAAATGTCGACCAATCAAATCTCGAGGAATTATTTGCACAAGGAGTTTGTATCGAGTATTTTTTCGCAAGGAGGTTGTATTGAGGTCGAATATATTGGTGTGTTCTAAATTCAAACACCAAAATAGTGATTAAAAGTGTTTTTTATTCACTGTTTTCAGTGAATAAAATAAGCTTTGTAGAGGGGGAGTGGTTTAAACATAGTTATCTGGGGTGAATTAAATTGCCTTCACGAGTGACTACCTGTATTTTAATGTACGTTCAGCACTCCCTGCGGGGTAACTGCGTAACACGCATAAAATAGCACTCAATCGCAATGAATGCCTTTCGTTTTGACGTTTTGAGTTCAGTCATATTCATTGTGTTATTTACGTTGTTGACAGACGATTTTTTCAAACCTATGAAGCAATGGATTATTTCCTTCATATCCTTAAATTGTGATTGAAAGTGACCGACTAGCTAATATTTCTACCACACCATGAGCTGTTCACATATTAATAGTAATTCATGGTAATAAGTTGCCCAGTGGTTCGGGCCCTGCGTCTCATGCAAGAGGTTGTGGGTCAAATCCAGGCAGGCAGTATCAATGTGAATTTTTAAATTTATAATATGTACTTCTTGACGTTATTTTGGACATTATTTACAGTGGTGAAGAAGAACATCGTGAGGAAATCCGTCTTGAGCAAACGTGGTGATCAAGGCTCGTGCCTCCCTGTATGAGAAATTTCGTTTGCCCTGCAGTAGAAAAATAATAGGCTGGTATTATTTTCATTATTACGAGAGAAGGAAAAATAGAACGTAATTTAACGTGTACTTTGCCTTTTGTTTTTGTATTTATTTGAATAGTTAGTTTTTTAATTTAATACTTATTGTAAATAGTTAATTTTGTTATAATATTGTAAACCTATTATTTAACTTCAGCCACTAAACCCGTAAAGCTTTTCCCTAGGTATATATCAAATTATAAAGTTACAAATCAAACATACTTTAAACTCTTAACAGTATCAGTTCTCTTCCTGAATTTAAAGTCCACAGTTAATTTAAGGAGCTTAACGAACCCGATCTATTTTCCACTTGTTAAATATTTAACACCCAACGCCTTTAAATATCGCTATTGTTAACTCGTGTTTATTTTATGTTTTAATTAAGAGAAGAGATGGTTAAAAAGTTTGTTACTTTGACTATTTGTTCATGGGGACGTAGTTATTAAAATTTTCAGTAGCTACCTACCTAACTGTCGATCAGTCTTGAAAAAAGTTAAATATTTTACACAGGTAAGTTTTGCAGAAAAACTAATTGCTTTTTAATGCTTTAAGGGCTGGATAGCTTGTACCAGAAGTGGTCATCTTATTAGTGGTTCAGCAGCTTCAATATCATCAGTATTGTGCCGGAATATAGCAGTTCGTCGTGGACTGTCGTGATCGTGGTACGACGACGGCTCCCCTGAATTCCTCTGTCATCAGAAGACAGCCGCTACGCAACTATCGATGCGACGCTCCACTAGAATGACTGTCACCAGCCAGTATCACACTTATCGACCTTTTCGGTAATTTCAGTAACTTTGTAACATTACTAGACGTCATCCTTTTAACCAACCTACAGAGTACAGTATCAATACTGAAGTAAATAATAAGAATATTATGCTAATATTTATTTATTTATTTTATTATTTATGTACACACAGAAAAATTGATACAGATAAGACATAATCATAATTATGAGTACAAAGGTACTGCTTATTTCTTAAGAAATTTCTTCCAGCAGACCTGCGATAGGAGAAATGAGAAAGAAATGTAGACAATAGTGTGTGAGAACAAGAAGAGAAAAATACAAATATGCGAAGTCTTAAACTAAAATATTGAAATAAACCTACACGTATAAAGTAATAAATTAATATATACTTAAATAAATACATAGAGCTTAAATATATAAACATACATACTATAGGTATATAAATACTCCCAGTTGAGAGGAAAGGTAATGCTCTTTTACTCGATATTTGAATTGTGAAACAGTTTTTAAATCACGAATGCTAGACGGAAGTGAGTTCCACAACCTTACTGCATGGACAGAGAAGGAAAAGGAATAGTAGCTTGTTTTATGAGGATGAGATTTAAGGAGGGATCTAAGGTGTGATCTACTTATGACAAAAACTGTACTGTACTGAGTGATGGCTGATGGATGTATTGAAGAAAACATGCTACGTCGAGTAATTTGGTATACAGACATGCGAATTCTAATCACGATCGAACTGTAATTTGGGAATTTCCTTAAAAAATCCCAATCACCTCTGGCGAAGGCTACGCAATTTTTTTTTTTTTTTTAAACACGTTGCCCCACACTAGGAATTTCTCCTGTGTCGTGGGTGCGTTTACAAACATTTATACTCACATACACAAACAGCCAGACCCGGAACAACCACTTGCAGGTCATACAAATATTTGTTCCGTACGGGAATCGAACCCGCGACACGCAGCGCAGCAGTCAATCGCTTAACCACTGCGCCAACCGTGTCGTCAAAATCTTATCTCTCAAATCTAACCTACACACATAACGAACCGTATTTTTTGTAGGTACATTCTGGTACATTGCTTGGACCTTCAGCATCATTTATAATTTGGACAATAAACTACAAATTACACACACACTGTAAGTCGTGTCTTATTTCTATGATTTACGACCGAACCCCGGTTTATTTCATTTTGTACGGGACCTTTCTCCCCAAGTTGTAAAGACCATCTGTTGACAACAATTGTTGTTGTTGTTTAGAAAAAATAAACCTTAATATTGCTCTGTCTAACTTTTGAATTGTTTTCTTGCTTGAATTGAAAAGATCTTGCAGAAATACAAAAGTTTTGTAGATACTTGCTTCTCTTATTGCTGCTGCAAAAACAGTTTACTTGGTATGTACGGGTGTCTAGCTTAACGTGGAAAAAATCGCTCTGTGTTTAAAATATCTTTAAAAATACTATAAGTGTACAAAAGTAAACAAAAGTTTGTGAACGGATACAGAAATAACCAATAAGTTAGTGATAGTGTTATCTCCGAGTTTTGTACACAAACTATAAAGTCACAACGAAAACAGTACCATAAAACAATAACAACAAAACAAAGTGACAATCCTCAATAAACCTTAAAATTAATATCCATTACACATTCTGTGATTCAAATATTTAATAATAAGTGTATAAAAAACCATAACAACAAAGACAAAGTGAAAAAGTGTTTAAAAAGTGAAAAAGTGATTCATAAAAACATTTAAACTTCAACCGTCACCAAGAAAAAGTAATTTTGAATTATTAACTGTCGCAAAAAGCAATTAAGACTTTGCCGCAACTACTCAAAAAATTCAATGAGTCCTCGAAATACATAGTTGGTCTAGTGGCTAAGACAGCTACCTATTTTTTAACAATTTACTTGCGTCGCACAAGAAGTCGCGAGTTCAAATCTCACTCCGAACATAAAATTACTTTTCGAAATTTCGAAGAATTAAATTTGAAAAATACTCAACCAAATTAATAACAATGTCATCAAATAACACCACAATAATTAATAGCAGTAGTCGTCGCAAGGTGGCGCCACTAGTTAGATGCCATACTTGTAAAAATAAAGTTGACATAAAAAGCACTGCTCTGTGTTCTGCTTGTGGAAATAGATTTGAATTTGACTGCGTTGGATACCCAGAACCTACTTATCGACTCAAGGATACAGAAGCGAGGAAAAAATGGAGATGTAGGATTTGTATTAGAAATAAAATGTATGCCAAAGCCGCCGATACGTCATCCAATATTACATTACGGAAAAAACAAATTTTAAAAACCCCGTCGCCTCCAAAACAAATAATAAACACACAGGCAAAACTAGAATGCGAGACATTGAAACGTCTTTCCCCTGTTCAGAAGGGTATACAGTTATTTAGTTCCATACTAACCGACTGTGAAACATCAGACGATGAGTCATATGTTACTCCCAATAGACTTTCAAAGAGTGTTGACAGAACTGTCACTGACTTGGAAACAATCTCAGAAATGAAGGAGATCATAGCTCAACTCACTCATAAACTTGAAAGTACAGAAGAGGAACTGGGAAATATATTATTAGAAAACACCGATCTACGAAAACAAATTGAAAAACTAACAACGGTAAACAAACTCCTTCAGAAAATCGATAGCCCCGCTAAACCAAGATCTACGCCAAAGAAAACTACAAACAGATGTGCAAATAATAAAGAGACCCAAACAGACAACTTAATTAACGTAACTGAAAGCATAAATGATAAGACTAATACAAGTGAGTTATCACAAAAACGTTCTAATACTACTCGAGTATCACCGCCAAGCAGAACCCACCGAAAGCAGACTATTACTATAGATAAACCAAAAATACGTATATTAAGCAGCGAAACTTCAAATATATTATACACCGCTTCAGAGGAAACTAACCTGCGAAACTACGAGATTTGTCACTATCGCAAACCAAAATGTGGATTGCATCAAGTACTTGAGAATATTGACGTAAAAGTTCAAGACTTAACAAGTAAGGACTACTGTATTATTTACATCGGCGAAGAGGATTTTCGAAGAACGCAAAACTATGTAGAACTAGTCATGTTTATTCGAGAAAAATTAGTTGCATTAACCCATACAAATATCATTATTTGTCTACCGACTTATAAATTTAAATTTAATAATAACTATTATGTAAGACAACAAAATTATGGCAATACTCTGTACAATAGTAGAATAGAAACTTTTAATAACATTTTATATATGGATACAAAGACATTTAACTACGCATACCTGTTGGACTCTAATCTAAATCTTTCCTATAACTACGATATGTATAATCAGCGCACGGGCGCACTGAATAGTAATGGCACGGAAGTTGTTATATCAGACCTACAGGATCTTGTCATGACAATAAGCAACCTAAAAAATGAAGATCTCGAAGTAGAGTTTTTACAGTCAGATAAATCAGAAATATCTACGGGCTCACAACCACAAACCAGCCCTAAGTTTTTTCTTTAACAACACATCAACAAACAGTACACAAACACATTCATGCAGTAACATAAACATCCTTTATCAAAACATACAAAGCCTAAAAAATAAACGACATACCTTATAGAAGCAATCACGAACGAACATAGAATAGATGCGCTTTGTTTTACGGAAACATGGATTACAAAAATAAAAAAAGACCTACTAAGTTTGGAGGGATATACTATAGCCGCCAAATACTGCCGCCCAAACTATGCGGGAGGTGGTGTTTGCATATTCTTAAAAGATGGAATTGATTCCAAAGAAAGACGAGATTTAACGGAATTGTCAATTGAATTTATATTTGAAACGTGTGCAGTAGAAATTCCTAAAATGAATCTGTTACTAATAGTTATCTATTGGCCACAAAAAAATAGGGAAACTGACATATTTTATACATCCTTAGAAAAACTGCTGCTTAAAATTAACATAAAAGACAAACATAAAGACATAATTATAGGCGGGGATTTCAACGTAAATATCCTTGAGAAAAATCGCAATTCATTTAATCTTTTAAATACTATGACAAAGTTCAACTTTCGACAACTAGTGACGGAACCTACCAGAGTAACAGCCTCAAGCACCACATGTATTGACCTAATATTTACAAACACACACGACAAATTCCATTTAGAAGTAATAGAGCTTGGACTCTCAGACCACAGAGGAATAGCAATCACTATACCTACCCACGATCCAATAATTAATAAAAAACAAATATTAACTCTAAAAAGGATCTATAACAAACAAAACATAGACGCGTTTAAAAAAGAGCTAGAAAAACTAGAATGGAGTAAAATAATAGACACAAACCAAAATATAAATACTAATTATCTGTCATTTAATAATACCCTACAAAACATATTAAATAAGTGTATACCTAAAAAACCCGTGAAAATTAAAAAGAGATCATCTAAATCATGGCTAACGACTGGACTAAGAGTAGCGTGCAAGCATAAAAGACAACTAAAAGCATTAATTACTACAACTAATAATACTATATTGACAAAATACTATAAGCGTTACGAAAAATTACTTAAGAGAACAGTAGCCCACTCTAAAAAACTAAACTACATAAGAATAATGAGTAAATCGGATAATAAAACTAAAACAATGTGGCAAATAATAAAAGAGCATACAAATAAGAATAACAAAAAGCCAATAAATAACATAAAATTGCGTGTACAGAATACTGTGACAGAAAACGCGACTATCATTGCCAACGCTTTTAATGATTATTTTGTATCAGTAGGAAAAACGGATACCGCAAATGGGAACGCTTGTCCGACTGGCCGTCCTACCTCCTCCCAAAGCGTAAACTCCATTTACCTAAGACCTGTTGACCCTAACGAAATAAAGTTTATTATAAAAAAATTGAAAAACAAGCGAAGTTATGGTCATGACGAGTTACCGCCTATACTTATAAAAACATGCGCTGAAGAATTAACGTTACCGCTAACTTATTTAATAAATCAGTCCCTAGATGAAGGCTCAGTCCCTGACCTGCTGAAAGTATCTATAGTAAAACCGATTTATAAAAAGGGAGACAAGACTGACACAAGTAATTATCGGCCGATAGCCTTGCTACCGACCTTCTCAAAAATATTGGAGACTGCGATGTCAAAAAGACTTTATTCTTATTGCGAAAGATATAAAATATTCAACGATAGCCAGAATGGCTTCAGGAAAAACAGATCCACAACATTAGCAATATTTAAGTATATCCAGGAAGCTTTAAATATAATCAATAACAAACATTATGCAGTAGGTATTTTACTGGATATGAGCAAAGCCTACGACAGAGTTTCATATGAAATTTTACTTAATAAATTATATGCAATAGGTGTTAGAGGTACAGCACACAAGTGGTTCTGCTCGTACCTAGAAAATAGGGAACAATTCGTAGAGGTAGAATATAGCGACACACATACTGGCCAAATAACACGCGTAAGATCCAATAAAGCAAAAATAACAATGTCTATACCACAAGGCAGCGTGCTGGGATGCTTATTATTCCTAGTTTATATTAATGACCTCCCTAAAGAAATTGACGCTCAAAGTATTTTATTTGCTGACGATATCTCTATCATTTTTCCTAACACCAATACAGAAAACTTAAACTTAAGTCTAGACGAGAAGCTCTCCAAAATAATAGCATGGTTAAAAGATCACAACTTAAAATTAAATTTTAACAAAACAAAGCTAATGCAATATAGACCATACCAAAAACGCAAATTAGATATAAACTACTCATACAACAATATAAAGCTGCAATGCATAAACGAGTTTAAACTGTTAGGTCTGAGTATAGACACTAATATAAATTGGAAATCTCATATAGACACATTGGCAAATAGACTAGCCAGCTTTATATATGCCTTGGAGGAGCTTAAAAGAGCTACCGATTTTAAAACTGCTCTAACAGCATACTATGCCTACGCATACTCCTGGCTCAATTATGGAATCGTGGTCTGGGGAAACAGTGTAGACAAAGATAGACTTTTTATTCTACAAAAGAGATGTATACGTATTCTTGCCAATATAGAAAACACAGTAAGCTGCAAGCCATTCTTCGTAAAATTCAAAGTTCTTACACTAACTAGTATCTACATTTTTGAAGTTAGCAAATTTGTAAGAAAACACCAGTCACTGTTCCCACTCACTAAAGACCTTCGCCCACAACATCGCAGTATTAGACGCCAAAACCAACATGAACTAGCTTTACCAAGTTCAAAATTAACTATGTTCCATTCAGGACCTTTAGCCATGTGTGTAAAAATATATAACAAGCTTCCAAATTCAATTAAGGGTATAGAGTACGAAAATAAATTTAAAAACAGTCTCCAAAAATATCTAACAATAAAATCGTATTATACTTTAAAGGAATTCTTAGACGATAAGACAGTAAATTTTGACATTTGAATTCACATCTTTACACAACACACACAACACCTACATTTTTATCTGATTACCTACCTGTTATGTTATTTTATGATTATTATTGTTATTGCTTATTGCTTGATTTTATTTAATTTTATCTTTAATGTTAAGACAATAAATACTATTTTGCTGTGCCCTAACAGGGTCCATAACTGTACTTTAGCTTTAAGCTTCATGTAACATCTTTTATACACATTATGGTACGCAAATAAATGATTATGATTATGATTATTATGATTAAGTTATAAAAATACAATGTTAAGGAATAGTCGACCATTCACAAGGTCACTTAAAAGTTATCACAGTTATTAAACACACATTTAACTTAATCTTCTTAATTTTTATAATAAAATATTCACAAATATATTAAATTGATACGTAAAATAAACACTGTATACGCGCACTTGTCTTTCCACGTTGAAAGACAAGAATATAAAAACTTCTTTTTTTTAATGGTTTTTTTTTTGCATGTTTGCAAGCTAAGTGTTAGGAAGCTATATTATTGCGGGTTAACGGGAACGCCTTTCATATAATGGTTGAAATATAAGCGGCTAACAACGGAATACCATCAGTACCAACCACTTCGTCTATGCAATTGGCATGCATAATTAACCCATCCAGAATGCACAATCGCGTATAGAATCTACAGCAAAGAATACAACAACACTACTACTACGACTATACCGCATTAATTCCGTCAATTCGCTAGCCTACAATAAAAAACGTTTTTTACAAAAAATACAACCGGCTGCCAAAAAAAAATACAAAGTGAAAAATAACTTAAATTTCGGAAATCGGTGTCTTTGGTTTTGTATTTTTGTTATTTGCCACCGACTTCCGAAATTTTTATTTCTCGCTTTTTAGTGGGTCAGTTACAATAGCCTAATGTTAACTGCTCATCACCGTTTACAAATAATTGGTTTTCTCGATGCAGGGACGTTAATCGTTGAGGAGTTCTCCTGGTACTTCACCATCAGCTCCACTTCTCCAAATGCGTTGTAAAGAGCATAAATTACTTATTATTGAGTAGTTCCGGCAGCCATCTGTGGTCTTCATCATCAGTTCCACTTCACCAAACAGTGGTTCCCGAGATCAACTGCACGAGTTACTATAAAAAATATCCAAATCGATATAGCCTATAATATCTGAAGAGTTTTCTCAATTTTCCCAGGATCCCATCATCAGATCTAAAAAATGAGGACCACCTCGGAAATATACCCTTTTCAATAAAAAAAGAAATTTGCAAATCTGTCTATATATAACGGAGTTATGCCTGAGCATACATCAAAATATATATATAAATATAAAAATCCGAATCGATAACCTCCTCCTTTTAGAAATAGGTCATAATAAAAAATAAAATGTAACTAGGCTTTAAAGTCCTTCATCATATATTATTATACTGTTTATAACGTTCATCTACCACTGTTGTAATGTACCTATATATCTACCATCTATGTATGTAAATCATGAATTATGAGCATACCGCATCGAACCCCGCCAGCACGTTATTAGGCAAATATCTGGAAGTACAACACTGAAGAATGGCATACAAGTTTATTATGAGCTCAACTTTGACGTCACTACACTCATAACGTGACCTTTTTATATTATATTGATGTAGAAGTTAAAAGTGAGAGACTCAGATTAAGCTACACTTGCCGCGATCGATGTTAAGCCGTTGATCCTGGCCGTCATTCTTGGATCTTTGACAGTCGTTACGGTTCGTCAGAAGCCCGAAAGTCTGACAACCAGTCTTACCAAGGGGCATCGTATTACCCTGTAACTGGGTTGTGGAGGCCAGGTAGACAGTCCTTCCATGAAATATACTGGTATTCTGCTGCATCCTGTTAGACTGAAAGCATAGTTGGCACACGAACATAGTTATGATAAGGCTAGGCAGACGATGGTTGATGTAGAAGTTAAAAGGATAACATAAGGTTCTACCTGTCTGCCGCCAAGCAGCGTTGCTGTGTTCCCGTTAAAGTCGTACCAGTGTAATTACTGGTACCATGAGACAGTTCAGCGTTGTCTCTGAGATGGCCGCGCATCTTCGATGGCTCTAGTTTTGCAGATGCCCCACAAGCGACGACAGCCACTTATCATCAGATAAACTGCCATATTGTTTTGCCACGCAATAAAGAAGTTGTTGTGTCCAGTGTCCACATATAACTAAATTACCAGTTCCCGCCTAGCTTTAAAAAAATGCATTTTTCATAAGTTCAAAAGTCTTAATATAAACTGACCTACACTACGAAGTTTTATCATTTATAATTGCAACTCCAAGGTCTATAAAATAAAACTATGGAAGTGCACAAAGCGGAGTGTGTAGAGCTTCTGAATACTTGATATGACGTCACAGGAGAGCTGACGAGAGCACGGCTTACATTCCCAGAAATATTACTGAGTAAATGCAGGAAGATACATTTGGATATTATTCATTGCAGCTTCCGTACTGAAGTAGGTTAAAAAAATATCTTTCTTTGGGTTTTGGGACCAATGCTAAACCTCAAATTAAATCTGTGAGGGTTTAAAAAAGTAACCAGGGTTTAGATTAACACTGGGTTTGAGGGCAGTAACAAGGTCAGAAATGGAGTAAGCAGGTATGGTAAGGTTTTGGTTAGTGCTAAATTGTCTTCACTCGAATCTGAAATAATTCACGAAACTAGAATTCATATATTTTACATTTGATTATGTGTCTTCTCAAAATCTTAAATTCATCCACTGACAAACAACGCACAGCCAGCCGCTTGCTTGTTTGTCTTATTAATTGTACTTATATTTATATATAATTAGGTGTATTTATTATATTTATAGTTTTTAATAGGTATATATTTATATTTAAATATTAAAAAAAACAATTCTCGCTATTGCACCTACCACTGTTTGTCTCTGCATCACCCGAAGGTTGACTGGTAGAAAATGCCCATGGCATTAAGTCCGCCTCTGTACTTTTGTGTGCTTGAAGTATTAAATAAATAAATAACCGCTAGGCGCTTAAGGCTGTGCTCTAGAAGCATGAAATGTTGCACAAGAGTTGCTTATAACTAAGGTGAGCACTAAGGAAGGGTTTTTGAAAATTCATACCTGAAGGCGTAAAATAGGGTATAAAAAGCCCATCGGGCACACGACTTGTTCTACAATAAAGTAATATTATAGAGTTCGCCCGCGTTTATGAAAACCGCTAAGTACATTCCAACGCTTTTTTTTACATTACTGGCATTACCTAGAACACGATCTTTAAAACCATGTATTCGATCTACAAACATGAACAATAAATTTCAGGAACCGACAGAATTTACACAACATTATTGGTGGAAAAAATTTAATTTTAATGCAGACGCATTTAGACGAAAGTCCTAAAAACTTAGTAAGAAGGCAACTCGTCTAGGTTTAATGGATGCGATATTCCGGGAATGCAATTTTGTATTTTATCACAGCAAGGAGCACACTTCTTAACTGTGGGACTTGGAGACTAATAAACTTAGTCTATACATATTATAAAATAAAAACGAAGAATTTTGTCTGGATGTATGGTTGCTTCGGATGAAATTTGGCACACAGATAGTTTATAACCTGGATTAACACATAGGTTACGGTTTATCCCGGTAGTACATTCCCGGGATAATTTCCGACCTCCACGCGGGTGAGGCTGTGCGTAAAAGCTAGTCTAAACTAATATTATAAAGAGAAAAGATTTGATTTTTTGTAAGTTTGTACGTTTGTTTGTTTGTTTGTTACGCTTTCACACTAAAACGGCTGAACGGTTTCGGATGAAATCTGGCACATGGGGAGACCATGACTTTGATTAGGATATATGATACTTTTTATCCCGATATTCTCACGGGATCGAGACTTATGCGGGTGAAACCGCGGGGCGCAGCTATTTTATATAATAGAAATATTATTATAGATAGCTTAAGAATATAATATGAAAAGTCTTGTTAAAAGTCGAGGAAGAAATTGTAAATAATAACTCGAAATATTGAGAAAACTGAGGGAGAGTTCTATCGTCTCTGTTTTGAACTTGTAGTTTTACAGTTGAACGGCAGTGACAGGAATAACGCTTAGCCTAAGTAGGTGCTACGTCACATTTATACAGCCAAGCTCAGTTTCCTTCCTCTAGTTTTCAGCCCTTGCTACCAGTCGGAACAAGAACATATCAATCAACAAAGCCCATCTAAGGGCCGCGGACCCCTACATTAATCATTAGCGATAAGCACCACGTTGGACAGATGACTTGGTAATCTCAATTTATAGTTGTACAAGTTTTTGGCCTCGCACAGGTCGTTATTTTTTTGTTAGTTTTTTTTTTTTATATACTTAAGCTCTCTTTTTATTTTATTTTTTATATTATTTTGTTTTTATTTTTTTTTACTATTTGTATTTCCTGTGCGTGTCCCAAATAAAATAATTTTCTTTCTTTCTTTCTTTCTTTCTTTCTTTCTTTTTACAAGTCGCATACCGTCGAGAAATATCTCTCAGCCATTCATCCTCACGCTGTTTTCCAAGCCAAGTCAGAGGCCCATAAAAACTTTGACACCAGGTTAGTCACTAACCACACGAAAAAGAAGAAAGACCAGTATCTTTAGGTGCGTGGCCAAAATTGGAACTAACGCCGCCATCTGTGATTTTTAATATAATACAAATTCACGAAACAATTTCACAAATGTTTTCAAACAACGGTGCCTTGTGAATGTCCTTCAAGTGCGAAAAGATCCTTGTAACACAGTGATATCGTTGACAACAAACAGGAAGACACCGTTAAAGTCAACAGGACAATTGTTTTATTTTAATGAAAAGAACGAACTACTAACAAAACTTACCTAAAACACTCAAACCTAAAACTATCAAGAGCAACATTTCTAATCCCATATAGCTGTAAACCTCAACTGTGATAGCGGCTAGCCCGATTCCAGACCATTACTTTCGAAGTAATGGAGTAGTGAGTCGAAGTACACTGTAGTAATGTGGCTCAGCTTACTGCACATACGTGTATTGACGATATTTACTCGCTTTTATATCCTTTGGCGTTACGACGAACACATATAACACAATGTTAGATTTGTACACAAAATTTACTTGTATAATAACCTCTTTCTGATGCAGTGGGGTAAATAGAAAGCAGACTTTAATAAATTCCAACACCAGCATTGAAAGTTTAAGAATTGTGGAAAGGGATTTTAACTACGAAATCTTAATACTACGTGGCCTACGCCGTAGCACGGCGCGTAGCATTGCGAGGCCTACGAAGCTACGAAGCGAGATTACCACTGTTTTTGTGAACTATGGGAATTTTGTGTAGGTATTGAATTAAACTGTAATTCTACAAGTAATTAACTAAAACAGATTCTAACGGCGATCAAAGTCTAAGCAAACGTCAAAAAGATTTTTATTTATTGACCATTAAAAATCAAACATATTCGGCATATAAACATTTCGGAATAAATCGCAAGTTTCGTGAACTAAACTGTACGCAGAAGTTTACCTCCTTTGTGATCAAAGTAAGGATCTCATGCACATGTAAGTTTTTCACATAAATCTCTCGAATAGTTCCTACCTATAGTACGAATGCGGAAGGTCTTATACGGTGCCTCACAAGTTTTGACTTCGAAAACTCATTAGGAATTGTAAAGAGGTTCACTATCGCGTTTGGCTGTATATACGATAATGGTAAATCTATTAAATTCCATAACAATAATCAAGGTGTGTTATCTCCGCCGACCTCCTTAGCGGCGTCAGCGTCGTTTGTTACGCTGACGACACGTTGGTCCTGGCGCAGGGGAGGTCGCACCAGGCGGCGGCCGAACTAGCGACACACGGGGTTGCGACAATCGTGGACAGGATCCGGCAATTGGGACTCGAGGTGGCCCTGCACAAGTCCGAGGCCATGTGTTTTCATGGTCCTCGGAACGCGCCACCGTCGGGTTCCCAAATAACGGTAGGAGGAGTTCACATCGGCGTCGAGTCGACGATGAAGTACCTAGGACTCGTCCTCGACAGCCGGTGGAACTTCGTGGAGCACTTCCGACGTTTGGCTCCCAGACTGGAGCGGGCCGGGGCTGCTTTGAAGCGGCTCCTGCCCAATCTAGGAGGTCCAAACGCCTCCTGCCGGAGGCTATACGCGGGGGTCGTGCGGTCCATGGCCCTTTACGGGGCACCGGTTTGGGCGCGTTCATTGAGGCGGCGGCCAGCCCGCCGGTTGAACGCGTCCCAGAGGGTCATGGCCACCCGGCTGGTTCGGGGATACCGCACGGTCTCCGGTGAGGCGGCGAGCCTCCTTGCCGGATTACCGCCATGGGATCTGGAGGCAAAAGTCCTCGCGCACATTTGGGAGTGGCGCGAGGAGGCGAAACGCCGGGGCGTAACTCCGCTGCCGCGAGAAATCGCGGCACAGCGGACAGAGCTCCGGCGAGATCTCATGGCGTCATGGAGAGTGCGATTGTCGCAACCCAGTGCTGGGCACGCCACTATTGCGGCGATAAGTCCCCTCTTTGAGGAGTGGCTAGAGAGGCGCCACGGCGTCCTCACCTTCCGCCTGACGCAGGTCCTCACCGGACATGGTTGTTTCGGGAGGTTCCTGTTTCGTATCAGGCGGGAGGAAACGCCCGGGTGTCATCACTGCGTGGATCGCCCGGAGGACACGGTTGAGCATACGGTGGAGGTCTGTCCGGCTTGGGCAGAGCATCGCCGTGTCCTCGTGGAGGCGATCGGCGGCGGGGATCTCTCGCGTCCGGCCCTAGTCCAGGCCATGGTACGGAGCGAGAGGGCATGGGAGGCCGTCACCTCCTTCTGCGAAGCAGTAATGCTCGCGAAGGAGGAGGCAGAACGCGTGAGGGAGAGGCAAATTTCGCGCCCTCACGCCCCTAGCCGCCGCAGGAGACGCCCTGGGCGTCGGGAATCGCAGGCCGATTCCCGGCCACCGTAGGCGCGGGCTTGCGGACGGTGAGCAATGGGTAGCTCGCCGTCCGATAAGGACCAGGCCCGGGTCGACGGCGCGTTGTGTTCCACGCGCGCCTCAAAGAGATATCAGCACAACGGAAGGGGTCCGATAGGACCGATGCCTGCCGGGGTTGCGGGAAAGTCCGAAAGGGATACCGTGGCCCCTGGCAATGTACAGGCAACGGAAGGAACACGGGTGGGTTTTAGTCAGTAAGAGTCTGACACGCCCAGTCTGACTAAGTTTTTATGCAATTAAGTATTTGATAATTTCCCGCTCCACCCAGAGCGGGAGAAGTTATTTGATAATTTCCCACCCAAAAATTTTTTTTCTATATCAGTTACGTTTCTGTAAAGGAAATTAACGGTACTCATCTACAGCTTCTACAGGAATAACTCATTTGTTTAACTATATTATGTACAAACAAATCACTGAACCTCACTTGATGTCCGTACGTATTTTTCGGGTGACTACTGAAAACCAGCGCTGTGCTGTGGCACAGCATTATACTGGGTGGAAGCCTTCTTGTCACAGTCATGACGTGCAGCTGCCGACTATTTCAGTTATGTTTATATTAATATTTATATTATTGAACTATTTTTTTTTCTGCCTACCTACTCTTGTCTTTTTGTATGCACGTGTTTCTGTGACAAATAAACCTATTTTTTACTTCTTTTTGTCTAACTATTTCACTTTGAAGATGAAGCCATTAAATAAACGTCAAAACTTCTTAAAATTGTGTTCTTGGACTCACTTAATTGACATTAAAATAACAAGGACAAATAGTACTTAGAAACCCTTTTCAAATATTTTTTTTTCTCTAGTGATTATGTATTTTTCCCATCAAAACACCTTTCAGCCGTAAATAATACATTAAATCGACATCCCCTGCCGTTCTTAGGGTCCCGTACTCGAAGGGGGCCAAACGGACCCTATTACTAAGCCCCCGCTGGCCGTCCGTCCGTCTGTCTGCGAGCTGTATCTCATGAACCGTAATAGGTAGACAGTTAAAATTTTCACAGATTGTATATTTTACGCTTTAACAATTACTAAAATAATAAAAATTAAAGTGGGTCCCCATACAATACATTTTTGATTATGTAGAAAAAAAATCGTTATGTGGAATGTCATTGTGTCTAAATCTTATCGAATAGAGTATATAATATATTTTTAATTAAATTAATTAAAAAATTTAATCTTCAAAAATTTATAAATGGGGGGCGGTAAAAGTTTACAGTTTTAGACCATTTTTATACTAGCTCTATCGCAACAACTACACAAGTTACGAACTTGAAACTTGTGAATATCACGTACCACTGTATTTAATCAACCAATATTAAAAACACCGATTCATAAGGTATTTTATTTAAATATGAGTTATTTTCTGCAACTGCAAAAATAACTTTGTAATTCACAGCATCATTATGAAATACAAATTTATCTTTGCGATTTTTAAAGATGAAAAATATTCTTCGTTTCGTGTTTTCATTTATTTGCTAAATATTAAACGGTGGTACGGAACCCTTCATGTGCGAGGCCGTCTCGCACTTGGCCGGTTTTTCTCTCTAATGAAGCGAGGTCCGGTAAATTCGCAAGTCGACACCTTGACAAAGGGACACCGCTCCACCGCTCCACGGCACACGTGTTATCTATTATCTCTAAAGGTCAGCCGCCATGGGGGAGGAGGGGGGAGAACCAAAAGACATCGATTCATTGTACGGTTGGTGACAGAAATCGAGAATATGTTTTTGGAAATACTTTGAAGCTAATTTTGCATATAAGTTGCTTAGCATAGTATGAACTTCTAAGGGTTTTTGTTCGTAATAATAAAAACGTATTTATTCAATGTTGATTAAAATAAGTGGTTTTTCTACGTTATAGGTAATATAGTCATGTTTATTCCTGTTGCCATCGACCTATTTTTTTAACAACGCTATGGCCCTCCCGCGGCGCTTTTTATTACAATTACGGCTACTTACTTATTAATATACTTAATTAGGTTCTTATTGTTTCTGAAATATATAAATTAATAATCAATATTTAAGCCACTATGTTTGCTTCTGTCGTAATAATAAAACTTTTATTGAATGTCGAATCGAATAGGCCAATATCGTGCTGTGTTATATACCTATGCAGTAAACGGTTTAAAACTTAAAGTGAGCTGTGTAAGTGACTGCACCTACGCCATGGTACGGGTGTGGCCATGGCGGCCTGTACAGTTTCAACCTTCAAGCTTGGGGTTGAATAACATTCGTGAGACAAATATATATAAATAGAGGTAGTTTTATAACTATAAGCGTAATTACTATATGGTGCGATGATTTACGTAACATAAAAATGGTTTCGAACATAATATATATCTATGTTTGGCGTTGCTGAATTCGTAGTGAGATAAGCTGAAGTCCAAAGTGATTATTGGCAGAACATGGAAAACACTAATTAAATGACAATTTCGATTATTAATGGATTTTTAGGACTGAAACATTTGAATTGTATGAAGGGAGTTTTCCAACATTTGTCTTGGAGTACAATTGGATTCATTTCTTTGAGTAAAACTAGTCTAATAATGAGCTAAGAATAAATTTAAAAAATCAAATCTTCGGTTACTCTCGCATGCTAGAAGTTATAACAATAAATCCTACCCAGCAAACTAATAGCAATAGAAATAAATAGGTAACTCAAAACAGAAAATTTTCCTAAAAACTGATTCCGGTAGAAAAATAAGACGCATGTTTCATTTGGGTAGTCGTGTAGGTACAAATACAGATGACCTCCTTTAAGAGGTCAATTCAAAACAAAATCCTTGCACTTCCTTCACGAAGAAAAGGTTGGATTTACGTCCGTGCCCTTTACCACTTACCCTACGACCTACTTCAAAGGCCGTTGACCCCGCAAGGTCGCCAGCTGATCGATGACGCCGTGCGCCACCCTTCAAGCATGGCGTGCCTACCTAGATACAGAGTGTGTTGGGGTAAGTTTGGCGCTGGGATAAGAACATAAGAATCAAATTCCCGAATAATTTAACAATATTTTTGAATCTTGTGTCCTGTGCCATTTTATTCTGCCCCGACGGAGATCAGGGCATTTTTTTCTTTTCTAATGAAATTGCGCGGTAATTGATTCGTGCGGGGGTTATTACAGCGACAAAATTACTCCAATATACCTTACGTCACCTTTCTTCGTAGATTTAGAATGTAGATAAAAAATGGTAGAATTATAGAGGTTATGTAATAAGTGCGCTAGTTTTGAAGGTGGTCTAATATTAGTTGCTGCGGAACGGAATGTTCTAGCTTGAAATAATTTGTCATGAAAGTGGGGTGTGTGTGACCGTTTTGGAAACGTGAGTGGTACTGATGAGTTTATTTCCCGTGGGTTGTGAAGTAAAATTCGGCTAATGATGTGTCATTTTACAACTTTCTAGTTTAGTCTGATTAATAAGTAGGTAACCAAAAAACATGGTTTTAACCATTGATCTAATGGTTTTATTAGGATATGGTTTTAATAGTCTAGGAATTGTAGATTACGTAGGTAACTACCCTATATTATTATAATGATGCTTCAAATTTCATGGAAATGTGACGAGCTTACAATATTACGATAAGACAAATAAAAAAAACAAAAACCAACAATCCACTAAAACAAACATGGACGGAAATCCTTCCTAATTTAAACTTTATCCGCGAATCGTGACAATTCATTTGGGCCCGGCCGAACGGCAAGCAAACAAGCAATAACGTTGCGATAACCGTAAAATTCCGATAAAAACCGTTCTTTACTCTTTACTACGCAACAAAACCGTTTGTATTCCAGTTTTGCCAGTATTAACCAATTACATTTATATAATGTTCGAGGTTTGGCGCTATTTGGTTATATTATAATGACTCGCTTCCTTGTTTTGAATGTTTAGATACCTAAGGGAGGGAAACTAGCCATTCAAAATGTTTGTAAGTCTACTAAAATAACATTTTCATACTGAATCGAATTTAAAATGTAGATATATATATGACTTTAGGTACTCAGGCCTCCATATCAGGTAAAGCTAATATAAGTAGGTACTCGTACATACGTAAGTACCTACTAGGTACTTTTCGCTAAAGTAAATACAAGTTCAAAGAAAATACTTAATAAATGATGTAAATCATCAAACCGATTTCCTCTTGGTGATAACTAAACGGAAATTGCGTCTATCTTGTAGAATTTTTTCGACAGACTTTATCAGTATACAACGAAATAACTCCCCCAAGGCTTGTCAAAAATTTTGTGAAAATAAACCATTAGAAATAATAAAAACTTTTCAAAGTATAAAAAGAAAGATAATGCAGATAATACAACTCAACTCTGAAGTATTTTAATTGAAACTTGTAACTCTGTGGGTAACTGTAAAGAAAACGCTAAGTTTCTTACTGCTTATCATTATTCGTCTCACTATCACGCTTGTTTTTTAAACCGTTTGAAAGAAAAGGAGAGATAATAAAACTTAGGATTTAGGATTTTTCGGCTTTGGCTTAAAGCTAAGTAGAATCTGAAGTAGGATCAATGAGCATACATATATTACCTACGGCGAAAAGGGAAAAAAAATGTGATTGATCTGGTCCAACATGTCTAGCTGGTACTTATCATTATTTTTAAATTATTGATAGCTTAATACCGGCGCAGTGGTAACGGCCACGACTTACGAGTTGTATATCGTAGGTTCGAACCCAGATAGGCGCTTTACTTTGTGTTAATTGTTTCATCACCACTCTGCTCTTAAAATGTTGAAGGAAAACATCGTGAGGAAACCGGCTTGTCTTAGAACCAAAAATTCGAAGACATGTGAAATCTACCAATTGCGCTAGGTCCGTGTAGTGGATTACGGCCCACTCCCTCGCACCGAGAGGAGGGCTGTGGCCCAGCAGTGGGGACATTATTATAGGGTGATTATGACAAATAAAAGCTCTGAACTCTGAACTCTATGCTAGCTTAGCTCTGTTAAAGTGAGATTCAAAAAGTGAGGGCCCAAAAAAGTTACGTCTAAATGTTAATGAAGACCATCTATTTATGTATTACATTAGGGAAAACAAACAGTAGTATATTAAACATAAACAGAAAAAAATTAAACTTAACAAATATACTACCCACAACATTTTCCACAGATTTTTACTATTAAATAGTAAAAACAAGCTGTTAAAAAAAGTTTACTGTATCAGGGCTAGCTTAATAAAAAAGAAATTAAAGAGTAAAAAAACAAAAACAATATTCAATAGAAAATGTAACAAACACAAAAAAAAACATGCGTGATGATCATACAGGAATTAACAATAGCCAATTAATAATTATACCTAAGTACATTGCGTAAAACCTATGGAGCCTACTGCCGTTCCTTTAGTATCTCAATTATATCCCTTTTAAATTGATGTCTGCTTAGGATCTATAAGAAAAGTCATTGTTAGACTGAGACAAGTAGCAGTAGACTGTAGAGTCCTAAAGGGTCCTCGTGGCGGTAAGATGGTCAACTTAGGCACAAGAACACTTCACCACACTCATATTTTTACGACAAAAACGCTAACAAAACTGTTCCAAGCCTCCTATACTGAAGTTTATGTTGTTTTCTTACGCCACCTCAGGTGGAACGCCTCTTTAATATTCCTGAAAATGCACATAAAACTTTACGATTGCGTGCGGGACCTGATGAATACTTATTCTGTGATTACTGTGGTGTACTATTGTGGTAGAAATTTTGTCAACAAATTCTTTCCTCAATGTATCATACGAACCTTAATTTCGTTACAGTTTATTTTAGAGTATCGCTACACTGTCAGAGCACGATTCCGGTACGTATGGACACACTTGCAACATGAAATATTTAGCCCAGATACGTTGCTGTCCGTAGACACAAAGTTGGGAAGCGTGTGTCAGTAATTTCCTCTGCACCCATTTATTTCAAATCGGAACAAAACATTGCTGTTACACGTTCTGTTGCTTGAAATACAATCATTTTAATAATTATATAATTAGTGACATTTTATTACTACATGCATGCATGCTAAACTATATGGAAGGTAAACTATTATCTAACAATATTTGAGTTTGTTTTCAATATTACGAGTGGCACTTTAATGCGTTTAACTGTCACGAACTTGCTCTTTAAAATCACTTGTCTTTACGAGTATATTATAATTAGAATTTATTGAAGAAAATTCATAATATCTTAGTTTTTCGACAGTATAAATATATCTTATCCTATATTAATTTTTTATTATTATTATGTAATACTAGCAGCGCCCCGCGGTTTCAACCGCTTAAATCTCGATCTCGTGGGAATATCGGAATAAAAAGTATCCTATGTGTTAATCCAGCTTATAAACGACCTGTGTGCCAAATTTCAGCCAAACCCGTTCTGCCGTTTTTGCGTGATTGAGTAATAATGATCCAAATATCTAAACATTCAATCTTTTACATTTATAATACCTATTAGTAGGATTCGAACACACTGTGAATTGTTTTAAGATTAAATTAAATGAAAGAACTGCGTAGTGAAAGGTCCCGTTACAGGTAAGCTCTTTTTAAATAAACGTAGTGCAAAGATAGGGTAGAAAAATATATCCGAAATCCTAAATCACACAGCAGAAGTTAGGGTAAAAACCGCAAGTCTATACATATAAAACGTAACAATCCCCAGTGGTTCAAGCTACGACACAAGGTAGATATGTGAACTGTGGCAGGCTTGAACGAGTTTATTTTATATCTGATTCTGAGCGGAAAGCTTGGGACTTGGGAATCACGTAGGTATTCTTTTGTATTGTTTTATACAGAATACAAATACCGCCACGGTGCTTGTTCGGGACCAATTTTTATCTTGTATGTTTAGGGAAACCGTTATTTTTCTATCAAAGAACTTACATAGATTTTTGCCTTTTTTATAGCAAAAGATAGTCGAAAACTCTAGTCTTGTAACGACGACAACGACATGTAATCAATACATCTGCTAAGCACTACAATATTGGTAGTTCGGGAAAATAATATTATCAAGAGTCTATTATATAACCAGCAGTTCTTTTTTAGTGACATCGTCGCTGAAGTAGCCTTATTTAAAACTCTTTATTTGGCAATGAACTTTTATGACCGAAAATGAACAGTATAATAATAAAACAAAATCAGCAGTTCCATAATACTTTGCCTAAAATAGAAGTCATGTGGGCGCAGGTAGAACCACTTTGTAGATTAGTGACCGCAGGGCACCGTACTCTTATTATTTAATTTACAATAGCTGTCTCAAATTAGATGCTGCTATACATTAGGTTAATTTAGTGGCCCCTGCAGTAGTGTAGTCTACCATTTTTGGCAGATGGAAAACTCGAAGTTTTCTTTGTTACACCGAGTGATATTGGAGGAGCTTTCAATCGTTTTCCACATCTGACCAGACTCATCGTGTTCTATTAGATGCTAGCGGCTTCTGGCATCTAACAGAACGGCATAGTTATCTATACCATAAGGTATTGATTGATGGCTCTAAGTAGAAACCGACTCACTTGCTAAAAGCCAGTCCGCTTTTGAATTAGAAAAGATACGAATTTCGAGAATATCCCTGCGTATACAAGATGTTTCAATCCGTTACAAGCCCGAAGGGTTCAGTATCACCTTACAATATTTAACACTACATATTTTTTGGGAAATTATTTAGTTACAAAAAACGCCGCAAAAAAAACGTTTCGTATATGGACTAGTTGTATTGTATGACCCGCTTTAAATTTAACTTTTTTTTTTATTATTATTTGTTGTTATAGCGGCCTTTAACACTCTTTGAAAATTTCCTTTTATACGGTTCAAAAGATACAGCTCTGTGACAGTCGGACGGACGGACAGCGGAGCTTTAGTAATAGGGTCCCGGAATCACGCTAGACGAGAAATTATAATGGGGACCCCATATAACATCTCTCGCGGGGCGGCTAAGCTCGGCCGCTTATGCTGTTAGAACGATAAGACAGTTAACAGATGTAGAAATCGCACGTTTGGTCTATTTTAGCTACTTCCACAGTATTATGTCGTATGGCATTTTCCTGTGGGGTCGGGCTGGTGACATTGAATCCATCTTTATTTTACAAAAGAGAGCTGTCAGAGCCATTTATAATCTACGTCGTTGCGAATCTCTCAGTGAACTATTTACAAAGATTAATATTATGACGGTACCTTGCCAATTCATTTATGAAATTATTAGGTATGTGAGAGACATACCTAATTTTAATACTAGAAGTAAAGATAAAATAGATCAACCATTTTTCAGACTATCTAAAGTACATACATCTTTTATGGGATCCTGTGTTAAATGTTACAACAGAATACCTTGTGATACATTAGAATTAAATGAAAGAAACTTTGAAACTCATATAAAAAGTACACTTTGTAAACAAGCATATTACAAATTAGAGGATTATATCCAAGATAAAAATGCTTGGACACATGCTGGTCCTGCTTCATAGGACAATTTAGAATCTAGACAAAATCTAACTGGTTGCTAATTTAATTGTATAATATTATTTTTTATAACATTGATTTTACATTCTGTGATTATTTGAACTCACACACTGACTTATTAGTACCTATTACTTGTTAAAAATGTTTGTAAGTATGTGAACACCGTGCATCTATCACATAATTAATTTATCTGTCATTTCTAATTTTTTTATTCTTTTTACCTATCGTGGTATAGTAATCTTATTCTAGGTGCATCGTCTTCACATATAATTATATAATTGATGTATACCAGATATTGTGGAAACATTTTAAAAGAGTAACGGTGGAGTTTCTTGCCAATTCTTCTCCATACGAAAACTACCTTTTGGAAGGGGCGACTATAATCTTTTATTTTGTTTTTTGTAAATTTTGACATTCAGAAGTGCCTTTTTTGTGCTTAATTGAAATAAATTATTTGATGTTGACTTTGACTTTGACACCCTTTGGGTACGGAACCGTAACAATATATGTTGTATCTTGACAATACCTACATCTGTATTTACTATTTGAATTCGTCTATTTGCTTAGGCACAAGGACACATTATTATTCGTACGGACCTGTTTTCTCGATAAACGAAACATGGATTTATTTCTGTTTTCATAATATAAATATGGCAAGGCCGTTTGAACTCAACCGTAAAGATTTCATACTCTCGAGATATTATGTACCAACAGACTAGTTTTGGTTTTATTTAAGTACATTCAATTATGCATAACATGCGGGTTGAAAAAAATATAAAATCGTATAATTATACTAGTTCTTTATTTCAGCAAAATCATGAAGCTATAGATTTCTTGATGGATGATGTTAAATATGCTTAAAAGTTACATCTTATGGTATGCAAATAAATGAAATGATCTCTTTAACCGATGGTCTTCACTAAAATAATAACAATTTACCTAATCGTGGTGCTTATTCCATATTCCAAAAGGCTTTTGTAAATCATAAGGATGATTACAAACTCACGGAATTCAGAAACTCAATAAGCGTGAGACGAGCACAGACCAGGGCAACATGGCACAAAAGGGGGGAGGCCTATACTGAGCAGTGAGTGGAACTAGGCTGCCAATGATTATGATGATGATGATGAAGCATGTGAAAGTGATAATGTCAGCGTGGGCCTGCTATACAATATGTAAAAAAAACATAGGTACTGGAATAACATTACCAAAACGTTTTTTTTTAATTATTATTATTGAAAATAAAAAAGTTATTGCTATTTCAAATTCACATTTTTAGTACCAAAATTACCCCAAATCCATTGAAAATTACCAAATTTTCAACAGGTTATGACTTTTAGACACCCGCTAAACGACGGCCGCCCGCGCACAATGTAATAACCCGGTAAAATTCCCCATTGAAAATAAAATGTGGTGAATTATTTTTTTCTTATTTCTGAATATTCCACATAAATCTACTCTCAGTACGATACCTAACAACACCCTAACAATCACGGATCAGGTTTTTTTTTTTACATGTTGTATAGTTAAAGACTGTTTTAATTTCCAGTTATAACAAAAACCAAAAACAGATCGCTGCCGTACATTTTTCAAGTATTCGCGACAGTGTCCAGTCATTTCATCAAAAATGTAATCACTTGACAAGTATCGATTGGAAAATACATGATTTGTTATTTCATCACTATACAACCACAATTTTGCCAAATAATTAACTAAAGAAAATAATTATCCGGTAAATGTTGTTTTAATAACGTATTATTTGACAAACAATTCATTTTTTATTCATGATAACTCATATAACAACGTTTAGAATAAAAACATTATACATATAGCATTACGCAATTTCCTAAAAATGAAACTCATTAAATAATTTAATTTATACTTTTTATAAATCAATAAAAAAATATTTTATTAAAAAAAGAAACAGAAACTACTTGTGCTAATATAGAAAAAGGCTACCCGGAACCGAACTAGTCAGATTGGTTAAATATTTTTACGCGCAAAAAAAGGTTAGATTAGTAACCTGCGACCCCCTATGAAAACGCTAAAAACTACTAGAATATATAGAAAAAAATACTTTAGTAGGTTTAAAGAACTTCAGTACTTGCCTGTAAATTATTTGACACAAATGGAAATTGCAACCACGATCACTTTGTGACTGGTTTAGAAAATTTATTATAAAATGATATTTAGTATTACCGTGATTTTTCCAAAAGAATCTAAATATTAAATGAAAAATATATAAATTATTAAATATTATGCGAAACATTTGCTAAAAATTTTTTGTAAAGCGAGTGTTTATAAAATAAAACATTTGCGGAATAATTTGTTTGTAAAATAAATAGTACCCATACAAAACGTTGGTTGTAAACCAAAAATTTGTAATTGGTGTTTTGGTACCTGAAGAGGCAGACCTAAGCTAAGATGGATGAGAATCATTTGCTAACACTTGAAACGGTGCCAACTGACTGGAGAAGGTGTGTCGTGTCAGGTGCCAGAGCAGATCAAATTGGAAGCAATAAAGTCGGGAAGAGAACCTCTTTGCAAGCAGAATGTTTAAAAAAGTTCCACAGTACCTAAATATGCTAATCATCCAGTGTCGTCGGTTCTTTTACAGCAGTTACGTAGGTACTCTACAAAATTGAATACTGGGACTCGGAGTTCACCTTTGTAGACCATAGTTCTGTTTGTCTGGAGCCAGCAATGAAATCTTCCAAGTTATGCATAAAAGTTCCGCAAGAAATTGATGATTTTAAACGGGTAACTACCCAGCCTGAAACTTTCTTGAATGCCCATTTCAGTGAGGTACAATCTCCATGAAATATTCCTCAGGAAATGTTCTAATTATGTATAGGCGCAGGGTCCTGGAAATAATTTGAATAATTCTTCCATTATGTGACTTTAGGTAGGTTCACTTATCATAAAACCTACATCAATACCTAACTTAAACATAACTAATGTCATTTTCTTTGTCCAATTACACAAAAGGTCAAACTTTACTGCTCAACTATATTCTCTATTATAAGTTTCATACGTTTTCATTTAGCATTCGAAACGAATGTCCTTTTTGGCGCATCGCCAAAGTACTGACGCCGCTGTGTCCCGGACCCGATTATAATACAAAACACACAGAAACTGGGCATAATTAAGTTATAATCGCGGCATTAAACATTTTTTTAAGTATGAAAAAAAGGATGGTTAGGCTTCTAAAAACTGTAACTCATAATTGTTACAAACTTCTTTTTTTTGTAGCCTATTTTTATATCCCACTGCTGGGCAAGATTAGGTTCGATAGGTAATTACAATTATTGTTCGTAAAATCACGCTACTGTAGTATAGTTATAATTTCATGAAAGTAGCCTATCTAATTAGACTGTAATGACCGTGGTTTATAATTAGTTCATAAAATTAAAATAATTATGTCTTTGAAACAATCTAGTGTAGTGCCTTTAACTTCATAATTCAATTGCCGTTGATTTTTATTTGCCGTAGCACTGCAAAAAGAGCACCAAAGAGCACAAAAGAGTACTCTTCTTCGTGGTAAAAATAAAGGACAATGCTGGCAGGACAGGCAAAGTCATGCGGAAAGCATATGAAAAAAATACTTTAATTAATGTTGCCAAAATTACAAAACTTATGGTTGAAAATAAAATAAAAGCAACAGATAAAAAACCGACATTTACCGATAAAATAATACTTGTCGAACAAAATATAGGCAAGCTGAAACCTTAGTTTGAGTCAGCAAATTATATAGGTACTTTTCGCGATCGTCTGGCTAGCTTCCAATGACAAGAGCTGGCGGCTAGAGGGATGTAGCCAATATTTTGAGCGCCTACGAGATGTACTTTAAAATTAAAGTGGAAGAGGTCAATGCAAAAGTTGTACTACATTTTTGCCAGCGAAAAGATTTTTTGGCCACAATTTATTAAAGGTATTAAGGTCAGAGACTGATTGATCATAATCAGGTTCACCTTGAGTCTTATCTTAGTAGGTATTAAATATTATTACATAATTTACTGTAACCGACTTTTACGCCTAGCGCGACTTTGGCTCCCCGATCATTCCAAAAGGACACATAAGTTGCGTGACTACTTAAAGGTCAGATTTCTAATTGTTAGAAAACAATCACCCTTTTTATTTTTGGGGTAGGTAGGTACCCAGGCGTGTCACTGCCCTAACCTAACCAACTGTAAAGCAGCTCTGACGACATAATTATGGATGGCGGAAGAACTATTCAATTTGCAAAATATTCTAGGCAGGAGTTACTGTGAGTTTGCACTGGAGAAACGTCACAAAAAAACATTTTGAAATCTCTAGTTCCTGTCAAACATTGTATGGAACATTGACAAAAAATTGAGATTTCAATATGTTTTGTTGTAAATGTTTTGCCAGTGCAGTTATACTGTGAATAAATCACTTCTTAGACCATAAGCTTAAGTTTAGCCGTTTCAGCACTAGGTACACCCCTACTCCTGTGACCACTGAGTTTGTTTCGGCCTTTCTTCTCAGAGTAGTCAGATAGGAAACGCCGAACTCATCTAGCTAACTTTTAATTAAAAAAAATAAGATGACGAGTAAAAGTGATTCCAATATCCTATTTACAGAATAAACAATTTCATTCATTTCATTCATCGAGGCGGCTCGGAAAATGAGGCGAGTCGCTGCGCAGTAACGAATTCAGGGGTCAGCGGGGGTGAGGGGTGCGGTACTACGCAGCGAGTAGCGCACTTCCGAACCGCCATTAAGTTTGAATCGAACTGTATGTATAATACGAGAGTCTTGATCATAATTACCTACCTACTTCGTAAACTTCAGTATTTCATCAATCCTAGAAAGAATCTTAATAACATCTAATGATGTGCCATATTCTGCAAAATTAAAACAGACGTCCCATTAGCGCCAAACAACCAGTATTAACGAAGATTCCAACTTTCGCTGCAATTAAAAACTAATCAATCAATTTCCAAGAACTTGGAATGCCGACATCCAGTTCATATCAGTAGCGCCATCTATGAATCAACGCTGTAATTAAGCTATTTACTTTCTTAAATATGTGGGGCAATTTTACTGTTTTGCAAAGGCAGTTTAGAGCAACGGTTACGTTGCTCATGATTTTAGAGCCCAGTAATGCACTGACTTTTAATTACTACGCTACCTTTAGGTTTAAAATAAAGAGGGATTTAAAAGCATACTTACTTAGTGGAAATTAAATTCAAGTAATTGTTTGAACGAAGGAGATGTACCTAACCTAGGTAAGTACAGCTTTTACGAGAACCTATTCCATTATAATTTCCGAGAAAATCATTTGCTACGTAATATTTAATTCTTCGAGAAAATACCTATCTTTCCAAACAATTGGTAACCGATAATTGCCTACATAAGTAAGTACTTATTTAGGCAATCATTGGTCACCAATTGGTTGGAAATATAGGTATTTTCTAAATTACAACGTAGATAAGTATCTACATTGTAATTTTTGTTCGAAAAGAATAAAAAGTCAATATTTCAGAAACATATTAAGTATACCAGGAACTGAAGCCCTCTCGTAGTCGTAGGATTTATTTATTTATTATAAACATTCGCACGGGTCGATCCATCAAGAACACTTTCAGTACTGGGAGCCCTCCTGGAGGGTTCACCTAGCCGCATATGGGATGCCGGGAGTCCTCGCGGAGGGCTAATTTTAAATGTAGGTTTTTCTTAGCGAATACAGCATTATAAACCGTAAATAAAATCTGATGTATATTTAAAAAAGTTTTATTAGTACAATTATATTGCGTTGGTTGCGTTTTAAAATCCAATTAAATGTAACATCATATTGAATGGAGAAAAACTGGAATTTATTCATCAAACGGCTTTCCTAAGAATCATGCTAGATGAGAAATTACAATGAGGACCCTATATAACATCTCTCACGGGGCGGCTAAGCTCAGCCGTTTATGCTGTTAGAAAGATAAGACAGTTAACAGTTGTAGAAACCGCGCGTTTGGTCTATTTTAGCTACTTCCACAGCATTATGTCGTATGGCATTTTACTGTGAGCTCGGGATGCTGACATTGAATCCATCTTTAAAAAATTTAAACTCTAATTAAAAGTACACTTTGTAAACAAGCATATTACAAATTAGAGGATTATATTCATGATAAGAATGCATGGAAACATGCTGGTCCTGCTCCATAGGACAATTAGAGTTAGTTTTCCGTTCAATAGTGTTACTGTATTAAATTCAATACAAAAATTGTAGGTACCTATTGAATGTTCGCAGTGCGCAGGTCTAAAAGTCACATTAGTGCTCAGTCAGGTGGCTGACTATGTCTAGGTCGTCACTGACAACTATTTTTAGGTCTCTAATTAAAAGGAAAGTTTCGGAGGCACTCCGGTTGAAACTACATTTTGGGGCCCATTTTGGCTCGGTAGGTAATTAATTCATTTTATGATTGTACCAATAGGTTTGGTATCGATCTTAAGTTACTTTAAAGCCGATTCCAAATAGGATAGGTTTCAGGCTAAGCAGGTTGGTTGGGACGATGATGTGGGATTCACTTTGATGAAGGAAATAAGTACTTGTGCTCAGAGCGTTTCCACTCAAAATGGTACAAAGGCCAAAGATCAGGATTGAATCCAATCTTATATTAGGAATAATTGCGGAATCCTTAATTCAAATACTTACAAAATATATCATAAAGTATCTACAGTTTTGCAGTCAAGTTTTATTATCTCGTTTAAGTTGATTGAACGAAAATATTGCAGTTAAACTCCTAGCAACCTGTCTTGGCATAGTGTAGTATGACAAACATGAAGACTAATAGGCACTTAGAGTAAAATGATGCATTCTCTTCATAGAAACTAGAAACCGCAATTTAAGAAAGTGCACTAATTGCACAACTTTAGTATTGAACAAAAGAGTAAGCTACAGTAATATCAAACTTTTTCTTAATAGATTTGAGTAATGAGTTTCTCTACTCCAATTCAAATATATTTTCACTCCTCTTGCTCAAAAAATCCATCATTGTAGCGTATCAGAGCGGCGATAAAAAGCATATCTTCACCTAGGGAAAAAGGTTTTTTTTTTTAAATTTTGTCTTTTACCAACGAGCCTACAAAAACGAAAAAGTTTTTATTCTTATGTAGTAATCACGAATAAGGACTCGACTTATTACTGTTTTACAAAAAAAGAAGAACAGTTTATTTTTGAAAATGGAACTAAAAGCGGCGATCTCTTCGGTAGAATGGTAGGATGCGTGTATTGCGTTCCGGCTACAGAAGAAATAAAAAAGAGGCATTGGCGCGAAATCTTTTTCGCTAATTACAAATTGAATTGGTGTTCGTAATATATTTTATAACAGTGAAAATGTCATCATCTCATGAGAACGGAGACCCTAATTTGCAGATGGAAGAGAAAGGAAAAGAAATAATTTTCAATCAGTTGCCGTCAAGGTCACAAAGCATTTAAATACTTTACATTTTTTCGTAAATAAGGCTCCTACTTCCATTTGTAAACGTTTTTCTATTATTTTCATCAAACTAAATTGGTAGTTCCCTACCAACCAAAATAGGTACAGTTTTTAACACACTTATTTTTTGTTTTACAGGTTGCTTTAATTTTTGTGATTAGCGGTGCAGAGGGATAGAACTAGCTAACATAGCAATGGAAGATATCGAAACTGATACCCATCTTCAAGCCATAAATCTGCCCAATACAAAGACAAATATGGAGAGGAAATTCGTTGTAAGTGGGGAACTTCTTAAAATTGTCAAAGCCTACCAAGATTTACGGCCGAGTGGAGTGGGCAAGCCGAGATTTTTTTTCAAGTATCAAAACGGAAAATGCACAACGCAAGTTATAGGCAAAAATAAATTTAGCAACATGCCAAAAGAGATCGCCACCAACTTAGATAAGTTTGCCTAATCCGGAACAATACCCTGGCCATTGTTTCCGAAGAACATCCTCTTGGCGGATTGTGGTGCAAATATAACAACGCTAAAACGCCACGGTGGATTTAGATCCGATCAAGTGGCGGAAGGTTATATAGAGAACTCCATTCAATACAAATTTGATATCACCCAGCGTATCACAGAACGCATCATATTCTCCCAACTAGCCCACGACCATTGACATCGAGGGATGAATCAACTCAGCCGATTCTGTGTATCTCCCACGTGTATCTCCCACTGTATCTCTGTGTATCTCCCACGTTTACCCCACAGACAACTCAACATTCACCTTCACAGAGCTCACAGGACTGAAATTAAGTTGCCGGGAAAAAAACATTTGGTTAAATATCCAGAATTGTACAAATTGTACATTTAATTTTTAATAAAATAAACTATTTAATATTGTATTGGTTTATTTTATTTTCTCGCAATCGTAGTGAAAAGTAGAGTGTAACACATGGCGCTAAAAACCCATTGTAACTCGGTTTCTATTTACTCCAAGTAAAACTAATAATTAATACCAGCCTATTACTGTCCCACTGCAGGACAAAGGCCTCTTCTCATACAGAGAAGGCACGAGCATTGATCACGCTTGCTCAAAACGGGCTGGTGATTTCAGACTTATATTAACTATAAAGTCCAGGTTTCCTCACGATGTTTTCATTTGATCAATCAAATCAAAATTGATCAATACAATACTTAAATTGCGGGTATACTTACATTTCACTCCGCACATTCCACTTTTTCACAACACCAATAACTCGTATATACCTATATCTCATCTACTCGACGTCCGTATGTCACTGCAGGGATTCAGCAGAATATCAGCGTCAGGTGTATTTGCCTGGCACATGCTGAGCTGGACTCCCATTTGGTGCAACCTTGAGACGCACACCGCACTTTTTTATGTTCGTTGTCAATCCATTATTTTAAAGTGTGTCATAGCCAATAGTGTCATCACAATGTCTTGTTTTCTTCCTTTTTTATTTGTTTTTTATATTGGCACCTTGCAGCTATTTCCTAATAGTTAATTATTAGTAATTATTTAATCGTGTTTTTGTATGTTGTGCTGTTTTTTTGTGTGCACTAAATAAACGATTTATCTATCTATCTTATCTATCTATCTATCTATCATTCATCGATGTCAGTAATGTCAGAGATAAACTCAGAGAGTACATAATATATGAATTGAAAAAGTCACATTGGTACTTGCCCGGATTTGAACCCACAAACTCGAGCATGAGAGGCGAGGCCTTAACCACTGGACCATCACGACATTCCAGCAAAGCGATAAAAGCGAAACGAAGCAGTAAAACTACCTAGTTAGAATGGGTCATTTTAGCCCCTTGTATCACAATCTACTACAGTTCCCCCGCGCTCTATGCACAGGCAGCATAATTATAATACCTACATATTTCGTGATAAGTAAAATATTTTTATTCGCGGAAATCGTCGGTATTGTTGGGCTCAGCGGTTTCTAACCGCATAGCAGTATGCCAATGACCTCATAAAAATACCTACAACGTGGTGGCGGCATGCAGTTGTAGTAAAATGTATTGTTCCACCGCATTACCGGGAAATAATACCTACCAATTACCGAACATCACTATCAATAATGCATAACTTAACATAGTGTAATCTCCGAAAGGTAAATCAGAGGTGTACATATATTATATATTATACCTACCAACATTTCGCCAGTTATGTTTAAGTCCCATTTAATAGGGGGCGAGCCTCAAAATGCAGTGTTATTTAAAAGTAAACGAAGAAGTATGGTAAATAAATGTAGGTATAAAGCTGCTGAACTCATTGCGCAATAGTAATGACATGGTTATCGGCACAAAACTGCAAACTAAGAAGTTTGAACCCTCTTGCAATTGCTGGCGATCGTTTATTTACAACAGCAAGGAACCTACCTATCTAAATGTCATATTGATTCGATCGGTAGGATCGAAAACTAGCACATGATTATGAAAAAATGCCTATACGGTCTAAATGTACCAACGGAACTTTTTTTTTTTCTTCTGATCCAGATTTAGAATCATGAACTAGATCCAGGGTAACAGGTTGCGCATCGATGTTCCTGCTACCCTGTAAGAGTATACTTACCTACATAGAGTTTGGCATTTCTATTATATCGAATCACAAACGGTATTCACAAAACGTATTTCCAGCATCACGTACCTATAAAAGATCCTACACAGTTGCACCTGAGCCGGTGTAACTGTGCCGGCTTACACTTAAGAGCTTCGAGGCTACAGCTCTTACTGAACAATTGGTTTAAAGATTTCTCCCGGTACTCGTTTCCTCTGGGATGACAACAGTTTAAGTGGTGATTATATTAAGTGTGCTGTGTTCCGAGAGTCGACTGCGATTAGCGCAACGTTGAGAGCTAGACTGAAAGCTTCGTGATTAAAAACGTTTGTAAGGGACTGTACGGGAATCTCTAAAAAATTTAAACATAATTTTTTTTTAAACATAAAATCTAATAAGTGGTACCTACTCAATCGATAGCAGAACGTAGATACTCTGAAACTGATAGTTTCTACTTGTTCTGCTATCCTTTACAGAATTACAGGGAACAGATGATAGTATACCGAATTATTATTTCGTAGTCAATATTGCAAATACTTAAGCGAGCCGTCCACCGCGAGCTAAACTGCATTAGTTTGCAGTTAGTTTAGTTTAGCTTGTCAGTTGTTCATACATGTGGCCACCCACATGTATGAAAAACTGGCAAGTGGTCGGCTCGCATTATGGTGACGTTGAATTCCCGAAATAAACACTCGAGCAACTAACACCCGGCTTCTGAAGCTTAGGTAACATTTTGTATTATTATTTATTTATAGTTAATTCAAACATTTATCCCATAAGTGCAAACTCATTGACATTGCCAAATACAATACATACAATACAAATACCACAATACGCTCCAAAACAGGATTGGCAGATGAGGGTAACAAGTCTGCTAGGCTGAAGAGGGCTTGGCCATCCGACGGCTATTTGGAGAAGTTTCAAATTCCTAACTTGTTTAGTTGTTGATATAGAGCTCGTACAAAACTGGTCTAAAACTGACAGCTCTAGACAATGAAACCCCACTGGGTTAGATTTATTTTTTTGAAATCAAAAGTTTATTTTATGGAGACCCCCTTTTATTTTTAATGTTATAAATTTTGTATTATTTGTCGTTATGGCGGCAATACAAATGCATAACCTGTGAAATTTTCAACTGTTTACTTATGAGATACAGCTCGCTGATAGACAGGTAGACAGACAGACGGACAGCGGAGGCTTAGAATAGGGTTCCGTTTGGCACCCAACGTTTACAGAACCCTAAAAAGTACGACTAGGTAGAAACCTCATGTCTAGTGATATGACTGCCTATCTTACACAGCAAAAGTGTCTAGGGATCAAATACGTTATTGAGTATCGTCGAGGATTATTATTTTAACTTTTTTGGATCGTTATTGATTCCTTATAATGAATTTAACTATTTGAATAAATAATTTTCTTTACATTTTGATTAAAATACAAAATCAACTGTCAATTAGGATTCCTATAAAAGTGTGTAATAGCGTTTTTACTAAACCATTACAATTTTTGCATCTGAGCTGAAAAAAATTGCATCGATATGGAGCGACGACATCATTTGATACGAGAAGAGATGATGAGAGCCTTCGGAATGTTGCAAGCTGGTTCCAGGCAACGTACTGTGGCTGTCGCTCGTGGCACTACACAGAGCGTCATAAGCCGCATCTGGACACGCTATCGTATCTCGGAATCGTACCATGACCACCATGATGTAGGCTACGAGGCTCCACAGTTCTTCAGGCTTGCTGATAAGCGACCAAACCATCTGAAATCGTTTGCATGAAGTTGGTCTGCGTTCCCGAAGGCCGCTGAGAGTTCCACCTATAGCACCCCGCAATCGTAGGGCCCGTTTACAATGGGTTCGCGAACACAGAAATTGCGAGGAAGACTGACGTTGTGTTTGCTTTTCCGGTGAATCTCGTTTCGGTATGAGGCCGAATACAAGACGTAGTTGAGTTTGGAGGGCCTCTGGACGTCAAGAACGTTTGAAATTTTGTCAAGAAGTTCATTCATATGGAGAGGGAACAATAATGGTTTGGGCCGGTATTTGGATCGGTGAAAGAACCGATCTCATTTGGTTCAGGGGCAACCTCAATGTTCAGATTAATGCGGAATGGAATGTTTCAGGCGTAATCCCTTTGCGAAGCTGGTTGGGTAATTCGTTTCAACTAATGCACGACAATGTACGCCACACACGGTTCGAGTCGTAACACGCACTCTTGCCGATGCTCGCATCAAGGTTCTGCCGTGGCCTGCTCAATCGCCAGACCTCAACCCAATTGAGCACGCATGGGATATGCTCTAAAGAAGAGCTCTGCCGATTATGGATGCCGTTTGATCGCGACGATAGGTCATAGTGGAGCAAATAAAAATGAGTGGACTGTACAACATGTATAATAAGGATAATATGAATTACAACGGGTCGGTTATAAAGTGATAAGGAAATAATAAATTAGAATAATAAAAAACGCGTAAGCGCAGCCGTGCGTGGAGATGTGCAACAGCTGACTGTCGTGGCGCGGGGGCCCGCCTTCCGTCGTGCGGCCGGCTGACTCGCCGCTGTCCCCGCACCCCTCGTTCACTGCCGCCAGCGCGCGGCGATGTTGAGAGTAACGGTCTCAACATACTCCCCCCGTTGAAGAGTCTTCAACAGATGAGACCGGCAGCGGGCAGATGGTGTTAAAGGCGCGCCGGATGACACCCCTTCTTGTGAGAATGTCGGCGACCCTCGCGACGCCATCTCCGCCTGGGAGAACATGTGTGATGCGTCCTAAAAGCCACATAAGAGGAGGTAAATTTTTGTCCTTTATGACGACTAATGCTCGCCAGACGACCGGCGCCATTTCGTTCTCTCCTGTAGCCACAGAACATATTCATGGGAGAAACGAGCCCAGAAGTGTTGCTTCAAATATTCAATACGGCGAAATCTTTGGAGGCTGTTGACGTTGGCGTTCTGGATCTGTGGATGAGGCAGCATTATCAGAGAACGACCAATAAGGAAGTGTGCCGGGGTTAAAGGAGCGAGGTCAGAAGGGTCGTTGGACAGTGTAGTTAAAGGCCTTGAGTTCAAGATAGCCTCAACTTGAATTAAACAGGTAGCCATCTCCTCAAAGGTTAGGTTTGTTAAACCCAAAATGCGTCGTAGATGATGCTTGGTGGATTTGACTGCAGACTCCCATAGGCCTCCGAAATGTGGAGTATATGCAGGTATAAAAGAAAAGTTTATGCCAGGGTCGATATTTTTTAAATTTAAATCTTGCGAAAGCAGCCTGGCCAACTCATTGAAAGCACCGACAAAGGTTGTACCATTGTCAGAAAAGATGTTACGGGGTTTTCCCCTTCGAGCAATAAAGCGGTTTAGTGCAGCTAAGAAGGCTTCTTTAGTAAGGTCCGACACAAGCTCGAGGTGGATGCCTCTCGTAGCTAGACACACAAACACACAAATGAAGCATTTGATGAGTCTACATCCTCTACCCTTCCGGTCAGCTATCATGATGGGACCGGCGTAGTCTACCCCTGTGTCTAAAAAAGGAAACTCTAAATGTAAGCGCTGCTCTGGGAGATTACCCATGATAGGTTGAATAGTGTTGGCCTTGATCCTGCAGCATTTTACACATTGATGTGTGATCTTTTTAGCCAGGTTCCTACCTCCGATGGGATAGTAGTGATGACGAACAGTGGCAAGTAAAAGCTGAGGCCCAGCATGTAAAAGGCGTTTATGAAACATGTTGAACAAAAGAATACAAGTTATATGAGAGCTAGATAATAAAATTGGATGCTTGATATTGTAGTCATAAAATGAGTTGTTCAATCTTCCTCCAACACGAATAAGATTAGACAGAGAATCAAAGAAAGGAGATAATGATAACAGTTTGTTTTTTGCTGGTAACTGTTTACCTGATTTAAGTAAATGGTACTCTTCCGGGAAAGATTCCATTTGACTAAGTCCTAACAACAAGTTTAAAGAATTGTTAAGTTCAGTAGAAGTTAGTGGACCAGACTCAAGCGATTTTTTACTGCATTTAGAAATGAATCGCATGATATATGCTGTCACACGCTGTAATGTACTAAAGTTTGAGAATTTTGAAAACAACGCAGTAATAGGATTTTCAATAACATGATTAGAAACATGACAAGAAGAGACTGTTTCCGGTAACTCAGAATTATTATGATGAGATTCAGGGAACCGAGGCCATGCAGACGTATCTTTGTGAAGAAATTGTGGTCCTGACCACCACAATGAAGACGACAACAACTTGTCAGTTCTAAGTCCACGCGAAGCGAGGTCTGCGGGGTTTTCAGCCGACGGTACGTAGTGCCAAGCCTCCCCTCCTAAAGTTTCCTGAATTTCAGACACACGATGACGAACGAATGTCTTTAACTGATTTGATGATGTCGATAGCCATCCCAAGACGATGTTGGAATCACACCAACAATGTACTTCATCAAAATGTAAAGTAAGTGACTGACGAACCTTTGAGTACAACCTTGAACCCAACAACGCACCACACAGCTCGAGCCGCGGTATGGTTGTGGATTTGATTGGAGCTACCTTGCTTTTAGCGGTAAGGAGATGTACGTTAACCTCGCCGTCTCTCGAAACACTGCGAACATAAACACACGCCCCATAAGCTTTTTCGGATGCGTCAGTGAATATATGCAGCTGTAGACAGGACGCAGATTCGCACAACACCCACCGAGGTATCTTGAACTCGTTAAAAAGGTGCAGGCTATTTTGAAAGTCATTCCAGGCATACTGAATATGCGTGGGAACAAGCTCATCCCAAGAACATTTGGCCAGCCACAGATGCTGCATGATAATTTTAGCTTCCACTATGCATGGAACGACCAGGCCAATGGGATCAAAAATTTGTGCTATGGTTGACAAGATATGACGTTTAGTAGCCTTGTCAGTGGAGCTTAAGTTTATAGAAAAAGAAAATGTGTCACTTAAGCTCTTCCACAGAAGCCCCAGAGTCTTCGACTGCTCGCTGTCGCTCAGGTCAACAACATCAGAAACGTCGTGTTCACCGCTAAGCGCCTGCAGCACCTGACTGGAGTTGGACCGCCATTTCCGAAGATTGTACTTTGCTGTCCGAAGAACATCGTCAACGCTGCGGCTTTTTTTCAAAGTTTCTGAAACAGATGATCCACCGGACAAGTAATCATCCACATAGAAGTCACGTGCTATCGAAAACTTTGTTGATGAATCTGAGCACTCTTCAGCCAATTGAAGTAAACACCTGGTAGCTAAATAGGGTGCTGATGCCGTGCCATACGTCACGGTATTAAGTGTGTACTCTTTTAATGGATTAGTTGGCTCTGCCCTCCAAAGGATTTTTTGTAAGGGCCGATGACTGTCGTGAACAAGAGTTTGTCGGTACATTTTTTCAATGTCCGCGCTTATGACAATTTTATGCTGACGGAACCGAAGTAATATTGACAACAAATCATCTTGGATAGGGGGACCAACCATCTGTATGTCATTAAAAGACTTACCTGATGCAGTTCTGGCGGAAGCATCAAAAACTACCCTTAGTTTGGTAGTAGTTCTTGACTCCTTCAGAACACCATGATGCGGTAAATAATTTGAGCATGTTGAGTCGAGTGGGTGTCTTATAGATTCAGACATGTGACCCAGCTCTATGTACTCGTTAATGAAGTCAACATATAGGCTTTTAAGGCGAGGATCTCTACACAAACGACGTTCAAGAGATAGGAATCGCTGCTTAGCCATCATGTATGAGTCACCCAGTACGTTCAGTGACTCTTTAAAAGGAATACTTACCACAAATCGCCCATCAGAACTACGATATGTGGTATCTATAAAATGTTGTTCACAGGATCTCTCTTCACCAGAGTGTTTATGTATGGACGACACAGAATCTAACTCCCAAAACCGATCTAAATCTACTTGTAAGTTATTAGTATGCATACAAACCTGTGAAGAGGAATCAGACTGATGATATGCGCCTGAAATGAGCCAACCTAGTTTTGATTCAACTAAAGTGGGCATATGGGTACCTAATGCGATACGGCCAGTGCCTATGATACCCCAAAAGACTTCCGCACCAACAAGGACGTCGATCGAAGACGGAACATAATAAGTGGGGTCAGCAAGACGCACGTTCGTAGGTATACGTATGTTACTAGTATCAACATAAATATTAGGAACTGATGCTGATACTTTTGGCAATACGAGACAATCAATTTTAAGTTCGTACTCATTGCCATCAATTGATTTTAATGACACTGAGCACCTTTGAGTACAACTAGAAGTTTGAAAATTGATACCTGTTACCTTGGACTTGGTAAGGTAGGTAGACACATGTAGCTTACGAACAAAGTCCTCCGAGATGAAATTTGTTGTACTTCCACTGTCCAACAAGACTCGTGCTGTATGGTGGTTACCGTCAGCGTCGGTCACCCTCACGAGCGCTGTAGAAAGTAAAATTACTCGAGATGTAATTGATTGACTAGCTGATAATGCAGTGTTGTGTGCACTAGGAAGAACATTGTCACTATCGATGTGTAACAGAGTGTTGTGTTTTTGACTACAATATTTACAATGACCCAATTTGCATTTATAGATGTCATGACCTGGACGAAGACAATTCATACATACATTTGAACTCTGAGCCTTTTTAATACGAGCCTGTACTGAGAGACCTCTAAACTGCTCACATGCAAAAATAAAATGATTCTGATGACACATGGGACATGACAAAGGTTTTAACGATTTCTCAGATAGCCCGGAACTGCTCTTAGGTTTAGTCACAGGTGTCGTGGGTTCACTCTTAGCGATTGCTATAGGCTTAGACTCCTCAAGTGTCTCCAGTAGGTCAGCCCTGCTACTGATGAAGTTAGTGAATGCAGATAATGTAGGTGGTTCGGAAAAAGTGTTTCTGTGCTCTTCCCACTGACGATTTGTAACGTGGTCGAGCTTACTGGTCATTATGTAAATGATGAGTACATCGACGAAGGCGTTTTGAACTGGTTGACCAAGGGTTGCCAAAGCTCTAAGATTTTTATTTGTTGTGTCAATTATGTAACGTAGTGACTTACTTGACTCTCTATCTATAGGTTGAACATTAAAGAGTGCTTGCACATGATTGTTGACAAGCAATCTTTTGTTGTCATACCTCTCACAGAGTAACTTCCAGGCTGCGTCGTAGTTTTCTGATCTGAAGTCAAGGTTATCAACAACAAGAGAAGCACTACCCTTTAAGGAAGCACGGAGATAGTGTAATTTATTGATTTTATCTAAAGTTTTGTTGTTATGTACTATAGACAGAAAGGTATCTCTAAATTCCAGCCAGTCATGATAGCTGCCTGAAAACTTAGGTAAGTCAATTTTGGGTAAACGAATTGAATTGTGTTTGTGTGTACTAGTAATACAAGAGTCCACCTCGGCTGCAGAGTCCCCCTCAAGAAGCTTTCTTGCGCCGCTGATCAGCTGGCGTGCAGTAGCCACCAAACCGTAGTACAGCTTCTCAAACTCTTCGCGTTCCGCATATTGCTCGCTGGGGTCATCCACCAACGCCTCTAATTCATCCTGTAATGCATCATATTTTTCGTATAAGCTTTCAAATATATTAAGTCGATATTCGATTTCGATGACTTGTACCTCACTCAACTTTTCGCAAGACTTAGAAATATTTAAATAAGAAGTAAACTGCGTAAGCTTGGCTTTTATTGAAGCTCGCTTCTTAATATAGCTTTTCACATCAGCCATGACAGTGAAAATTTAGCAGTAGCAGTAAGAAAGAGAAGATGAAAAAATAAGTAGATATGATTAAAATATGTTAACGAAAGTTACTGATACTAAACGATGAGCAATAAGTTGCGTAGCGGGCACGAGAGCTATAAGCAGTAAGAAATGAGATTGCTATTACAAAAGCGTTAGGCGTTTCCGATCGAATCTGCTGAGTAATGGCTACGAATGATGCAATGTTTTCTTCACACTAAAAACAAATTAAATTCAATTCAATTACATGGAATAAATCAATTAATATCGATTGTAAATTGTATTAATTATGTTTTAGAATAAATTTAGAATAAAAATGGCATAAACAATGGAATTATTGGGACACTGAATAAAATAAAGTTACTATTGTAAATGGCTTATAACCTTGACACTGTACGAGTATAAAACAAAAGAAAATGTTTAAACAAGCTGATAGGCTGAAGATCATGAATTGACGGGATTATTAATTGAATTATAATTATTAAAAGTTCAATTAATTGTAAATTAATTTGGATAGGCAAAATGACCAGGCAAAATGTTGGAACAAAGGAATTGGAACGTTCTCACGATTTTATGCTGTCAACCTCTGATGATGAGCTGACGAACTGTGCTTCTGATGAGTAGATCCTGGGACCTTCCCGGTACCAGCTGACGAATGTTGACGTAAAAATGACTTCAAAGTCTTCTTGTCCCGAAGTTGATCTTGATCTTTTCTTGCGCCGCCAGTTGATTAGAACTCGATGAAGACGGCTGTTGCCGTATCGACGTTCACGATGACCAAATGCAGGCGATGACACGTAGAAAAAGAGGATCTCTTGTAGAACTTGGAACACGAAGATGAAGTCCTTTGTTCTCCAACCGACGAACCGTTGATTTTTTGAAATTTGAATGCTGACCGTTTTTTTTTCTGTTCGGTTCAAACGTTAACGGTAGAAGGACCAATGATCGCGACGATAGGTCATAGTGGAGCAAATAAAAATGAGTGGACTGTATAACATGTATAATAAGGATAATATGAATTACAACGGGTCGGTTATAAAGTGATAAGGAAATAATAAATTAGAATAATAAAAAACGCGTAAGCGCAGCCGTGCGTGGAGATGTGCAACAGCTGACTGTCGTGGCGCGGGGGCCCGCCTTCCGTCGTGCGGCCGGCTGACTCGCCGCTGTCCCCGCACCCCTCGTTCACTGCCGCCAGCGCGCGGCGATGTTGAGAGTAACGGTCTCAACACCGTTCTTACCCCACAACAACTTTTTGACTTGTCAGAAAGAACGTGAAATTTAAGCATGCCAAATTGCCGTGATTGAATGATTCGTGTCAATGGTGGAAACACATTTTTTTTTCATCTAGGTAAACAAAACAATAATTTAATTGACGACATTAACTTAGGTTAATTTCCCTCAATTTGCAAAAAAATATTTTTTTCTTAATTTTTACAAAATATAGGGATAAGTTGTTAACTTAAACATAGGAATTAAAGTAAGAAGCTGTTAACTTGTCTGGAAGACTAAATTTCGTAGATATTTTTTTATAGTTAAAAATACACTTGATTCCCCTAGACAATTTTGATGTGTGTGTTTCAGACAGCCAATCACAGCAATTAACATTTTGTTTCTGAAAAACCCATTCTGCCAAAAACACCTCATAACAGAATACTGTAACAATGCAACCTGAATTAAGTACCTATATTGGTAGCGCAAGCCCGATGCTCGATATAAACCACCACTTATGCTAAGAAGCCTTCCTAGGAACGTCCAGATTGCGCGTTCACTTCTCGAATGTCAGATTATGTAAATGGAGACATAGCGAAATGCATTCTCATGATAACATTATATTCTGATTTTGTGAGCACTTCCACTATAATACTGCTGAATATTTATCTACTCCAGTATTTCATTTAAGTTTTTCAATATAAAATTCAAAAGTCACTTATTCAAACTAGGCTGAGAATCAGCACTATTCGAACGTCAAAATTACATAAGACAGTCTCCGAAAAACGCCCGCCCTTCACCACTTCCTAGTGCTTTAGCTGGGAAGAAGAAGTGGCGCAACAAACTCCCCAGCAGCACAGCTGTCTGTTCAGTTAGAAAAAAATGTTTCTATATAATTGTATGCAAAATAATTTTCATTACGCAACACAAAGCATAATTTAAATTATTAGTCAGCTAGCACACGCCAATGTACACACGGCTACACATCAAGCTATACATTTCCAGTATAAACTGACCTCGCATTGTACATAAATCCTATACAATGCTAGATCAGCATAAACTGGAAATGTATAGCTTGATAAAACATCGAGAACTATACTCAGGCAGAAATAAAAATAAAAACTAAACGTAAACAGAACTTAATATTTAAATAAAAGCCTCCAGGCATATAGGGCGTGCCCGCTTACATATAGCTATTTACATAGCCGTAACTGGAAGTTATAAATGATAAACTAGGATTCGATCGAGGTAAAATAAATAAACAGTTAATAACAAAACCATGATCAACAAGACGACCAGTCAGCACAAGCATCACGAGCTTTACGCAAAGATCCGCCATTAGGTCCCTCGCCTGTTTGAGGGAAGGAGGCAACCCGACCCTCGACGCTAGCGCAAGCAGTGACATCTAAGGGAGCATGACGAACTTACTGCCGGTTGCTCAGGCAAAAATAATATATAGGTAATATGATAATTGTCGAGGTCGCTAGCTAATCACATATTGCAATACAACTTATAAAAACATTGTAATGAGTGGAATAAATGAATGAATTATTGAATGATCAATTGTCAATAATAAAAGAAAATAAAATAAATCGACTTACAGTCAAATAAAATAAACAATTATATAACTCTTATAACCTGTCAGTACGAGTAGGTAAGCTAATTCTAGAGAAAGAACACAAACATGAGCTTATCACAGCGACCAACTATTCTTATCGATTAAGTAGTCGTTGATAGAATAGTATGCCTTGGAACAAATGTTAGATTTTAGCTTTAAACGCATTAAAAGGTAAATCTAGCAAAGAAGAGGGTATCTTGTTATAAGAGGTTATCAACCAAGCCCAAGAAATGAGTTATGAACCTAAGAAGTCGGTGAAATGGAGGTCGAAATTTATCCTTATTTCAGGGGTTAATATTGTGAATATCACTGTTTTTAGTGTATAAGTGTATATTTTGCCTAATATATAAGATATTGGCGAAGATGAATTGTGATGCCACTGTGAGAATACCAATATCTTTTAAAAAAAATCTTAGAGAAACTCTGGCACCTAGCTAGTAAATTGCTCGACAGGTAGTTTTTGAAGAACAAATATGTTTTGAATGTCAGTGGCTTTGCCCCACAGCAGAATACCGCAGGATATAACGCTATGAAAATAACTAAAATAGACTAACCGAGCTGTATCAACGTCAGTGTATTGTCTTACTTTCCTGGCGGCAGCTGAACTGAGCCTTCCCGCTAGGCCCACTGAAGTTTGGCATCTACTGTTATGCCCAGAAAAACTGCAGAGTCTACAGTTTCAAGCACCTCTTTAACTAAATTTCTAACATTCGGTAAAGCGAACTTTATTCATTTTGTTTTCTTGGCATTGAGAAGTAAGTTATTTGTTGTAAACCAATCCGTAATCATTGAGAGTGCACTGTTTACGTCGTCAAAATCTTGTTTATTCATGTCTTATTTAAAAATAAGAGAGGTATCATCTGCAAACTGTACGTCATAGATATCCTTTAAATAAAATGATAAGTCATTAATATACACTAAGAATAAGAAAGGCCCCAGTATTGAGCCTTGAGGTACATCTTACTGAACTGGTAGCGCGGAAGATTTCACACCGTTAACAATATCTACACATTGGAACCTATTATGTAAATAAGAATTTATTACTTTGAGAGCTTCGTTTTGGACACCGTAAATACGTAGTTTACCCAAAAGCGTGTCATGGTGCACGCAATCAAAGGCTTTAGAGAGATCACAGAAAAATCCAATCGCATTTTGCGAGCTCTCCCATGCGTTAGATATGTGTTTCAGCAGAGTAACACCCGCATCTGTGGCCAAGCGACACTTTGTAAAGCCATATTGTTCATCATAAAGGAGGCTGTTTAAATTAAAATGTCTTAGCAACTGCTTGAGTATTAGCTTTTCAAATATTTTGCTAAATGCAGGTAAGGTAGAAAATAATAGGCCTGAAATTGCCAACGTCGTTTTTATTATCTGATTTAAATAATGGTATGACTTTACTACTCTTCATGAGGTCAGGAAAAGTCCCAAAGTCAACACATTTATTAAAAGTAACAGCTAAATAGGGGGCTACGATGTTTAATGGATTTCCATTAAACTATGTAATATAATATACATCGTAGTAGCCCGAGTAATCACCAGTGTTTTTAGTCATAAGTGTTTTAAAAACATTAATTACATGACATCACGAGGTGTTACATGTTCTAAATAAGCTACTATGCAAAAGGTTTTCAGCTTTAGACGAGGACAAATTTAAGGAGCGAGTCGTAGTTATAGGTATGTTGGTAAAAACTCATTAAATGCCTCAGTTACATACGTTGGCTCCTTTTTTAACTAATTTGTTGTTATAAACTCAATAAATAGGGATATTTTATTTGTATTTGTGGTGCCATGTGGTCTCTGGTCACGGTACTGTAAATAATTTTGCGCAAATCTCCAAAATTAATCAATAGGCTTTGAAAGCAGGAATACTTATCTATACAAGGTGTCAGTCGCCTCATACATTTGGGACGAGTTATTTTTTTCGAAATCCGTTTAACTTGAAGCTGCAGTCACCATCCTTCTTCATCTATCGTATCAGTATTCAGTACCTAACAGAATGGTGGTTTACTTGGTGGTTGTAATTGTAAATACCTATCTTCTCTATGCTCTTATTATCGCAAAGGAGAAAACGAAAATTGCCCACGTTCTAACTCTAAAACAGCCGTTCCAATAAAAAAGGGGTAAAACAAATTGGCCTAGAGTCAATGTGCATCAACCTTGATGCACATAATAATAATAATAGCCACCCGACCGACTTTCGGTCACGACGGCCAATCTCAACGGCGGCGGCGATACGCAAAAGATATTATAGTGAATAAGTATGTTCGCAAACACAGTAGAACGGCTTTACGTGATTTCCAAGGCACGAGGATGACGAGGATACCAAACCACCAACTTCCAAACTCCAGACTGCTAGGCTGTTACTGAGAAATTCCTAATAGAGGAACACTGCCCGACCTGGGAATAGAACCCCACGCTCAGCAGTCGCAACCTTGTTCTTTTGGTCTTTGTCAATACCATTCAAAGTAGTTTAAATAATTGGAATAAGTTTCATTTATTACCGTACATTTTACCATTTTCATCATCAAAATAATGATGAAGTGGATTTATTGCGACTTTAACAATAGGTTACACAGTACCGTACTAAATACTTTAGTCTGTGAATAACACCGTCTCAATACTATGAAATATTTCCCTTACTATTGAACTACGAAGTTAGAAAGAAAACAAAAAATATTTTTATTTCTTCATAACAATTAACGTAAAAACGATCGGTTTTTGTAAAACCAATACAAGCATTAAAAATTATTTTAATTATTAATCTGTGGTAAAACCTGGCAACACAAATGACAGCCAGCTTTCCGTCAGCGTAATATAGTATTTTCTAAAAAATATCGAATTTATAGAGATATTATTGTAATTCTAGAGTTTATACGTAGTGTATTTTTATATTCAGGCTTTAACTTTTTTTGTTTAGTTAGTGTACAAAGCGTTAACGTGTGAATAAAAGTGCATGTGAATGTTCGGACTCCATTCTACAATGAAAGATGTCTTACTATTGGTGTGTGTACAGTCGAACAAAACGAAAGTGACTAGTTGACCGTGTGTACGGTGATTATTGAAACACTCGACTGGCATTAAAATGGCGCAGACGGTGAGACGAGCGATTGAGGGCAGATACCCGTCCTGTTACATACCCAGTAGGATAAAAGAGAGGAGAGCTAAGGCTAGGGCATTGAGGTAAATATTGCTTTTCTCAGGGCATTGGCACTTCGCAGCCACGCCAGGTGCCTTGTTTTTTTTTCTTCGTGTTATTTTTTAATCGATTTTCGCGAGGACAGAAATGTAAACATACATTCAAGATCACAGTTGGGTAATAATTAATTATTTTGACACTGCACTATGAAACTTTGATGTTTGTTTTATTGATCATCATTTCTTCATTGTTTTTCATAATAATGGCAGGATGTAATCAAGTGTGTGAATTGTGCACTGCCTTTGAATTACCACATAATTGCATGACTATAATGTTTCAATTCTGATCATTGAGAATTTTATTAACAGCAACAAAAATGTATTGTTGCACAATTTTTAGCACATACTGCCTAATTTTACCACAAAAGCCAATATTAACTGCATTCCTTGACCTACTTTGTTATTGTTTTTTCAGGTTAGAACAACAAAGAAAACCAGACAAGCCAGAAGATTTTGTGTGCTACTCCGACAGTGACAGTGAAGAAGAAACACCAACACAACAACATAGGATACTATCAACGTCTTATAACTTTGTAGACTATGTACGATCAAGAGAAATGCAGACCGCTGAGGTATTAATTCAATTTTTGAATATCAAATTACTTTTAACTTTAATTTCTTAGTAATAAATGAAAGAAAATAAATCTTAAATCCTTTAAAAAATATAATACAGGTGTTAGGTTAAGCTTTGCTTGCCAGCGTTGGTCCATGGATGGGTGACCCTCTTTACAGTCAAGACTCCTCAGTGCCTCAGACAGCATGTTAAGCCGTCAGTCCCGGCTGTCATTTGTGGATCTTTGACAGTTGTTAAGGGTCGTCAGAAGCCCGAAAGTCTTTCACCAGGCTTACCTAGGGGTTCAACCCAGTTACTGGGTTGTGTTGGTCAGATAGGCAGTCGCTCCATGTAAAATACTGGTATTCAACTGCATCTGGTTAGATTAGAAGCCGACCCTAACATAGTTGGGAAAAGGCTAGGCAGATTGAGGTGTTTGGCCTATGAATGGATGTTGTATCTACTGTATTAAACTGATAATCATTTCAACAATTATTCAGCAAAAGATAAATAAGTAATTAAATCAATGTTAGTCCTTGGCCTTACACCGGGATTCCGTGTTGTGCGATTTAGGGTCTTGCATAAATATGACCTTAATCATAATCTATATCTACTTCAAAGACAGATTCCCATTCACATATATACAGATTCACATAATTTATTTATTTTTACTTCGTACATAAAGCGGATTTAATGCCACGAGGCATTCTGTGCCAGTCAACTTTTCTTAACATTTTTAGTACTTTTTTCCATCAACAATGGCTCATTTGGCAATCTTTGCATTAGTGCCCATCTACTTAATTCACATCAAACCACTGAAACAATAATAATATATGAAAAATCGGGAAACAAACCTCAAAATATCTACAAAAAAACAAGCATTTAATCTACTGGAAATCGCGAATGACTTTTATAAAATAAATAATCTCAAGCCAAACAAGAATGACAAAGGTCCTTCCTCAATCGTTACATTGTTGTATTTGTATATATATACTTAGTTTTGTAATCGTAACTGTAAAAACATTTGCATCATCTACACATATTATAAATAAAAGTCGTTTTTCGTCTGTCTGTGTGACCGCATTTTTTCTTCTAAACTACACAACGAATTTTGATGTGGTTTTCACCGGTCACAATGACGCCCCATCTCGTGCCACTGTTTTAAACGTGGTCGCACTAATCTCACCGATGATCCGCGTGAAGGACGGCCTTCTACGGCGACGACTGAAGATAACATCAGTGTTGTGCGGCGTATGATAGAGACTGACAAAAGAGTGACTTATCAGCAGATTCGGACAAGCTTAGGCATCGGTATGAGTCAAGTGCACAAAATCCTCCATGAACATTTAGCGGTCAGGTCGGCCCAAAAACTCCGTCGTGTTAATAGGTGTCGTGAAATGGTTCAAAGATTTAACGGAGGTGACTCAAATGCTGTTCGACATACTTACGGATGACGAAAGCTGGATCTATTGTCATGATCCTGAAACTAAGAGACAGTCTGCTGTCTGGGTGTTTCCTTCCGAGGAAACCAAGGAAGGAGTTACCAACTAAAGTGAAGAGAGGTCGAAGCGTGGGAAAAAAGATGGTGGCCTCGTTCTTCGGGAGGACAGGTCATTACGCAACAAATTTGTTTTAGAGGATTGAAAAACAGTTACTGCAGAGTGGTACACTAACAATTGTTTGCCACTTGTCTTGGAAAAAGTTCGTGAGAAACGACCTCGCAGTAGGATCCTCTTTCACCTCGACAACGCCTCGTCGCACACCGCCAAGCAAACAATCGACTACTTGGCGACGCCGGACGTGGAATTACTGAGCCACCCGCCCTATAGCCCCGACCTCGCACCTTGCGATTTTTATTTATTTCCGAAAATAAAAGAAAAACTTCGAGGAAAACGTTTTATGGACGTCGAGGAAGCAGTGGCTGCGTTTCAAAATGCCGTCGAAGAAACCCCTAAGGACGAGTGGGCAAAGTGCTTTTCTCAGTGGTTCATCGGATGCAGCGATGTATTAATGTAAATGGAAACTATTTTGAAAAGATATAATAAAACTAATAACTTGCTAGTTTGTTCAGTTTTTGATTTTATAAGCACTCAGTGTCACCCTCGTAATAAAGAATCTCGATGTCGCAAGCCGTAAAAGCCGTCCAAAGCAGGAGCGAGTCGCTAGTATGGCTATAATCTTATCTTGTTGCATTTGGCTCAGATGCCCTTGATTTGACGTACCTACCAGGTATTTTTATTGTTAATATTACGAGATTACGCTGGATTTTAGGGTTTATGTACTTATAAAAAAATAATGGTAATAACATTATAAGTTAATAAACAAAACAATAATTTAATTTCCTTTTAGGAAAAACTATTACACACGTGACTCGTGCGTTTTATGTGGCATTGGTTCCTGTTCAGTGTGATAGATAAAAATATGACTATCTGAATATTTAAATATGTTGTAAATCACCCCTGCATTTGCAATACACAGCAGATAACTGTACTTATAATTATAATAGTTAGGTTTTTATTCCTAGCCTAGTAAAATGGTCGACTGAAGGGGTCATCTGCTATCCTTTCAGACCCCTTAACACCTCTCATGACCTGTGGTTTTTTTTATCGAATTTTTATTGTTTTATTTAAAAAAAGGCCCAAATTTTATTTATTTTCTTAAATTTGGGTTATTTTTTAAGAAATCAATAAAAAGTCGATTAAAAAAAACGACTTTATTGTTTTATTTTAATAACCCAATTTTTTTCCATGTGGGTCTTTTTTTACGGGGTCTGAAAGACCATTCAATTTGGCACACGATGCACCTAACACCCTGTATACTGGCTGTGTGATTGTATTCTCCATAGTGTCCGTATTTGGTTTAGCGATTGATATCGCGTTTAGGAAGTATGTACTAATCCTAGAATATTATAACAGCTAAGATTCCTCTGCGTAAACAATATAGGCAGCGCGCCCCTTTCGCATTTCGCGAGACTATGTGGACACCTTACATTGCACTGTACACAGATCTCATTATAACCCAATCTTTTTCCTCCTACTACATTTCCATTCTGCAATTTGTAAAAAAAAAGTTAAACTCATCTCTTTTCCTTCCAGCCTCGCTCAGTGGAGCCATCGTACGGCACAAGACACATGCTCACCCACGATATGTTCCGGGAGACGCCCATCAACCTGGGCAACATGAACAAAGTGTTCTGTTCGCAGTGGCTCTCTGACAGACAAGTCGTGTTTGGTACTAAATGTAACAAGGTATAAAACTCAATACTTAATTACTTAAATTATGAAACCACTCTCTCCACATTTTAACACACCCAAGAGTAGAAACCCTTGGGTGTGTTAGAATGTGACCTAAAAGATGACAACAAGAAGACAGGCAGTATTTACCTATCGTCTAGCTCAATCAACTGTAATAAAAAAGAAATATATTTTTGTAATCAAATAAACTTCTATAATTTTAAAATCTAAATAGCTTTGCACAACTTTACAACCAGTTTTTGTTGCTCAAAAGCTAATTGTCAGCTGTTTTATCACTGTTTACCTTAACTATACTTTGACCGAGACCGCTGTACTGCGCCTTAGATATGTTCGCGGCGTGACGAGGGAGCAGTGCAGGCCGCTCATTCGTCAACGCTCATGGCGTCCCGCCACTCATTCGTCAACGCCGCATTCGAAGGCGCGGTACAGTGGTCTCGGTCAAACTATAGCAGATCATTTCATGTCAATCCTGCTTCATTTTTCGAAGCACCGCGACCGGCACGTGTAGCATGAACACCGTAGAATCGGAAGAAATTAAAGACAAAATGACAAATTCAAGAAAGATCTATACGGCGCGATATCAAAAATGGAAGAAAGATATCACGTTAGATAGAAAGACATACTTACGTCTTTTCTCAGTAGAATAGAGATAGAAGTGGTCTTGCTACGCGTGCCGGTAGATCATTAAATCATTTATTTCTTTGCAAACATGGGTAAATTTGTACATAGGTGTTGGCATAAAAGTTAGTTCTCCATGTTCTGCCGTCACATGGGCATGCAAATTATAATCAATTACTTAATAATTATGATTCTAAATAACATCTCAAAAAATATCATAATCCCATTTAACAAATTTTACAGATTATATGTCAAATCATTTCAATAAAAATAAATATAAAATGTCATAATATTACATCAAATGTCACTCAATATTAACTATGTCAAAGAATATAATACAAGCATGTCAATTTAAATAGGTAAAAAAATAAGAAGAAAATAATTTATTTCATCAAGAGGTCATAACAACGAATTAATTTTATTATTATTATTTCAAAAGAGCATGTCAAGAACAATAAACTGAAAAAAATAAATAAAAAATCATAAGTAATTTAAAATTGCAACAACATTGATATTTAGGTCCCACTTATTACTTTTTCCGATATGAACTCCGAGATATTATAATATGCTTTACATATGAGAAAGTTTTTTAAAATGTCTTCTAAACAAATTAAGATTCAAGATTTTAATTGATTCTGGTATGCGATCATATATAGTTGGTGCCATGCAGAAAACACTTTTATGCATCAGAGCTGTCTTAGACTGTCTTGCACATAACATATTGACGTGTCGTCGACTCCGGCTATTTGAGTCAGATAGCTTGGGAAACAAATTTGGGTTGGTTTTCACAAATACCGCTACCTCAAATATGTAGATAAGTGTCTATTCGGACACTGAAAGAGGCCCGTAACATAACTGACAATACTCCGTGGGCAGCTGATGGTGTACGACGTGCGGCGGCGCGCGCTGGACGCCATCCCCACGCTGCGGCCGCGCGCGCCGTGGCCCGGCGCCGAGCAGCAGACCGGCATCCACGCGCTGCAGATCAACCCCTCCAGGTAGGCCGATACTGCACCGCTGCGTCGTTACATAACCTCCTCCTTCTTTGAAGTCGATTATAAAACAATAACGCCTAATTTCTGGAAATCAATCCTACATGAGGTTTAACATTCAAAGCCTTAACAATATTTTTGAAACCAGCAAAATACATTTGATTATGATATTCTTAAATTTTTGTAGCGCCTGCATTACTTACAAGTTAATATTCTCCTTACAGAACGTTACTAGCGACTGGCGCGCGGAACTCATGTGAGCTAGCGATATACAGTCTACCGACCCTAGACCCCGTGTGTGTGGGCGAGGCGCATAAAGACTGGGTAAGTACTCTTTTGCTTTTAAGGACCTATACTACCTCAAATTGCTTTGCATGATCCTCCGTTACGTTATATCGAAAATATTGCAGCATTAATTTTGAAATAAATATATGTTAAAGTTGACGATTAATGTTAAGTACTATGTTTGACGAAAACTCGATTCTATAACATTTTCTCTATAGAAAAAAATCCAAGATTACCTCCAGAACAATAACCCGCTAGTATTCATAAAATACTTCAAATTTGATATGAAACCTTGTATAATAGCTGAACTAACTATAAAGCAGCGAATATGTATTTTTTTTTTTGTTTTTTTAATTATCATTATTTTTGCCTTAAAAATAAATAAATTACTCAGTCTCGCTCTCACTCAGTATGCAAACAGTATGGTGCGAGCGAGGTAAAAAGTGAATTTCAGCTGAGGTAGTATGGGCTCTTAATAATCTAATAAGTGTCTCAATTTCGGTGCCTTTAGTTGAAATAAGCCGTGCGCCCGATGGGATTTCCCATTCGTAAAATGACTAATTTCCATACAAACTTTCATCCCCTATTACACCCCTTTAGAGGATGAATTTTCAATAATCAATTCAATAAAAAGAACTCATTTCAATCATAAGGCTTGAAATTTTGTCACTCAATGGTTTAGACTGTACGTTGTCTGTTAGTGAAGGAATGAATTTTAGATTTTGATTAAGTAGAACGAATGCAGTTATTTTAGAGTAAAATTGAAAATACAGACAGACAATAAAACATTGTTATGAGTAATGTTGATTTAGCAAAATCCACATATTTTTTTAATCGATAATATTTTTGACCTGTTTGAACAATATTCGCTGCTTCGGTATATAAAGTGGTAAAACTTGAAAAGGGCATCACGTTATGATACCTAAATGGAATAAATACCTAGTGGAATGATATTGAGTATTATTTTTTATTGTTTTCTATCTCTAATAAAGATAGCTTTACAACGAATTTTGTTCAAAATTTTTGCAGGCCTGCTTGCACCATTTAATACATCTTTCTATTTCTGTCAGTCATTTATTCTATATCACGAGCCGCACGTATTATTAATGTTATTACGGTGTCGGAGGATATATTTGGGCAAAACCTGCCGAAATTCATGCAAATGGCACAAATAATAATGGAAAGAGGTATGATATTATAAAAGTTGTCATGTTTATAATAATTTTCATATTACTTAATATGTTTATAATTCTTTGGCATTTTGCTTACAGGCTATTTTTATTTAATTTTTTGAAAAAAAGTGTTACAGACCTTGTAATTTATAACATCGCCTTGGATGAATCTGTAAAGATGTTATAATTGTGATATAAATAAATAAAAAAAATAAAAATTTGGAGAATATAGAGACGGAATGTTTTAAATAAGTACGTTTAGCGCTCAATGCATTAATGCTTGGTTCCAATAAACAAAAATAAATTAATTTAAAAGTTAATCTACTTCCACTTGGGAGGGTCTACTATGCAAAGCTATGAGGTCTTTGCTACATTATTGGTAAAGATACAAGTTTTCATTTTAACCAATAACGGTCCATTAATTATTAGAATCGGCTATAAGCATTTGTGTTGCAAGAGGATCTTCAGAGGGCCCTTCCCGGTCCGTCTATCTTCAACGCGAGCATGTGCGAAAAGCTTGTTGTTTCGTCGAGCTCAAGTGAGAACTGCTAACAAGCAAGTGAGAACGCGATAACATTGTACGAAAAATAGTGTAAAATTTGTTTCAGGAAATACGTTTTTTTGGGTAAAACATTTATTTTGTCAAATAAATGTTTGTCATTTAGAATCTTCATTACATGTGCGAGGTTTCTATGAAGATGTTTTCTTTACTTTTACAATTTATGAGTTCATTATGACCGGCCAAAGTTCAGGTAAAATTTGGCTGGCTGATACTGAATTTGTTTCTCAAATTTTGAATTTTTTGCTTTCATAGAAACCTAGATATAGTGCACAAAATACATATTGCATAAAAATTTCAAAGAAAGATGTGTTACAACGCCATAATCACGTACGAACGTTTGAATGAAAAGTATGACGGGTTGGCCGCTCTTAAGATAGAAAAAAGTTTATTCAGTTCAGTTATACATGTAGGTATCATTGTTTAGATCCTGGACATGTGTTGGTTGGACGACGAGTTCGTAGTAACAGGATCCCGAGACTCCAAGCTCGCCCTGTGGAGGGCCCCGGCCGCGCCGCCCACGCAGACCATGCACCACTACGTGACGCCTGTGTGTGTCAAGGAATGTCGCTCAGGTATGTAACTATGACACTAAAAGAAAGTACCGTAGATATTTGATCCAGTAATGATTTTTTTATTTAAACTTAATGAAATTGCAAACTCTGGTTTATTTGATAAAAAGTATTATGTGTTGTTATTGTAAGACTTATTTATCTGTGCGCTGAATTTCATACCAATCCGTTCTGCCGTATGTTCAACAGAGTAACACAACAAACATATTTTTAAACACTTTGTCAGTTGCGATATATCCATCTACTATGTAATCTCTCAACCACCCTTGATTGGCTGAAACAGCCTAAGGCATTAGGTCCGTCTATGTATTTTCTAGTTGCGTAAAGCTTTTTAGTATCTGTACATTAACAACATTAGGTGTATCCGTAGGCCAGAAAGTCCGCGCGCTGACATTCAACCAGCGCTGGCGCGAGATCGCGGCGCTGACGCTGAACGGCTACATCCACGTGTTCAACGCTGAGACCTTCCGGCAGACGCTCTCCAGGAAGTTACCGTCGTGTCAGGACCTCGTGTGTTTGGCGACGCAGGTATGACTTACGACTGTCTTTCCACTGTTGGTCAAAGACTGATGGATGTAACAGTCAATCACTACTGACTCCCATTTTGATAAATATTTTGTACGCTCTCGATCCCATGGGAATATCGGGATAAAAAGTATTCTATCTCCTAATCCAGGTCATGGTCTACCCATGTGCCAAATTTCATTTAAATCTGTGCAGCCATTTTAGCGTGAAAGCGTAACAAACTCACTTTCGCAATTATAATATTAGTTAGGATAGTCTAGTCTAGGACTAGTGACCATTAATATAGTCTTCACATCACCTGCTCGGTAATGTCAAATTATATGTCATGCAAACCTAACCTTAAGTCAGTCATTATAGCCCTGAGTAGACCTCTCTACTCTATAATATTGTACTGAATTTCATCATAACCTGCTGATCAATAATGTCATTTGAATTTGGAACCTCAACTAAAAATCCACATGAAAACTTTTAAAAATATAATAAAAAACTGAAATCCAATTGCTTTTTACTAGAGTATTCTCCTCAGGGATAAAGGTAACTTCGTCGTGGGCGAGCTCGTATTCCTCACTGCACTCAGGAATTCAGGATTCTATTCTTAACTCTGAACTCCCTCAGTGCGCTCGAGAGCACTAGAATTCACCATGCCGCTCGGGTTTCTAAATAGCACCCGTGATATTAGACACTACTTTATCCCCTTAGTGAATAATCTACTATTTTTTTAATCCTATCCCTATTTCCCCAGGAAAGCGGCGTGTACGCAATAGGCTGCAAGTCATACACGTTACTACTAGACTGTCGAACGCTACAGTCTGTCAAGAAGATCACGTCGCGGTACAACGGATGTGGCATCCGCTCTGCTAGCTTTAGAGGCAACATGCTCACCATTGGTACTGGCTTGGGTTAGTAGAAAGTAGAAACAGTCACACTCTTAATAATTAGATTGATCAATCTAAGGGCAAGATTCACAAACTGCGCTTTGACTTTACTCTGCTAAGTAAGCGTCGCATACGAATGTGAACACTATTCGGTTAGTTAACTTGTTCATATTCACTTATACAAAAGTGATCATTATGTGCATAAGAATAAAGTTCTAATTCATATAGAACGCCTCTAACTAAAGTCAAGTCTGTGAATCTATCAGTCCCGAAGTATCTCTACTCTACGAAGATGACTTCGAAATACTTTATGTTCAAGTTACATAACATTTTCACTCAAAGTTTGTTTAACTTTATTGAACTAAAACTACTTTAGACCATTTATCAGCCAAAAAAACAAATAATAAAGAGAATTATTCATTAAGATATGTAGAAGTATGGACAGAAAACTTCATGGTTACTCTTCCTATAAATTCCGTTCGTTAAACGTGTATTTCTTTCGACAGGTCTACTAATGTTCTACGACCTGCGCGCGGGCAAGTACTTAGAAAGCAATATTCACTCCACCAAAACTGTCACACTCAAGGCTTCCAGGGGCTATGTGGTGAGTTCAACAGGCTTTTTTTGTTATTATAATCTTATCTAATGATGAATTTTAAAATTATTAAATTAAAATTGTAAAGGCATTTATTATTAATAAATACTTTGTCACTATTGAATTATGGTAGAAGTTATTAATAAAATTAATAGTCTCGCAAATTCACACGTTACGGCAATTTTTCGTGTTACAACCAATTCATACGGCTGTAAAAGAATGACACCCTGTTTTCATTTAAGTTGATAATCAATTTCGTGACTTTACAACCACCATACAAAATCGTTCAGATTCATGTTCTTAACTACAATTTTATTAAACCCTCTTTAGATCTACATTTTGGAACGGGCAACTAGCTTCAACTTGCTGACTAACCGACGGACTCCTTGACAATTCAAAAGTGCCTATAAATGATGAAATGCTTCAAGTTTGATTTTTCCTTTACAGTTTCCCGACGAGGAAGCGGACGGCTTCAACCAAGTGAAGCACGTGCCCGCGATATACACGCACTGCTACGACGACAGCGGGACTAGGATCTTCACAGCAGGCGGCCCGCTGCCCGCTCCGCTTATAGGGAACTACGCTGGTCTATGGCAGTAGCCTAACATCGGCAGATAAATACATGGAGAATACTCGTCAGTCGTAGAACAATCGTCATTATGAGGTACTGCCCGCTCCGCTTATAGACTACGCCAGTACCCTTAAGTCAGTGGCAGTAGTCTTACATCAGTCAATTAGTCGGCAAACACAATTGGCAGAACAACACTCGTCTGCTCTGGAATACAATCCGCTGCCCGCTCCGCTAATAAAGAGCTATGCTGGTCTGTGGCAGTAGCCTTACATCATCAACAGTTAATTGCGTGGAGAATACTTGTCAGTTATGGTTTACCTACAATGCCAGATGCGAACTTCGCTTCACACCTGTCGAGGTCCTATATCGTTATTCACGCGATTGGCATATCATTCAGGAACCCGACATCAACTATTGGGCACTAGCCACCAGACTCGACACCCGTCTGGTCGAAGGATCCTCCCTTTTCTATGGAGGATGGGTATCCTCTATAATGGGTTCAAGACGTAGAACTATCGTCATTATGGGCTACAATCCGCTGCCCGCTCCGCGTATAGGTAACTACGCCGGTCTGTGGCAGTAGCCTTACATCGTCAGATAAATAGATGGAAAAATCTTTTCAGTTATGGCCTAAAAACGAAGAAGTTAGTTGTGTCCATTTTAACCTCGGCAAAGGGTTCTCAACCAAGAAAAGTAAACTATTACTTGTTTGCAGAATATATACACGAAATGGGCATCATTGCCTATATTCCTACTGGAAAAAAAAAACAGCTAAGGTCTTGTGGAAATAAAGTTGATTTTAGACTGACTAGTACTGTTGAAAAATTCATAAAAAATATGAAGATGTAACGCAAACTGAACCTTATGTATAGGCATTACACTTGTTTTTCCTAAAACTCGTATTTGTTTACATGTTTGGCAAATAAATTGCGAACGCAGATTACATATAAATGATGTCAACTAGTAAATATCAATGACATATTTTAATCACTCAAACATGCAGCATAACATAAGGTAATAACAGCAAAAGAACTGCCTACTCAGACATAAAGAAATACTTTTTATGACAGAAGACTACAGCCTACAATGACGAAGCCACATTGAAATAGCAATTGTACCCATCAATCCCATCATACTAACACTGTGCACTGCTACTAAGATCTTTTGGCGTTCGAATGACGTTGAGAGGGGGGCGCTGTTGGTAAACAATAATGTGCAATTGTTTTGTGACATGTATTGAAAAAAACAAGATGGCGGCTTTAGTTCCGATTTTGGCCACACGCCAAATGATCCTTGTACAGCTATACAGTGCAGGGCCGTAAATATGGCACATGCGTGAGAGACATCTACACCTTTTATCATCATTTTCATGGATGGAAAACCCCTGAATATAGAATGTTAAAATATTTTTACATGTGTGATATTAGACACTTTGTGATGAGTTGTATCAATGACGATACTTAGTTAATTTTTCTACTTTAATCTACGATATTTTCGGGTTATATCGTGTATGAAGAAAGACAAATAACTCGTGAAATGTGAGTGTGCTAAACATTTCTGCCAACGCTTCGGGACATAATGGCGTGATGTCATGTTATACGAAGACGGACAAAAAATGATTACCAATCGACAACCACAACTCATGTTTAAAAATTGACGCGTGATTTATTTTTTTATATGTAAATTGAAAGGTGATAAGTTTGTTAATTAATAAAAAAAAACTTCCTCAAGACAGTTGATTCTAGTATTCTTCGAGGAATAACCTGTGTTCTATATTGGACGTTTTGGGGTGATGTAAATTAAATGTTTTACAAGCCTACCTGGATAATTGGACAACTGCGTGGAATACGGCCTCACCGCCTGCTATCTTCGGATCCTGATGTCACGTCAGTTTTCTAATTACCTTGTTCGGCAAGTAACTATTAGAAAAAAAATGTTAGTATTTATAGTAAAATGGTTTATCACATAAAAGTGTATGGAATTGTGTAATTGACATAGCAATATTTAGAGGAAGGAGCGTGCAAAATTATCAGATCTGTTTATATTGATGTGTAAAAGAGTGCAATAGAAAATTCATCTCAAAATATTATAGAGGGGTTTAAAAAGATAGATACAACCGATCTAAAGGACCATACTTCACAAGTACACTCGGAACTTTATGGAATCTTGTATCTTTTTAAACGCCCTGCAGGTCTGGTATGTAATATGTAAAAAGTCTTAAAAATGATCACTGCTACAACACTAACTGAAAAAGAATTGCTGCGGTAAAGCGTCTCAAAAAACTAAAGTTTATCGTATGAAATGGTCACAAAATTGAAGCATTTTGAAAGGAATTTGCCGCAGTCAATCTAACTGATGGATATTGATGTAAAACAGTGAACGATTATTTATTTTTGAGCCAAGAATGTAAATTAAAACTATATTCCTAAAAAAATAAACTATTCTGTAAAACATCTGCCTATTCATCTAAGCAATTAATAAAACGTAATAAAATTTGAATTTCGCGGACTACCTTATGATGACATACGCTTAACGTAACATTAACTTTTAATCCTCAAATAACAAACTTATCTGAGGAATAAATATGACATACAGTTTTTCTTTAGAAATATTGTAAAACCACAATCTTTATTCTTCAGATAAAAGTTTAATGACGATTGAAAAACTATGATAATCATTTATTCTTGGCTGTAAAAAAAAACGTGTAGATTGGTTTCGGATCGACTCGGCCTTGGTAATGCCTTGTAAACTGTTCTTCAAACAACACGAGTCTATTATTATAATTGTCACTTCGCGATTCAATACCGCATTTACCTCAGTAATCTTGTAGACGAAACGGGACGCTTATGTCTAAAACTTTATATAATTTAGATGTACTTTATTATTGTACTATTACTTCATTCATTTATACATTATTTTCATATAAATTGTACATTAGTTTTAAGTCTGAACAACTTCGTTCGAAAAATTAGGTCGTCACAGTCTACTCTTTTAACTTAAATATTGCAGTATGCTTTAGGGGCTTTATTTAAATTAATAAGTCGTCCCGTTTTACGGATACATAGTTACAAACTATTCATAGTAAATATGTCTTAGAACAGGACCCACACAGCCGCACTTATCGAAGAAAAAATTAGCATCGGCATCAGTGCAATTATAATGCGAGGTCAAAAGACATAACTACTACGGAGTAATTAGTTAATACTAATTTGATAGTTACACAATGGTGCCGATTCTCTTGCCACAAATGCCTCTAAACTGGACTAAAAATCACCAAAATTTGACACAACTTAAACTTAACTATATTTTAGTTTGACAGCTCTACGATTGCACCGAGTTATTAATTTAGTGAAAATGGCAATTCCGAATTTGAAGTTATTCACCTAAACTTTTGATTGTAAAAAACCAATCCTGACTATTTTGAATCGCGGTTTAAAAGGTTGTGGGATAAAATTTGTTGTCATAAACTAAAATTCACACCAACACCTCGACTTCAGGTGCAAAATCAATACTGTATCTTTTTTTTCTTTTCTTTTGCTCATATCTCGAAAATGGCAAAAATAATAAACCCCTAAAACTCAACATGTAGGTAATCATTTTTCATACTTTCCATATAAAAAGTGAAAGATTCCATATAAAACACCTCGAGGTTGCCCCCGGCTCTAAAAAAAATCACGGGGTAGGGCAAACAAGTACCACGTCGAGTCGCGATTATCAAATTCAATTTTAGTTTTGCCAAAATTATTTTAAGTTTTTTTTTTTTTTTTGTAGAAAATCTTTAAGTTTGTCATAGCCAAAAGTAAGGAATTTTTATGATAGTTTAGTTAGTTTAGTTCGGTGTACAAGAGAATCGGCACAAATATCTATAATATTAGTGTATAATCAATGGACTTGTGTGTCCGTGTGTTTTTACATATAATTTCTTACTAAATAATCCATAAAAGTGGAAACTGTGACGAGTAAAAGACTTGAGTATGCTGATTATTGTATTTTATTACAACCAAACCTTCCTGTGTATAAAGGTATCCACAGTATAAACGACCGTCGCGATCTTTGTCAACGTTTTGTCACTCCGGAAAACCAGAAGGCGCCTTGGCGTATCGACACGCTCGGTCAGTCAAAGTCAATTAATTTATTTCAATTAGGCACAAAAAAGGCACTTTTGAACGTCAACATTTATAGAAAAATAATAATTAATTCTAGTCGCCCTTTCCAAAAGATAGTTTTCGTATGGAGAAGAATGGGCAAGAAACTCCACCGTTACTCTTTTAAAATGTTTTCACAATATCTTGTATGCATCAATCATATAATTATATGACATGTGAAGACGATGCACCTAGAATAAGATTACTATACCACGATAGGTAAAAATAATGAGAGATTAAGGAATGACAGATAAATTAATTATGTGATAGATGCCTGGTGCTCACATATTTACAAACATTGTAAAATTATACGATATTCCTAACATTTTTACAAGTAATACTTACTAATAAGTCAGTGTGTGAGTTCAAGTAATCACAGAATGTAAAATCAAAATTTAAGAAAAAAAAAGACAATTATATTAGCAACCAGTTAGATTTTGTCTAGATTCTAAATTGTCCTATGGAGCAGGACCAGCATGTTTCCAAGCATTTTTATCTTGGATATAAACCTCTAATTTGCCGGCCGATGGATTATACTTGTCTGATTTCATAGACAACATTCACCCAAGTAGAACAAGCGCGCATAAAGTCCCAGAATTCAAAATTAGTACTCCGGTAGTTTACGAGATATGCCTTGCCATTGGTGGGGTGGCGGTAGTGAGTTAAAGATTTCCCTATTAAAAACTGTGTGATTTTTCCCCAAATTTATACAAAAATTAGTGCTCCTAAAGAAGTTATAGTGACCAAAAATTCATATTCCTAAGTGTTGTATTTTAAGAGAAATTAGCTTTCATTACTTTTTCGTACTAAATCTCCGCGTATAACCCGACCAAATTAAGTTGTCAATGGTATTGAGCTGTTTAGGAGATGAACACTCGGGCACTTAATTTGTACTTTGCTACAAAAGCGTGATTTCACGCAACCGGTTCTCGAATGGGAAATACGCCGAGGGAAGAAAATTAACGGACGATCGCTTGTTGGTCGCATATCTGACCGTGACCGACTTGAGTGTGTGAGATTGATTGTTTTACTATCCACTTGTCCGATCTGGCGTCACTGCGTTTGCACTGGCGAAACATTCACATAAAATCATGTTGAAATCTCTATTTTCTGTCAATGTCCCATACAATGTTTGAAAGAAAATAGAGATTTCAACATGTTTTTATGTGAATGTTACACGACCGACGATACGCGACGCATCTTCCGTCAGATGTGTGACCACCATAATTTTCATTTGACGCCAGCAGGTCAACCTACCCGAAACTGTCAAATTTTCCCAATCAACTTTGAACCTTATGCTTTAGCGATGAAGTTGAAAATCTATTAAAGAAATTTGACAGATTGTAGTAGGTTGATGTGCTGGCGTCTGTACAAAATGCCTGATTTTTCAGAAAAATGCCTGTTTAACTGTTCTTTTAAACAGGCATTAATTCACTCTTCCTTCTTCATTCAGTCTATCTCTCTGTGGAATGCGCTCCCCCAGGAAATCAGGATGGCGACCAACCGGTTATCTTTTCGAATTAAAGTTCGCGAGCATATTCGCAAGAAGCTGGCAGTATCATCACAACGGTAATGTTTTCCCGTTGTTTGTCTTATTTGTACTTATATTTATGTATAATTAGGTGTATTTATTATATTTATAGTTTTTAATAGGTATACAGGGTGTTTGGCAGAACGTTGAACATACGAAAATGGTGGATAGGTTCGGTCATCTGCTACTTACTCAGCCCTAATTTATTTGGCCCTGGCCTACGTGATATATAAAAAAAAAAAAAAAAATCTTACTTCTTCTAGCTAACATCTGAATAAAGCAATAATTTTATAAGAATCTGCCAACATAAAAGATAAAAAAAAAAAATTGCCTGTTTTAGGTACCCATTTTTAATAAAAATTACACTTTAAAGTTAAGAAAATGGTGAAAATAGAAGAAAAAATTTTTTTTTTTAAATATCCAGTGGGCCAGGGCCAAATAAATTAGGGCTAAGTAGCAGATGACCCCACCTATCCACCATTTTCGTATGTTCAACGTTCTGCCAAACATCCTGTATATGTATATCTTTTTTATTTAAATATAAAAAATCTTCAAATCTCTCTGTTGCACCTACCACTGTTTGTCTCTGCATCACCCGAAGGTTGACTGGTAGAAAATGCCTATGGCATTAAGTCCGCCTCTGTACATTTGTGTGTTTGAAGTATTAAATAAATAAAGTAGTAAAATAAAATCATGAAAATTTTATTTTTTAGGGCACGTAAAGTAGGGATGTTTTTGTTTTCTCATCTACCCCATGGTGTCGGGTGTCGTTGGAAAGGTCGTTCAAAAATATTGTGTTTGTGAAAACCATTTTTGGATTCAGGGATCCGTTTTCGATTTTTGTTCGTCAAGTATCTCCCCCCCCCCCCCCCCATGCCAGCTAAATGGTTGGTTTTGGATATGTGAAAAAATTCACGCCAGTTGTATATATAACGAAATTAAAAGGAAAACTATCACAGCTAAGTAGACTTTACAAGTTAACGAGTAATAATTGACCAACTTACGTTTGCGGTTGCAAAATCATGTTTTCCCGTACATTCCGTATGGGAGAACATGTTTTTCAACTACAATGTTAAGTTTGTTCTTGCGATAAATTCATCCCAACTACGGAACCTTTCATTGTTTTAAGTTGTCTTGGGTTCTAGCGGTTTTACCGACTCTATTGTCAGAAGATTCCTTTCTTTACTCGTGTGCGTTACCCAGGCCAGATGTTGTCGAAAATGGTCATTTGAATCTAATAGATAATTAGTTTTGCGGCTTCTGTAATTGTTGCGCACATTTTTAAATTTGTTGCGCTTATAGTTTTTTAATTATTTCACAAAAACATTTCCTGCTGGGGTAACGTTATCCCAGCCAGAACTTTTTCTTTCTAATGGGAATATTTAAATAAATACTAGCTATAAAATTAGTTGTCTAGATGAAGTAAATGTTGTGCCTTATTTTGTATTTGTTCTTTCATCGGTTGCGAAGTTATTCGAGATTTTGCTGGGGTAACGTTTTTGGTTTTGCTAGATCTTTGAAACGGTTAAGCGGATTCTTATCATATTTTGTACATGACTTCTTAGGAATTAGTTTAAATTTGTTCTGCAATAAAAAAAACAAAATAATGCATAGTTTAAAGGTTATTTCATTAAATAGAAAAACACTTCAATTGGTTCAAGCACTCTCAATAAGAGGTCTAAAGACGTACTTTAAACGTTATTTTAAAGCTTGTAAATGCCTTCAAATGTATGTGAAGCTTCATTAGTATCCTGTAAGTATTTAACAAGTTATGATGATATTCAGTTCTTCACGAGCACGGTCTTGATGCGCGCGGTGTTATTTGGCCACTGGATTGGATATATGAACTGAATGTTATGTCAATTATTAGTTGTTTAGTACAGTTGTATATCAGTAAAATTTCAGCGTAGTACATTGGATAATTAATGAGATAATACGATTAAAGTCATTAGGAAGTGAATGACCGAGGTAACCCGACCAAGTTTAGGTGGTTACGAAAAAGCGAAATCGCAGTTCTTGTTTCAAACAAGTTGAAATGTAAACAACGTTTAGATTTAGTTAATCTTTCCATTGAGCGCACTATTGAGTTGTCTTGTGTTGAACTCGAGCGATACGTCATAATTTGCGTTTATCGACCCCTCTCTGGTGATTTTATTAGTTTTGAATCGGTAATGGAGGATTCACTCAATAGGTTAAAATCAAGTAATAAAAGTATAATTTTATGTGGAGATTTTAATATTAATATTCTAGATGTTACTCCTTTAAGTACTAGACTTCTTAATCTCTTTAGGTCTTATAATTTAATTAACTTGTTTTTTGAACCTACTAGGATCACAGCAACTTCGTCAACTTGTCTTGATAATATATTTAGTGATTGTGATGCCAAAAATAAATTAGTGTCATGTGACTTAACCTCAGACCACTGTGGTTTATTAGCTAGTTTCCCCATGCCATTACATAAAAAGCCGCATAAAATAGAATGTAGGCCTTATACAGCTAGTCGTTGCAATAAGTTTAAAAATAATATAGCTCATAGAATTACACCATCTATAGTAGAACACGAGAATCCGAATGAAATCTATGGAGCCCTTTTTGATGTTGTGCAAAAAGAGTACCAATCTACTTTCAAGACTAAAACTATTAAAATAAATGGCACCTCCGTTGGCTTTAACCAATGGGCCACTCCAGGTATTTATAAAAGTAGAGCGAGACTATACGAGTTATATGGTTTGAAAAAATATAGGTTTGATACTCCTTTCGTAGAGTATGTCAAAAATTATTCAAAATTATTTAAAAAGGTTAGTGCTTTTGCTAAATCTAAATTTTTAAGCGATAAAATTAAAAATTCCAATAATAAAGTAAAAACCACTTGGAACATTATTAATAATGAAATGGGTAAATCGGTTAAGCAAGATAAACAACTTGAGATTATGGTCGACAATAAATTAGTTACTAAAGCAGCTGACGTAGCTGAGGCGTTTAATGAGTTTTTTGCAAACATACCTATAACCACGACTCGCTCCTTAAATTCGTCCCCGTCTAAAGCTGAAAACCTTTTGTTTAGTAGTGTGTCTAAAAGTAGTCGCTTATTCAGCTTCGAACATGTTACGCCGCGTGATGTAGTTAATGTTTTTAACACACTCAAGTCAAAAAACACTGGTGATTACTGGGGCATCTCCATTAAACTTTTAAGCAATATAATAGACATCGTAGCCCCATATCTAGCTGTTACTTTTAATAAATGTGTTGATTTAGGAACTTTTCCTGACCTCATGAAGAGTAGTAAAGTCATACCATTATTTAAATCAGGTAATAAAAATGATGTTGGCAATTTCAGGCCTATTTCTATCTTACCAGCATTTAGCAAAATATTTGAAAAGTTAATACTCAAGCAGTTGCTAATCCATTTTAATTTAAATAGCCTCCTCCATAATGAACAATATGGCTTTACAAAGGGTCGTTCGACCACAGATGCGGGTGTTGCTCTGCTGAAACACATATTTAACGCATGGGAGAACTCGCAAAATGCTATTGGGGTTTTCTGTGATCTCTCCAAAGCCTTTGATTGCGTGCACCATGACACGCTTTTGCGTAAACTGCGTCATTACGGTGTGCAAAATGAAGCTCTCAACCTTATAAATTCTTATTTACATAATAGGTCCCAATGTGTAGATGTTAATGGTGTGAAATCTTCCGGGCTGCCAGTTCAGTTAGGTGTGCCTCAAGGCTCAATACTGGGTCCATTCTTGTTCTTAGTCTATATCAATGACTTACCATTCTATTTAAAGGGTATCTGTGAAGTTGTACTGTTTGCAGATGATACGTCACTTATTTTTAAAGTAGACAGGAATAGACAGGACTTTGACGATGTAAACAGTGCACTCTCAATGGTTACGGATTGGTTTTCGTCAAATAACCTAGTTCTCAATAGCAAGAAAACCAAATGTGTAAAGTTCGCCCTTCCAAATGTTAGAAATCTAGGACCCAACATCGTCTTAGATAAAGAGTCACTTGAAACTGTAAACACGGCAGTTTTTCTGGGCATAACAGTAGATGCCAAACTTCAGTGGGGCCAACATATATCGAGCCTAGCGGGAAGGCTCAGTTCGGCCGCCTACGCCGTCAGGAAAGTAAGACAATACACTGACGTTGATACAGCTCGGTTAGTCTATTTTAGTTATTTTCATAGCGTTATGTCCTACGGTATTCTGCTGTGGGGCAAAGCTGCTGATATTCAAAATATATTTGTCCTTCAAAAACGAGCTGTTCGAGCAATTTACCAGCTCGGTGCCAGAGTTTCTCTGAGAGATTTTTTCAAAGATATCGGTATCCTCACAGTGGCATCACAATTCATTTTCGCCAACATATTATATATTAGGCAAAATATACACTTATATACTAAAAACAGTGATATTCACAATGTTAACACTAGAAATAAGGACAAACTACGTACTCCCTTTCACCGGCTTCATAAGGTTCATAACTCATTTGTTGGGCTTGGTATAACCTTTTATAACAAGCTACCTTCTTCTTTGCTAGATTTGCCTTTTAATGCGTTCAAAACTAAAGTAAAATCCAACCTCTCTTCAAAGGCATACTATTCTATCAACGACTACTTAAATGATAAGAATAGTTGGTCGCTGTGATTAACTCAAGACAATGTTTAAATGTTCTTTCTCCAGAATTAGCTTACTTACTGACAGGTTATATGAGTTTATATAATTGTTTATAATTTTACTAATTTTACTTTATTTATTGTTGACATAATCTACTCATTACAATGTTTTTTTTTTTTATGAGTTGTATTGCAATATGTGGTTAGCTAGCGACCTCGATAATTTTTTACTTTACCTCAATGGTCCTAGTTTATCAATTATAACTTCTAGTTACAGCTATATGTAAGCGGGCACGCCCTTTATGTCTGGAGGCTTTTATTTAGATATTGTTTTCGTTAAGTTACTTTTATTTCTGCTTGAGTATAGTTCTCGATGTTTTTGGTTGGTATATTGGCGTGTGCTAGCTGTCATATGGCTATTAATTTTATAATTTAAATTATGTTTTGTGTTGCGTAATGTAAATATCATTTTGCATACTATTATATATGTCGCCGCAAAAGCGACCTATAAAGATTATAACATAATCTTAAGCGTAACTATCTATTATAAAATTGTTATTTCATCATAAAACCGATGATGCTACCCTCTATGGAAGACTGTTACAACCATTTGCATCCCTCGGTAATGAAATATTGACTTCTTGGAGATCAACGCCATCTATTGGCCACATGGTGAAATCGAACTCAAGAGTGACGCTGCAGTCAACTATTAAGCCAATTTCCATGTTTTAGTTAAAACTATAGTTAAAATTAAAAGGTATCATTTATTTTTATAGTCTTTAGGTTTTTAGGCATATTAACAATATTGCTCATTTGACACAGTAAATTTGTTTATGATAAAGCGCCAGAAAATGGCGCGGATTGTGATTATCTTTGATCAATAACTGAATGTAATAATTTAATACGAGAACTAAATAAGTTTCAATAATGAAAAACAAACTAAAAAATAATAAGATTATTTTACCAAGCAATTTACTGATGAATACCTGTCGCTTCTTTAAATTCCTTCAGAATTACAGGAAGTGTGGTCAAATAGTAAAAATGAAGATGTAGAAAGTATTAAAACTTCTAATTTTATTTTAGTTCTGAGTAACCTTTGTATTTGTGAATATTAACATTGTTTAATTATAAAAGAATTAACTGATAAGCACTTTAGCATTGTTTTTAAGTTTTATTGAACTAACTAAGTAATAAGATTTTGTTTTGGTATGCGGGGTATGTCCGCCCATGCTTGGAGAGAGGGTAGATACTTAGATTTGTGCTAGAGCGTGTACAATTAATGGCTGCCGGTGCCGTGGTGAAAATCACAGACTAAGTTAGCTTGTGAAAATTGAGTTGTGTGTTGCAATAATTAAAACTGTGTCAAATCAGTGTGAGGTGTGTAATTCAACTTCCTAATACCTACCTACCTGCGAACAGTGCCGATGTCGGACGGAAATCACGGAGATGGGCTACCCCCCGTGTCATCAGAAGTGGGATTGCACGTGCGATCCCCTTCCGCTCAGGTCCTTGCCAGCCATCCGGAACAACCACGTGGAACTCCGAAACCTCCATCAGTGACCATGCACGAAAGTGTGCCAGTATCAAAGGAGTTCTTGTCCGAAATGTTTACCGTGATGCGCTCCATGAATGAGCGACTTGTTGCTGCCCAGCCACAACCAAGAGTAAAGATAACCGATATATTTCTCCCATCATACGACCCTGATGGCAACGTAGGCGTACGTGAATGGTGTGATCACATAACGACGGCAGTAAGTACCTACAGTTTAAGTGACTATGATGTAAGGATGAAAGTCTCCAGCCTATTAGCAGGTAGAGCTAAATTGTGGGCTGACGACTGGCTAGTGAGTACTAGTACTTGGGAAGAATTACGACAGAATATCATTATGACCTTTGAACCTGAACATCGGTATTCCCGAGATGTACTTATGTTCCGTGAGCACGTGTATGATGCATCTAAAGACCTGGCCGAGTTCCTCTCCAGGGCCTGGTTACTATGGAAGAGAGTAACAAAAGACAAGCTAAGAAGTAACGAGAGTGCGGTTGAAGCGGTCATAGGATCTGTGGGTGATGCCCGCCTCAGAATCGAGCTTATGAATGCCAGAGCCACTTCAGTACCTGAACTCATATCTGTAGCATCCTCTATTCGCCCTAAACGTGCTATTCTACCTATTAATAACAATTTACCTCCAGCCAAAAGGCTGCGGTCAGACAATAAAGACATTCCTATTTGCACTTACTGTAAAAAAGTTGGTCACTTGGTTGACATTTGTCGTAATAAAGCTAAAGACAGCTTCCGAAATCTCAGAAATTCCTCCACCCCAGACAACACTTGCGTTAATCTACCTAAAAATGCCTGCACTTTCTGTTCTAAGCCCGGTCACACTTTTGACACCTGCTATAAACGTCTAAAGTTTATTTCCCCTAACATGAGTGCTTCTTCTACTGACAAAGATCCCAAACGTGTGAATAAAATTGCTAGCTTAGAGCTTACAAGTATGTATATTCAGATAAGTGATATGCGCCTATGTGCTACTTTCGATAGTGGGGCAGAGTGCTGCGTTATGCGTGAGGCTATTGCAAACAAATTACCTGGTCGTAGGATTGACAAAGTTAATTACCTACAAGGAATAGGGTCATTCCCAGTCGTGTCAGTCTGCTCAATAGACTGTGTCTGTATAATTGATGACATTCATGTTGAGTTACAGTTCTTAATTCTTCCAGACAATGAGATGTCAACGGATATCCTCATAGGTACTAATTTATTAAAAGAAACTGGGCTTAGTGTATTAGTAACTCTGAAAGGTGCCAAACTGGTGTATCAACCATCAGTAATGCATTTAAAAGCAAATAATTCTATTTTTGATAACATTGATCATGACCTTGATAACGTAACACAGATTGAACAATTGCATATTCTGTTAAACAGATATTCTCATTTATTCATCCAGGGTTATCCAAAGTCTCGAGTGAATACAGGTCACTTAGAAATACGATTAAAAAATCCAGATAAATATGTTGAACGACGACCATATCGTCTTAGCCCTACTGAAAGAAGTAAGGTGCGAGAAATAGTTAATGAATTACTTGACAATAAAATCATTCGTGAAAGTCAATCCCCTTTCTCCAGTCCAATCATTCTTGTCAAAAAGAAAAATGGAACCGACCGCATGTGTGTTGACTATAGAGAGTTAAATACTAACACTGTGCGTGATCATTACCCTTTACCGTTAATAGCTGACCAGATAGACAATTTGTCAGGTGGTAAATATTTTAATACTTTTGATATGGCTGCTGGATTTCACCAGATTTTAATTTCTGAATGTTCCATTGAAAAGACAGCCTTTGTAACACCAGATGGGCTTTATGAGTACTTGACCATGCCATTTGGCTTATGTAATGCGCCATCAGTTTATCAGAGGTGCATTAATCGAGCTTTAGGATACTTGTTAAATGCGGGTAGTGCTAGTACTAGCAACAGCGCTCCCAATGATAGTGTAGCCCAAGTGTATATCGATGATGTTATAAGTAAAAGTAGGAATTTTGAAGATGGTCTAGTGTTCATGGAAAGAATTTTGATAGCTTTAGAAAAAGCCGGGTTTTCCATAAACATTGACAAATGTCTTTTCTTTAAACAGTCAGTTGAATATTTAGGCAATATTATAACAGATGGTAACGTAAGACCTAGTCCAAGAAAGGTAGATGCTCTTGTAAAATCTCCAGTCCCTAATAGTGTTAAACAAGTAAGACAGTTTGCTGGTCTAGCGGGCTACTTCCGTAGATTTATCCCCAACTTCGCACGTATAATGATTCCCCTCTATGAACTCACAAAGACAGGTGCTAAGTGGCAATGGACACACAGACAAGAAGAAGCTCGAGACAAAATTATTCAATATCTGGTCTCCTCTCCTGTATTAATGATCTTCCGTGAAGAAGCACCTATAGAACTGTATACTGATGCCAGTAGCCTTGGAGTTGGCGGAATTTTAGTTCAAGTGACTGACGGTCGACAACATGCAGTGGCCTATTTCAGTATGCGCACAACAGACGCAGAGAGTAGGTACCACTCATATGAACTAGAAACACTTGCAGTAGTTCGAGCAATCAAACATTTCCGACACTTCCTATATGGAAGACACTTCAAAGTGATCACCGATTGCAATGCGCTCAAAGCTTCGAAACATAAACAAGAACTTTTGCCAAGAGTGTACCGATGGTGGGCATTTCTGCAAAACTTTGACTTTGAAATTGAATACAGAAAAGGCAATCGCATGCAACATGCTGATTTTTTCAGTCGTAATGTAGAAAATTACACTGTCAACATAATGACCAGAGATTTACAATGGTTAAAAATAGAACAACGTCGTGACGACTCTCTACGCTCTAAGATCGATGCAATCCTCAGAGGTGAAACACTTGATCACTTTCTGATTGAAAATGATCTACTAAAACAAAAACAACATGATGAAGTTCTAGGCGAAAAAAGCCTTATAGTGGTACCTAAATCTTTTCAGTGGAGTTTGATCAACACTTACCACGCCAGTCTCAAACATCCTGGATGGGAAAAAACGCTTGCCAAAATAAAAGAAACATACTGGTTTGACAAAATGAATACCACAATACGACAATTCGTTGAAAATTGCATAGTCTGTAAAACATCAAAAAACACATCGGGCTCTATTCAGGCACAGCTGCATCCAATACCTAAACCATCAGTACCTTTTGAGATGATTCACATGGACATAACTGGAAAACTAGGTTCTTCATCGGATCAAGAATATGTAATAGTCACAGTAGATGCATACACAAAATATGTATTGTTACACCATGCTAATAATAAAAGTCAACATAGTTCTCTTGCAGCACTCAAGCAGGTCATTCATTTGTTTGGCACTCCCAAAATGGTTGTAGTCGATGGTGGAAGGGAGTTCCTTGGAGAATACAAAAATTATTGTGAAAGGTATGGAATAGAAATTCACTCAATAGCGCCTGGTGTGAGCAGAGCTAATGGACAGGTTGAGAGGGTAATGGGAACACTGAAGAACGCCCTAACAATGATTAAGAATTATGAAACTGTTGACTGGCATACGGCATTGGATAGCTTACAACTTGCATTAAACTGTACAAAACATCAAACAACAGGCGTAGCTCCACTCACACTACTTACAAGACGTCAACATTGTGTGCCTCCTGAACTGCTAAACCTAATACAACTTGATGAAATGACAATTGATTTTGATGTCCTAGAACAAAATGTACAGCAGAGAATAACCGAAGCAGCAGCCAAGAATAAAGAACGATTTGATGCTACAAAAGCAAAGATATATCGGTTCCAAAGAGGCGAGTTTGTCTTAGTGAAAAATAATCCAAGGAATCAAACCTGTTTAGACTTGAAATTTAGTGCACCTTATGAAATCTACAAGGTGCTTGACAACGACCGCTACCTCATCAAACCAGTAGTTGGACGAGGTCGCCCTAAAAAGGTGGCCCATGACCAACTACGTCGAGCGCCGCAGCCTGGTGAGCAAATGACCGTGTCGCCGGCCCATGAGCAACCAGCAGACCAAGGCCAGCATGAAAACAGTCAACCAGGGGATGACAACTCTATTCCACACAAGACAACTAATAAATAAAAGGTGAGGAGTTTTCAAACTACTTTCTACTCACCTTGCTCAAAGGCCCAATACAATAGCCAAGTCAACAAGTACCTGCCCACATGATTCTCACATGTGATGCATATCATGCACCAAAGTACTTCTTGAATTATTTTTACCATCTTTATATTTTTGCAATTCTACTTGTAACAACTAAATCTAGTCTATTGCAAAGTACTATTAGTATTTTAACTTGCTTACGGGTTAACTGATAAATAACTCAATAAGTAATACTCTCATGTTATCCCGCTGGGTCCACTGCGGATAACACCGCCTAGAGCTTGGTTCCTTATATCCTGTCAAATACAAGACTTCATGCCTGTCATGGAGCAATGGTCCTAATCTCCTAAACCTTTAATCCTATCAAATCAAAGACTTTGTGTCTACCACAGAGCGGTGTTCCTGATTCTATCCTTTAATCCTGTCAAATCCAAGACTTTCTGTTTATCACAGAGCATTTCCTTCCTATGTAAATGAAACTATTCAGCTAACAGCTGATCATACAATACTACTACACACTATTCTTAACAAGTGTGCTTATGTAAGGTGCAACATCAATGCATTCAATATTTCAATTAAAAACAAATTAAGAAGACAGCAAATCTACAACAAGCTGTCAATGTAAACTAAAACTGTTCAATATGATCCTATCCTTTAATCCTGTCAAATCCAAGACTTTGTGTCTACCACAGAGCATTACCTTTTGATGACTAAAATGAAACTTCAGCTAACAGCTGATCATAAAACACTACTACACACTATTCTTAACAAGTGTGCTCAAATCAAAGACTTTGTGTCAATCACGGAGCATTACCTTCCTATGAGAATGAAACTATTCAGCTAACAGCTGATCATACAACAGTACTACACACTATTCTTAACAAGTGTGCTCAAATCAAAGACTTTGTGTCAATCACAGAGCATTACTTTCTTATGTGAATAAACCTATTCAGCTAACAGCTGATCGTACAACACTACTACACACTATACTTAACAAGTGTGCTTATGTAAGGTGCAATATCCATGCATTCAATATTACAATTAAAAACAAATATAGTAGACAGCAAATCTAAAACAAGCTGTCAATGTAAACTAAAACTGTTTACTACCAATTCAATGCACGTTGTAGGATAACAAAAGCAACAATAATCTGCAAACAACATTTTCTCTACTATTGCAGATAACAACCACGAAAACTCTACACTGATGACATCGGCAGGTGCAGAGCGCGCCCCGCCGCTCAGAACGGCCGTGTCGCCGCAAAAGCGACCTATAAAGATTATAACATAATCTTAAGCGTAACTATCTATTATAAAATTGTTATTTCATCATAAAACCGATGATGCTACCCTCTATGGAAGACTGTTACAACCATTTGCATCCCTCGGTAATGAAATATTGACTTCTTGGAGATCAACGCCATCTATTGGCCACATGGTGAAATCGAACTCAAGAGTGACGCTGCAGTCAACTATTAAGCCAATTTCCATGTTTTAGTTAAAACTATAGTTAAAATTAAAAGGTATCATTTATTTTTATAGTCTTTAGGTTTTTAGGCATATTAACAATATTGCTCATTTGACACAGTAAATTTGTTTATGATAAAGCGCCAGAAAATGGCGCGGATTGTGATTATCTTTGATCAATAACTGAATGTAATAATTTAATACGAGAACTAAATAAGTTTCAATAATGAAAAACAAACTAAAAAATAATAAGATTATTTTACCAAGCAATTTACTGATGAATACCTGTCGCTTCTTTAAATTCCTTCAGAATTACAGGAAGTGTGGTCAAATAGTAAAAATGAAGATGTAGAAAGTATTAAAACTTCTAATTTTATTTTAGTTCTGAGTAACCTTTGTATTTGTGAATATTAACATTGTTTAATTATAAAAGAATTAACTGATAAGCACTTTAGCATTGTTTTTAAGTTTTATTGAACTAACTAAGTAATAAGATTTTGTTTTGGTATGCGGGGTATGTCCGCCCATGCTTGGAGAGAGGGTAGATACTTAGATTTGTGCTAGAGCGTGTACAATTAATGGCTGCCGGTGCCGTGGTGAAAATCACAGACTAAGTTAGCTTGTGAAAATTGAGTTGTGTGTTGCAATAATTAAAACTGTGTCAAATCAGTGTGAGGTGTGTAATTCAACTTCCTAATACCTACCTACCTGCGAACAGTGCCGATGTCGGACGGAAATCACGGAGATGGGCTACCCCCCGTGTCATATAGAATCTTTTTTACTGAACAGACAGCTGTGCTGCTGGGGAGTTTGTTGCGCCACTTCTTCTTCCCAGCTAAAGCACTAGGAAGTGGTGAAGGGTGGGCGTTTTGGGGGACTGTCTTATGTAATTTTGACGTTCGAAAAGTGCTGATTCTCAGCCTAGTTTGAATAAATGACTTTTGAATTTTGAATTGAATTTTGCAGAACATTATGGTACCTTCTAAAATATGTAGGATAGTGTTACAAATTTAGTACAGACATGTACACAAGTTTAAAAAAAAGTCATGTTTATTAAAGAATTTTTATTAACAGGTAAAATAATCATTTCAACTGAACTTTTAAAGTATTAATAAACTTATACTTAAAAACAATCACAGATTAAAATTACAGATAGTAATTTTGCTATTTTGAAATTTTCTATTACTTTTTATTTAAATTATAGATTTCAGTATACACAGTACACAGTTACAGTTTTTATTTAAATATACACATATTGGAATGTGTAATGATCACAGACAATAAATTATATATAATGACTTTTTTCAGTTAACTCTAAACTTACGTATGTCTACTAATACCTACTTATATCAATTAAAATCACTGATCAAAGGTAATATTAAATGATATCACAATGTAGTAAAATGCTCACAGTTAGTCCTACTGTTTTGTTGTCTCATTTCAAATATCACATTTTTTTTTCCTAAGTTACACAAACTATTTAAAAATCACAGATCAAAAATAATTAAATTAAGTAATATTAAACTGCAGTCAAATAATTATGTAATTATTACTTTTAACTAATTACAATCTCAAAAAGTCAACGTGTAAAGGTACATTCTAAAACTTTGTTGGTTTTTGTATAAAAATCACAGATCATTTTGTAAAATGAGTATCCAAATACGTAATTAACTTTGTGAAACAAAAGTTGTCATAAACAGAGATCTAGTTGGCGCTCTAGAGATTTGTCGTTATCATTGTTGAGAATTCCAGTCCAGGTAATAACTAAGTACGAAAAAAAAGAAAATAATAAGTAAGTTCCTAAATTCAAATATTTAAGCCTTAAAAAAAATACAGTTTTAGATAAGTAGGTACCTAACAACATGTACATATTAATAATAATTTTGCTACTATTTCTGTAGTTACATTATGCAAGCTTACCTTGTTCGTGAATTCATCAAGCAATACGCACCATAATTATGATCATCAATAGAAGCACTCCACATTAACAGTAATTCGCAATTCGCCACACTTATTATTATATAATAGCTCTCACGCACTCGATAAATATTTGCAAAAACAGGAAACGGAACTGCCGAAGCGCACGCGCTCTCTACAAGATGAATTATGTGATTATGGAGCATGTTTAGTGCGTTATGCAAACAATGAATTACCCCTTCACCCCACCCCTCCCGCGTCCCACCGAACGACATGTTATATCGGTGATTTTTGATAAGTATGTGCAACTGGAAGATAATAATAATGTTTTCATAGTACAGATATTATTATATTATTATGTATTTAACAGTGTGTATTATACTCAACATTTCAAAAGATAGCATAATGTTCTGCGATTTCGCTTTTTCGTAACCACCTAAACTTGGTCGGGTTACCTCGGTCATTCACTTCCTAATGACTTTAATCGTATTATCTCATTAATTATCCAATGTACAGACGCCAGCACATCAACCTACTACAATCTGTCAAATTTCTTTAATAGATTTTCAACTTTAATACTAAAATATAAGGTTCAAAGTTGATTGGGAAAATTTTACAGTTTTGGGTAGGTTAACCTGCTGGCGACTGTACTACGCTGAAATTTTACTGATATACAACTGAACTAAACAACTAATAATTGACATAACATTCAGTTCATATATCCAATCCAGTGGCCAAATAACACCGCGCGCATCAAGACCGTGCTCGTGAAGAACTGAATATCATCATAACTTGTTAAATACTTACAGGATACTAATGAAACTTCACATACATTTGAAGGCATTTACAAGCTTTAAAATAACGTTTAAAGTACGTCTTTAGACCTCTTATTGAGAGTGCTTGAACCAATTGAAGTGTTTTTCTATTTAATGAAATAACCTTTAAACTATGCATTATTTTGGTTTTTTTATTGCAGAACAAATTTAAACTAATTCCTAAGAAGGTGTGCGTACGCGCAGCGGAATGTTGTTGAATTTAAAGATTTTAATTATGCAGATATTTAGTGTATGACGTCGTATAATTGTGTATGGTAAAAAAAAATTTGTGCACGCAACCATTGTGGAGAAATTCACCAAAAACTGATTCCGCTGGGCGAACGTTGTCCTGGCGGAACTTTTTTTAATCCATAGACTTTAGAAGAAAAGAGATGTGTTCAAAAATTAGTGTGTATTTGTGTGTAATTGTGTATGTATGAATAAAACTAGTGCATGCATAAACTTCGGAGAAATTCAAGTTTCCGCTACGCGAACGTTTGGCCATTAGCTAGTTTTCATATAAAGCGCTTACATAGAGAGCTGTAGATTTTTACATACGTTGTTTTGAATTTGTTTATATTTGTTTAAAAAACAGATTTAGAAAAAATCGTAGGGCTTAAAAGATAAAAATATAAACGTAAAATACGCTTATTAGGTCTTAGTTCTTAAAGTATGCACTTTGGGGTCTAGATTTTCACGTTTATACAAACCTTGTAAATGTCTGCAACATGTTGCCAAGTATCAATGATGTTCCGTTAGTAACTAAAGAGTTATAGGACAAATTTACCATGAACAGATCACTGTTTACAAAGCAGTCAAATATCACGACGTTCTGAAGGAATTGCATGGTAATATGTATGTCAATAATTAGTGTATTCATTCAACTATTCTTATGCAAAATTTCATGTCATTAAATTCAGTAATTAAAGAAAAACAATTATAATACTGACAAAGCATCGAAAACCTACATAACCCGACCAAGTTCGGATGGCTACAAAAAAGCGGCCGTGCAATATATTTAGGTAACATCCCAAAATTTACAGTATAATACCGGTATTGAATTGGTATAGGTGATAACACAATTGTTGTTTCGATATAATTTATAGATCATTTATTTTTGTACACCTACTTTTTTAAATGTATTTGACTATGACAGAAAGTAGGTACTATTTACGTAGGTACTTTATTTAAGTATGCGCTTGAGACTTGAAATATAATCTAAATATATTATTTAAGACAAATAAAATTCATACAGCTAATTTCTATTGAAGATTTCACGGATCAGGATTCTAACTATAGACCCCTTAGGGAAATTAAATATTTACCACATGTAAGTATGTACTACTGTTTAGGTAAATATTTATCATATTGTAGCTTATTACACTATTTAACCAATAGACTAGGCATGCACGAGCGTTCCCCTTTGCAACTTTAGTGGATCAAACAATCTAATAACTTAAAAAAAACTACTTCTTGAATCGATTTTTTTTTCTTATGTATGTGAGCGTGTTCCCCCGCACCCCACCAAAATATGCAGAATTATTTTGTTCGAAGTTCGGTACGCTTAATCCTTTAGTTAAATAGTCTAAGTATTGTAGTTATGAATTGATCAAAAATATTATTGTGTGAAAAAATAGACAACGCGCTGCGCGCAACGAGTGATAGGCGGCTTCCCGCTTGAAACGGTACTGTCATCCTTGAAGAAAAGAGAGGGCAATATGTTTTCGCGCGTATTCGTTTGCTGTTGAACTTGAACCTGATTTTGTTTCATCCCCAGTCACAAACAAATAAATGTGCAGTCAAGGACAATGTGCGTATGCGCTGTTGTTTTGCTATGCATCGCCAATTCTCTGTAATAATAATATTGACAAAGTGTGTTATTAATGTTATAGGAATATTGAGTTAAAAATATTTTTGTACGCGGATATTTAAATAGAGAAGTACTTGTTAATTGAAGATTTGTTTTATCGTAGATAGTGGCGTTATTATTAAAAAAATATTTTTCATTCAAGAAATGCAATTGTTTTATTTTTTCCTAACGCTTGTGTACGCAACTGTACCATATTAATAAATACTATATTGGAAGGTTAAGAACGTTTCTTAGATATATGGCACGGCCGCTTTTTTGTAGCCATCCGAACTTGGTCGGGTTATGTAGGTTTTCGATGCTTCGTCAGTATTATAATTGTTTTTCTTTAATTACTGAATTTAATGACATGAAATTTTGCATGTGAATAGTTGAATGAATACACTAATTATTGGCATACATTTTACCATGCAATTCATTTAGAACGTCGTGATATTTGACTGCTTTGTAAACAGTGATCTATTCATGGTAAATTTTTCCTATAACTCTTTAGTTACTAACGGAACATCATTGATACTTGGCAACATGTTGCAGACACTTACAAGGTTTGTATAAACGTGAAAATCTAGACCCCAAAGTGCATACTTTAAGAACTAAGACCTAATAAGCGTATTTTACGTTTATATTTTTATCTTTTAAGCCCTACGATTTTTTCTAAATCTGTTTTTTTAACAAATATAAACAAATTCAAAACAACGTATGTAAAAATCTACAGTTCTCTATGTAAGCGCTTTATATGAAAACTAGCTAATGGCCAAACGTTCGCGTAGCGGAAACTTGAATTTCTCCGAAGTTTATGCATGCACTAGTTTTATTCATACATACACAATTACACACAAATACACACTAATTTTTGGACACATCTCTTTTCTTTTTAAGTCTATGGATTAAAAAAAGTTCCGCCAGGACAACGTTCGCCCAGCGGAATCAGTTTTTGGTGAATTTCTCCACAATGGTTGCGTGCACAATTTTTTTTTTACCATACACAATTATACGACGTCATACACTAAATATCTGCATAATTAAAATCTTTAAATTCAACAACATTCCGCTGCGCGTACGCACACCCTAAGAAGTCATGTACAAAATATGATAAGAATCCGCTTAACCGTTTCAAAGATCTAGCAAAACCAAAATGTTACCCCAGCAAAATCTCGAATAACTTCGCAACCGATGAAAGAACAAATACAAAATAAGGCACAACATTTACTTCATCTAGACAACTAATTTTATAGCTAGTATTTATTTAAATATTCCCATTAGAAAGAAAAAGTTCTGGCTGGGATAACGTTACCCCAGCAGGAAATGTTTTTGTGAAATAATTAAAAAACTATAAGCGCAACAAATTTAAAAATGTGCGCAACAATTACAGAAGCCGCAAAACTAATTATCTATTAGATTCAAATGACCATTTTCGACAACATCTGGCCTGGGTAACGCACACTCTTTACTCCACCCACTGAACACCAAACATTCGCTCCTCATTTGCATTGTGTGAGAATATGGAAAATAAAAGCGGACGGGCGTGATACCGCGAAAATCAAAAATTCCTGTCTCAGCTTAGCGCCGGCCGCACGCTTGTCTTAACCGTAAAATGCCTGTCAAATGGTAACCCTCTATGACCTATATTAAAAAGTAGTAGTATTATGTGCCCTCTATCAATGTATTTTTTTTCAGGAGTGACCCCTCTTACCGTTTAGATTTCAAAAACATGAGTGAACACTAAAACAAAGTTTATCGTAAATGCGTATTTATTTATTAAAAAAGCATTGGAATTAATGCCACATACCATAAAATGCAAATAAATATTAGATTACGTTCATATTCCAAATACTGGTTTTTAAAAAAGAACATTTATTCAAGCAGTTATGTCATCATTCCTTGGGGCAGGAGGGACCCAACCTATGGGCAAGGCAGTTCCTTCACTGCTTATGTAGCGGTCCCACTGTGATCTATAAAGAAAGAAAAAGCCATTTTATTGAGTGAAAATGACAGATTTTTACCAGACTACGGCAAAGCAAAAAGGAGGGTTATATTCCTGTAAGTAGGTACACAATCAACTGAAATGGTCTGTTGACAAAAGCACCACATAGATCCGAGTGGACCTGTCCAGTCAGTAAGTCATGTTAATTAAGTTTTGACTTTTTCATCTTGTTAAACTGCTCGGTTTTCTTGTCAATTAGAGTGACCACACTAGTTTCATAATTTAGTAAATAAGAATATTGATCAGAAAGTTATTGTAATTAATTGTTACACTAATCTTAGATATTATGTACTTACTGTAAATGTTATGAGTGTAAAAAATTGTTGGTTGGCCAATAAAGGAAAATAAAATATAATATATAAACCAAGATTCAGTTAAGCTAATCAGTCTGGAGTTCATATATAAAAACTTTGAGATTGGGAGACCTTCGAGAGTAAGTCTTATCCTTACATTATTTTTACCCTATAAAATATAGTTCTTGCTTTCCAGTCTCAAAATGTTGAGCTGATTATTTACCTGACTCCAACAAATCTAGCGACGTCGCCTCCAAAGTCAACTTGAGGCAATTGTCCACCGAACAGCACTTCCCTCCACTTCGCCAAGTTAGAAGCTACGTTTTGCTCCATCTCGGCCTGCAGTGAGCTCATCTGTGAATCTGCCTTCAGTTGGGCACGCAGTACCCCTTCTTCCATCTCGTACAGAATGAGCTTTCGTGCCCACAAGGACTTTAGTTTGTCTGTAAATTCAATTGGGAAGGTAAGATAGAGGTACAAATGATGGATATATGTAGTAAAAGATGAACAAATAAATTCACTAACTCAATTCGAGTTTTGAACCACTTTGTAACTCTCATGCCATCACTTTAAGTAAAAGCTTTCTAAAATCGTTTTAAAGGTAATGCCATTTTAGAATTCAGAGCTAACTAGATAAAGGATTTTTTTATAGTGGAAGAAACTATGTGAGTATGTAACAAATTCATCTGCCAAGAGTTGTATTATGGCAGTACTTTTATTTTTAATCTATGTGGTCTGTAAGGATTCCCATGTTCAACTAAGGTCCAATTAGATCTAGCTTGGGAAATTAGGTCTTCCTTATTCAAATCCTTGTTTCTAATCGATGTTAATTCCTCTTCAGAAAATATTAACTTTATTTATGTAGTGTAAATTAGGTTTATTAATAATATTTTATTTTTTCAAAAACATGTCTTAAGTACATTTTTAAAAACTAAATTGCAAAACATCACCCTGCTCTCCATAACTCAAGTAGCGGATGTTGGAAAAAAAACAGCCAGGCTGAAGTGGGAGTGGGCCAACCACGTCGCACGAATGCACACAGTACGCTGGGCAAAGATCGTCACTCACTAGACGCCTGAAAGAGGACATCGCTGTCGAGACAGAGCGCGTCGAAGGTGGTGTGACGATCTAATCACGTTTGCAGGGGCCAACTTGGCCAGAAATCGTACAAAACTGAGAGATTTGGAAGGAAAACAGGCCTTTGCTCAACAGTGGGACACAATATAGGCTATATAAAAATTGCAAAAGTAGGATAGCTATCTTGCTTACCAATATGAGTGTTAAAAGCAGTAGCTTCAACATCAGAAACACTCTCCCCTCGGCCTGTGGCTGTGTTCTGTCTAGCTTTGCGCAATTTCTGTACCGCATCTAGTTTGGTCAAACATTTCCTTGCATCAATTTTCTTGCGAAGAACTTCTTTCAGTACCATGTCTGCTTGGAGTTTTTCGTCTTCTTCCTGTAATATAAAAAGATCTGTTAGGAATAGATGGTTTCAAACAATGACTTGTAATTCAAACATAATGATGGGTTAAAAGCATGGATGATCATCAAAACGCATGAAGGCTCCAATCAAAGTAAAAAATAAGTGTTCAAGTTACCTGTTTAGCTTTATTAATATCATCTTTTATTTTCTGCAAGTTCTCATCAATCTTCCGAGATTTCTCCTTCCGCTCTTTAATTCTCTCCTCCTTTTCTCTATTCTTCTCTAAGTGAAGTCTTTTTAAACGCAACCTCTTTGCTGACCTTTTTGCTAGAAGCTTCCGTAGCATTTCTGAGTATGGACCAGTGACAAGGGTAAGAATTTTACCTATTTGAGCTTTATTTTCTTCAACTTCCTTCATGTGAGAACTCCATTCTTCTTCGGTTAGAGCACTCATGTTCTCTGTTAGATGCTTATGTTTAGCTTTCAAGTCTATCACAGCAAGAAACATTTTGCGTATTTCTTCACGGACATCCGATAATGTTGGGCGTTTGACATTGATCTCTGTAACTTTTCTCACAGGTATATCAAAAGTTGACAGAAACTCTTGATCTGCCTTTTCTCTCTTAGCTGCAGGGGTAGCAGAAGGAATGAAGAATGGGGGAGGCTGTGGTGGGGGTGGTACACAATGTTGGGGATGCTGTGGTGCAAAATTTGGGGGAGGTTGTGCCAGGGGCGGTACAAATTGTGGCGGAGGTGGTATATAATGTTGGGAAGGCTTTGCTGGAGGCGGTATAAAAAATGGTGGCAAACGTTGGAATGTAGAATTATTACTGCCAAAATTATTATAAAAATTAGGATTATAAGACATGATTGTTGTAATTTTAAATTAGTAGAAAAATAATGTGTTAAATTATAAAGCCACTGTTTCAGGGAGTTGACTCTCAGCGTCTTTAAGTACTTGTTCTGCAGCGATGTAGTCTGGGTTTTCTTTGAGATCCTGTTCAGTTTCTAATGTACTCTGGAGATCACTGAATGCCTTCACCAGTCTGTGAAATAATACAATAAAAAGAGTGAATGAAAGATTACAGCTGGCTCATTGGAAAAGAAGGGAAATGAGCATCATAATGTGATTTGCAACGAGATGATCCTCTGAACTATTTAAATTCAAACACATGTTTTATGCAAGGGTAAAAATAATGTAACTATGTCTCACACCAAGTACCAAAATCACAGTATTTATAATGCAAAATACTTATAAATTCAATGTTTTGGAAGAAACCATACCATGCATACAGTGATGTATCTTTTTCATGAACTGTTTGCCTGCACACTAATAACTACAGTAGTTATTAGGATCTATGCAGCATACTTGAAGGTAAAAAACCATGATGTAGTACCTATCTAGTCTCAGACCAAATAAAAAACCAAGACAGAGCTGCGAACAATACAGTGAAGCATACCAAAACTATACCTCCGCTCTGTGCATTCACGCTTACACGCACACATTTACAATGAAACTACACCTCACTAAGTGCACACATGTTTACGAAACCGGCTTCACGTCAAAGTTGAGAGTGCTATGTCCTGGTTTTTTAGTTGGTCTAAGTATCTAGTGACCCATACAAAAGATCATAAACATGAATCATCACGCTTCAGTGACTAAGGACGCCAACAAAGAACAGATGTCGCGCAACGGATCCTAACCTCCACGCACAACACACCTGTTATATTACAAGAACTATGCGATTGCTGACAAACTCTTCGGAACACATGATGATTTCTTGGTCTTATTTATTGCTAAACTCACCGTCTTTGACAATCTGGGACCATCATCAGCGACTCCTGCAAAACTTCCTCCTGCTTTCGGATATTGTGCTCGTCCTGGCCCTCGTCTTTTATCCTCTGTATTCTATTTTTCTGCAGTTCTACCTCTTTTTCGTACACGACTTTCTCTTTGGCTATGCGTTTCACAACGCCAGTCTTTATTTTGATTTGACGAATTCTGGGATCTGCCATTGTTGAAAAGTTCGCCTTTGTTTCTTTTTATGTCAAACTCAAAATGACAATTGCGCTGCGAGGCAACTCATTTGCTTGGCGCATTGCGCAAAACTTGGCAATGAAACGAAGCATTCCAACGAAATAATATTTACAACCTTGAACATCATAAAAATGTCTGCCTACCCGCACAGGAAATCTGTACGTACTGTTTGTACTTTGTATCCATCCATGGTACTGTCTGTCTGTGTACCATAATCACAGTGTAATGATTAGAGTTCGGCCGTCGAGAAAATGCGTTCCTGACCTGACACCTGTCATTCGGACAATTTCTAGTAGTAATACGGATCAAATTTGCAACACATATTTGTTAGTATGAAACTGATAGGTGCTATGATCGCATTCTCTCGACGGCCGAACTGTAATCGCAATTTTATGGAAGAAATTGGCAGCACCTAATTGTTTATTATTATTCAATAACCATGACTACAGGAACTAATAATAAGTAAATCATCAATCATAAACATGAATGATCACGCTTCAGTGATTATGGACGCCAACAACGAACAGATGTCGCCCAACGGATCCTAACCTCCATGCTCACCTGTGATTTTACAAGAAAAATGCGGTGTATCTACGCAAACAAAGTCTTCGAAACACCAATTTATGATGAATTCTATTTCATATTAGCCGTTTTAGTGCTAAACTCACCGTCTTTGACAATCTGGGACCATCATCAGCGCCTCCTGCAAAACTTCCTCCTGCTTTCGGATATCGTGCTCGTCCTGGCCCTCGTCTTTTATCCTCTGTACTCTAATCTTCTGCAGTTCTACCTCTTTGTCGTACACAACTTTCTCTTTGGCTAAGCGTTTCACAACGCCAGTCTTTATTTTGATCTGACGAATTCTGGGATCTGCCATTGTTCAAAAGCTCGAAATTACTCAAAATGACAGCTGTGCTGTGCTGCTGCTGACTGTGAGATGCGCGAACCACAGACTAAGGGCGCGAACACAGAGCATGGGCGCGAACTGGGGTGTGCGAAGACAACTCGTTTGCATTGAGCATGAACTTGGGAATAAAAGGCTGCGTTCCAACGATATAATATTTACAATTTTGAACATCATAAAATGTTTGCCTACCCGCACAGTTATCTGTACTGTCTGTGTTGCCGTCGAAGATATAATATGTATGTTGTTGTATGATGATATTATTTACATAGACACATAATATGTGGATAAGTTTATGGGGCAGGCAGGCGAATGCCCAAGATTCCGGACAGCTGACAGGAACTGAATATGATTGGCATTGCGTTATTGTATTTAGTTAGTTTAGCAAAACGAAGGATAGCATGGGCAAGTAGGGCCTATCATTGGGACCTTGAATAATATGGAGTAAAATGCGTTACATAATAAATATTACCTACAAACAAGACACTTGAATGATGTTAAACTCTGTACTTATCTTCTTATCACAAATATCGGAGATAAGATTTTGTAGATGAGTAGGTAAGTATGACTTGGGTCCCTGGTATCTAACTCTAGGGGAAAACAAAATCTATATCAGCTTGAATAATAATAAAAAAATACAGCTTGAACTAAAATAAAATCTTTGTAAATGTAAATCTTTGTAAAACGAAAACGTTTTGATTATACTAGATTATTCACTACACACTCGTGCAAAGAGATGGCGAAGTACATCGGGCGGTTAAGCACAGAATTAACACTGGATGGATGAGAGGGCCAATCTGCGACTCCCGCATTCCCCTTAATCTTAAGGGGAAGATAGTTATTATCTTTCCCTTATCTATCTTTCTTATCCTTAGCTATCTTGAATCGATCAGAATGTTGGGCCACAAAAGGGATGAATGAAAAGCATGCAGCTGAGATGAGAATGCTAAAAGGGATGTGTGATGTTACAAATGGATACAATAAGAAATGAGTAGGTACTTACATAAGAGGAAGTCTGAAAGTGGCACAGGTGACTGAAAAGTTGTGCGGTAATCAGTTGTCATGGTATGTGATGCGGAGGAATGAGGAAAATGTCGTGAGGAAAGTTTTCAGTTTTGTCGATGGCTTTAAGAGTAGGAGAAGACCAAATAAACTATGGATGGACTGTGTGAAAGATGAATGGCTAGAAAGGGGGTACTACCGATAGCTGTTTACTATGTTATTATGTTGTATGTTGACTTGAAAGAGCATGGCAGTTGAGAGTCATGCTCACTTAAATGTCTCGCTGATGGTGGCGAGTGTGTTGGATCATTCGGTTCCCTACAAAATGGTTGAGCTGGATGGTGCTGATCCACGCGTCATGTTCGTGAACGGGCGCCGTCGGTTGAGACTGGTCATCTCTTATCTGCCAGGGCTTATTTTTAATCATTTTTTTTCTTTTTACCTTTTTTTCACATTATAGTAGCAACAAGAGTAATGTACCCAGGATTTTGCAATTTCTATATTTAAAACAGTGTCCTTGGAGTTTCTTGCCCGATCTTCTCCATAGAGATCTACGTTTTGGAATGGACAACTAGCTTCACTTCTTTCGCGGTTGCGGGAAAGTCCACCGGGGTTGCGGGAAAGTCCGAAAGGGATACCGTGGCCCCTGGCAACGTACAGGCAACTGAAGGACCACGGGTGGGTTTTAGTCAGTAAGAGTCTGTTTCGCGGGCTCATTAGTGCATCCCAATAGACTAAGTAGGTAATTGAATAATTGTCTTTGAAAAAAAACGTTTTGAATAGGTATGTGGCGGCATTTCGCATCATCGCCACATGCGAAAGCATCAAAGACCTGACGTCACACAAAATCCTGACGTTACACAAATCCTGCATCGCGCAATTAGTTTACCGCGCGATCGACATTATATATACAAGCTCCCGACTTCAACCATTGGGCAGTTGCCCGCCAGACACGACACCCGTCTGGTTGGAGGATCCTCCCTTTTCTAATGAACTTTACACCATCTTCCTCATACCATGTTATTTCGTTTTAAAGATTCTTCAATTTCAGTAAATGTTTTATTACAATATTTCGATTTATTTATAAAATAGCATCCCAGGCGATCATTAGTAATAACAATAAGCGGTGATAAAATTTGTATTCTAGGCAAAATGTTAAATGGCACAGTTAAGAATTTCCGTCTGCTAGATCTGATGTTAATTTTTTTTTTTTCTTTTCCATTTTGGCAAGTGAGCCGATGCCGACTATTCTGACATCGTCATGTAGTGACGGCAGCACAAGATGAGCCGTCGATGATGCTAATATTGTTGATTGTTCATCATTTGTCTTGTAAGTTTAGAGACATGCCACGTACATTATTGCAGAAAAATATTTAACAACAGCCTATATGCGAACAGATTCCGCGTAAACCATAGGGGGATTTGATCTCATCGTTTATCTGACAAGCGCCTAGATACGGGTCCATGAGACAAATATATTTCATCAACTTTGCTAGATTATCGTCAGTACCTTTTAACAAGATGAAGGTGATACTCCTGTTGGCAGGTAGATATTTTTGTTGCTATGTCCTAATAATCAGCCTATACTTACTCCCCACTGCAGGCTAGGACTAATTGCGAAAGACTTACAATGGTATCAAATGCCTTTTATTTTGACAAATCATTTATACCGTTCGCGTTATTTACTTTGTTAAGAAGATGAAGTTTTCGAACATGTGAAACAAACGGATTAGCAATTTCCTTCTTCTCCGTGAACGAACCTGAAGAAATGTGAGTGCACACCAGCTATGCAACAGTACGCTATAAGTATACTCGATGGGATTCTTTTCATTTGAAGAAGAGGGCACCAACTCTGAACTCGTAGATGACACCACCTAATTAATGAACTTGTTCGTTTACAGGAGTGACAGTGGCGCTTTGCGCTGTGCCCAACTCCCAACAGGCTCGCTGGCTCCGCCCTCACAAGAATGCCGACGGCAGCTTCTTTTTGACGAATGAAGGACGTAAGTTATTTACATAAACTAAAAAGCGCTCCTTTTATGAGCAACTTCAAAAAAAAAAAACTACGAATTTTTCTTGGCAGTCGTTTTTTTTTTTTTGTATAAGTAAATGTTTTTTTGAAGTGAAAACTTCTTTAGGCACGTTGAGCGATTTTTAATAGGGGGTAAACTTATGGATTCGCGTCACCGACATGCTGGCGCCCTAGTATACTGACTATAGAAGCTAGGTGGCGCTAATACCAGTTTTAAGTTTTCACCTGTGTAGGCAGTCGCCATGCCTGCCTACTTAAAAAAGATTTTAATAACTCATTTAAAAATAACAGTGAAAGCTTCCAGAGCTTTATTAACTTAAGCGTTTGTTTTATATTAATCTCATCATTACCTTTCGTCACTGCTTTTTTTTTTCATTATTTTTACTTGTATGTCTCGCATTCAACCCCCACTTTGTATGCCAACAGCTTTCGGCTCCCACCAGGTAGGTCACATCGGCCGTAATGCGGCAGTCAACGACCGCCGGGTGAGGTTCAACATGGAAACCACTAAAGACACCGGGAGGGGTGGCTTCAAGGTCAGCATCACCTGGACTGGCCCCAGCGACGTGGTGTTCGAGGACTGCATCGATTTTGGTAAGCAGCCTCAACTTTTCAGGTCATTTGAAGGAGAAGTTGTGGTAAAGTTATGATTTGATTGATTTTTCAAGGTCTTTATTAAATCATACTATAGGTTGTTACAATGGCGTCCACAAATTATCTTATTCAATGTGTAGGTACACAAATCGTAATTTTTTTTTTACATCCTATCCTAATCTTAACTAATATTATAAAATTGCGAAAGTGAGATTGTTTGTTTTTTTATTTGTTTGTTACGCTATCACGCTAAATCGGCCGAACGGATTTGGATGAAATTTGGCACACGGGAAAATCATGACCTGGATTGGAACATATAATACTTTTTATCCCGATATTCCCACGGGATCGAGATTCATGCGGGTGAAACAGCGGGGCGTAGCTAGTAGGCTATATTTCGCCTTTACAAACAATTAAATATGTTTTTATTATCTTTTTTTGCGTTGACATGGATTAACTTATTTATGTACCTATACATATACTTAGATAAAGTTATGGTGAGGAATATTTGTCTGCACTCTCCAAGAACATTTATTCACATCACTTGAGTTGGTATCTTGCACGAGCTACCTACTACTTTAATATTCTATAGAATCAGTCATCATAACAAGCTTATCGGAATTGATAAAAGTACTCCAAACCGAAGCACCTGTCAATGTTTCCAATAGAATCTCATCGACAAGAATTGGTAGCTGTATAAGAGATTAATGGAATAAAATCCCTAGTAGGTATACCTAAGAAGACTTTTAAACTGTGGCCATGTCTAAATTTATATTATATTACGTTAGTAACAATAGCACCCTTTGTCAGGTGCTAGTCAATGGTTCGCCGGCCCCGAACAGAAACAGCAGTACTGGCCCATCCAGAACTCCAAACTTGAGAAGTACTCCATCGTGTCTAAAGAGGAAGACAACGCGGCCGTCAGCGAACGCTACTGGCTCAACTCCGACGGCATGTACATCTACGTGGCTCCCGAAGTACCACTCTTCGTCGACTACCACAACGTCTTGGAGAACCATCTTTGTCTGATCGCTGAAGTCGCCGACCCATACAGCACACAGCGTACAGAAAACATCCTTAAATACGACCTCTGGTTCTTTGACAATCCTAAAATCGCTCATCAACATGCCGTCGACACGTTTCTCGGGAAACCCTCTGGCATCCCTGACTACAGAATGATCCAGTACCCGATCTGGTCGACCTGGGCGCGGTACTCGAGGGAAATCGATCAGGAATCGCTTTGGGCTTTCGCCAATGAGATCAAGGACAGTGGCTTCCCCAACGCACAGTTTGAAATCGACGATCTTTGGGAAGTCTGCTACGGTTCGCTGTTCGTGGATGTTAGGAAGCTCCCTGACTTGAAACAGCTGGTCCAGGACATCAAGAGTCTTGGCTTCAGGGTTGCTATTTGGGTGCATCCCTTCATCAACAAGGACTGTGAGCCCTGGTACTCTGAGGCTCTAGGAAAAGGGTGAGTTGAAGAACATACTTCTGTATTTACGTTTCCTTTATCGTAATTAACTTACATCCAGCAAGCCCTAAGAACGAAATCAAATTAAAGAACATTGACTGTCATCTTTTTTAACAATCACTCCTTCTTTCCACAGCTACCTGGTTCTCAACGAGCAGGGTAGTCCCGACTCGACCTGGTGGAACAACAACGGCTCCATTCCCGGCTACATCGACTTCACCAACCCTGATGCCGCCAACTGGTTCTCCGAGAGAGTTCAAAACATTATTGATACTTATGACATTGACACCATCAAGTTTGATGCTGGAGAGTCCAGCTGGTCTCCTCAAGTAAGTCTTGAAGTTGCTCCAAATGGAAATATGAGTTTTTTAAATATATAGGTACTTTAGATATACTTATCTCTTGTAACCACGATTGACAAGGCTGTGATGAAGATTAATTTCGCAGCGTAATAGAAAGCCCAATGATCCAGAAAATGTAACGGTCCTCATTTATAATAAGACCAGCCTATTTAAACGTCCCACGGCTGCTGGGCAAAGGACTCATCTCATACAGAGAAGGCACGAGCATTGATCACCACGCTTGCTCAAGACGGGTTGGCGATTTCAGACTTATATTGACTATAAGTCCCAGGTTTCTTCACGATGTTAGCCTTCACCAATGTCCAAGATAAATTTACAAAGTACATAATTATGAATTGAAAAAGTCACGTTGGTGCTTGCCCGGATTTGAACCCACAACCTCGTGCATGAGGGGCGAGGCCTAAATCACTGGGCCATCACGGCATTTTTTTCGAACATTGCCTGTCCTCATTTACAGCGACAAATTAGGACAGACTAAACCAAACAGTCTCCTCTTGTAATCATATTCATTACACTGCGAGATCTGCATGTTAGGCGCAACTAACCACTTAGTTCCCACTACAGCAGAAACTGAAACCATTCCTTCTTCTACAGATCCCAGTTCAAAAAGGCCTAGACATCAACCTGCATCCCGGTCACATCGTCCAAGCTTACGTGCGCACGTGCGCCAAGTTCGGACCCGCTATTGAAGTCAGATCCGGAATGAGGTAAGAACTTTTAAAACAACGTTAAAGTAATATCGAAACTGTTTACATGTTGGAATTATAAAACACAAAACGAATCGTTACTCCTCTTACTTACTTATCAAATTAAGAACGGTAAGTGGTTCTTTTTGTAAAGGTTCCAGAAAAAATTAAGCATCTTCGATAAATTTTACTATGTCACGGGATAATCTTGCGTCGTTAGGCGTTATCCAATACCAAAGCGTTTCTGTTTCTGTCCAATACAAAAGTGTCTGTAAGTGGTTTAATTGAAATAAATGGTTTCAGTTTGCTATAAAAACAAATAAGTACGGTCTACGCTTCGGTATCTACAAAGATAGTTAGTTAGTTTTTCAAATAACAGTCTCTGTGTTATATTCATTAAGAATCAGTACCCTAATTACGTAATACACGATCAATCGGAATTTGAATCGTTTTGAAACAAATTGCTAATCCATTGCTTCATAAGTTCGAAAAAAAGTCTACTCAACAACGTAAATAACGCAATGGATGTTGTTGAACTGTCAAAATGAAACAAATTTGTCGTAATTGTTTACGAAAATGTGTTGCGTAATTAGATAGCCGGTCTATTACCCCTTTCCTCACTCAAAACCATCTACTACCTCTTTCAGGACCCAAGACCTGCCGGTATTCATCCGCATGGTAGACAAGGACACTCTCTGGGACTTCAACAACGGCTTGGAGTCTTTGATCACCACCCTTCTGTCCATGAACCTCAATGGCTACACCCTGGTCCTGCCTGACATGATTGGAGGCAATGGGTACAATGAGAGTCCGAGCAAGGAGCTGTTCATCAGATGGCTCCAGGCTAACGTGTTCATGCCCACACTTCAGTACTCTTTCGTGCCTTGGGATCATGATGACGAGGTATTTATTTATTTAAAATAGGTCCGCCAACAGCATATATTTTATTTATTTATTAGCTTTATTTTTATCCCTTACATTTAGTTTTTGTGATTGTGTACTTATTTATTTATTTGTTAGTAATGTTAGTTTTGTACTTAAGTAAGGTTAGCATTTTTAGGTGTAAGGGCCGCCTTTTGCGGTGAAAACCTCCTCCAAACCTTTCCAGGTGGCTCTGTCCTTTGCCCGTCTGGGCCATAAGGCTACGGCTATATGCATGATGTTGTCACTCCATCTTTTAGAAGGTCTACCCTTCCTTCTTTTTTATATATTGGGTACCAATTAGAAATAGTTTGTGACCATCTTTCATCCACAGGTCTCTGAATATAACCTGACCATTTCCATTTCAGTGTCAGCACCTGTTTGACCGTATCCCTCGCCTTTGATCTTTTTCTTATCAGTGAACTTTTACCTCTATCTTTTAATTTAATGTTCATGTAGCTCCGTTCAACAGCATATACAAGGTGTAACGTAAATAACGCAAAACCTCGTCATTGTACTCATCATTATGAACAACTTTTACTATGGGACCAACCCTGAAATCGCGAAAAAAAATCAGCTGTTCAGTACATTTGTGTTCGTATAATTCGTCAAAATGTACTGAACAGCGGTTTTTTATTTCGCGATTTCAGGGTTGGTCCCATAGTAAAAGTTGTTCATAATGATGAGTACAATGACCCCTTAAGAGGTCTTGCGTTATTTACGTTACACCTTGTATATTGTACGTTAAATCATAATAAAAGTTAACAGGTATGGGTCTTATGTAATGTCGCAGTAAGATGGTTATAGCCGTGATATAGTTATATCCATAATATAGTTATATAAGAGCGTTTCGTAACATTCACCTGATGAACAGCACCTTGCTTAGACTCTCATTGTATATCCCTAGGGATATAACTACGGCTATAACCATCTTACTGCGATATATAAATATACCTTCGTAAATTATATAAAATTAAAATATTAATTAAACTGAAAAACAAAATTATAAACAAAACAGTCTAAAAGAGAATCAAATCAAATAATTTATTTGCCAACCAGGGCTCGGAAACCGGTTAATTGTCCAAACCGGTTTTGGTTATTGACCTCGAACCAGAAACGATTGCGGTTTAGTTTTCGGTTACCGGTATATTAACCGGTTAATAGGGGAGACCGTTTTTTACAAATTCCGATTCTGTTGAGTGAAATTAACCGGTTCATTACCCACTACGCCATCTCTCTTACACCTATAATAACAAAGCTTTCGCTCTACGCCAACAGATACGCAATTACGCACTCACAACCAGATTGTATCCGACCGCGTTGCTGGCTGATTAGTTTCGTTCTGTGTGACGTGTGTGCAACAAACGATCCACCTGAAAAGGGTCCGTAAGGCTCTTTGCAGTCTGGACGTGAATAAAGCCAGCAGTCCTGACGGAATACCCGCAAGAGTTCTGAAAATCTCCAGAGTTGTCTCCTGTCTTGACGCGCTAGTATCGCTTTTTTCTAAAAACCGAAGTCCTGGAAGCTTGCCAATGTGCAGCCAGTGCCCAAAAAGGGTAACGGTGCCGACCTTGTCAACTACAGACCAATCGCCATAACCTCCATACTATATAAAGAAGTTATGGAACGGGTTCTTAATAATAAGCTGCTAGAAGACAATGAGCTCCTCAGTGACCATCAGTATGGCTTCCACCATGGTCGGTCAACTGGAGGTCTTCTTGTGCATATCACGCATTGCTGGGGCGAGGCCATTGAGAAACACGGCGGAGCCCTTGCTGTGTCCCTTGATATATCAAAGGCTTTTGAAAGGTAGGCATGCTAGTCTGTTGGGTAAGCTTTCCGCATTCGTAATCCCTGCTGACTTTTGCAACTGGATTTCAGACTTCCTAAGTGAACGGTCAATCAAAGTGGTCATAGATGGATTCTGTTCTTTCTGCGACTCTATTTCTACTGCATATTAACGACCTGCTAGAGCTGGGTGCTATTGGGTACGCAGATGACAGCACAGTCTCAGAAAGATACCTGTCGAGTGCAAGAGCCAGCAGAGAGAAAACGGCTACCCTTAGAGAAGCCATGGTGGGGCGAATGAACTTAACCTTAAATCTCGTTTCCCAGTGGGGCGACGACAATCTGGTCAAGTTCAATCCTCAGAAAACAGGCCTGTCTTGTCACTGCCAAAAGGAGCCAGTTCCAATTATCTCGACGTGCATCTGTACTAGTTACCGTCCGCCTGGAGCTTTTGGGCATGAAGTTGACGTCAGATCTCAAGTTCGGCTCAACCATCCAGTCAAAAGCACCGACTGCAGCCAAAAAGCTGCGTATCTTAAATAAGGTGAGGCAGTACTTTACATCTGGACAGCTTCTGGGTTTCTACAAAGCTCAGGTTCGTTCCTGTATGGAGTATTGCAGCCAATTATGGGACGGGTCAGCAAAATATTAGCTTGCTGCACTTGACTCGGTGGAACGCAGAGCAAAAAGGCTCATAGGTGACGAGGTGCTGGTGGCCTAGGGCCTAGTCTGGCTCGTCGGCGTAATGTTGCCTGCCTGTCGGTCTTCTACAAACTGTACTTCGGAGAGTAAGCGCAGGAGCTCCATGACCTGATCCCACCTTCTCCTTTTTACTACCTGACTACTAGACGTACTGCAGGGTACCATCCGCACTTGGTCGATATACCGACTAGTCGAACTCAGCGCTTCTCCTCCACATTTATGGCGCACGACCAAAGTGTGGAACTCTCTGCTAGCATGTTCCCTGTGTTCCATTCCACGTATAGCCCGTCTGCCTTCAAAACAAGACTGAACAGGCATCTTCTGGGCTTGCTCGTTCCATCATAATCCTCATTCATGCTTTCCATTCGGCGAGATCGAGGTCAAGAGCAACCCATGCATTAAAAAAAATATGAGCGACCGACACTTAGTATTTTTATTTTGTTGTTTTATTTTTCATTATTTCGCGAATTTTTTTACATCATGTTTTTGTCTTGGTTATAATCGAACATAGAATATATTTTATTCTCCTTCTTTCTACCCATGATAAATTTTATTATAAAATATGAATTAAGTAGCGCACGACACTTGTATGAAAGATGCGAACCTAATTCTCTCTGAAGCAAACGACAAAAGAAAACGAATGTGACGAACGGCAGCGACGGGCGCGCGTCTTACTAAAACTGGTTTATTCAGGTTAGCGCGAGTTTAAATTCTATTCTATGTAATAACCGGTAACCAAAATGATTTGGCTTTAGTTGAAACCGTTTTTATATATAACCTGTTAATCGACGAACGGTATTATACCGGTTTTCTGAACAATATTAACCGGTATTTAAAAACTGGTTTACATCAAAAGTCCTTTAACCATATGCTACCTAAACAGGTGTGCAAATATGAATTATAATAAAATATTTAATTATTATTAATTAATTAATTAATAATTAATTTATTATTAATTAATTAATTTTAACTATTATAAATAATAATATTAGATTATTTATCATTTTTAATTCAAATTACTATTACTCTTTTAAAAATAATTGGTTTTTACAATATTTTCAAATAACAGTGTTATTAGGTATGGGACCTGGGTTACCAGGTACCCGGTACTTGTTGAAAGACTTACACTGTCCTCTTTCTGTGACCCAAACACGGACATGTAACGTAAATAAATTATTTTTGAATGTACTTAACAGAATAATGATGGTCAACAAATCTACAGTCCACTAAGCGTACAGCGTTCTCACATTCACAAAATAGAAAAGAATCTATATAAAGATAAGAATAAGAATAAGAATCATTTATTTGCAGAAAATACAAATGTTGAAGTTGTAAAAGTTGGTGGTTTAATGTACAGTCCATATTTTGCCTGTTCAGGGCATGCAAATTAATTTTACATTAATAAGAATCTATATATTTATTAATTATAAGAATCTAATATTATTAATAGGAAACTGAGTTTGTTTGTTTATTATGCTTTCACGCTAAAACGGCTGAACGGTTTTGGATAAAATTTGGCACATGGGAAGTCGGTTATTTTTCTTTTTATAAAAAAAATATTATGTTTAGCATTTAAATAATCATTAAATTGATATGCTTTATTGATTAGATATGTCTTTAATTTATTTTTAAATGATATTAAAATTAACATTCAATTAATATTCTCATTAATATAATTATAAAATAGTTTGAAATGAAAATAGGTAATTTTTAATACAATGACAATTTTTTATTATTATTTATGAATGAAATGTCAAAATTTACTAATTAATGGCGCCGATACTCTAAAACGTAATTGATTCCTAGACAGTTTTGATGTGTGTAAAATTATAAATGTGAATTTTTGTATGTTTGTGTTTGGATGTTTGTAACTTAATTACGCAAAAACGGCTAAACGGATTTGGATTAAATTTGGCACACAGATAGTTTATAATCTGAATTAACACATAGGATACTTTTTATCTCGGTAGTACATTTCCGTAGGATAATTTCCGCGATCACGCGCGCGAAGCCGCGGTCTAAAGATAGTGACTAATAAATGTGTTTGTTAACTTTTTTAACACTCGTTCATTGTCCCCAGGCAGTAGAAATCAGCCGTAAATACACCCACCTGCACGCGGACTACGCCGACACAATCGTGGCCGCCATGGAGAAATCAGTGGAACATGGCACGCCCGTCAACCCTCCCATCTGGTGGCTCGACCCTTACGACCAGGACGCGCTCGCTGTTGCTGACGGTAAGAAAAAAGAAAGAAAGAAAAATAGGTTTATTTGTCACAGAAACACGTACAAAGAAAACAGATAAGTTAACATGAATAAAACAAACAAACATACATATCTATAATCATGAGCACAGTCTTGATGAGATCGGTCTTTAGACTGATCTTACTTTTGTTACAGTCTGCTCTCCTGTCATAGTTTTAGAAGATTTGATGTTGCTGCAAAACCCCTGGAGTCTCCGTGAGAGATGCTCTATGCAGCGAAAATAATTAGATTTCTTATCTGCGTAAACTGTTCATGAAATGAAAGCTTCTAAATCTTCTATTTTCTGCAATGAAATCCTACCATACTGTAATTATTTGCTGACCTTCGAACTTACGCTTAAACATCAGCTAATCGTGAGACCCATACCAATACCCACACTGAATAATCCTCTCCTCTTTTTCCAGAATTCCTCCTCGGCGAGCACATCCTAGCCGCGCCGGTGGTGACGCCGGGCGCAGTGTCCCGCGACGTGTACCTCCCCCGCGGCCGCTGGCGCGACGGCAACACCGGCGCCCTCGTGCAGGGCCCCGTGTGGCTGAGGGACTACCCCGCGCCTCTCGATGTGCTGCCTTACTTCACGCTCGAGGAATGAATGTTGTTTATGTAATACTCGAATGTTGTGTTAATAAATTATTATTTCTAGGTTTAATTGAATTTTAAAGAATTTTGTGTTTTTTTATTAAATCTTTAAGTTTGGATTGATGATATAGAGATTTTACATAATGACATTCCCACACTTGAAATTCTGAAGGTTGCCAATATATTTATAGCATTTTGGATGTCCTAATTTAGGTAGTCATTCGGATACCCTGGCACCAACATGTTTACATTTTTTTTAAAACATCATAATCACAGCCTACACCATACCACCAGGATACCAGAACCTTGGCCTTTTGGCTCAAGGACCATTATGTTTATCGAATGGTCATCTACAGGGCTTGGGGGGATAGTTATAGTCCGATCATGTCGACCTCTTAATTGCTTTATCACCCTAAGGTTGAATATCACTTGCACGTCTTAATCGCCTATGAGACAGATAGTTTTTAAACCGTAGGAACAAAATTGGCGCATGTATGCTCTCTGTTGGGCAGGTGTTTCCAGAAGGTCATTAATAAAAAGGCTTTTCCCTACATTACACTTCTGATATGACTCTACTATGATTACAGCACTTGGGACCCCGTGATCAAATGTCAATGTCGAGTGCTTTTTTTGATATTGTCAAGGTCATTTCTCCTGACTATCACCCCCTATCTAAAGTTCTAGAATGTTGTCTTCTAAAAGCGGCTGTGACAGCTGTTATGACTGCTGCGCTACGTTGGTATATAATGGGTTCGATTGCCGCAAGCACCAAATGTACCTTTAAGGACACACATAAGGGGCCAGAACAAATCAATGGGTATCCGATTTGTTCCAGGCCTGGCTTTTTGTGTTTCTAAAAATGAAAACGCACCAAAAGTACCATCTAGCTAGTGTAAGAGGTTTTCTAGAGAGATACAAAAAACCGGCCACATCTGTGAGTCGAAGTCGCACGCGGAGGGTTCCCACCGTACAATATTTAGCAAAAAACGCCGAAAAAAACATGTTTCTTGTATGACCCCCTTTAATTAATTTTAACTTTATTTTGAGAACCCTAAAAATATGTACTTACTTAGTGTTAAATATTGTACGGTGATGCGGAACTCTTCGTGTGCGAGTCCGATTCGCACTTGGCTTGTTTTTTAGTTCAGTTAAATGAAAATACTAAAAGAAGTATATTTTTCATCTCAAATTTTAAAAACATTTTGTATTTCATAATGATACTGTGATTTACAAAGTAATTTTTTGCAGTTGCAGAAAATCACCCATATTGAAATAAGATACCTTATGAATCGGCAATTTTAATATTTGTTGATTATATACAATATATGGTACATGATTATACAGAAGTTTCAAATTCCTAACTTGTTTAGTTGTTGCAATAAAGCTCATACTAAAATGGTCTAAAACTGACAACTTTTACAGTCCCTATTTCTTCATTTTTGAAAATAAAAATTATATGTATACTCTATTCGATGAGTTCTAGACAATGATACCCAACTTGCCAGGGCAAAAGTTTTTTATTTTTCAAAATCATAAGTTTAATGTATGGGCACCCCCTTTAATTTTTAATTTAATTTTTATTATAGCAGCAATAGAAATACATAATCTGTGAAAATTTAAACTGTCTACCTAATACGGTTCATGAGATACAGCCCGCTGACAGACAGACGGACGGACAGACGGACAGCGGAGGCATATTAATAGGGTTCTGTTTGGTACCCTTGGGGTACGAAACCATAAAAAGGGTATGTATTTAAAAATGTGCGTTCAGAAGTAAAAATCCCTTATCATTACCTCCTTTATACATGGATTGAAAAGTGATAACATAATATTCAAGCTCACGTCACGCGGTGATCAAGTTTAAACTTCAAAAAACCCAGTTACTAAGATTACTTAGGACAACTTGAAATGAGATAAAATTGATAAGAAACACGGCAAAATAAGAAGAGGCGACAACATTGATTATATCTAAAACCAACAAACCAAACCAACAAATAAGTCATCTCAATAAAAGATTGGCACTCATCAGAGGCCCTAGTGTGAGTTTCTTTTAACCATCTCGACTTTACGTATCGACCGCGTTCGGCGCTCCGATTGACGGACGTGGACGTACGACGCGTTGCGTGAGCTCAACACATAACACTCAAGCTAACCACTCTAGGTCACTGGCATATATCTGCGTCTTAAGTATATATAGCACCTGTTAGTGAGGTTTTATACAATCAACGTCAAAAATCAATGACCATTTTTTTTAAGAAAACAAGTAATCTTTAGCAAGTTTGCAAACCAGTTTAAAAAAAATAAAAAAATATAGGTAGATGATTCATATTTTATGTAAGTAGATAAAATCATCTAGAATTATCTTGCAGATGATTTCAGCTTACGACCAAGCGATAGTGTTGTAAGATGTTACAGATATCAAGATATCGATAAAGATAATAACGTCAAGAAAAGCGACAGTCTATAAGTAGTTATTGGTGGGACGCGATGGCGGCTCTGAGGGCGTTTTTTAGTAAGTTTGAATAATTAATAGTTATGTAATCTCTAGCAGTGTTCAAACCATTGTTCTGTGTTTTTTCCTTACAAAAATACTGATATACCTACATCTTACAAAAGTACTACCTACCTATCCAAAGACGTTGGTATGCCATAAAGAAAAAGCTGTGCAAACTTGAAAATGCATGATTTTTCATCTTCGACCTTGAAGAATATTTTATTTTGCACTTATTCAATAACAGACTCGAGAAATAAAATGTTATGTAACATTGATATCCTCAGTCTGCGATAATGCGACATTAGTGAAAGTAAATGATATCCTTTCAAGTATGTTCTTAAAATTATAGGTAGGGTAAAAGATAATACTTAGCCCACGTTCGCACGAACGTTTTTTCGTGCACTGGACGTGCACGTGCAGTGTGTTTTTTCAACGCGCTGGGACGATAGTGCGTCCCATCGCATTGGATTCTCAACACTCTGCTTAGCGCTGAGAGTAGAAAATCCAACAGTGTGTTTTTTCAACGCGCTGGGACGAGAGTGCGTCCCATCGCATTGGATTCTCAACACTGCTTAGCGCTGAGAGTAGAAAATCCAACAGTGTGTTTTTTCAACGCGCTGGGACGAGAGTGCGTCCCATCGCATTGGATTTTCAACGCTGGGCTTAACACCGATAGTTGAAAATCCAGTGTGCGATAAAATCCAGGTGCGCACGGGCGTTTTTTTATCGCGGCAATTTTTTTTCGCGTATTGGATTTTGACGCTCTGCTTAGCGCCAAGAGTTGAATATCCAACAGTGTGCTTTTTCAACGCGCTGGGACGAGAGTGCGTCCCATCGCATTGGATTCTCAACACTCTGCTTAGCACTGAGAGTTGAATATCCAACAGTGTGTTTTCGATACGCGCCGGATGCGCTCTGTTGGATTGTCAATGCTCGGCTCAATACCGAGAGTTGAAAATCCAGTTACTGATGTCATAAATGTCGGTACCTACTTTCTTACAAATTATTCAAAAACATAAGCAAGTGACTGACTTATTTGTCTAGTTGTCATAAGTACAAATGCTGAACGTAGAGTTCTGGGTTCGAACCTCTGATGGGCCAGTGTAAATATTTGGTTTTTTCAATAGGATTTTTTCAAAAGCTGCCCTGATTCTTGATTCGAGTCCGGATGATAACAATTTAATAGTCAACTATATAGTTAACTATAGTGAAATTTCGGAAACTGAAAGGGATTGAATTTAATGATAACCGTCTGTATGCTCCTCGAAGACTTAGGCATAGGTGTACAGTCAACCGCACATCAGTAGTAACACTACGAAAACCGCCCTTACTAACACGACATAAAGACGCTGTCAATATCGAATCGTTACCACTGCGGTTGTATATACCTCTGCTAATTATTCCGGGGAGAACAGGCGTGAAGTAATGTTCACCGAAACTTTCCAGTTTACTTACATATTTGTCCATGTACAAAGGACGTAAATGAACAAAAAAATTAAAGGAAAAACACATTTTCCGCAGTGTTACTAACACTCGGTGCGCGTGCGCACACGGCTGCAGTGACAGAAACGCCAAGCGTACGCGCTGATGACGTCACTCTCACTTTGGTACCCATCCTGACTGGAGGGTTCCAACTTGTTCTAATTGAAGGTAAGTACCTACCGTACATTTTCGTCCTAAGTGGAGTACAAAACGTCTAATTTCAAAGGTTTTTCGCGAACACCTATATTTGTAAGTAGTATGTCCTACCTCTGTACCTACCTGCCATTTTAATCTCCCAAGGCTATGCTATAAACAACAAAATTTATTCTAATTTACGCAAATTACAGGACTGTACCGCGAGATGGATAAGACATGGTGCTAAATAGAATTTATTGCTCTCATCCTCACTGTAACGACACATTGTCTTTGGTTATCATGATAGCGATTAATGGGCTTACTGCATCACAACAAGCACAAGCTCAAAAACAAAAAGTTAATAAAGCAGCAGGGATTTTCCGCTATGAAGTTTCTCAATAACAATCTGGAGTCAGTTTAAATCGCAATAGGCTCTCTAACATAGCATGAGACTTGGCAAGATGTGAAAAACTAAAAACAGAAGTGTCTACCTCTGTCTACCGCCACGGTGAATACACGCATGATGTTGTGTTACCTACCTATGTAGCAAGTTTCAATACCTTGTTCATCTTAATTCCTCTTTCAGATAATGAGCGCGAAGTCCTCGGCCAGATAGGCCGTACGCTGGTCTCCCCCTTCACGACTGAGGATATAGAAGGAGGGATACTGGTGACGGTCGGTAGCGTGAACCTGACCATCCACACCCTGTATGATTCAAGCTCTAATGCCAGAGGCATCAAGTTTAGCTGGGAGGCTAACCAGAACACCAGACTGGAGGATTGCATTGATTTCGGTAAGTTCTAGATTTGAGTTAGTGATCTTATTATACTTACTATGATTGATTGTATGTCAATGTATAAAATCTTGACATAGTGACACAACTTATCTTGACTTCCAACTCCTGATTGTAGTTTTGCTGACAATTTTATCTCTTAATATTATGCAAACAAATACAATCCAATCATCCTACTGCTCAGAAAGAGCCTACTCATGCTTACGATCTTATGTAATGAAATTGCTATTCTCATTCAAGGTTCCAAACACTGGTACGCAGGCCCAATGCAAGTAGACCAATTATACCCAATAGAGACAGCCACACAAGTCTATAGACCGAGCTACATCCAAGAAACAGACAATGGCGCGATAAAGGAACGATACTGGCTCAACTCTGCAGGAGGATACGTCATCGTACACGACAAAGTCCCACTCTTCGTGGACTACAAGAACATTTTGAACAACCATCTTTGCTTTGGAGCACAGTTAGCAGATCCGTACACGGTCAGCAGACCTCGCACACTGTTAGCGTACGATCTCTGGTTCCTGCCAAACGTGAAAGAAGCCCATAAGCACGCCGTAGCCAATTATTTAGGAAAGCCATCAGCGACTCCAGACTACGAAATGGTTAAATACCCAATTTGGTCGACATGGGCGCAATACTCCAGAGAAATCAACACCACAAAGCTTCTCGATTTCGCAGAACAAATCAGAGATAATGGCTTCAATAATTCTCAGTTTGAGATTGATGATCAGTGGGAGACATGCTATGGTTCTCTAGAAGTGAACGAGGAGAAGTTCCCTGATTTCAATCAAACTGTGCGAGACCTGAAGGCGCTGGGATACCGCGTCACAATTTGGGCGCATCCGTTTATTAACAGGAACTGTGATCCTTGGTACTCAGAAGCATTAGAAATGGGGTAGGTAAACATAGTGTCTACGTAAAAGTTAAAACCAACACGTAAAACCAAACGATATGGAAAAAAAACAAGAAAAAGTTTTTATTGTGACTCGTATAGGAAAATCACAAACTAAATGAAAAGTATAAAAAATAAAATGAAAATAAAAAACAAAAACAACGTCCTGTGCGAGGCCAAAAGGCTCCTATCTCAGGATGATGCTGCGACATTTAAAAATAAGTGTCGCAGCGCTGGTATTCTGATAGGGCCTGCTGAGATGTTACGGGCAGATACAGAAATACATAAGTAAATAATTATCAATAAAATAGATATGATATGAGAGAGATCGTTATATTTGCATCATAATTGATGCGCTAAACAGCTACAGGGATCATTTGTATATAGGCAAAATATCTTTAACTTTAACTCATCAATATTTTGTGAGATGGAAGCCTGAAACTCTTTCATTTAAAAGCACTGTTCAGGGAGACAAAAGCTCTTTTTGAAAGAAGACTTGAAAAATTATATTATATTCAAACATATTTAACGTTTTTTTTTTTTACGTATTTAAACCGTAACCATCTTTTTCCAGGTACTTCGTATTAGACCAGGATTTCAACAGCACCACGTCTTGGTGGAACAACAACGGAACCGTTGCTGGCTACATCGACTTCACCAACCCTAGTGCAGCTAACTGGTACTCTGACAGACTGAGAGCTCTGCTAGACACCTATGGTATTGACAGCGTGAAGTTTGATGCCGGAGAGGCGAGCTTTGCACCTGAGGTGAGGGTTAAAAGGTTTTCGCATGACAAAAAATATTGTTGCCATCGGCAATGCTTAAATGCAAGGTCCCATTAATATAGATGGACAAATTTTAACACAGCGTTCAGTACGTCTAACCAAAGATATCCAAGCAAAAAAAACACTGATTAAGTGATTTTGTTTTGACCTAAGATAATAAATGGCATTGGGTAACCAAATTTTTTAGTGTAAGTATTGTCAAGTCAAGTCAAGTCAAAGATTTATTTGCATACTAAGTGTACATTTTGGTGTTGTTTACAAATGCAGGTACTTACAACTTAGCGGCCTTTTCCAGGCATCGCAAACTTGAGGGCTAACTAGTAAACATTTAAACTATACGACACAATGAAATTCATAATTATCTTTTATCATTACTAATAATTTAAGTCATAACATTTTGACGCATGCACATTCTTATAATTAATTAACTCTATTTGTGTACCATGTCTGTGAGCGAGGCTATGTGTGTCTGTATTATTTAGTTAATCATTCAAGTATGTCTGGTGTTTAGGTATTTGTTTATTTAATTATTCACTATTCAATTATTTAAGTATGTATGTATTATTTCATTTTTAGCTATTCAATTATTTAATTATTCAATTATTATTATTTTTTATTATGTAAGTAATTATTTCTGATTCAAAATTGTCGTTAGCTGATTTATTTTACTTCTAAGTATCTAATGCGTTTTTCTTTTTTTTTTACCATTGTCCTTATTTTGGTGGTCTGAATGATTTCGAAAAGTTTGACCTTATATACGTAATAAAATCCTTTTTTAATATTGTTAGGCTCGCGTTTGATCACGTACCTACCTCACTTAAAGAAAATTAACTATCATGCCTCAATCGCATTGTAAAACTGAAATGGAAACAACGATAAACAACTCGAAATGACGATCTATACGAGTTCTTTAAGTAGGTATCAGGAGAATACTCCATTTGAAATAAGATTCGACATTTAACTAAACTTTTTTTACAGTCCGTTCAACCGATTTTGATTTCTATTGCGTTGGTGGCATGACAAATGGCAGCTGCAGTAAACAGTTGGTATTGTAACCACTTTTTGCTTTTAATACCATCCTTATGCCTACGGTATAGAAGTCAGAATCGGTTGAACGGACTGTATAGAGGTTTGTTTAAATGTTTAATCTTATTTCAAATGAAGTACCTATAGCTATTTATAATCACGTTTATACGTCAAAGAGCCTACATACTTAAACGAGTGACGATATTTAAGTGCACATTCTTTAAGGGTTCCGTACCCAAAGGGTGCCATACGGAACTGTATTACTAAGCCTAAGCTGTCTGTCCGTCTGTCTGTCAGCGGGCTGTATCTCATGAACCGTAATAAATAGACAGCCGACAGTTGAAAGGCGCTATAACAATCATATCTAATATTGTAAATACGAACGTGAGCGCGCTTTCACGCTAAAACGGCAGAACAGATTTAGATGAAATTTGTCTTATGGGTAGACCATGATCTGGATTAGGAGATAGGATACTTTTTATCCCGATATTTCTACGGGATCGAGACATATGCGGGTGAAACCACGTGGCGCAGTAAGTAAATAATAGAATAAAGATGAAATTGAAAGGGGTTCCCGTATAAGAAACTTGTTTATTTCGGCATTTTTGCTAAATATTGTACGGTGGTACGGAACCCTTCACGTGCGAGACCGACTCGCTTTGGCCAGTTTATTTATACCCGAGTTTCCAAACTTACTAACTGGCTAATAATTATATTCACTGCAACATGAGCTATTGCATAAAGCTATTGTAAATTATAGGCGAAGAATGCGCGGATGAAGTACATATTTAACCAACTGTTCCAATCCCTCTTCTCCTCAATTTTGACATTCGATTTGGTCAAGATCTCTAAGGATTTAATCTTCCGCGGTATGGCCAGTTCCATCAGCTATTAAGGAGCTTGATAACTATGTTTCATATTTCTTTTCAGATTTCCATCCAAACTGGTGACATTGAGCTTCAGCCCCACCATCTCGTTCAGCAGTACGCTAGACTTTGTGCCGCATTTGGAGATATGGTCGAAGTTCGGGCTGGCTTCAGGTAATGTGAGACTTACTTAGATTGTAGTCCTATCAATATACAATTGTAAGTGAGAATCTTTAATTGGCCCTCTGTTTCCATTCAACTACTAACTAGGTATAGGTACCACCGCTATTGTATCTTTTTCTGCAGATTTTCCATTCAATAAATGAACGTCACCAACATCTGGCGTACACACAACTGGTCACGTCTGCGTCGTAATAGCGGCGCCACTAGGAATGTACAGAAGTGACTTTTTCTCACACTTTCAGCTAAAACAATACACACTTTGTTACTTATACTGACGTCAGTTGTAAAAGATACTGTTTACTGAGACTTACTCACCCTTTCTAGAACATAAATACAAATTATGTATCACATTATGATAATGTGCGTCTTATTTGTGCAGAATAATAAACAATTTTTCTTTTCCTTCTTTTTCTCTTTTCATAATATCTTTTTTTCAGGACCCAAGACCTTCCAATCTACGTGCGCATGGTAGACCGCGACTCTATCTGGGGCCTCAACAACGGGCTCTCCACCATCATCACGACCACCTTCCAGATGAACCTGAACGGATACCCGTTCGTGCTGCCGGACATGATTGGCGGCAACGGCTACAACCTGGACCATGAGCAGGCTGACCTGCCGACTAAGGAGCTGTTCATCAGATGGGTGCAAGCCAACACCTTCTTGCCGGTCATGCAGTATTCCTTCGCGCCTTGGAACTTTGATCAAGAGGTTGGAAAATTCAATTGTATTGGGGCTATCTTTGAGTGTTAGGATAACTTTAATTAATGTTAAAAAAAATTGGGCAAGGGCAGGACGATGAAAAATTTAAAAAACTGCCTGCCTTTTCCCAACTATGTTGAGGTCGGCGTCCAGCCTAACCGGATGCAGCTGAATACCAGTATTTTACATGGAACGACTGCCTATCTGACCTGCACAACCCAGTAACTATGTGGGTAATACGATACCCCTTGGTAAGACTGGTTGTCAGACTTTCGGGCTTCTTAACGACTGTCAAAGATCCACGACAGCCGGCTAACAACGGCAACGGCTTAACGTGCTTTCCGAGGCACGGAGGAGTCCCGATTTGTAAAGATGGTCAACCAACCCCGGCAAGCGTAGCTTAACCTGATGGATCGACCCGTGCGACTGTTATTACTTAGCCACGAGCCCCTCAAACGATGAAAAATTAAAGATAATATGAATTCACAAAAAAAAACGTGTCCGTTATTTCAGTGTAGGCATGTTGGAACGGATACCTAAACCTATGTCCTAAGGAAATTGATAAGTACTTACATATTTTGTAAATTAAATCATTTGCAATTTGCATTTGATGATTAATAAGAATTGGACCTGCGTCGATATCATTGTTATGTATAACTCTGATCGTTTGTATCGCAGCCAATCACAATAAATTATCAGCACGAAGATAGCGCCGGGATCAAGTTTCACAACTATCTGTTATAATTAAAACTGTCTGTTTTATGTGATTAATAGTTATTTTTTTCATGAAATTAGATAAGTAGTCTAACAACAGTCAATTAGTAGTAGTAACAGGTTTTTAAACAAGGTAACAAGCTACAGTTTGCAACAAAACTTGGTTTCAGAATCAAAAATGTAATAATAACTTGATAAACTTGCTAATTGTAAGAGACACAAAGCGACTTTTAATGATTTTATACTGAAGATCACGTCTTAACGAGTAGTGTTAATGATTTGGAAAATATATATGTTAAAAAAGAGCATTTTCTTAATAGCTTAAGCCTTTGCATATTTTAGATTATGTTTATATTACATAAGTAATTAATTTGTAATGTTATGTCTAACGCGGATTAAAACAGAGAACCACGCAAAACTATCAAGATAATTTGATTATTTATCTTTTAGTATACGCGTTTTATTAAAATAGCTTTTCATTTATGTATAATAAATGAATAATGCATCTAATTTGGGACAGCGCTCCTTAAGGGGCGAGTCCTATTAATGGCTGGACGTACGACGCGTTGCGTGACCTCAGCACAAAACACGCAAGCTAACCGCTCAAGACCGCTGGCATCGGCGTCTTCTGAACATATTAATAGGCTTACTTAAAGGGATTGCAAGATCTATAGGTGTTTCAAACGAAATTCTTTTACATTAGGTATAATAAACTAAAACATAAACTGATAAAAATAAAGTGGCTATCCATGCATCTATAGTGCCCTCTACAGCAAAGAATAAACAAACCATTTACAACAAAATCATCTGAGACCGAACATGGCAAACAGAATTCCTTAATTTTTTCCAGACGGTGAACATAAGCAAGAAGTATACAGACCTTCACGCCGAGTACGCAGACGTGATCTTCCAGGCGATGGAGCAGGCAGTCGCCGACGGGACCCCAGTCAACACCCCGCTCTGGTGGATAGACCCCACTGATGAAGAGGCTCTCGTGATTTGGGATGGTAAGACATAGCCTTGCAGAGTTGTATGTTATCTAATGTGTGGTTATTGAGTTGATATTTCTGAAATTCTGCATAAACTTACCTATACTTCTAAAAAATGCTATTGTTGTGTAGCCTGTTCAGACTGCAGACACGACTAAAAAGGACAGTAAAAAGAATTTTAATAAGATTGGGAATTAAAATATTATCTTAGTTTTAGTGGAACGCAGGAGTGCCACAAGGATTGGTCTTAAGTCCACACCGATTTCACTTACGTTATAGGTGCCTTTGTATATGAGACTTTCTTTGCGGGTTATAATTATATTAGAACGGTCAACGCAAACGCGCTACCACACCTCCACCACATTTTACTGATGTCACATATAAGACCATTCAATTTTCCTTTTCTTTTCAGAATATATTCTCGCTGAAACTGTACTAGTAGCCCCCGTGCTCACAGAGGGTGCTAGGGCCCGCGACATCTACATTCCCGCCGGTACTTGGTACGAGGAAGGTGATGAAGACAGAGTCATCGAGGGTCCCATCTGGCTCAGGAACTACCCGGCGCCCATAAACGTGCTGCCGTACTTCGTCCGAGACAGGACGAAGTCCACCGATTCAAGTGTATCGCTTTACACTTCTGCCGTCCTAGTACTTTTAGGCTTGATCGCTAATATTGTTAGAGTGTTATGAGTTTTTTGTTTAAGTGTAAATAAATAAATAAATGTTTTGATTGTATTTTGGGTGTTTTTGTTATATATCATCATTGGGTTGAGTGTTAAAAAATGTGTTCAATTATCCAGGTATTAAAACTATCAGTGTTTACCAGCTTTCTTTGCTCACCGTAATATTAACTACTGAAACCCTTTGAAATTTCTCCGTGACACATAACCGCAGTAACCAGATAAGCCGATACAGTCATCATCATCGGTTTCAACCAAATCCGGAATCCGGGCGGCTACTGAGATACCTATCCTTTTTGAAAAACCCAAAAACACTTTAACCTGTGGATTGAACCTTAGCGGTCACGCTTGCGACACTAGACTCTCCTCCTCACCATCCATCGATCCATCACTGTCCATGGGGGTCCCCATACATCTTTTTCTTAATTTTTCGTATCATATCTCCACATTCTTGATTACACATTAACAATAATGTATGACTACCAGACACTTGACTTAGTTCTTTACAAGTGATGTTATCATGTAGCTGATCATATTTCGACAAGTGATTCAACTCACAAGTTTAAGTACTTCTTAGCTGAATCATTAAATGTTAATTACCTACACAATGGCAGGAGTATGCAATCTTCGGCTTTTATCGAGAAAAAATTAAAATAATCCCGACTTTGTTTCCTGAGATATACCTTCACACATACAAAAGTGATCAGGAGTTCCGAAGGTTCGCATCAGTATCACTGGAAGGCTACTGAGGCGATCGAAGTAAATCTCGCGGAAGACTGATGATTTCCTCAAAACGGAGGCAAATGTATAAATATATTTTGACAAATATATAAGACTGACGAGGCAAAAAATAAAAACACATACAATTAAAAAGACCACACAAAATATTACAGACTTCGATTGCTCAGTATGTAGAAATAGTCTACTTACGACTCGGCGAACATCCCTGATATGCTGCAAAATCGAGGCAGCCCCATCAGCACCCTGAATGGATTTATTATATCTGTTTGTCTGCGCGTGTATGAGACCCACAAGCTGCTCGTGTAGAAAAATGTGCTCCAAGTCACAAAGTACAATTTACTATTGCCAAACAAAACCCTTTCCGTTGGAGGGCCACTGTACCTTTTAAAAATTAAATTCCCCAAACAAAAAAAAGCATTACAAAAAATCATCTACATCCTTGTCTACTGGAAACGTGTCTAAAAAGTTACAGTAAAAAGTATCAGCATTACCATTTTGAGCAGCCAATCCGAAAAGTAGGCCAGCCAAAGATCGGCTCCTCACTTGATCCAACTTATGAAATGAAATGAAATGAAATTGTTTATTCTGTAAATAGGATATTGGAATCACTTTTACACGTCATCTTAAAAAAATAATTAAAAATTAGCTAGATGGGTTCGGCGTTTCCTATCTGACTACTCTGAGAAGAAAGGCCGAAACAAACTCAGAGGTCACAGTCTCTTTTAAAGTCCAGACATAATCTTGGTCAGGCCATATGAGGACCATGTAGATTAGTGTCTGAAATGCTCTTTTGAGAAAAGAACCACACAGATTTGAGTGGACCTGTCCTGTCAATGCAAGCATTTGTCAGTAATCGTGGAGCTCAACCCAGAACTTAAGGAGCTCAACTCGACGAACAATACCAAAGAAAGGACATTTGGGTAGGCCTCATAAACTACTCAAACTGCCAGACCATCATTAAAACTAAATAAGAAAGAAAAAATAATAATAATTAAAAATCCACATAGTCCTCACATTCACAAAAGTTTAAAAATAAATAAAAAAAATACTTTACAATATATGTGAAGAGTCGGTCTTGAAAGGACTGTTCATTTTAAAAGTATGCATTAACTAATGGAAATACACCGGCTACCTGTAGTGATGTTGAGGGGTGGTAAAAGTTTAACGTGTGTATTTGTGTATCTGTCTGCGCCATCGTAGCTCCCAAACGGCTGAACCGATTGAGTTTTATTTTTTTTGTTTCAAAGGTGACCTTGATCTTTCGTTCTTAGCTATGATTCGGGAAAATCGGTTCAACCGTTTGAAGATTACCAGCTCTTTTTTAGTTGATGAATGGATGTGAGCATCTTCCCCTGTGGAAGATTATCTGATCGATTTGAAATTTGGTATTCTGTTACTTCAATGATATTAGAAGAACATAGTAACCTTGAACTGATGCTGCAGCATTACCTGGAATTTGCAGGATACCCAACTCCCTTATCAACTTACAGCACAGGTATCGTGTTTGGGCTCATTGGAATGGTCTCAATGAATAGATTATAGATAGAAATTAATAGGGTCTGGTGATGGAGTAGGAAAGAGAAGTGAGGAAATGTTAGTATCGGGCGTTTTTTTATTTTTTATTTATGCTCTTTTTAAAAGCATGCATTAACTAATGGAAATACACCGGCTACCTGTAGTGATTTTGTTTTTGTTAGATAAACACGAGTGTCTCTGAAGAGCCTGCTTCATTCCCTTGGAGTGAAGCCGATAAGTTTCTCCTATTGTTATATTGGTGATTTGAATGGGACAGTCGAGTTTGATCTGCTGTCATGATGAGCACACGGTTCTGTAAGTAGCTGTAATATTTAATTTATTAATTATTAGTAAATCACGTACGGTCGAAGTTTCCCAGAAGTTTAACAGCTCCAAGAACTGCGCTATTTGAAAAGCTTTCGGTATGAACAATGTGTTTGAAAACGTGTTGTTTCTTTTGATTTTACTAAATATTTCCGTGCTTGACCAAAAATCTATTTTTCGATGGGATTCCTTTGTTACGAACGTTCAAAGTTAAAGTCAAATCATTTATTCCAAGTAGGTAGGCCATATTAAAAGGCACTTTTGAACGTCAACATTATTTACATCACATACAACCAAAAAACAGAATTGATTCTAGTTGCTCCTTCCAAAAGGTAGAAGAATGAGCAAGAAACTCCATAGTCTTTTAAAATGTTTTACAATATTTTGTTTTAGTATACAATAATTATATGTACAGACGATGCACCTCCCTGGATTAAATAACTACATAATTATACTAAAATAGGTATGTACAAGCTTGAAATTAAGCAATGACAGATAAATTGATTATGTTGATAGATACGTATCAGACATGGTGTTCACATTACAAATAATGCAACCCTAGACGATTTTTCCGTTCATTGACATTAGGAGGTCTACGCTATGCTCACCATGTTTCTACCATGAAAGCTTCTTTCCTAGGGTCTATGTTGATCCTTTTATTTATACAGTGGTGCTTGCCGCTCTGGTGGCGTGCACGCAAGCCATCAACGTGACTATCCTAGACATTGGGGTTACGAAGGCGCGGTTGGTGGACAACGCCAATTTGGGATTCAATATCGTATTGGAAAGAGGCAAGTATAAAAATTTACTTTTTAAAATTCACTTATTAATAGATTATTGCTTTATTTAAATATACTTAATACTAGCTTCCGCCAGTGGCTTCGCCCATCTTTATAAATATGTACTGTGTTACTCAGCATTCAACTGGTGAAATAATTTTTAAATCGGTCCAGTAGTTTTTGAGTTTATTCATTACAAACAAACATACAAAAAGTCAAATCTTTCCTCTTTATAATATTAGTTTAGATAACGCCTGAAAAGGTATACGGAATGTTGTTGTACCTACAACCTCGCATAATATTGTAGGAACACCAACATTTCGCCAGTAATCTGTTCACTAAGGCATGAACTATTCTGGTGTTTGTAGCTCGTGCCTCGTGCTGGAACGAGAGGAGATAATCAAACCATCTAATAGAAATAACCTTGTTCTAAATCTGAATTGGCTTTAAAACTTATGTGGCCACTCCAATTCGCTTTGAACTTAAGTATTCTCAATGAACTGATTTCTCTTGGCTCTTAAGCCGTTTCTTCGGTCTCGCCAAGGTCTCCTATCTAGGATGAACAAACTCGCTACCTAACTTGGTAGCTTACCAGTTCTAACTAGACCGATGTCTGCAGGAACCAATGCACCTGAGGTGATCGCCTGGATTGGTCGTACGTTGCCAGCTCTGTCGTCTTCTTCAACTACGGGGGGCACCACAGTTATCCAGTTTTCCAGCGCAAACACCACACTTACAATAAGCAGCGCGGCCGCCCTTGGCAACAGAACAGGACAAGTTATCAGCCTATCCTGGGATGCACCGAGGGACACCCAGCTTACGGACTGTGTTCACTATGGTGAGACAATAAATATGTGTATGTATAATAAGTATAGGTAAGTTGAACAGAAAATAGATCTTTCAGTGTGGACTGTGGTTTTGTTGCTGACATTGCCTGTGATTTGTTATCTTATTGCCTGTCCTTTCTTGAGCGATCTTGCTTACAGTTCGCGTCAAATAACTTTGCCGCTGTGAAGTAGGCTACAAATGACTGCGCAGTAGTCAATCGTCCTTTTAAAACAGTAGCGCGTGTACCAGCGCGCATGCGCAACCCAACTTCCGAGCGGCAAACTTATAGAAACGAAATTGTATGAGCCTATACCTCCACAGGCTCACACCACTGGTACGGTGGTCCTCAGCAGAAACGACAGTACTGGCCGATCGAAAAGTTGAATATAAGTGACTATTCGTACGTCACTAAGGAAGCAGATAACTGCGGCGTCGCTGAGCGTTACTGGCTTAACTCTGCCGGAGTTTTCTACTTTTTCGGCAAAAGGGTCCCCCTCTTTGTCGATTCAGGACACTTAGTGAATAACTCTGCTTGCTTCATCGCCAAAGTCACAGCACCGTATTCAACCGAGAGAGCTGTAAATAGTCTCTCGTACGACATTGCGATTTTTGAGGACGTCAGAAAGGCTCACGAGTATGCCATAGAAAAGTACTTAAATAAACCGTCAGGATACCCTGATGAACTCATGATTAAATCTCCAATTTGGTCAACTTGGGCCAGGTATAAGAGAGATGTGAATCATGAATTGGTGTTAAGGTTTGCTGACGAAATCACTCGCCATGGTTTCCCGAACAGTCAATTTGAGCTGGATGATCTATGGGAGATATGTTACGGCTCTCTGACGGTGAACACAACGAGGTTCCCAAGTATGAAAAACACAATTGCCCTTTTGAAAGAAAAAGGCTTCCGGACGACGATGTGGGCGCATCCATTCTTAAATAAAGGATGCGAGCCTTGGTATTCAAACGCTAAGGCACTAGGGTAAGTCTACAAATGTTTCATATTTAAATTCTTAAGCAAAGTACGCTGTGGAAATTCTTAATTCACAATATATGATAATAATCCAATTCTTTCTACCACCAGCTACATAGTGTCTGCAGAGGACGGCAATGTAGAGTCGCATTGGTGGAACGACAACGGCACGACCACTACATATATCGATTTTACCAAAGAAGCTGTTCGGAAGTGGTACAAGACTCGGCTGATTAGATTGCAGAGCGAAATTGGTGTCGATGGATATAAATTTGATGGTGGAGAGACTAGCTGGTCGCCTTCAGTAAGTACTTGAAAAATCGCTACAGGCAATGGCTTGTCTCCACATATTTTCAACAATACATATATTATTTACAATACATTCATATTTTTTACAATTACTGAACTCATCGAGCAGCTCCGATCCACTGTTTCACTGATCTTTATGAAGCAGTAATGGTTGGGAAAACAAGTATTCAGAAATAAAATCTTGCATTTTTTTAACAGATCCCAGTTCTACAAGGCGACATATACGAGAAGCCGAACGTCATATCGTCGGACTATGTCAGAACTGTTGCAGAGTTCGGAAACCTTGTGGAAGTGAGGGTAGGATTCGGGTAGGTCAGACACTGGCAAATATATCACTGGTAATATTCTTTACCATCCTATCAGCCATACAACATCCAGAGCTGGACGAAGGTCGGTTCACGTTAACAACTAGTTAAACAGCTAAGGTGCAAAAGATATTCCAAAGGTTGACTGGTAGAAAATGCCTCAGGCATTAAGTCCGCTTTTGTACGGTTTTTTTTTTTAACATTCCAGGGATTACAGAAGGTACTTCAGTACGTCGGCGCATCTTGGGCTGTCAGCCCCACTGGCAATTTGTTTTTTATTTTTATTGCATTTCGCCGTTCAACCTAGGAGGTTGTCGGCTGCTTAACCGGACTTTCCTGTGGCCTCAATCAAAGTCAAAGTCAAAGTCAAATAATTTATTTCACAAAAAAGGCACTTTTGAACGTCAACATTTAAATAATAATTGATTCTAGTTGCCCCTTCCAAAAGGTAGTTTTCGTATGGAGAAGAATGGGCAAGAAACTCCACCGTTACTCTTTTAAAATGTTTTCACAATATCTTGTATACATCAATTATATAATTATATGTGAAGACGATGCACCTAGAATAAGATTACTATATACCACGTTAGGTAAAAATAATGAAAAATTAAGGAATGACAGATAAATTAATCATGTGATAGATGCATGGTGCTCACATATTTACAAACATTGTAAAATTATACGATATTCCTAGCATTTTTACAAGTAATATAACTCAGTGTGTGAGTTCGAGTAATCACAGAATGTAAAACCAATATAAAAAAAAATATATATATATATTATACAATTAAATTAGCAACCAGTTAGATTTTGTCTAGATTCTAAATTGTCCTATGGAGCAGGACCAGCATGTTTCCAAGCATTTTTATCTTGGATATAATCCTCTAATTTGTAATACCTATGCTTGTTTGCAAAGTGTATTTTTTATATGAGTTTTAAATTTTCTTTCATTTAATTCTAATATATCACAAGGTATTCTGTTGTAACATTTAACACAGTACCCCATAAAAGATGTATGTACTTTAGATAGTCTGAAAAATGGTTGATTTATTTTATCTTTATTTCTAGTATTAAAATTATGTCTATCACTTATTTTGTTAAAAAGATGTAGATTTTTTCTCACATACATAATATTTTCATAAATGAATTGGCAAGGTACCGTCATAATATTAATCTTTTTAAATAGTTCCCTGAGAGATTCGCGACGACGTAGATTATAAATGGCTCTCTTTTGTAAAATAAAGATAGATTCAATGTTAGCAGCCCGACCCCACAGTAAAATGCCATACGACATAATACTGTGGAAGTAACTAAAATAGACCAAACGCGCGGTTTCTACATCTGTTAATTGTCTTATCTTTCTAACAGCATAAGCGGCTGAACTTAGCCGCCCCGCGAGAGATGTTATATGGGGTCTCCATTGTAACTTCTCGTCTAGCGTGATTCCTAGGAAAACTGTTTGATTAATAAATTCCAGTTTTTCTCCATTCAATATGATGTCACATTCGCTACTTCTAACATTTGGTAATTTAAATCTAATGCATTTGGTTTTTTTTTTATTTAGTACCAGATTTACCGTAAACCAATCTTGGACCTGAACAATAAAGCTATTCACGTCGTCAAGATTTTGTGACCGTCGGTTTATTTTAAAGATCAATGATGTGTCATCAGCAAATAACACCATCTTCGGTTGATTTTGAAATAAATTAAGGCCTCCAGCTAGGACATAAAACTTAGAAACTAAGCGACTCCACGCTAAGGGCACCCCCTGTGGGGTACGGACCTCGGCTTAGGGTGCCCCTGGGGGGACAGGCTGGATCGGATTAATATTATTATTAGGGGAATTTAAAGCTACAGGCTCAGCGGCGTGGGCTGGCTCAAGCAAGGGCCCGACCCTTGCTTGAGCCAGCCCACGCCGCGGGACTGTCTAAAATAACGAAAAAATATTAATTAAAATATTAAAAAAAACATAGTATCTGCTTTATACATATTTCTTTCAGTTATTATGCAAAGTTTCATGATCTAATTTAAAGTATTTTTTAATACTATCGGTTTATTGTTTGGTTTGGAGGTAATTTTATAATTTTTTTCTGTTTTGAAAATTTTATAGAATCGTGTTTTCGCCAAACATAGTACCTACTCGATAGGATTAATGTTGAGTACAACATTAATCCTCAACTTTACCATATATATATTTCGAAATTAATGCTGCAGTATTTTCGATATAAAGGAGGATCATACTAAGCAACTTGAGGTATAATAGACTCCTAAATTTCTTCTAATTTCAATCATTTACGTACTCTACAGGACCCAAGACCTCCCGATCTTCGTTCGCATGATTGACAAGGACTCTTTCTGGACCTTCGAGAATGGTCTCCCGACCCTCATCACGACTATGTTCCAAATGAACATCAACGGATACCCGCTTGTGCTTCCCGATATGATTGGTGGGAATGGTTATGATGGGGCTCCGAGTTCAGAGCTGTTTATCAGGTGGCTGCAGGCTAATGTCTTCATGCCCAGTCTGCAGTTCTCTTATGTACCCTGGGATTATGACAATGAGGTCAGTTTTGTTTTTCATTATTGCCAATCTACCGCGCTACCTAAGTACGTCCGTGAGACCAGCGCTGGGGCTCTGTCTTACATAGGGTCGCAGCATTATGCTGTTCTTTTTTTTGCGTAATGTTTACCGCAAATAAACGTATTTTCTTTCTTTTTTCTTTCTAGACAACTAAGAATCAGAAGCTACAAGAAGATTTCACTTTTTCTAATGCCCTTTTGCTATTACGCTGTAGAAGAATTTCTTAATGAAAATAATATTAATATAAATTGACTAATTAATGAATGTGTGTGTTTTTGTTGTATATTGTGTAATTAGTTTATTCAATTTAATCTAACTACCTAACTTAATTTATAAATACTTAACTTAGTCATTTATAATGTTCATGAATTTTATTTTATTTTATTACACCTACTGCAATGCAAAAACATAGACAGTCAACTGAATTCTGACTAAAGATCAAATGTATGAAACCTGTGTTCTACAAATAGGTAAATGTTTTCATGCATTAATTTTTTACGTTTTGAACACAGGGACAATTTGAATAAAAATCTTTATTTATTCCCATATCCCAAAATTAACACCGATCATCATCTGCCTAGCCTTTGCCCAACTATGTTGGGGTCAGCTTCCAGTCTAACCAAATGCAGCTGAATACCCGTATTTTACATGGAGCGACTGCCTATCTGACCTCCACAACCCAGTAACTTGGTATGCGATACTCCTTCCCTTGGTTAGGTTAGGTTAGTTAGTTACTGGTTTTCGGAGTTTCTGGCTTCTTGACGACCCGTAACGACTGTCAAAGATCCACGAATGACGGCCGGCCCCAACAGCTTAACGTGCTTTCCGAGACACGGAGGGGTCTTGGTATGTAAAGATGGTCACCCATCCACGGACCAACCGCGGCAAGCGTAGCTTAACCTGATCTGTGCGGCTATTATTTCTTAGCCACAAGCAAATTAACACCCATTGTCCCATATTAAATACCAAAAGCAAAATTTGTGGGAGCTGACAAGCTTGTTTCAGTCAAATTACTCTTTCAATAGAGTTGAAAGGGAATTGACTGATACGAGTAAGTTGAAAAAGTAAACACCTAGTGACCTAGTGGATTAATGATTGATACTTGGTTCTTCTATTTCGCAGACTATCGCCATAAGCAAGACGTTCGTGACTCTTCACGAGACCTATACTCCAGAGATCATTGCAGCGTGTAAGAAGGCTGTCGCCGATGGGTCGCCAGTCAACATGCCCATCTGGTGGATATCACCCAACGACACCACGGCGCATGCCATTTGGGATGGTAACTCATATACTTACTGTTTATTTCTAAAAATTATTCACAAACCGTCTGTTTCTCTGCTGGCAAAAAACAGGTGGAAGAAAAATTCGATATGCCTTTACTGAAATGTTTTAGTGCAAACAAGAATTTAATAAGAATACTACTCTTAATCAATTAATTATAACCTTACTTTTCTATTTAGCTTAGATTTGGTCTGATATTAGAAAAAAAAACACTTTGACCTTTGTCACTATTACTGTTATCATCCCACACGTGGGCAAAGGCCTCCTCCATAACGACCAGCTTTTTCAATCCAGGGCTTATGAACACCAGTCGTTTGTTTTGACTTCTATTCTTTATAAATTCAATTGAAAGAAACAAAGAAAAAACGTTTATTTGTCGCAGAAACACGTGAAATAAAATAAAAAAACAAAATAGATCTAGATAATTATAACCACGAACACAAAACATTATACTTTATTCGTTGCGTTCTTGTACGATTTGCACGCACAGCAGAGACCGTCGCACAACATTGATCCTGGACATCTAATATTTTCAAATTAAAACATGAACTTCATAAGTATTCCTTTCTTCCAGAATACCTCCTCGGCGAGACCATCCTAGTAGCTCCGGTGGTGACAGAAAACGCCAGGATTCGTAATATTTACCTTCCGAAAGGCACCTGGTTAGAACAGGGTGACTCCAGCAAGGTCATCGAAGGTCCAACAACGCTCACAAATTATTCTGCACCACTTAACGTGCTGCCATTCTTTGTTCTGAAAAGCAGTTCTGTAGCTCCTGCGTTTTCTGTAATGCTGGTACTTGTGGCAGTTATTGTTAATATTCTTCATTAGTACTTAGTCGTACGAATAACAGGAACTAATGGACGTTACTAATAATGCTAAACTCGTAGCTTAGTTTCTGGAATGACACAATTTGCCATGGGCATGATAAGAAAAGAAATGATGTAAATAATTAAGAAAATATTTAAAAAAATAACTTAAGAAGTCTCCCGTTTATTAGACTAGATTGAGATATTAATAAATTTTTATTATACATAGATAGAATTAATAACATGTTATTAATTACATTTTTTATTTACCAACACGCGTGGTAGTTTATGGCCCACTCCCTCTTACAGTAAGGCGGCAGGAGTCTCAGTTGTGGACCTATACAATAAAGGGTGGATTTTTCAGACGGGGCAGTAAGGGTCCATAATTGTTTCTATTATTATTTCTTTTATTTAGCACCTGTAATTGTACATTATGGATTGCAATAAACGATTTGAGATTTTGATTTGAAGGGATAAATAAATATTGAAATTATTTTTTCGATTTAACTTTTCTAGTAAGTACTTTGACCTCTGTTGGTCTGACTGAAGAGTCTTTTAACCCTTATACGAAACTGCATCGATTGGCAACATATTCTTTTTAATACACGTACTAAGTATTGACGTTTTTCTAGCTGACTGTAACATTTATCCAAAATCTATGAACAGATTAATAATTACTCAAAAAGTTAAGGACAGTCTCCTAAGAATATTTTCTTGTGCTACAACAGTTACGCTCTTACTGCCGGGCGGGCGTCCCAAAAATACACAGTCGAAAGAAAGAAAAAAAATAAAGTATTTTATTTAAGACTCGCACAGGAAATACTAACAGTAATAAAAAAGGAGCATTTAAAACTAACATATTTTTTAGAATAAACGAAAACAAAAAAACCGGCCAAGTGCGACTCGGACTCGCGCAGGAAGAGTTCCGTACCATTATCTATAAAAACGGCAAAAAAATCATGTCTGTTGTATGGGAGCCCCACTTAAATATTTATTTTATTCTGTTTTTAGTATTTGTTGTTATAGCGGTAACAGAAATACATCATCTGTGAAAATTTCAACTGTCTCACTATCACGGTTCATGAGATACAGCCTGGTGACAGGCAGACAGTTAGATGGACAACGGAGTCTTAGTAATAGGGTCCCGTTTCACCCTTTGGGTACGAAACCCTAAAGACGACCTGTGCCAGGCCGATAAGGCTCAATCTCAGCATAATGCGATATTTAAAAAATATATACTGCAGCTGTTGGGCTGATACCCATACGAGAGAAGAAGTAGACACGGATCTCATCATTCTCATATCAGATGCTAAGTTTTTGCTTGTTAAACGTTCTGAATGTGTCAAAGAACAACAGTTTCCGTCGAGATACATCTATATGCATTTTATGATAATTCTACAGCATTTAACTGTTAATTTATCGTTCATCACGCATTTATAGAGGGAGGTAATTGTCGTATCTACTTCGGAGGAGGATGGTGTGTTATCTTGGATATATTAATATGTATATATTGCATTTAAGCCCTGTATTCATGGTTGACAAAAGTAACGCAATATATTTTTGTGTTTCTGGCGACACTGAAATGAAATTTCGGTAACTCGTTATTTATGCAGATCTCCTGAGTCATTTTCACACGCATTTTTGTTATTTTTTTTTAAACTAGATGGCGCCGGCCTACATTTCCTAACTGGCTAATCCCTGAGACGATATTTAAATGCAAAGTCCAAACGTATTTCGCGCCTTCGCGCCCCTGGCCGCCGCAGGAGTCACCCTGGACGTCGGGAATCCTAGGCCGATTTCCAGCCACCGTAGGCGCCGGCTTGCGTATTCCTCGTTTTTCTTCCTGAATAATGCCCCTAGAGCAGTCATTTCTTTTTCATAAAATCAGGGTCTATATATAGACGTCCCTGTCATTTCCTTTTTTTCAGCAATTAATAAGTAAGGAAACTATGACCCTCTAAAAATTATATCACCCGTTTTTTAATAAGGCGTAAATGGCAGGCGCGAAGCTTGCCTACAAACTCTTGCCGGCTTCCCTTCGGAAATTCAGAACATTATTGCTATTGCTCCACCTCGTTCTCGCACACGCATTTGATTCGGTTGGTTTCGTTGAATTTCGTAATGTTCGGCTCGGAGTTCGAACGTATCAGCATTTTCGATTGGCAATATGTGGTTGTTTTTTGACGTAATCGCATTAAAACCATATAATTTGTTTACATTTAGTAGTCAATTTGCATATTGTTCGCTCAGTATTAATTGAATTCATTAACAAATATTACTAGTCATGATAATTAGTAGTAGTAATATTTGTTTGTAGGTATAGAACAGTGATTAAGATAGTGTTTAAGTGTTTTGATTTTAGTGACAGTAAAGTACGTTATTATTAGGTATTTGGGGTTAGTAGATAATTTTAAATTACTTATTCAGAGTAGATTTGAAAAGTAATTAGTACGATTAGTAGGATTAAGATGGTGGCATTAATAGTTTTAGATAGTTGCTTGACGGATTATTTGCTTTGTGAGGAAACATGCTTATGAAGGTTCAGTTTTGAAAATAAGAACCCAGTTATGACTATAAATAACAAACGACGTGATGGTTTTTTTCAAATATTTTAATGTTTCTCTTTACGATAAATATCAATGACTGACTGGCAGTTGTAAATTAAATAAAATGTATTGTTGTCCGTGTTTACTTTTCTCAGATTGTAGTACTTTATGGAATAAAGGTTTTTTTTTACATTTTAATCTGATGAATTCATCAAAGAACATGTCACCGTTATTTTGTTAGGTAAACAAGAAGTAACTTTTCCCGGCCACGATGAAAGTCCGAATGACATCATATTTTCTTTTATTAGACAAGTTTCTTTTTTCTGTTTTTTGCTCCGGCTTACCTCTCGTTTTACTACGCCTCGCCACTGGTAAATGGCAATAGGCTCGCACCCTAAACACTAATATACCTACATATACATAGGCATCGGACAGTATACAGTCCGGGCATAATACCTTACACTTATAAGCGCAAGAGAGAAAAACGCTTTTGAGTTTTCAGTAACTGTAAGTAAGGTATTTATATGCACGTGACTGTACACCTCTGCTTCTGCTCAGCTCTATCTCTTCCGTGCCTCAGAAAGCACAGTTTCAGTTTTGATACGCCATGCATTTAAGGGTTAAGCCGTTGGTCCCGGCTGTCATTCGTGGATCTTTGACAGTCGTTACGCGTCGACAGAAGCACGAAGGTGTGATAACCAGTCTTACCAAGGGGTATCGTATTACCCAATTACTGAGTTGTGGAGGTCAGATAGACAGTCGATCCATGAAAAATAGTGGTATTCAGCAGCATCCGGTGAGACTGAAAGCCGACCGCAACATAGTTGGAAATGGGGTAGGCAGATGATGACTGCACACCTCTGCCCATCCCTTCGAAAAAGTTCTCTTGTCTCAACATGATCTTAAACGGATCTCCCAAGCTATCAGATTGAGAAAACTAAGAAACATGCAAATGTGATGGAAATGAGCGAAGATTACTGATTGTTATTGTTGAGCGATAATGGCGCGCTGGACAATGCGATAATGATGCGTGCCTTAATAACCGACGGCTTGACTCACTGGACCAGTCGACCTGTGTCCTGCCGACGAGATGGGTGCCTACATGTTCTGTAAGTACAATTTCAAAATAGATAACAACGACCTCGTCTGCTTCGTTGGTCGCAAGCGCGACTGCTGATCGTAGGGTCTTGGGTTTGATCCCCAGGTTAGGCAAAGTGTTAATGGGTTTTTTTACAATAGGAGTTTTTTCTAGTAGTCTGGATTCAGTGTTGATGGCAAACGGATCGCCTCCATGGCCCTTTGAGGAAAATACGTGTAATACCTATTTAAAACGTGCTTAGAGCAAACTTTAGTCGGGTTTTTTAGTTTTTTTTAATAACTTTTTATATTTTCAGCTTTTTCATGTTTTATCATTTCTGATTCCAAATTACATTTAAACATACTTATAATTTGTTTATATTTTTGTAACGTCCTTTTAAAACCCTTCATTTTGATATCCCACACGATACGCTTGGGAGTTTTTTTTTTCAAACATATATTTTTGCTTTGATTTTTTATTATTTTAATATTTGACCCTTTGACACTCGCGCAATAAAGACGAATCTAACGACTTATCATTCATCAAAATCGGTACAGCCGTTAAGCAGTTACGAGGGAACATAGGGACAGACATACAAACATACAGGTCGAACACATAACTCTCCTTTTTTGTCGTTGCCGCAGTCGGGTAAAAATTGCCTTTTATTTTTAAACTCAATCAAACAAGTAAACAAGCAAAAATATTCTAGCGTCAGAATAAGAAACCCTGAATGTTTTATTTTCGATATTTCTTCTCGGAGATGGTTCGTTAGGAAACAGACGCCTTCAAAAACTAGAAATCATAAAAAGGTTTTAGGAATATTTCTTACATAATAATAGATATCATCTACTTATAATAGGTAATGAGTGGATGAGCTATTACATTAGATTTAATGTGAGAACTTGTCAAACTCTAATTTAGCATTAGGTACCTACTTAAGGTGACTCCTTTAAAAATTTCTTACATTTTTTGCAAATAAATTTTCTATTTCGCGTGCTTCACCAGTTATGCTAAATTAGTGTTTGACAAGTTCTCAACTTAAGAGCAATGGTGGCCCAATGGAAACGGCCGCGACTTACGGTCGCGGTTCGAACCGAAGCAGGCACAATACTTTGTAAATTATTCCATGATCTATCACCACTGCTCTCAAACCGGTGAAGAAAAACATCGTGAAGAAACCGGCATGACCTAGAATCAAAAATTCGAAGACATATGACATCCACAAACTCGCACTGGGCTCGCGTGGTGGACCACTCTCTCTCACGCAGTCTCTTACGAGATCTGTGCCCCAGCAGTGGCAACATTATTGGCTGATTATGCTATGCTATGAATGATGTAAGTTCTCAACTCCGAAACCGGGTATTAGTCAATTATTGATTGCCCCAAAACCTTGTTTTCACTACAGTGCGTTCAGTCTTGTCCCGTGACGCGATTGGTAGCACTGTTCTGTCAGTCGCCATTTTAAACTCTACTATTATTAAAACTAAGCCAAGCAATCGTGCCAACATGACGGCAGGAGACATGTTATATTGAACAGTCTGTACAGTTCTTGAATCCGTGTCTATGAAAACAAAATTATTAAGTTCCAAGAGGCAAGCGTATTATTTTAATGACACAAAGCTTAACCGCTCTATTATAGTACCTACATAGTTTAAACATAATTATAAAGTCACAACAATTACAAGCTGACAATGGGGCAAAAAAAATGGACTCATTGTACGATCGACTCACGCAACTATAGTTTAATACTGCAAACATATTATTAAAATCGATGGCCAAACATGTTTCTTTTTAATACATAATTATTTGAATACTACTTTTCCTTGAGAAATTACTAAGTAAAGCGATAATTTTAATTACCAAGCGCCTCACTCGCATAGAACTAAAGATATTTTTCCGGAATGAAAATTACTTGTAGGTACATATATCTAATTACCTATCTACCTGTTAAGTATACCTTATGTAGGTACTTCTCAAGTATTGCATGGGACTTGAACATAACTGGCGAAATGTGGGTGTCTAGCTATGGGTACACCTCTACCTAACCCTTCGGGGAAACAAGGCGTGGTGTTATGTTCTCAAGCATCAGCTAGCTCCCTCTTTCAATTTTTCATTATATCGTTTCGGTAGTTTTGTATTGAGAACGTAATATGTAAGACAGACATTCGTAATTCACTATACATACTTACGTGAAACAGGCAAACTTGCTTAGAATTCATCTATTAATAATAAAGCTGATAAGTTAGTTTTTTTGTTCGAACGCGCTAATCTTTGTTCTATTTTATGGGGTTTGGTTACCGCACTTAGTTTGTCAGTTGGACCATTGTGGGTGGGCCATAGCGGCCGTTGGTGGTTATTCCAACCAGCCCACCTCCCTCCAGAAGTTAATTAAATCTCCTGGTCTGTTTAGAACATCTGTGAAAGATCTGGGTGACCCGAGGGTGTCTGTTCTAATCTGGGTGACGCCTGTGCATTCAAAACGCACGTGCGCGACGCTTTCCTCAGACTCAATACACGCCCTGCACAGAGAACTGTCTGTTATGCCTATTGTGTGTATTTGTTTAGCGAGCAGTATCCCGTGATGGTCCCCGTCATGCAATAAACGCTTGGTTAGCCTGCTGTCCAAGGATGGCATAGCTTCCTTGGACTGCCTGCAGCCCGGTGTCGAGGTCCACCGGTTCTCCACTTGTGTGTGGGTGAGCTCCTGTAGCCACCTACGTATGTGGCTACGATAGGCTCGGGTCCAGACTGCCGTGCTGGATCCTCTTCTAGCAAGTTCGTCAGCAGCGTCGTTACCTAGCGATCCGGTGTGTCCTATTATCCATTGCAGTGTGTGTTGTGACTAGATAGCGTTACTTGCTCTAGTGCATTGTGACATTCTACTGTTAGCTTCGAGGATATGTATCTTCGAGATATGTATTTTTGCCGTAAGGATTGACGAACTGAGGCGCTTTCGGAGAGTATACGTATGTGGGTGTCCGTAACCCTCCTGGCTTCTAGAGCGTGGACCGCTTGTATGATGCCCACACACTCCTCCTAATAGACGGTTATTCGGTCATTCTCAGTGAGCTGGATATATTTATGTTGAGGTCGTTTTCGATCCGTCGGTGTATACTCTCATCTCTTTCGGGCCTGACTAGTCACACTGTTCTTCTGTAAGTATTATGTAATGCCTTTGAAATTGGTGTTTTAGGGGCTTTGTCGCAGGGTGATGCCATCATTGGCCGTCGTTTGATCGCATCTTCCTTTATACGTGTGTGCTAACTCAGGATTCCTGATAAATGGAGCTTAAAGGCGGCCAGGGCCGCCTCCTCTCGCACGATGTTGTGCAGAGGCGTCCAAGCATTGCCTGTAAGGCAGCAGTGGGTGTAGTTCTCATTATGCTAGTGATTGAAACATAAGCAAACCATTGCAGTTTTTCGAGATCTCTTTGCGCTGTGCTCAGGTCCTGGGCCACCAGACCAGCGAGCCGTATGTGATAATTGGTCGGATTACTGTGGTGTGGGCTAATCCCCCAATTCCTGCCAAGCAATCGCTAATCTAACTATCAGTCGACTTTGAAAAAATCTTTTTGCATTTCATAGCCCAACTTTTGAGGAATGTTCTAGGCTATTTAACATCACGCTACGACCTTTAGGAACCGTGCAAAAAGAAAAAAAGTCTGAATGAATGCTAAGCGAAAACGAAGTAATAGCGCGGGTGGGCAATGAAATGCGACGCGGTGGGTCGGGGGCCGAAATTTCACGGACAAAGTCGCGGGCATCATAGATAATGTGATCATGGGACAAAAAAAGGATTAAATTAACTAGGAAGCTCAAGTATAAGGTGTAAACACACGTTGTTCTGATAAACTTTCATAACTGCCCACAGTTGTATTCGCCGCGCTGGCTGCGTGTGCGCATGCCATCGACATCTTGGTCCTCGACGCGCCTGACGTTAAGGCGCAGCTGGAGAACAACCCCGTGGGAGGATTCAACCTACTATTGAAAAGAAGTGAGTAGAAGATTTTTTTTTAGTCCCAATGTTAATATTAGCTAATAATTAATTACAACTATTTTCTTTCATTCATAGGTACCTACATAAATCAAAGATGGACCAACAATTTTTAGTTTAATTTAACAAAATCAACTGATGTTCTGGAGCATGTACGAATATACTACCTATAACTTCACGTTTCCATTTAGGTACTTATAATGTTAACAGAATACATAGTCACGTGAGCGAAGCCGCTGGCACAGCTAGTTTATAATTTCCATAGATCATTATATGGTTTAATTTAGTTATTTGATTTATTTATGAAGGTTTAGATACTTAGGTATCACGAAAAACCTCCAAAGTATATGATTTTCAAAATTGGGTGGTTGGTTTGTTTTTATTTTATTATAGATAGAAAGATGAGTGGGTATAGATCATACATTCACTCGTTTCGTCTAAAGTTCTAAACCCACCTTAATGATTGATGCAACACGACCAGTGCGCCGCGATTCTGGTACAACAATATCCGCATGAAGTTTTCATAGAAATTGTTCTACTAGAGTCGCGTCGCGCTGTCGCGTCACACCTGTCTACGGGAGCCTTAAAGAGCTTCATAATTATTCAAATGGCGCATAGCACGAAAAAGCTTTGGATATTTAAACTGAAGTCGCAAAAATTACTTTCTGCAGAGGGTCTATCAGAAGTAATAGCCGTGGTGGGGCGCCGCACTGGCGCCATCAAGGATGTGGTTCAGGACGGTGACGTGGTCATCCAGTTCGCCAACGACACCACCGTGAGGATCACCAGCGAGGAGATTGTGGGCGACCGCCACGGGTACATCATCACCTTCACTTGGGAGGCGCCTAAGGGAGTCGGGTTGGAGGACTGTGTCAATCTTGGTAAGATGAATTTAAAAGAATATGTTTATTTTCTGGTTTTTGATTAACTATTTATTACATATTTCTTCTAGGGTTAATTTTAGGGGCTTGTGGCTAAGTAATAACAGCCGCACGGATCGATCGATCAGGTTAAGCTACGTTTGCCGCGGTTGGTCCGTGGATAGATGACTATCTTTAGACACCAAGACCGTGCCTCAGAAAGCACGTTAAGCCGTTGGTCCGGCTGTCAATCGTGGATCTTTGACAGTCGTTGCGGGTCGTTAGTAGCCCGAAAGTCTGACAACCAGTCTTACCAAGGGGTATCGTATTTTACCCGTGGTATTCAGCTGCATCTGGTTAAATTGGAAGCTGATCCCAACATAGTTGGGACAAAGCCAAGTAGATTTTTTTCTAGGGTAACAAATCACACGGTTTGAGGTCTCGTTTTGTATTATATAATGAGCTGCTGTCTGAAACTCCACGTCCAAACGCGTATTTTCCGTACGGGTGGAAAATTGATCATTCAATCCACTTGATTTGAGATAAGAAACATAAATCTTCTCTTATGTGTCTCTTGTTGGTACTTATGGAATGTTGAATGAAAATGAATTATGCAATGAGTATAACAAAAGAAAAATTGTTTAGAAAATATATTTATCGGCCGTGAAGCTAGATTCATACCAAAATATTTTGTTATAGGTTCCAACCACTGGTACGGCGGACCACAGCAGAAGCGTCAGTACTGGCCAATAGAGCGTCTGGTCCTACCGAACTACTCTTACGTCACAAAGGAGGCCGACAACTGCGGCGTGGCAGAGCCCTACTGGCTCAACTCCGCAGGCATTTTCTACTACTTGGACAAAAAGGTTCCCTTATTCGTAGACCAGAATAATTTAGAGAAAAACGCTGCATGCTTCATAGCACAAATAAAATCTCCATACTCCAACAAAAGAGACAAAACTGACCTGATTTACGCGATAGGGATCTTCGAAGATGTAAGAAAGGCCCACGAGTATGCCGTCGAAAAGTATTTGGAGAAGCCCACAGGGATTCCTGATGAGAGAATGATCACATACCCTGTTTGGTCAACCTGGGCGAGGTATAAGCGAGATGTGAACCACAACACAGTGCTGCAATTCGCTGATGAAATCACCAGTAATGGGTTCCCGAACAGTCAACTAGAAATCGATGACCTATGGGAGACCTGCTACGGGTCACAGACGGTAGATCTCCGAAGGTTCCCGAACATGAGGAATACGGTGGATATTTTGAGAGCGAAAGGGTATAGAGTCACGATGTGGACGCATCCGTTTATTAATAAAGGATGCGAGCCGTGGTATTCGGAAGCTAAAGCTAACGGGTAAGTTTGAACAAACATATTTAAAGACCAAAACTTCATTTTAAGATTGTAAATATCATGAAGCTACCCAACATCATAATAAATAAATAAATAAATGAATAATAAATTTTATTTCAGAATTACTTCCATATTTGTTAGTAACAATGTTCTTAACCTAGTGTTAGTAAATCATAATAAATTAATAATAATATTAACAATAAATTAGGCGCTTGCTCTCGCGTGTAGGCCTATCAAGTGCGCTGTTAGTGCGGAGTCCCATCTGTCAGCGCACGCGGTCAGGATGGCGCTGGGGCCGCAGCGTACCCGCGCCGTTAAAGACGCACTTCGCTTTCTTATGACAGCGTGAAAGCCGTCCACGCGCGCCTCCGCGAACATACCACTCGCGCTGCAGTACCGCGGCAACCCCATCAGCACCCTGAACGCGTTATTATACTGTACACGCAGGGCGTCGTATGTTCTCCGCGTGTATTTGGCCCACAAACTGCACGTGTAAAAGGTCTGGCAGAAAGCTCTAAATAATGTGACCTTCACTTGTTCCGTACACAAAATACACCGTATAATGTTGAGCCGTAAAATCTTGTTCCACAAATACCATCGTCAGAAATGTTACTCCCAAATTATTTTGCCTTTCAGCTTCCTGGTATCCTCTGAATACGGTTCAGTGGAGACTAGCTGGTGGAACGACAACGAGACGACCACGTCATACATCGACTTCACTAAACCCGCTGCGAGGCAGTGGTACCACGACAGACTGCGTTTCCTACAGAATACCTCTGGAGTCGACAGTTTCAAGTTTGATGGTGGAGAGTCTAGCTGGCCGCCTCAAGTAAGCAAAGCTTATTACCTAGCAGGATCTGTTATTGTTTTTACAGTTGTGCCCGATTGAAGGCAATAGGCTCGCCCCCTATTACATAGGACTTAAACATAACTGGCGAAATGTGGGTGTTCTATAGGTAGGTCAGCTCTGCCTAACCCTTCAGGAAAATACACGCGTGATGGTATGTTAAGCATATTTTCTTTTTTCTAAATTCCTTTAGTAATTTACTTAATTCTTCTAGGCTCGTCAGTATTTCGTTCTCAAATGCAATTCAATTTCTTAGATCCCAGTTTTACATGGTGACATCAGAGATCAGCCAGGTGTGATATCAGCTGACTACGTGAGGACTGTTGCGCAATTCGGACCTCTTGTTGAAGTCAGAGTTGGATACAGGTATGATTGCCACTTAACATATGAGTTTATGGTCTAGCTTTTACACATAAATATTATTTTATTTAGTCTTTGAAAGTGTTAGTCTTGTTTAAAATACTGCTGGTACGACATTATTTTAAACATGGCAAGCCCAATTCGGAAAAAGTTTTGGGCTATGCCAAGTTTTGGGCAATAGTGTTTTCAGTAGCAGCGCACAGCCTGATTTAGTGATTGGAAAGTTTGAGTAACCTATATGAAAAAAAACATGCTAGACCAGATGTTGTCACATTTTAATTTTAATGGGATTTTACATAGTCACCAGTTTGGTTTCACGAAAGGTAGGTCGACGACTGACGGTAAAACGACTGAGAAGTAAAACTCATCAGTCAAAATTCAAAATTCAAATTCAAGTCATTTATTCAAACTAGGCTGAGAATCAGCACTTTTCGAACATCAAAATTACATAAGACAGTCCCCCAAAACGCCCACCCTTCACTACTTCCTAGTGCTTTAGCTGGGAAGAAGAAGTGGCGCAAAAAACTCCCCAGCAGCACAGCTGTCTGTTCAGTTAGAAAAAAAATATTCTATATAATAGTATGCAAAATGATTTACATTACGCAACACAAAACATAATTTAAATTATAAAATGAATAGCCATATGACAGCTAGCACACGCCAATATACCAACCAAAAACATCGAGAACATGATCCCTCTAATTATAGACCTATATCTGTGCTACCAGCATTGAGTAAAATATATGAAAAAAACATGCTAGACCAGATGTTGTCACATTTTAATTCAAATTAATTATTATATAGATTCTATTATTTTAGATTTTGTGAATGTGAGAACATTGTAGACTTAACAGACTGTAGATCTGTAAACCATTTTCTATTTTGCTTAGTACGTGGTATATATTGATAGGCCTACACTGTCCTCTTATACCTATTAACACTGTAATTTTAAAACATTGCCGGCTCTTCTCCATAGAAAACGACCAATTGGAACCCTGAGGCCCTTATGAAACGCCCTTATATATGAACTTGTTTCATAAGGGCCTCACAAAGAAAGAGACTTTTGATTTTTAAGAGTCCTATTACATTTTTTACGCAAATTCATGATTTTTGACGCTGTAATTTTCAGCAGCAGTAAGATATTTTAATTATTTGATTATGAATAACGATAGCGCCATTCTCTTTCTTGTAAGTTGGAGTTACACATTTTCATTTTTCTTTTCGTGTAATTTACTATAAATATTTTACGAACTCAGTTTACAAGAAAAACCGTCCGCGATGGATCTTTGACGCTCAAATTCACATTGTTACATGCAATTCTTATATAAGCTAAAATTACTAAAAGATAAGTTAAATGTTTTACTTGTTTATTGGAGTTCTAGAATTTCTTTAAATTCCTTGAGTTTTCACGGAAAAAATCGTAAAGAAAACCTAATTTAAGCCAAAAATGTCTTGATTTAGCGTCCATTATATTCTAAATAGACACAATTTTATCAAATAAACTATTATGATATAAAACTTCGATCTACAATAAATACGTTTCATTAGTTTTCGTTTGTCAATATAATAAGACAAAATTACAATAAATAAAATTAAAGTACTATATATTCTGCGTCAATTCAGCGCGCTCCTCAGTCTCGCGCGAGCGCTTAACGAGGTAGGACCTGTACACGAAATTTTCGCGCGCAATTGTCCGGAGATCGCTATTATTATCGACTCGTGAACGCCGATCGAAATAATTTGATCCAGTAAGTAATTTTTTACATTATATTAAATGTATTATTTTTAGTATGAGTGCTTCTTAAGGTAATCAATATTAGAAAAATTAAAGTCTAATATTATGTAGGTACGGATATTAATTATTATTATTATTATTATTATATTGATTTTAATTATTATCTTTTATTTATAGGTAGGTATGGGTCGAAAAACACCACTGTACGCCTGCATAAAAAAAAGGAAGAGACACAATTATGCCCGCTTACAGACAGCATTGCAAGTTAAAATGTCATTAAAGAGGTAGACGCAGACACGATGTTATTAATTTAAACCGTATTAAAGAACACTTATGTCTTAAGTTCCTACCTAAAATATACACTTTAGATTAAAACCAACATAAATCAGTATTTTCTTTTCCAGGACACATAACCGTAATAATTCTGAAACATCTACAGAAAGTAAAAATATGGTAGTAGAACCAACAGTGGAAGAATCGTCTACTGTAGATCAGGTAAAGTAGGTACCTAGCTACCCGTCTATTACCTGGCGGGGCCCACTCTATGCTTAAGGTCAAAAATATCGTAATTTATTTTCGTTATAGATATTTTCGTAAAAAAAAAGGTTTTGTTTTAATGATATTTGTAATTATTTAATAACGCTATAAAAAATTACGAAACAACTAGTTAAAAGAAATGCCTACTGTTCTACGTTCTGATTGTGAACATTTATGTACTATCGAAGAACTTCATATCTAAGCAGTTTGAAAACAAAATCCCGTGAACACAATAACCACATCTGTTACCGGCCCGGTTCTATAGCGGCCGAGCGCTGCAAGCAGAAATAGTCTTTACGGTGTATAGATATGAACTTCTTCGATGGTACGTATATTTTTGTCTTCATATACATCATTGTATAGAAGTGTGCCTTCTGTATTCTATGTCGGGATTATGTGACGTAATACATGAAGATCTTAATAATTATTACTAGTTGATTAATGCTTTCGATTTATGACCAGTAACTACTTAGGTATTTTTTTTAGAACCAAGAGGCTTCTACATCATCAGAACAATTTATGATTCCCAGTTCTGTTGAACAATCACAGATGGAAAAATCTTCAGAACTTGAAGATTTTGAAGATCATTTGCTAATTGTGGAAAAAGAATCATTTACTGCTGATGCTGAGCAGGTATATTTTTTATACCTTGTAGGTAAAGAAATTCAAACGACAATAATAATATTTATTGTTATATGTTTTTGTTTTAGGAATTCAAAGGAAGAAGAATTGTTGATTTTCAATATTTCATGGATCAGTTATTTTTAATAGAAGCTCATGGTGATAAATTCGGCTGCAAGTTGCAAAATTTAAAATTTATGAAAGAAAATCAAACGGGACTGATTTCAAAATTTTTCGTGAAATGTAAAATGTGTGGATGCATATTTAACATAAATACTTCTAAAGAAGATCAACATTTTAATGTGAACGTTGGTGCAATATCAGGGGCCATTGCAATAGGTATAGGACTATCAAACCTCAACGAACTTGCCGCTTCTATTGATTTGCCTACAGTGCCATATCGTATATACAGCAAAACACATGATTCTCTTTCTGAAATGTGGAAATCTGCTGCCGAAAAAACAATGAAAGATGCTGCCAAAGAAGAGAAGGATGCGGCCATATTACTGGGTGATGTCAGCAATGCGGGTATTCCCATGATACCTGTGGAAGCAGATGCTTGTTGGAGCAAGAGGTCGTATAAAAGTAATTATTCGGCTCTTTCTGGGGTTGCGGCAATAATTGGCGAACATACAGGTAAAGTTTTACATGTAGGAGTTCGTAACAAATATTGTGTTATTTGCGCACGCGCTAACGCGAAAAAAGTAGAACCTCGAGCACATAAATGCACTAAAAATCATACTGGTTCGTCGACTTCTATGGAACAGGCTATATTAGTAGAAGGTTTTAAGCAGTCTGTGGAAAAAAGAGGTCTGATATATAACACATTGATTGCTGATGGGGACGCTAGTACTTATAAAAACATTTTAGAAAGTAGGCCGTATCCAGATATACCCGTTCAGAAAATAGAATGCACTAACCATCTCTTAAGAAATTATAATGGCAGGAATTTGCAGCTACAGAAGGATACGTCTGTTCCATTATCTGAACGCAAACTATTGACGGGAGAGCGCCTAACCAGACTACGAACTGCAATACGATCTGCTATAAAATACAGAAAATCGGAAGACGGCACTATATCAGATAAAATAAAAAAATTACAAGAAGACATTTTAAACAGTCCACGGCATGTGTTTGGAGACCACCATCTTTGTAAGAGCTACTACTGTAAAGAAGAGCGAAAACAGGAGCCCAATCATGTCTCGACGGCAGCGACTTTGATGTTAAAGTTGCAAAAGAATGTCTCTCAACTTGCCTTCCACTCAAGAAGCCTTTTGCACACCTTTACAAACAATCGTGCCGAACAGTTCAATAGTATCGTGGCCAAAATGGTGGGTGGCAAAAGAGTAAATTTTTCTCTTAAAGACTCCTATAGTGTGAGATGTTATGCAGCAGTAGTAGCCTTCAACACTGGGAAACCACAGTACACCTTATATAAGTCTGTCTGCGACAAAAGTCCAGGAAAGTCACTGAAATGCGTTGAAGAAGCAAGACATGCTAAAAATTTAAAACACCTGACAAAGTCCCAACAGTACCAACGTGGTCGCAGAAAACTTAATTTTGCTAGTACAGACTCAAACTATGGTCAAAACTGTGAACGTCCAGATATGGACAGTGACCAATACGAACAAGCAAAAAAGATTTTCTTAGATCATTTGAAGCAACAAGCTCTAAACCGACAAGACATAGAAAGGAGCACTATTTTGCAGGCTGAAAGTGCTTTATGGCTAGAATTGCGTAGATGTATTGTAACTGCGTCAATTTTTAGCAAAATTTGCAAAAGACGGCCAAACCAGAACTCTGCACCTCTTGTGAAGAATGTTTTATACAGTTATAGCCTTGATCGTGTACCTGCAGTGAAACATGGAAAAGAAAATGAATCCAAAGCTTTGGCAAAACTTTGTATTCAAGAGAATATTATTATTGACAAGTGCGGATTGTTCATCGACAAGGATTTTTTTTTCTTAGGAGCCACGCCGGATGGATTGTTTGAAGATGGTTTGGTAGAAATAAAGTGCCCCCTCTCCGCGTTTGGATTAGATCCTGATGAAGCAATTCAACAAAAGAAGTTGAAATGCTTCAAATTGAATGATCGCTCTGAAGTTATTCTAGATCGGAATCACGACTGGCACTACCAAGTCCAAGGCCAGCTCCATATTGCTAATAAAAATCTCTGTTTGTTCGCAGTGTGGACTGGGGATGATTACCCGATAAAAGTCGTTAAAGTTTGTAAAGATGATGTATTTTGGCGTGAAAAAATGTTACCGAAGTTGAAGACATTTTACTATAACTGTATACTTCCCGAGTTAATTGATCCTCGTAAAGCACGATCAATGCCTTTACGAGAGATCTTTTTGTAATTTTTTTTCTCAAACTTTATAATATATTTTTAATTTGTGGACTCTTTTTGAGTGTTTTGATTTATACTCACCCCTGGTTACCTGCATAATAGTGTTCAGACTCTGCATGGATAAAAAAAAAAACTATCATCCAATTCAGACTAGTATCAAAATTGTTTCGCGGACTATAGTTGTACTCCCAACGCACACCAACGTAACTTCGTGTATTGCAAACGAACACCAGCGCGCGGACGCGATAAGCGAGCGTTTACGATTTGTAATAGGACTCTTAACATTCAAATCTTGGAGTCTATTACTCACCACATATTTTTAACCTCCCTCCATTCGAGGGAATGGATACAAATAAATAATAATCATTTAAATTACATTTACATTACTGTGTTGTGTCGTGTCGTGACGCCTTCTGACGCAGTGTTAGCCAATCAAAACTCGTTGTGATTTGACGTAGTCATGAACAGATTCGTTTGATTGGTGTATCCCGCGTCACGACACAACACGACACAGTAATGTGTCGGTGGCTTAACGGTTGCTGCGATTGCTGAATCGAATATATTTCCTCCAGAACCCAGGATCTGCCAGTCTTCGTCCGCATGATAGACAAGGATACCTACTGGACCTACGAGAACGGTCTCCCGACCCTCATCACCACGTTACTCCAGATGAACATGAACGGGTACCCGCTGGTACTGCCCGACATGATCGGAGGGAACGGGTACAATGAGCCTCCGACTAAGGAGCTGTTTATCAGGTGGCTGCAGGCGAACACCTTCATGCCTAGTATGCAGTTCTCCTATGTACCTTGGGAGTTTGATAATGAGGTTAGTTAAATGTAGACTGATTGCTTTTTGTAGGGGTGACTCTTGTGCCATAATTCCGAAAGATTATCCTACTTCATTTGTTTTGGTCGGAATGTTGAATTCTATTTCTCTTTATAATTTAGGTCCTCTAATTTAGGGCCTCGGTACAATTCTCGATGACCTCAGTAGAACCTACGAAAGAGTGGGTCTTAAAATGAACATGGACAAGACAAAGGTCATGTCAAATGCCCATGTAACCCACTCTTATGAAGATCAGAGACGCTACTCTCAAAGTTGTGAACGAGTATGTTTACCTAGGTCAAACGGTTCAGCTAGGTAAGTCCAACTTCGAGAAAGAGATCAATCGTCGAATCCGACTCGCTTGGGCAGCGTTCGGGAAGCTACGCAATATCTTCTCGTCCGACATACCGCAGTGTCTCAAGACAAACGTCTTTGACCAGTGCTTGTTGTCAGTGATGACCATCACTGGCCATAGCACTGAAACGTGGTCGCTCACAATGGGCCTTATCAGAAAGCTAAAAGTCACCCAAAGGGCAATGGAGAGGACTTTGCTTGGAGTTTCCCTACGTGGTCGAATCAAAAATGAAGATATCCGCATGACAACCAAGGTAACCGACATAGCCCGAAGAATTACCAAACTTAAGTGGCAGTAGGCACGGCACATTGCTCGCAGAACAGATGGCCGATGGGGCCCAAAGGTTCTGGAGTGGTGACCGCGTACCAGAAGACGTAGCGTTGGAAGGCCTCCCACAAAATGGGCACGCCACTATTGCGGCGATAAGTCCCCTCTTTGAGGAATGGCTAGAGAGGCGCCACGGCGTGCTCACCTTCCGCCTGACGCAGAACCTCACCGGACATGGTTGTTTCGGGAGGTTCCTGTTTCGTATCAGGCGGGAGGAAACCCCCGGGTGTCATCACTGCGTGGATCGCCCGGAGGACACGGTGGAGCATAAGGTGGAGGTCTGCCCGGCTTGGGCAGAGCATCGTGGAGGCGATCGGTGGCGGGGATCTCTCGCGTCTGGCCCTGATCCAGGCCATGGTACGGAGCGAGAGGGCATGGGAGGCCGTCACCTCCTTCTGCGAAGCAGTAATGCTCTCGAAGGAGGAGGCAGAACGCGTGAGGGAGAGGCAAATTTCGCGCCCTCACGCTCCTAGCCGTCGCAGGAGACGCCCTGGGCGTCGGGAATCACAGGCCGATTCCCGGCCACCGTAGGCGCGGGCTTGCGGACGGTGAGCAACGAGTAGCTTGCCGTCCGATAAGGACCAGGTCCGGGTCGACGGCGCGTTGTGTTCCACGCGCGCCTTAAAGATATGTCAGCAGAAGTGAAGGGGTCCGTCAGGACCGATGCCTGCCGGGGTTGCGGGAAAGTCCGAAAGGGATACCGTGGCCCCTGGCAACGTACAGGCAATGGAAGGAACACGGGTGGGTTTTAGTCAGTAAGAGTCTGACACGCCCTTCCGCTCTACCCAGAGCAGAGAGCCTGAGAAGTTATTTGATAATTTACCACCCAAAAAAAAAAAAGAAATCCTCCCACAAGATGGACCGATGACCTTGCAAAGGCCGCAGGAATCCGCTGGATGCGGGGGGCACAGATTCGGTTGAAGTGGCGGTGCTTGGGGGAGGCCTATGTCCAGCAGTGGACGTCTTTCGGCTGAAATGATGATGATGATGATTGCATAATTTAGCTAGAGGCAGCTCGTCCATCGGTTAAAATAAATTCTTCCAATTATAGCAAACTAAAGCTTATCCTATTTGGACAATCCGAAATATGTCTATGCGACAGTCGAGATTTTCTCTCTCTCTCTCTCTTTAAAACAGCAACTTACAGTTAGTTGAGGAAACATTGCGTTTTAGAAAAAGTTCGTCTTTGTTGAGTGTCTACCCACCTATGTGTCTATCGCTTTCAAAAACTTGATTTGCCACGTACTATACTTCTATTTATCTTCCCAACAACAGACAGTGGCTATAAGCAAGAGGTACGTAGAGCTGCACGCCCAGTACGCGCCGGCCATCATAGCGGCGTGCAAGCGGGCCGTGACGGACGGCGCGCCGGTCAACCCGCCCGTGTGGTGGATAGCGCCCAATGATACTGAGGCACATGATATTTCTGATGGTAATCATTTTTTTTTTATTATTAAGTTGTAAAAGGACATAGTTTTGCCTGTGGCAGCCAACCAAAGATGGTTTTTTGGACGTTTACCGCCTGTGGTCCTATGGTAAGGTGTTCAAATATGTCAAATATTTACGAACAACGACAGGACCTACAGTTGTTTATTTATCTTGATCAACTAATAGAAGTTACCAAATGCGGGCATTTGTGACAGATTTCAGTTTTTTTTTTTTTTGTGACCGATGAATGAATCAATTTTATAAATAGCGTTTGTTTCTTGGCTGAATACGAGGCTTTTGGCTACTTTTGTATTTGTGTATTTTGTGTTTTTATTTTATTTAAATGTGCGTTTTGTTTGTGCAGAATAAACGTATTTTCTTTCTTTTTCTTTTCTTTTTTTTTTTTATTTCCACTGTAAAAATAGATTTAACTTACTTTTCAATGTTCGCGTGACGCCTGTAATTGCTAGTACAATGAACCGTTGCAACATTGTGAGGAAATAATTAACCACCATACTTACACTCGATAATCTGTCTTGCATCGCAGCATTATGCTGAGCGATGGCAGTTTTGCGTGGGTGTGACGCATATTTTCCCTAAACTTGTTTTATTTTGTGTTCTTTTTTTTTGCGTCAAGTTTACCGCAAATAAACTTATTTTCTTTTCTTTTTTCTTATAAAGTACACTGAAGCTCATCAGTTTACATGGGCTCAAATAAATTATAGAAAATTATTCCTACATAATTATAACAACTAATAATAATTTGACATCACGTTTGACGCAGTGGCTAAATAATTGACTTGGCTGGCTGAACAAATATTACAATGGCCTAGCCTTCATATTGTTATTTGATTTGTGTCTATGCATCCATAATAAAAGCAACTGCTTTAGGAAGGTTTAGGGCACAATTTCACCAATGAAACTGAACGCGATCAGTTTAATTGGTGAAATTGTGAAGAAATCACGTTCAAGAGCTGTCAGTGTCAATATACTACAGTAATGATGACACTGACAGCTCTTGAACGCGGTTTATAAGTGCTTGATCACGTTCAGTTCCATTGGTGAAATTCATCCTTAGTGTGTAATGACTTTTGACCAACAGAATACCTCCTCGGCGAGAACATCCTAGTAGCCCCGGTCATCGAGCGCGGGGCTCGCGAGCGCGACGTGTACCTGCCGGCCGGCAGCTGGCTGCAGCAGGGCGACCCGGCGCGCCGCGTGCCGGGCGGCGACTGGCTGCGGAACTACCCAGCCCCGCTGGACACCTTGCCTTATTTTATTAAAGTTCAATAATGAACAACAACATAACTGGCGACAATGTGGGTGTACTACAAGAACACCTCTGCCTAACCCATCGGGGAATACAGGAGTAATGTTATGCTATAATTGAAATTAGAATCTCAAATAAATACAATTTTTTGGACAATGAACTCAATGTTATACATGACAAAGTTCAAAATACATTGCATAAAGAAAAACATAGGATTATAATTTTTACTACAAATGTGCAATGGTGTGTATATTATCTGAGGTTACGTATTGTTTACCTACACATGATTGTTTTTTTGTGTCGTATTCATAACTTAAGTCCACCGAAGCCGAAACACAGTACAAAGCAGAATATAACAATTATACCTAAAGAATTTTTTGTAAATAGTTTATAAGCCTAAACACAAATATAGTGTTATTTATTTTGACGTTTAGTTTTATTGTTTAACCATATTTTCTATAATCTCCCGAAATTGAATGATGAACAACTGAAGATCAATTCGATGTCTGTGTCATTGTTTGTACAACTTTGCACTTTATTGCGCTATTAATAAAAATGTATTATTCAATACCATCAGAAAACATCGGCATTTTGTTCATTCTTATCAATTGAAATAACACCCATTTGAATACTTAAAATAAATCTTTATTTATATTACAATATTATTTAATTAACAGTAATATCTTTAACAAGTCCGTCGCCTAATATTCGGAAGTCTTCTACCAAGGCTTCAATGTTCACTTTGTATTTTGTCTCACCCTTTGAAGTGTATGGCTTGAGCGCGTTCGCGTTTATCAACTGAAACAAAAGAAAACAAACAAATAATAATAAGTATACTAGCCGTTGATTGAGGCTTCACTCACATTCTAGGGGAATTCTTTCTTTTACCCGCATAAAAAGTAACCTATGTTTTAATCAAAGACATGATCTACCACAGACTAGTACCGATAGGTAGTGTCCGACCGAAGGTGCAATTCTGGCCGAAGCCGAAGCCGAAGCCGATTAATCGGTATTCACCAAAACCTTCGGCCGAAGCCGAAGCCGAAGCCGAAGGTGTCATTGACCTTGAGAAATACGATAGTTACTTTGATCTCAGAATATACTAGATACATATTGTGAGAGCTTTAGAGATTTAGCCCAATAACGAGCCGAGTGACCAACATATACAAGTAGGTAATAAAATATTGTCAAAAATAAAAGTTTCAAATATACAATGTTAATTAAATATTTATTTACTTAAAGTAATTTTAACAAAAATAATCAAAAAAAATTCAAAATTTGACAACTAGCAAACCTTCGGCTTCGGCCAAACCTTCGGCAAATTTTTGGCCGAAGCCGAAGATTTGGCCGAAGGTGCTTTTTTGGCCGAAGGTGGCCGAAGCCGAAGCCGAAGCCGAAGCTTCGGTCGGACACTACCGATAGGACACTCCGCAAAATCATTTAAATAAAAAGCGACTCTTGCTACGACACTATAGAGTGCAATTCAGGTCGCGCAGCGCTAATTACCTACAGTTATATTCACCTACAAATTGCCTCTCTTTCTATCGTGTAACTCTTATATCTTCTGACTACGTTACGCCCACTGAGTTCGACAAGTCGAGCCCGCCGCGTACCTACTAGTTGCTTCATACCTAAAATGCGGAGTGTCCCATCTGTATTTATCTTTGTCTGTGCCAGATTCCATACATATCTTCAACCGTTTATATTGATTGAGTGACAAAAATATTCATAAATTTTCACATTTATAATATTGGTAAGGATAATAACAGCCCGTAACTAACTCACTGGAAGACAAAGGTTTCTCTTATATTGATTACTTACTCTCTATCGGGCTATGAGAGTGAGTGAAGAGAGAGTGCACCTGTGTCTGCGCACACACGCCTGCACTATCATATTTCCCGCGCCAAAGATTTCCACTGAGATTGGCCGCCGTGGTCTAAATTCGGTCTGATGGATTATTATTACGAGTCAGGCCTAACTTCGGGTTTTATCAAGTAAACAAAAATAAAATCAGAAATACTTCGATGCTACATTATTATGGAAAAATAAACAACTCTACTTGCCAGAGTTTGAACCCGCAACTTGATAGTAAACTTCCACGCTACCTCGAAATTATACGATTAAACGTAACTCATCAATAAGATATGTTTTGCAATAAGAATCCTTAATTTGTTAAAAACTAAATTCAATTTCCGTTACAACTAAAATTGCAATCTAAAATTAACTTTGAGTTCAGGTTTTTAAAATTGAAATTAGTGTGTAAGTTTCTTCAAAATTGGCAAAAAATTTACTTCTTCCAATAAAAAGAAATCTTTTTAAACCTTGAGACAATTATTTTACTGCTCGCTTGACCACTTCATTGATTAAAGTAGAGAACTTCTAATAAAACTAAACATACCTGAAACTCCCTCTCTTCTTTGATGTCAGGTTTCCACAGCACAGCGATCACTTCTCCTCCGTACAGATCGTGGAAGAACAGGGCGAAGTCACCGTACGCACTCTGAAATTACAATTTATTAAATGACAACATGATAGTCAGCTGTAAAATAACAATAATTATGATAATTTGTACAAAATTGGCACCACAGCTTTACTCCTTCTTTTAATACAAATACAGGATCGAAAAAAGAAGATTTTTCAAGTTATATCTGCGCGCATTAATTTAAATAACAGAAGATTTAACATTATACATACAATATGCAAACAATGCAATGTATACAAACAATATACTAACATTATATGAATTCTTGACTTTAAAATGCATAAAAGAGCTGTATCATCATCTGCCTAGCTTTTTCCCAACTTTGTTGGTTAGGCTTCCTGTCTAACCGGATGCAGCTGAATACCATTATTTTACATGGAGCGACTGCCTATCTGATCTTCAGAACCCAGTAACTGGGTAACACGATACACCTTGGTAAGACTCGTTGTCAGACTTTTGGGCTTCTGACTAACCGTAACGACTGTCAAAGATCTACAAATGACAGCCGGGACCAAGGGCTTAATGTGCTATCCAAAGCACGGAGGGGTTTCTATACATAATGGATGGTCACCCATCCACGGACTGGCCTCGGCGAGCATAAAAGAGCCGTATCAAATATCTTATTTTCGATTTAGATATTATTATTTTAAAGGTTCCGTACTAATTAATTTTCGTTGCAGAGCTTATCGATGAAAAATGTAATACAAGAATATAGAGGCATGAAAACAGGGTGTAAAGTTCACTCATCCTCTATAGAAAAGGGAGGATCCTCCGACCAGACGCGTGTTGTGTCTGGTAGGTTACTGCCCGACGTTTGATGTCAGGACGTTGTATATAGTCGCGCGGTTAACTCTGCTTGCGCGATGCAGGATTTTGCGTGACGTCAGTGTGATGCGTAGTTCGCATGTAGATACGCGACGAGAACATTTTACCAAGCTCATCTCTAAATCCCTTTAAAAGCTATTATCTACTCACCCTCAACTCTTCCAAGTACTTCACAACAGGATGAAACTCAACGACAGGTATGATTTCTTCGGTGGGCTTGTCTGGCAGGCGTCGCAGTGTGGGCGCACTGTCCACGCGCTCGGCGCAGTGCGGGACCAGCGCGGCCTGCAGGTGGATGAGCACGTTGTAGCCCGCGTACGAGGGAATGAACATGCCCTGGAAATAAAAAAAAACTTAATAGAATGCTAGCAGTAATTAGCAGAACTATGCCTATATTTACTCTACCAGAATACCAATTTCTGCTGCCGAACTTGTAGACTGTTCGAAAAAGGCTTTATAATGCAATGTGAGAGTAACATACTAGAGTTATTTTCAATTATACTGGCTTTGGTTTCATAGCGCTAATGATGCTGGGATAATTTAACCTTGCTGGTGTTGGCGATGAAACGACAAGCCCTTTGATGTTGCAAAAAGTATCAAAACCGCCTGATTGTAGTCACTTTCTATCATTCAATGCCGTTGGTCTAGTTGCGCAGCCTATTAAATATGTTACCAATTTTTATTCGCAGCTTTCTGTTGTCGCCTTACCAGTATATTATCCTTGTGTCCCACCATGAGGGCTTCATCCAGGTACTTGAGCGCACTATCCGCCAGTACCCGCGCCCTCGCTAGCACGTGAGTGGACGGCGCAGTACTGCTCCACACGGAAGGCATGGGACCGTCGTACGCCGTGACTATGCGCATGCAAGGCGCCGAGTCTGGGTCGGCAGTGAACTTTTGCTCCAGTTGGGTTATTTCTTCGTCTGGAAGTAAAGTTTTTAGTTAGTACGTGTTTCGATATAAACTAGTTCCGACCAGTTTCTCGGATTCGTCTGAAACTCGTACTTTGAAATGCTGTGTCTATTCAATTGTCATAACTTATTGACTTAGACCGCTTTCCGAATTAGAAGATAATCGCTCACAGCGCTGACATCGATAATTGGCGTTCCGATTAAGATATCACGATTAAGACAACTGAGGGCTGTCAACAATTCGGAACGCTCGTGAACGCGGTCACAGTACTCGCTCAACGTCAAAACTTGCATATCATATTTCTTTGTGTTTATACCACAATTTTCTTCTTCTTCTTTGGTTAGGTGGCGAACGGTAGCCAGAAGCACAATTTCGAAAATGCCACGTTAGTTTAAAGATAGGATGCGAGTCAAAACAAAACAGCACAACTGTCATTTTTGACAGCGCTCACGGTGATATTAGTAAAAGGCATGGTCGGCGTTATCGCAAGATGGCGCATGTCATGATGTCATCTATGACGAATCAAGACACAACGTTATCGTGCCCACGTTAATTCAAAAGGAGGACCCTTTTGGTAAGACACAGTGAGCCAAATTATACCTGCTTAGGTATAACATATTCAGATCTGCTGCACCTAAGTTTGACAAATAAATTATAAATTGATTTTATTCCATTTGCTTGGCCTTTTTAACATAACACATAACATTGCGCCTGTAATGCCCGAAGGGTCGCGCGGAGGTGTACCTGTAGTACACACGGCTACACATCAAGCTATACATAATCATAATCTTTATTCAAAAAGCCAAATACAATTCGTCCATCTCAACCAAAATATGCAAACGCCACTATAATACTATGAATACAACGTAAAAGCATTATTTGAGACAGAGTGAACGTCTGTGTCTGTGCTAGTAAACATACATTTCCAGTTTATGCTGATCTCGCATTGTATAGGATTTCCGTACAATGCGAGGTCAGTTTATACTGGAAATGTATAGCTTGATGTGTACTGTACCCACATTGCTCCAGTTGTGATTAATTCCCATGTATAGAAGGCGAGCTTAGCCTTTTTGGCACTGATATACATATATAAAAAGAAAAAAAAAACGAGTGATGTGTAGAATATATTATTTTTATGAAAATTATATTTTATTTAATTAACACTAGTAGGAGTATGCAATTTTTTATTGACAGTTATTTTTGTTCAATTTGGGGGAGAGCGGAGACAATAGACTTATGATAACTAAAATACGAGACATATACTTGTGATTTCATAGTACTTATTTAAAAACCATTGAAAAAAGCGTTAAAATAACAAAACTCGTTTTTAGTGAAAAACATGCTCGTTTTATTGTAAACCAAATTCTTATCTCTTATATGAACCAATAGGAAATATTATACGAATTACGAAACAGTTACAGTGAACAGTTTTATATGAGGTTCATAGTAAAATAGCGAGAAATCGGGATTTAAACGCAAGTAGTCCGAAAAGGGCGGGCGGCTCGTCGTCGTTATTGACCGCAAACTCTAGAACCGCACACGCTCATTGGTCAAAACAAATAGCGTGCGTTTGTGGGCTTGCTGTCACAAACTTCCGTCCCTTTTCACGAAATCACTCCCACAGATTGCTGGAAAGCGGTAGGAAAGAAGTTAGACATAAAAAAAAAACACTTACGCGACATATCTTCATTAAAATCCAGCACGATCATTTCTCTTTGCCAATCGAAGTCCACTAAAAGCTTCAACACTCTCACAAGCCCGACAGTGGGCGACGCCGGCGGCTGCGCGGGCGCGGAGTGCAGGTACACCGCGGCCGGCAGCAGCTCGGCCACGGCGTCGGGCACGTGGGGGGGGGCCAGCAGCTGGCAGGACAGCCAGCGCTTGAAGAGGCACACTGTGGGGCCATAGGACGGATGCTTTTGATGTAGTCTGTGAAAAGAAATGAGGTGATAAATTGAAAACGTATGTTTACAAACGTGTTTTCAAATATGTTAAAAAATAGCTCTATGCTAAAATTATCGCTATCAGTAAGTGGTGTGGTAGATCATAATAGGAATCGATCCTATTATGGCTACAATCTATAAAAAATAATTTTACTTTCCTTCAAAAGGAAAAGAATACACGTTATGTCGTAACAGTAAGATTTATAATTAATTAAGAACTTCACTTTCGTAAATGGTAAGGCCGATCGCTCAACATAAGTCCCCAGGTTAATAAAGGTAGCCCAATGGTCTAACCTTGGGCTTAATATAGAATAGATTATATTTATATGCTTTAAAACATGGTACCTTAAGGTCTTATAATATACGAGTAGTTATGCTTATGATCTTATATGTTTGGAAATGGACTGGCATACAAATATGTGATTATATTGGTTATTAAGGTTTCGTATCTATTTAAACACTTAACAATAATAAATAGGCACATAAAGAAATATAATTAAAACTCATTATCTTATCTGTTCCTTTTTTATCAAAAAAATATTTTACAATATAATAAACAATTTCCAATAAGCCATTTGTGTAGTTTGGATTTAAAGTGTTTTTAGAGGGAGTTCCCTTATTTCTTTTGGAATATTTGTGACGATTTTAATTGCTGTGATAAAGCAATTTTTATGATATGACATAATGTGCTTTAATGTGAAGGAATTCTTAGCAGTGTTGGGTCTTGACGGGTATATTTTGAATGCAAGTCGCATGTTATAAAAAATGTATAGTGTTCTTTTATAAATACACCAGCTTGAATTATGAGCAAACCTGTTAAGGTCAAAAGTATTTTTTTTTTATAGAAAGTTCTGCATGATATTAAAGGACTGATACCACAGATTGCTCTTAGGCATTTTTTCTGCACCAGGAAGGCATCATTTATATTTGTCGAGTTCCCCCAGAGTAGGAGCCCATACCTGAGTAAAGAGAAAACATACCCGTGGTAAGCAGTAAGTGCAACAGCTTCACTCGCATTACGTCTTAAACGTTTAAGAGCAAATATACAATTTGTTTAGTTTCTTGCAGACGTGCTCAATGTGTAATTTCCAGTTACAATGCTAGACTAGAATAAATCCAAGAAATTTGTATACACTAACTTCGTTAATTTGTTGTCCTTGACAATCAACCTTAAATGCTTTTTGTTCAGAATTTTAGTTTTGAAAATTTATGTGTTTGGTTTTATGTAGATTTGCACAGAGATAATTATTTTCGAGATATTTTAAAACTTGGTTTACTGTGTTTATTAGGGTTTTTTTCATAACTTGTTTTTGATTTACTATCATAAGTTACAATTACCGATATGTCGTTAGCAAAAAGTATGCATTGTTGTTGTAAAGCTGTAGGTAAATCGTTGATGTAAATAAGGAAAAGCAATGGGCCAAGTATGCTTCCTTGGGGTACTCCTGATTTAGTTTTACTATATTCGACGAGATAGACGAGATGAGACGGAGGCATCATGAACGAGAACATCCACATAGACTAAGTGGGAAAGATACGTATTATTTAACTCAAAAACTACCCAATCAAAGTTAATTAAATTTATATGGGATCATCTTTGGAGTATGACCTATCAAACATAAAAAATAATCGTCAAAATCAATTCATAGTTGGCGGAATAATCGCGTAACAAACAAAAACTTCCTCCTTTTTGAAGTCGTTTAAAAATTCTCCCGTGCCCGCCTCTCATAAGGCGCTATCAAAATTTTATTTTGCGCTGGAAATAGTTTCTCGCATTTGGCTTTTTGGCGCCCCTTGCAAGCCTTTACCCTATGGCCGACGCTGGATAACATACCTATGGCGGAGAAATAAAGTGAAATAGAATTTTGGCGATTGGTTTTAAAATCTATGTTGAAATCTCCCGCAACAACCAGACGAAAAATTATCGAGAAATCATTGCCATTGTTACCGTAGATCGCTGTGTTTATGCATTATATAGCAACATTGGTTAGACATCGTGGCGACCTATAAACAGCAATCAACCGGACATCGAACATTTCAAAATGTATACAGTCACAATGGACGTTTGTAGCGCCCGGGTTCAATACCTTTTACATGATCCATCTGTAACAGTATTCTTAAGATTGCGCCGTACATACGCGATTGATCCCCAACCTGGATTTGCATTAGCTACTGCTGGACGTCTACTCTGCACACTTCATCAAAACCATCAAGTTCAAAAGTGTCACTACGACATCCCCAGGTTTCAACAAGCAATGCGGCATGGGAAGAAATAATGAGTGGATCTATGACGACGTCTGTTAAATGTTTGCGCAATGATTGCACGTTAAGAAATACAATTTGAATTACGTTATCTTTTTTTTCATAATTTTCTTTCAGTTAATTAAGATGTTGTTTTGGGGTGAATGCTGTGTATACCTACAATGGACATACATACCCGTACTTTTATTATGCTATTGTTTATTTTTTTTTATGTACTGCTGTTGGTGTGACAAATAAATAAATAAATCTTCAAGTGTTTGCAAAAATTGAAAATATGTTACCAATTTGTTTTGCTCCAATCTCTCCATTTCTATATTTACAGCACTCGATTCCGATATTTCAGATGAAGCATGAAACCCACCTGAATTCACGACCAAAAAAGCTCCAGACGATGACGTTGCTTTAGAACAAGCTACATACGAGTACAACATAGATCTTTTGACGTTTTTCTAAACATGAACCACACCTTTTTCTAAGGTTGCGACTTGTGAATTGTTTTACCTTCTGCTGGTACCTACAATCGGAAACTGAGTACGCCGACTTTATTTTAGAATTTGTGAGGTGTTTTGAACGGCTAACGCATTTTTTAAAGATAGTACTGTATTTTGTACAGTTTGATGTACCGTCTTCAGATTTGGACATGTATTGCCGATACCTACCACCCTACCTTTCTACTTACCTTAGTTTTCTTTTTTGTTTACGTGATTTTCTGATTCCCATTGTTATCCATCTTGGTGAGTTACAGTTTCAATTCATTCTTACATTGTTGATTGGAAAGCAAAGGTTGTAAAATAAACAAAACGTATCATGAAATATATCAGACTGAAGTTAAATTTTCTTGGTCATATACATACTTATGACCAATTTAGTGCTGATAAATAATTTATAAATTTGTCTAGGTTGTTTTTACTGTAATCTCTTTTGTAAACATACCAACTTTTTGGTCTTACTGGTTTATTATTTATTAATGGGAAAATTTAAAGTTTGACCTGTATTGTGGTAGGAGAGAAATAATTCCTGAACTTTACCATTCGCGTCTTTAATGTTACTTACAAAGTGATCAATGCAGGCTTTTTGTCTAGTTGGTTGGTCTATACGTAAGGGGAGAACAAAATTTACTAGTGTCTTTTAATCGTGATGCTATTTTATTGCTTTTGAGTGTATCTATATTTAGATCACCTGTGAGAATATTTTATTACAAATCTGATGTAGTAGTAAATCAAGTTTGCCAAAGAATAAATTTATGTTATTATCTGGTGTTATATATAAGCAAATCATAATGCAGTTGAGACAAGGACATTCCACGCCGCAACATTCAAACACTTTGTCTATTGACATGGTGCTTCCGAGAATTATTTTCAAACTAATTTCATCAACTCACCCATGCAGCGCCCCCCTCAAGCGTGGCATCAGTACAGTATCACACTGTAAACTAACACTCTCTTCACTCTCCTTATATTTCACCACTCCATTGTGCATCTCTCTCTTTAGTAACGTTATCTCTTTCGGGTGCGCGATCTCTAGACGAAATACGAGACCTTCCTTCAGTACGTCGATGTGTGTAGCATAAGCCTGAGTTGGTATGGAATATTGTTTGGTAAGACGTTCGGCTATTTGAAGGTGGAAGGCGGCTTTGAGGCATCTGAAGGCGTGGATGTCGCCTGGCCATTTGCCGCTGTGACCTGAAAGTGAATGTTATATTTGAAAAGGATGAAATGTGAATTAGCCTAGATTTTCTGTCGATTTTGATCCTCATTAAATGCGGTTAAACCCAATATCGATAAATTGAAAATGTATTTAAGAAATATTACATTTTTGAGGTTCTTGAAATCCGGAGAAAGCTTACTTCGCATACACCTCCTCGAAACGAAATATAACATGCCAGGTCTAATAGGTTCTCAATTCATTTTAAGTTACCAGACGTGAACAGCAATGGATTTATTAAAATATTAGCACTTATTTGAATAAATATATTCTGCCGGATGCCAGGCTTTGCCGTATGGAGCAAAAATGAAATGATGCCATTCAGTGACGGCTTTAAACGAAAATTAAGCAAGAGTAACGTAATTTAGCCCAGTTTTTTTTTTATATAATTCAATAATTAATAACTCACCAAGTTCCAATATAGCTTTACACACAGGAGTATACTCCGGCAGTGCAGCCAGCCCGTCTCTCTGCACGTCCTTCACCAGGCACGTGCTGGCGCGCTGCCACGGGCTGCGCGGCGCGGCGCGCGGCAGGGCCGGCAGGGCCGCGCTGTAGCTGAAGATAGGCGACACGCCTGGAACAATATCATAAGTAAAGTTACAAGTCGGGCGTGCTTTCGAGAAAGAAGTTCCAATTGCCATTGATGGCCAAAAACACCGTACATAAATGATGTAAATGTCGGATCTGTAAAGCTTGAGTTGTGTGCTCTTTTCCACATGTAAACCTTAGAGCTCTTAGTGGAATAATAAAGTTTTATTTTCGAATCTTGGGCAAAGACCTCCCTCTATAGTTCGCAAGCCCGCGCGTCCTTCTTCCAGTTTTGGCGGAGTCCAGTTCATACCGCCATCTCTTACGTGGCCTGCCGCGACTCCGCCTCACTGTCTCAAGTTCTGTGAAATCTGGGTCCACAGTTTGTCATGCTAAGATTTTTGGCCAACAATGGCATGCGGCAGACATGATATCATTTTAACATTTATCGATAACAGTGTGACGGTCGCAAGGAATCCAAGGGTTTATGATTGCAGCTGCAAAAAGTTTTATGATTGCAGCTGCAACAAGTTTTTGGCTCAGACGGAGACTTTTATTTTCTACTTAATAAAAATCTTAAATTCATTCATTCCTTCACTGACAGGCAACGCATAGTCTAAACCCGCTGGGTCTAGAGAAACATGAAATTTTACACACGATTTTTGATAATTCGCTCCCTAAAGGGGTTAAATAGGGGATGAAAATTTGTATGGAAGTTCGTCATTTTTACCGATGAGACCTGTTGAACCTGACTTGTTTTAACAATAAATCTTAATTCTGTCAAGTCTTTGAGAACAATCAACAGCACATCTGTGATAAAACTTGAAATTGACAGCGCATATTTCCTAGCACTACAGATGGTTCACTCATTTTAGGTATGAAGTTACAATTAGTTACGCGGCGGGCTCGACTTGTCAAATTCAGTGGGCGTAACGTAGTCAGAAGATACAATAGTTACGCGATAGAAAGAGAGGCAACTTCCACGTGAATATAACTATAGGTAATTAGCGCTGTGCGACCTAAATTGCACTTTATTGTGTCGTAGCAAGAGTCGCTTTTTATTTAAATGATTTTGCGGAGTGAACCATCTGTACTAATCTGTGGCACTGCGCTATTTAACACTTAAAAACTTTAAAGATAAAGAGGGCCACGACTAAACAAAAGATTTAAAAGATATAATTAATCTGTTTCACTGTAAAAATAAATGCCACTGTTAGTTGAGAAGCGGTGCGGCGCTCGCATGCGTTCCTTATTGACTGTCTATGACACTTGCAGGTGCAGCGGAATTTTTGGCTCAGGCAGAATCTTTTAAACAACTTCACTCGTTTACTGTTTGTGTCTATATGCACTGCTACTCACCATACACTGCACTAATGTCGAGCGGCAGTTGTACTAGCTGCCTCAAGTCGCGCCGCAGTGCGTCGAACGCTTGTAGCGCGGTCAGTGAACTGTCATCTACGTACAATACTCGATCACTCGCCCACTGCTTGCGTGCTAGTACGCTGTCCAGTTGGTCCGATATGTGGAATAGGTCTGATGGGTTTATGTCTGTGGAAGACAGGTTTCTTTGAGTTTTTGGCAAGAAATTCAGGAATTGTATTGAACATATATTATAACAGGCCTATACGATAGGGTTGACCATGCACTGCGAAGAATATTTATTTTCCTTTCAAAAGGGTTCATGTAAACCCACGGCTCTATGGCAACCCGTTTTCCCGAAGCCATTAAATTGTGGTTCACAATAGAAAAAAAATGCAACTGTTAAGAAATCTGCCCAGAAAGCTGTCAAGTTTAAGTACAGACGCCAGCACATCAACCTACTACAATCTGTCAAATTTCTTTAAAAGATTTTCAACTTTATCACTGAAGCATAAGGTTCAAAATTGATTGGGAAAATTTGACAGTTTCTGTACAATGCTAAAACTTTCTTTAGGCGCGTGGCCAAAATCGGAACTAACGACATTTTGTGACATTTCACAAATATTTAAGTACCAACGCCTTGTCAACGTCATTCAAACGCCAAAAGATCTCTTGTTCTCTTACCAAACTTCAACTTCATGAGATAGTCGACAATCTGCTTGGTGACAGTTCGTCTCTCTGTCATGCTCTCTCCCTTCCACACACACGTCTCTGTTATAGACCCGTCCTGGAACCGACGGAGTTCCGACTTATCGCCCCAGAAAGCTCTGCAATGGAATATTATAATTATGTCATTGATCATCTTGTTCTAATGCGAGACAGGAAAAGAAAAAGCATGTACAGGATGAATAGCTGCATCTCTTTCTAGTTTCACGCTCTAGAAGATAGTCACAGTCGCACGTTTCCCCGCTTACGTGACTGCAAGCAAGTTTAAACTCTTTTAGTGGCCAGTATAGGTGCAAATCGATCCGCGCCAAATTCACCATTATTCCCAAAAGGAGTTACAAGACAAATATTATTAATAAGAAAACTTACCTAAACTCTTCAGCTTCAGGTAAATTAGCTGGAGGTCCTTTTTCAACAACATTTATTGAATTTTCTGGATTCAATACAAAACCAAAGGATAGTTTTTCTTCGAACCTGCAATAACAAGTATAACATAAGAATGCTTTCTTACGGCAATTAATAGCATTTCAGGTCATTGCCATCTTAGAAAAAGAAATAATTATTCCCGTATAGAATCATTATTATTCCGAGGCTATTTTTACCTATAAAATAAAAAAATAAAAAAAAAATAAAATAGTTTATTGCTTCAACTTAAATACCTTATTCTAGTTACAATGTGGAGAATCCATTTAAGCAAATAGTATGCTTGTTTTAGGATACTCCGCCCTTCCCCGGGTTATGTAATTGTATTTAAGTTATTAAACCTGATCATAATATTAAATGAACTTATACAATTAAAAATGCAGGAACAAAATGGGTACTTACACAGTATTGTTATATGAGTAAAAGACAAATAAAACAAAGACAAATAACGCGCTGTTCTGTGTGTAGGAGATGGTGTGGAGGTGAATGTGTATGTAGTATGTGTATGAGAGTGAGTAGTGGGTGAGAGTAAGTGTGGGGGGGTGAGGGTCATAATCCAAACTTCATACAGGTGGAGATTAATTATTATCTAGGTTTTATATAATAATGTAGCTAACCCTGCGACTAGTCTTGGGATCGGAATCAATGTAAAACATTAACTTCCATTAGCGCCATAAATAACATAGCGTAATATAAATATTACAGTCTCATTGATTGCACCATATTTTCCAATTCGTCATAGGTTTTTAACTTAAGCCATTTAGACAAAGCGTTTTTACATTCGCGGTAGGTTAGTGGGTATATATCAAGTTCTTTATTAAGAAAATTGTATAAATGGGATGATTGCCTAGGGAATTGCCTTTTTGCGAATGTAGACTTTACCGACACAGTAGGAGCAACCGTGTTTTTCCTTCTGCCTTTTGTCTTCTGTGGGTTGAACGATAGAGTTTTATGCTTAGTTAGAATTATATTAAGTACGTAAAGCTTTCTAACGGTCAGAAGATCCGAAATCCGGTATAGGTTCTCAGTTGAAAACCTGAAGGGTTTAAAAAACATAACTTTCAGTAGTGACCTCTGAGCTCTCTCGAGGTCTAAGAATTTAATCTTTGTGGCACCTCCCCAGACAGGTACGCAATAAGCCAGGACGGACTGAGCAAGTGAGATGTAAATCTGTATCAGGAGCTTTTTCGAGGTGACATGTCGTAATGTTTTGAAAGTCCAGATTAATTTCCGTATTCGCTTCATTATTAATTCAGTTTGGTTATGCCAGGATAGTCGTTGATCAACCATAATGCCTAGGTATTTGGTAGATTCTACTCTATTGATTTCTGTGCAAGAACAGATTGGATTTACAGGATAATTGCATTTATGAATCTTAATTTTGAATTCTGGAGGGGGTTGAGAGGTGTTGTACTTTGTGAAGCAAATGAAGTTGGTTTTGGTAGTATTTAAGGTTAAGAGGTTAAGGTCAAGCCAGGCTGCTATTCTTGCAAGTCCACGCTCAGCAGTTAACCGGACATTGTTCCAGGTGTCACCACTGAACACTATAGCAGTGTCATCTGCGTATGAAAGAATGCGTGCATCCACAATTTTCATGCTACATAGAGCATTTATATATATAAGGAACAATGTCGGTCCGAGCACACTGCCTTGACCTACTCCGAATTGGACGATCTCTTCAGAGCTAATGGTATTGCCTAACTTAATCTTTTGCTTGCGTTCGCTTAGATAGTCTTTGAGCAAGGCGTGGGGAATACCTCTTACCCCAATTGATTCCAGCCTATCCAGCAGTGTGACGACAGAAACTGTGTCGAAAGCCTTTTGAAGATCTAGGAAGACAGCAAGGCACTTGCCTCCGCTGTCCACTTGACTGGTTACAGCGGAGGCAAGCGCCAGTACTGCGTCTTCCGTAGACATTTTTTGTCTGAAACCGTACTGCGAGGGCGATAGGAGGTTGTTTTTATTAAGGTAAGATAAGAGACGTGAGTTTATTAATCTTTCCATTACTTTTGATATTGATGGCAGTACAGATATGGGTCTATAGTTAGACGGATTAGTTTTGTCTCCACTTTTGTGCACCGGTGTTATAATGGCAAGTTTTAAGGCGTTTGGGTATGTAGCGTGTTCAAAGCACTGGTTCGCTAAGTGGGTTATAATTGGGACGACAAGAACATGAGCGGCCTTTAAGAAATTGACAGTTATGCCGTCCCAGCCCGGGGCACTATCTGATTTCAGAGACATTAGAACGCGGTGAACTTCATCCTGGTCAGTGTTTATAAGTACAAATGATGAGAGAGGTGGAACATTAGCTGAGTCAGAACTATAGTTTTGGTCATAACCTATGGTGGAGCTAGCAATTATCTCGTTTGCTAGAATTTTACCTATGTTGGAAAAGTATTTATTTACAGCGTCAGCTGATTCTTTTGGAGTAGCCTTGAGCTCTAATAGATCCGTATTGGGCGTTTTGCTTGGCTTTCGATTAGTGATGTTGTTTATAGTTTCCCACATTTTTTTGGGATTTTTATGCGCTTTAGATAATTGGTCCCGGTCGTGTTTGCGCTTTTGCTTTTTAATAATACAGTTGCAATAGTTTCTGTATCTTTTGAAGGTGATCTTTAATACTTCGTTATGAGGCTCAGACTTTAACTTAAGTTGCATGTCATTACGGTTACGTATGCAGCGTAGTAATCCGACCGTCATCCATGGTTTTATCAGTCTACATTTTTGCGGTATTACTGTCGTAATGGTGTTATTTTTAAGGCAAGTTTGTATTATATGTATTAAGCGGTCACAAATTGTATTTGGGTCGGTAAAATTTAACAAAAGATGTAAATTACTTTCACCTAGGTTTTCTAATGCTTTATCGAAGTTAATCATAGTTTTAGTTTTAGCAATTTTACGTATATGTTTTTTATTTGTCAATTTTAAGAAAATCATGGAATGGTCTGTTATAGTTGTGTTTAATACAGCTATGGTCGCGGCAGCATTAGTGGGGTCAAGTTTTACCATGAAGTGGTCTAAACAGTTTTTACCTCTAGTGGGTAGTGAATGCCCTGGAAGTAGGCCGTTCATCGCCATCATGTTGAGATAGGTTAACCTGTTTGATCGATCATATGAATGTTCGGCCTCGTTATAAATCAAATTTATATTTATATCTCCTGTTACTATTATATTTTTACACGAGGCAATAGTGGTTAAGTGATCATTTAATGAATTGATAAATTCGTCGGCTTTTGGATTTGAAGGCGACCGGTAGATAGCAAAGATAGTTAGCTCAGGGTGAAAGTTAATTTGCAGGCAGGAAGCATGTGTCAGTTTTACTTCCTCTACTGAGGTCTTATGAGTATTTTTAACATAGACAACAACTCCATCGGCTTTGTTTAAGTGATTGGCAGTTTGGTAGGATAGATAATTGTGTATTTGGGGTATGGGTTTAGCGGTGTCGAGCCTGCATTCGGTTAATGTTATTAGGTCTATGTCTGTTTTCAAACTATGCAAATTGACTAGCAGGTCATTGTGGTTGGAGTAAATGGATCGTATGTTTTGCGACACGATGGTTATATCCACAGGATTTCTTTTTATAAATCCATTAAGATCCTCAGGGGAACAGCTAATGGTCATTGCGGTTTCTGAACTGTCTATATTGTTTATAGCTTGTAATGTGTTACTCATAATGATATAAAATGAGTGGTATGTGGTCATTATCATTATTGGTCATATTTTTGTAGATGTGGGTGAATGGGTAGTAGCGGGTGAATAGTGTAATTGTGTATAATGGGGTGTATGGTTGTCGTGTGAGTGTAGTTTTGAATAAAAGTGTAGTAGAATGTATGTGTTTTAAGAATGAGCGCGATTGACTTACATTTTTAAGTTTATAAAATAGAAAGTATAAAATAAAAAGTAAAAAATTAAAATTAAAGTTGTAACTAATCTTAGGGCCATATGATTTTGAGTAACACACAAAAACAATTATATGTAATCGTAACAGAGAATCAACTAAGGCTAGTCATGTTTGTTGCATTAAGTTATTCACCTGGGATTCGCTATTTAAGATTATGGTTGGTGCAGCTTCGTCCTTCTTTACATATACCTTTCCATATGAGGTCCAGCAGAATTTATAGTCTCGTGACTTAGCCAGGTCGCGGGCTAGATAAAAGAGTCTGGCTCCTTTTGTGGTTAATTGTTCTGAGACGTAAATTGGTGTATATTCTCCTGTTTTAAATCCGAGGTGTTTAGCGCAAATTTTTTCTTTACTGGTTCTATTAAAGTCTTTTGCCTTTTTAATAAAGTCCGTTTTAACTAATGTTGAACCTAGTTCGACCACAATGGTGCTGTTTTTGGTGTTGCTACGCTTGCTTTGCACTCTGTATATGTCTGTAATATCTTTGGCATCTATGGTACTGTTTAGAGCTTGGGATAACGTTACAACCATCTGTATAAGGTTTTCTTTAGATTCTTGCTGGGTTTTAGGAACATTTTTTATTTCCAGGTTAGATTTCCGGGTTCCCCGTTGCAAGTCTTCGATTTTTCCTTCTAGAATTATGATGTATTCATTGTCTTTCTTCACCCGGGTTTCTAGATGATCGATCTTCTTTTTTAGGTCCTCATTTTGAGCCGAAAGAACGGCCATTGCGGTCTCAATGCTGGCATTAGTGGTTTTTATTTCCATCAGTGTTGGATATATTTTTTTGAGTTCGACTTGTTGTGGTGCAATCAGACTTGAGATCATGTTGACCATTTCTTCTTTGAAGGCACGGAAGTCATCACTGCGATATTGATGCTCATCTACCCTTCTAATGCGTTGGGATACAAAGTTAGGAGGGGTAATTTGGTCCGCAAGCTCTGAGATATCCATTTGCCCCGAAATATCAGATTCTGAGGGCGAGTTATGGCCAGTTAAGCTCATTATTTATGGACGCGTATCCTTCGCTCTTACTCGCAGGAAGAACTGAAGTGACTCCGGTCAGCTGGGAGCAATGAAGTCGTGAGAAACTTTGCCGGAAAGTTGCGTTGCAGCTGATGTCACCGGTTAGTGTAACAGGCGATCATAAACCAACGAAGTAGTATGTATTCATTCAAATGTTACTTTGGTCCTCAGTTAAAAATAGTCGTCCGCCTCAGCAGTTACCAGGAGACCATATTACAGTGTCGAAATGCTCGGATTGTATCAGTGTTCGTTCGTCCTTTACTAATGAGATATATCACAAACACTTCGGTTTTTGGGTTTAGACCCAAAAACCGAAGTGTTTGTGATAACCTAACCTATAGTACTTAAGATATATTATATACCTATATATTAGTGTACCTTTATAAATAAATAAATAAATCATCATCTCTGCCTACCATGGCTTATTATTCGCCTCGAAAATAAGATAATAGGGCTAAGTTCGAATGAGTTTGGAGCTTCTTTCCATGTACCTTTTCTTACATCTACGAATGTTTCCACTCACCCACTTCTAGCTTTATCCAAACTCTTCTTGACTGGCCAGGAGAAGTCAGCCTCAACTAACTGTTGAATTAAATCCACTCGATTTCCCAACCCTTTGGTCAGAAGGGAGTGGATGACGTCAGTGACAAGTGACAGTTGTTCTATGCCGTGGTTGACTTGCGACTCCTTCGGAGTTTTAGATAGCACCGACTCTTTGATCTGTTTGAGGTTTTTGAATCTGGAAAAAGAATTAATTTTTATTTAGCCAGCAGTTTTATACAGGAATGAATTCGAGAGTTACCGCCAGTTAGCACCACACCTTTGATTAAGGTCTCTATTCTACGAGGGCACATGCCTAGTCTTTAGGCATATACTTTACTGAGATTGAAAAAGAATTTCGTAAATTTGCTTTTTAAAACTGTTTCTGCATGCAAAAACATTCAGGAAAGGAATAAATATGTCTTGCACACTACACTGTTTATTGCAGTGTATGACCCTACTTTTTTGCAGTAGACACATGTTCCTTTTCTTTCATAATATGGAAAAGATCTAAATTCTTACCTCAATATGTGATCAAACTGCATCAAAGGCTTCACTGGAACCATAAAAAGCGGCAAGAAACTGTTAATCTTTCTATTATCCAACATATTAACAGCCAATGCAGACTCCCTCTTCAACGCACTATAAGTGCCCCTAGACATCTGCCAACAAATGTTGTAGTAGCCAGTCCTGTCTATGAAGACTACGGGAAAGTGCTTGTGGAAAACTTCAAGAGATGGTGATGATTCTGTGCCTTTATGTAGCGATATGCCTTTTGTGTCTAGCTCTGATGTTTCTGAAAAATTATCGGTTTGATATTATATTCATTTGTTTACACAAAGTAAACATATGAATATTGAAAAAGTCACATTTGCAGAAGACTGGTAAAAGTTGAAAGAGGGAAGGGACACTTTTGCCCTGCAGCGGGACAACATAGGCCTATTATAATAATATAACATACATACTAACAATTACAACTGCACACTGCAGTCTCTGTTGTAGTAAAATCTTTAGAACTATTGTTTAACTGTTTTATGTGTTATAGATATGTTCATATATCTATAGAAATTAAAATTTACTTCAATCAAGAGCTTGGGATCTGTGACTTCTGCAATGTGACTCTTGAAGATTCTTTAAAGCTATAATTAAAATACAGAGGCAAGAATTACTACAAACATAATTTACTAATATAAAAACAACTTACTCAGTGCTATCCAAATATTCCTCACAATTTGATAACTGCTCATGATGTTGTTTATCCTCTTTGTCTGCACGAAATATGCAACCAACAGAGCAACAACGTGTCCTGAAACATTCAGGTTCCTTTGACGTAGCCAGATCTTTAGTAATGTAACCGCTTGCTTCAAATTTTCACTTTGTTGCAAGATTTCATTCAGAAATTCTTGATTCACAGATGCAGTTAAGTCTGATAATACACTGCTATTGTAGTAAGGAGTTGGAGGACCAATTTCGATATTATTCTCTGAGTTTTCGTTGAACAACCATGCCTCTCTCAGATTGTTACGTTCAGGACTGAAGCGGTGTAGCTTGTACGCATCACTTTCGCATACCAAGTTAATACGGACTGATAAGTGGTTGCCAAGTTTGCCTGTAGGCTTGAAGTTAAGTACAGGATTACTTTCAGAGCCATTAATGTATGAATAATGTAGTTCTTCAGCTGATTCATATTTAGATAAATGTGCTGCAATATAAGCTAAATATGCTGCTCTTTTCTTATGATATCTGTAGTTGACCGAGTCATTCTTTGTGTATGTTTCACTTGGAACTGCTACTTGTAAGTCGATTCTCAGTTTCGAATTGATTGCACACCCTAACACATAAGACCCAACAATTTCAACATTGGAGAATTTATGAAACTTAAAAATACACTTTGTTTTACTCAATTGCTCACTCACAGGTAATTTTACTTTGAGTTTCTTGGAAAGAGTTTGTTCAGACAAATCGTATTCCTTACCATCTTCAGGTATAGACAGTAAGTGAGTTTTTAATTCTTTGAAAAACTGAAGGAACCTTTTCTCAGTTTTCTCTTTGACTTTTACTTCTTCGATTATTTCATCCACTTGTAAGCGGAATAGATTAGAGTTGAACAAGTTTTCTGTCTCCTGTAGTCTGTTTAATTCGTTTACTGTTGGCTGGCGGTATAAACTTTTGGTTCTTACGCGTTTTGGCCCATCTTTATTTTCGTCTTCGGCAGACCGTTTTCCATTCTCATTAATAACTTCAACCTCTCCATTCTCTTCAGAAATAGATGCTTTTGCGTCCTAAAACGTAAAATTACAGTAAATAACTTATTTTTTCTTAAAAATTGGTAGAACTTATCAACATGCAATAACACATCGAAAGATAACAAAAATATCACAGTAAGTGCAGTTATTTATCAAATAATATGTTTGGGGAACTTACCCGCTTCACCATGTTTAATAATTCACCACTAATACATTAAAAAAATCGAAATTATTGTTAAGAGATAGGTTAGAAAAGTATAAACAACGTGCGCAATCCACTGTTGTCTAAACTGTCATTTTTGTTTGACACTTTTGACAGAGACTATTCTTGACAACCACGGTCCGTTATAAATTCATCACCTAAAATCCTCAACTCCCATGTAGGCATCTTGTCTATTTGTCGTTGGTAATGATGATATTCTATAGTCAGAATTTTAATTCGATTCCAGATTTGACATTAGCTACTGTCATTTTGTGAAATAATGATACCACATAATATAATAGTGTAGTGATGAACACAAAAATCGATAAACAATCAGTGTGTGTGCCATCAGTGTGCCAATTAAAGACTAAATTATTGATAAATAATAAAACCTTCAAATTGACAGACGTGAGAAATTTATTTCAGGAAGGCATTCAAAAAATTACGGCTACCGAATGGTCTAAATTCGTATCCCATGTTGTCAAAGAAGAGGAAAAAATGAGTAGGCTAGATATGTTAATTGACAATATCACAGACACATTTATAATAAATGTTACAGAAAGTGACAGCGATAGCGATAGCGATGACGGCGACAACTTATAAAATAAATTATTACCATAATACATCTATCTGTTTTATTTGTCATGTTCCTTCATGATCAAATTTTTTTATTTATTTCACACACAATTATAAAAGAAAAGTCTCAGATCGTTAATTAATCGTCAAAACTAAATTATCGGTTCAGAAATATTCAATTTCCTGATATACTTAGTTTACGAGAGTAAAATTATAAACGAGAAGAATCGATCCAGAAATATTCCATTTCCATATCGAATAATTTCGCAACGTCACTATTTAGTACTTGTCATAACGTTGCAACACTGAAATTGTCAAATCTGGAATCGAATTAAAATTCCGAGTTTAGTGGAGCGCATGGGGTTTTTTTTTTTTTTTGGGTGGGAAATTATCAATTAACTTCTCCCGCTCTGGGTGGAGCGGGAGGGCGTGTCAGACTCTTACTGACTAAAACCCACCCGTGTTCCTTCCGTTGCCTTTACGTTGCCAGGGGCCACGGTATCCCTTTCGGACTTTCCCGCAACCCCGGCAGGCATCGGTCCTATCGGACCCCTTCCGTTGTGCTGACATCTCTTTGAGGCGCGCGTGGAACACAACGCGCCGTCGACCCGGGCCTGGTCCTTATCGGACGGCGAGCTACCCATTGCTCACCGTCCGCAAGGCCGCGCCTACGGTGGCCGGGAATCGGCCTGCGATTCCCGACGCCCAGGGCGTCTCCTGCGGCGGCTAGGGGCGTGAGGGCGCGAAATTTGCCTGTCCCTCACGCGTTCTGCCTCCTCCTTCGCGAGCATTACTGCTTCGCAGAAGGAGGTGACGGCCTCCCATGCCCTCTCGCTCCGTACCATGGCCTGGACTAGGGCCGGACGCGAGAGATCCCCGCCGCCGATCGCCTCCACGAGGACACGGCGATGCTCTGCCCAAGCCGGACAGACCTCCACCGTATGCTCAACCGTGTCCTCCGGGCGATCCACGCAGTGATGACACCCGGGCGTTTCCTCCCGCCTGATACGAAATAGGAACCTCCCGAAACAACCATGTCCGGTGAGGACCTGCGTTAGGCGGAAGGTGAGGACGCCGTGGCGCCTCTCTAGCCACTCCTCAAAGAGGGGACTTATCGCCGCAATAGTGGCGTGCCCAGCACTGGGTTGCGACAATCGCACTCTCCATGACGCCATGAGATCCCGCCGGAGCTCTGTCCGCTGTGCCGCGATTTCTCGCGGGAACGGAGTTACGCCCCGGCGTTTCGACTCCTCGCGCCACTCCCAGATGTGCGCGAGGACTTTTCCCTCCAGATCCCATGGCGGTAATCCGGCAAGAAGGCTCGCCGCCTCACCGGAGATCGTGCGGTATCCCCGGACCAGCCGGGTGGCCATGACTCTCTGGGACGCGTTCAACCGGCGGGCTGGCCGCCGCCTCAATGAACGCGCCCAAACCGGAGCCCCGTAAAGGGCCCTGGACCGCACGACCCCCGCGTATAGCCTCCGGCAGGAGGCGTTTGGACCCCCTAGATTGGGCAGGAGCCGCTTCAAAGCAGCCCCGGCCCGCTCCAGTCTGGGAGTCAAACGTCGGAAGTGCTCCACGAAGTTCCACCGGCTGTCGAGGACGAGTCCAAGGTACTTCATCGTCGACTCGATGCCGATGTGAACTCCTCCTGCCGTTATTTGGGACCCCAACGGTGGCGCGTTCCGAGGACCATGAAAACACATGGCCTCGGACTTGTGCAGGGCCACCTCGAGTCCCAATTGCCGGATTCTGTCCACGATTGTCGCAACCCCGTGTGTCGCTAGTTCGGCCGCCGCCTGGTGCGACCTCCCCTGCGCCAGGACCAACGTGTCGTCAGCGTAGCAAACGACGCTGACGCCGCTAGGGAGGTCGGCGCGCAGCACCCAGTCGTATCCGATGTCCCACAGATGCGGCCCCAGGACCGATCCCTGTGGGACACCGCACGACATCTCTCGCCGGTTCCATTCTCCCTGGTGACCGGGATAGATGACGGCCCTGTCCGTCAAATAGGCCTCGACCACACGACAGAGGTAGGTCGGCATCCGGTGATACCGGAGTGCCTCCCTGATGCAACTCCAGGGCAGGGTATTGAAGGCATTGGCGATGTCTAGAGACACCGCCAAGACGACCCCACCCCGGGCCACAGCGTCCCCCGTCGTGAGGGCTCGCACGCGCATGATGGCGTCCACCGTAGAGCGCCCCCTGCGGAAACCAAACTGGCTCTCCGCCAAATCCGGCCCTACCCGCACCAGCCGCCCGACGAGGCGGTCTGCAATGACTCTTTCAAAGAGCTTGCCCACCTCATCGAGCAGCACTATGGGCCGGTAAGCAGACGGAGAGTCCGCAGGGCGCCCCGGCTTCTTGATGAGGACCAGTTTCCCCGTCTTCCAGCGAAGTGGGAACTGGCCCCTCTCCAAGCATGCGCTTAGGAGCCCTCTTAGTCGAGGCCCGAGAGCCTCCAAGGCCAGGACCCAGGCTTTCCCAGGTAAGCCGTCGGGTCCTGGGGCGGTATTTTTGGCATTCAGCCTACGTACCGCCACTCTCATCTCTACCTCGGTCACCTCTGGAGCATCGTCGTCGTCGTCGGCGGTGTGATCCGCATCGGGCACCGCAGTAGGCGGAGCCATGGGCGGGGAGGCATGTTCCCCTCTCGAAGGGAACAGAGCGCTCACCACGTCCCCCACAAGCTGCGGCCGGAGACTCTGCGTCAGCGGGGGAGCCCATGGGCGGAGTTTCTCCCGCACCATCTTGTATGGGCGTCCCCACGGGTCCCTGTTCAGAGTCTCCAGCGACTCCTCGCGGGCCACTCCCCTGGCCCGCAGGATCTCCGCTTGGAGGGTGGTCTTCGCCGCTCTGTACCCCTCGTACAGCTCCGCCTGAATGGCTTCCGTATCCGGAGGACGAATACGGAGCCTGCGGTGCCTGGTGTACCGGCGTCGCGCAGCAACGCACGCATTGCGCAGTGTCGTCAGCTGTTGCGACCACCAGTACACCTGGCGCGAAGCACGTCCGGGCTGGACCCGGGGCATTGCCACGTCACATATTTCGGACATGGCCTCCCGGAACCACTCCGCCTCGTCGTTGATGTCGGCAGGCCTGTCCGGTGGTGACACCCAGGCCTGCACGATCGAGGCTTCCAGGAGGAGCTCCCGGTCCAGCTGCTTCAGCGCCCACCGCGGACCACTCGGGGCCTGTCGGACCGGCGCGCTCGAGGTCTGGGCGGAGACGTCAAACCGGATGTACCGGTGATCGGAATAGGTCTCCACCCCCTCCATGACGCGCCAGTCAATTACACGCGGCGACAGAGCGGGGCTGGCGAACGAAATGTCCACCACTGATTCACCCCGCATCCACACACACGTGGGGACAGAACCCCGGTTCAGGACGACCAGGCCTGTCTCCAGAGCCCAGTCCTCCACCATCCTGCCCCGTGTGTCCGTATATCGGGAACCCCAAGCCACATTTTTGGCATTGAAGTCCCCGAGGACGAACACGGGAAGGGAACAGAACCCGACGACGACGACTCTCAACTCCGCAAGGGAGTTGTGGAACTCGGCAAGAGTTCGGCTCGGGGAGAAGTAAACCCCTACCACAACGATCTCCCCGAACCGTGCTGCAACGCAACCCCGTCCTCTCTTAACAGCCTCGAGGGACGGAGTACCGGCGGCGGCCGACGAAATTAGGGTCACTGAGCCGCTCAGGTCCTCTACCCAGTCGTCCCTGGGCGGGACAAAGTACGGCTCAGCGACCACGGCGATGTTAATCGACCACTGCGCCATGCTCTGGAGCAACAGATCCTGAGCTGCGGCGCAGTGGTTGATGTTCGCCTGGAGGAGGCGTAATGGGGCCATTATTGGCACTCCATGTCAGCCCCCTCCCGTGCCCCCTGTGAGGGCCCTGCCGCGGCGGCTGCGGCGGCGACGACGACGGTAGTGGAGGCGGCAACAGCGGCGGTGGTGGCGGTTGCGGCCGTGACGGCGGTGGCAGAGGGCTTGCCTTTGGCTTTGGCGGGTGGGGCGCAGGCCTTACTCCCAATCCGGTGATTGGCCGGCTTGCCAGCTGCCGCACATACAGCGCAGTGCGGCGTGGCGTCACACGAGCCGGCCTTGTGACCGGCCTGACCACAGCGGTAGCAGTGACCGCTGCGGTCCACCTCCGAGGTGCACTTAGCTCCCACGTGATTGCCCACATGGCAGCGGAAGCACCTCAGAGGTCTGGGTTCCAGCAGTTTGACCTGCGCGGAAACCCAGCCCACCAATAGCCTTTGGCCCTCCCCGGCTATTTTCTTGGCCGCTGAGACAGGGCAGCTTACCGTAATGGCTCGCATCCCCGTGTAGTCAGGACGGATGGTGCCTGCCCTAACCTGCTCGGCAGAGCACCCCCCAGTCCTAACGACAGCGGCCACCACCTGTCCCTCCGTCACTGAGTCGTCCAAGCCCAGAATACGCATATCAGCGCATTTGGTGGGCCTGGACACTCGGGCCTCGTCCGCATTTAGGGACGCTCTAAGCCTTGCGGCCAGAGCGTCAGCGGCCGGACCGCTTGCCGCACCGGGGACCTCCAGCATTCGGGCCCCACAGCGGCGAAGTGTCAGTCTTTATGAGAGGGAAGCCGAAGCAGAGTCGGATCCGGTCTAACTTTGCTTACTTATGAATAAAGTAAACATTGATTATTTATTTTAAAATAATTCTTTCGTTAACTGAATTTAATCCATCAACCATCAACCATCAACCATCTATCGCCAAATGGCAGAACTAAAAATCACTACACAAACATAACTTCTTATTTCGTTTATAATTCAAGTAATAATAATTGATCTAGAGAAAAAATATCTCATATCTGGATAATAAACTATATTTTCTTACTGTCAATAATTATTTTAGACATAAAAGCCGAGGAATCTTGTTTTTTTTTCAAATAGTCTTTAAAAAAGACATGATTGTCGAATAAAAAATAAATCGAGCGAAAATTTTCCAATTACGTCTAGAGAGACCAGAAAAGACATGGTTCTGAACTGAAGAACATAGTTCTAAATGCGAGTCCATTACTGTATCATACTTGCTCAGATATAACAAAGTTTCGATATAGTTACTTTGGACTTGAATTTGGACCTTCATCGTGCCCGCGAATAGCTACTTCTTGTTTACCTAACAAAATAACGGTGTCAATAAACCGTTTCATTAAATTCCTATTTCGATCTACTTTTCTATTATGAGCTTCATGAGAATTAGCGAAAAATGATTCTATCCTACTAGTCCCAAACTCATGTAACTCTAAACAGCTACGAATATGTTTTTCAGTCTGAACATGTTTTTTGGTTGAATTCGTCAGATTATTAATATCTGTAAAACCCCTTTATTCCATAAACTACTAGAATCTGAGAAAAGTAAACATGGAAAACAATACATTTTATTTAATTTACAACTGCCAGTCAGCCATGGATATTTATCGTAAAGGGAAACATTAAAATGTTTGAAAAAAACCATCACGTCGTCGTTTGTAATTTATAATCATATCTGGACGAGCACGGCCTAACTTAATGATGTGTTTCTTATTTTCAAAGCTCAACCTTGAAAAGCATAAAGATTATTTACTTTGTGAGGCAACAGCCTCACAAAGTAAATAATCTGTCAAGCAACAATATAAAACTATTAATGCCGCCATCCTAATTCTACTGATCGTACTAATTACTTTTCAAAACTACTCTAAATAAATAATTTCAACTTATTAAACTATCTACTTACCCAAAATACCCAATTACAACGATCTTTTCTTTCACTAAACTCAAAACACATAAACACTATCTCAATCACTATTCTATACCTACAATAATAAACTAATGAATTCAATTCATACGGAGCGAACAAAATGCAAATTAACTACTTAATTTGTACAAATTATATGGTTCTAATGCGATTACATCAAAAAACAACCACACATAATGTCAATCGAATGATGAATGTATGATGTCCGAACTCCGAGCCGAACGCATTACGAAATTCAACGACAACAAACGAACAACTGAGCGAACTGACCGAACAATAGCTCATTCATTTTCGTTTCACGACGCGCATGCGTATTACATCGTAACTCGGCGCAGACCGGCTTACCCGGCTACTAAGAAACAGCGGTGTCACGTGACCGAAGTGACGTCAAGTGGACTTTATTTTATATAGAAATTGAATTCACAATAAGCCGGACGCGCCTACGAGTTATTTTAGAGCAAAATGTTTTGTTGTTGGGACATAAAGACAAAAAAAATTGTGTAGGCGTTTTGTAATGTTTTAATTTTATGGTGTATGATTATTCAATGACGATAGAGTGGTAGTGTTCCCGAATTTCTGAAGGGAAGCCGGCAGGAATCGAGTTGTTTGGAGTCATCGCCCCTGGGCCCCAGTCGCCGTGACCCTTACCCGGATGCCATCGGCGGCGCCGATCTCCTTCAGGTCCACCGCTGCCCCCACCTTGGCGAGCACGTCGCGGTAGGACACGCCCTTTTTCTCCGCCTCTGGCTGTAGCGTGATAACTACAGCTGCGGACTTCGGGGCGCGGAGCCTAGCCGCGACGCTTCGCTCTTTGCGCCGCTGCCGCCTCTCTTCCTTTCCTCTTCTTTTCCCCGGCTACTTGCCATTCAGCATCAGCCGGAGGAGATTTAGAAGAAGGAGGTGGGGGCGGCCGTTTCGCCGCTAAGGCCGGGGCTCCCGCTGCCCGAGCCGGGGCCATGGGGGCTTTGACCTCTAACTTTTGTAACACCGAATGAATTTATAAGATCGAATATATATATGAATTTATAACATAAATTGCAATGTTTACCAAACTTTGCTTTTCTTCCGTGTAGGGTATCCATTTTCAAGGAAAGTGAGACCGGGGGTTAGCTTCCTCAATTATCAAGATAGAAAAATGAAAATGATATCAAAAGAATAAAAAAATAAAAATATTATAGCGCGGCCCCTATAATAGAGTAGACTCTCGGCACTTCTTAAGTTCGTCGTGTGTCAGCCATATTACGTGACTAGCTACGGTCGGCACAACACTACTGATGTCACCCGCGGCCCGCGCCGCCCTGCCCTGGCGCGCCATGGCAGCACAGACTACATAGAGATACTACGTATCATGGCAGTCAGTTGTAAACTCTGCGACTGTACTGTTGCGCCTCGCGAGCCGTCCATTTTTGTTTATCTAAGTTCTGTGTTATTTCATGTACAGACGCCAGCAGGTCAACCTACCCGAAACTGTCATTTTTTCTCAATCAACTTTGAACCTTATGCTTTAGTAATAAAGTTTAAAATCTATTAAAGAAATTTGACAGATTGTAGTAGGTTGATGTGCTGGCGTCTGTACCAGTTGTTTCTTACACCAATATAGTCGAAGTACTCGCCATGGACTTGTTTGATCCTCTGCCTGAGGGTAGTAAAGGTGAGCAGTGGATCTTCCTAGTTGAAGATACTGCAAGCAGATGGGTAGAGTTGTTCCAGCTGACCGAGGCCAACGCAGAAAGTTGCGCTAGAGTATTGATACAGGAGGTTTACATGAGATATGGGTTTCCCCGTAGAGTACTCTCAGATAATGGAACCCAATTCGTTTCAGCGGTTATGCAAAAATCAATGCATGTTCTCGGTGTACATCAAAATTTGACTCCTGTCTATCATCCCGAAGCCAACCCAGCTGAACGGAAAAATCGCGAGATGAAGCAGATGTTGGCGATCCTGATAGATCCATAACACCGTCGTTGGCCGGAAGTGTTGGCTGTTGTGCGATTCGCTTTAAATACGGCTCCTAACCGCACGGGCCACTCTGCCACCTTTTTAACGTTTGCGCGCGAGATCCGGTCCCCGGTGGACGTAGCCCACGACTTGCGAGCGGTCGTAGAGCAAGAAAACTATGTACCCCAAATCACGCTATATTTACGGGACTTTGTATACCGCCTGCAAAAGGAGTGGCATGTCGAGCGCCAGGTGAATATTCGTAAGGATGCTGCCGACAAAAACCACCGTCGTGCACCGAAGTTTCAGAAGGTTGACCTCGTATTCGTGCACAGCCATCGATTTAGTCAAGCCGCGAAAGGCTTCACCAGTAAGTTTGCCCCGAGACGAGAGGGTCCATATCGCATTAGTAAAGTTGTTTCCGCAACCACTTACGAGGTTGGAGATAAAGACAGCGAACCTCGAGGGAAGTATCATGCCAGCGTCCTAACACCGTATGTAGGTGACACGGACGTGGTCGTACATGGCAGGAAGAAGGGCAGACCCCGTAAACTATCGGTAGCCAAGCCAGCTCCAGAGCCTTTAGCGGACTTGGAGGGGGAGGATATAGCGCAACCCCTATTGGAGTCGACTCCCCGCACGTCTAGAGTTCGTCGTGTGCCAGTCAGATTACGTGAGTAGCTGCGGTCAGCACAACACTACCGATGTCACCCGCGGCCTGCGCCGCCAGGGCAGTCAGTTGTAAACACCCAACAACCGCGCACGCGCTCTGTGACCGTACTCTTGCGCCTCCCGAGCCGTCCATTTTTGTTTACCTAAGTTCTGTGTTATTTCATGTACAGACGCCAGCACATCAACATACTACAAACTGTGAAATTTCTTTAATAAATTTTCAACTTTATCACTAAAGCATAGGGTTCAAAGTTGATTGGGAAAATTTGACAGTTTCGGGTAGGTTGACCTGCTGGCGTCTGTACCATTCGTTTCTTACATCAATATACACAGTTTACACTCACAATAGTTGGAGTTTTCTTTATCCAAAGTACCCCGACTATAATATATATATAAAAAATTACCAAAAAAAAAAAACCATTTTCATTTCTCTATCATAATAATTGAGGACGCTAGCTAGAAATATTATAATATAAAAAGAGCCTTCAATTTTTGGTGTAAACATTCGCTGTTCACGGTAGTGCGCAATGTAGGTACAGACGCCAGCACATCAACCTACTACAATCTATCAAATTTATTTAATAGACTTTCAACTTTATCACCAAAGTGTAAGGTTCAAAGTTGATTGGGAAAATTTCACATTTTCGGGTAGGTTGACCTGCTGGCGTCTGTACCTAACGCAAAACATTGTGCATACGGGTGCAAAAAAAAGGCTACGGCCATCGTGGGAGTTATAACATAAACTTGTTTTCGTAAAAAAAAAGTTGGCACTTTGACCTTCATAGCCAAAAGGTTGGGAAGGTATGGTCCAGTGCAGTACAAAAAAAAAGAGTTTAATCTCAGAATACCAAAAAAATATCATAATAATGGGAAGAACAAGTGACTCTCGACTTCGTTATGGGTTTACACCCGTTACTTTACGCAAACTCTACACAAAACTGGGTTCGATCTCAGACGACTGAAGTTCACAGCAGCAGTAGCCCGGACTTTACGGAATGAGATGGGTGATGTGAGTCTGCGTTGAAAGCACTAAATCGTTAATTTAAATAATCTACAAAAAGATGGTTCTATGATTGTAGAAGTAATAGAACCTGGACGTACTATTACTATCCTCTATGGAGAGGATCTACCTTAAACCGATCTGCATGTCTTGTCTGTAATGCCCTGCTACAAAAGTAACAGCAATGATAGGGTCTAAGCACCACCAAATATATTCTTGAATGCAAGAACTCAGAGAAACATCATAGTGGAGTGCCTGGAGCGTTAAAAATATGAAAACCGCGGATTTCAGATACCTACAGTGAACAAAATTCAAAAGTTTTTTTTTATAAGCTTACGTTGTTCCACTCCTGGGCAAGGGCCTCCCTCCACTCCTTCAATCGTTCGCGAGCCCGCGCGTTCTGCTTCCAGTTTTGACGTAACCTATCCAGCCCGTCCCGCTATCTCTTACGTGGTCTGTCGCGACCCAGCCGCAGTCTCAGTGCACCAGTTCTGTGCTATTTGGGCCCACAGTTTGTCCGGCATGCGGCAGACATATCCTGGTTGGGCAGCCTTTTGAGCCATGTCAGCTATTTTTGTTTTGGAGCGCACTATTGTTTCAAACACGATCCGTTAATTTAACGCCTAGTATACTGCGTTCCATTGCTCGGTGGCAGACCTTGAGTTTGGACTTCTGGTCTGGATGTTAGTCAAAGACTAATTCTGTGCACCATAGGTTAAGACGGGAATACACATGCCCATGAGCCTGCGTTTCAGTGCCATAGGCTCACCCTTGACTAGTTCCTTCATGGAACATCTTTTCAGGTGTTTTCCGTTCGTCTTGTGATTTTTTTATCATGCTTCGCCTTGGGAAGAGACTACTTAAAATCCAAGTAAAGGTATTTCTGGACACGTTGTTTGTCTCCCCGTGTACTTTTATACTTCTAGGTAAAAATAATCTATACTTATAATAAATCTGTAGAGAGGTCAATTCTGTACATGATATATATTTTCAAAATAACTATCAGGGGGTAATTAGTGATCAATACTGATGCCAAAAATGCAATCAGTAAAATTTTTGTCTGTCTGTCTGTCTGTCTGTCTGTCTGTATGTTCCTTATAGAAACAAAAACTACTCGACGGATTTTAACGAAACTTGGTACAATTATTCTTCATACTCCTGGGGAGGTTATAGTATACTTTTCATCACGCTACAATCAATAGGAGCAGAGCAGTGAAGGGAAATGTTGGGAAAACGGGAGAAGTTGCTCCATTTTTTAAGCTTCCGTCGCGTGTGCAGCCTTAATGGTTAAAGCTACATAGAAATCATTTATGACGGAAATGTTCTACATAAAATTATCTAAAAAATATCCCACAACAGCATTTGTCTATCTTTTATGGTTGACTCACAATAACACGTGTAACTCCAGATAGCTTAGCAGTTCGGAGCTTTCTGATTATATTTGTTTACTCTTACGTTTATAATACTCTTACTCATCCCTAATTAAAAGAAGTTAATATTATTACCTATTCAATAAAAAAAGAATCATAGTAATCGGTATAGAAACACCAAACTTATACATGAAATACGCTAATAAGCCATCGCGCCGTCGCGCGTGAATACTGAATCATGCCATAAGAGTCCTATTACATTTTTTACGCAAATTCATGATTTTTGACGCTGTAATTTTCAGCAGCAGTAAGATATTTTAATTATTTGATTATGAATAACGATAGCGCCATTCTCTTTCTTGTAAGTTGGAGTTACACATTTTCATTTTTCTTTTCGTGTAATTTACTATAAATATTTTACGAACTCAGTTTACAAGAAAAACCGTCCGCGATGGATCTTTGACGCTCAAATTCACATTGTTACATGCAATTCTTATATAAGCTAAAATTACTAAAAGATAAGTTAAATGTTTTACTTGTTTATTGGAGTTCTAGAATTTCTTTAAATTCCTTGAGTTTTCACGGAAAAAATCGTAAAGAAAACCTAATTTAAGCCAAAAATGTCTTGATTTAGCGTCCATTATATTCTAAATAGACACAATTTTATCAAATAAACTATTATGATATAAAACTTCGATCTACAATAAATACGTTTCATTAGTTTTCGTTTGTCAATATAATAAGACAAAATTACAATAAATAAAATTAAAGTACTATATATTCTGCGTCAATTCAGCGCGCTCCTCAGTCTCGCGCGAGCGCTTAACGAGGTAGGACCTGTACACGAAATTTTCGCGCGCAATTGTCCGGAGATCGCTATTATTATCGACTCGTGAACGCCGATCGAAATAATTTGATCCAGTAAGTAATTTTTTACATTATATTAAATGTATTATTTTTAGTATGAGTGCTTCTTAAGGTAATCAATATTAGAAAAATTAAAGTCTAATATTATGTAGGTACGGATATTAATTATTATTATTATTATTATTATATTGATTTTAATTATTATCTTTTATTTATAGGTAGGTATGGGTCGAAAAACACCACTGTACGCCTGCATAAAAAAAAGGAAGAGACACAATTATGCCCGCTTACAGACAGCATTGCAAGTTAAAATGTCATTAAAGAGGTAGACGCAGACACGATGTTATTAATTTAAACCGTATTAAAGAACACTTATGTCTTAAGTTCCTACCTAAAATATACACTTTAGATTAAAACCAACATAAATCAGTATTTTCTTTTCCAGGACACATAACCGTAATAATTCTGAAACATCTACAGAAAGTAAAAATATGGTAGTAGAACCAACAGTGGAAGAATCGTCTACTGTAGATCAGGTAAAGTAGGTACCTAGCTACCCGTCTATTACCTGGCGGGGCCCACTCTATGCTTAAGGTCAAAAATATCGTAATTTATTTTCGTTATAGATATTTTCGTAAAAAAAAAGGTTTTGTTTTAATGATATTTGTAATTATTTAATAACGCTATAAAAAATTACGAAACAACTAGTTAAAAGAAATGCCTACTGTTCTACGTTCTGATTGTGAACATTTATGTACTATCGAAGAACTTCATATCTAAGCAGTTTGAAAACAAAATCCCGTGAACACAATAACCACATCTGTTACCGGCCCGGTTCTATAGCGGCCGAGCGCTGCAAGCAGAAATAGTCTTTACGGTGTATAGATATGAACTTCTTCGATGGTACGTATATTTTTGTCTTCATATACATCATTGTATAGAAGTGTGCCTTCTGTATTCTATGTCGGGATTATGTGACGTAATACATGAAGATCTTAATAATTATTACTAGTTGATTAATGCTTTCGATTTATGACCAGTAACTACTTAGGTATTTTTTTTAGAACCAAGAGGCTTCTACATCATCAGAACAATTTATGATTCCCAGTTCTGTTGAACAATCACAGATGGAAAAATCTTCAGAACTTGAAGATTTTGAAGATCATTTGCTAATTGTGGAAAAAGAATCATTTACTGCTGATGCTGAGCAGGTATATTTTTTATACCTTGTAGGTAAAGAAATTCAAACGACAATAATAATATTTATTGTTATATGTTTTTGTTTTAGGAATTCAAAGGAAGAAGAATTGTTGATTTTCAATATTTCATGGATCAGTTATTTTTAATAGAAGCTCATGGTGATAAATTCGGCTGCAAGTTGCAAAATTTAAAATTTATGAAAGAAAATCAAACGGGACTGATTTCAAAATTTTTCGTGAAATGTAAAATGTGTGGATGCATATTTAACATAAATACTTCTAAAGAAGATCAACATTTTAATGTGAACGTTGGTGCAATATCAGGGGCCATTGCAATAGGTATAGGACTATCAAACCTCAACGAACTTGCCGCTTCTATTGATTTGCCTACAGTGCCATATCGTATATACAGCAAAACACATGATTCTCTTTCTGAAATGTGGAAATCTGCTGCCGAAAAAACAATGAAAGATGCTGCCAAAGAAGAGAAGGATGCGGCCATATTACTGGGTGATGTCAGCAATGCGGGTATTCCCATGATACCTGTGGAAGCAGATGCTTGTTGGAGCAAGAGGTCGTATAAAAGTAATTATTCGGCTCTTTCTGGGGTTGCGGCAATAATTGGCGAACATACAGGTAAAGTTTTACATGTAGGAGTTCGTAACAAATATTGTGTTATTTGCGCACGCGCTAACGCGAAAAAAGTAGAACCTCGAGCACATAAATGCACTAAAAATCATACTGGTTCGTCGACTTCTATGGAACAGGCTATATTAGTAGAAGGTTTTAAGCAGTCTGTGGAAAAAAGAGGTCTGATATATAACACATTGATTGCTGATGGGGACGCTAGTACTTATAAAAACATTTTAGAAAGTAGGCCGTATCCAGATATACCCGTTCAGAAAATAGAATGCACTAACCATCTCTTAAGAAATTATAATGGCAGGAATTTGCAGCTACAGAAGGATACGTCTGTTCCATTATCTGAACGCAAACTATTGACGGGAGAGCGCCTAACCAGACTACGAACTGCAATACGATCTGCTATAAAATACAGAAAATCGGAAGACGGCACTATATCAGATAAAATAAAAAAATTACAAGAAGACATTTTAAACAGTCCACGGCATGTGTTTGGAGACCACCATCTTTGTAAGAGCTACTACTGTAAAGAAGAGCGAAAACAGGAGCCCAATCATGTCTCGACGGCAGCGACTTTGATGTTAAAGTTGCAAAAGAATGTCTCTCAACTTGCCTTCCACTCAAGAAGCCTTTTGCACACCTTTACAAACAATCGTGCCGAACAGTTCAATAGTATCGTGGCCAAAATGGTGGGTGGCAAAAGAGTAAATTTTTCTCTTAAAGACTCCTATAGTGTGAGATGTTATGCAGCAGTAGTAGCCTTCAACACTGGGAAACCACAGTACACCTTATATAAGTCTGTCTGCGACAAAAGTCCAGGAAAGTCACTGAAATGCGTTGAAGAAGCAAGACATGCTAAAAATTTAAAACACCTGACAAAGTCCCAACAGTACCAACGTGGTCGCAGAAAACTTAATTTTGCTAGTACAGACTCAAACTATGGTCAAAACTGTGAACGTCCAGATATGGACAGTGACCAATACGAACAAGCAAAAAAGATTTTCTTAGATCATTTGAAGCAACAAGCTCTAAACCGACAAGACATAGAAAGGAGCACTATTTTGCAGGCTGAAAGTGCTTTATGGCTAGAATTGCGTAGATGTATTGTAACTGCGTCAATTTTTAGCAAAATTTGCAAAAGACGGCCAAACCAGAACTCTGCACCTCTTGTGAAGAATGTTTTATACAGTTATAGCCTTGATCGTGTACCTGCAGTGAAACATGGAAAAGAAAATGAATCCAAAGCTTTGGCAAAACTTTGTATTCAAGAGAATATTATTATTGACAAGTGCGGATTGTTCATCGACAAGGATTTTTTTTTCTTAGGAGCCACGCCGGATGGATTGTTTGAAGATGGTTTGGTAGAAATAAAGTGCCCCCTCTCCGCGTTTGGATTAGATCCTGATGAAGCAATTCAACAAAAGAAGTTGAAATGCTTCAAATTGAATGATCGCTCTGAAGTTATTCTAGATCGGAATCACGACTGGCACTACCAAGTCCAAGGCCAGCTCCATATTGCTAATAAAAATCTCTGTTTGTTCGCAGTGTGGACTGGGGATGATTACCCGATAAAAGTCGTTAAAGTTTGTAAAGATGATGTATTTTGGCGTGAAAAAATGTTACCGAAGTTGAAGACATTTTACTATAACTGTATACTTCCCGAGTTAATTGATCCTCGTAAAGCACGATCAATGCCTTTACGAGAGATCTTTTTGTAATTTTTTTTCTCAAACTTTATAATATATTTTTAATTTGTGGACTCTTTTTGAGTGTTTTGATTTATACTCACCCCTGGTTACCTGCATAATAGTGTTCAGACTCTGCATGGATAAAAAAAAAAACTATCATCCAATTCAGACTAGTATCAAAATTGTTTCGCGGACTATAGTTGTACTCCCAACGCACACCAACGTAACTTCGTGTATTGCAAACGAACACCAGCGCGCGGACGCGATAAGCGAGCGTTTACGATTTGTAATAGGACTCATAAGGATTATTTTTGTGTAACGGTTGCCGCGCTCGACGCGGGTCGTGGCGGTAGGGTATAAAAAGGCGGGAGGTCCGAGCGCGAGCTTCAATAGTTTGCATTTATGCTCCTATAGTTTGCATTTATGCTCCTGGCTGGAGGCTCTTAGTGTAGAAACTAAAGGCAACCACAGGAAAGACCGGTTTAGCAGCCACGACCTTAGTGGTCACCTGCAATAGCCCATAGTTAAAAAAAAAAAAAAAAGTGCGCGAGTTTCATTCAATGATTGGCTGTTGATGCGTTCAGAGCGTTCGACCTTATTGACAGACAATAATTGATATTAACAAACCGTGCTTATCAGCGCGACTTTTCTGTCTTTAAATAGTTTATTTGAATTTCTTTTGTTGTTATTTTATAAAATAGGTATTAGTTGTTTTGGTTGTGTTTAAATATTCGTTCAAATTACAAATTATTAATATATAGGGTAGGTGCTCCAGTGAATGAACACACCCCAGTGAATGTACAAAAAGGTGTTTTTTCCAAAAAATAAGAAATTAAGATATTTTTACCCAACGCAGTATTTTTTTTCGTAATTGCAGCTCTTTTTTCTATTAAAGTGGCAAATTTAATTACTTATGTCACTGTTCATTTTAAAATGGTGACCGTTTAAAGTTGGCAGCGTTGGTGTAACTGTATATTTGTTCGGGCAAGAATTTAGGAGTCAGGTAAGACGCAACATTTATAATATCACATTGTAGCCGTAATTGAAGTATGTATTATAAGTTATTTATTAATTCGAATACAGGATACTTATACGATATGTCTTAAATCAATTTCATTGCCATTTTAGCCAGTTTTAAGCAAATTATTAGGTGTCCCAGCATTGGAACGAAAAATTGTTTGAAATCCGGTGAATGAACGACCGTTCATTCACTGGACAAACGTCAATTTCATATTTTTATTCAAATATGTAATTTATTATTATGCCACAAGATTCATGTTTTGGGAATAGTTTTAAAAATTGATTTCAGATCTTTAGGCCAGTATTGGGACAGGTATGTTCATTTATTGGTTCATAAAATTTAGTGAATGAACTAACATTTTTCATCATGTTCAAATATTAGCTTTCATCATGAAGATGATTGATTGATTAGATTTTATTATTATATTAACTTTTTTTTTTTTATTACTGTGTGTAAATAAATACGAAAGGTTTCGACATACCTACCCAAGAAACATTGGAAAGAGCTCTTAGGTCCGTTACTAATGGAGAACTAACTATTAATAAAGCAAGTAACACTCCACTAGCTAGCTCAATGTCAGAGAGAACTGGTAAAATACCAACTATAATTCCGGAATTATGTCTGAGTGATGCGCTTTCTACATCTTTTGCACCTGTGTTTACTGAAAGGCATCCGAAAATTAAAAGTAATGTTCCTGCTATAGACGTGTGTACGATCAATAAGGAACAAATACAACCAGGAATTAATACCAATAAAATTGAATGTTTTTTGAACTACCCAACAATCACTTCAAATAAGAAAACACACGCAAAGAAATCTAATTCTATGTCATTTGGATTAACAGGTCAAAGGTATAAAATACATATTGAAATGATAGAAGAGGAAAATAGAATAAAAGAAGAAGAGAAAAATAAAGGAAAGAATAGGAAAGCACTTGTGGAAGAAAATGAAAAAAAGAAGAAAACAGGAAGACAAAGAAATGAAAAAGAAAGAAGAAAAGTTCTGAAAATAATCAAAAACAAAAAAATCTGGTAAAAGATAAAAATCATTATATAGGTAAAATTCTTATGGTGAACGATGAAGAACAGACATATAAGATAGGTTTTCTTTAAAAAAAATCTGTATGTGATAAAATTATCAGTTTTGTAAAACCACAAGTACCGGATGTGACAAACGTTGATTTTAAGGATATTTGACCGAGTGTTATGTGAACCTGAATATTCCAGACGTGGCTTGTTCTCTTTTCATTATATTACATTTAGAGATACAGAATAAAGAATAATAACGCCGCATAATAAAAATTATTGTATTGAGACTGATTATTGTGATTCTAGTTATGTTAATTACTTATTAATAAATTTGATTAAAGTTTAAGTAAAGTATGTTTTAACATTTACGTCTAAGTTATAATACATTTATGTTACCTAGTTAATTAGATACTGGTTTTTTATTTTGATTTTGATATAAATAATATATTTTATATTTTCTTTGAATTAAAAGATATTAACGCTAGGCCTATAAAAGTTTATAATGATTCTGTAAAAGTTTAAAGGATTTCATTAAAAAAAAAAAAAATATTTTGATAATGTTTGTAACAGATTCTGAGGCAGATCATTGATGTTTGTTTAGTTAGTTGACTGTTGAACTGCATTTTTTGAATAATAAGGGTTTTTCTGTATTATTAATGAAACAAAAATTGTGTTCATTTAATGGTTTTATCTATGTTCATTTACTAGAAAATTTCGTTCATTCACTGGGGTTTTAGGGTATTTTTCAATTTATTGCTAAATATCTAAGAAATTATACAGGTTATGTCGTAAACCCAACAGAAAAAATATATTTGAATATATTCTTATTCCTAAAATATAGCTTTGCACCGTATCCCTTAGAGGCAACATACTGTAATATTTTTTTGAAGTTCGATGATCGCTTAAATGTTCATTCACTGGAGCACTTACCCTAGTTTGCATTTTATTTCTTTTTAGGTGAAGTAGTAGTAGAAGTAGAAGTAGTACGCATAGATTTTTAGATACTGATAGGTAAGTTTTGGCTAATTGTTCAATTTTCTTTCAACATAGTTTACCCGGAAGCTTTGCGCTGAAGTATTTTCGTTTTATAGGTACTTAAGCCTCATGTGAAAGTGATCTAAACAATATTACCAATACATTAACTTAATAACATACAAGGAGTTACACGCTGACGGAGTCGCGGGCACAGCTATTAATAATAATATTCTGCGGTTCCTTATTGCGATATTTTTGAACAGTATTGTGGATTGACATATTATATTTCCCTACTAAAATACGAAAGTTAATCTGTCTGTTACATCAAAACCACTGAACCGTGAGGAAGGACATATGGTACTTTTTACGAAACACGACGGAAACGCGGACGAAGTCGCGGGCAAAAGCTAGTAATTAATAAAACCGGCCAAGTGCGAGTCGGACTCGCACACGAAGGTTTCCGTACCGATGTCATGTACAATATTTAGCAAATAAATGAAAATTTAAAAATCCCAAAGATAAATCTGTATTTCATAATGATACTATGAATTACAAAGTTATTTATTGTAGTTGCAGAAAATCACCCAAATTTAAATAAAATACCTTATGAATCAGCGTTTTCAGTAATCGTTGATATAACAAAACAGGCAACATTTATTTGTCATTTTCATTTAGAATAACTCTAAGAGAATCCTATAAAATCGTAATTGACGTAATCGTATTTGAAGCAGATGATTACTAGAAAACTAAATACGAGCCCTTAAACTACAAACAAATTAAAAGTAAATACCGAAAGCTCGACTTTGAACTGTGTTAAAAAAATACTAAGATTGATAGAGCAGTTCTAATTCTAGAAAAACAACAAGGCCGTTCTAACGGTATGCAATATGCACAATTTCTTTTAAAACTATTGGAATAATTCGTCAATTTTACCTGCTACCTTTTTTCACGGAATACTACGTTTGCGAAAAGTGAAATTTAATTCCAAAAGCAAAAAAACATTGTGTGTATTATATCGATTCTAAAATGAATCTAGACGAAAAAAAACATGTTGTCAGTTTTGTTATTTACCCCCACCCGGACCCTAAAAAATTATGGCGATGATTTGAAAAAAAAAATGGCAATAGATATTAGGTTGTAGAATATTTTTTTATACTTACATCTATTTATTTTATTTTATTGTTACGGGGTTACGGTGCTCACTGCGACCATTCGCTTCACGAATTTGTTTTGCAAACATTCGTTGCACGACCTTTTGTTACACAACAAAACAAATATACATTCGCGAGCACAGCTAATAAAAATAATAGTTTTTTTTTTGGATTCACGAATTAATGTTCGTCGCGTAACAAAAGTCGCGCAACGAATGTTTGCAAAACAAATTCGTGAAGCTAATGCTCGCGGTGAGTACAAACGTTTCTTAAGAATAATTTAATACTTACACCGTAGTCCGTAGATTCAGCTTGGATTTAGATCCATAGTAACTCGGAGACGTGATAAACAGCATCAGTGGATACAAGACATTTGATTATTAATAAATAAAACTCAAGTGAAAAAATTCAAAGATTTAATTTTTTTTATTGGTTTTCGGTGTTATTTACCTTTTGATGAGATTAGAGATGGTGGACGAAATAAATCAAATATAAATCGTCAAAATAAATATGTTAATGTCGTTTTTGCATCTACTCGTAAGGTATCCCCGAGTTGAATTGACCGGATACTTCATAACAATAAAAAATATATTTACAATACCTATACATTTGGTAACATTGCTCACAGTTATAACGAAATAAATACTATGATTGCATAGCAATACTGTATGTAAAACTATTTGTTGAAATCTACTACTTATCTAAGGATACAGTTAGCTTTGGTGGCGCTCCTGTTAATTTTTTTACAAAATACAATTAGATTGTATTAAATATTTTTGGCCCTATTTTAACGCCAATGCTTTGCTTGCGGCAATTTTTTTTTAAGGTTTCCTATTCAAGGGCAAAGGAACTATGTTCGTACAGCTTAAAATTTAGAGATGATGGCGTTGGTGAACTCGCTGCACTTGCCGGTGCCGCCGAGGTCGCCGGTGAGGTGCTTGCCCTCTTTCAGTACTGCGTAGCAGGCGCTCTCGATGCGATCGGCATGGTCTGACATCTTCAGGTGTCGCAGCATCATAATGGACGACAGCAGCAAGGCGGTGGGGTTGGCCAGGTCCTTGCCAGCGATGTCTGGGGCTGTGCCGTGCACCTAGGACAGCCAAGGAATGGCATTAGAACAGATAATCAATAATTTCTTTAGTGGAGTAAGTCAGACTTAAAAAAGGATACTTACAACTATGTTAGTAAGGTAATCACTGAGACAAAATTACATAAGAGTAACGATAGTATATCATCGTTGCAACATCCCAGGAGTTGGCACAACAGCAACAAACGTATAGGTACAGACGCCAACAGGTCAACCTACCCGAAACTGTCAAATTTTCCCAATCAACTTTGAACCTTATACTTCAGTGATAAAGTTGAAAATCTATTAAAGAAATCTGACAGATTGTAGTAGGTTGATGTGCTGGCGTCTGTACACAGTCGTCAGTCAGCGGTATTCAATTAACATTTTTTCAGAATTAGACAACAATTTTGTCGAATTTGTTATTCTGGACCTCAACGATTTTTCAACTATGCAGTTTTAGGGAAATTAATTGTTTATCAAATTGACTACCAACTTAAATACAGTCAAAACCATTTATAGCCAATTCGAAGGGACCGGAGGGGGTTGATATAGCCGATAGTCGTTATTACCAAAACCTATGTTAACAGAAATGCTGGGACATCAAAAATTCATCATATAATAAATAAATAAATAAAATAGTTTATTTGTACACAAAAACCAAATAGTACAAGATAGAGTCTTATAATTAGGTTGTACAACATTGACACAGTTTAAAGTCGAAACATCTGACTTCTAAACTAGGCAAGAAGCCTGTATCTTAGAAGCCGAAGTTCCCCAAGATTTCAGTGACAACAACAATTAAATATAGATCGTCGTACAAGTACTACTACTATGAAAAATTAACCTATCAACTAGCTTAACAAATAACCGGTACGTCGTTTTAAGAGGTTTTGACTGTAGTCTGTATTACTCTGTATATTTGAATCACGAAATGGCTATACCACGGACAAATTGACGTAGTGTATCAATTGATTTCCCTGACTGTACTTATTTCAATTTGAATACTTTGCTAAATCTAAGGTAATAAATGACATTGTTTATTTCTGTTAATGCATTTATTCGGCTACTTATTTACATAAATTAACTTTAAGCTTAAAATAATACAATAAAATCATGGTTTCACAGCATTTTGTGTACTTGGTCATAAAATAAATAACTAAAAAAATATGTAAAATACGGTAGAAATTCTACTTTTAATGATATAATTAAGTTTGTTCCATGGGAAAGTTATTGAATCAGATTTGTAAGGCAGTGAATATTATATGATTAAGCTTTAGGCTGGTTTACACGTAAGAATTTCGCGTTACGTTCAAGTAACGTAATTAAATCCCAGTGTAAACGACCCATAATCAAAATAATGTTGATTGTAAAGTGCTTTCAAAAAGCACAAAGTGAAATATTTAAAATATCACCACTTATATTATATCTAAATCAATCTAAATATAGTTTCCCAAGGACAGCATAAACATTTCAAGTTTTTATTTTACATATTATTTTAAGTAACTCACAATAATGTTATTCATGTTAAATTTCATTTAATTCTCATCTAAGTACTTTAGTAAACTCGCTAGCGATGTTGTACGTTTTAACCGACTTCAAAAAGGTGGTAGTTCTTAGTTCGTCGGAATCATTTATTTTTTATTGTCAGTTAAGATCCGACCTAGTAGTAAGATAAACTATTTAAAATCGCGACACACATAATAAATATTAAATATAGCTAGGCTACTAAATTCAAGGGTAATTATGGCAAAGCAAGGAGCTGCATTGGTTTATTTTAACTAGGATCTTACATTACAGGAGGAATGAAGGAATTAATAGCTTTAAAACTAGCAATACTTTGATTTACTTAAAAAAAAACTATGCATACACAACCGCATCAACGTCGACAACTCGTCGGATTGTTTATCGGTACAAGGTTCTTTTGACGTGTGGTCAAAATCGGAACTAACGCCGACATCTTGTTTTACAATACATTTCACAAGTATAATGTTTACCAACAGCGCCCCCTTGTCAACATCATTCGAGCGCCAAAAGATCCTTGAAGCAGTGTATTTGTCAACCTCATCGTATCACATTGTAAATTGAACTAAAATACTGCAAATAAAACAGCCGATTACATCACAACTTCATAGGTTCCTGTTGCTCTAACAATCTCACTACAATAAACATAATATTGTCTTCATATTATTTTCAATCAAATGCGAAAGAACTAAAGTTCAACATTGATTGACACGCAGTGCAAACTTATAAAGAATTCGAATCAAAGACAACTCCAATAATACTTATTTGCCAGTATTAATATTTTATAACATGGAACTTAAAACTGGCAAAATGTGAGTGTAATATCACATTTGTAAACTCTTCGGAGAATACAGGCTTGATGTATTTTTTTTTTAATTCATAAAACATTTTATGCTACAAAAAACTGCAATGGTAACTTATAGTTCATAAAATTAAGTACTACAATCTAAGCGGTTGTTATGGCCTAACCCTCTTATTCATAAACGTTGATTAAAGTTAAGAGACGTTTAAACGTCAAAAATGTATGGTTAAACCATAGACGTATAAAGGTTAAACCGGCGCTAATCATTACTTAACTTTAAGCAGCTTTTATAAATAAGGGGGTAAATGTTTATTTAGTTGATCATTTATGTCGATATTAATAGCAAGCGAATAAGTGCAAAATTCACTCTTTCGTTCCTTAATAAAAACAATATATATTTCCGCCAAGATCTCATCTTGAGGGAATAATTTGTATTATTAATATCAACAAAAAATCATCAATCAATATAATATAAATGAGCAGATCTATGTTCTACAAAACGGAATGTTCATAAATAGTGAAATGAATTACAATGTTTAATTATAGTCTGTTCCAAAAGTATCTGATGAAAATGTAAACAAATTGAGAAACAGAAAACGTACCTGTGGATGCCAATTTGTAGTGCTACTTACAAATCAAGTGCTTTGCTTTGATTATTGAATACTTAAACACAAAATTCTAATTTTAAATCACTATAAAGACGTTCTTCATTTGACAATAGAGGTTAAATTTATAAACTCGAATTTTCGCTGACGATAATGTTATTCGAACAATAAAGTTGGAAAAGTGGTGAGATATAAAGTTGAAACTTTCTAAATACAGGTGAATGTTTTACTAGTTCCCTTTAATGAGTGATTGCGTCAGAATATAACCTGTAAAGGGTTTGTTTACACTTTCATCAGATACTTTTGGAATAGATTATACTTCTTTGGCAGTTACACCGGTTTGTGAGTTGACTGACTGAGATATAAAATAAAATGACTTGTACTTAGTTTATTTAAAATCAGTGTAAAAGCTTGAACAGCAGCAAAAGATCATTTGTAACCCAAGAATCGCTTCCCGTCACAAGTTTGCTTGTGCAGTAAAGCTTATGTGTATTTTATTCTGGCTAGGGCAAAGTGTGGTACGATTTCTGTACAGCCCGCGTAGTATGACAACCATAGAAACGGGTTTTCTACTGGTTTTGTCGACGGAAGAATAGACAAAATGACAGATTGTGATTGTTTATCTGTAATTTTGTCTATTCTTCAGTCGACAAACCCCGTTTCTATTGTAGTCATGCTAGGCGTGCACGATTGACGCTGAAAGAAACCCTTTGAAAAGCCATGAGCAATCAATAGCGAGTGTTCATTGCGGAAATGCCATTGTGTTGTGGACATTTTTGTCTACCATTTTTCGAGTACTACTAACAACATAGTTTACCGCAGTCAATCAACTCTACGCTTACTACTAAGTAGGTCAACAATTTGATCTAATAATTGAACTAACTCCTTACATACAACAGTGGCTTAGATCATAATTTTGATACAGGACTAGTGAATCAATGTCGATGAAAGAATTCATAAATATATAAAATATTTTAAAAAAACAATAAAATAACTGCATAATAAAATGCGAAAATCAATAACAATAACATGTTATATAAAATAATATGAGAATAGTAAAATAAAACAGAAAAAAAAAACATTTTCAACATTAAAGAATCAAATCTACATTACACCTAGTCCATAACAAAACATGATTAATTCAGCCCCTTCATTTCTGCTCAGGCTGGTCTAAATACTTAATAATTTCCTCCGTGTATTCGGAACATTTTGAGGTCCCTCCTAAGTCCTGAGTGAGGACTTTGCTCTCCCGTAGGACCCTGAAGCAAGCTCGTTCTATTTTATCGGCATGTTGGGTCAGCTTTATATGACGTAGCATCATCACAGCTGAAAGAAGAAGTGCTGTCGGGTTGGCGAGGTCTTGACCGGCAATTGCGGGCGCTGTACCGTGTACCTAGAAAACATGGCGAGGTTATTATGGTGTCGAAATAAATATAGAGGAGAGAGATGCAACTCGATTGCGGGCGATAGATATTAATCAAGGCAATACCATATTCGATAGTCGATGATGAACGTTATCCGGTTGCCATGTACGATCACTTTACGAAAATGAATGTTGATCAATTTTAGACTTTGTCACATTAAACTTGTTACTTGTCAATTGATGTTTGAGTATGGTATAGCTGTCAGCATATACCATAAGAGATAGTGATCTTTAACAGTCACTTGTAAACTAGTGCTATTTAATTTAGTCACGCTCCAAAACATCGTACCGTGACAACCGTTTGAACCCCAGTTGTAGGCTGGGGTCAGACAAGAAGTTTGTTTGATCTTGTTTACTCTTACCCCTGCACGCGTAGCATGGCAACCACAGATTTTCTACAGGTTTTGTCGATGGAAGAATAAACAAAATGACAGATTGTGATTGTTTATCTGCCATTTTGTCTATTCTTCTATCGAGAAAACCCATGTTTCTAATGTGGTCATGCTAAGCGTGCTGGATGTAATAAGTGTGTCCTTGTCTCATTATTTTTGTGTGACCATTGCTATACTCTGTCTGCGAAGGTTCTAAGTATGGTAAAGATTTTTGTAAGTTGACCGTTGGACATTGAATCGATCTGAAATCGATCGACCGCAATCTAGTTGCACCATAATCGGGATTAGTTTACAAAGAGATGTGTTAGTAGAAAACATTGCAGTTGTTATGTTAACATGAGATGTTTTTTTTAATGGGACATAGAAGGCGTTCTTGGATGTGTAGCGCATAGCCAGGAATAAAATATCATAATGCTTAGTTTACGAAAACTGAATTTGCAGCGTCTGTGTAAATAAAATAAAACACAGTTCAAGAAAATCGACCGGCAACTCCGGACTTTATCGTATTAAATTGTGTTTTTCGGCTAGTGTGAACACGTGAATGCGATAAATGGCCTGGCTATTCCCGCCTATGAGTCTTGTATGGACATTCTCGTATCTGGAGCTTTAATTGAACAGTACATTAGACAGTATAGTCTTCCAGTCTTTCTCTATTATTCAGGGTTCGTCATAGTTATCAACCACATAATAACGGTCTATCCAGACATTTCATTGTCAGAGTTTTAAGAACTCCGGGCCGTCAGGGATACCAAAAATTGCGGAACCAGGATATGTGTGGATATTTTTTTTTAAATTTTGCAAACATGTCGCCACTAGCCATACCATGTACACATAGTATACATAGTGGCATTCTCTGCGTACAAATGATGCATTTTTGAGAAATATTTGAAAGCTCTTTATGATTAGCTGCTTCTTTCCACTTTTCCGTCTTATGAAATAAAATGTTGTAAAAAACTGATATTTGTGAAAGAGCTTTCATTTTCTTTTTTTTTTCTGATATCAGGCGCACATGCCATAATGCCAGATTCCAGTTAACATACACATGTAGTGAGAACAAAATAATAACATGTATTTTAGAGTTTAGACATTCACATTTATAGGTATGTATTAGTTCACATATTCATAATTTATAATTATCAGGTTATGAAAAAAACATATATGTATCGGTTTAATTTTGAAATCGTCATGCGGTTATTGCCAGATCAAAAACATATTTTTAGAACATGGAACCCACACCTGTTAGTTCAAACTCAATAATTTGAAACAACTTATCTTTCCAAGTTTGTTTTGTTTATAGCTGAAAACACTTGAATTTTGAAAACATTTTGAATGAATGATTTTAACACTATACTGTAGAATCCACATGATTGTGCTTACATAAAACCCGCGAAATTTTAAAAACATTTATGCACGGCACTTCCCCAATCTTTATCAATTATAATTTCACAATATATTCATATATTATTATCATTTGTATGTAATATATGTATATTATTTAATATATTTTATAATCTGAGTCGATAGAGATTTTATTACAGATACTATACTCAGATATTCGTGTTTCACTTCACTATAAAACACGGCAATATTATAAACCGATTCAACTGATTGTATGATCAGGTTCAATTGTTTGCTTTGCCAACATAAAAACAGTCCTCGAAACTTTTGATGGTGACATTATTATTTGTTTTATCGAGTAAAAATCAAAATTGAGTTCGATTTTGACATAATTATGTTTAAACAAAATTATTTTCTGCTATTTTTAACACGGCAATCGATCTTCGCTGAAAAGGTTTTTTGTTGCTAAGTCATAATGAATTAGACTTTGGGTTCTTTTCTGCCATTTATCAAAGTTTTCTCTTTTTTTTATCCAGTGCGGCATTAAGTAACAAAAAACCTGCCTATATAACCAATACATGAAATATCCGTTCTTTTATAAAAAAACTTTAGTGCCCGTTTTTACTAACTATTGACGTCACCAAAATGAATGCCTTAATAAAAGCGCTTTGTTGGATTTTCAGTGTCATAATATTGAGGCGTTCCTTTAGTTGTTTCAGTAAAAACGGTCATATGATCCTGGACCAATCGCCCAAATATTTTCAATCTTCCTCCGTTCACAAGACCGCATTTTTCTCCACTCGTCAACGTTCAATACAATACTTACGGACTCAAATAGCGCGCCGTTCTTGCCGATGTTGCCCGAAGGTGTGAGGCCCAAGCCTCCGACCAGACCCGAACACAAGTCAGACATGATGTCACCGTATAAGTTAGGCATCACCTGGAACATTTCAAAGTAGGATGATGTGAGAAAGTCGGACGGAATCTTAAATACAGATTGGATTACATACTTTTTTAAAAAAATCTGTGAATGCATATCAAAATGTCTCAAAATGTTACGGACAGTCTCCTAAGACCATTTTCCTGTAGCTACAACCATTAAGGTAGCTGCCCTTATTGCCCCATCTCAAAAATCCACCTTGTATGAACCTAAAGTATTAAAATTTTAACTTCAAAATATTATAAACTCTAACATCATTATAATAAGAATTAGTCCGTGGAACTCTCAAAGTTATAGTGAAAACTGCTTCAAAATCGTTGCGTAGTTTAGGAGAACAACTTGGCCACACAGACACACACGAAAAACGTCTTTAATTTATAATATGTATAGGTATAGATAATGAACTGACCAGCACGTCGAACAATGCAGGGTCCTGCACCATGTTGAGGCACACGGTGTCGAGGTAGCGCTCCTCGAACTTGATGTCCTTGTACTTGTTGGCCACGTCGCGGCAGCACCGCAGGAACAGACCGTCTGACATACGCCTGAAATTAACACACGACATTTTATAAAACACGGCGCTTAATATATGAAGGCTAATTCTTCTACTTTACAAATTCACAAAACATTAACCCCCTTATTTATAAACGCTGCTTAAAGTTAACTAATGATTAGCGCCTGTTTAACCATACATTTTTTGACATTTAAACGCTTCTTAACTTTAAACAACGTTTATAAATAAGAGGGTAAATGTTTACCAACAGCGCCCCCTGTCAATATCATTCAAGCGCCAAGAGATTTTATACAGTTCTTCCACAGTTATTTTACCTTTGACAGCAGTAACATGCAAGTAACCTTCATCATCATCAGCCTACAGCATTCCACTGCTGGACATAGGCCTGTCCACTTGCACGCCATTCAGCTCGATTCTCGGCAACTTTCATCCAGCTGCTACCAGCCACCCTGCGAAGATCGTTGCTCCACCTACCCTGAGGGCGTCCTACCCTACGTTTGCATGTCTACCCCTACAGTCTTCGGTTCTACGGCTAATATGGCCGGCCCATTGCCACTTCAGCTTGCTTATTCTGTGAGCTATATCGACAAATTTGGTTCTCTACCGGATCACCAAGTAACCTTATTGCAACGAAAATAAAGATCATTGTAATTTTGACAATGATGCAAAATCAGAGGTGAAATAACTGTGAAATACATGATTTCAAGGGTCTTTTGGCGCAAGAGGACGGGGGGGTTGGTATACATTTGTAAAATCGTACTGAAAAAACAAGATGGCGGTGTTAGTTGCGATTTTGGCCGCGCGCCATAAGATCCTTGTACAACTTTAAATTGATACGGTGATTAGAATGCGAACGTTCTTAAAAATACGGGAATAGCCCCCACCACTACTTCGATTAGTTGTCAGCTAGTTTCACTTGAGCGAAATAAACGAATAGTTTCCAAAAGTACTGTTTTTTGGGATTATTGCATTGCTAGTAAAAGTTACAAGCCCCTTCTAAAAAAAATAAGCAGTGTGAGGATGTGCAGCGTCATACTATTGGCTGCTGTTATTTATTATAAATAATGACAATATCCATGATCGGCAGTGGATGTTTACGGGTCAAGCAAAAAAATGCGCATATTGTTGTAAGCAGTCTTGAGAGATATTATGAACTATAGTACCATAATACCTTGCAAAGGAGCACCAGCCACGGGAGCTACATTTAATACAATTAAATAGAATGTGTGAAAAGTAAATTGACACCGTTTCGTTACCAGCGAATACGTCACGTGACATTCCACTAAGTGTAATATTATGTGGCACTTAAACATTCCTTTAATGAAGTGTTAGATTACAACGTCTCATTATCTAGCTATTGTTAATTTAGTTTTTATTTTTTTATTGCTCGTCAAGTAAATTCTAACTTTAAACCAAGTATAAGTAAGTAAGTAAGTCTTTATTTGCCTTAAACATGGTATAAAAGGTGTTACAGTTTGGTAATATAATATAGTCCACATGTTTAGCTACACAACATCGTGTATCAATTGCATGCAAAATACTTAGAATTAATTAGTAAGTAGAAATAAAATGTCAAAGCTATAGTAGGTTAGTTTTAGAATGACAAATATTCTTAAGTGTGTCACTGATTAACATTTTATTTACTATTGAAAAGGAACGCTGTGTAATAGAGTAAAGACTTTTTACTAAATTATTATGGATATTGTACGAAGATCGTGGATAAAACCGCGAGCTACCTACGACAACCGTCAAATGGCAGACTACATAGGTAAAATACGCCACCAAAATCACGCTAGAACTAGTTTTCTCATTCAATTTAACGAATCAATTTCCCATCATAGTATGTACTTAACATTGTCTTTAATTATGGCGACTGGCGACTCTTTCAAAAAAGCCATTTATAGAGAAGTCGTGGTCGGGCCTAGAGTTGCTCGCGACTTTGTCTGCGTGTATTTTGTATTTAATTATTTTTTACTAGGTTCTATCTGACAAATTTCATAACGATCGGTGGTGGTTTAGGCGTGACAGATAGACAGAGTTACTTTCGCATTTTTGATATTAAGTAAGTGTGGAGTCCAAAACTATGGATAGCAGTTGATCTAAGCCTTCAATACTCACATAATGTTAGCCTTATGCACAGCCGTGACCTTCTTCCTGTTGTTTTCCTTGGCGTACACGAAGGCGAACTCCGCGACCCTCATGGAAGCCTCTTCGGTGATCAGCTTGATGGACTGCACCACTCCGTCAACGATCTCGTGCTCGATGCCGGAGTACTCACCCTCTGTGTTCTCTCTCACTGTCACCACGTCTACGTTATCGTACAGGGTTTTGATGCTGCAACAAAATGGACGTCGGGTTTAAGATTTGGAGCAGGTATGGCTAATTTCGTCGTACAAATATTTGCGATGCAACATGTTCGTTTCAACGTATGTTACATTTCATGTTACGTTTCTCATATGTGTACCCAAAACTACACACAACATAACATCACGCCTGTATTCCTCGAAAGGTTAGGCAGAGGTGTGTACCTAAAGTACCTACACCCACAATTCGCTAGTTATGTTCAAGTCCCATGTAACAGGGGGCGAGCCTATTGCCATCAACCGGGCACAAATCCAGACTCCGGGCTGATACTGAGAAATTCTTAATGGAAAAACCCGATAACACTTTGGCCGACCTGCGAAAATGTTAGCAATAGATATTAATGGAGTGTTCTCCATTAATATCTCCAGTTGGAGCAGTTCCGTTTAAAAAATATTTATTAAAATATGGCTGAGAATGAGCACTTTGAATCAATCAATCATTTATTTGGTTACAGTAGGGGAGGGGAGAGGGTTCACAAGAGGGCTATGCCCAGCATAGTAAGGTAATAAGTCCTAGCCAGATTTAAGGAATTCTTCAGTAGAACTGCAGATGAATAGTTGCAGGCGGATTTTTGTCAAAACAACTTAGTAGTAGATCAAGAATAGTCGATTCAATACGCAAGACGAGCTTCTCCGCGCTATGCGTATCTTGGCCGAAGTCCAGACGTTTAAAAACGCACCGATAGAGATGAACAAATGAATTAAACTTTTTAAACTGCACGTGTACGGTACCCTAATGTAAGAGCTAAATAGAAATAGACAACGCGCAATAAACGTATTAAAAGTAAACCTTAGGGCCTCACTCTGTTGTTTTCACGCCATCGTGTCGACCCGCGTATACGCGCTGCAAACGCAACTAGTGCTGCTTTTTCAAGGCAGGAAACGCGCCGTCGAAGCGCGTATTAAAAATCGCCGTTTAAAGGCCCATAATGTTAGTTACCTAAAAAAAAATGCTATCTGAACGAATCTTTTCCTTGTTTAAACTGCTGAATAGTTATGTAGTTGTCCTTGTCATTAACAAAGAGAAAACTAGGCATATCATATAATGCGGTTGTGGCATAGAAAATTACTGTAATTTTGTTAATGCTAATTATATGACTGTGCGGTAGTCAACATTGTCTTTTCAAAAGTGAAGCTAATCTTCAACAAGGAAAATGTTCGGAAACTGATACCGGTTTTCGAATGCAGAGGAAAAGTGACTAAAAACTAACTATTCTAGACAAAACTCAGTGTACCTATATTTGAAATATTTCTACCGCCATTTGATGCACTGGCGCTATGACTCAACAGAACATCGTTTGCCATCCATACCGAATAAGGAACAATTAAAGTACCATTTCAAAAGATGTGGTGTCTAACAAAAATATGTTTTAATTCATGTAATTTATTTCATCACCAATGCTCTCAAAACGGTGGAGGAAACATCGTGAGGAAACCAGCCTGTCTAAGAAATAAAAATTCGAAGACATGACGGCTCGCGTGGTGGATTACAGCCCACTCCTTGTCATAGAGAGGTATGTGTCCCAGCAGTTGGAGTTATAGACTGATTATATGCTTATGCTAAGTTCCAGGCCATTTATTTAGCAACAATCGGTACAAAATATAATACCGCTTTTTCATTTGTTCGCTCATTTCAATAAGCCATTGACCGAATCAAACAATCTCAGCCTCGATAAAAACATCTTCGACAATCTTAACTATCTGTCTCAACCTTGAACACGAATTCAGTAATAAAAGCCATTGACATTGGTTGATAGTGCTGCCTTATCGGTACGTGCTAAATGAAACGTTCTTTATCTTTAAGATATTCGACGAAACTGATATCACACTCTAGGTTTTATCAGCGATTTAAATAAGGAAGTCTGGTGGCTCAAACAGGACCTGGATGCGAAATCCTGTTCTGACGTTAATTTGGTTGGTTTGACGGATTGATTGTAGACTTTAAAAAAGTGAAGAAATAAGATCATTTTGTTATTCTGGTAGAGTTCTGATATGCGAAGTTGACAGGGTTCAGATAAAATTGTTATCAATTTTCTGCCGCCATATGGAAAAAGAGCATTAGATAGTCAGTAATTTATCATTTTTTTACAGTAGCAAAATATTTTACGCTGTTTGTGCATTACATGTTACGAGTGTTCAATTGTTTTAAAATACTAATATAGTGTCAGGTGATTGATACTTTAACCATTTTAACCCGACTATGGCGAAACAAAAAGGAGGGTTATGATTTTGACCGGTATGTATATACGTAAGTATGTTTAACTTCTAAACTACTCATTATAATTTGACAAATGAGGTATCGTTGGAAGCGTCTTAATCGTCCGCTGGTTATAGGCATGTGACGTCACATTAAAAGGCGTGATTAATATTGTATACCCATGCCAAATTACAGCTTTCTAGTACTAAGTCTCTGAGCTAAGCCGCGGACAGACAGACGGACATGGCGAATCTATAAGGTTTCCTTGTTTACTACTGAACCCTAAAAAATGCAAACATGCAACATTAATCTAGATGTGTTGACACGCCGATTGCAATAAAAGCTGATTGCATTATACATCCGTATCATAACAATTACATTCCAAATATAATAATATTATAACCAGAACAATCCGGTTTCTTTGTTATCAACACGTGTTATCAATCTAAATCTTATCAATAAGCTAATTTAAATGACTGAATCATGACCCCTTGTATTTTTGCAGTGGGTCACACTAGCTAGTCTACCAGCAAGTTTCATTGTATTTCGGCCTGTTTCACTATCGCAGGATAAATTCCGTTTAAGTTACCTGGCTGGTGAGAGCTGGAAGTCATGGGGAGAGGCATTTGGCCAGCAGTGGGATAGGCTTACAGTAACAATGGGTTGCCAACTTTTTTATATCAAATAATTATAGTTTTTTCGAAGCTTGTAAAGATATAGAAGGTGACAAAAAAAAAATTGCAAGTATGTTTCAGAAACATTTTTATTCTTTACCGGTAATTGTTCTACCGTGAAGGTCTTTGTTGTCGCGTCGCGTCAGTCTGCACGAGGTTTTAAATGCTTTTTTTTCTGCTAAGAACCTTTATTATATCAGGTTTTTTTCTTAATGTCTCGTAACTATTTTTATACTCTAAATAAAGGTTACAAAATACCATTTATGAGATTAATAGTGGTCCTATAACGATCATCTCGCCATTTTGTATTGAAATAAAAATATAGTAATATTTAGGCCTCTATTGTAGCAGGATACTATACTATACATATAGTAGGGTTGGAATCCCTAAGTAACAATAACTTACCTGTCAAATCATGTCTGTAGCCTGTAAATGTTGTTGATAGAATATCTTCTTTTCAATTGACCATAAAACTAGTTTTCTGTTTATTCAGTAGGTACCGCTTGACTAAATAAGCAAACATTATCATTTAGCGCCTTATTATGTTGTCATAGAGCTTATTGGTGTTGAACAAACATTTTGGCGCTTCTTCGGTAGTTACATAACATATTATCAACTAATAGCCAACAGTTTCGTAGGAAACTGTAACAGCTAACAACTTTGAGATAATGAAGTTTAAAACTTAATATTTATTTGTTTTCTTGATCATTATTTCTAATTAGTTTTATCAACAAGAATGCTCGGCTCAGTGCCGAAACTTGAAAATCCAACTGCGCGCTTTTATTTCGGCATTCATTTAGCTGCTGTCGCCTAGTGTTAGCGAGAACGGGCATGAGACCGGCTGACCCTAGTCTAAGAGCATACGCAACTCAGTGTTCATATTACGGTTTCTTACGTACTCACAATAATATGGCAAGTCTAACAAGCGTTATGGTACCTAGACTACACAGCTATATATACTAAAGATATTAGTAGGCAACGGTACTTTATTTAATGATAATAATAATAATCTATTTGACACCTAACCTCAGTGATATTGCAGTTACTGATATGTTTAACGTCAACTACGTGCAGTGGCTTCTGTTGCGATCTATATCTCAATAGAATTGAAAGGCATTAACAGAAGCATAATCAGCCTCTCTGTGAAAGGGAGTGGGCCGAAATCCACCACGCGGGCTCAGTGCGGGTTGGTAGATGTCACATGTCTTCGAAATTTTGGTTCTAGGACATGCCGGTTTCCTCACGATGATTTCCTTCACCGTAAGAGCAGTGGTGATGAAATTAAATAACATGAAGCATTCAAATATGTAATCTTACATTTTTGTAATGGTAGGCATGAGTGGAAAGACCAGCATATCCTGGCAAGTGGTGAAAAAGATAACGCACTGTAAAATATACTGGATTTGGCACATTCGCACCAATTTGCCTTATCAACCAGCGCAGCGCCCCCTGAGCTACCAAGATAGATTGGCACTCCATAAATCAATTCAAACCACCTAGCAATAAACCAAAGTAATAAACCGTGAACATTTTATCGCAAAACAACTCATGTGATTGAAATCGAATTGTAACGCTCAGATACGACTGAATATCGATATATCGATGGTAATCAATTCTCTTGGATTACTACAAAAAGGCGTTTTATTTAATTGATTTTGTGATTATTTTGCATTTATCGGCTTATCGATGGATCATATTGTTACACAATAGGGCGGTAATTTGATTAACGTTTGATAATGGCATGGGCTGCTACGTAGTAACCTCGACCTTCGGGAGTTTAACTTTATGAGTTATGATGACGTCCGTGCTCATCTGGCGTTCGATTCTATTACTTAGACAATAACGTACTTAGTGATCGCAAGCGTGACTGTTAGGCTTGGGGTCCTGGGTTTGATCCCTATATCTGATAATGTTGTAATGTGTAGGGATGTGTCCATAATTATTTTTTTCTTTCTACTAAGTATGCGATTTGAAACTGATGTCGATCACACACATCCTGACCATCGATCACAGAATCGAAATCGATTCTGTTTGCTATAGAAAAGTTCTAAATCTTTAAACTAGAAGCCAATTGCAATACGTTTATGGCAAAAGAGTCGTTTAAGAATTAAGGAATGTATAGTATGCATTAATAAGTCATGGCGCCGCCGGTCGATCGAGGTGAACGTCCTAGGGCTTGTCTTGGCAGGAGGCCAGTTTATACAATGTAAGTTAGCATTTAATTACGGATAAAGGGACACTGGCGATCGTTACCTTGTGACTCCCATTCTTAAAAGATTGTCTATCAATTAACACATTAGCATGGCTTGACACTGGTGCGCTTACGTCTCGACCACACAGGCGTAACATAAAGTCCAGTTGAAAACCAGCGTCAGACACTAGTTGTCTGGCATTTATGCTGAACTGGGTCTATTTGGCACAGCCGTGAGGCACACGGTGCTATTCTAAGTTATTTTTATTTTTTTGTTTTTGTGTAAATATTGTGTGCCTGAGTCAAATAAATTTATTTTCTTTTTTTCTTTCTTTAACGCAACTTGGCTATTTATTTTGTTATTCCTACTCCTATGCGTAGTTCAACTTTTTATGAAGACGAACGCAGGCTGTTTGTGAGATGCAACGCAACATGTTGTGCGTGAAATTATGCTTGTATGTATCTTTAGATATCAAATGGTATTGTCAATTTATTGAGCACTACAGAACAATACTTAGAAACGAACATAATTAGAAATACAAGGCACCAAATTAAAACGCCCGTGGCTTTGCGTATTTATATAAAATATAAATACTAATTGCATAGGGACATGTCATGTTATGCACATGTAAGCTGACTCCCTCTATCATGGACCTTGAAACATAGTCTAGACTCGTTATCAGAGGTGATTATTATTGACCCACAAAGTGTCAGGTTTAACACACGTCGGCCATCTATATATATATAAAAACGAATCCCTATTTCCCTTGGTCAGGGCATCACGCGTGAACGGCTGGACCGATTATGCTAATTCTTTTTTTGTTGGGTTCGTTATTCTCAGGAGAAGGTTCTTAGGATAGGTAGGTGAAGGTAGGGTAGGTAGGTATGTAAGTATGTAGGTAGGGTATTAGGTAGGTAAGGTAGGTAGGTAGTTAGTTAAGGTAGAGTAGGTAGGTAGGTACGGTAGGTAGGGTAGGTAGATAGATAGGTAGGTGCGCCATAGATAAGTAGTTAGTGCTACCCGTGCGAAGCCGGGGCGGGCAGCTAGTTATTTATTTTATTTTGGTTTACTGCACTTTCAGATACTGTGATCCCGGAAACTTTAACACGTTCAGTGCCGGGAGCCACTTTAGCGCAAACGTAATGCCGGTCACACCCTGGAGGGTTCACTATATATGGCGGCATGGCATGAACTCTATGAAACGTGGGTGGACTCGAATGTGTTCATTAACAGATATAATGAAAAACAAAAACAATATGCCTTGTTCTTAAATAATGTACTTAATTTAAATTAACTTCGATTCTCAATGTTATCAACTAAGGAATTAATTATGTTTATTTAATTTACACTATGTGCTGTGCATGTGTAATGTTAGTTACATGATCAGAACATAATTTTCCTTTAACTTATGTAAATGATCCTTGAATTTATCTCTTGGTTCTTTAACAGCAGAACAAGAATACTACCTTTATTTAAATACTTTCAAGTTTTTCCTGGTAACTGTTACCCTTTAAATATAAAGGTTTTTCAATAACTCGAATATAAGCATTGCGCAAACCAACAAATGCAATCACATCTGCAGTTTTCTCACAAATTATCCTGTCCGAGTCATTGAATAAATAATAAGGATAATAATTTCTTTTGTAAATTAATCTTAATTTTATATTAAAAGCTTAAATATAATAAAAAAATACATACCCTTCCATACTCTTGCAAGGCCTGATGTTAGCGTACAAGTCGAACTCCTTACGCAGAGCCAAGTTAAGGGACCGGTAGCCCTTTCCGATCGGGGTCATCAAGGGACCCTTAAGACCGATCTTGTTAGCATTAACTGAGTCAATGGCCCTCTGTGGGATTCCCATCTTGCCATCTGGGCCCTAGAATATAATTGTTTTGGTTAGTTACAAGAATAATAGGATTAGCTTTTGAGTTAACGGAATAATTAATTGAATTTAGAGCTTAATTTGCTTCAGCATGACAATATAATATAATATTACATATCAGAGGAATTTATAATTTTTGTGAAACAATGGTCTCTTAATACTGTGGTTTATTACCACTGCTGTAAACTGAAAGTATCTAGCTGAACAAGGATATTCTGATGTGCTTATGTAACCCAAAACATACACTTTATTAGTGTCAATAGGACCAGCAATATGAGCCTAATTATTTTAACGAGTTAGTTGCATTTGTCAACTTCCAATATTGAAAATAAGCCAGTTCATAGAAATCATTATAAGATACAATAGAATTATGAAAACATGTCTGGTGTTTATCATTAACTTAAATATTTCATGCATATGTTTGCATTTTAAATAAGTGCATAACTTCAGAATGAAAAAGAAATTTGTAGCATTCTGTAAAGTAAATCTCTGTTTAGAACACAGCTTCACTCTATAGAACATAGAACTTATTTTAAAAACCCATTATCTGGTAATGTTTCTGAGGAAAAGAATACATTGTTTACAATTTTATTTACATAGTTATAAATATAAAACATTGTTTGTATTTATAAAGAATGATTCTTCTGCAAAATGTCGTGGCTTACCCGAACAGCTGTGACGTCGACCTCGTCCCACTCGATGGGGACTTTCGCGGCGTCAAAGATCTTCTGTACAGCGACCGTGATCTCAGGCCCGATGCCGTGGCCAGGGATCAGCGTCACCTTGCGCACACCCGAGCTGTACTGCGCGGCACCGCTCCGGCTCGCAGGCACCTACACAGCACCAGCAAATATCAGTCACATAACCTCAAATTCATCACCAATTCATCACAAAAAAAATATATGTAACCTCATCTTTCCCTCCCTTATTCACCCCAGAACCATTGCTCGCACCCGGCTCCAACCATTTCAGCAGGGAACCCACTACTTTACTCTCACGAAAAGGTTCCAAAAACACTTTTATGTAATTCCTCGACATAACTATAATACTACGTCTATTTTTGGATGAAGAGAATTTAACACAGTAAACCACTAAAACTATAAGATAACAAGGTCCATGCAAAAGGATTACAGCCCTTTAGTTATTACGTAACACCTTTACAAACTTACAATTTTCCTGATAATTCTTGCAGCCATTTCTCAGATTTTTGCTAAATCGACGAGTGATAACTCCGCGGTGACTGAAGGGCGGAGGGGGAGGAAGTTGCAGCGCGGTAACTACGCATGACCGGAAACAGGTATCAAGGACATTTTAGACGTTTCAAGAAAACTAAAAAAAAAATGGTATTTCAGTTTAGTGTATTATAAATAACGAGTAAGCCAACAAATGCTATTTATTTAAATGATCAGATTTTAGAATACAAGAAAAAACTAGGTGGTTTGAAAAAAGAATGGCAACATTGATACCTAAACTAGTCATTATTTTGAAGTTTGCAGTGTACTCCGAATGCTGCTAAATGCACATATTTTGGGCAGCCCATATTACTCATAATTTCTATAATAATAATAATTACAAGGAACTCTCGTTTAATGGCAGCACTCAATTCCAAATGTCACCAAAGCTAAAAGGCACTGTATCCAAACAGGTATTGTCTGCCAGTGTCCGGCTGGAAAGCCAGATTTCTAGGGATGATGAAAGTTTTTATTCTAATTAATTGACTTTATTATCATGTCTGATTGAATCGATGAAAAAACCTTGTAAATATACCTTAATTAAACCAAGATCATCATTAAAACGATTTTTTTTAAATAATAACATTTTAAATGTGCATAGGGCAAGATGATTTTACATAAAAAAGAAAAAAAGAGTTCAAAACTAAAACCAGGTTTGTCGTAGTTGGGTCTAAGATTTTATTTCATGTCATGAAATTAATTAGTTCATTTCGTTTTTCAAATTTAAACCCGATCGGGCATCCCTAGTGCTGTAGTCTCTTCTCTGTCTGTCTCTGTTACTTGTACTCTCTGGCCACTTTCCGAATTAAGCCATAATCCGTTAGGATAATAGTGTTCTGTAGCGATACTCACTCACAGCTGCAGCACTCACATAGTCACATCAATAATTTGCGTTCCGATGTATATATCACGAGTATGAAAGCTGAGGGCTGTCAACAATTCGCAGTGCTCGTGAACACGCTCACAGTGCTCGCTCAACGTTTAAAATACCATATTTCTTTGTGTTTATACCACCTAATTCTTTTTTGTTTGTGGTGAGTGTGGCGACGATAGCCAGAAGCACAATTCCGAAAGTGTCACGTTAGTGTGTAGGTAAGCATGATGCGACTAAAAACAAACAGCACAACTGTCATTTTTGACAGCACTCACGGTGGCTATATTCCGAGTTACACTGTAATTTGGGCGTGCTAACACCCGTTCCGGAATAGCGTGAGCACGATAACGATGTCCCGTGGATAGTCATAGATGACGTCATGACATGCGTCGTCTTGCAATAGCGCCAACCATGCCCTAAATTAATATGTGAGCGCTCTCAAAAATGACAGCTATGCTGTTTTTTTTTGAGTCGCATCATATCTTTAAAGTAACGTGACATTTTCGAAATTGTGCTACCGTTCGCCACCTAACCAAAGAAGAAGAAGAAAGTTGTGGAATAAGGAAATATAATATGATATGCAAGTTTTGACGTTGAGCGAGTACTGTGAGCGCGTTCACGAGCGTTCCGAATTGTTGACAGCCCTCAGCTGTCATAATCGTGGTATCTTAATCGGAACGCCAATTATCGATGTCAGCGCTGTGAGCGATTATGTTCTAATTCGGAAAGCGGCCTTTGACCTTAGCTCAACAGTCAACTCAAATACGTTTGACGTTTTAATTTCAATGTTGATTTGTCAATATTATTATGATTTTGAGATTTATATCAAATCAAACTTAATCAAACGGAAATAATGATTGCATATTAATGATATGGTTTTTTTTTTAAACGTCTCTTAAAAAATGTTATAATATTTAGTTGAGCGATAATAATTTGTGTGAAAGTAGGTCGAATCAAAATGGATCAACCCCTTTCATTGAAATTGGCTTCAATGGGGCTTATTTCTCAATGCAAACTGAAAGAAATCCTATTGTTGTGCGGTGATAAAAAGGATCTCATTATAGATCCTACACTTATTAAACCATTGGAGAGGATTTGCGGTGTAAACTGGCTGCGGTATGTTAAAGATCTTTCATCAACTTAGGAAGCACTGTACTTTAAGGACCGGCGATTTTTTATAGTAGGTATTTTTTTTTTGGTAGAGTACATCCTTTTTAGTGTAATTTTGAAAACCGCAAATCTAGCAAAACCATAGGGACTGAGAAAAAAATCGCCAAAAGTTTCTTTCGGGATTGGTGGGATAGTGGGAGTATTAAGGGTGGGGAAGTTTACGTGGCGGGTCTAAATTAGGTTCCAAGCAATAATGAGGTCAATGACATCTTCAAGGTCAAGGTCAAGACCCCAAAAGTCAAGGTCAAGGCCCCAAAAGTCAAGGTCAAACAAAAAAACTTGGAATATTACCTTGTAACAAGCTCTCAGGTCAAGGTCAATGTGAAACTCGAAAGTCAAGGTCAAAAAATTTTTTGTAAGGCCTTGTCGACGGAGCCCCGCTTCGCGGGGCTCCTACTTCTGGGTGGTTTAAAAAAAAATAACCACGAAGGGGATGGCGGGGTCTACGACCCCGCCATCCCCTTCTAACCTAACCTGTCCGAGTCGGGATGCCCCAAGTCTCAAGCTCAGTAGGTTCGCTCAATGGGCAACTAGGGTCATTCCGCTGTCGCATGAGTAACTGCAGAGCAAAAGAACAAAACAGAGCTACCGGAACACGGTTTGATAGTGTTCGTGTACATACATACGAACACTGACAACTGTCAGGGTCACTTACCTTCTATTACGTTTCGTTACCAATCTTTTATGAGTAGGAATTTAAACTTTATTATTTTTAATTTCATTAATTATATGATTTGCTTCATAATTGAATTCATTACAGTGGCAGCTATTTAAAAATGAATTAAACTTAAAACCTTACTATATTTATACTAAAAACCGTTAAAATCCGCTGTCACTTTGTCCGAACTTAAAACGGAACAACCTAGGAGTGAAATTCTTACATTATCTGTGACAAAATGTCAATTTTATTACGTAAATATGTTGAATTTTTCGAAACTTTAGGATTTTTTTTCTCGGAAACTGGGCGTTTGCTAGCTGTTTCGTTTTGTAAAAGTGTTCTACACGGAAGATATCTATACGCAAAAAAAATATGAAGCTTCGCACGCGCGGTCCCTAAAGTACAGTGGAGCCTCAACTTATCCTAAACTGTCGAGACGACGGTATTTTCATGAACATGTTGCCAATTTTTTTATGTTTATGTTTTTCCAGACAACATGGCATTGAGAAAATATATAAAATGGACCCTCAACTTGGGAGTACAGCTAACACAAATAGAGTATACTTCATACCAGCCTGCATTTTGAAATACAAATGTGTCCTGGACCAGATCGCATCAGTACTCAGCCAGAATCCAGCACTTGCTGACCTGAAATGCTTCCACATAATCATAGTACCAAAAGTTCTTACAACATATGACTCTGTGCTTGAAAGTAAAGGATTGTATGGTGTGGTGAAGCTCCATACATTTTCATGGGAGCTCATGGCTTTGGATGAGCAGCTCCTCAGTTTAGAACTACCATTTCTCTTCAAACAATTGTTTGTTGAACAAAATCATTCATTACTCTCAAGTATATCCATGTCACTGTGGAGTCTATTCCATGTTACTGGGAAACCTAAGGCCATTTTCTCTGTTGGAAAATTATCTGCCAGTGTACTAGACATGTTAGAGATTTACAATGAAAGTTATGCCAGAGATTTTCTTGACACACACAGTTCTAAAGAAATCGGAGCATTGATTGTTATTGATAGGAACCAAGACTATGCATCAAGTTTGCTTACACCAGCAACTTATAGTGGGTTACTAAGTGAATTGTTTAACATAAACTGTGGACATCTAGATTTGAATGTCAAAGAGACAAAAGTGAAGAAAGGTAAACTGAACTTTGGCATTGAGGAGGAAGGTGCATCTTCCAAAAACACAATCATGACATTAGATAGCTCAATAGATACTTTATACGGAGAAATAAAACACAGACATTTCTCTGAAGTCTTAAGTGTATTAAGTTCTAAAGCAAAGCTTTTGAAGAATGAGGATATAAAAGCATTAGGTATTCAAGAAATAAAGCATTTTGTAGCAACTAAGTTGCAACAAGTGTCACTGTTCAAACAGAATCTAGTCAACCATGTGCTGGCCTGTGAGACCATCATATCAGAAATGAGCAATAAGTTTGAAAACATGAAATTAGCCGAAACGGAGATGTTAAACAATAGGAACAAGAAGTCAAACTTCACTTTTGTTGATGAAAACTTTGGAACAGACATCCATATTTATAACAGTTTGCGCCTCATGTGTTTGTTAAGCTTAACTCAGTCATTAACTTATGATGAATACAATGCTTTAGTCAGCAAATACTTACTTGCCTTTGGTTACAAATATCTGTATGTTTTCAACAACCTCATCAATGCTGGGTTGTTAGTCCAACCATCAAGTCCAAAACTATCTTTGAACATCTCAAATCTTGGGAATCTAAGTGACAGACTACCGAAATGGCAAAATGAATTCCAGAGTACAGCCAATAAGTTAAAGCAGCTTCCATCACAACCCGATAAGGTGGGTAAGACATCACCCAGTTATGTCTTCCATGGAGGCTATGTACCATTAGTTGCAGTAATTTGCAATGCAATACTAACATCGGACACATTTGCCGATGCTGTAACAAAACTAACTGCCATAACAGATTTGAGGGTAGGCGGTACAATTCTAGACAAATTCAAAGATGGAATGGAGACTTTGAATGAGAAACTTTGCAATTTAAAGTTACATAGTGATTTAGAATTTGGCTGTAAAGATGTTAGAAGTTTAGCTAAACTTTTGAAGAGTGAGCCAAACAAAGGAGGTTGCTTTCCTTTGAAACCTAAAACTGTGTTAGTGTATGTTGTTGGAGGTGTGAACTATGCAGAAGTAGCGGCCTGTGATGTGGTACAGACCAATACAGGAAGCAAAATATTTGTGGCCAGTGACTGCATATCTAGTGGTGCTGACTTGATGGCTGCTACTACTTGAAATAAGGAATATATAGTATCTGCAAACGTAGCCTTGTTTAAAGCCTGTGTTGTGTAAAACAAGAATCTTGGGTTTATAAGTTTATAACATTATAAGCAAGCTCTCTTTGAGAACTTATTTTTACTTGTTTTCAATAAACAGTTGCTAGTTATTGCTGCTAAGGGAAAATTATAAAATCCCATCTAAAATGTAAAGTAACATGTCCAGCGTTTGCCCATTGAGTTACTGAAGCTTTAATTTTGTTTGTATATTTTTATAACTTTTTCGTTGAAGGAGATTAAGATGATATCTAGGGCAGGTCTGGATTTGTTGAAGCGAATTTATTAACATTTTTATTTCTAAGCTTACAAATGTGTCATAATATTGCATAAAAGGATTTAAAAAAATCAAATAGATGTAAACAAATGAAAATCTCATTTATATTAAAATAGCTTTTTTATTATATTTCATAAACACTTATAATAATACCTATTTTATCACAGAATATTGTTCGTCCATTTCCACTGTGCGAACCAATTTAATGTAAAAATCTTGATAATGGTACTTATTTAGTATGATTAGTCCAAATGTAATATTTTGTCAATAAATATGAAAATGAATATGAGCTCCTTATCCTAATATTTTTTATCCTGGCAAGAAAAGTTATTTAAAACTTTTATACAAAAAGTGACTTTTCTAATACAAAGAATGATTACATATTTTAAATATTGAATACAAAATTAAATAATGGTGTCGAACCCCTTGCCACAAATGCCTCTAAACTAGACTAAAAATCACCAAAATTTAGTTTATTCCTGTCAAACGAAGATTTCCCATTCTGAAATATACTAAAGTGACAGAATTATATTTTAGTTTGACAGCACTAAGATGGCACTGAGATTTTAATTTAGTGAAAATATCAATTTTGCTATTCTGAATTTGACGTTTTTCACCGACAGTTTTGATTGTCTAACTAAATCTGTCTATTTTTTGTCGCAGTTAAAAAGGTGTGGAATAATATTAGTTGTCATGAACCAAAATTCACACCAACACCTAGACTTCAGGTGCAAAAAAAGTACTGCACCATTTTTTTCTTTTCTTTTGCTTATATCTCGAAAATGGTGTCCTATCGCAAAAATAATGAAAATTCCGACCCCCTTTATAGAAACCCCTAAAACTCAACATGTAGGTAATTTTTTTTTCATATTTTCCATACTAAAATTGAAAAATTCCGTATAAAACAAGTCTGCTGCGGGGTCAACGAGTCTAAAGGCTCTAAAAAAAAAACCGGGTGGGGCAAACATACCACGTGGAGTAGCGATTGTCAAATTCGATTTTAGTTGTGTATTTTTTTTTCCATTAGCTTTATGATTCATAGCCAAAAGTAAGGAATTTTAGTGTTGGTTTAGTTCGGTATACAAGAGAATCGACACCAATGTCTTTCGTAAAAAGGCTAACCAGCAAATTAGTCTATTTATCAACCAGAGACACTGACTATAGGGACTAAACTCCTTTTTATGTGGATAGATCATCAGCTGCATCCGGTTAGACTGGAAGTCGATCCTAACTTAGTTGTGAAGAGGCTAGGCAGATTTCAATCGCCATGAACACAATCAGCAGACGAAGACTTTAATTATGTTTGACTTTGACCGAGGTAAACCACGTGGTGTTTCTCCAACTACCGCACTTCTTGGAAAGAATATCGCCTCTTTGCATTGGGAATAATAGTGATTGCAAAAATATAATTTTAAGTCTAAGTTTTAAGTTTAGTCCCTAAACCGGCCATAGCGGCGTCGAATGACTGTGGCCTATTTCCTCCAATACTGCGCAAACTTATGGAACTGTTCGACTAGTACTGCCATGACGGCTGTGACCGACATGTCCAGGAGGTTCTGAAGGTAGTGCACTGCTTCCTCGTCGCCTAGGTCCAGTCTGAAAGTAATGACAGATAGGTATTGGTTACATCATACATGGATAGTAATTTTACGTTTTGGCCCCTTTAGAATAGGGGGGGGAGTCGAAAAGTTTAATTATTGTGAACTCAAAGGCTACGGAATACGGTCAGAGAGGTAGTCACTCCACCATGTAAAATAGATACTGGGATGGTTAGACTGAAAGCAGAGCCCAAAATAGTTAAGAAAAGGCTAGGCAGCTATTGTAAGAACTCTACTGAATGAGCCCTGGAAATTGTAACTCTATCATATCAGTATAGTTATGTAGGGTTTGCTTACCTCAACTTATCTTGCACTTTTTTGACAGCCTTGTCAGGTTCTAGCGCGATGTCGGGCACTGAGGCGTCCACCATCAGGGAGAATAGATTCAGCATCAAGTTTGCGTGTCTGTAAACCAAAGAAAAAAGCTTTACAGTAATTTTAGTTGACGGATGTGGTGTGTGTATAATTGCCCGTTTTCACTAACACTTAATAGGCGTTACCTAAATGAAAGACTAAATAAAAGCGAGCTGTTGAATTTTGAACCTTCGGCGCTGAGCCGAGCTTTGAAAATCAAGTTGATGAGGTTTTTATTTCAGACTTTGCTTCTGCCTCTGACTTGGCTTCACATGCCGTCGAGAAATACTTCTCAAGCATGCAGGTTTCCTCACGATGTTTTCCTTCACCGTTTTTTAAACGTGATAATTATACAATACGCACATGAATCCGAATAGCCAGGGGTGCGTACACTTGGGTTCGAAATGGAGATCTAAGACTTGGCAGTCCGACGGTGATATCACTAGGCATCACTGCTGTGAAGTATATATATATATATTTTTTTTTTTGTGATGCTGGATAGTGATGATAATGGCTACTTTAAAATATTACAATACCATACCTCCTCAAGTGCAAGAAGGCCGTGTAGCACTGCTTGCGGAACTCGTGGTAGAGCTCGGAGTGCACGCCGCCCATGGCCTCGACCATCTCCTTGCTGAGCTTCATGGGCGGCGGCAGCGGCTTGGGGTCGCGGCCGAGGATGTAGCCGAAGTCGATGTGGAACAGCGCGCCCGCGCGCGTCAGCAGCAGGTTGTCCAGGTGACGGTCGCCCACGCCTGGGGTGCGATTTGTTAAGTTTCAAAACCATGAAAATGACACCTACGATGAAAAATTTGCAGATTTTCGAATCTTGGATGTTGATTTCAACCCAGGTCCTATAGTTCTTGTAATGATCATTGCCACTTAGCCACATCTTGGGCGTTTAAAGGCCATTCAATCCATCAAAAAGGGTAGGAAATAATAAATAGTTGAAATAGTGAAATTCTGACAGTTGAAAAGTGCATGGCGTGTATGGTGACAATACAAATGATGAATATTTTACTAGAAATGCCTATCAGATGCATCAAATTCTAAATTCTACTTCAAATAGATTAAAGAGACTAATTAATTTTGTCTATTGTTTCGAAGCTTCTAATCATAGACCTCCTTCGCGAGCATTACTGCTTCGCAGAAGGAGGTGCCGGCCTCCCATGCTCTCTCGCTCCGTACCATGGCCTGGACCAGGGCCGGACGCGAGAGATCCCCGCCACCGATCGCTACCACGAGGACACGGCGATGCTCTGCCGGACAAACCTCCACCGTATGCTCAACCGCGTCCTCCGGGCGATCCACGCCGTGATGACACCCGGGCGTTTCCTCCCGGGTGATACGAAAGAGGAACCTCCCGAAACAACCGTGTCCGGTGAGGACCTGCGTTAGGCGGAAGGTGAAGACGCCGTGGCGCCTCTCTAGCCACTCCTCAAAGAGGGGACTTATCGCCGCAATAGTGGCGTGCCCAGCACTGGGTTGCGACAATCGCACTCTCCATGACGCTATGAGATCCCGCCGGAGCTCTGTCCGCTGTGCCGCGATTTCTCGCGGAAACGGAGTTATGCCCCGGCGTTTCGACTCCTCGCGCCACTACCAGATGTGCGCGAGGACTTTTGCCTCCAGATCCCATGGCGGAAATCCGGCAAGGAGGCTCGCCGCCTCACCGGAGACGGAGACCGTGCGGTATCCCCGGACCAGCCGGGTGGCCATGACCCTCTGGGACGTGTTCAACCGGCGGGCTGGCCGCCGCCTCAATGAACGTGCCCATACCGGTGCCCCGTAAAGGCCATGGACCGCACGACCCCCGCGTAGAGCCTCCGGCAGGAGGCGTTTGGACCCCCTAGATTGGGCAGGAGCCGCTTCAAAGCAGCCCCGGCCCGCTCCAGTCTGGGAGCCAAACGTCGGTAGTGTTCCACGAAGTTCCACCGGCTGTCGAGGACGAGTTCAAGGTACTTCATCGTCGACTCGATGCCGATGTGAACTCCTACCGTTATTTGGGAACCCGACGGTGGCGCGTTCCGAGGACCATGAAAACACATGGCCTCGGACTTGTGCAGAGCCACCTCGAGTCCCAACTGCTGGATTCTGTCAACAATTGTCGCAACCCCGTGTGTCGCTAGTTCGGCCGCCGCCTCATGCGACCTCCCTTGCGCCAGGACCAACGTGTCGTCATGGTAACAAACGACGCTGACGCCGCTAGGGAGGTCGGCGCGCAGCACCCAGTCGAATCGTATCCGATGTCCCACAGATGCAGCCCCAGAACCGAACCCTGTGGGACACCGCACGACATCTCTCGCCGGTTCCACTCTCCCTGGTGACCGGGGTAGATGACGGCCCTGTCCGTCAAATAAGCCTCGACCACTCGACAGAGGTAGGTCGGCATCCGGTGATACCGGAGTGTCTCCCTAATGCAACTCCAGGGCAGAGTATTGAAGGCATTGGCGATGTCTAGAGACACCGCCAAGACGACCCCACCCCGGGCCACAGCGTCCCCCGTCGTGAGGGCTCGCACGCGCATGATGGCGTCCACCGTAGAGCGCCCCCTGCGGAAACCAAACTGGCTCTCCGCCAAACCCGGCCCCACCCGCACCAGCCGCCCGACGAGGCGGTCTGCAATGACTCTTTCAAAGAGCTTGCCCACCTCGTCGAGCAGCACGATGGGCCGGTAAGCGGACGGAGAGTCCACAGGGCGCCCCGGCTTCTTGATGAGGACCAGTTTCCCCGTCTTTCAGCGAAGTGGGAACTGGCCCGTCTCAAAGCATGTGCTTAGGAGCTCCCTTAGTCGAGGCCCGAGAGCCTCCAAGGCCAGGACCCAGGCTTTCCCAGGTAAGCCGTCGGGTCCTGGGCCGGTATTTTTGGCATTCAGCCTACGTACCGCCACTCTCATCTCTACCTCGGTCACCTCCGGAGCATCGTCGACGTCGGCGCTGTGGTCCGCATCGGGCACCGCAGTAGGCGGAGCCATGGGCTCACAGAAGAGACATGTTCCCCGCTCGAAGGGACCAGAGCGCTCACCACGTCCCCCACAAGTTGCGGCCGGAGACTGCGTCAGCGGGGGAGCCCATGGGCGGAGTTTCTCCCGCACCATCTTGTATGGGCTTCCCCACGGGTCCCTGTTCAGAGTCTCCAGCGACTCCTCGCGGGCCACTCCCCTGGCCCGCAGGATCTCCGCTTGGAGGGCGGTCTTCGCCGCTCTGTACCCCTCGTACAGCTCCGCCTGAATGGCTTCCGTATCCGGAGGACGAATACGGAGCCTGCGGTGCCTGGTGTACCGGCGTCGCGCAGCAACGCACGCATTGCGCAGTGTCGTCAGCTGTTGCGACCACCAGTACACCTGGCGCGAAGCACGTCCGGGCTGGACCCGGGGCATTGCCACATCACATATTTCGGACATGGCCTCCCGGAACCACTCCGCCTCGTCGTTGATGTCAGCAGGCCTGTCCGGTGATGACATCCAGGCCTGCACGATCGAGGCTTCCAGGAGGAGCTCCCGGTCCAGCTGCTTCAGCGCCCACCGCGGACCACTCGGGGCCTGTCGGACCGGCGCGCTCGAGGTCTGGGCGGAGACGTCAAACCGGATGTACCGGTGATCGGAATAGGTCTCCACCCCCTCCATGACGCGCCAGTCAATGACATGCGGCGACAGAGCGGGGCTGGCGAACGAGATGTCCACCACTGATTCACCCCGCATCCGCACACACGTGGGGACAGAACCCCGGTTCAGGACGACCAGGCCTGTCTCGAGAGCCCAGTCCTCAGTCCTCCACCATCCTGCCCCGTGTGTCCGTATATCGGGAACCCCAAGCCACATTTTTGGCATTGAAGTCCCCGAGGACGAACACGGGAAGGGAACAGAACCCGACGACGACGACTCTCAACTCCGCAAGGGAGTTGTGGAACTCGGCAAGAGCTCGGCTCGGGGAGAAGTATACCCCTACTACAACGATCTCCCCGAACCGTGCTGCAACGCAACCCCGTCCACTCTTAACAGCCTCGAGGGACGGAGTACCGGCGGCGGCCGACGAAATTAGGGTCACTGAGCCGCTCAGGTCCTCCACCCAGTCGTCCCTGGGCGGGACAAAGTACGGCTCAGCGACCACGGCGATGTTAATCGACCACTGCGCCATGCTCTGGAGCAACAGATCCTGAGCTGCGGCGCAGTGGTTGATGTTCGCCTGGAGGAGGCGTAATGGGGCCATTATTGGCACTCCATGTCAGCCCCCTCCCGTGCCCCCTGTGAGGGCCCTGCCGCGGCGGCTGCGGCGGCGACAACGACGGTAGTGGAGGCGGCAACGGCGGCGGTGGTGGCGGTTGCGGCCGTGACGGCGGTGGCGGAGGGCTTGCCTTTGGCTTTGGCGGGTGGGGCGCAGGCCTTGCTCCCAATCCGGTGATTGGCCGGCTTGCCAGCTGCCGCACATACAGCGCAGTGCGGCGCGGCGTCACACGAGCCGGCCTTGTGACCGGCCTGACCACAGCGGTAGCAGTGTCCGCTGCGGTCCACCTCCGAGGTGCATTTAGCTCCCACGTGGTTGCCCACATGGCAGCGGAAACACCTCAGAGGTCTGGGTTCCAGCAGTTTGACCTGCGCGGAAACCCAGCCCACCAATAGCCTTTGGCCCTCCCCGGCTATTTTCTTGGCCGCCGCCACAGGGCAGCTCACCGTCCCGGCCCGCACCCGCTCGGCAGAGCCCCCAGTCCTAGCGACAGCGGCCAGCACCTGTCCCTCCGTCACCGAGTCGTCCAAGCCCAGAATACGCATATCAGCGCATTTAGTGGGCCTGGACACTCGGGCCTCGTCCGTATTTAAGGACGCCCTAATTCACTTTATAATCGCTAAAGGAAAATAATACACTGACGACTTACCAAGCAAATAAGTAATAACACAATATCCAGCACAGCTTCTAATATATGTATCCATAGTTTCAGGCTTAATTCCATAGGGGGCGCCCTCACAAGGATTATACTTCCGGAAGAAATTCTGTATACTACCCTCCGTTGCCAAGGCTTCTGCTACCGTCACAGATTCAATAAATTGTAGGAATCCATGTTTAGAACTTGTAGCCAGTACTTTGTAAGGGGTTAATTTTAAATCTAGATTTTCTCGTCTTAATAATTTGTCCATTAAAGTTATCATTTGTAGTATAAGTTGGTCTTGGCGTAAGTCGTCTCCGTGCTTAAATATGGCTTCGTATTCCATTCCTTCTGTGGTTAGGAATGTCAGTTTTGAAGGCATTAGGGCTGACTTGAAAAGACTTGCTTTTTTGGCGACGATTCCTGGAAAATAGAAAGAGTAAACGTTTATTTTACGGCTTTAAACTGTAGTTATAATATACATAAGTAACGGGTAAGTTATATAGTTTTTAACAAAATAATTTGTAATTTAAACCCGGAATACCCACAAGACTTCATTTTAAAACACGCATACACATGCAATATATATTCTGACCAGTATTTCAAAAACGTCTATCATGTCGTAAAACAACATACCTTTAATAGTAACATTAGGATCCAACGGGAAGGGCATGGGCTCAAAATTCGTAAAGTTAAACTTGAACGCGTCGGGATCAGCCAACAACTGTTGTAGTCGTTCGGCCTTCTTGTTCCTGTTGCCGCTCTCCCGAGTGACCGTCTTCACGAGCTTCACGAGCTTGTCGATGAACACTTGTTGCCGCGCGAGGAAGGAACGAGTGCGTTGGTGGTCGGTGTTGCCTGTAAGTAGAGAAAAAATTATTTTATTTTTTTAAATATTTGTAAAGCCCGGTATGTTTCCTATGAAACAAAAGTTGAAATATAGTGTTTCAGCAATATATTTTTTAGTAAAATATAATAGGGCTGGAAAAAAAAAATTGTTAAAGTTCCACATGTCATTTGACGCTTTCTGTCAATCAACTTATGGGTTAAAAATGAGGGCTCCTAAAATTGAATATGAAACGAAACGTTTAAATTTATTTAAAAAAATATTTCGTTGATACAAAATATCCCTAATAAAAACCAATGGATGCTACAAGTATCTTTATGAACTCTTATACGTTGTATGCGTATCAAAGCCTTCTAGCCCAGTTGGTTGTTCAGCAATAGATTGAAATTCACTACATTACACAGCACGTGTCACAGGATTATGCTGAGCGATGGCTGTTTTGCGTGGATGTGACGAATATTTTCCTGTAACATGTTTAGTGCAAATATGTATTTTGTTTCTTCTTACGCACCCTTGGCCAGGCGATGGCTGAAGCTCCTCATGACGGCGAGGTACATGCCGCGCGCGGCGTGGTCGCGGCCGGCGTCCTGGTCCTCGCACTCGATGAGCAGGTACCAGTACAGGTAGTTCGCGACCACGCTGTTGTTGCACGCGCGGGAGATCAGGAACGAGGCTAGGGAGAGACGCTCTTCGGTTGGGTCGGCGGTTTCGCTGAAAACAATATATATTTTTACGTATGCGAACACAATTCCAAGTATCCAACGGTTTCAAGGCATAGTCAAGCTATATGGTTGCAGTTGGCGAGATAGGTGCGGTGCTCAAGTGATAGTGAGAAGTTGCAGACATGTTTTGGTTGCAACGCCCCGATTTTTGTCCCGCTACCATCATAGCGTCGCATACCAGAATACCGAATTGGACTCTATCACACACAAACACCGTATCGCACTATTTTAGTAAAAAGAGCGCGTAAAAAATTACGAAATGTCCTTTGGAAAATCGAGTTTCATGAAACAAGCCATTGCATAAATCAATTACAATTAAGTTTATTGAACCGACTTTGTATTGGAGATTTTACATTTCTTTTATTACTTATTTACGCCCAAAGTTGCATGAAAATTAGCAAGAAAAACGAATCTTTGGTGGCTCATAACTTTTTAATGGCTATTTATTTTACTATTCTGTTTCCGAACAGACAAAATTAATAATGAGACAAAACGATATAGAGTGCATTCCGAGTTACGCTGTAATCGATTTGAGCGCGCTAACTCCTGTACCGAATTAACGTGGGCGCGATAACTATGTGTCTTGAATCGTCATAGATGACGTCATGACATGCCCCATCTTGCGATAACGCCGACCATGCCTTTTACTATATCACCGTGAGCATTGTCAAAAATGACAGTTGTGCTGTTTTGTTTTGACAACCTATCTTTAAACTAACGTGGCATTTTCGAAATTGTGCTTCTGGCTACCGTTCGCCACCTAACCAAAGAAGAAGAAAATTGTGGTATAAACACAAAGAAATATGATATGCAAGTTTTGACGTTGAGCGAGTACTGTGACCGCGTTCACGAGCGTTCCGAATTGTTGACAGCCCTCAGTTGTCATAATCGTGATATCTTAATCAGAACGCCAATTATCGATGTCAGCGCTGTGAGCGATTATGTTCTAATTCGGAAAGCGGTCATAATGTTTAACTTTGGATGTACAATGTCATACAGTGAAGTAAAACCCTACCGTTTCTATGGAAAAATATCAACTAGATCACAACTCTGCACAACTCGCTAAGCATATACGCGTTGCGAACACACCAAATCGAAAGCAGTTATTTATACTACGAGCCTTCAGTTAAATGCGATTATGCGATTTGTCGAAGGCTTTCGATTGCGTTCTTCATGAAACGTTAATCAGAAAACTCCGCCACTACGGGATTAGGAACGCCATTCTGGATCTTCTTATATACTTGATTAGAATAGGATTCAGAGAATTGACGTCAATGGAAAAATATCTCTCGGATCTATAGTAACAATGGGAGTCCCACAGGGCTCAATTCCTGGTCCTTTCTTGTTTCTTATTTCTGATAATGACTTGCCTTACTTCATAAAGGATAATCATGATATAGTGTTGTTTGTGGATGACACATACATAAATAAACTCACGCCTTCTTCCTATGGGGGTAGGCAGAAACTATAGAACGCCACCTGCTACGCTCCTTTCATACTCCTTTTGCTTCATTAACGTTCATACATCTGGTCATACATGACACGTCACTTTTGTTTAAACTTAAACGTCAGCAGCTGGTTACTGACGATGTAAATAGCGCGAACAGAAAAGTAGTTCACTGGTTCAATGTTAATAATTTACTTCTTAATGAAAAAAAAAAACAAATGCATTAAGTTTACGCTACCTCACCTGAGGCAGGTGAAAACTAATGTGTAGATGAAGGGCGAGTTTTCATTTAATTAAATGATTCACATTCCGTGGGCCGAACTGCCTGTGTCTCTAAGATTCAATATCAATGGAAGAAAACTGAAAAAAGTAATCAAATCGAGGCCTGTTTCGAGCTCTAGCATCTAACGCTGAAGAAAATGTATTGGATCTACCTGAAAGCGTTGTTGTTGTCAGAGTTACTGTTGTTGTTGTTGACACTGATGCTGTTCTCTAGTGCGGCGGGCGCCTCTTCTACTGTTGCATCGGTAGAGCGACGACTTGTGATTGATGACGTCATTTCACTTGCAGTAAGAACTGGAAATAAGAATGGTTACTGTCATTTGGTTGTTTCGTTTGAATGTAAAAACCTGTAAGTTTACACTCATAAAACTACTTCGACCGAAATAGTGTTTCTAGGATCTTGAACTGCCTTCGAACAAAAGTTTATCCTCTTGCTAGGGTATTATTTCCATTTGTTGTATTAAATGGTTATAAAGATCAAATTCCATATTAGTTGACCCTTACCTGACGCTGACAACAAACTAGCTTGGCTGCCTCTGTGTCCACTCTGCATGAGGCGACTCTCACGAGACTCCAGCTCAGCGGTACTCGGGTCCTTACCGCACACTCGAGCGTACTCTGGAAATATTTAAAACGTTTGTTATATTACCTGATTCTAGTTAGACTACACTTTCTTCAGGCTTTTCTTCCACTAACAACTGTTCATTGAAGGGGCTCGTGGCTAAGTAATAACAGCGGCACAGGTCGATCGATCAGGTTAAGCTAGGCTTGCCGCGGTCCCTCCGTGCCTCGGAAAGCACGTTAAGATGTTGGTCCCGGCCGTCATTCTTGGATCTTTGACAGTCGTTATTGGTCGTCAGTAGGCCGAAAGTCTGACAACCGGTGTTACCAAGGGGTATCGTGTTACCGAGTAACTTGGTTGTGGAGGTCAGATAGGCAGTCGCTCCATCTAAAATACTGGTATTCAGCTACGTCTGGTTAGTCTGGAAGCTGACCTCAACATAGTTGGGAAAAGGCTAGGCAGATTGATCATCTTCTTTGAAATTGAATTATTCATAGAAAAAAAAAAATAAACATAAACTTAGACATATGCGAGTCTCTGTCCAAATATAATAAGTGTTTATTAGATTTAATTTAATTTAAGTATCTCAAAATGTTGTATTTTCTTGTTTAATGTCCTTTAAAAATTATTTTATTTTCCGTTACCCATTATTAATGTTTTAACTTTGTTAGCTTAGTTTTTAACGTTATTGTGCATGCTGTGGCCTCCTATAAGTGAAGGGGTACACCTACTTCATACCCGATGTTGCCCTTTAATTATGTGTCATACATGTATTGTGTACATCTTTTGTTGGAGATCCTAAATAAATAAATAAATCCTTACCGTCGTGTATCTCCATGAAGTCTTCGTACTTGAGAGCTTGAACTAGCTGCAGGAGGTACAGTAACAAGTCATCATCAGGTGCCTGCTTTAGACGGGAGATCGCGTACCTGTAATCGATTATATTTTGTTTGAATCTTGATTTGGAAGAAGTACTTGTTCGGTAGTTTAAAGGTATTTTAGTCTTGTATGAATATTGTAGATGACAGCTGTTCCACCACCGTGCAACTTAGAACGTTACTGAGTACTTGAGGAAGCCTTCTATACCACACAATTTAACAGATTAGGTAAATTCGTCTGATCAATTAACTTATTTTTATTATTTTGCTTCACCCTTAAGCCGCTACCTCACCAGGACGAGCATTCGCCTGAATGTATCAATCCATGATCCGATTTTGAGCGTTAGTTTATTACCATTACCTCAGTTCTCAATTCTTGATGAAATGCTCGAATCTGACGAACATTCATTCAGGCGAATGCTCCCGGTGAGGGAGCACCTTTACATTCCTAACTTTTTACCTTGCACCCATCGTAATTAAAACAAGGTTAAAAGTAAGTCCAGATAACACCAATACATTCAAGCTATGCTTTAGTGATATTTGTAAGAATGTGTTATCAATACATACTTTCTGACAGCGGGATGTGTAAACTTGGGCGTCAGTAACTCGAGCGCATCTTCTACGTCCATTGGCGCCCATTGCTTCATCATAGACAGCGCTTGACGCACCTCGCCTGCGAAGAAACAATACATCAACTTAAACAGCGTCAAATAAATTAGGTAGCAGAACTCGTTATCCAAACATGATAATACAAAAACCAAAGTAATATGAAGTGTTTTTGTATGTTCATCGACCGCAGTTATATCAATTGCTTGAAATATCAGTTGAAAAAATCATTTTTATATTTGTAAACTGCACAGAGCTAACGGGTATCGATATCTAAACACGATAAAACAAAATAAAACATATTTTCTCAACTCATACTTCAAGTAACAAAACTACAAGGGGTCGTTAAAAAAATAAACTTTTTTTTTTTTGGATTTTGCTTTTTTCTATTTAGATATCGATAGTCGATCACTTCTACACAGTTTCGCTAGCTAGTTTATTCTGTTATTTGATTCTGTATAATTAACTTATATCTTGAGTAGCTACCGACTAGAATTCAATTGGTACTAGCTACTGGGATAAAGGGTCTGATGTAAAAGGTGGTAGTCTTTATTAGTGCAGTGGGTAGTAAGGAGGTTCTTTATTCTGAATCCCAAATCACACTTTAACCACAGATTAATACAAATGGTTCACTCCACAAAATCATCCAAATAAAAAGCGACTCTTGATACTACACAATAAAGTGCAATTCAGGTCGCATAGCGCTAATTACCTACAGTTATATTCACCTAAAAGTTGCCTCTCTATCGCTTAACTCTTAGATCTTCTGACTACATTAGCCGCCGCGTACTTGTAGCTTGTAGTGGTTCAGGCTGTGCATTGCCTCAGTGAGCGAATTAAGATTTTATTTAGTAGATTCTAGGTTACATTTATTTATAGTATTATTTTTTTGTATCTACAAGATTATCTTAATAAAATAATAGAGACACATTAACATACTGAAATTATTTCACAAACTGATGAACTACTAAGCTAATATGCGTTCATTGGTTTGTTTCAGCTGTATGAACAGTTTGTATTCGACAATGAATGTTGCCATCTGAGTAAAGAGAGTTGATAAACATACAGGTGGATTTTTGAGACAGAGCTGTAAGGGTAGGTAACTTAACCGTTGTAGTTACAGAAAAATGGTCTTATTCATTCTGATTTTGAAGAAATAGTACAGTAAACAAGAAAATTTTCACAAAACAAAAAAATTGATGCCAACCGATCCTGTTTCTTTTAAGGATCAAAAATTTATATCAGACCAACTGAGGTTTGAGTACTAGAAAATTTAGAAATAAATCTTTCCCCATACATTTCATAGGAAATGAGACTCCCAACTTACTTTTTTATGATGGATAGAATGGCCGGTACAATGAAGACTAGCCGAAAATGAATTAAAATATGAATTTAAATTAATACAAGGCCCCATTAAAATAGATGGACAAATTTCAACACAGCGTTCAGTACGTTTAACCAAAGATATCCAAGCAAAAGAAACACTGATTAAAGTGATTTTATTTTGACCTAAAATAATAAATGGCATTGGGTAACCAACATTTTAAGTGTATTTTCGTTAGCTGATTTACTTTTCTTGTAAGTATCTAATGCGTTATTTTTTACCATTATCCTTATTTTGGTGGTCTGAATGATTTATAAAAGTTTGTCCATCTATTTTAATGGGACCTTATATAGCATTCTACTGGTGAAAGAATTTTTAAAATCGGTCCAGTAGTTTTTGAGTTTATTCATTACAAACAAACATACAAAAAGTCAAATTAGTTTAGATAGAAAAGAATTTAGACAGTTTGTTGCTTGTGATTTGTAATTCTGAGAAAAATGTCTTCAAATAATTAATAAATAATAATAAATAAAGATTTATTGTTCAATTGAGACTAGATTACATGACAAAGTAATACACTAAAAAGCACAAGCATAGTTACTTAATCTAGTTAGTGGGTGCCGTAATGCTCTCCTAGATACATTACAAAATAACCTGTGTTTAGGAGAAAAAACACAGGCACACATAATTTAGAACGTTTAGAGTTAAGTATGGGGAAATTTTCGCGATTTCTGACTTTTGTAGGTGCTAATCTCTAGCCATGAGATTCATAGCCTTACATAAAGGGATGGACAGCATTGTCCTCTTGTCACAGAAACAAGTTCATACAATAACCCTCCTTTTTGGCTTCGCCGCAGTCGCGTAAAAAAGATAAGTTAATACGAATATCTAATAAGGAAGAATAAAAAGCGTGATACATAATTAGCATGTTAGCAGATATCGTAAAAACCGCTGATAACCTCATTTCAAAAATATCCTACACCAATTTGAAACTACATACATAAACTCACGTCTTCTTCCAATGGGGGTAGGCAGAAACTACGCCACCTGCTACGATCCTTACATACTCCTTTTGCCTAGTTTACATTCATACATCTGGGGCCGTATTATGACGTATTAATGCCACCATTATTCCAGTGTGAGTGAGAGACGGAGCTATACAAGGCCGCTAGCACTATCCTTTTTTCGCAGTGGAATAATGATGGCATTAATACTTCATAATAAAGCCCCTGGTCATACACGCAAGCCGGTTGCGAGTACTACGCACCTGTCCTTTCTGAAGAACATCACCAATAAGGTCAGTATATGTCCTCCTAGGGCGTCTCCTCTCGGCGTTTCCAGTAACATCAATCAATTTGAAACTAAAACTCGTTTTAATAATAAACAGTTAAGACATACCTTTACACCCTTTACATCGCATCATTCTTGTATGTTTACTGATAGCAATGGTACACATTTTTATATCACTTGATTACTTATAGTTTATTATTATCAAACACACACTGCTTAGTCAATGGCGTCTTAACTCTTAACTGACATAGTTTTGTTAATATTTATATCAAAATAACCTTGAGTTTTAAATACTACAGCGATATCTTAAGTGACCGTTACTGTAGCGAATTTAGTTTTTTTTTAACATAATTAGTGTAATGTCGCAATAGCTGGGGGAATTAGGAAATAAAAACGTCAAAGTGCTTTTTTCAAATATTTCAAGAATATCCTACACCAATGCTATCCTATAACTGCCTCTCGGATAAAGTACCGTTAGCGGCATAATAGTGTCGCTGCCTCGGCTTGGCTATAGTGCCGTAAGAATTGCATTGTCATTGTCACTATCACTGTCTCTTGTTATTTTGTTTGATTGTTGAGGTTAGTTCGATGTAAAACACCACATTCCCAAAACATTACATTTTCTTGTGCCTAAACGGACCCTGGCTTTGCCAGCCTGGGTTGTGTGGTTACAGTTCTAACCTAACCTACCTTTCAGCCATTTTCATTTGCTAAGTCAAGCGGTGATGGCTACACTTAAGTTTAGCCGGCTATAGACAAAATAAATTAACATTAGCCTTTCCTCAAAAACAAAATAACAAGTGACAATGGCAATCCAATGCTCAACAGTCAAACAAAATAACAAGTGACAATGCAATGCTTACGGCACTTTAGCCGGGCCGAGGCAGCGCTACTAATATGCCACAAATAGCGCCACTTTATACGCTTCCTATTTTTTTTGCCTACTTTTCTTTTTTTCGTTTCAGTTTTGAGAGTCGACTAAGTAATTAATGTTATTTTAATGGGTAGAAGTAGTAGTGTGAACATGTAGTAGAGAGATAAGAGGTTTTATTTTTATTTAAGAATGAAACATTGACAGTATTCTGCTGTGACGTGGGTGACCCGGAATAAATATCTGACATATTTTTACGATACGGGGGACAAAGACGTGTGCGTCATCTTTGCATTGTTTTGGTCTTCAAAACAGTGTGTTAGTTGTGTTGGGAGACAGGGACAGCGCATTGAAACACGGCGCCATGATTCTTCTACTTCGTTCATATCATTTTATCATGCAGGCACATTCACATGCATTATTATCATATTGGTTAATTGAACAATCATTCAAAGTAATTTGCTAATACCTACATGTTTTCAAATTTACTTATAAAAAACATTATCCTCCTTATGGGGAAGTCGGGTAAAAAAGACAGACTTGACAGAAAATCACATCCGAGAACCGATACAGCCACGAGCGTCGATATGGTCATATTTAATAATATTCAGGTAAAAACCGGAAAACCGATACAATAATAAATAAACAAGATCATTTAGGAAGGTACTCACAATCATATTTCGGTAATATCCTAAGTTCAGTGTACATTTGTTCCTTCATTTCGAACTAACACAATATCACACAAGTTTTTTTTTTTTAACTGCAAAGTACGTGTAACTTCGATGCCATTTCACCACAACTAACTTAGCGAGTTTATTGCAAATCGTTGCGTAAATACCACGTGTTGTTAAGGTATCTCGAAGGTAAACAAGTTAAAGTTGAAAAAATATGTTAATTAATTCATGTAGTAAATGACTTTAAACTCAAAGTTCGTTGACTGTTCAAGGTGATGTCGACTTTATTTACGAGCAGTTAAGGTGTGTTTTGTATTGTGTCGAGTTAGGAGTAATGACTTTTCGTTTATTAAAAGAAAACAGCGTGTGCCCACACAATTTGTTTTTTTTTTAAAGCACGCAAAGTTTTTGTATCAATGCATTTTATTCATCGAGGCTCTTTTATTTTCTTTTAAAAGTTATTTTACTGATTTTCCTTAGTTATATCACGTGGGTACGTTTTCAATGCGTTCAAGGAGTTGTTGGGGCTGCCGTCGAGGCACCGCCGCCAGTGGCGCGTCGGCACCGACAGCCCCCGGGCTGTTGTTGCGGATAGCCGACATGCATCATGTCCAGCACTGGATTAAAACTCGCTTTACGAAATAAGTAACTATAATGTAATAGGGGGCGAGCCTATTGCCATCAATCGCCCCCCTATTACATGGGACTTAAACATAACTAGCGAAATGTGGGTCAGCTATAGGTACACTTCCGCCTAACCCTTCAGGGAAATACAGGCGTGATGTTAAACTAATAACACTAGTTTAATAAGATTTACTGTGTATGTCGTGGCCAGATCTTAGAATTGATCATTTCATGAAATGGCCAGCTAACATTGGCCATATCAATAATGTAGGGTATCCATGGTGTAAGGTGTAGTGAAAATAGTCAAGTAACTGCGACTAACTTAGAACTAACACTCGCCGGCTGCTGTCGCGGCGCCTCATCATATTTGGAAACCCAATAAAAGTCCATCGACTTGTTTTGCGTGGTCACCCTACTTTGTTTGATTTGTTGTATGCCGCCGCTATGATGCAAAACAAAAACAAAGCGACATCAACGCCTCTACCGGTGGATAATCTAACTATTTTACGATTTGATCACTAATGTTTGGCCACATCATGAAGTAGTCGTGCGTTTAACTGTTCATATCGTTAAACGTTGAGTATTCAATGATCTGGCCAGGCCACATCATAATGTGACCAGTGGACGATGTTCATTTAATGAAATTATCAATTTTAAGATCTGGCCATATACACTACGGCTTCTATGTATTTCAAAGTCTAAATTAAAAAGTTTTTATTAGATTTAAAACGATTTAATCACTTGCACCACACAAATATTCGTCCGATGCACTTTAAATCCGAAGCGCAGAAAGCTTGGCGCTAAATTTCTCATTAGGCTTAAAAAGACTATTGAGAAATATGATTCACAACTCGATCAGTCCTTCATTTCGGTCGAGTAAACCTCTATTATCTGATAAGAAAATACTGCCGTCATTTCAAACGCTAAATAGCTTACAAAATGAAAGCCGACGCAGGTTTTTTGGGTTCCGTACCAGACGGGTGTCAAAACTGCCAAACGGAACCCTATTACTAAGCCTCGGCTATCCGGCCGTCTGTCTGTCAGTAAGCTGTATCTCATGAACCGTAATAGGTAGACAGTTGAAACTTTCATAAATTGTGTATTTCTATTGCCGCTATAGCAATAAATAAAAATAAAATAAAGTAGAATTGAAAATTTTTTTTTTCCATATTCCATAAAAGTTTTTTTTTTTACAAAAAAAAAAACAAAATGCAATGTCTTAAATATTGTACGGTGTACCCTTTGTGTACGAGTCCGAATCGCATTTACCCGTTTTTATAGATATGCTCACATAGGATGCTTGTATTTAAGTTTATATTTCAAGTATGTTTAGGGTCAATATTTGACATCATATTTAATACTGAGTCTAAAGAAAAGGGAGCATTGTTTGAATTTCATAACGATCTCTTTGTACGTTATAAAACGCGTGCTAGATTAAAGATATGTCGTCATCGGAGCTGCGGATGTTCAATCACTTATAATTAACGACAATCATCAAATATATCAATCATCTCATTAAAAAAGGATATATTACAGAGGAAGTTTTTTTGGGACAATTTGTTAAAGCAATATTAAAGAGTTATTGATGAACTACATCAAAGATATTGTTCCTTGTACAAGTTAACAATGAGTTCATAATGAATTAAGCCAATTGGCTCAATTAGTATTCTACCCAAAACAATTATTTATTTCTGTATAATATAATTGGCAGAGAAATCGCTATGCAAAGGTTAAGGACTTATAACAAGTAGCTGCGCCCGCGGTTTCCCCTGAATAAGTCTCGATCCCGTGGGAATATCGAGATAAAAAGTATCCTATGCCCTAACCCAGATCATGGTCTACCAATGTGCCAAATTTCATTCAAATCCGTTCATCCGTTTTTGCGTGATTGAGTAACAAACATCCAAACATAAAAACTTTCACATTTATAATATAAGTAGGATAGTGTAAATTTAATGATTTTGTTCTGTAATGCGGACGGTACCAGGAAAAAGAAGCACAACTAAAAATACAATCAAACACACACAAAATATTCTCTTGAGGAAGATTTACTTGATTAGGGGAAATCCTTGGATAAGGAAAAACTGCAAAATATTAGTAGACTGCATAAATAATAGCATGATTATGCAGGTAGTGGATCCTAGACCTAGATTTATTATATTGTTGCTATGGTTTTTTTGAAATGGGTTTTTATGATAATGTATATTATCACGATGTAATGGGAAGATGTAGTAACGTGTTTTTTTTGTTTGGGGACCTGTATAGATGTTTGTTTTAATTTTTACTGTCATTAAGTAAATTCAATCTATTTAAAATAAAATCCAGAATCTACTGACTGGGAGAAGATACTGGCTCTTGTAACACTGGTGTCACTTTGTTTGGACCTTTTTAGGGTGCCTAAGCCTCCCCTGTCCTTCCGTCCCGTCATGAACCGTAATACGTAGACAGTTGAAATATTCAGGTTTTGTATTTCTATTGCCGCTATAACAGTAAATAATAAAGATTAAATAAAGTTGGTTCCGGATTGTTAAATTTGGGACCCCATTCAAGAAACGTATTTTTTTCGGCGTTTTTTTGCTTGATCTTAATACGGTACGGAACCCTTCGTCGCCCTACTTGGCCGGTTTTTGCTAAAAAAGTTTTTTTTTCTATAGGTGTGCAGATTCGACCGTGTTGCACGTTGCTAGGATACAAACTATTCTATTCTTGTCACTGTCGTCTATTCGAGTGCTAAACCTAATGACGGTTTCGGCGCTAAGGCGTAAAGGGACAACTTGGCGTCTTTTGTTGTTCCATAACATTTATTTATTTACTAACTCATCATCACTATCATTACAGGAATTTCCTAATTCAATAGTGTGGCCATAATTACAGTTAACATAAGTAAGTATAATCGTAGCCTGGTAACAACCTGAAAGTTTTTATATTATGGTTCAAACATACCTGGCCTGTTCCAGTTGACGCATTCCAAAAACTTCGTTAGCGCCCTGCGATGCGACGATAAGTAGAATCTGAAAACCAAAAGTGATTTTAATATTTTTGTAACTCTAAGTGCAAGTCCGAAAGGGATACCGTGGCCCCTGGCCACGTACAAGCAACTGAAGGAACACGGGTGGGTTTAAGTCAGTAAGAGTCTGACACGCCCTCCCGCTCCGCTCCCGCGAAGAAATTCTATAATTTCACATCCAACAAAAAAAAAAAAACGGGCTAGAGCCCAGGGTCAAAGCTTTCTTAAACAGCCTTAAAAGCAAAAGTCATTTATGCAAACTAGGCTGAGAACTTTAAGTAGTTTTATTGTAATTAAGTAAGTTTTATTGTACTACAGTATCAAGTTAGTTTGTTTTGTTTTGTTGTGTTGTAAGTTGGTAGTTTTATAGTTTTATGTTGTAATTTTGGAAGTAACAATGAGGAAGTTATTTTTGTAGTTATCTGTGGAAGCTTGTTATTAGCAAATTAGATATAAATTATTGTTATAATTATAGTTATTAGACTGTAAGCTTTCCTAAAATAAAATAAATAGAATCAGCACTTTTTGAACGAAAAAAAAATCAAAATGACATAAGACAGTCCCCCATGCACGCGCGCCCTGCCCTGCTTCCTAGTGCTGGAGCTGGGAACAAGAAGTGGCGCGACAAACTGTACAGCAGAACAGCCGTCTGTTCAGTTAAAATATCTCGATTCTATACAATAGTATGCAAAATATGGAAAGGATAAACTGGCGAGGTTCATTATTATTCCGAAATGTATACTTTAAATTGAATTATTATGCTGGCTAAAGCACCAATCATCTGATAAAATATTTTGGATACCACAACATATCAATTACATTACAACTCGGAACTTACTTTTGGGTCATAGACATGTTCGTAAGTAAGTAAGTGGTAAGTAGTGATGGGGAACTATACTGTACTGATGACGTCTGGCTACTTTCAGCTACGACCTACTTGCATCAATATGGCACTTTCTATTTACCTGAACTTCCACAGTAAGTCCTGGTCCGTGGCAGTGAGTGGTCGCGCAGGCGGCGCGGCAACGAGCGCAGACAGCTGGTCTCGCTCGGCCGCCGTCGGTTTCGCGTCGCGACCGGAAACACCCGAGCGGAGGGAGCGAGCGAGACGGTGTTGTTTGCTTTCTACTAGGTTTTCCTGTTCAAAGATAAGATACAAATTATTAGGTTATTTTTTTGTATGTAACGGTCGATGGGTGAAATTCGGAGAAATGCTATGCATTAGAAGTAATGTAGCAATCGTGTGATAAATAATGTAGGGAGGGCGCAACCACTGCAACTCCTGAAAGCCAGTGACTGACTACCCACAGCAGCGACCTATTAGAAAAACATGTCGAAAGAATAAAGCAAAGCCAGTGCCGGTGATATGATTAATCCACAATGAAATTCATCAGACAGAAAATTAAATTAAAAGAGTAGAAAGTGTAGGAGTGTTTTCGCAAAAATTAATAATCTTTCTGGCATTAGTTTATAACTTTACTCCACGAAGCAAATTACTTCGTGCTTTACTCAAATACTCACATGCATGTTTCGAATATGTCAGACGAGATTCTTTTTTAGAAATTATCCAAATTTAGGTAGGCATTTGAAAATGTTATTGTTACAACTTTCGAAAATCATTCAGACGGGAACTGACATATATATACAAAAACGTGTGAAACTCGTAAAAAAAAATGCAGCGATACCGGTTAAAAAACATAACATATATATTATTTAGTATTAACATTAATAGAAAATATAGTAGTCAACTAACTGTATGTGGAGGTAGGTTGATCAAAACCCGATGTTGTCAATCAACTTCTAGTCTCAATATAATGTAGCTGTATTTTATAAATTAACGCATTTTATTAACACAATTATTTTTAGGGTTACGTACCTAAAATGTAAAAACGGTACCCTTATAAAATCACTTCGTTGTCAGTCTATCTGTGTCTGTCTGTCAGTCTGTCAAGACCCTTTTTCTCGGGAACGCGTGGAGGTATCAAGTTGAAATAAATATCAAATACGTAGGTCTACGTATCCTTGGAGCTCTAAAAAAATAAAGTTTCTAAGTCAACGCAGTTACTAACGTAGTTTATAATTGTTACTAACAACAATATGAATAATTTGTGATCGAAATAAATAAATAATAATAATAAGAAATTAAAAAAATTACGGCCAACTTATTTTTATACTCGCAAAAAAATCAAAACCTATAGGGTACTAACTGTTGACCTAGAATCATGAAATTTGGCAAGAAGCCAGGTCTCACAGCACAAGTAAAGGAAAAAGTCCGAAAATCGTTAATTTGAAGTAATATCACATTTTTTTTAAATGCGGTTACAAATTTACATTTGCAGATAAATAATTACTTAACCATGACGTATATCGATGTATGGGAGAACATGTTATTCAACTAAAATGGTAAGTTTGTTTTTGGGATAAATGCATCCCAAGTACACAACCCTTTATTGTGCGTGGTCCGACACGCACTTGGCTGGTTTTTTCAATTGATTTTCCTGGTCAGCGACGGTTATGGATATCTGCAAATCAGTGACATCGCGGGTGTGTTATCCCAGGACAAAAATGAAATGTCTTAAGTGCTTGTGCCATCCTCTTCAAGCAACGGTGCTTGGTAGTAGGAATCTGTATGTCAGTAGTATTTTCCGGAACGAACTCCTGCACAAAGACCTCTAAAACCTTACCACCAGCCTTCAAGTTATCCGAAGGCTTTCGCTGTGTAGACAAGGTTGACTGTGTATTGATTCACATACCTGTAAGATCTCGTAATCAGGCACGGTGACGATCTCTGCTTGAGCTCTGAACTGGTACATCTCATCGCCGTCTTGTTCGTAGTAGACTACGGCGTGCTGCAACAATATTAAAGTTTTAAAACCCCTTCCAAAAATTATGCGACGATAAAGTTGAATATCAGACGTTTCTTTCGAAGTGAAACGTCAGAATACAAAATTAATTCAAAGTGAAAAATGAAATCAATTCATTAGTCCCGAGAAACCGATCCAACAATGTTGCATTTCGGCGCTCGAAATCTTTCGCTCGTCTACAGAATGATCGAAAAATGAAATGAAACAGAAATGAACCGTTCACTCGAGGGAAGCGTCTGACATCGGCGTAAAGTCAATCGTCTTCTTCAATGTCCCACTCACCGCACAGACTTCATTCACTCTTCCTTTTTCATTCAGTCTATCTCTCTGTGGAATGCGCTCCCTCAGGAAATCAGAATGGCGACCAACCGATTATCTTTTAGAATTAAAGTTCGCGAGCATATTCGCAAGAAGCTGGCAGTATCATCACAACGGTAATGTTTTCCCATTGTTTGTTTTATTTGTGCTTATATTTATATATAATTAGGTGTATTTATAGTTTTAAATAGGTATATATGTATATCTTTATATTTAAATGTAAAAAATCTTCTTTTCTCGCTATTGCACCTACCACTGTTTGTCTCTGCATCACCCGAAGGTTGACTGGTAGAAAATGCCTATGGCATTAAGTCCGCCTCTGTACATTTGTGTGCTTGAAGTATTAAATAAATAAATAAATAAATAAAGTAAGATTTACTAAGACCCGAGTTTCACTCAGCAAAAATATTAGTAAAGTGGAACCAGTTGGTTGCGGGAAAGTCCGAAAGGGATACCGTGGCCCCTGGCAACGTACAGGCAACGGAAGGAACACGGGTGGGTTTTAGTCGGTAAGAGTCTGACACGCCCTCCCGCTCCACCCAGAGCGGGAGAAGTTATTTGATAATTTCTCATAAAAAAAAAAAAAGCTGGAACCAGTTACTCTTTCCATCGGTGAAGCAGAAGTAAGAGGATACTTTTGAAAACTACTTATGATTCATGAAAGATTTGTGTAACAAGAAGTGACTTAACCCTAGTAAAAAAATTAAAATAAAATATTGGGCGACCCGGGATGGCCCGGTGAACTGATACTTTTTGAAGACTTATCACAAAATAAAATACATGAGTTTTCAGAAAGAAAAGAAAGAAAAATTGTTTATTCTGCACAAACAAAACGCACATTCAACAAAATGACATAAATTACACACATACAAAGTAGCCAAAAGCCTCGTATTCCAGCGGTAGAAGTTTGACAATTTCATCTATGGCTTGATGTAAATCTACATTGCTTAATCTATGTGATTTCGTAGAGTATAAAAGTTATGTGGTTACGACACTGGCAAATGACAACAAACAAACAATCGTAACAAAAACAAAATGCCACAACATTTCCAACAATTTTTAAAACTGTCCTTCACGAATTATATTTCTTAAAACCTTGTTTTTACGACACACGTTCTGTTTTTGCGTCTACTAACCTCCGACTAAGAAATATTTCGAACATTGACAGATAATATGATAATATTTTTATTTTTAGTAGAATTTTCAAAAGGTTTATTGCCCACAGAGTACGTCATAGAGGCATGGAGGATTCTTAATGTTGAATTAAACATTGGTCACCAATCTAGCTAAGCAAGGCTGCTTAAAGTTTACACTACAGTTGATCATAAAAAATAAAAAATATTTTTGGGTAGTTTGTTCGAATAAAATGATTACTGAACGGTGAACATGGTATTCCGTGAAATAAAAAGTAAAATAAGTTAAAACCTAAATAAATACCAAATACAATGTGCTTCAGGGTGCATTAAAAGACCCTCTGATAGAGTAATTTAAATGTACGTCCGCGTCCCCGGCAGTCTGCTACGCCAGGACGCTGCCACCTTGCTAACAGGTTGAAATTTTTACCACACCATAACTATTCTCATATACTTCAGGCCGATTTGTGAGAAGGAGCGAATGGGAAGATGCTCCCCATACCTACATTTAATCACAAAATCCATGTTTTACTTACAGTAATCCCATCGATCTGCACCGTAGGAAACTCCACCATCAAGTACATGTAGTCCGAACTGCGCTTTTCTTTCTCGTTGATCATCTCAATCTCCCTGAAAGTCAGCCTGTCCAGCCAGTCCACCTGACAAACGAAATAACACTTTATTACAAAACGATAAAGTATATTATTGAAGAGGTAAATAGTTCAGTCTTATGACTTTGTGAGTGATCAAGTTGTTTATTGTACACACAAAAAAAGAGAACTTATTTAGAAGAATAAGTCTGTTGTAGGTCTAAATATCTATGCATGACGTAGATAGCTATAGTTGAACATAGATCTTTTGGCACGTGGCGAAAATCGGAACTAACCCTGCGATCTTGTTTCTTCAATACATTATGAGTCCATAATACCTTAGCTCAAATTCAAGCCTTATCTCACTCGCACGATACTGCTCGTGGACTGAGCCGCGCGGCGGGGAGGCTCCAAAGCGCCAATAGTTTAAGTAATTTCTTTTTGCGGCGAAAAAATGGTAATAAAAAAAAATAAAAAATAGTATCTGCTTTATAGTTAGTTCAGTTAATATGCAAAGTTTCATGATCTAATTCAATGATCCAGAGGTTTATTGTTCGGTTGGAGGTAACTTTGGAAAACATTCTATCGAGAAAACTTTATGGAATCATGTTTTCGTCAAACAGTATTTAACATTAATCCTCAACTTTAGCATATATTTATTTCAAAATTAATGTATTATACTCTTAATTCACAAAAGCGACATTCGAGCGCCAAAAGATCTTTGTAGCATTGCAACGTAAGCTGTAAATAAGTCTTTTACTTGTGGTTGTAGCGCCGATGTGTCTTACTTGACTCTATAAAGAAACGCGTGGAAGCGAATTAGTGTCAAGGCCTGACACCTGATTGTGAGAATCAGGTGTCAGGTGGTCAGACAATTACCATATAGACACAAATAATAAGTGATGACTGTAAGGTGGCGTCTTACCTGGCAATCCTAGAATATTAGAACTTTGAATCGAGCAACTCTGACAATAGATAACCATAAGAATTATCGCAGGAAAGTATGTACCTAAAAACCTAAATTATGCTGAGCTGACAGGTCCGGGGTTCGATTCCCAGATCGGGCAGTGTTATTGGGTTTTCATATCAGGAATTTCTCAGTAGCAGAGAAGAAATTAGAGAAGTTTTCTTATTTGATGACATATTTTGTTTACATTAATTAAAGCATTAGGTATGCATGAAAACATTTTATATTCACGCGCCAATACAAAATAGTAGTAGTAATATTCGGGTGTGAAGTTCTAAATAATAAAATGTGAACTGTTCTATTTACTTGTACCTAATAATTAAGTCGCTCCCCTCAATTTTAACTTATCTCGAGCGCATCGATAAACTTTTAGGTACAAATGTTGACCTATCAATGTAGAGAAAGCAGTTTGTTTGAAAACATCAACAAGAATATTATGATGCAGTAATGAGTCAGTTAAAGAGGATATATTTTATTGAAAGGACCGCGGTAGCGAAATTGTTAGTGGAGGAAGCAGAAACCTGGCTTCTTCCGATCCCAAGACATTATCGCAGGGCTAACCTACAACCCAAACCTAACCTAACACAACACGATGTACACTCACACTATTACACACACACACACACGCACACACAAAAACTCACTCGCATACATCACGTAAGTGCGCTCCTTCTTTTTGTAGTTTTTTATTTTCTTTTTACTTTATTTTTCTGCTTATTCTAGTTTCATTTTTTTTGTTTTTGTGTTCAATTGCATACCTGTTATCATGATCAGTGGTAGAGCGGAGTTCACCTAACACAAGCATCTTCTTGCTTAATAGGTGTTCTCCAACTCATGTGTGTTTTTCGTACAATGTAATTGCAATAAACATTTTTATTTTATTATTTTAGTTTTCGAGAAAATTTCATTGCTTGACACGACTTGGAGCTGCACTTTTAAGATTCCGTAACCCTGAAATAACAGTGGATTTTACCGAGTTGGGGCCGACGCAGACACCGCGTAGCACGGTAAAGCGCAGCTTTCTCTGCCAAACAAATAACGACACTGCTTCTCTTAAAATAAAGTCGAAGATAAATAACCTTAACCGCGTATATTTGTCTGATTTGATGCTATTTCGGATTAAAAGAAGTTTGTTTATTTTGAACTTTATTTAAACTAACGCATTATTTGTTTGTGGCCTTCCAAGATGGACCGATGACCTTGTGAAGGCTGGATGCGAGAAGCACAGAACCGGTCGAAGTGGCGGTGCATGGGGGAGGCCTATGTCCAGCAGTGGACGTCTTTCGGCCTATATGATGACGATGATTATTTGTTTGCCAGTAAGAACCGCTTCTGCGTTTTTAGTTATGACTCCGAGTGGGAATTCTAAGTTCTAAGTAAATATCTTTCATCGGACTTTAGTACAGCTAGTTTACTGTTTATATATTACGATCTTATAGCATACATAGGTACCTATGCATCTTGCATGCCAACGAAGTCGCAGGGGGTCATAAGTAAGAGATAACTATATCTTGCTCCCTTTTACGTCATATAACTCACTTAGTCACTGTTATAACATTCTGCCATTTGCAGCATTTTGCGTATCTACTGCAGCAATGCTGAAACGTTATAGAAGTATTTCGTCGAGTTTTTTTAGCTTAGTAAGAAGGACCTTTGAGCGTCAAATGATTATTTGATTTTTAAGATCAAGTTTTATTTTTATGACCTAAGATATCAAATAACATCTACATATCGTGCCTGATCTTAAAGATCTGCAGAACAGATAAGCGCGCCTTGTGGGTGCCAGTTAATATGCGTACCATCGGAGAACTTCATATCTATACACCGTAAGGACTATTTCTGCTTGCAGCGCTCGGCGGCTATAGAACCAGGGGCGGTAACAGATGTGGTCATAGTGTTCACGGGATTTTGTTTTCAAACTGCTTAGATATGAAGTTCTTCGATAGTACCTATCGCTGATTAAGTTTTTTTTCATAAATATTTAAATTATCTTCTAAAAATATAAGTATTGCAAACGACATGATGCAACTGACAAATTGATTGTATTGAAAACTACTTTGTGGACACTGAATGTCTAAGAAGTAGTTTCGACGAGTTAAAGGACATAAATATACCTACCTACATATAAAAGATAATCTTGTGAAAACGTATGTAATTGCGAGATGAGCCTATGGATGTTTTTCCGTGCCTTTATGTGATCTGTAGCAGATTAAAGTAAAAGATAGAATATGATAAGTGATTAGCTGCTGTGATCACGAAGGCCGTTCAAAAGTGCCCTTTATGTGCCAATTTGAAATAAATGATTTGACATTGAATTTGTCGTGTCGCGATTCTATTGCATCGACACATTCGTTCAAAGTAGAGCAACACACCCCTTACTTTCGTCGTCTAGGTAACCAGACCAGAGTGCAGCCCTTTCTCAAAAGTTTCCTAGGTGTATCGGTGTTAAGCAAAAGGATATAGGCAAATGCTGCTTAGGGTATCAAATACGTTAGGTGTGAAACTGTATACAAATAGTCGGCTGAATATTCATTGTTATTTACTACCCACACTGGCGGCGAATATCGGCCTTTATTGGTTCTGTGTGTAAGTACCTATGTGAGGTCATATTACAGTCTAACCAAGCAGCAAATTTTATTATAAAAGCGACCAAAATATAAATCTTTTAACAGTACCTTTGGAATATGGCCATTCCGATGTTTCTTGGCCAGTTTAGCCAGCCTCTGCATCTGTTCCTTGCCCCTGTCAGGAGCTTTGCCCGGCGTCTGCTCGCTGCCCTCCACGCCCGGCCAGACTCGAAGGTCGAACATTCCCTTTTTGAATTCGAAAAACTTTTTTAATCGTTCTATTATGTTGAGGTAACATTCTTTGCATAGTTGCAGGGTGCTGTGGGACTTGCCCATTTTATTTTAGAAGACTTTATTTTTTTTTGTTAAAATCGGTATTATTAAAGAGAATGAAATCATGGAATCGCACTTTTTATACAAGTGAATTTAGGATTTTATTTTGATTCTTAGAAGTTAAAGAAAAATACGAACAAAACACAAGAAAAAAAAAACTGCTCTTTTTATCATCACAATCAATTTTTTGTACTTAAAATATTAGAGGGCCATTTTGATATAATTTTAGTTTTTTTGTGAAATTTTAATTAAGTAAGTGAATATTTTTAGAGAGCCATTTTTTATAACGCGCGTCCCTCCGGTTCTACGGAGCAAGCACACTGAGTCGCCTGTGGCATTTTCCAGCCAATCGATGTTTGTGACAATGTACCTTTATATCAGGTCATAAATATAAATAAATATCCTATTACATATTCTTGAGATAACGTTTAAAAAAAACAACTCTATATGGTAAGCTTGGCGCCAATTTGACTTCTGCATTCTTGCAATAGGTAATAATATTGTTTGAATAAGTGAAAACAATAAAGTATAAATATTGACATCTAAAAGTTGTAGACCAAATAAAAATATGTTTTGTTTGTTATGATGTTTTTAGATTAAAAACAGATTTATACTTTTAACAAATCAAGTTGGATACCTTCTCTCTTTTTACTACATAAAAAAAAGATAGTTATTTTTTATCATGAAAATTACTGGACAAGGAACAAGGTATAGTCAACCTCGTAATCGTTTTACTGGTAGGTTATACCATATAGGTGTCAATTTCACCAAAGAACAAAAATCAGCACATCTAAATTGCGTTAAATCAAGAGTTGTCAGTGTCAAAATTCCACAGCAATTCTGACACTGACAGCTCTTGAACGTGGTTTAGTTGCACTGAGCGCGTTCAATTGAATTGCTGAAATTCGTCGTTCATAAACTCCTATAGCTCGTCCACTCTGAAATGACGCGCCCCACTACACCATTACCCATAGAAATCTGCATTACCGTGTATGTAAATGCGGTAGTGGGGCGTGTCATTTCAGAATGGACAAGCTATACTATGGTGTTTTACAATTTAGCACACAGGAAATCAGCGGTAAACGTCATAGGCGTGTCAAGTTAATCCGGCTAAGTTGCCCATAACTCAATGTTAGCAATGTTAGTCGGTTAATTATATTCAAAGGCGTAAACACATATTTATTATGTAACTTGCCATCTTGCAATATTCATGTTAGTAGGTTTCGATACTGGTTCGAAATTAGAGTTCACGTTTTAAATCATAGGCGTACAGTACAACTATTTTCTTAATGTCCCTCGGCAAACTTCGTGGTTCGTCAGTCGTTGGATTTCTATTGCACTTGGTGCAGACCGGACGCTCTCAATCGAGTTTGAACTATATAGAGTTGTTAATACTCTTTTAACTTAATGTAATTTATTTAAAAAATGGGAGAAAAACTGCTAGACTGACGAAACACGAAGTTTGCCGAGGGACATTAAGAAAATAGTTGTACTGTACTTTGCGATCAGAGTAAAATTGCAATTCAAATAAAATTCAGCAGTACTTGTGTCACATTGCAAAAGTACCTACTATTGACATGTAGTAACCTATATGTCAGAGTTGGATACACCCCTACCTCACTAGACTTGATTGTTTTAATAATCCTAACTAATATTATAAATGCGAAACTGAGTTTCTTTGTTTTTTATTTGTTTGTTACGCTTTCACGCTAAAACGGCTGAACGGATTTGGATGAAATTTGGTATGTACTATCGAAGAACTTCATATCTAAGCAGTTTGAAAACAAAATCTCGTTAACACGATGACCACATCCGTTACCACCCCGGTTCTATAGCGGCCGAGCGCTGCAAGCAGAAATAGTCCTTACGGTGTATAGATGTGAACTTTTTCGATGGTACATGGGTAGACCATGACCTGAAGAAGGACGTTTTATATAACTAAGATGGAGCAAGCCTATTTAGCTAGTTGCTATAAACAATTAAGTACTTTTTTTATTGCACGTTTTTGTAGGTCATTATGATGTCATTTTATTGATCGTAGGCGGGAATATGACAGAATATGGTTAATAAATTATTTAAAACCGGTCGTATGCGTGTCGGGCATAAGTTAATTAATTTTGCAGCTATATATAGAATATTGGTTGAATTTCGGCAGTAACTTGTTCACTCACCAATAAGTTTGTGTGTACTCTTTAAAGACTATTTTTGGTGGGTAAAACTAGTCTGTTTGTTGTGAAAGGGATTGATTGACGCTCAAAATCCATACTAATATAATAAATTCGAAAGTAACTCTGTCTGTCTGTATGTAACCTTTTCACGGCTAAACTACTGAACGGATTTCGATAAAATTTGGCGAGGAGATATATGGCATTCTGGAGCAGGACATAGGGTACTTTTTGTCTCAAAAATAATCCTAAAGGTGGTGATATAGGGGATGAAAGTTTTTATAGGAAAACCAGCTTAAGTTAGGGATATGAAAATTCCAAAGAATTACGCATTTCAGCGTTTTTTGTCAAATCACGCCCCAAAGGGGTAAGATTGGGGATGATTTTAAAATTCACATGTAATATTGATTTCTTTGTGTCTTCTTTTCAAGAGATCTAAGGGATTGAAAATATAGTCATAGTCCGTATTTTGAATTAACATTTAGTATTTATTTCATTAAAATCTGCCCACTCGGTCAAAAGTTATTACAATTTAAAGTCATAAACTAACCTTTCTAACATAGGTCGTAGGTAGGTTTCGTAGGTATTATATGTTCAATGGCGACACTAGAGTAAGTATTACAAATGAATGGTGATACTAATATTTAATTAGTATTTTAAGTAAGGCATTTAGAATCATATAAACCTGTATTATTTATTTTAAACAACCGGACAAGTGTGAGTAGGACTTGCGCCCTGAGGGTTCCGTCTTAAAGCTATGCTTGCTCGGTTGCCCGAATTTCCAAAACCGGATTGAAAGACAAACAATTTTTGATAGAGTAATGAAAATAATACAGACAAAATGTTACTTCGAGACACGGCCTATGAATTTTTGATCCCAGACTGAAGAACAAACTTAACTTTGTAGTTTATATGACCAATTTTCGGATTTTCCTCTTTACTTGACCTTGCTTCTCGCCAAACTTCATGCTGCTGGGCCAACAGGAAGTGCCAAATAGACTGGTTTATTTGCTAGTGTCAAAATATGGAGCATAAATGGCCGTATTTTTTTATTGCGTTGACTTGGAAGTTTGATCTTTGTTACAGCTCCAAGAGACCGTAGATTTAAGTTCTTGACAGCCAATGAAGTCAGCCTTTAAGGGTTGAAATTTTTCATTTTGAGGTAGGTACGGAACCCTAACACGGATTGGTTATTTGTCTGTTACCTTTTCGTGCCGTAACGGCTGAACGGATTTAGTTGAAAGGTATACGGATAGGCCATGACCTGAGTTAGGGCATAGGATATTCTGAATCCCGGTAGCAAGCACGTTCCTGTGCGATATTTTCCAACATACACGGGGGCGAAACCGCAGGCAAAATCTAGTTAATAATATATCTGAATCCCAATCTTGATCCCGATTTTTGTCGTTAACCAACCGAAGCCGAGTTTGACAATCTGAGTGTTTCGAGTGCGGTGGGTACTCGAAAAACTCAGATTAAGATACATGATTCATTTCGGGTGTTAATAAATAGTGTGATAATCCTAAAATGTAGTCTTTTGTAACATCTAAAAAGGCAGAGATTCAATTTATTATTGCCAGTAACAAAGGTATGGAAAAAAATTACCCTAGCTACAAACTTGCCATTCCTTGGAAAAGTAATAAATTCAAAATAATTTAATTTAGTTTTAATTAATTAATTTATTTATTTAACCATTTATGTACACACATTTATATAAACAGACAAGAAGAAAAGAACAGAAAAATACGTACAAAGGTGATGCTTATTTCTAAAGAAATCTCTTCCAGCATACCTACGATAGGACAGAGGGTAAAAAGAGATGTAGACACCGTGTGTAAGACAACGTTTTCAAGCAGCAGGTTCAAAAACACGAAGTATCTCCACCAGTGTGAGTGAATTTACTGAACATCAGGTAAGATAGTGGTCAAACGCGAGACTAAAGGAAGTGAAAAAAAAAACCGTTGAATGCATAACCTCTTCCTTTTTTAAGTCGGCTAAAAATATTTAAATTATTTCTTGGGTGTTAATTAAAATTGCACATGAATTGCAATTGCAGAATAACTTAGTAAGGCCTTAAAGACTGGGTTATCGTGCCCGTATCACCCGAGAAAGGTCTCGATATAAAAACAATAACATCACAAATATGTTTACAAATAACATTTATATAGTTAATAAGGAGTGTATGGCAGAGTTTTTTTAATTAATATAATGATAAACCTGAATTTGATACGAAAGTAACTCTGTCTGTGACCTTTTCACGCCTAAACCACTGAGCTGATCGTTATGAAAGAGATAGGTAGCTTGGGATCTGGAAGAGGACATAAGCTAATTTGCATCCTGGATTTTTATTAAGTCGCGGACAACGGCTAGTAAAAAATATGTTCTACTAACCTGTCTCAACATGCCATGTTTCCCAAACAGCGAGATAGTGGTCCCGCCGACGACCATGACCTTGCCGGGTCCAGCGCAGTCGTAGATCGTCATCGCGAGCGTGGCGTTGCGAGGTAGGTCGCTGAAGTACACCGGAAGGGTCACCCATTCGTTCCAACTGAGGAGTGGAGGAAAAGAAAAATAAGAGAAAATAGCTTAAAAAATAACTGGCTTAACTAAACAAATGTTCATTAGTATGTGAGAAATTGTCAGCAAAGAAAATTCTTTCCATTTTAATGCATATCCCAAACTGCATAGTAAATAGTTTAATAATATTCAGAGCATTGCATTTAGTCAGGCAGTTGCTCCATGTAAAATAATGTTATTCAGCTCATCCGGTAAAACTGGAAGCTGACCCCAAAATTGTTGGGAAAAGACTAGGCAGATTGATTGAGTCACGCATTTTCTACACAAAATAATACTGCTAATAAGTTGCAGTGATGGTTCTGACAAAAACATGATTTCTTATGAGTATGACATATAAGAAACTGCGAAATGGCAACATTTGTACAGGAAACATTAAAAGGTGTTGAACCATTCGGCCAGGAAATAGTAAATAGAATAATAACTATATCCTTTTCAGTCAGGTGATCTTTAGTGCTTGCAACATTGCTATAAATTATGTCTGTAATTAATAGTAATGTAGTGAGATGTAAGCACTGCCTTGAAAAATATATTGTTTCAGTAAGATGATATTTATGTGCCCATTCAATTTGTACTAATAATATTCTTATAATGTGTACTTGCTGTGCTAAGGTGTTCTATGTACCAGAAGCAACATGAGAAAATGTTTCAACATTTATAAGAAAAAAGTGTGTTGTCTTGTTCCTTTGTTGAAGTCAAGTTTTTGCAATCAAAAGATTTGATATAACAGGTACCTTATGGTTACAAGAATAACTGTGAAACTTACTTCCATCTATTACTAAAAGACTTGTAAGAAGTAGTGACCGGCAGCGCTAGCGGTTGTCCATCGCTCAGTATCTGACATGTCACATACAAGTCTGAGCAGCCTTCCTGGTAGAGCCCAGAGAACTTGAGCATGGGGTCTGAGAGCAGCTTGTCATATTCTGGTTTGGCACGCTTGCCTTCCAAGGTGCCACTGAAAAGAGAATAATGATTATTACTTTTGATTTTCTGCATAATATTTCTCTGTAGTATTTGTACTCAACAGCAACTCTATTGCCCAGTTACATGCAGGGTGTATTACATACACATATAATCAGTCTATAATGTTCCCAATGCTGGGCCTAGGCCTCCTCTCTGTGATAGGGATAATATTATACTCCAATAAATATCTTGTTTAATTCCTGACTAAACCAGGAGCTTTTTTTAAAAAAACTACTTGACAAAAAAATGCAGTTTTAATTTTTGTATAGAACACAGTTCTGAAGGTTTGTTTTTTACTTTTAGCAATTACTAATTTCCTTAAAGGAAGCTAATACACAGTTGTACTTTCTAAAGGCTTATGAAATATATTGATACAGTTTTTGGCACTTAAATCAACAGGAAAGTTATGAGAGGCTTTTGTCACTTCAACCAACATTTCTCTGCATATCAGATTACAGTTTAGTTTAAATCATTGTTAAATTGTTAATGTCATTATCGCATATAGGTACTTAATAAGTACATGTACCAGTAGGTCAGTAATATACGACAATACTTTAAAAAGTACACATACTCTGATAAGACTACTAACCTATTTAGTTTATCTTAAGATTCTATATTCAGAACTGAATACTGTGCTGTGCATTGAACCGTTTAGTATTTGAAAGTCCTGATCTAGCCATTTCGCAAGAAAACAATGGAAACACTTGTAATAAAATACGTAATTGGTAAATAGATATTGCAAAACATAATACACAATGGAATCTTACTTACATCTTTATCTCCACTTTGTGATCCAATGAGGAACTATACACGTAGTAGAATTTATCATCAATCTCGTTCATTTTGATATTAATAATGGTAAATCAAAGATTTAACAATAACACAGCTGTTTTAGCGTATTTGACTGTTTTGTTTTCTGACTTTTCATTTTTCAATGCATTTCAATGTTTTCTGTTTTTATTTTTACTAACGTCAATACATATGACGTTAAAAAATGGGTTGACACCAAGGTATTTCAGTAGTGTAGACTTGCGGCCAAAGACTACTATAGTATACTGCTTGCGGCTCTCCGGCTGTATGTTTCTGGACGTGTTTTTAAATGCTGGCAATACTGTTGGAGAATGTCACTCATTCTCTCTTGACTACTGTCAAATTCAGCTGTCAAGTACAGAGGTGTTGTGTTAGATTTGCTGAATCAATTTCTTATCAAATAAAAACCTCGTGTTATACGACAATTCCTGAAATAATTAGGAAACTAAATAGATCCTTGGAAGCTGCTGATAAATTCTCAGGCATGTAATTCTTTAAAAATACAGCCACACTAAAATACAGCCAAGTTCTACTTTGTTTACTTTGAATTCGTTTGACACTATTATTTTAATTTCAGACAGAAGATGACGAAGTTACTGGAGTGGATTTCAGTGCTCTCAGCATTCTTCGCCGTATGGTATTCTTTAATCGGAGGTTACGTGAAGCACCCATTGATTGAGAAAAACATGACTTTGGTACTTGTGTCTCCTATAGTCTTTGTGCTACTTTTTGGCTTATATGCGGTGACTGTGATACTGTACCGAGTCTTTACGTTCAACAACTGCGAAGAAGCAGCAAAGGAGCTACAGGAAGAAATAAAAGAGGCTAGACAAGACTTGCAAGATAGGGGACTTAAATGGTGAATTAATTCATTCCATTTTAATAATATCTAGGTTGTATAGATGTTTTTAAGTGATTATATTTTGTTTATTTTAATGTGTCTTCTCATTGAAATTACCTTATGGTTTAATAAGGACGCTCTTACATTGTTACATCCACACATTCAATGTCAATTTGATGATATCATTCTGCACTTGTAACAAGACAGGAACATTAATTTGTCATCTTCCTGCCCCTGTCCCATGTTACTTGGGGTCGGCACATTTCTCTTCACTTGGGGTCACACATTTTCTCCTTCCATTCACCCCACGTGACAGGAATACTCTCTTCTCTTTCATATTCTTGTCATTCCTATTATAATTAACACAAACTACAGTGGGTATGAGCATTTACATAAATTAAATTTTCTTGCCTTCTTCAGGAAACTGCCTTATATGCAGTTGTTCTAAGACAGAGCTTGCAGGAAATAAAAACACAATTCAATACTTTATTGGGTATTTATTAAGCTAATTAATTAAAATTATTTGCATACAATATTTACAATTTATATTTAATTCTATGGTAATATTTGACTGAAAATGTTAACAAAGAAGTATAACATAACTTATAATATTTATTATTAGGTCAACATAGACTGAAAAGAAATAACAATATGCATTCTTGTTTTTTTATTCATTTATTTAAATACTTTAATTAATATTTGATAAATTGCTGATGTAACAATAAAAAAAACAATCATATTTGGTAAACAATTGGGTCTTATTATCTATATTTTAAAGCTGTCATTCTTAATAATTATGTATGCAAAATATACAACCAGCAAAATATCACATACCATTATTATTTTCATAATTTAACTTTTAGTTTATTGTAGACGGTGCAAAGAAGAGAAAATCTTGCTCCTTTTATGAAAAAATCATAATTAATATCTTTGAAATAATTCTTTTGTTTATAATTTGGCTTAATATTTTGAACTTCTTAGTAAAAAGACAGCCAAAATCACAGCACTTACATTTTATTGTGTAAAATTTTAAATGGTGCAGAAATATTCATGCAATAATTAATACATTATTAATATGGCACTCTTCTATTTTTATAATAATTGTAAGCAAGATGTGACTTATATGGATGCGGCTCAATATTCTAATAATATTAATGGATTTTAAATAATTCCTGAGAAAGGGATAGGAAATAGAAATAGTTTCATAATTACAGAAGTAAAAGTCTTTTATTTTGGCCGAAGCTTTTATAAATAAGTAATATTGGAGGTATTATTAATATTCGTGAAGGATTTTTTTCTAATTTATAGTCTAAAAGATGTTCCCCTAACTTCATAGCCATTTTATTAATTAATAATTATAATTAAATATTTCATTTTTAATGAGTTTCTACCTACATAAGAAGTATACTTAAAGTAACTAAAATATTAGAAATATTAGAAACCATGATCTAAGCGTGTTACTTAATGCACAATTTATTTATAATAATTATAATTAAGTACTATATTTTGTTGGACAAAATATCAATCTACTTTAAATATAGAAAAGATAAATAAATCATGAATGTGGATGACTCGCACAAGGACAGTTGCCCATTTTAATGAGCCAAATAAATGATTATTCTACAATAGTTCCCTAGTTCTGATCCCGCACTTACGTGAGCTACCCCATACTTATAATAATATTCTAACTATAATAATTACCTACCTACTGAATGTGTGACTATAACGATAATGAAAATATCTCAATTCCTTTTTATTTTTTTACAATGGATTTCGTTCTTATTACGGCTGTCGCTATTATTGAAGTGAAAACTTGTTTAGGCGCTCTTTGAGCTTTTTCTGAACAGTAAACGAAACACAACAGCGTATACTCGGCGCTGAATCGCGTATACTCAGCGCTGAATTGCGTATACTCGGCGCTGAATCGTGTATACTCGGCTCTGGTCGTAAGTTTTCACTTCTATTTTGTGGGAGCATAAGCACACACCCTATTCTCTTGATTAATTTGCCAGCGAGTGTTAAACCAAAAAGCTACGGTGAAATCGTATCATCTGTTTCTGAGCTATGATCAGAGTCAGACAGTCAAAACGCTTTTTTTGCGTAGACGGTTAAAAAAGCTTAGATTCTCAGATACATATAACGTAAAGTACAAAATAAAAAAAAATATAAATACTTGATTTCACTTATACCTATGTTACATGGGCATACTTATATGAAACGTCAGAAGCTAGGCGCACGGTCGTTTCCGGCAAGAAATTCCAAGAATAATATTCTCTAATGTTTACCCACGTTCATTACGATATTTACGTTGTTGAGCTGACGATTTGTTCAAACCTATGAAGTAATGGATTAGCTTCAAAACTCTCGGATTGTGATTCAAAATTTAAAGTGAATTGAAATTTATAGTAACAAATTGAGCGTAATAAAAAGCACTCGATTAGCTTCGTTAAATTAAATCGACCCGAGGACATTATTAAATTATACGGCTATCTCTTTGGATCATTTCGGGTTCATTTGAGTACCTGCCTGAAGTATAGTCGACCTCGTAATACCTTTGACAACAATAATTCCTAGTAAATTGAAGCTTCACTAACATTGAAATTATCTAAGTGGCACATAAATGTATAAATAGACCTGTCGTTTTATGATGTATAGGCAAGTGATATTCAACCTTAAGGTCGTTATACCCTATAAAGGTAGCTCGTATCTACCTAGAAGGAGTTTAGATAATATTATTGTAATGACGATTTAGATTTGCTACGACCTACTGTAGGTAGGTACCTAATTGTTTTAAGATTTTTACCGAGAGCCCGAAATCATCAGTCAAAAATGCCTTTTAAATCTATCTTTCCAATTTTATCGTTAGGTAATAAATCAAAAGAATCACCCGCTATTTTGTTTGTTAATTGAATTTGGCGCTGCACTACCGTGATTTCAGCAATAAATAATAAACTCCGCAAAAGTTTTTAACTTTCATCAGTAAATTATCTTTGAGAGATCTACGGTTAAGCTAACTCAGGGTAAAGTTGAGCTCAATATTAGGTATAATCGACTGTAAAATACCTCCCTATACTTATATGAAGCCCACTTCATGGAAATTGTATTCGTAACTAGTTGCGGGAATTTATATTCTTATTGTCAAGGTTATAATAGGTATTAAAGCTTGCTTTTTATGCAAAGCAATCGGGGTATAACTTTCTCGTGTACGTAACTTGGACACGCAAAGGACAAAAGCTCTCAGCCATTGCAGGTCATATTCATGGCATTCTACTATTTGGGCGCCAGGATTAATTAATGTTCTTTTTTCAAATGTTTTTTTTTAAGTCCAGCTAACTAATTGTCGTGTAGTGTGCCGTACGTCATGTATAATAATGGCGCGAACTAATCGGCACCATCGAGCATCGATGCCCCTAATAATATCGATATCGTAGTGTGATTATGACGTGCCGTATTCTTTTCTAATATTTTAGAGTGCATTTTAGGTTTTATTGGGGTCACTCCTCTAAGCTATTGCAGCAGTTTTATAATTTTACAAATGGAAAGCATTACTTATATCCAAGCATGAAATCTATTATTACCTACCTATTTACCTAAATGTCATGTACCTAGGTACCTAGGTTACACAGATTTAAATTTATGTCTATGTATGAATAGATAAAACGTTTGTTTGTTGGTAGGTTTAGGTACAAAGTAAGTAATCTTCTAAGACCTTAATTGTTTCCGCAGGATGAGCACGGGAACAATTAAAGTGACAATGTAGGCTGTAGTCAATACACAACATTGCTACATTGTTTTTAATAGGCGTATAGACGATAAAGTCTTGCAAAGGCACTGGCAGTCTCCATTAGAAACACAAAGGTTGAATTAATGCCGAAACTGTTTGGTTTGGAAATGAAACATTCAAGAGGACTGTTATCAAGACTTGAGTCTTCTAAGATTCTAGATCTTTAAGTGTTATAGTGATATCAGCAATCATAGTACCTAATCGTATATCGTCATACTGTGAAATATTGTTATGTTGATAAAGTTTTTCGATATAAATCGTCCACTCCATACATTAATCATGGTAACTATTTTTCATCCCCTGACAGGCCTTTTTATCTGTCAGCCAGATAAAAACTGAGATGTATTTTTATTCCCTTGTCACTTTATGTAAAACGCTCGATAAAAGATCTGTTTGGACGAGATGAGGTGGTTTTCATTCGGGACGTGTCCCTTCCTTTTTTTAACAGTCTACAAGGACTACAAGCTAAACCCTTACAAAGTTTCTAATAAAACCGTAATTGTCTTTGGGCGGTTTGCTTTTTAATGTACTTATAGAGGTCATCAGTAGGATGGTAGGGCTGTTTCTACGCTTTGTCAACTTTGCCAAGTCTTCCGCTCTATTTTTACTCGACTGCGCGACAGCAAAGACAGAGTTAAGTTTTTCACGCGTATCTATGTATGTAGGTATGTGGAATCTTGTTTAACCACCTTTCCGCCACTCAAGGCACTTCTGTCTTGTGATGCGACATTATAAGGGTTTTCCTAAGTGGAGTCACTTTAGTCACTTTGCGTGACTTGCCCCAGACATGTCAACGTTTCCCTACTAAGCTTGCTTATTGTATAGCGTGAGGCGAAGTAAGTAAAGTGAATAAATTTAAAGCACTAGTTAGCATGCTAGTCTGCATTAAATAGGGCACAGTTTGCCATCGTACAACTTGCTCGGAGAACAGCACTAATTCAATTCCTAAATCGGAGAACTCCTCAACTATTCACGAATACAAAGTAATATAATATCTCATAATTTTACTAGATTTATTATTGCACTATTTTATTTATAGTAAATAACTGGCGATTTTGTAGATATTCTACATAGCATAGAAACTCGCGGGGTAGTGCCCCTCATAATTTTAATAAGAAATCAATTTTAACGCATTTGACTTCCGAAATAAGCCAGAAATGGGAAAAATTTAAGTCTTAGTTTAAAAATTTAATTGTAATTAATAATAAACTCTAAGCGTGCTTTAAGATTTGCCTCGAGTCTCTCAAGGCACTTTGCTTTTTACCTGAAGTTAGCTTGAAAGCATTTCTTATTAAAATTACTGGAACTAGCTTCTTCAAAGAGCTTTCCGCTATTTCATCCAGCCAGTTATTTCTCGAATAGAGATTTTTGAGAAATTATTTGAATGCTTCAAGGATTTGCTGGTTGCTAATCCTTGAAGTATTCAAATAATTTACAGAATCGGACGCCCGATGATATGAGATTTAAAGCTACAATTTCGAAATGTGTCTAGCTAAGTAAAATATTTTAAGAAGTGAAGAAATACGCATGCGTAGGTACAGTATGCATGAGTCGACTAGAACGTACCGAGATTTTTATTAAAGTACTACCTATTATTACTGATTAATGGACTTACCTACAATTTACATATGGACCGGGGGAAATAAATATTCTTTCTGTAATGTGACACGACCTAATTCTTTCCTTTATAAATCGACTACAGTGGCACCATTAGTGTAAGTTGTTTGATGTTCTGAAGATGAGTAGAATACAAATGAGGTTTTAATAAGGTTTTTCGTTAGTTTGAACTTTCTTTTCAACCAAAACAAAGTGAATTTTTTGCCTAATTGTCTATGACGTAAGGGTCCTACTTTTACATTTCACATTCAACATTGAAATTAAGAAAAATTAAGACAACACGACGCTACTCGGTTACATAAAATTGGTCCGAATTTATTCATTTTGTTGTAAACGGAAACAATACAACAATAATACGAAGAGTGTAGGTACTCTGAATATGAAAAATCATAGTTCTAGAGAAATAAGGTCCCGCAAGTATTAGAACAGGACATTCTTAAGGTATAGGCAGATCGAAGTACAATCGAATGTGAGTTTTGGCTTTCAATACAAACTAAAACCCTCCAACGGTAGTGTTGCCAGGTAAATAATTCCTTCAATTTCAAATTATTCTCAATTGGTTATGGTCTACGCGGTCCGTGTTTCATACGAATCGTGCGACGGCGACTGCTAGGAGGGATATTCCGGCTTTGAGTTCGATCGAGGGGCCCTGGTGGGGCGCTGAGGAATTGCCTGCGAGGATGAGGGCTCGGAGACGCTGCCTCTCCCGGTACCTGATGTCCTCTCCAGGGGGGTCGAGGCACTCGAACTCGCAGCATCGCGAGCCCACGCGGAAGTTTTTGCAGAACTGTGGAAGTATTAAAGAATGATATTAAAGAATGATTTTGACACGTTTACAACGTGTCAAAATCATTTATATACTTAAGTAAATGTAAGTCAAGTTTATCGTCGATCCCGTGATATGACTTGCTTATCAAATCTATGAAATATGTAATAACTAGGTGTCGTATGTCGTGACAATTGTCAATTAAAACTTGCCCACATAACAGAACTTTGTTTCACATAATGACTCATAGGTAGTTGTTATTTTAACTAATAAGTGCGGATAGTTACGAGCACGATAGTTATTAACCTTGCCCAGCTAGTATTAGAGGCGTTGGTACTTGAGTTCAAGTTAACACCGTAGAATGAGTGAGCACTTTGGCCAAGTTCCCTGTCTCACTTATTCTGAGCATTTGACTAGATTTAACGTTCCAGGAGTGGCGTTGAGGCATGACTTGCTGCTTGCTTGTTGCTTGCTTTGACTTGCTGAGCCCGACAGGGTCCACAATGGTCGTGTCTTTTATAAAAACTACCTCTTAAGTTCACATTGCGGAATGCAATATTTTATAATTTTTTTATTCAGTATTAGTACTTCCTACCTTCACAGGCAAGTCCCTTAACTGCCGTACCCGAAAATCCACGTGGTACAGTCAGCTATGAAACTCGATTAACACTCTCACACACTCCAAACCTAGATGTTTAAATGAAGAAAATATAAACTCTTAGCTATTTCATGAAATACTGAAAAACGTAGAATATTTTTTTGTCTATTTTGTTAATTTGTAAAAGTGACAGTGTTAATTTACTTTCGTTGCTGACCGTACTTATTTGTACAACTTTGCACCAGCAGGTTACCAGCGGGGTAATGGCGTCAGGGCTCAGAAACGTTTCTAACAGTTCTTTGTACAGGTTTATTCCGCAGGACGCAGCCGCGCACGGGCCGTGCGGCGACAAGCATGAACTTCAATCAATCTGCCTAGCTTTTTCCCAACTAAGTATATTGGGGTCGGCTTCCAGTCTAACCGGATGCAGCTAAATAATATTTTACATGGAGCGACTGCCTATCTGACCTGCACAACCCAGTAACTGGGTAATACGATACCGCTTGGTAAGAGGTATCGCTTGGTTGTCAGACTTTAGGCCTTCTGATGACCCGTAACGACTGTCAAAGATCCATGAATAACAGCAGGGACCAACGACTTAACGTGCTTTCCGAGGCACAGAGGAGTCTCGGTATGTAAGGATGGTCAACCATCCACAGATCAATCCCGGCAAGCGTAGCTTGACCTGATGGATCGACCCGTGCGGCAGTTACACTTAAAATGGCATGAAAATTGCTTTCTTTTTGACAATTCAACAATATCATTGCGTTATTTACGTTGTCGAGCAGACCAGTTTTTCAAACATGAAGCCATTTAGGTAGGATTGAGATTGAAAGTGTGGCTGCGAGTGAGGTTATTATTAGGTTAAAGAAGTAGTCATATACTCACATAAGGCGGATCACAGTAAATAGCCTTGCACCACATGGGCTCAGAGTGGTAGCAGACGCAGAGCGAGCACACTCCTGGGCCGGGGACGTAGAGCAGGCCATGGGGGACTGACTTCCCTTCCCAGTCGATGCATTCTTCTTCTACGCATGCTGGGGACAAACAACTAGAGTTAGTCAGGAGTATGATATATGACAGAAAGTTCCCGGAAGGATGACGCATGTCTGTAGTTATAGACATAAGAATCCTCTGGATAATCCGTCTTGTGGGTCGAACTTCTACCGAGTAAAACTACAAGATGCTTGTCTTTGACACTTTCGGAGGATCCGGGATTTTCGGGTAGACCGTATAGCGGGGTACCGGGTTGCCTCGGGGAAATAAAGTTGGAACCCTCACAACCTTGAGGTGCACGGCAGCACGTGCGTGACCACTATGTGCACTTCCCTGGTTGGTGGTATTTTATAAGACAACACTCACTTGTCTTACACAGCGACCCACCAAAGTTTAACGGCTTTTGTAAGCAAGTTGTCTGGTTGCTTCTGATACTGTAGTAGGTATGATAAATTGTTTTGATTCAAGAAGTATAGGTACTCCTTTAAGAATCGTTCATTAATAGTCCAATAAATACAAACACCAACTGTTTATAGATAATGATAGGTAATAAACCGCTAGCTAAAAAAGCCAAGTAAATCCAGAGTTCCTAACTACCCAATGCTAAAAGCATTGGAGAGCATTAGCGTCTGGAAAATGAATCCGACTGCAAATCGGATTGATCAAAACATTAGAGTGAATACTCCAATCTAGGGAAGGTGGTAAACGCTAGCAGTCTTCAGTGGAAACGGTTTTCTTTAAGTTTCGTACTTGTTTTTATTTCCTCTATTTGCAGTAAAGTAAATTTTATGTAGTACGTATTCTACTGCAGGAATGTTAGAAATCGCACAGGAACTCCCCTAGTAAAATAAGCCTATAAAGAATTAATATTTTATTTTTGCTACCGCTCATGCGTAGCTAACGCGTAGAGGTCATTGCTACGCCGCTACGCTGACATAAGAGATTCATTATTCTTAAAACATGCGTCGATCGAACGCACACGCTTTTGCGTAAACTGCGTCATTACGGTGTGCAAAACGAAGCTCTCAACGTTATAAATTCTTATTTACATAATAGGTCCCAATGTATAGATGTTGATGGTGTGATATCTGCCGGGCTACCAGTTCAATTAGGTGTACCTCAAGGCTCAATACTGGGTTCATTCTTGTTCTTGTGTATATCAATGACTTACTATTCTATTTAAAGGGTATCTGTGAAGTTAATCTGTTTACAGATGATACTTCTCTTATTTTTAAAGTAGACAGGAATAGACAAGATTTTAACGATGTAAACAGTGCACTGTCAATGGTTACGGACACGACAAATAACCTAGTTCTTAATGCCAAGAAAACGAAATGTGTAAGTGGTAAGGGTAGGCGTTTTGGGGGACTGTCTTATGTAACTTTGACGTTTGAAAAGTGCTGATCAGCCTAGTTTGAATAAATGACTTTTGAATTTTTGACAATCTTTTGTAGACCGTTTTATATTTTAAATAACATAGAAAAGCACCAATATAGCAGAATTTTACATTTAGATGTTTATTTTTTTAAAGAAACATCTGTTATTATTAAAACCTGTCCAGATACAGTGCTACAAGATTTTTGGCGCGTGGCTAAAACCGGAACTAACGCCGCCATCTTGTTTTGCCTGTCAACGTCATTCAACCCCCAAAAGATCCTTGTAGAAATGTATTACTTATATACTGACACTACTTAACTGTCATGTAACATACTGAAAACAAACGCAGTTTAAACAACATTACCAATCGGCGTGTCGGTTTGATGATCTCAACATTAAACGTGTGTTGTGTTCTTTTTTTGCGTCATGTTTACCGCAAATAAACGTATTTTCTTTCTTCTTTTCTTTCAAACGTTAGAGTCAGTTCAAACCGAGACGTGACGCGAAGCGCCGGTGTTTGAAGAGGCCAGTGGTTTCGCGCTGCGCAGCGAGCCGTAGCGCGGCGCAGCGCGACGCCGCGAGGCATTTTCGAATTATCTCAATTAACGGTGTATCTTTTTGAGTAGTAAATAAAATTATATTTTGTACCTATCACTATCTTAAAAAGTTCGCGTCTAGTCTCGGTATGTACTACCCTAAATCGTTTGAAGAGATCTAGCCATAATATTTTCTATTTCTACACCATATTTCATAGTCGCGTGCACGAGACAAATCAAAGCCTGCATATTTCATTGATATCGATCGAAAAGCGCAGTCGTAAACAAGTTATGGTATAAGTCACGATTTTAATGCATTTACATTGACATTGAATCGACAACACAAACATTGTGTACATTAACCTTCACGTGCTGAAACTGAAACTAGGTTATTGCTAATGTGTATTTGATTTCAAAACAATAAAAGGGCAAGTTTTTATCGACCGCTATACAACTCTAGTAGGACGGTTGTCTTTATACGGCATACGACATTGACATAAAATACGCTGCAAACACCATTTCTTGCGAAGACACTTGCACAACATAGGGGTTTGCTGTTGCGTTGCTCACCTTGAAGACAAGGCTGATAGCTACAATTTTACCGGCACATGGCATACCCATCAGATCGGAATGTATAGCAATGTTGCTTCGTAACAGAAATAGGTGAAGTAGCAGTCCTGGACGATAAAATTCGTGAAAATCTCGCCTACAAAATTACATTAGGTACTTAGAATAAGAACTACGCAAAAAAAGGGGTGTAGTGTTCTATTTTACATAGCGCGACTTTCATATCTGACCTGTAAAATACTGGTATTCAGCTACATCTGGTTAGACTGGAAGCCAATCGCAACATAGGTGGGAAAAGGCTACGCAGCTGATGATGACTACTCAAACATTTCTTCGTAACGCAGATTCTTTCAATGAACCATATTAGATTCGACAACTTGAATTCACATAATAATTTCGGGTACTTAAATTGATAGTAGTGGTGTAAATTGTATATTAGCAGTGGGACTTGGCCAAGCAGCTAGATGGAACGCTATATACCTACATACGGGATAATTAATGCATGAATTTTGCCAAAGACGAGTACCTACCACCAAAATTATTGCGGAAGACAATTTCTGTATATTCGCGACGTCAGGTATTACGTTGATATTGTTTGTGCCAAATATTACATATACTTAAATAAATTTTAAAAACAAACAACATATTTATGTAGCGCATTAGGTATGCGTCTTCATTCTTCATTATAACATTATTATTTGAAGAATATTATCATGTCGCACATATAAACGAAGGTCAGACAAAAGTTGTTTGTTTAACCACAGATACAGAATGGAAAGAAAACACTAGAACAGACTTTATAAGAATAGAAGAAACGCACTCAGTATTTTTTTTAGAGTTGGAATTTTTTCGTCGACGCTTATTTTCTATTCTCATAAAGAAAATTAAAGCTCTATAAGTTATTAAAATTAAATGCTTCACTGTTCCCCTCGAAGTCTTGCCTAACCCCGTTATAATAAGCGAGAAAGGACCCAAGATAAACAAAATATGTATATTCAAGGTCTAAAAAATAGCAGACCCTAATTTCATTAAGGTCAGGACACGCTCATCAGACCTCAAAAAATAAAACCAGATTAACAAATAATTCCTAGGCAAAATTCGATGTTATTTACGTAACCTATGGGTTAAGTAACAGTTTGGGGCAAAGGGCAACACTTTAATAAAATAAATAAAAACTTTTTACTTTGGCATGTTAACTTTTGGAACTGACTGATGGAACAAAAGAAAAAGTCAGCTGTCAATTTTCCCGCGCAGGCTTTATGGATTATTTTTGTTTCTCATAATTATTGGCAACAGTTTCTATCTGGTGTAACCTTTTTTTAAGCTAAATACCTACCCACTAAGTATAATAATGCCTAAAACGATGCCCTTATAGCTTTAAAGTCCATAAATACCACTCGTGCTTAAAGCTGATATTATAAAATAATAAAATATTAAATCCATCACACTGGCTATTTCCATTAACCTAACAGAAGCTAGCCACAAAACTATTACTGGAACGTCTGGAGCTAGCACCTGCCAGACGTTTGTTTTCTATTTCTGAGATAAACAGATGATGAGCAAATTTTTATTTATGCTCCAGCTTTCTTACACTTGGAGTTTTCACAATAGCGAGACGACCTAGACCTTAATTAGGATTCTTCTGCAAAATAAAGAAAAAACAAAAACTAATGTCTGATTTCGCAGCGGAAAAAGAAAACGGGAAATCGTTAAAACACTAAACGTTTGCCGTACTGTATTGCACATAACCATAAAGTCTCATTTTAAAGTGGGAATTATGGCCCGAAATAAAGTTAGCGACGACGAGGAAAAGGCACACAGCTATAGGTACGTCGTAGCACACCATTTAAATGAAAATACTTGTTCTGCAGACAAACATTGAAAGAAAGAAAAGAAAGAAAGAAATAAAATAAATTTATTTGACTTAGATCAAGGCACACAATATTCACACAAAAACAAAAAAAACAGAGAAAGCTTAAAACAGTATTGTGTGCCTCACGGCTGCGCCAAATAGGCCCAGTTCAGCATAAATGCCAGACAACTAGTGTCTGACGCTGGTTTTCAACTGGACCTTATGTTACGAGGACGTCTTACGGATGTAAATCAGTTTTATAGTGTGTAAGTGTTTTATATTTAAATAAAAATAGATAGATGTGTAGCAAATAATATTAAACTCGATTAGATATTTGTTTGTTGTGGTTTTGCTTACAACACATGTATATTCGGTGTTACTAGCTTGAAAATACTAAGTACCTAGTTTTTCCAAAATCTGCAATAGACCATTTGAGTCTGTTGCAAAACGGAATAAGCTATTCCTATGTATCCCAAAAATTTGAATTATAAACGTGTTCGCCGTTGAATAAAATTGTATTTTAAATCTCCCGCGGGATGTTGCTGGAAGTTCTCGGAAGCGTGTGTGCCAGAAAAGAAATATGACTAAATAGGAACTAGGGAAATGAGTAGGAGTACGTTGGGGTATTGTTGACCGATTGTATCAAATAAGGTTCCATTAAAAATGTTTGTGTGATAATTAGACTGTGACAAAGAGCGCACTCACCGTCAGAATAGATTTTTGTTTTGCCTGTATGAATATCGCGTTTATTTTTCGCGCTCTAATTTACCGCGCTTTTTCCATCATGGCTGCTCGGAAAATACAAAAATAATATAATTTATATGCTTGCGGTGGGAGGTTACTGTCTGTGGCACGCATAATATTCAATTCATATTAGTTATTACGACAGCCACTGGCTTCGATCTAGATTCTAGTATGGTACCTTCGTGCGTAATTTTGTAAAATATTTATGTGTTTATTCCAACACCTGTTTTCTTTTTTCGATAGCGTTTTTGCATGAAAATTTTAAGCAGTTACGAGAATAAATGTCATAATAAATAATCTGTTACATAGAGTTTTTATAACTGTTTTTGCAGTTAGATCTAGTAAAGGCTCCCGCAGATAGGCGCGACGCGACCCTGTTGGAACATTTTCTATGAAAACTTCACGGAAATTGTTGTACCGGTGTCGCGTCGCGCCAGTCTGTTGTCTGCCTTAAGACGACCGACGGCTGAATTGTGCCACCGTCTTCTAGTCTATGAATAAACCCTAATTAAACGCTCGCATACAAACCATTTGCTAAACATTAAACAACCATGATAATAGTTAAACACTATTATCATGGTTGTTTAATGTTTTGTGTTCCTCAGTAACAGCCCGGAGTCCGAATTTGTGCCCATTTATGGCATTAAGCTATTGGACTTAACATAACTAGCGCAATGGGGTGTAATCTACGCCTCTGCCTAACCCTGTTCATATTACAGGCGTGATTTTATGATATTTGTTAAAGATTACATCTTAACTGCTCCGAATTGTAAATAATAGTAACAGCAGGAAGGAACGATTAGAAGATACGTCGGTTTAATATATTAGTATCTTACTAACTATGACTAAAACTCACCCGTGTTCCTTCAGTTGCCTGTACGTTGCCAGGGGCCACGGTGTCCCTTTCGGACTTTCCCGCAACCCGGCATCGGTCCTACATCAAGTCGGTAGAGGATGCCTAAGGCATTAGGTCTTAGTATGTACCTTATATTTGTGTACGAAGTTTAAATAAATATTAGAAGATACTTTTAGTTTTGTATGATATCATTAAGGATCCAGTTAATACTCCATTATAAAAAAAAACTCCTCATTAAAGGGCAGAGGACGGACATGATAAAACGAACGATAAACCTGACAAATGAGGATACTGTTAGGATACTTGACTATACGGTCAACATAATCTTTATAAGAATGTCCCTCATCCCAGTACATTTTGGAGATCCCGCATTGCAGTGGCAAAGCTCAAGAAATATGTTCACTCTTCGTATTAGGATTTAGAAATTATGTTTAAACCAATGTGTACATTTCCAGATTTAGGAGAACTTTTGGCGCATATGCTGTCTGCAGCAATTAGGGTCAAGTTGCACTGCGACTGAAAGTCTAGTGTCGCATTTTTTCGAGCATTTGTTTATGATACCAAGAGACCACATTACGGCATGTAATGTAGGTATAGAAAATTTTCAACGAATCGCAGTGTGTCTTGACTTTAAAATTGTCCAGGTGGCCTACCATGATATAATTAAAAACGATACAAAAGCAAGACATTTCAGTTTAGGTTCCTAAACTGCATCGCTTAAAAGTCGTACCATGACGTCCAATAAGCTCAGCGGCATTTGGATCGTCAAAAGTGAATGAAAGATCGCAATTTGTGGCTGAGCCGCGTTTGAAACGTTTTTGGTGTAAAAGAGACAACGCTATTATTATCAAATAAGTTTATTTCGCGCAGATATTAGTGTCAAACACGTTCAAAAGCAAGTAACATTTTATATGTTCTTAACTCAGTATCATTACTTTAAAGTAAAAAAGACACTCAACAGTTGTTTCTAAGATTCCACGTTAATACGGTAACTATTGTTAAAATAATTCTTAGTCAAAGTAGATATTTATTTACCTTTTGCTATTCAATAACTATACGAAAAAAAAATTGTAGTTCATCAGACATCTGTTAAAGAAAAACAAATGCGGTTAAAAAAGGCATGTAAAATAGGTATATTAGACCATAAACGAAAGATATACATATTGGTTTTTGTAAAATTCCACTAAAATAGCACTAAAAAACTTTATTTTCGTCAATAATTAATCAAACGTTTCAGTTTATGTTAGAGAAATAGTAACTTTTATTGAATCGCTTATTCTGATAGCTCAACTGTCAAAATAAGCGATTCAGTTGAGCTGCTCTATGGTCGTCATGGTATCAATTAAGTACAAAATTAAATTAATGAAACCAAAACTTGCGACTCAGTTTGGGACAATCGCTGTAAGATGGCATGGCCTAAATTGAATCGTTAAACTGACATCACGGTACGACTCAGAAGAACAGTTCAGTTTAGGTCCTAAAATGGATCGCGTTCAGAGCTCGTGGCCTCTTTTTGACACAAAAGTATGTGTCAAAGTATGTAAGGTGGAGTTAGTAGCGCAAAGCAAGGAAACAACAAACAAACAATGAACGTAGACTCAAGTTTGCACAAAGCTCAAAGCTTGTGTTTAAAGCGAGCATGCAAAATACTTCTTGAAAACTAAGATGATCATGAAGACTACCTCTTCAAAGTTACGAAAAAACCGTAGATACATTGCTATCGTCGTTCCATGTAAAATAGTGATATTCAGCTGTCTCCGGTTGGACTGGAAGCCGACCCCAACATAATTGGGAAAATGTAGGCAGATAATTATGATGTTGACATTGCTATGTTAGTAAACATGTCCATATTTTGGCAAAACTGTTCCACATGTTGACCCATCTAACTTTATCTAGCACACCATACACAGGGAATTCAGAATGAAGAAAATGCATATACTTAACTTATTTTTATTATTCGTAGTGTTTTTTATGATGAAATCAATGAATCTGCTTAGCCTTTTCCAAACTATGTTGAGGTCGGCTTCCAGTCTAACCGGATGCAGCTGAATACCAGTATTTTACATGGAGCGACTGCCTATCTGACCTCCACAACCCAGTAACTGGGTAATACGATACCTCTCGGTACGACTGGTTGTGAGACTTTCGGGCTTCTGACGACCCGTAACGACTGTCAAAGATCCACGGATGACAGCCGGGACCAACGGCTTTTTTAACGTGCTTTCCGAGGCACGGACTAGTCTTGGTATGTAAAGATGGTGACCCATCCACGGACCAAGCGCGGCCAGCGTAGCTTAACCTGATCGATCGACCCGTGCGGCTGTTATTACTTAGCCACAAGCCCGTTCAACACATGACTATAAAGGTCAATATTGCCTAAAAGCAAAGACAAAAACAGCCGGCAACAGAGGACGCTTGAGGAATGCAAATCGTTCCGTTAATTGCAAGTTGAAAGTTAATGGTGGATTTGCCAACAATGTTGGCTCCAGATATTCTATTACGTAGCTGTCCCTTAATTGTAGATCTAAATACTGATATGTAGTCAAACATACTTTGATGAAAGAGCATTGAACTGCTAGAATATAAGCATTTAACTTTAAAGAAATGTAAATGTTGTTTTCAGGTGAGGATTAAGAAGTACGATTCTGTTGGATATTTTTACAACGAATCCTAACTATTTAAACACAGCTAGTCATTAAAGAAACACTTTTGCAAATCAACACTACCAAGAAATCTATTTATCGTCCCGCCAAAACAAAAATCCATTTTTATTTCGTTGATCAAAGCTAATACTTTCGTTTCCCGTCGTGTGACTTGTGAGCTAACAGCCACTAAAACCAGCATGTTCAGACGATCTGTCCGTCTGTCGTGTCTTTCGATATCTTTTGATACGACGTTTACGACAAACGTTTTTATTGTACGACTAGGTTTCGGCAACATAAAGGCAGAATGGAGTATGACGTTCGACCGTGTTGCTTTATCATTTAAAAACTTAATTTGGTTGTCTATGGAAGGAGTTCTTTTATTATTGCGTATTGGCGGTATTTCGGGGCAAATTAAAAAAAAATCTTTTTCATTTAGAGTAGATACATACATAGTACCTCAATGATCGGAGGGTTTGGTTATTTCAAAAGCTATACAATTACTGTTTTAATTTCTCTCTCTCTTTTACATAAAAGGTACAGTTTCAAGAAAATGTCCTGCCGACCTCTTTGAAGTTTTTTTAGGACATTTTAATTCTGCTGGCAAAAAACGTTTTTCGTATTTATTCAGTGAAATAGTAGGGTCAATTACTCATAATTTTTGGGAAGCTGGGTTGAACAAAACTTGATTTGTTGAAATATTAGCTAGTTCAGAAAATAATAAAGAAACGCAACGAAAACATCCTGGAAGACGACTCGGAAATAGCAAATCACATTGCAGCATAGACATTGTTGTTTGTTGAGGCTGTCTCGATACTGTAGCGCGTCGAATAAATGTTTGCGCAAGCCCGCACCGACGGCTTCTATGCAATTATACGCAAAAAAATTGCGTCGGTTCTGAGGAGAGTGAGGGGCAGTCAAAACAGCATCCTGAAAACTGTAGCCGAGAGCTTCGGCTCTCCAATTATACAGCAGTTTGGCCAGAAGATCCAGAAGAATTTTACAATACTCTTACTCCTGGCCACTTTCTAACCGGCAGTGCTACGTTGTCATTACCTCAACCAGAGCCTGACGACAGAAAGATGGATTTGAGAAAACGATGGCCACTAACGGAACACATGCTAGATCAGTTCTGGAAATCGTGGTCCAACGATTACTTAAGCACATTACAGACTACAGCCCCATTTAGAACACCATTAGAACATCATTTTGAACACATAGTCAAGTGATGGCCTGAAACACAGGTTTTTTAAAAACCTAGATCAGGCAGGTCGCTACATATTATCCTAAGTTAACATTTCTTGCACCTGTAATATTGTTATATTTTAGTTAAACATTAGTTTATTCTGATTAAGTTATCCTATTATTTAAGACTGTATTATTGAAAATACTTGTATTAATATGTGAAATTGATTGGTAAATAAAAAAAAAAAAAAAAAATAAGTTTGTGCGACGGTTGATTGTTACTAACACTAGGCAATAAGTTATTTTTTGTATGTTACTGACACCATATGGATATTTGTGTGTCCGAAATAAAACGATTCTATTCTATTCTATAGGAGATAATTTCCGAATGCCACAGATGAATACAGATGGTTCCCTCCGCATTTTAGGTATGGAGCTACAAGCAGGTATGCGGCGGGCTCGACTTGTCGAATTCAGTGGGCGTAACGTAACGTAGTCAGAAGTTCTAAGAGTCACGCGATAGAAAGAGAGGCAATTTCTAGGTGAATATTACTGTCGGTAATTAGCGCTGTGCGACCTGAATCGTATTTTATTATGTCGTAGCAAGTCGCTTTTAATTTAAATAATTTTGCGAAGTAAACCATCCGTATTTCTCTATTCTGTGGTATTGAGTCACAAATATTTATTAAATAAAAGCTTTTTATTTTTAATACGTATTATAAAGAGTGCTTCGATACGTGCCAAAAGCTATTAAAATGATAAACTGCTGTGGACCTAGCGAAGAACGTAGGTATATTGTATAAATAATGTTTTGTTACACGGTGCCTTGTTAAAATGTTCAACAATAAAATCGGTTTGACGCAGGTTCCATTTTGCGGTTGACGTGTGATATTTTAAAAGGACTTCCAATATTCCATGTTAATGTTAGCAGGCAGCGTGTTTTACGTGAAATTAGAAAGTGTTGCGTGAGTTTTTCTTGACCTAGCGAAGGTTATATTAATCGATTTCTTTATTTTGGTTATGACTTGAATGCCCATTTTCACTAACTCTAGGCTTCATCTAAATGAAAACCTAAATAAAAGTTCACCGTTGGATTTTCAACTTTCGGTTCTGAGCCGAGTGTTGAAAATCCAACAGCATGCTTTTATTTAGGCATACTTACATTTAGGTTTCGCTTAGTGTTAGTGAAAACACTCTTGGTCTAGACATAAAGTCTAGAGGTTGGGCTCTATGTTTGCGTCGAAAATAGCATAGAGGGGTTGGGGTTGCATCATTGCATGACACATCCCTCTTATGTAATGATACTTATAATAACAATCTTTTTACCGAAAGTTCGATCTAAAGTAGGTCTAAATCCATAGTAATAGTAGGTATTATAAATCGAAAGTAACTGTCTGTCTTTTACTTTTCATGCCTTAACGGCTGAACACATTTCGATTCTTGTTACACAGGTTGACCTGGGTTAGGATATAGGATAATTTTTATCCCGGTAGTACCTTTGTTCCCGTGGGATAATTTCGGACCTCCACGAGGACGAATCCGTGAGCTAAATCTAGTATTTCATATACATAGTTAGGTAGGTAACTTTAGAAATATGAAGGTATGGCATACCTAACGTTCTAGATCCCAATACCTGGGCCATTATTAAATATGGAGAGATGAGAGCGTACGAGAACGTACCCCATATTAATTTTACAAGTGCTCCGTTCTTGTTCAATTTATTAAAAGCCTTTCACACGCAATGTTATTCTGTTTTTGGGGTCATTTTCTACATCGATAGAAAATGGTTTACACCTTAAACAGTATAGTGTACCGTAACGTCAATTTCCTACATCATTGCCAGTAAGTCAAGATAATGGTTAATGGTAATTCGAGGGCGACACTTAAAGTTTTTAGAACTGGCCACTTGTAAGCAATATAATAAAAAAGTAAGTTCAAATTTTGAAAATGGATCTCTGCCAATATTATTGTGTATGTATTTTATTAATTTGTCATTTGTTTACGATTTGGCGGCAAATTGAAAATTGTCTGTATCACGTCAGCGTGAATTTAATGCGAGAAAATTCGTGGTTCCATCGGATGCAGCGAAGTATTGATGTAAATGGACACTATTTTGAAAAGATAAAACTAATAATTTGCTAGTTTGTTCAGTTTTTGATTTTCTAAGATCTTTCAGTGTCACCCTAGTAAGTGTTGTTTATGGGGTGGCACACAACCACACACAACTGCCCACAAGGCCACAAAGCATACAGCCACTAAGTTCCCAATACCTACCTACCTGTTTAACCAAAGAATAACCTAACCTTATAAAAACTGGAGACCGTGAATCGGCAAATGTAAGGTAGGACGCCCGCAGGCTTGGTGGAGCGATGATCTGCGCAGGGTGGCTGGTAGCAGCTAGATGAGAGTTGCCGAGAATCGAGCTGAATGGCGTGCAAGTGGACAGGCCTATTTTCAGCAGTGGACTGCTGTAGCTGATGATGATGATAAATAAGAAAAGAAGATGCGTATCCTAACTAATAAAATAAATGCGAAAGTGAATTTGATTGTTTGTTACGCTAAAACGGCTGAATGGACTAAGATGAAATTTGGCACATGGATATACTCGTATAGACCATAGCATGACCTGGTTTAGAATTTAGGATACTCTCTATCCCTGAATTACGATTCCGTGGGATAATTTAGGACCTCCACGCGGGCGGAGCCGCGAGCAAAAGGTAGTTAATATAATTATATAGCCCATACCTAGCTACTTATAGGTATAATAAAGTAAACAAAATTCTCCACATCAACCTACTAACAAAAAATTAAACTAAGATGAAATTAAACACATGGCTTCAAACACTGGAGTACCTACGGACAGAAAACATACTTAAAGAACAATACTCGTGGTAATTAAATAGTAAAGTAGGCAAACAAATCCTCACATATAGGGGAAGGTTGCTATGAATGGACCACTTAACTTTACGACAACATATCTTAAAAAATATAAGTGATAAAATGAAAGCAGTTTATTATTTTTATTTCGTAGGACCTTTATTTATAATAATCAAACGCAAAAACAATTTGGGCTTACACTTTTTGGTATAAACGAAGAAAACTAAATCTTGGGCTGTTACCTTCTTTGGACCATGGGCACCTTCATTGAACCACCAGGTTGCCGTCAATGGACTTCGAGAAATATGTTCTAGAGGTCCAATCAAGGTAACATATTATAATTATCAATATGATTAAATTATGGCATACGAGGAGAGACAAACAATACTCATACACTTACGACAAGCAAACAAACTATAGTTATAGGCTTAACCTTTGTTTAAGTGTTGTTTTCGGGACTCCGTAAATTCTACTAGCTTCATTTAAACCAGTTTTTTTTTTCCCTCTGACTCTAGAGCGAGGTTCATGGTAGTTTCATTCCAAGTTAAGTATTTTCTTTTATTCGGCGACATTCTGAAATTATAAATTTACAATAATTTTTCAAGTGTTTTTCCATAATTAGTGAAATACTCGAAGCCACATGCCAGCCAAATACTCCCATAATTATGACTAAAAAAATACAATAAATAGTTACCTATGATTGGACCGGTCCAACGGTGGAACTATCTTGAGGTCCATTGATGGCAACAAGGTACTCGTTAAGAAAAGAAAATCTTAAATATACATGGACATGATTAGACAGAATTGAATAACACTCATGGAATCACAATTAAATTATCTAATATTTCATACCAGTGCACACAAACAAATATGAATAGAATGATACTTACATCAAATTGTTCCGAGTCAAATAATAAGATTTTGACCGCCGCAAACACAACTTCACGCATCACTCCTCGCTACGTGCTGCAGCGTCACTGAGGTATGAGAGGGGTGCAACTGAGCTGGCACGGACTCATTTCGCCTAGTTTGGGAGTTGCTAGCTTGGACAGTTTTGGAAATACCTTGGTGGTCCAATGAAAGAGCTAGTCCAATAATCGCGACTTTCCTCTAACCCAAAGTCCAGCCACCAAGAACAATCACTCACACTCACTCACACGCACACATACATACATACATACACATAGACATAGACACACACACATACACAAAAACACAACAAACACACACGCACACAAACCACTCAAGCGCATGTATGCACTAAACTGGTTTCCTGCATTTTAAGTTATTTTATTTTTAATTTTATTGCATAAATTGTTAATGTTCAAAATACGGTGAAGACACTGACTCCTACAACACAGGTACAACCTAGCTTAAGAGTCAGGGCTTCAAATTAAAATGTACCAACTTTTTTATTTCAATAAAACATTTTATTATTATTATTATTTTTACGTCTCTTGACATTTCTCGGGACCCTGGGGTCCCGGACCTTTAGAAGGCGTACGAGGGGCCAAATCCAACTCGCAGAGGCCCGTCAGACGTTTTTAATGAATTAATTTACAACTGCGACTGAGGTAATCAATCTACAAACCTACCCTGCCTTTATTTAATCAGAAGGTACCTGTGACTGTTATTAAAACAGCATATCGACGCTGGGACTGATGAACCGTGTGAACGTTCTCTAACTCAGATAAGGTACATTATCGTAAGGAAGCCTCCGCACTCGGTATAGTCTGAATAAAACAATGGGTACGACTATAATACTACTCGTACACTTGTACTCGAACAGTGAATGTTCTTTTACCCTCTGTAATGGCTGCTGTAGGTATTGAAATTGAAAGAAAATAAATTTATTTAGCACAGACTTAAAAACACACAAGTAAAAACTACTTAGTTAGAAATATAAAATAGAAAATAGTTTATTGTCCAGGTAATACAGTAAGCAGGTTTACAAGTTAACACCAAATTGAGACGACATGAATAGCTTAAAATATTACCTATAGCTATGTTACAAAATATCATTTGCCAGTGAACCCCAAACTAGACACTAGACAGTTAGTCTGTATTTGTATTAGTTATTGATGATAGGAGGCAGGTATGGCTTTGGGTATAATACCAGCCTATTATTGTCCCACTGCAGGACTTCTCATAGAATGTAGGCACAAGCATTGATCACCACGCTTGCTCAAGACCGGTTGGCAGGTTTCCTCACGATGTTTTCCTTCAGCGATGTCAGTAAAGATAAACTCAGAAAGTACCTTTGCATTGAAAACGTCACATTGGTACTTGCCCGGATTTGAACCCTCAACAAGACCTCGTGCATGAGAGGCCACTGAGCCATCATGACATTACTGGGCCATCATGACATGACATAACATGACATTGGGAAATTAGGTTAGTCAGTGGAGGTATCAATAAGGGAGGTTTCTTTGTTCTCGACCTAACAAACATTGTACGTTGAATTCAGTTATAGGTATGCAAACTACTGTCTTGATAATCAGTTTAGTAAAGGGGTCCTGTTTAGTATGGTATATATTACTCACTAGTAATACATAGACTCGTGCCTTCTATTCATGGGGGTAGGCAGAAACTACAGAACGCCACCTGCAGAAACTACAAAACTTATAAAACGCTAGGTATCAGAAGGTCGCGGGATAGTCCGAAAGGGATACCGTGGCCCCTGGCAACGTACAGGCAACTGAAGGAACACGGGTGGGTTTTAGTCAGTAAGAGTCTGACACGCCCTCCCTCTCCGCCCAGAGCGGGAGAAGTTATTTGATAATTCCCCACCCAAAAAAAAAGGTTTAATCAGAAAGTATTTTCATGTATCGTGCTGAAAGACTCAATACCCTACAAATCCTAACACTTCCTGTTATGCAAAATGGATTTTCAGCTCAAAAGTGTTTCAAAATAAATATTATATTGTGCATTTTGTAGTGGAGAGTCTAAAGCTAAACGCGTGCTCAGGAAGTGAAGAGCGGATGACGGGCGTCTAGTATAATCGAACTATTCGTACGGAAAACTAAACAGTGGCACTGGGTAAGTACAGTGGGTAAAATAGATAAGTTGGTACACATAAATTCAAGAATATTTTGGAAAGTACTTCTCTTTAGCATGTGTTCTGAAGTCTCTAACTACGGTGTCTCATGAAGCGCGAAGGCGTAAGTTAAGGAAAGAACTTTGAATGTCTGAGAAAGTTAGTCGTATGAGTATAGTAAACACAAATAAACGCATTTGATTTGGTTTTACAATTAATTTTAAGTATTTGTGCATATATTGTTGTGCAACTGAAACTTTGTTGATTATTCTGTAAGCTTCATTTTAGACGTGTTACAAAGAAGAACCTGTGCATAAAGAGTAATTAAAATAAGGCAAGAAAAAGTAATTATTCCGCCAGACGGCTCATGTAACAATTACGCACACATTTAATGACCCTTATCCCCTCTGTCCAACTAATTGGATGACCATTACTTACCTGCTTAGCTAACAATTTTATCTATGCGTAGGATTATGAATTGTACACAGTTCATAATCCTACGCATAGGTAGGATTAGGTGTAGGATATAATGGACTCATCCAGCCGGGAGCGTGGCTGTTCTGTTGTGAAGCGGTCATGTGTGGCGAGGACAATGTTGTGTCTATACTATAATAATAATTACTATATAATATATGTATAGCGTGACTTGTAATTAGTGACCGATACGTAAACTCGTGAGTTTACTCATCATTATGAACAACCTTTACTATGGGACCAAAATTGAAATCGCAAAAAAAACATCTGTTGTTCCCTACCTTTACGTTTGCACAACTCGTCAAAATGTGGGGAACTGCAGATTTTATTAATATGATATTAATATAATATATTAATTAATATAATATAAATAATTCATAAATAAATAATTAATAAAATAAAGAGGTATTTGTTTGTTTGTAAGTTTGTATGTAGGGGTTAATCTCCGAAACTACCAGTCGGATTTGAAAAATTATTTTGGATTTGGATAGCATAATTCTTGAGGAAGGTAATAGGCTCGCGGAACAAGTCATGGACAGAAGCTAGACATAAATAAATTTATTAGGTAAACCTGCTAGTTTGTGGGGTCACTTTATGCCTTAGTTAAATGTAAATGGCCTTTTTGACAGGAATAGGTAATTAAATGTGGGTCTACTATAGGCACACATCTGCTTAACCCTTCGGGGAGTACAATCGTGATGTTAAGTATAACCTACCCGAAACTGCAAAATTTTCCCAATCAACTTTGAACCTTATAGTTTAGTGATAAAGTTGAAAATCTATTAAAGCAATTTGACAGATTGTAGTAGGTTGATGTGCTGGCCGTCTGTACTTAGATCATTTCAACTTTGTCCTTTGGACGATCGTTATTTCTGTATCAGTCATTGTATTACAGGGTTTTTATGATAATTTATGTATCATGTATGTATTGTGAACAGGGGCTCGTGGTCGATCGAAGGTTAAGCTAAAGATGGGTGAGCATCCATTACAAATCGTGACCTCTGTGCCAAGAAAAGCACGTTAACATGTGGGTCGCAGCTGTCATTCGTAGATCTTTGACAGTCGATGGGTAATCAGAAGCCCAAAAGACTGACAACCAGTCTCAACAAGGAGTATCGTGTTACCCTGTGCTTAACTGGGTTGTGGAGGTCAGATAGGCAGTCGCTCCATGTAAAATACTGGTATTCAGCTGCCGACCCCAACATAGTTGGGAACAGGCTAGGCAGATTGATTGTGTATAACGAACGATAGTGTCGCTTCAATAACAAAAACCTTACAAATTAAAGCAACCTTTTCAAGAACCTCCTTCATTGCGACCGTTCAGTCAATTACCTTTCACCATGCATGTGGCATGGCTACGGAACAGCTGGTAGGCATAAGTACATTCGAAGCATAATATTAGAATATTCACATGTATTTTGTGCCAGCTGCAAGACTGCCTGGTCTAAGTAGCAAAATTATATGAAATTAAACCAGAAGGTACCTACTTCCGCGAAAATTAAAAAGCAGGAATTATAATCTTATATACTTGTGACCATGAAAGCTTTAAAAGTCATGTTTGATGAATAAAACCAGTCAAGTGCGAGTCGGACTCAAAGGGCATTCTCGCACCGGAAGGGTTCCGTACCACCGTATACTATTTAGCAAAAAACGCCGAAAAAACGTTTCTTGAATGGACCCCCTTTTTCCCCCTTTTATTTGTTGTTATGGCGGCAATAGAAATACACAATCTATGAAAATTTAAACTGTCTACCTATTACGGTTCATGAGATATAGCCCGCTGACAGACAGACAGACGGACAGTGGACGCTCAGTAATAGGGTTTCGTTTGGCACCCATCGGGTACGGAAGCCTAAGCTTTTTTTTTAAGCTGTCATAATAATAAGGAAATAGGTGCAGACATATATTTAATAAGCTTACCTAGAAAGAAAGAAAATACGTTTATTGGCGGTAAACATGACGCAAAAAAAAAAGAACACAAAATTAAAAAATGGAAACAAGTTTAGGGAAAATATGCGTCACATTCACGCAAAACGGCCATCGCTCAGCATGATGCTGCGACCCTATGCAAGACAGAGCCCCAGCGCTGGTTTTCAGCGACAGCCGGCGTTGACGTTATGACGTCGACCGGTGCAGCATACCATAAAATATAATTAAGATATAAAAATAAAATAAAATACAATAATTAATTCTACATAATTAAAAAAAGTATAATATTTAAAAATGGCAATATTCCTACATACGGTACCTACATATTTTCTTATTATACCTACCTCTTTGCACGTTTGTGAATTTCATGAATAAGTAGGATCCTAGGTACTGCAATAAGTTTTTTGGGTTCGACGGCAGCTTCAGTGCCTGGTTTTCATTTGGACAGTTTTAAACAACATTCATTGCGTTATTTACTTTATTGAGCAGACAATTTTTTCGAACACATTGAAGCATTCGATTACAAATATCCTTTAAAATCACGAGAGGCAGATTTCGTACACAGTAAAAGCATAGACAAGTAACTGATGTTACGTCGGGTGCTGACACGCGGACAACATTATGTTTTATTTTTTAATGTATTTAATACATCTGTTTAATTACTTTTATTTAGTATTTATGTATTTATTTATTTATTTATTTAATACTTCAAGCACACAAATGTACAGAGGCGGACTTAATGCCATGGGCATTTTCTACCAGTCAACCTTCGGGTGATGCAGAGACAAACAGTGGTAGGTGCAATAGCGAGAAAAGAAGGAGATGTATATGTCTCTTTCTGTCCGTGACATCACTGCAGGCCCTATCAGAATACCAGCGCTGCGACATTTATTATTAAATGTCGCAGCATCATGCTGAGATAGGAGCCTTTTGGCCTCGCACAGGACTTTCCATTTTATTTTAATTTTTACTCTGTTTGCTTTTTCTATTTTTATTTTTAGTGTGTGTTTAGTTTAATTAAGATCTCCTGTGCTTGTCCCAATAAATACTTTTTCTTTCTTTCTTTCGTACGACTACTGGAACAGAAAAACTAGTCCCTCATGGAGTGCCCCAGGGCTCGATCCTCGGGCCGGTTTTATTTAACCAACAATCATTCAGATTGTGATTGAAAGTGTGTTACGCAATTAGGATGCTTTTTCTTAAAAGTATGTCAACAACCACAACAGTTTTTCTTCATTTCAAATAGTAACATCGAAACCTAACCTAGGCTGGTTCATAACCTACAAACAGTTCAATAACGTTATCCAATTCAATAAATGACGATCTTCAATTGAATAAATGATAAACTCAGAAAGTATTCAGACCAAGACTATTTGAGACCTCACGCTTGCTCCGTGTATTTTTAACGTGTCGTGACCTCGACCCCCGAATGTCTGACGGTTTTCCTTAGTTTTATTTGTATTTTGCATACTTTAACAATCCGTAAATACAGACGTGGAATATTTGCACGTATGTACCTACTGTTCGAGTTGTGAAAAGGCCGTATGTTGTTGAAGGCGAGCTGACTGGATTAAGTTATTTAAAAAAGGGTTCCTATTACGTACTAGCTTTTTCCCGCGGTTTCGCCCGCGTGGATGTCAGAAAAGAAGTGTGTGTTTGTCAGCTTCGACGCACGACTGGAGTACGATTGTCTTTGAATACGCAATACGCGAAGAGGGTAAACAAACGCATTTCTTAAAACCCCCTGTTTTCAAGTATACACATACAACCCTAATATAACTTAAATGAAACAATAATTAGGTCATAACTTCGACTAGTCTTTTCGATTGAATTGGATGCAGTAAAGTGCAAGTATCAAGTGCAATCGTGTATCACCGAAATATCTGATCGAAATGTTAAATATGTGATACGTTTTTTCAAAATTTTAATCCGTTTTATTTAGGAATACTTAAAACACAATACAAAAAGTGAACGCTTATAAAATTTCACTCCTCATAATATTTCCATACCGGGGGCCCATGACCATCGATTATTAAGGAGTAAACTCCAAAAAGTATCTATATGTTACTCCAAAAGTATCCATAAACTACATGTGTGCCAAATTTCATCTAAAACCGTTCAGCGTTGAGTGACACCTTTCAAACACACAAGTTTCACATTTATAATATTAATAGGATAAGGGTTGGTAGTAGAATTAAAGGTTATTTTTAGATTTTAAGAGTTTTTGTTAAGACATTTCCGTACCTACCTACTTACGTTTAGATTTTAGGCTGGTATCTAGTAGTAGAATATAATGTGACGAATTTTAATAGAATAGGAAATTTATGTTTTAATGGACCTTGCTGTCCTTGCCAAAGGTCCTACGTAGCTATGTACCTAGTTTCTTAAAATCATCCCTGTGGAATTATATTCACCCATATCTTAAGGTTAAAAAAAAACTAAACATCGTTCGAACACGGTTGAGTTTAATCATCCGAGTCATGAGTCGATGAGAACTAGCATCTGCTCAATTACTGTATTCTATGGCGTTTCCCCACGTAGTTGTATACTTAATACTCACATAGATTATAAGCTGAAAACCATATAACCCCCATTTCATGAGCAGGCATGTTTTTCATGCAAATGTGTGCGGAAAAACAGGATCGTTTTGAGTTCTGCAGACGTACTTAATTAGTATCTACATGTGAACTTATTGGTAATCCGTCGACCGTCAGTCCCATCAGCCTTCACTCAAGCAAATACTTATAAAAAGAGAGAAACGATAATTAATGCACTAAACTGGCGGCACCCCGGTTGCTTAGCACAATCCGAAGGATTCTGAAGGAAGTAATCCATTGCTTCATATGCTAGAAAAATCCGTCTGCTCGTCAACGATAATAGCGCAATGAATATTGATGAGCTGTCAAAATGGCATTGGGATTGTCAGTGTATTACGCACTTACCCCGTCGGCCTTGCTATAATTCTAGGTCAGTTTACAATTTGGTGTCTTATTAAAAACTTGCATCGCACATCAATTAAAGGACTAAACCAGATTTATTACCTGTTTCAACAGTTAATGGCCCACAGTAAAACCCCAAGAGCCTACTAACAATTCACAGTAAATAGGAAGGCAGCAATGAAACGGTCTAGATAAACTCTCGCGATACCAAGGCAGCTTCATTCAAAGGATGCACACCGAGTCTCTTGAAACTCAATATTGAAAGCAGTCCCCGGAAAATGTGTTTACAATGTTGTTGAAAAGGTCGGAAGGAAGTGCAGATAAAATGATTTTATGCTAAGCTTTAGAAAAGTTGCATCTTTGATTTTCTTGCAATATTCTGAAGACGAAATAAATAGGATTCTAAGAAGCCACTTGGTCACTGGTGCTCGTAAAGATTTGGGATTTGAACTCCCTGCTTAATATATTACTAGTTTTTCCCCGCGGTTTCCCTCATATTATAAGGGATAAAATTATTATGTATCAATCAAGGATATGGAGTATCTTGTATGCCTGACGTCTAAATTGTACAGCAGTTAAATCGTGGTTGAGTAGGAAACAAACATCACAATATTATTTCAAAGTCAAAGTTAAATCATTTATTTCGGTTGAGTGGGAAACAAACATCACAATATTATTTCAAAGTCAAAGTTAAATCATTTATTTCAAATAGGCCCTTATAAGGCACTTTTGAACGTCAAAAATTTACAAAAAAATTTAAATGATTCTAGTCGCCGTAGTCGTAGTAGTATTTAAATAACTTATAATAATTGCTAAGATTCTTTCTGCACCGAGTTCTTTGTTTAACATAGTGAAAAATTACACTATTTAAAATCGTGTAAAGACTAAAGAAAATCTGTGAAATGACCTCGGCTTTAATTAAGTCCCAACTCCCACTATGACATCACAAAAAGAGAGCTTCCGTAGCCGCACTGTTGAGATGAACTTTTATGATTAAGTATACGTTAATTAGTTTAACATAACTATTATCTGTGTTGCGTCGTTGCCATACAACGACGCAAGCCGTCAGGCCTTTGGGCACATACCTATTACAAGTCGACAGCGATGCGGACGAATTTTTCGACGCACTGTTTTAGTTTGTTTTTGTTTTATTGTTTTTAGGGTTCCGTGCGTCCGCATGAAAAAACGGAACCCTTACAGGATCACTCGTGTGTCCGTCTGTCACAGCCAATTTGCTTCGAATCTAATGGGCCGATTAAGTTGAAATTTGGTATACATATGAATTTCGGTGACCCGAATACGGACTTCTAACGTAAATAAATGATTTTGAAAAAGAAGTTTAACAAACTTTATCGTGTGACACATTAAATATAAAAGGGTTTACTGTCAGGGTCGCAAATATATGGTTTCATAATTTTAAAATAAATAGCCGTAACTACGGAGCCTACATTTTTGAAAAATATACAGAAAATAGTTCTATACTTATAGATTACAGAAAAACCTGTAAGAAGTTTATGGTCTTAAAATAACAGGATAATTTATTACTCAATATTGTCCGTACAAACTTACATTTGCAGTTGGAATGTAATGGAGAACATTTTTTTTTTTTTTTAATCTTTATTTATTTACAGGGTTTTTTCTATAAAGAATATGTCACCCCGATTATCGAATACAATAAGTATAACAAACTAGCCTACCCGCAACCTTGTACCCACAATAATAATATGATAAAGTATTCTGGCCTCATCTGACAATGGTGAGGCCAGAACGCTATTATAGAAGCCTACATTAAAGTTATTTTTAAAAGCTTGACGTCTTTGGACTCCAATACGACTACATTCCGTCAAGATGTGATGGACATCTTCTATGACTCCACAGACAGCACAATTGGGAGAATTAACTTTGCGCATCATAAAACCAAAACTATTGAGAGGCACGTGGCCGGATCGGAGTCTCAAAGCCATCACAACTTCTTGCCTATTCATCCTGCCCTCGCTGAACCAAATCATACGTGGAAGAGATGGCTGAATCGTCCTGTACCAAATGCCCTTCGTTAAAGATCTTTTATCAAAATATTCTGCCCAAGTTTGAATACACCTGTCTCTAACTAAGGATAAAAGCTCGGTATGCCATGGAGGACAAGCATAAAACTCCCCATCAGACGCGGCTTCATTTGCCAAACGATCAACCATCTCATTACCATCCAGTCCAACGTGAGAAGGAATCCATTGCAATACAACTATTTTATGTTTGGCAACAAATTCAGTGATGGTTTTTAAAATACTATATGCCAGTGGAAGCCCCCTGAACGGTGAAGTACTCGTACATCTCATCAGATGAAGAAGACTGCTTTTCGAATCAGTGAAAATGACAAACCGATCACCATCCAAAGATTTGATATAAGCCAGAGCTTCAGCGATAGCGATCAACTCCAAGTGCATTATTGAAACTTTTGATGAGATACGGAATTTGAAGAAGGTACCAACTTGCGAATCAAAAAAGGCTGCGCCACAGTAGTTCTCCTGTCTAGAGCCGTCCGTATACACACAGTAAAAGCCAGAATATTGTGTATTTAGAGACTTACAACATATTGATTTTAAATTATGTATATGTATAATAACAATGCTTTGGTTTATCAACGGAATCTAAACTAGGGTTTACAATACGTGATAAGTCCATATTGCTGACCCAAGTATCCATGGAGAACATTCCAATTTTACTACTGCGGTACATATGTTCTTGCTTTAGGACATCGTGAGACATAATTAATAGTGGTTTTTTCTTATTTCTCCAATAAGGATTATTAAAACAAAGACCATGAAGCTTATCCAATATGCCTATTAAAGGAAAATCGTAACACTTCGATTTTAAATAAAACTTACCAGCTAAATATTGGCGGCGAATAAAAAGAGGGGGCAATATCAATTCAGATTCCATAACATGAATCGGAGTGGTTTTGATAAACCCACCTATTAACCGCAAGCAAATGTTTTGTAATCTATCCAGTTTGGTTAAATGTGTGTCGGCGCCATTGTCCAGTAGAAAACTACCGAAGTCGATACGACTACGAATAAGAGAGATATATAACCGTCTCAAATGGTTGGGATGAATACCCCACCCAGGTCCCACCAAAACCCTAAAAATATTAATTAGTTTAAGTACTCGCTCACGAACCTCATCTATATGCTTCTTCCATCGAAGACCCCTATCCAGCCACAGACCCAAATATTTCACATGGTCTACTAACTCTAACAAAGTACCATTCAAACAGACATCTATAACTGGCCTACGAAAACCTCTATTGAACAAACAGATTTTACTTTTAGCGGGAGAAATTTCTAAGCCTACGTCCGTTAACATGCTGTTGATTAGATTAAGAGCACACTGGATCTTGTATTCGCCCTCACCAGCAGAAGAACACTGTACATATATAGCGAAATCATCCGCATACTGGGATATGCAAATATTGTTCTGCAAATGTTTACAAATATCCGATGTTATTATATTAAATAATAGTGGAGATAACGGATCACCCTGAGCCAAACCACTACCCGAATATCTGCAAATAAAATCATTACCAGATCTTATTTTGAGTACTCTTTTATGAAGAAAATTCCATAAATATCTACAGATGCGTGACCCTACTTGTAAGTTATCCAAAACATTTATTAAAACACTATTATTTACATTATTATACGCATTATTTATATCTAAAAAACACCCCACAGTAGAACAACCCTCGGAAAAACCAGTTTGAATTGCGGAAATTAAGCAACTTAAGCCATCCAAACACGACCTACCTCTTCGGAAGCCTACTGTGTTTGCAGAAAATGTGTTACGTTTTTCCAGAAACCATTCCAATCTTCGAAATAAAACGTAATGGAAAATTTTGCATATGCACGACAACAGGGATATAGGTCGGAGTGAAGAAATGTTACTAGGGTCACGACCAGGTTTTGGAATAGGTACAATACAAATGTCGCGCCACTGAGAGGGAACAAAACCGACACAAAAAAAAACATTATACAACTTTAGTAAAACAGATTTACCCACATCAGGTAAATTCTTAATCATAGAATATGATATATCATCGCATCCAGGAGATGTATCCTTAGATTTGATACATTTATCTAGCTCCTGAATAGAGATCTCACACTCTAATATTGGGTTACTATGGTGAACCGTAGGGGTCGATGGGGAAACATAATCTGGTGTTAAAGAATTTAAAAGACTTGTGGCACTTTGGGCGTCCACAAAATGTCTAGGCGAACGGTAACCTTTTAGCCATCTCATTTTGCGCCACATTTCACTAGACGATGTAGTGTGATCAACTGTAGAACAAATATTTTGCCAGTTCACAGCCCTAGCCTGCCGGATTAATTTCTGCGATGTGCTTATCCTGCTGTTGAGATGATCAAGATTTTGAGGAGTGGGATTACGCCTAAAATTGGATAACGCTAGCCTACGGTGAGCCACAGCGTGTGACAGCTCTGAAGTCCAGTATGACTTTGGAGTAAAATTTGAACAAGGGTTTTGGTTAAATTTAAACATCGGGATGAATTTGTTAGCAGCGTCATTCAAAATATCTATAAACAAATCATAAGCTTTTTGGAGATCATTCGGTAAACACAAATGGCAAAATTTTTGTTCCAGATATTTTTTATATGAAGTCCAGTCTGCTTTGCCAAAATTTCTTTTAATAACTGAAGGGAGGCATGACGTACACAATGTTGATATTTTAATTATTAAATGGTCACTGCCAAGACTTTCATTTAAAACGGTCCAGTTAATGTTCAGCGCAATATCTGTAGAAACCAGCGATACATCTGGGGAAGTTTGTTGCAAATTGTTGTCAACTAAACGAACTCGCGTATGTGTCCCATCGTTCAAAGAAACAAAGTTGCTGTCAATAAGCGAGTCGTGAATGAGACTGCCTCTTTGGTCAGTCTTATAAGACCAGCTGACGTGATGGGCGTTAAAATCACCTAGAATTAAAGTTTTGGCTGACCATAATGATAACAGACCATCCCAATCCTGCTGAGTGGTAACGATTCTAGTTGGGCAATAAACAGCAACAATATTTTCGAACGGGTCACAATTAAATAATTGAACACACACTACCTCGATACCGTTATTATTCACGTGGACGCGCCTCTGGTGCGCTTTAACAGATTTGTGTACTATGATAGCTACACCGCCGTATGAGTCATCCCGGTCCGCACGATAAACCTCATATTCACTAACTTTAAAATTACTTTCTGGTTCGAGCCAGGTCTCACTAAGGGCAGCAATATGTACTTTATCCTGGCATAAAATTTCGTGAAACGATGCTAACTTAGGCCTGATACTTTGGGCATTCCACTGTAAAATATTTAATTTAATTGATTTGTTAGCCATCACAAGGAATAAAAAAGTTAAGTAATGTTTTTATCCACGGCCACTCTGAAACAAAACTCACTGACACTAAGGTTAACCATTCTAGGCATAACTGGTAGACACACTTTATCTTAAAAATTAAGCTGGTCTTTTTAAGGTAAATAACTTCCTTTATTCTGGACCACAATTCGTTGAAAGATGGACGTTCATCGTTACCCTCTCCATCATCAGGCGATTGATGAAAGTCTTTATCATCTGGATCTGAATTCCAAAACATCCAGTCTTCTTTTGAAGGGTTGTTTTTATTTTTTGGAGACTTTACTTTGGGTTTTGGAGGGTCATCACTAACAGTAGGAGTCTGCACTTTATGTACAGTCGCTTTAGTATGGATAATTTCGGCAAAAGTTTGATGAAAAGAGGCTCCCGTTTTGCTAACTTGTGAAGGCTCGCCTGCAAGAGGTGTAGAAAAAACACGATTTTCTGGGGCTACCGGAGCTTCAGGGTGAGCGATAATTTCGGGGGGACCGGAATTTTCGGGAGGAACATAACATTCTAGGGCTTTCCTGTATGTGCAACCAAAATCAGCCATAATCTCCCTTAGCCTTCTCTCCTTCTTATACATTGGACAAGTCTTACTGAGAGATATGTGGTTACCTTTACAGTTGACACAGGTAAACAATAAAGTGTCGCAATTTTCATGATTCCCACCACACTTCGGGCAAATCACGTTTTTCGAGGGGCACATTTTCCGCGTATGGCCTAACCTCCAACATTGGGAACATTGGGATACCTGGTGTATGTAAGGCAAAACCTTTATGTTTATATCACATACACGAACTGATGCTGGTACATGATCACCGTCAAAACAAAGTCGAAGGGTTTCGCTGGGGCACCAACCACCTTTATCCCTATTGCGACGGTCTAGCCTCTTGAATGATAAAAGCTTGGCGGGGGCCGGACATAAAATATTTCCGAGGATCTCCTCATCAGTAAAATCCAGATCTACGTCCTTGATTAGGCCATAGCAGACCGATAGCTGCATAGCCTTCTGGAACCTCCATCCTTTTTCTAAAAGTTTCTCGCACATTAAAAGATTATGAGCAGCTGATTCACATTCAAATTGAAAGCGTATTTTAAAAGGACTTAAATATTTAACCTGGCTAATTTTTGTTATGTTATTTTCTTTTAAAATACGTGCCATCGCAAACTGTTTCGGAAGACGTTCCTTGGAAGAAACATAGATCTCATACTTTTCTTCTTTTAGACTGTTTTTACTACCGTGACATATCTTTTTTTTACTTCCCTTAACTTCTGTCCAACCCTCTTCGTCTTCAGTACTATCCTCTCTTTCTCGCTTTTCCGCTCTCAACACCTCCTCTTTATTTTTACCGTCATCATCTATAGCATCCATGTCCGACGAATCATTCAACAAACTCTGTACATCATTATTGAATACGGGCGAATCACAGCGCGGTGAAGCGCTTACGTTATCCTTATCAGTCATGACGCGATCACGTAAGGCACACGGTAGGGCCGCGCAACCGGGAGGTCCGGCGCACACCTATAGCGCGTGAAACAACAACAATTCGCGCAGTGGGGATAGCGATCCGATGCGCGACAAAAAACACAACCAGACCGCACGAGTGCCGGTACGGTTATGGTGAATGGAGAACATGTTTTTCAACTAAAAGTTAAGTTTGTTCTTGGGAGAAATTCATTCCTACGGAACCCTTCACGTTAACATAATGTGTATATAAAAGTTAGTTATAGTTAATTTACGCAATGTAGGTAGAGGTACCTATTAATTAAATTACCTACAATAGTTAGATACCTACCTACTTGGTAGCTAACTTCATGATCGTATTCTGTCTAGTTAGTAACAAACTAAGTTTGACGTTAATTCCTTTCTTGCACGGACGTCGGCGAAACTAAGATATATAGTATCTACACTATAAACTACTGTGTTTGTTTTAATACTTATGTATAATGTAGTATACAAGGCAGTTCATTTTATAATAACAGAAGGATGTGTACAATTTGCCGCGCTTCTGTGGTAACAAAACCAGTATTAGCTTGCCTCCTATTCTATTAAAGTCTATAGGTACTTAGGTACTACGCTGGGCCAGCTCAACGTCAATGTGTTACCACGATGTGCGGTCGACTGTACCTGTAAAGACTGGCTCCTTAGGGTCAGTTCACACCGAGACGTGATGCGACGCGACGATGAAGAGGCCAGTGGTTTCGCGCTGCGCAGCGCAACGTCGCGAGGCACATCGTGAAGTCGCTGGCAGTCCAACGCCTCGCTGCTTCGGGATGCGTCGCGCTACGCCGCTGCCGCGAGGCATCTCGAGGCGCAGCGCGACGCCGCGGGGCTTTTTCGAATTATCTCAATTAAATGTGTCTCTTTTTGAGTAGTAAATAGAGTTATATTTTGTATCAATCTCTTAAAAAGTCCGCGCGGCGTCGATTTGCGTCACGTCTTGGTGTGTACTGACCTTTAAGAGACCGCAATGTAGGTAATTATTTGGTGAAAAGTTTGCCGCAATTGTCATGCGGCGGGCGCTAAAAGGTACCTATTTCTACAAGAGCTGTTTTTCGGACTGTTTGAAAATATTTACTGACTGGCTGGCTATTATAGGAAGAAAAGAAAAGAAGAAGGAGAATGGAATTAAATACGTTTATTTGCGGCAAACAACAAGTTGGGGAAAAGACAACAACTCACATCCACGCAAAACGGCCATCGCTCAGCATAATGCTGCGACTCTATGAGAGACAGAGCTAAAAGAGAGAGCAGAATAAAAAATAAAATAAATACACAATATTTAACTCTAAATGTTTATATGAATGTAAAGTAAAAATAAATGTGTGTGATATAATGTTTATGCCGCAGTTGGTACCGAGGTTGACTGCGCAGGATAACCCAACGTGCTGTTGAGTATCTCGAGAATGCTCTTTAATTTTGCAGCTCATGGAGATTTGGACCTGTGTGGACTCTTCGATGATTATCAAGACCGTGTCTCAGAAAGCACGTGAAGCCGTTAGTCCCGGCTGTCACTCGAAGATCTTTGACAGTGGTTACAGGTGGTAGCCAGAAGCCCGATTGGCTAACAACCAGTGTTAACAAGGGCTGTCGTATTAGCCAGTTACTGGGCTGTGGAGATCAGATAGGCAGTCGCTCCATGTAAAATACTGGTATTCAGCTGCATCCGGTTAGACTGGAAGCCGACTCCAACATTGTTGAGAAAAGGCTAGATGATGAATTACCAAGTCGCAAACAAGGAATACCACCATATGAAGAGTTTCAGATTAGAATCTTCAGTGGCCTTCACCAAACCTACAAAAATGTAATAAAACTCAAAGAGACTTGTTACGTATGTAGTTTGGCACATTTGCTATGTAAATGTAAACGGATTACCTGCGGACGGTTTTATTCTTTGAAATTGTCTGACATATAGGTCACAGTCGAGTCGTGACTGAGTCACGCTCATGTAACGAAAAAGCACGAAAACTTTGAAAGTTTTTTCTGGATTAAAAAGAACAGCATAATTATTATGATGATATAAATATGTCGTGACTGCCACGTTGGTCTAGTAGTCATAAGCGCTACTGGTGAGCCTGAGGTCCTGGGTTCGATCCTAATGTCGTGCAAAGTTTTTCTATCTGGAATTTCTCAATAGTAGCCCGGAGTTTGGAATTGTGACCGGTTGATGGCAATCGGCTCGGCCCCTATTACATGGTTTAACATAACTGGTGACATGTTGGTGTACTATATAGGAAAGTACACCTGCTGCCTAACCATTGCAGTGTCACCCTATCTATGTAAATATACTACATTTATAACAGAACAGATATCCTTATTATATAATAAGGATATCTGTTCTGTTATGTTATGTTATTTCGAGAACTTCAAATCACCAATCAAAAGAATGATCTTCATGCAGCCCATGCAACGGCAAATAAAATATCAAGTAGGTAGGTAAGTAATTTTGTACCACTTGTATGGGAAGGATGTAAAGGCTTCCGCAGATAAGCGCGACGCGACAGCGCGACCCAACTCTAGTTCTATTAAAACTTCCAGAAATAGTTTTAACAGAATTGTGTCGAACCGTCGCGTCGCGCCTGTCCGCGAAAGCCTTGTGTAATGAAAGATGACAGCTATAATCCAGAACATTCGATACACAACCAATGCATGTGCAGCTGGCAAAAGTTATGATGTTTCAAATCTAATCTGTGTGTCTGATTATGTTCATGAATATCTGCGTGACAAGAGGCAGGTGTCACGTTGTCACGTTAATTTTGACTGTGTGACAGACGTCAGTTAAGAAACGCCGAGCCTTTGTTAATTGTTGTTTGAGATATGTTCTTGATTATCGTTTATTATTTCTAAGTTCCAAATAGGACTTTGCATTGATTTAGGCTCTTGGAGGTGGCGATACCTACTTAAATGTAGCCTATGTAGAACCGTCTTGCGCATCCAAAGTATAGTCAGTTTGTTGACTAGCATTTGAGCTAACATTTTAACACGGCAGGAGCTAGCTGTTCTTGAGCAGTTCATGCTGATACGAGATAAGAAGACAGGGACACCAAAAGCCCTTTTAAAATAAGGCCATATAAGTCACTATAATTAATTACCCTACATAATTCCTTAGTCAAGTCATAGCGCGGTAAGTGGGCTGCCCCCTGACAGATAACTTTAGCCCGCGGTATTACTAAGGGATGATTTACGGAGGAGGGCGGTGGGAAGTAAATACCTATGTCATCCCGCTTCGCTGAGTAAGTGTTTATAGCCAAACTATTACCTACTTATATATTTTCCGGCAATTTATCTGGTAGTATGATTATGTAAGGACCGTAGCAGCTGGCGTTCTGTTGTTTCTGCCTACCCCAATGGGAACTAGGCGTGAGTGTATCTGTTAGTTTTTCTTTGTGAAACAATTATATTAAAAACCAGCCCATACCATAAATTCCACCAGCGATATCTTTTCCCGACTACAGCCAAGCAAAAAGGAGGGTTTTAATTTTGACCAGTATGTGTGTTCGTCTGTTCTCATAACTTCTAAACTACTTATCATAGTTTGACAAATGAGATATTGTCGAAAGCGTCTTGATCATCTATAAAATCCAGACGTCACACGTAATCTGTTCAATTTATTTGCTAACTCGTGTAACTCCGGATTTTTAATTTGTCTGTCTGTGATTTCTTGTTTATACATTTTTAGATGACTTTATTGTCGTAGTTGGGTTTTAGTTTTTTGAAGATCAAAATGACTACGTACGTAGGTTTGTAACTAGGTAACTGTTCTCTACCAGCTGTTGCGTGCAACTTCGTCTGCGTGTATATTATCATATTTTAATCCAGGGCGAAAAGAAGCCTATGTCTCTTTCCAGGTCCTAGACTACCAATATATAAAATGTCAAAACGATCGCTTGAGCGGTTTAGGCGTGAAAAAGTAACAGACATTCAGAGTTCCTTTTGCAGTTATAAGATTAGTAAGGATAGATTAAGGCTCCGTGCACGAAAAAACCCTTTTTCGTCAATAACTTATCTAATTGTAAGAAAGCTTGATATAATTGAAACATTAAGTCTGTATAAGTATAAAAATACAGTTTTCGTGGTGCTAAACCGTTCGTGTCAGTCACAGCATCTGTTAATAGTTGCATCACTTTTGCGCTCTCGAAAATATGGTTTATTTCGCCTTTGATTTACTTAATGAAGATATTGTATAATCATGAAATAAAATTTTGATTTAATTTCAAGGATAGCTGAAAACTAATGTGCTTAATAATAGGAAGAAATACATTACAGACAGGGTTAAAAAAAAATGTTATCTTCAACATTATTTTTCTGACATATTTTGTATCGAAGTTATAAAAAGTGGTTCAGCCACATGTAAGTAGACCATATAACGATGTTGATGATATTTTTAAATATTCAAAATAAATTGTAGTTTCTTGTGAAAAAGTGATCAAACGTCAGTCTCGCGTCATTATTCGGTAAACTTGTTGCGAATATTTGTGATTTTCCATGAATACTTAACTTATTTGAAAAATCCCTTTCAGCCACATGCAAAAGAACTCTACTTTTCAAATCACAAATAGTTTTGTTTAAATTATTTTTCCCTTTCTCACAACTAATGAACAAAATTGATCAAAATCAGTCGATTTAGTGCACGGCCTCTTAAACCTCTTAGCTAAAGTGTCTTAAAAACGTAGTCGTTTAGCCGTAACAACTACCAAATACTGGCTGATTAGGAAGCCATGTTTAAGAATAGTCTTTTACGTCATTAAACACACCGGTTTCATTTATACTATATTATATTTATATACCTATAGCATACTAGTAATTAATCGGTAGGGTTAACTTCTCTCTTGACGAACCGTATCATTTATTAGCATATTCATTAATTAATTGGCAAATAGACCGATTGTGTGCTCGTTAACTATGTTAATTATTTTATTAATGAGTATATTTTGTCGCATTTTGTGTGTGTACGCATTTTTACCTACCCTTGGGATGTATTACAATAACTTTCACGCGATACATAAATGTAGGTATACATCCACGACACTCTGGCCAGTAAATCCCGATACCACCTTGCTGACTGGCTACAGGATCCCTAAAATGAATAATTGCAATTGCAGTAATATTGTCAATCGCTTCAATTGCATTTGGTAGATGATCAATTTGCGCATCAATGTGTATCAATCACGTAAAAATGTACAATTGCAATTGATTGTTTCGGGGATCCTTTATATGGCTGGCATGAGTTATTCATGACAGGACAGGTCTATTCAAATCTGCGTGGTTCTTTCCCCACAGCACCAATTCAAAGACAGGTACTTAATCTACATGGTCTGACCAAGATTATGTCAGGACCTTAAAAGATACTGTGACCTCTGTGTCTGTTTCGGTGTTTCTTTTCAGAGTAGTCGGATAGGAAAGACCGACTTCATCTAGTTTTTTAAATATTATTGACGTGTAAAAGTATTTGTATAAACCTACTTACAGAAATAAATAAAATTATTATTTATTACTAGCTTTACCCGGCCCGGCTTCGCACGGGTAGCACTAAGTACTTATCTACGGCGCACCTACCTACCCTACCCTACCCTACCTACCCTACCTACATACCCTACCTACCCTACCCTACCCTACCTACCTACCTACCTACTTACTCTACCTACCTACATACCTACCTAACTACATAATTCATTTTTTTATATATAAGTATAGAGGAAAATAAAATTGTTGTTTTTACTATTTTCTTGGCAATTTTTCCATATTTTCTCACCATTTAAACTTACCCTGAACTTCAACAAATATTTCAAAATCAAAATTAGCCAAATCAGTCTAGCCGTTCTCGAGTTTTAGCGAGACTAACGAACAGCAATTCATTTTTATATATATAGATGTAGTTCGTGCGGGTACATCAGAAGAAGAAAATCAACCTTGGGAAAGATACACGAAAGATAGGTACCAATGTTCAAAAGAAAATATTTAAACATTTATGAAGAAAAGTAAACAATAAAACGATTACATAATTGAACATCTTGTCCGAACATAATGGATTCAGTGGAGCTCGTTGAATAATAATCTATCGCTTGAATACTTTATTAAACTGCTTCCAAGTGCGGCTATGTTCCCGTAACATTGTTGTAGTCAAGTGGAATGATTTCTGTGCTCGTTCTTTGAGAACGTCTTTAAAACTATTATGGGATAATGCAAGAAGAATACTCATTTTGAAATGGGGTTACGATATTTCTTATGCGGTCTATGTCTATAAGTTCACATTACACGGGCTTTGTAAAGTCAGGAAAATTAACTGTTAACCAAACTGAGTACCATTTTAAATTGTCTGTATACAAATCACAACTGTCATATTTTGACAGTTCTAAGAAGTGGCTACATCACAACAAATTAAAGTAGGTTGTTAGAAGATAGTTTTTTTTGGGCCCCCTGTATTGTAACGCCTATTAATCGTTTTATACTTTTAAAAAACTGAGTGCGTGAAGTGGTTTAAAAATCAACGTGAAACGGATTGTAGCTATTGGTTGCTTGTCAGTTTGACTCTAGTGATGTTACTCAATCATTGACGGTCAGGCACTCGATTGTCCCGATTATGTAAGTAATTCTAAAATTCAATTCAAGTTGAATCGAAGGTAGGTTATAGAGGGAGGTTTCTAGCAGCTTCGTACGTTTGAAACGCAGACAAAAAAAAAGAGAACATAAGGAACAAATCAATAGGCGTTTCATTAAAAGACGCTACAATTTTTGGTGGGCCTAATCGCCGAACAAAAAAAACTATCTCCTAGACTGTGCTTCATTAAAAGTAGTTAGTACAAAGCATTTGTGTGTCCATCTTTTCAAGGGATGCAGTGTAGTCCACGCGCGACTGTTAGTCGCCGCTTGAGGTATATGAGTGGTGAAACGGGAGAGGTAGACAAAGGCCAAGCTGAATCAGTCTGCCAATTTTGTCAGTGGCGCCCTCCCCCGTCTCACCGCTCACATACTAAGGCGGTGACTAGCAGTCGCACGCGGACTATAGTACCTAACCATAAGTAACATATTTTACTAAACCACCCATCAGCCTTTTTGAGTAGGTAAGGAAAGTTTTTGTATGTAAGTGTGTGAATCTTGAAAAGTGCAAAACAAAAAATACAAAAAAATATGAAATTAATCTAATTAGCAATGTTCGAAAAAATTACGCAAAAAAAATGACAGAGAGTTTATAAATTGCCCAACAAGTTTATTTTTTCCTCAATCCTTATGAAAGTGTTTAAACCGTAGAAAACCTCAATCGATCGGGAAAACTAGGACAATAGAGAAGTATAGCCACGCTTGTAGCGGTTACTCAACCAACACACTGTTTCTGAAAGGTTGATCAATTCATCTTCTGTCAAATGATGATTGGATGATGGTATTTTCGTAAACTAATCATAGACAACGGTTTGTGACTGAAGTTGACTCAGCGCAGAAATAGGCGCTCCGTTTGAGCATGAGACTGTGGACTATCCCGACATCACACCTCTATTCTCCGAAGGGTTAGGTAGGCAGACGTGTACCTATAGTACTCCCACATTTCGCCAGTTATGTTTAAGTCCCATGCAATAGGGGGCGAGTCAATTACTATTAACCAGGCACAAATTCAGACTCCGGGGTGCTACTGAGAAATTTCAGATGGAAAAACCAATAACACTTAGCCCGACCTGAGAATCGGACCGGACCTCATGCTCAGCAGAAGCGCTTGCAACCTCTAACCCAACGAGACAAACAATGATGTCTCCTTAAAATAACAATACAATCACAACAGCCTACATGAGCTTAAACCAGGCATGAAATGTCAAATTAAAATCCCTCCAAAATCGTTAATCAAAAACGAGAATAGCGAGATAACAGAACACGCCACAAAGCTATCAGCACGTAGAGGATTAATTATTCTGTGATTATTACAGGGTTGTCGCGTAATGGCTTGTCCATCCATCACTATCGTAATTAATTATCACCAACCCTAACAGCCTCGTCTAAAAGAGGGTACTTCGTCTTAAGATGGATGGCGTTGATATAAGTAGACAGAGATAGGACGACGTCATTTGGCGGCGTTTTTATTTTCAAGGAACATCATAATTTTATAAGTATAACGATGTTATTGCAATATTCCTTCGTAGTCTTGTTCTAATTGCATTAAAATGGTTCGGTGGCAATGTATATTCCCTTGGAATAAAAGTTTCAACTAATCTGTGCGTCATGTTCGTGAACGGGCGCCGTCAGTTGGGACTGCCATGGCTTATTTTAATTTATTTTGATCTTTGAATTGTTTTTTGTTTTTATCTTTTTATCACGGACGCTTTTAACGTGCACGTCTTTCTACATTGTTCTCAATGTATAATTTCAACATGAATGATGTAACCAAGATTTTGTAACAATTTTTTGATTTAAAAGAGTGTCCGTGGAGTTTCTTGCCCGTTCTTCTCCATAGGTATCTACTACGCTTTCGAATGGGCAACTAGCATCATATTTCTGACTGACCGACTCCTTGACAATTCAAAAGTGCCTGTAAAGGGTTTAATTGAAATAAATGCCATGTCAAAATGTATGGAACAAGTGAACAACAGATTTTTTTTTATAACACGGTCCCTGTATTTACTGGGAGTAGTTGTCAACAGTGGCAAAGTATTTTCATAGTCTTCTTTTCTAGCTGGTTAATATTTTACGGTATGGGTTATTTTCATTAGGTACTGTATATGCTGATTAAGTTTTGCCCACCACTTCGTCCCAGGGCTCGGAAACGTTATTTAAAATAACGTTTTTAAAACGTTTCTGACAGTTCTTTGTACAACATTTTGTTCGGAACGAAAACGAAATGAGAACGTTTTCGGTTTATTCCGCAGGACGAAATTCGTAATATTCGTAGTTTCATATCGATCAACCCAAAAATGGAAAACAACGGTTTATAAGGTTTTATTTATCGAAAACGATTTAAATTTTGTTCTTCTTTAAAAAAAAATCTTTTCGAACGTAACCAAAACAAATCGTTTCTTAGGTTTTTAAGACAAAACCGTTTCGAAAAATATACCGTTATACATACATACAAACTCACAAATGTTTCCTATTTATAACATTAATGTAAATCAAGAAGAACCTCCTTTAGTCAATTTAAAGAAAACCCCAGTCACAGAGCGCTCATTCTAATAAGTGAGCGGCAAAATAGCGTTTTTACTAGTTCCATTAGGTATATCTAAATCTTATTCTAGTTTCATTCCAATGTTCAATATAGGTCAGCCGCTTCCAGAACACTTTGTTATACAATAAGGATCGTACAAACCGCATCGGGGAGCTTCTCAGTTTTAACTGAAAGATTGATCGCTTGGTGTTAGATCTAGTGATCGGACAGAGAGTGCTATTTGTTACAAGGATTACTGGGGGCTTGCGTTGGATAAAGATGATGAATGTTTAACAGAATCAAATAGAAAATATTCCTAAAAACTAAAAAAAGTCAGCTCAAGACTATTTCATGGTTTAGATACACTTTTGAAAAGTGCAGCTGTTAAAATCTTAACATATAAACACATACCACACGCCTGTAATCCTCTGTCTTAAACCCCTTTATTCATAAACGTTGCTTAAACTTAAGTAATGATTAGCGACTGTTTAACCATACATATTTGACGTTTAACCGTCTCTTAACTTTAACCATCGTTTATGAATAAACCCCAAAATCTTAAATGTTGTTTTGATTGGCATACCTATTAGTTACAAGTTTGCCCACCCGTTCTGTTCAGTAATCGAGCAGATTACGATCTTGGTTTTCTGACCCCTAAACAGGTTAAAGGTTCAGGAAGTCATTTCCTTCCAGGTCGACCGGAAAGCATTCACGACCATGCGTGTTTGAAAATTGGACTATATTTTTAATATATAAATGTAGTTGTTGTTGTGTTGTAGGGACTTGTGGCTAAGTAACAACAGCCGCACGGGTCGATCGATCAGGATAAGCTACGCTTGCTGCAGTTGGTCCGTGGATGGGTGACTATCTTTACATACCGAGACCTCTCCGTGCCTCGGAGAGTACGTTAAGCCGTTGGTCCCGGCTGTCATTCGTGGATTGTCGTGTCATTCTTTGACAGTGGTTACGGGTCGTCAAAAGCCCGAAAGTCTGACAACTAGTCTTACCTGGGTATCGTATTACGCAATAACTGGGTTATGGAGGTCAGATAGGCAGTCGCTGGAGCGACTGCCTATCTGACCATATATAAAATTCTGGTATTCAACTGCATCCGGTTAGACTGGAAGCCGACCCCAAAATGTTGGGAAAAGGCTATGTAGATGTTGATCAGTTGTTCTAAATTACCGTATTGATAAAGCGGAAGAAGGTTCTATTATGAAAACAGAGTAGGTATAATAACAAGTAGAGAACTTAATGAAAACGTTTCATTAACATGCAAGTGGGTCGCTTGTGCATGCATGCATGCATGAATGAATTTATTAAATGACACAAACTAAGATACAGGGAAGGCAGACTACGTGGTTATTGCATTTTGTGTTATCTTTCAATTTGAATAGCTGATGTTCCCACAACACGTGCAAAACCTGTGGGTTACGTCTTTGTGGTTAGATTCCACCCATGATTTAAAAAAACAGACTGAAATACCAATTTTAGAAAAATAGGACGCTGAAACGAAAAGTTTTATTTTTCTGTCATATTCAGTTTGACTTTTAGAGGACTAAGTAATCTTTCTTTTTGCAAGAATGGACGAATTATGAATTCACGATTAAATTAACTTTTCTTTGACTTTACCTTCACCAAATACAGGTAAGACATGATTATAATAAATAAACTCAGCAATATCCAGCGAGCCCCCGAGGCGAAAATCAAAAAATTCCACGCCACGATAAAGAAAATTGGTCGTACACTTTAACAAAGGAGAAACTTGGTGAACACGCATTCTTTGTCAGAATTCGGGACATGGCGACATCTAGCGAACTTATTACGAAGTTCTTGTACAACTTGTGTGATTAATGAGAATTCGACTGCGGTACAAGTATCAAAAATACATCAGTTCAGTTGGGACGCTTTTGGGAAAATTATGTTTGTTTAATCGCAATAATTTTATTTACGAATAATTTTCTTTTCAAATTGCTCATTTCGTTTCAGAAATGCCAAAAGCTTCTAACTACAAGGTGTGCGCGTCCATACCATACAAGAATAAGACTAAGAATATTATTTATTTGCAAGAATATGAGTAATTAAGTTGACAAATATAATTATATCTGTCATAGGTACTCTACCAAGTAGGTATTGTAATGGTGTGCAAATTTTAATTAAAATAGTGTTAAATCGCTTAAAAACACAAAAATTACACAGTTAAAAATATTTAAAAAACTGGATCCTGGATCTCTGGTAAGCGGTAGAACGTACCGTGTCGCCCAGTATGGCGTGTTTGGGGGAAAAACAAAATAGTTTCCTCGTCCCGGTGTATTTTCCTCCGCTTTGTGAATTAACCTAGAATGCACTAAGTAAATTGAGAATAGTCATTAGCTGCCATCTGGTTTGCAAATCCTGACTGGATTGACTGACAACACAACTTAAACTGCTGATGATAATTTAGAGGGTGCAGACACTAGAATAGAGAGATTCATTCAAAAAGTTATCAAAACTCCTCTACTCTTTGTGCGGATCTAACTGAGGTTACAGTTTCTATGCAACAACAGCTAATCGTGTCAATAGAATCGTTAATCACCCAGAATAATTAAATAAAACATCTCTAAACAGATACAAGAGTACCGTAAATTTGTCGCATAACGACCCCGATCCCCAGTGAGGCAAGCATGATTAGATTATTCATTGATTGCCCGCCCGGTCATTATACAATCGTGGCTCTAAAGGACAATGGGGCATAAACCGACCCCAGTGTTATTTATTGATGCATGAGGGTAACAGATTCATCATAATTGTTATTTCAGTGCTTAAATGTACACAGCGGAATACAAGTTTTCAAGGAAAGCAGTGCCTTTGTTCCTTTGTTCATTATTTGTGAGTTGTCTGTAAAATATAATATTTTGGAGAAAGCAGCGATTTCATGAAACTGATACCAGGCTAATCTGTAAAAAACAAATTACTTTCTAAATTTTCACGACAAGATTTTTACAGAATTGATCGTCAGGTGGAATGACTGCTCATTTCACCTAAGTTTTCACGTTACTGCTGAGCATGAGGTCCTGGGTTCAATTCCCGGGTCGGGCAAAGTGTTATTGGGAATGTCGCAGTAGCAGCCTGGACATTGGACTTGTGCCCGGTTGATGGCAATAGGGTCGCCCCCTATTACATGTGACTTAAACATAACTGGCGAAATGTGGGTGTTCTATAGGAGCACCTCTGCCCAACCCTTTGTGGAATACAGCCGTGATGTTATATCTATTTTTACAGAATATATCGACTGCATTTGCCATGAGTAACGAGCCGAATGGACTTGTTACAGATGTAATAATTTTTCGTTAATTGCTATCGACCAAGGAGGTGCAGTTCCTTTAGTTTTGATACGACCAAAGGTAGAGTTTCGTTTATCTTCTTCAGAGTTTCATAGCAACTCATTCGATTCTAACTTCACTAAGCGTAACAGAATATGAAGTTCGTAGACTACGTTACATAAACTTTAGTTCGCTGGAGTTTATAAATTTAAGCTTTTCCTTCACCAGATTGTATATTTTTATCTTTTTCTATCACGGTTAAGTAACTTGATCATAGAAATAGTTCGGGAAAATGTTGTGAAGAAAATTGTCGATTAAAAAAATAATGAGTAGGTACGAACGAATGTACGCGAAATCTAAATGCGACTGCGATTCGTACAAATACTCTCAAAAATAGAACTCTGTCAAATTCAGATAAAAGGTGATCAACTGATCATACCATATTTTTTTAACATTAGGTTTCGCCAGAAAAACGTTTAAAGAGCAATGGTGGCTCCGTTTATATTGACCCCCTGACATTACACCAAAGAGTATAATATGCTGTCAACAATATGACATTAAAAGATGGCGGAAATGAATTTTTCCAATAATTACTACTGAACCGAAAAGTGGCACTAGTAGCCGACTTTGTATATGTTGGGCATCTTGAAGGTCCTCGTGTCCTATCGTACTCCATGCACTTCTATGCAAACCAATCATAATTATGACGTGTTTCTTAATGATTGACAAAATGTCTTTTATTATTAGTGTGATGTTGTTATACGTACACAATGTAAAGAAATGTGAAACAAAAGAACAGAACGAATTTGGGCGAAGAAAACCAAACATGCGACTTAAAGCTACGTCCGTCATGAGCTATGCACGCTATATCCCTAAGGATATAGGTATTTAAAAAACCGGTCAAGTGCGAGTCGGACTTGCGCACGAAGGGTTCCGTGCCCATTATCTATAAAAACGGCAAAAAGAACACGTTTTTTGTATGGGAGCCGCCCTTAAATATTTATTTTATTCAGTTTTTAGTATTTGTTGTTATAGCGGCAACAGAAATACAACACTTGAGAAGATTTCAACTGTCTAACTATCACGGTTCATGAGATACAGACGCCTGTTGACAGACGGACAGATAGACGGGCAGCGGAGTCTTAGTAATAGGGTCCCGTTTCACCCTTTGGGTACGGAACCCTAAAAGGTTACCATTTTGAAAACCAAATGTACCGCGGTACCTATAAACCTATTACAAAAAAAAAAACTTATCATAGACATTTGCTTTCACAATGCTCCCCTGTAATGCATTTTCTGCAGATTCGTAAGTTTGCCGTGAATGTGACGATATAACTACATATATCACGACTTCAACCAACTTATTGCGACATGTATAAGTAGATATGGAAGTGTTACAAGACACACCGGGTCGAATAATACAAATTGCATTGTTTAAATCTCAATAAAAATCAACTGAACTGCATTCCAAATAAATAACGTTGACATTTACGTCGGAAAACATCGTGCCGGAATAAATCTGTTTCAGTTTAGTATTGAAATGTGAATAATAAAATGTAAAATATAGCTCGCGGCAAGGCTGTTAACCGATCTGCCAATAAAAATAAAGTGTCATACGTGATGCAACGTAATCTATGTATTTATCTACCTAGCATATACATTATACTTACGTACACATACCTATGGGGACAGGGATGTGGAGGAGTAGGTACTTCGATGCAAAAGTGCCCTTTTGTATAATTAGTTAGTTATTTAATTTACTAGGTAACTAGTGTAAATAGTTGCGGGCTTGCGGATGGTGAGCAATGGGTAGCTCGCCGTCCGATAAGGACCAGGCCTGGGTCGACGGCGCGTTGTGTTCCACGCGTGCCTCAAAGTGGTCTCAGTACAACTGACGGGGTAGCCGATGCTTACCGGGGTCGCGGGAAAGTCCGAAAGGGATACCGTGGCCCCTGGCAACATACAGGCAACTGAAGGAACACGGGTGGGTTTTAGTCAGTAAGAGTCTGACACGCCCTCCGGAGAAGTTATTTGATAATTTCCCACCCAAAAAATTAATAAATAAATAGTTGTATAATAATTTACTATTGTATATATTTCTTTAATTAAATGCCTACTATACAAATACCGGTCTTAAGTTTCCATTTTGCTAAGTCATCCTATTTTCTTTCCTGCCATGCTTGAGTGCAAAAAAACATAACTTCAGTATTTTTCGGTTACCTATTCTTTTAAGGTGGATTTGGCTGTCCAGTGGCCAGCTTTTTACAATACCTTTGGGAAGGGATTAGCTTTTTAGCCGGATAAGATTCGGATAAATAACAACGGTAATAGATTTTCGCTAAGAGTAAATATAAGCACAGATACTCGTTGATAGAACTGCTTCTATTAACGGTACCTAATTGGTATAAAAGTGCATAAATAATAGTGCACCACCTTGTGCCTGCGGCTTAGCCCGCGTGCATGTCAGAAATAAGCCCACGGGAACGTACTACCGCATACCGGGATAAAAAGTATCCTATGTCCTAATCCAGGTCATGGTCTACCCTTCTGGTTAATTTCACCTAAATCTGATCAGCCGTTTTAACGTGAACGCGTAACAAACAAACCTCCGCATTTATAATATTAGTTAGGATGTAAAACAATTTCTGAATTCGGAGCCGACTTATAGAAACTTAAACGAAGGCCTCTACTTGGAACTTACTAAATAAGAAAGGTACTGACATACCTGCCTCTAACACGCTGCATCCATAATATTCAAACTTCACAAGCACAAGCAAAACACACGAAAAACTAAAGAAAACAGCGAATCGTGCCCTCAATAATACTGCCGCCATAAAATGTTGACATTGGCCAGAAATCAAGCCTCGATGCTAACCTGAATCGTAAATACTGTGTTAAGATTCCGTATACATTGCTAGGACCATTGTGGGGGTTAGGCTGAGTCTGTTTACATGTAAAAGGGATTTTTGTGTACATTTGTAGCAGAGTTGTGTGCGGTACAATAGACGACCAAAAAGAAAAACGCTGTCAAAAAAGATTGAAATTAAGAAATAAAGAAAGAAAATACATTTATTTAGCACATACTAAAAGGCACACAATGTAATATACAGCAGATAAAAAGTATAACGTGTGATGTAAGAAATAAGCAGGAAAGTGTACCTCACGGCTGCGTCAAAAAGGCCCAATTAAAATGGTTATGTATCTGGCAGAGTTTTAATCAATTAATCTGTTTTTTTTTGCTGGTGCTAGTGGCTGAGAACTCGAAGATTTTCCGTCGTTTTTTGCATCAGCACAACACAAAGCAACGCTAGTCGGTGCGAACGTCTGTAGTCGTTTTAATAGCTTACCAAACAAACATTTCAAACGGTTGTTTCATAAAGAAAGACACACAAACATAAATCAGTAAGAAACACATAAAACCAGAACACTATCTTGAATTCATTGCCATAATAAATCAACGTTGCTTGCTACAAAAACGATACAAATCAAGAATACTGCACTGCAACGAAATATATTACTATCTTCGGCACAGTGTTGGGTAGATCGCCTCATATGACCTCTGTCGAATAAATCTTGCTTTCCGATGGTTTGTCGTAGATTGTTGCAAAGACATACAAAATGTATGGCATGTTGTGTTTGGTCCGAAGTGTAGTGAACGAGGTTAAAGAATTGTTTATGTGATTTTATTGAGGGATAAATTGGAAGAAATATAGATCTGTTCAAATTATTCATGGAGCCCAGCTTAGAAAAGACTACTCTTTACCTATTATGACCCGAATTACACATATAAATGTAAAAATTATACTAGGACAACCTTTCTTTTTTTGACGTGAAAATGTCTTTCGAGTTCTCGCTCGGAGTACTGGGGCCTTATTATGAAGTATTAATGCCATCATTATTCCACTGCGAAAAAAGGATGGTGCTAGCGGCCTTGTATAGCTCCGCCTCTCACTCACACTGGAATAATGGTGGCATTAATACGTCATAATACGGCCCCTGGTACTAAGTTCAATATTTCAGACCGTCAAAAACATGTAAGCTTTACGATTATGAATGTCTAACGTACGGTAATTTTGAGCAATGCTGAAAAAAGAAATTGTTGCAGTAACGTATTTGTCAGACAAAATTAAACACATACAAAAATAAAAAATAAATCAATGTCGTTTGTCAAGAGTGTTGTCAACCCGTACGTTACGGGGGCATATAATAATTTGGCTATCATACGATGTATATATGTAAAAAAACAGGAAAGCATACTAAAGGACTACATTTTAATCTGAATTTACAGACTTTGAAAAGTCAGCAAGAATATGGGCAATATACAAAAAACTTTTTTTGTTGCCAGTCGAACCTTGCGGAAATCCATGATAAAATACAATAGACGTAGATATATTTGGTAACCTATTCCGCTTAACTGTTAACCGGTTCGCGACAAGTCAATCGTCATCCTGAGGATGCCTCGTTGAGAGGTGAAACACGTGTCAATTTCTTACAGGGTTTTTATGATTCTTTAGGAACAGTTAAGTGGAATAAGTTACTAAATATATTTTTCAATGGGACCAACCTAGTGTAGACAACTAGAAATATCACAAATGGCAACTCAAACACTTTTCCTAAAAACGGTTTGTAGTGATCAATCACAAATTATCCACGATTTTATAACGTATGCATTACATTTGAGTAATTGTAAATACTATTTTATTTTTTTTCAATCAACTTTTTTTTTTTTGATGTAATGAAGAATCAAGGGGTTTTAAATTGCGTCTATGTGGTGGTCATAGAGGTGAGCACTTTTAAACTATCAATAGTATCTATTCAAACTACTTTTTGTATCTATATAAGCACGATAATTTCAAATTTAAATGATGGGAACGTTTTTTTTATTTGCGACTATTCTATTAGCACTCTGACTTCAGAAAATATAAAAGTCTTTTAATCCTTACACGAAACTGCATCCATTGGCACCATAAAAATAAAACGTAAGAATTGTAATTTTTTTAGATGACTGTAGGGGAGACCGAGGAGGATTGTGACAAAGTAGAGTTGTGACAAAGACGATTTCTCGGAACTTATGACCGTTAGCGAGCTGGCAACAGCGCAGGACTGTTTGTTTAGAGACGCGATACTTGACTCAGTACGCGCCAGAAGCCCACGACAAGCGGTTGCGTGTGTGCGACGTCCGCATAAAAAAAGAAACGAAAAGTAAGTTTTTTATTAAAACAATTATTGTATTTATATCTTCGTATATTATATTAACGTGGCTGAGCTATTTTTTCTTATGTTGTGTGTTATTTAGACTTTGAAATCGTGGCATTGTTTTGTTGTGTTTGCATCTCGTTTCCAAATAAAACAAATGTTTTTTGACCAGATCGCGATTTTTGTTACCTAGGAGAGTTGTGACACGCTGTCACAACTCTCCTATTTAAGTTTATTATGTGGGTAGCTCATTTTACACGCTTTTTGCAATGTTTTTTTGTTGTGTTTACATGCATGTTTGTATGCTTTGATCATTTCTTACTATCTAATTTTAATATTAAAAGTATTCGGCAATTAAAGTCGTCTTAAAAATATATTTTTTTTGTCAGGGATTTACTTAGGCATGTGGTTTGGTATTGTATGCTGAGTTCCTGTTTTTCTATTTCAGAATGCCAAATAAGTATACACGAAAGACTGATAGGGGTATGGCTAGTATCGACATTTACGAACTAGCCTTTGAAGAAGTTACGTTGAGGGGTCAAAGTCTCCGAAATGCCGCATCCTCTTACAATCTCAACTACATGTCTTTGCAAAGATATATTAAAAAGAAACAGGCTTTTCAAGATAACGCAACAGAAGTGACTCCGTCCATGGGTTATGCTAGTCCAAAAGTTTTTACAGATGAGGAAGAAAACATATTATGCGAGTATTTATTGACATGTGCTGCATCCAATTATGGGCTGACAACAAAAGAAACAAGAAGAATTGCGTTCATGTTAGCAAAAAAATATAATAAAAAATATCCGGCGTCATGGGAAAAAAATGAAATGGCAGGAGAAGTGTGGCTTAAATTGTTTATGCAACGACATCCCAATTTATCTTTAAGATTACCACAAGCTACAAGCATAGCTCGTGCAACGAGCTTTAATAAAAGTAATGTGGATGCTTTCTTTAAGAACTATACTGACATTTTAAACAAACATAATCTTGTGGCAAAAGATATTTGGAACGTCGACGAGACAAGCATTACAACAGTTCAGAAACCTGACAGGGTTATAGCGCGACGTGGAGAAAAACAAGTCAGTGCGATGACATCGGCGGAACGAGGAACCTTAGTGACTATGGCTTTTGCTGGAAACGCAATAGGTAATTATATACCGCCTATGTTTATATTTCCACGTAAGAGATTCCAAGAGCATTTCATTCGTGATGGTCCTACTGGTTCTGTTGGAACCGCTAACGGATCGGGATGGATGCAGGAGGATGACTTCCACTTTTTCCTTGAGCATTTCAAAAATCATGTTAGACCGTCAAAAGAGAATAAAGCTCTGTTGCTCCTAGATAACCATGCTTCGCACACAGCTTTGAAGAATATTGAATTTTGCAGAGATAATGGGATTATTTTGCTGACATTTCCCCCACACTGCACACATAAGCTGCAACCTTTGGATCGTGCTATATTTGGGCCTTTAAAAAAAGCAATTAATACAGCTTGTGATGATTGGATGCGCTCTAACGCTGGGAAAGTCATGAGTATTTATGATATTCCATCCATAACAAGATCAGCGTTTAATGTGGCGATCACTGCAAAGAATATCAGTGCTGGTTTTGCTGCAACTGGAACATGGCCTGTTAATACAGATATCTTTGGAGAAGCCGATTTCCTGCCCAGTCAAGTCACTGACCGTATTTTGCCAAATCCAGAACCAGAGCAATCGTCAAGCGTTCAAGAAATTACGGCTATTGTAGAAAATAGACCCCACACTCCAAATCCTACTATTGGCACCATTGAATTCAATGAAGCAAGAGCCCTTACTCAAGTTACATCCACTGATCAAGCCACAACATCATCTATCAATCAATCTTTGCCAATGAATAACGCCAATGAACCCGTCGCCTCCACATCTAGAGCTCGTACTCCTCTAGCTACAACTTCTAATGTGTTCTCGCCAGAATCAGTGAGGCCGTTGCCAAAAGCTCCGCCTAGAAAAAATAACCAACCTAATAGGCGCAAGATAAAATCGGCTGTGCTTACTGACACACCTATTAAAGATGAAATAGCTGCCATAGAAGCCAGCAGGAAGATAAAAAGCGTGAAAAAACGCGTTTTAAGCGAAGGAAAGAATATACCTAAAAAAGCCAAAAAGACTAACAAGAAGAGTGCAAATGATGCTGAAGAAGATGAAGAAAATGATTATTTTTGCTTGTGCTGCCTCGAACCTTATGCCAATAGCAGATCGAATGAGAAGTGGGTTCAATGCTTGGAGTGTAAAGGCTGGTCTCACGAAGAATGCACTGGGGGCGAGCTGCAATACGTCTGCCATAATTGTTTGTCTGATTAGGTTAGGACTATTGACTGATTTTGAAAGTATTGATCTCATAATAATACCTAATTGATCAAAAAATTATTTAATACTTTTATATTCATATTTGTTGTTATTATAATTCCTGCAATTATTCTAAATAATAATTAAAGTTCCTTTATGCAAAAAAAAAGTGCGTTTTGTTTATAATTAAAGTAAAAGTAATTTTTTTTATAAAATTAAATGTAAATACACAGCTGTCACAACTTACCTTGGTACTTGTCACAACTTACCTCGGTGTTAGGAGAGTTGTGACAAAGGGAGTAGTTACAGTTTTGAAGGTTTTTTTCAGAAACCTTATATTATATGTTGGCTTTGATGATTAAGTCTAAAAGGGTAAGGATTGAGCTATATCGTGGCTAAAATTCATAACGGTAGTATGTTTCTTTACTGAGATATGTTCTTTTAAGTAAAAATTGTCACAACCTTCCTCGGTCTCTACTATTTTTACAAAATCTGTGAATGCAGTTAGCAATTACTCAAAAAGTTGAGGGCAGTCTCCTAAAACCGGTTTCCTGCAGCTACAACGGTTAAGGTACTTGAAAATCGTGTAGGTAAATTCTAAAAGTATTAGTAGTTTAAGTTGTAGTAGTAGATATTTTATCGAAATCACCGGGTCAGATTTTTATGCCCCTTTGCACAAGAGTATGGAAGAAGAGAGATTTTTTATTTGTTTTTTTATTGGCACCTTGCAGCTATTTCCTAATAGCTAATTAGTCAATATTTAATCGTGTCTGTGTATGTTGTGCTGTTTTTTTTGTGCACTAAATAAACGATATATCTATCTATCTAACTATCTAAGTATCCCTACACAAATATCAAAACCGTATCGCTATTCGTTCATAGACCACTTCTCATACAAATTTGAACAGTCTCCTTTGTTATTATTTCACCACACATTTCACGAAACTGCGGCGCGGGCTCGAACTGCGCGTAACTCAATTTTTTTCTCATTTATTCTGATCAAAGGAATTCGCATTGGAAATTGTGTGAAAGTGTATCTAATTTTAGGATTCAAATATACCAATCGTTCAAAACAAAGCACTCAAAATAGCATTCAACACACCTCTCTACACAAACCTTAAACAACTTCATAATGATATCAAGTTTCCAACTCTAAAGGATTTCGTTCTGAAGGTATCCCGAAAATTTGAAATTGGTAAGAGTAGATTAACCCGATTATCTTATGCCAGGACTTATAACAAGTACAAACCACCGCATCACCATTTCCTGGTGGATTAACATTAGCTCACTTACCACCTGTCCAGCGTGATTGCTGTAACTTAACTCAGTGATATACATTACATTATGTTTTAAATATGCTTTTTTTTGCCTTACAATAATTCACAATAATGTAAAATTCTTACCTAATAATGTAAGAATTTAATAATTTACAACCCCTAGGTGAGTTAAATTTAAAAATGTGGGTCTGCAAACCCTACATAACAGCACAATCTTATATTATCTATCTATTATATTAAATTTGTAGTCACACCAACAATCATACATGATAGCGCGGGCAAATAAAAAACAGTGCCACAGACTAAGACAAACGTCATAACGGCTGTTGACGTAACGGAAACACGAATCAGTGCATTAAAATAATAAATAAGTGATTTTGCATTACAATATAAAATTGTATTAAGATAAGTATTGTTAATTTTAAAGTCTATTTTTATTCAAGTATTAATTTAAAACTCTAAAATGGAAATTGGAATACTGTTACTTCATTTAAATTGTTACCTAACTAAATTTATAGTTTAAGTATTTAAAAAGTGTTATTAATTTACAAATCAAATATTGTGCGTAATTACATTATTTTTACTAAATGAAATCTAAACTTTATTGTAAAACAACTGTCACCGGAAGTCGTTGCTGTTTGACGTTGACAGTTGTTTGAAAGTATAAATAGGCTCGCTCTAGTGGCAGAGCGATCAGTATTGAATTGTATTTTGAACTGTGTGCACCTCGTTATAAAATTAAGTTGTGTGAATCATTGTTGGTTTGTTTGTGAATCATAAAAAGTGTTTATGAGATGTCTGATCGTTATCATTTGAGATCCCCGAGCCCTCCCGCTCTTACATCAGAAGAAAGGGATGAGCCCGAGCCTGAGCTGGACCCATCAACGTACTCGCCTACCCTGCCGACCTCTCGACCAGGAAATTCGGAAGAGCTGAATTTACTTCGCTGCCAGATCAAGTTGCTGGAAAGGATGGTTTTCCGGAACCAAAATACAAGTACCCCCAAGCTAAGTGAAATTTATTTACCTAATTATGATCCCGACGAGCATAAAATAACAATTGAGGAATGGTGTAAGCAAGTTACCTCTTTAATCACCATGCGAGGTTGTTCACAGTTTGTTGCTATGATGAAGGGATTAGCATGCTTGCAAGGACGCGCCAAGCAATGGGCAGATACTAATGCTCATTCTCTTGCTAATTGGGATTCACTCCAAAGGGAACTTATAGCACAATTTAGTGGCGAAACTAGGTATATTGTGTACGTCAATGCATTTCGGGAATATACCTCAAATCAGGCTAAATCTTTTTCGGAATATGTTGCCGAATCATGGCGTTTGTTCTCAAGAATTTCTCCGAATGCTCCAACTGAGCTCATGGTGGAAGCCGTAATATCCGGCATAAGGCCAAAGTTTTACCAAGCTGAACTTCTCAGATCAGCACCAAGATCACAAGCTGAACTGATTGCCACATTAGCGAACTATCGTAAACGACCTGCCGATGTAGTTTCAGATGAACCCCGTGCTAAACAGCCAAGGCTTGACCTTCCAACAACTGCGACGTGTCATAATTGCAAAAAACCAGGGCATATTTCTCGTGATTGCAGGAACAGAGTTTGCGAAATCTGCAAGAAAACAGGTCACCCATCTGATCGCTGCTGGCATAAAAAGAAAAGCGAAGCACAATCCGAGAAGACTTCTGTTCCTGCTACAGCTGCTACACCACCTTCACGCCGGGAAGTCAATACGATCCAGAAGGAAAAGGCGCCTAACGAAGTTCAATTACAAATAAGTGATATCTTTCTTTCTTGTTTAATTGATAGTGGTGCCGAATGTTCGCTCATTAAGAAAAAAGTTTCTGGGTCAATTAAGGGTAAACGCCAAATAGAACTTTTGCAATTACGGGGGTTTGGGGGCAGTAGCATACCTTCAAGTGAATCAATAAACACTGTAGCCACATTTAATGGTGTGACATTCGAAGTGAAACTTCATGTCGTTAATGATTTAAATTATGATGTCATTTTAGGACTAGACTCTATCAAAATACCGGGGATTAAAATTTCAATTACAAACGAAGGAACTTCAATAGAAAGAGTAAGTTATATTTTTAATTACAAAATTTCATCTTTGGCTAATATTGACACTGATTTAAAGGATACGTCTCAGTTAATAAGTATCCTCGAAAAACACACTGATTTATTTACATTCAATAAAATTAAAAAAGTGAGCACGGGCAAATTAACTATCAGATTAAAAGATCCAAATCGTATAGTACAAAGAAGGCCCTACCGACTAGCACCTGTAGAGAGAGAAAAAGTTAAGACAATTATTGAAGATCTTAAAACTAAGGGTATTATTAGAGATAGTTGCTCACCTTTTGCAAGTCCTATTTTGCTAGTAAAAAAGAAAAATGGTGATGACCGACTTTGTGTTGATTTCCGCGAACTAAATTCAAATACAGTTCGTGACCACTATCCTCTGCCACTGATTCAAGATCATATTGATAAACTTGGTAAAGCGCGATTCTTTTCAAGCCTTGATATGGAATCAAGTTTCCACCAAATATGTATTTCAGAAGAATCAATTGAAAAAACAGCTTTCGTAACGCCTGATGGCCAGTATGAGTACTTATCAATGCCATTCGGTCTAAGTAACGCACCTTCAGTATACCAGCGCGCCATTAATGCGGCTCTAGGTGACTATCGCGACAATATTGCACTAGTATATATTGACGATGTTTTAATTCCCTCATCTACTGAGCAAGAAGGTTTAAAAAGGCTGGCCCTTGTATTAGAAAGACTATCAGACGCAGGATTTACGATAAATCACTCAAAATGTAAATTCCTCAAAACGTCCATAGAATATCTCGGTAACATTATACAGAATGGTGAAGTGAAGCCTAATCCTACTAAATTAACAGCACTTAAATTTTCAGAACCACCCAAAACACTTAAGCAACTTAGGCAATTCAATGGTCTGGCAAGCTATTTTCGGCGTTTTATCCCTCAATTTTCCCAACTAATGGCTCCACTGTATGGCCTAACAAAAAAAGACGTGCCATTTGTATGGTCTCCCGATCACGAAACAAGAAGACAATATGTCATCAAACTTCTGAACCTATACTCTGCATTTTTGATCCAACTCTTCCAATAGAAGTCCATACAGATGCTAGCGCCAAAGGTCTGGGGGCTATTCTCATTCAGAATGACAATAATCGTCGCAAAGTCGTTGAATACTTTAGTATGCGCACTAGTGACGCTGAAACAAGGTACCATTCATACGAATTGGAGACTTTAGCTGTTGTCAGAGCAATAAAACACTTTCGACATTTTCTATATGGCCGCAAATTTACAGTTGTAACTGACTGCAATGCCCTTAAGGCTTCAAAACACAAAAAGGAACTGACACCCCGGGTTCATAGGTTATGGGCATACTTACAAAATTTTGACTTTGATGTTATTTACCGTAAGGGAGAACAAATGGCCCACGTAGATTTTTTGAGCAGAAATCCACAAGTCAATATTTTAACAAAAGATCCAGCGTGGATTATAGTTGAGCAAGAGAGAGACAAAAAACTCAAAAGTATTCGCGATGCCATAAAGAATAAAGATGATTATGACAGAAAATTTTGTATTCGATCGAATCTCTTGATGATAACCATACAAAACCAAAAAGGAGAATCATTAACTCGTACGGTAGTCCCTGAATCACTTGTTTGTTCATTAATAAATAGATACCACGAAAATCTTTTGCATACGGGGTGGGAACGTACTTTGGATAAAATTCGAGAACAGTTTTGGTTTAAACACATGACAAAACGTATACGTCAATTTTGCGATAACTGTTTACAATGCAAAATTGGCAAAGAGCCTTCAGGCAAAAAGCAAATGGAACTGCACCCCATTGATAAAATAAGCATACCTTTCCATACAGTACATGTAGACCTTATGGGTAACCTTACCGGCACAAACAAAAAAGCATACGTTCTGGTAGCTATTGACGCATTTACTAAATTTATACTTCTCCACTGAAAGATAAAAGTACTAACATAATATTAAAAAGCTTCCGCGAAATGATTAATATTTTTGGCACCCCATTTAGAATTATTTCTGACAGGGAATCGGCTATTATGGGAACAGAAATTCAAGATTTTTTTAAATCTTTCTCTATCGAACATCATGCTATTGCCCGCGGTACACCTAGAGCTAACGGTCAAGCTGAAAGACAAATGCGAACTCTTAAAGATCACCTTACAGCCATCTCTCTAACACAATCGAGAGTTTGGGTTAATAAGATAGGTGAATTGCAATTAGCATTAAATTGTACGAAATCTAAAGCTACAGGATATTCCCCTTTAGAACTCCTGCTAGGTAAAAGATGCTCTCCCCCTGCAATCGAACAGATATCCCTATCTAACGAAGACATTAACAAAGATGAAATTCGTTTAGACGCTGAGCACAGAATGGCCGAAACAGCAGAAAAACATAAAATACGTTTCGATTCTAAGTGCGCCAAAATTAAACCCTTTCTAGAAGGAGACTTTGTTCTTTGTAAAGACACTCAGTGGTCAGGTAACAAACTAGGCCCAAAATATCTGGGACCCTATCAAATAATAAAAGTCCTCGACAATAATAGATATGAAGTAAAAGACCTTCGATCTCTGCGAAATAAAAATACTGTAATCACACATGAACACATGAGATTGGTACCTAATCCTAACTTAACTGAGTAAATAGACCGTGATAGCAAGAATAAATAAAAAATAAAAATAAAGGTGAGAAACTGTGTATTAAATTGTTTACGATTGTAAATGAAACGTTTAATTTGAGGTTGGATATGTTAAAAAAAAAAAAAAAAAAAAAAAAAAATTAAAAGCCAAAAAATTATAATAAAAAATAAAATAAAATATATTAATAAGAAATTCTCAGTCAATCCAAGTCAATGACGGGTCTCTGAATCTTTATGATCAAGCCACGATCTGCGACCTCTGAGTTTGATTTTGAATTGGCAAAATGGTTGTGTTCAAAGGCCTTGGTCATGGCCAGGGTTTCAGTTGATTGGTTAAATAAATTAAAGTCAAGCCAAGTCAAAGACGGGCCTCTGAATCTTTATGATCAAGCCACGATCCGCGACCTCTGAGTTTGACAGTTTCACCAGACTAAGCAGCAATGCTGCCTCTGAGTCTGGTCTAAAAGATTTTGCATTTTTTTTAACTTTTCTGTATTTTTTAGAGAGATTCGCTGGCCCTAGCAAGGCCCGCTCGTCAGTATGGCCGTGATAGCGCGGGCAAATAAAAAACAGTGCCACAGACTAAGACAAACGTCATAACGGCTGTTGACGTAACGGAAACACGAATCAGTGCATTAAAATAATAAATAAGTGATTTTGCATTACAATATAAAATTGTATTAAGATAAGTATTGTTAATTTTAAAGTCTATTTTTATTCAAGTACTTATTAATTTAAAACTCTAAAATGGAAATTGGAATACTGTTACTTCATTTAAATTGTTACCTAACTAAATTTATAGTTTAAGTATTTAAAAAGTGTTATTAATTTACAAATCAAATATTGTGCGTAATTACATTATTTTTACTAAATGAAATCTAAACTTTATTGTAAAACAACTGTCACCGGAAGTCGTTGCTGTTTGACGTTGACAGTTGTTTGAAAGTATAAATAGGCTCGCTCTAGTGGCAGAGCGATCAGTATTGAATTGTATTTTGAACTGTGTGCACCTCGTTATAAAATTAAGTTGTGTGAATCATTGTTGGTTTGTTTGTGAATCATAAAAAGTGTTTATGAGATGTCTGATCGTTATCATTTGAGATCCCCGAGCCCTCCCGCTCTTACATACATGTTATATGTTAAGAGAGGTGATTTAGCCTATTTAACATCGTTCGGATTATGTTAGTTTACATTTAGAATAAGATCTTTTTGTTAACTTGTATTTAACCATTTTCTATTAATAAAGACCTTTAAAAATCAAAAAAATCAAATCAAATATACCAATCATCTATGCAATAATAACATTTTGCTACTAGCATTTTATTCTTATTTTTGAAAGCCTTTTGAAGTATCTGATCAGTAAATCCATGCTAATATTATTTGCAAAAGTAGCTCTCTCTCTGTATTTTCACGCCTGAACCAAAGAACCAATCGTTAGTTGATAGATAGGTAGTCTGGGACCTGGAGAAGCACAAAGGTCTCATCGTGGATATTTGTATAAAAAATAACGAAATTCAAAATACATGCAGACGAATTCGCGGGCAACAGCTAGTCTGTTATGTCATGTCAGCTGTTGTAGTTAGATGACCGAATTAACAACAGCCAGTTAAGTCTGCATCACGAGATGAACAGTAGGTGAATGAACCCGTCCGTAAATCATTCGACGTGTGTTTGATAGTTACAAAGGGCTTAAAAAGCTACATTTTCCTTCTATTCAAACAAGCGTATTAATCCATTGAGGGAGTGTTCTGACATTGGCACATCCGCAGACACAGAACGCTGGCACTCTGCCTACTAACACATTCGTTACATTTCCCTCGGTTTCCTTAGCTAGATAAATTCTCTTTTCTTTTGTGAGGATAATCAAAATATTTACATGGAGTAACATCGCGCGTAACTCTCTTGGGGTTGGGCAGGATAGAAGATACAAAATTGCGTGGGTTTATGATATAACGTTACTGGTTTTACTTCATTATTAATTCAGGTATCTTTTCATACTAACTTTCTCGTTCAGCTTACTATACTTTAGTTAACACTAGTAATTTGATTATGTGACAGAGCTCTGTCACTCCAGCACCCTACAATCTGAATGATTTTGAAGGATATTGCTAATCCATTGCTTCATATATTCGAAAAAAAATCTGCTAAACAACGTAAATAACGCAATGAATGTTGTTGACCTGTCAAAGCTATTGCTACTGTTTGTGGAAATTACCCCGCAGGACAGCTGTCTATGGAATTAGTATGTACTTTAAAGTGTAGCCTAATGTTATGATAACCTCTACCTATGACAAATGCTATATCTAGTAGGTAGTAGATATTATTATGTTTTATGTCCTAGTTTTAAAGTTAAAAAAAATCATACTATCACCAATATTACCTCCAGGAAATTTAAGATGGTTGAAAAGAAAGTAGCTCATTTTGTAGTAAGCAATGTTACCATGTAAGTAGGTACAGATACCTACTTCCTTGGACGCACTCTTCGAGCTCCTAATTTGCCATTAAATACGTTCAGCGCCGGGAGCCCTCCTGGAGGGTTCACCTCGTTGCATATGAGATGCCGGAGCCCTCACGGAGGTCTCATTTTAAATGTAGGTTTTTCTTAGCGAATACAGCATTATAAAACGTGAAAATAAAATCTGATGTATATTTTAAAAAGATTGCTTAGTATATGCGTTGGTTATAAAATCCGGGCAGTTTTTTTTTTGTTCACGATTACAAATATTCACAAAAAATGTAAAAGGTTGGAAACTACGTATAGCGAGAAGACCCCCTGAAAACACAATTTTGTGTTTTCACGTTGACCGTCCGCGATGGTTGACTTTAGCGCAAACGTAATGCCGGCAACCCTCCCAGAGGGTTCACTTCCAAGATGGCGGCATGGCATTGAGTTCTATGAAAAGTGGATGGAGTCGAAAGTGTAACTTAGCTTTAAGCAAGTTAACGCCTTAATTTGGCACTTTCTTAAGCTTCGTTTAGCATGTTAAAAGCCGGCTAAAGTTTACAGCAGTAATATAGTGGCAGGCAGCTATCGCAGCTAATAATGGCGGAAATAGCGCAGTGACGTAGCTTCCGCCTTCCGAGACCGAATGGAAAACGAATTGTATTGGATACAATTTATTGGTTATGTTAGATTAACGTTCACCGACAAACCCAATGAATTTAATAGGATGATAACAAAGATGTCTGATAAATCATTTTCTTACAGCTTCAAATAGTAATAGCAATCAATATCTTTTATGTAATAAAACGGAGAGCACCTACTCCATAATAATTTTATTTTATCGGACATTTTAACGTTAGCAAGTCGTAAATATATTTGTATTTTTATTGGCCAATGGATTATGGACGTCAGCGTCACAGTTAAATGTTAAACAGTTTCATGTTAGACAAATATTGGAAGAGTTGAAATATGACCGAGCAATCTTTTCTCAAAAGATTTAGAATTCTATTTTTACATTGAAAATATTAACCCTCTCATTCATAAACGTTGCTTAAAGTTAAGTGACGTTTAAACGTCAAAAAATGTGTGGAAAAACAAGCGCTAATCATTACTTAACTTTAAGTAGCGTTTATGAATAAGGGGGTATATGTTTATTTCAATCAATAGCTTGTCATCTTAAATATAATCTAACACTAAATATATATATATATATATTATGTACAAGTATTTATATATTTTTAAATTGTTTACTAAAACATGGAAAACATAGTCAGCGCGACCTCACCGTGTGACGCGTGAGCACCTCACCAAAGGAACCTCTATTTATGATAGAGGTTTTGAATACCTAAACATGCAAATGTGTAAGACATTAAACAATCTTAACCCAGACTGGTAGGCTTCAGGTTGAGTCAAAGGTAAGATGAAAAATGAATGAATGATTTAAAAAGTAGCCGTGGAGTTTGCCGGCTCTTCTCTATTGCAAACGACAAATTGGAACCGTGCACCTAGCTTCTGACATTCCATAAGTGCCCATATTATTATGTAGGTTTATGTCAAATAAAATAATGTGAATTTGAATGAGGAGTATGGTGATCTTCACTTCACTTTTCTTTGCCGGAAATGGTCCATAATAATCTTATCAAAAACTGTTACCTACCACCTAAGTTCGCATTGTGGAATGCAATAAATATGTTGAGGGCAAATACCTACCTATGCTTACCAAAGTAGTCAGAAAATCTATGAGCCCGTAGTAAGCACTCACAGGACCTTGACGATGATGGATAATTTAAGTACAACTCCGAAGAGTTCTCGTTACAACGCTGATTAGAATTTATCACGTCGACATTTCGCTACTGCAACATATTTCGGATGTTTTAAGGACAAATAAATGGCAGTAACCTTTTCGTAGCCAGTTATTAACCTTAAACGTCAATGACCGCTCCTGCAACGTTACATGGGTTAATGACCTAATCATCACACTTGGTTTGAAGAATGGTGAACTTGGAATTTGTCTATGATGCTGCCTATCCTTTTGATAATCCCTGAACTATCCAACGTGTTTTTCTTTACCCTACAAAAGCTTATTCTGTCCTACGTAGGTACTGCAATCACCAATTGATTAATTGACCAAGCGTAGTGATTTCAATGGGCTGTTTAGGTTATGGTTATGAATTCTTAGTTGGTCAAGAGGATTTCTCTTGTAACGTGGATGCGTTTTCAAACATAGGTATACGTAAAAACATCCAGTCTAAAACATCCACTATCTTCAACATACAAATGTTTGTTTAGCGTGGGAACTGAACCCAAGGACGGCGCATAAGCCAATCGCTTAGCCACTGTGCCACTGTCTCTAAAAAATATATATGCATCCTCATCCAATATTGTTATCTCTGTTCATGTCCTAAGATGCCACAACAAATCGCATCTATACGTAATCCAATTGAACAAAGAATCTTGAGTAAATTCAATTACTAACTAATGCAATACTGCTTGTAAATAAACAGAGTATTTAATGTGATTACGTAACATACGTAACGTAAACAATCTGAATGTCAGGGGCATGTTTTTGTTTATCTGTGAAGAATATGGCTGATTCAAGTGGTTAAGGTGCATCCGCAAAGGTAGCCCGCGAAATTCAAATTTTCTTAGGTTTGTTGCAATTTGCAGGTTAGTGTCAGGTTGTATCTTAATCAAATATGATTTGCGACGATAACAAATATGTTTTTTCAGAATGATAACTATCAGAATCATTAATAAATTTCTCTAAGTTCCATGGAATGACTTTTTCATGAATCATGACATTTGAGAACAAATCTCCTACTGCCTCGATTCGCATGAGGTCCTGGGCGGTTTGTGGCGGCATCTATATCGCCACATGCGAACTACGCATCAAAGACCTGACGTCACACAACATCCTGACGTCACACAAATCCTGCATCGCGCAATTAGAGTTTACCGCGCGATCGACATATATACAAGCTCCCGACTCCAACCATTGGGCAGTTGCCCGCCAGACATGACACCCGTCTGGTCTGAGGATCCTCCCTTTTCTATAGGGAACGAGTGCAAACATAACTGGCGAAATGGGGGTACATGCTAAGGTTGTGCTGCATTAGGAAAATAACAAATGTTAGTAGGTTCCCCTGGGAAGGCGGCCCTGTTACATGGAACTTAAACCTGACGAAATGTAGTTGTAGTATCGGTACACCTCTGCCTAACCTTTCGGGGAATTTCAAGCGTGATGTTATGTTTGTCTTTTGAGGCTATAAATACACTGGCATCTGGCAATTATTTGCCAGCATATAAAAAGATGGTTTCACTATAAAACAGTGAAACCGCCAAAAGTCGAATATTATTCGACTTTTCAATCGTTTTCAATAAAATAGTAACGAAGTTAAATATGTACCTACATTGAATATTTTTGAAAAAAAATAATTGTAACGAGGTGTTAGGAACGAGTCTGGTGCCGAAAATATAGTTTTAATTTTTTTGTCCGTTTGTCTGGATGTATGTTCCGGATTTGCGCAAAAACGGATTAACTGATTTGGATGTTTGGCACTCAAATAGTTTATAACCTGGATGAACACATTAAGGTATTTTTTATCCCGGTGGTACCTATGTTCCTTGGGGATATTTTCCGACATCCACGCGAGCGATGCCCCGGGAAAAAGCTTGTTTTTGAATAAATTGATCCCTGTACGTTGTGAACCTGAAAATACCCTTCGAAAGCCTTTCATCCTTGTAGGAGCTGCGATGCCACAGACAGACCGCAAACGCCATCATAAACATAAATCCCTCTCACTCTTTACGTCGCGGATGACAAAGCTAGTTCGATATAACTTAGACCACACGTCATGGCGCCATACTGTCTACGACTTCCACTTTCGTAACTTTGGGTGAAATAATACTCAAGTTGTTTGTCATCCCATGAATGAGGACAATGGGTTACTCCAGGCTGTTTGTAGGCCATGACACACTTGATAACTTTGCCAAAATAGTGTTGTAACTTAACCTACCCTAACACCGTGCTTTTTCAAGGTGTTCAGCTGATTATGTTCTTTTATTATAAACAAAAGACAGAAGCTCTATCTCTTGTGAAAGATGTAATATTATATTGCAATTATTATCCACTTTTGTTCCACTATCTGTCTAATCCTTCGGGAAATGAAGGCGTGATGTTATCATATGTTTTTGTTTATTTTCCAAAAGTAATAATTAGTACCTGCATAAGTTCTTTTTAATCAAGCCATTTTGTATTATGTTCTCACTGCTGGGACCTCTCTGTGAAAGGCAGTGGTGGAGTTCTAAGATATGCCGGTTTCCTCACGATGTTTTCCTTCACCGTTTTGAGAAAATTTACACAATGTAAAATACCTGCCTGAGTTTGAATTTACGACCTGTAACTCGTAAGTCGCGGCCATTACCACTGGGCCACGACTGCTCTCTTTTAGTACCTGCCCTTAGATTGAAACAGTAGGTAAATGTAGCACAAATTCAAAAAATATCAATTACAAAAAAAAGGAACTTAGATTTTACCATCTTTTTCGAAGAATCCTAACATGGATTCTATTTGCGGGTCTCTATTTATCTAATTCACTCTAGTAACCAAAAGCCCCAAGGAAAACACATTAACTTTACGGAATAAATACATTGTACAGTTTAGAAGAAATACATTGTACAGTTTAGAAGAAATACATTGTACAGTCTAGAAGAAATACATTGTACAGTCAGTCACATAATTATGCCCACCTCACCTCACATTACATACACAAAACGCACACTAAGTTATATTTAATCTATTTTTTTTTAATTGTAATAAATTATAAATAGTAAACAGTGGCATTTCTTGTGTACTTTATGTAAATTTAAGTTACGGAAGAGGGGAGTGTCCTAGTACAGGCATTTACTTGCTTAAAGGGACACTTCTATCACTAGTATGTAGTACAAGCTTGTTGAAGAAAATAAACTATTTGTATTTGTAGTCTAGAAGAAATAAGTAGTCACACGACAGAAACGGAAAGCGACTTTGATTAATTATATACTATTTGTTTGCAAAAATTGTGGTTTTGGTCACGAAAACAAACAATACGTCTAAAAGATTTTCCAAGAACATTGAATAAATAAATAAATAGTGTCGGGTTGCGGACTTTTCCTAGGCCCGGGTGACCCAGTTCGTATCACATAAGTTGGACAAAAACTGCGGACGCACTTAATTTGTCTTTCATTGTTGCGTAACAGACAGATTGAGTGAAATAACATTAGTGGGGATAAAAGGGGAAAAACTGAGACGATTTTTATTGGCTTTTTTATGTAATTGTTTGTGAGACATGTTTAATTTTATTATTGTTTATGATTTCACTTGCGTGTAAAGGAGATTTAAAAATTTTATTCATAACTTGCCCGCGACTTCGTTCGGGTGGACGGCGATAAAATACAGCCCATGTTACACGCTGGTAATGTAGCTTTCTATAGGTGAAATATTTTTTTAAATCGGTAAAGTATTTTTATTCATTACAAACAAACAAACATACAAAAAATCAAATATTTTCTCTTTATAATATTAGTTCAGACTAGCTGCGCCCCGCGGTTTCACCCGAATAAGTGTCCATCCCGTGAGAATATCGAGACAAAAAGTATCCTATGTCCTAACCCAGGTTATGGTCTACCTATGTGCCTAATTTCATCCAAATCTGTTCAGCTGTTTTAGCGTGAAAGTGTAACAAACAAACACAAAAAATCTAATCTTAACTCTTTATAATATTAGTTTGGACAAACAAAAATACGAATCTTTTCTCTTTATTTTATTAGTGTAGACAACCGTGAATTGATTTTTTCAAAACAACATTAATTAAAAAGGAGCGGAACGTTTAAAATAATCCTTTATCCACAAAACAGGACGAGAAAAAAAACCAAAATATTTGAAGCTTATTTAGAAGCCGTCAGACTTTAATGTTATTTGCCGCAGTGAGCTAAAACTTGGGTTTACACAAATACCAGTTGTTTTAAGCTAAATTAAATTAAATTTCTCAAGAATCAACAAAACAGCAAACCCTTTCCAACAACACGGATAATTAAATATGAATTATCTCAAACCTAAGACTTACCGAATTAATTATTAACCGAAGCATTTTTAATCAAAGACCGCCTCTTACGGGAGGAGGTTAGATGAAGTTTAACGTCTAAGCAGGTTTACAGGAGTTTTGCAGTAAATCTCGCCGGCGGGCGGCGGTGGTGGTGGATTGTTTGTTTACCTACAGGCAGACTCGGTAATTTGACCTACATCTAGGAAACGTTAATCAGAATCGCTTAATTATTAACTTTGCGCTTCTTTACTGGGAAGGAAAGCTGTGTTGTTTGAGATTAATTGGAACTTTTGGAATAATAATCAGCCAGTTACTGATTGCTGCTATTCATAAATACGATTTCCAGGAAAGTCTCAAACGAACGAAGCAAAAGGAGTATGTAAGGCGCGTTTTCATACGAATATTACTCGTACGAACACATACGGACACGCACGAACTATACCGATCTTCCAAATACTAAAGGAGCACGCAGACGTATATATACGTAAGTATAGTTCCGACGTCCGAAAACAATCCGAACTTGTTGGAATATTTCAATGCGAAAACAACGAAGAAAACCGTATTCAGTGTGCTCAGTCAATTCGTACGACCACGATCAGCAAGTTGTGTTCTGTAGTTTCTGCCTACCCACATGTTAAGAAGGCGTTAGTTTATGTATGTATGTCTCCATTCAGTTACCAATTGTAACACAGATGAAACTCTTCGGCATATATTCCTGTCAGGACATAATATAAGGACGGTAAGTACGATATAAGGTGACTTTAACGTTATTTCTAAATCTGACGCGACGGCTTCTCTAGGACGAAATGTCAAAGTAGTAAATAAATAAATCTAGCAATTATTTTTTATAGCCTTCATTTTTGGTGGTTATTTTTATTTAATAAAAAACGGCTTCAATGTTAGAAATGTTTCCTAAACTCACTTGAAACTCTAGCCTCTATGATAGAACTTTGTTTATTGTCTTATCTAAATATGCATTGCTTTGAAATTGGAAGAACATTTGACGAATATTTTTTATAAACAGGCAAAGATTTTCATGATTACGCTGCTGCCCTCTTGATATAGTCCCAAAATCTCCCTTTACCTCATCTCCAAACCATGTGCGTAACATATTTATGTTAAGAGGCAGATTATGGTCTTTGCCAAAAAAACATTGCTGTTGGCTTTAAAAAAACAATTGGACCACTGCGGTATCCGTAGCCAAACTAGTCTGACCCAAATAAAAAAGAAAACAATAAAACCTCTTTCCAAATTCAGTGTAGAAGTGTTCCATATTCAAATGAAGTTTAGTTTTTAATGTAATCAGCCAGGGCTGCATCAAACTCGTTTAGTTTGTTCTCGGTTTCAATTTGTGAAAGTTGTATGCAGCATTTATTATGCAGATAGATTCCGTTGCGCCTTGTTATTATTTTACAAAGCTTTGTTTATACAGTTGCAGTTATAAAACCGGCTTTATTATAGAGACGCTTTCATTTGTATGCTTAGGTATAGTTTATTTTTAATAGAAATATTTGTTCTATTTGTGGGTTTAAAAAAAAATGAATACATTTCTAAGGGCGAATTGGACCAAACTTTTATATCAAATATTAGTCTAATCCAGCGAATATTTTTTTTAAATTTTTTACAGATTTTCCATACAATAACTGTCAGACACAGACGGACTACGGATAAAAGATAACTGGCTTTGGTTAAATCAGCCCTAATAAGATTAAACTAAAACATTATATTTATTGCTGGCAAGATAAAGTATTTTCTACTTACTGTTCCAATTTCGAAAATTTAAATGTTTCAAATCCTTTATAGAGGTCGTTGTCATAAGTAAGTAGCGCGAAAGGTTGAGTATATTGTCTGTACGAGTATTGTCAGTATTTCTACGTTTGAACACGAAATGTTACGTTTCATTTTAAACCGTAAAACAGATGCCGGTTTCTCTGAGGTTAGATTTTATATTTAGTTTTTATTGTGTTATAAATTTGTACGTGTTTAGAACAATGCTGTAATAAACAGCGAACAGTAATGAAAAATTGTATACTTCCTGTGATGTAACCATTACATGTATTTTCATTCATAATCCACTGAAATGATAAAATAACCTGTCTTAACCGAAAACAACCCGCTGTATAAAACCAACCACAACAAAATTGCCACCTTGAAAAATCCAAAATCATCACTACCACCTAAACAAAAATTATTAAAAAAACAAATGACAGTTGGTGATGATTCTAAATTCGAAATGAACTCACCGACGAGAGCCGCGAGTACCGCAAGCGTGGCGGTGGCGAGCGCGGCCGTGGCGGGCGCGGCGCGGGGCATGACTGCCGGAGACACGCCGGGAGTTAGTGTTGCTAGATACCAGCGGAAAAGTGCGCCAATTTTCCGGATGGGAAAATTGTACCAATCTGTTATTGAAATGTTTTATGAGTCGTGAACTTAGCAATTTGTTCTCTTGCTTTACGCATACTATAGGTTATCTATGAATAAGACTAATGCTGGTTGTAGGAAGGCGTGAGGATTAAATGACCCTACCTATAAGTGTGACCTACATAAGTAAAATTTATTTCATAATATTTTTCATATTTTTGACGCAACTCCGTAATCGCATGGCTACGCTGCTAATGTTAAGATGTTACGAGCTACAAAGTTTTTATCTGAGCCTGCCTACTTAAACTAACTTTCATGCTGCTCTGCGTCTCAATAACGCATCGTGCAACGCGGATATTAGCTTTTGAAGTTAACACTTCACATCACCTAAGTAACACTTAACATTACAACACAGTATTTAATTTAAAACATCACCCACATTAAACCCGCACAACGTCTACGTTCCGCAGTATCTGGCAACACCAGAGGCGTCGCACGCTCGCCGCACGCGGCCGCAGCACGCCCCGCCCCGCGCCCCCGAATGCGGCACTGCGCTCTGTGACGACTCCACGCTTGCACCGCCTCCATTGTCTCACGGTATGCGTGAACTGTTGTTATCAGAAGATAATAAACATTGGGGTGAAACGAAAAAGTGTCTTCATGACTCGTCATTACCTGGGCAGTCAGACCCACCACCAACTTACTGCCTGACTAAAATTCGTATTGTTTGTGTCGACATGAGAGAAGAAGGAGATAAACATAATTTATTTAAAAAGTAATTAAAGGTAGAATCGGTACACGATATGCATTCCATACTGTCTATGTTTCAAGAAATTACTCGGAAATTTCTAACAAGGAGCATGCGTGGTGAATAATTGATATGTACCTGTTTCAAAAAGGTCTTTGCCCCGTAACGCAATTAATAATTAGGCTAGTATTACAGTACGTTTTCAATTACACCAAAATAAAAAAAAAAACTGACCCAATACATCTTAGAAGACGATTGGTATTGCTTTTGGGGTCATCTCCGGATATTAATTCAGACAAAAATATCAAAACTAAACTCACAGTTACTTGCTCAACACTAAACTCCATCCACCATTCTCCTGCAATCAAAACACCCACATTAACTACAATAAGTGACAATGGACGCACGCGCGCCAGTGTGTGGTACGGCCAGATACATCTCACGCCAGCACCTAGTTACCACTCACTGCTTGTCACCTTACGGCTGCTAGCGATATGGCGGTGTCCGGTTGATTAATATTATAGATATTAGTGCTAACATACGTGATAATACGTGCTAAAATACCTATTGTGTACGGCATATCCACTGTAAATATGCCAATATCTAATAATCTCTTGGCTTTCTCTTGGCGAGGATATTTTTTCATGCAGTTTACATCGGCGAAAGTAGGATAAAAAATTGTCTTATGTATTTGGTGCACCAACAGCAGACGGTAAATATAGAAAACAATAATAAAATACAAATGCTGGTCCATACCAGCCTGGACCTTGCCCTTGCCTTGCCAGCCTTGGCTTGTTATATTTATTCTATTTGGTGAATGCTGTGTATTCCTGTAATAGGCATCCATATGTCTTGAGTACTAAAACTACTTCGATTATAGAACCGGTGTTACCGCGTGGTCGCGTAAAAAAGGAAAACGGTTTGAACACTGAATAATTAAAGATAATGAAAAAATAGGGCGTTTGACTGTAAGGAAATGTAGGAATGTTAGTATACAACACACATATATAGCGTCCATTACATAGTCCATTCAATATTACACTATGGGTAGTAATGGTATGCATGTTAAGACAATACTTAATATTCGTGTTAATCTCTCTAATTAATCTTGATGCGCTTTGTGATTGGAGGTCTCATTGTTGTTTGATCTGGTGCTAATTGATTTCACAATCTCTTGATTCATATCCGACAGGTGCTATGTCTTCTTTGAAAGAAAAATAAATAGATATATAAGAATCTTCAATTAAAGTCAAGTTCAAGTAAAAGTCAATAAACCGTAATCCGTAGCAGTTCGTAGACGGTCTACGAGAGCGTTTAGTGCTTCTAGCGTCTACGGAAGACGTAGACTCGTAGCTTGCTACGAAAAAATCTGAATCGCTACGAGGTGATTTGTTTTGATATTATTATTTTGTTTGGAATTATTTAGGTAAATGTTTTGAACTGGTTTGCTCAAATTTTACGTTCTATAATCCGTCGTCTCTTACGAATGTTTAACCTTGGAATTTTCCCCTATCTTAACCTTGCATTGTCTTACTACCTTAGACCAGAACATTTTTTTAGGCCAGTATAATTTTACAAGTAAAGACTATAAAGTCAATACATTAACAATGCACAATCGTTCAACTTCCTATATTACATGAAATTAAACTAACGAATGATGCTAACATTACCCATGAATTACCCAAAAATATAAATATGTCTAGATAGACTGTCAAAGCAGTGAATTCTTCGAAAAAAGAGTGTCCAACTGTCGGCCGCTAAATGCACGCAGAATGACAGCACAATGACGTGCGCGAGTGTTAGACGGAGCTGTCACGCACACCAGCATAAGAAAGGCTTGTTGACTTGTTTGTTTTAGTTCTTTAGCAGCGCGACACTGTATCTAGACATATAAATAATCAAAGGAATTACCCCAAAAAAACATCCACACTCATCAAGAAAACGCCAGTCTTGATTGTCTAATGTTTCTAATGACACCTTTTAATTACAGCCTTACAGCGCTATATACGAGCCGGCAGAACTTAATGAAACACGCTCAAAGGGATGAGACCGCTTTCAGTAGCTTTTTGACGAGCGGCTTTTCATGTTTTTTTCATCGAATCTTTTTTGGTCCGACGCTACGTTAAAGTGAGATGTTTTTTACGCTTCTTTGTGTTAATAAGTTGGGTCTTGCTACAGGTTTTGTCTTGGTCAGGTGATTACCAATGTTAGTAGAACGTTATTAGTAAGTATTTCGGTTAAGCCTTTAAACTCTTGTGCTATGTGTCGATACTCTTTTCTATAAATCGGTTGACTTAGGGTCAGTTCAAACCGAGACATGACGCGAAGCGACGCTGCGCGCACTTTTTAAGATAGTGATACAAAATATAACTTTATTTACTACTCAAAAAGATACACATTTGATTGAGATAATTCAAAAATGCCTCGCGGCGTAGTGCGACACATCACGAAGCAGCGAGACGTGGGGCTGCCAGCGACTTGACGATGCGTCTCGCGACGTCGCGCTGCGTCTCGCGGCGCCGCGCTGCGCAGTGCAAAACCACTGGCCTCTTCAAACATCGTCGCGTCGCGTCACGTCTCGGAGTGAACTGACCCAAAGTTAGAGTTAAGTGTACAAGTCACCCCCTGCCATTTTATTCGTTTATATATAAAACATTGATAAGGCAGAAGCCATAGTCCTTCCATAATTCTAGGTAACCAGTCGAATTTAGCCATCCAAACCCAAAGTCCAATATCTTTGTTTCCATTATACTGCAATAGTCCTACGCCAAACGAGAGTTGTCCTTGGGAACACTTGTACATGCGTTCAAGGATAATCTTCGATTGGTGCCTTATTTAATTAAAACGTTTAACGTGCCTTTGCAAGTTGGCTTTGAACCCTCGCACGCCTAGGTCCGGGACTCCAGGATCCCGAGAAATTTCAGAAACGTATAATAATAGTACAATACCCACGGCATTTATTTCTCATTATTTTATTTACAGGAATTGCCTCACATAGGGACTTGCTTACTTGCCTAAACCAGATAATTATTTTAATAAAAAAATAAATTACATGTAATTCTGAGAAGAATCTTCAGCCATTGTCTAAAAGAACCCGCATTCAGGGCCTAAAATATCATCCCTTTATCATTAACAAAAACCCCAAGAGTTATTCTAAACCACACATGTCAGTCTCACAATCGAACCACGACCCTTGTCACAAAAACCGTCCGCTCCACTCCGCCATCGGGTCACCAAAAATAACCATACTAAATATTCTTAACCCCAGGAATAAGTAGAATAATTATTTAATCAGCTAATTATAACCATTGGCCTCCTAGGGTTGTTTATTGCCCGTTGCCTAGCAACGAAACGCCCCTAGCAACAGATTGAAATATTTCAATATTTCAATGACAAGTCTTGAGTTTTGCAATAATTATTTAGTGGTATCAAAAGATATTTATTTGAGAAGGGGAAAATAAAATGGCTGGAGTTACAAGACCTATGAGTCAAATGAGAAAGCTAGAAACTGTGAGTTTGTTAATTTATTATTTAAAGATTTGTGCTTTTATTCCTGTGACCTCAAAACACGTGGTTTTCCAAATCTTGGCCCTTGTACATGGGACTACTCATTACTGCTTATCCTATAACAGTACACGGCCTCATATAGGCTCATGATAACCAGAAGAATGTATGGAATCTGCTAAGGCCGAGGTACTTAAAGGAACACTAAATATCGTCTAATTGTGACACCGTGTTCTTAAGGCGCGGGACATACACAAGAAAAATGTAGTAGCCGATATTATAGGGCTTTCTTAATAGGCACCTACAGCTACGGTGAGTTCCTTGTCCCCTAAAAAAAGTGTTTTCAAACGAAGTAGTAAATATATTGCAAAGGATAATAAGCTTTATGTGTGAGTGTTAAGATTCTAATCAAGTAATATCCGATCGCGGACACTTGATTAAAGACATCTAACGAATCAGGTCTTCATAAATATACCGGTTTCTGCGACTTGACAAAACATCGATATTACTTTTTCATATGCAAGTTTACCTTCTGAAATAAATTCTCTAAATAATGGTGAAAACAACCTCAAAATCAGTTGCGTAGTTTAGAAGAACAACGCGGTCACACAGACAGACACAAAAAGCGACTTTAATTTATAATATGTATAGAAGATGAAGTTGCATAACAACTAATTCACTTTCATATACAAAACATCTAGGATCAAATTAAGTAGGCCATTCCATACCATTCGTCCTGATTCTCGAATCGAAACCGTGACCCAGAGCTCGGAAGACAAATGTCTAATGCTCGTGTGTGCCAAGTAGAGCGACAAATTTTTACTATGTAGGGCGCTAAAGTACCATGTGATGCCAGCGGGAAATAGGTCATCCCCTTCTCTTCTATGGGGGTCGAAAGAGATGGCTGAATTTATTTATTTCTTTACAAAAATTCAAGATACAGTTTGTATATACATATGCACATAAAATAGAAAATATAATATCATCAAGTTCAGGTAGAAAGTTAACAACACTTTCATAAATCCCTCTCACAGTACTTCTGACAAGCCAATAAAATCTTCGTCCATTTTTCTGCAAATAGATTGTTTGTTGAATTAGAGTCTAAGAGATCATTAAGTGCGGTTAGAGTACGTGTTACTGGGGACTGAGCACGCGCAACGGTGCGACATGGGGGGACAGCAAACAGCCTGTGCTTTCTGCCGCGGCAGTAATTGACTGGCATAAAGAATAGTGCACGTCAATAGTGCCACGGAGGGTCTTACAGGCTATGGTGAGCTCATCTTTTGTTCGCCTTACCTGTACCTCTAACAAGTTATATCCGAGGCATCCCAGTAGAAATTAAGTCAGATATAGGTAAGGATAATAGCCATGTTTACGCTTATAGATAATCCTAAGGAAAGCTTTTTGTACCTTTCTGTATTAATATAACATCACATCACGCCTGTTTATCCGCGGAGGGTTAAGCAGACGTTCAAGTCCCAACCCAAGAGTATTGAGAAATCCCTGATGGAAAAATCCAATTAATGACATATTTCCTGACCTGGAAATCAAAATTCAAAATTCAAAAGTCATTTATTCAAACTAGGCTGAGAATCAGCACTTTTCGAACGTCAAAATTACATAAGACAATCCCCCAAAACGCCCACCCTTCACTACTTCCTAGTGCTTTAGCTGGGAAGAAGAAGTGGCGCAACAAACTCCCCAGCAGCACAGCTGACTGTTCAGTTAGAAAAAAAAAAAAAATGATTTCTGATTTCTCTTTTGATGTAATATAATACAATATATTATGTAGGACATAAAACAGATTGAAAGTTCCCCAATAAGCCGATTGAACGAATAACACATGAGGTCGAAGATTTCATTATGCTAACTTCGGGTTTACACTATTATCCCGAACTTTATAGTGCTCCACAATAAGTTGGTTTTCTCTCACATATATGTCGATACTAGCTATTTCCGCGGTTTTGCCCGCCTGCACGCCGGAAATTATTTCACGGGAACTTACTATCGGGATAAACAGTATCCTATTATTTTTAAATTTCATCGAAATCCTTTCACCTGAAAGAGACTGACAGACAGAATTACTTATACATTTATAATATTAAGACGATTAGATAGTATGGATTTTTCTACGACTGTCTACCTAATTGTGTCCTGGCTACGACGTAGCTCCTTGTCGTAGCACTCGTAACTGACTGTTATGCACCAAGTCATCTTTTGATCAAATTTTGTTTAAAAGAAGTTACTATTTATTTTGCAGTATTTAAGGTAATAGTCTAGTAATTACATAACACAACATCACGCCGGTAATCCCCGAAGGTTTAGGTAGAGGAGTACCCGTAGAACACCCCCATTTCGCCAGTTATGTTAAGTCCCATGTAATAGGGGGTGGGCCATCAACCGAGCACCAGGGCTGCTGGTGAGAAATTCCTGATGGAAAAACCCAAAATCATAGTTAATATGAAACATTGATCTTTTAACTTTGATTGCCTCGTTGGTCGCAAGCGCTGCTGAGCATGCGGTTTTGGATTCGATGCCCAGGTTGGGCAAAGTGTTATTGTGAAAAGTGTGGAAGCTGGCGCTGTGATACCCCCATGCCACGGTGTGCACGTTAAGCCGTTGGCCCTGCGCCTGATCTCTCTCCGGTCGTGTTGGTTTGTCGTCCCATCGGACTATGAGAGTGAGGGAAGAGAGAGCGTGCACCTGTGTCTGCGTACACACTTGTGCACTATAATATCTCCCGCGCCGAAAATTCAGTCTGAAGGAAAAATATTATATCTTTTATATACTTGATTTTAATTAAATCTCTGCATTTGTAGAAAGAAGCCCTGTTCCGAGCCAGGAAACGTATCCTCAAATACCTAGTGCTGGGTTACCTGAAGCAGGAGGGTTTCTTCCACACGGCTGAGACCTTCGCGTCAGAAGCTGCCCTGACTGGAGAGTACGAAGTCTGTGACAATATTGACCTGGATATTATTCTGCAGGTAAGGTTTTGAAGATGGTTAAAACCAGGGCTTTATTTATTTTATCTGAGAATGACCGACATATTTATCAAAAAATTACTTAATTACATTTTGAAGACAAGATAAGTATGAAACAAAGTTACTACAGAAACTATGAAAAAAAGTTACTACATTGTCATAATCTCGGATTGTCGCCTGTCACCTTTTATTAAATAGTTCCTAGTATAACCACTTGTATATCCGTTCTACGAAGAGAATGTGACATTGTTTTGTTAATTTTTGACATCGCTAGAGAGACTGTCCCAAATATCCGTTCATCTGCACCCTTAACGATCTGACTGAACAACGCCTCTGACGCCGCAATAAACGTGGCCACCTACTGGGTCCAAACAATATAAGCAACATGTACATTGGAACAAGCAGAAGAAGACATCGAGCCGTAGAAATCTTTCTACAAACTCATTCGTCATTTTTTCTTTCGTTTGTTCGTTGGTCATGATACGCACGCGCAAGGTAGGATTGCTCAAAAGGAGAAGGCGTATACTCCGCTGTGGGTGGGACTACGCTGTTAATGAAGTTGAAGGTTTTAGGGGGAACCTTCTTGTCTTTTTTTCATCTTAACATCATTACGCCTCGTTTCCCCGAAGGGTTGGGCAGTGACCTATAGTACACCCACATTTCGCCAGTTATGTTTAAGTCCCATGTAATAGGGGCGAGCCTATTGCCATCAACCGGACACAAATCGAAGCTCCGGGCCACAAGATCAACGAGACATTTGGATTCATAAGATTATGAAAACATTATTATTACTAGTAGACCTCGCGAGCACAATCTTTTTGCAACAATTAATATACCACTAAAGTTATTTCAAACGGGATATTAACCATGTTTTTTTGCTTTTATAAACATGGTAAATATCCCGTTTTAAATAACTTTCTTTAGTAGTGAAAATAACCATGTCAGTTTAAAATCCTAAAATTAATACAACTATCCAACTTTTAAAAAAACGCGAGTGCGGCTGTAGGTTACTAAAAATCATGAAATAAGCTCAGGTAAGTAGTACTAAGTCTAAGAAAGCTTAAAGGTGGCGGGTGGGACGGAGTCGGTTGGCAGGGTAACAGCAGTACCACCTATTTTATGAATTCGGCGATTAGGCCCACCAAAACTTGTGGCTTAAGGTTAATGACACTCATGTTGATTTGTTCCTTATGATCTTTAAATTATAGTGGTAGTAATAATTATACTTCGTCTAACGGGAATACTGAGAAATATGATCATAACCTAAAAAAATCACTAAAAGAGCTATCGTTTAGTGAGTAGGTTGGCCTCATCGGTATTATTATATAATTTTGTAAAATAGTGCAATGTTCATGCACCTGCAAAAAATAGAAGATTTGTGTTAGAAATGAGCGTATTCTAACTAATATTATTATTGTTCTTTTTGGTGTGCCGGAATCCATTGCAAAAAATGTTCTTTTCTGCAGAGTCAACAGGCACAGTATGCGTTTGTTGTGCAGATTGACATGGAATGTAAATATTCCTGTATCTAAATCTTCATAATGAATAAACAGTTTCAATACTTTCTTGCATCATGAATACGAACTTTCCTCAAATTGCATCTAGATGGTTTGACTGAAACTAGCGAAAAATCCATGCGTTCACAAGTTGCCGCACATCTGCGGCAGTCTTGAACAATGTCTTTGCACATTCTAATGAAATATTACTGAACAATTAACAAAACATCGTCTTCATTCATTATAATCCTTCAATGAAACACAGGAAAACAGAAATATCAATTCCATTCAATTCGAAAGAAACGGAAAGAAGAAATAATATTAATATTGTTGTCACTTGCCATTCTGACAGTGACAGATGTGATGCTGCTCGATTTAATTTAACTCGATACTCGAATAAATAAATTCATTCTATAAGTAATATGTATGTAGGTAATATTGAAATAGAGTCTGGCCTTTTAATTAACACAATACAAATGAGCAATAAAAAGAAAACAAAATTATTTTCTGTGGGTTTAGTTAACTTCGGGATAATGCAGCGCCGTCATTGTCAGTTGATAACGTGAAATCTTTTGTCATTAGAATCTTCATTGATTATCAGATTGGCCGTGGGATGTGAGTAGGAGAACATGCTCAAAGTCAAACAAAACCGATTTTAACTAAACGTCCGTCATTGGTTTACCAATATTTAACGTACAGTTGCTATATTTTGAATCTTGATCATTCTTTTCTTTTTTTGTGTGACCAATTTAAGTACGGTGCGTTTCAAACGTATGAAGCTGGTCCTTCTCGTACATATATCTTAGTTACAACTGCAATCGAGTTATCGAATAACATAATAGGGAAAATCGAGTCCTGACGGTTAATAGCTTAGTAACATCACTAGAATCACACTGACAAGCAACCAAAAACTACATTCCATTTCAAGTTGAATTTTAAACCACTTTACGTGAGAATAAGCCACATTAAAAAAAATATTTAAATCAGATGTAAACCTGCTGCAGCTTGAATGGTATATTTTTACTTAATAAAAGCCGATTCGATTACCACTACGAATTACATAGTTTTATATAATTTATTTCTATTCCTTCATATATATAAACGTTAAGAACGCTTCAATATATGCATTTACTTGACATTGACGACCATAACTGGAATTGAATCAATTGAGTGCATTATCAAAACATTATCTTTTTATTACGATTTCGTGATCCCGGTTAGACTTTATTATAAAAATCAACCATTTTAAATGAGAATGATGAAAGATTTTGTTTGTGATAATGCGTTTATTCTACATATCTCATAAGGCGGAGATATCCAATCATCATCTCCGCCGACAAAAAAAAAAAATCATAAAGTCCTAAAACCTGTATACCAAGTTTCGTCCAGATCGGTTATCGGAAAATACGACCTGTAAAGGAGTACGTACAAACTGACGCACAAAAGCAAATTTTGCCAGACTTGATGCAGAGACGCTTCGCTCGCTCGGGCAACAATATGGATGTCATCCGTAACATATCCCCGAGAATACTGTTAATTCCCAAATACACCAGACACTGCGACACTGCAGCCACTGCTTGCTTATCTACCACCCTACTCAATTAGAATGCCACAAGAGACGTCAAACGCTCGAAGCACGGAATAGATAATAGTGCTCGAAGTCAGTGTGTACCAGGCTTAACGTTACATACGTCACAATTCCAGTCTCATGGGTGTCCGGCAATGTGTACTTTACTTTGGAGTCAATATTCGTTAAGTTAAGGAAGAAGGGAAGTTAGTTAAAAGAGACAAAACATTAGTAAGATTAGAATCTTAACGAACTCTTTTGATTCTTATCTTTGACGTAATGATTATCTTCCATATCTTCTATTACATTTTATAAATTAAAGTCGCTTTTCGTGTCATCAAGAAATCTCGATGTTTTGCTAATTCGTAAAAACCGTACGAAGCAGGGGCGAGTCGCTAGTTTTTAATAAAACGTAGGTTTTAGAGGTTTAGGTTTCATGAAGCTTCATAAAGCTCAAGTGTCGAAATAAGATATGTAATTTAATCTTTATTTAGAGGAAAATTAGGACTAGGCTGTTCGTGTTCCGAAATATATGAGGTAGGGACAGTTGCATTCCAACGATGTGTTGGCGTTATGTGGTTCAGCGGAATTCGACAAAAAATACACTTTTTATTTTTAATAGCTATGCCCCACGGTTTCACTGCCTCACTCGGCTCTTTAAGGTCCTAGCGTGATGTAGTAAAGATATACAAAAAATCTTTACATTTCAGAAAATGCAACGTTTATCTGTCTCTCCGTTAGTGCATTTATAATTCGAGAACTTATCTAACTTACGTACTATAAAACATAAACAATTTACATCTAACACTAATATATATAAATTATGTACAAGTATACAGAGGCAAAAAAAAAAAAAAAATATATGAAGCTCCGCATCGCTGTCAGTGCGGTGAAGCAGTCGACCGTATTGGACACCATGGTCTTTCCTGCAGCAAGAGTGCTGGTCGTTTGGCACGACACGCAAGCATTAATGACATTATCCGTCGGGCTCTTGTCACCGCCGGGGTGCCAGCTGTTTTAGAACCTAATGGCTTGGCACGCGACGATGGGAAGAGGCCAGACGGAATGACCATAATGCCTTGGAAGTTGGGTAGACCCTTGGTGTGGGATGCAACCTGTGACGACACCCTCGCGCCATCCCATCTTCCTAGCACGGCGGGCTGTGCTGGAGCGGCTGCTGCGGGTGCAGAAAACCTCAAACGGCGCAAATATAATAACCTTATTGGTAGCTATATTTTCGAGCCGTTTGGGGTTGAAACTCTAGGGCCGTGGGGTCCCAGTGCGCATCGAGTATTTCGGGACATCGCCAAGCGGTTGGTCGAATCTTCACGTGACCAGAGGGCTGGCCAATTTTTAGGTCAAAGAATCAGCATTGCCATCCAACGTGGCAATGCTGCCAGAATTTTGGGCACTTTTCCCACTGACAGCGATGCGGACGAATTTTTTGATGCCCAGTGAGTTCTTCATATAATTTTTTTTAGCGAAATATTTAATTTGCTTTAAAAAAAACCTAGCATTAGAAATTTCTCCTATACAATGGGTGCGGTACAAAACCAAACAGCTAGAAATGGAAAATCATTTACATGTAATTTTAAAATGATATATATATTTTATTTTGTCTAATGTACGCTAATTAGTAGTACCGTGCTTTATTTTATATGTATGAATAAAGAAAACTATGTGTAGATATTTTTTTCATGTGTGTATCAAAATCTGAAACACGTAGAGTAGCAATATGCCAATAGAATGTTGACAGGGGAAAAAAATCTGTTTAGTCCATCAGTCAGATAATAAAAAATACATCCCTATTGCTCCAACCTTTAGGTTTACTTAATTAGTTTCTTTCTCTGTGTTGATTGCCGAGCCAGATTCGTCTCATTTTTTTTATTCGTCTATTTTATTTACTAAGTACAATTTGTGATGTAGTACATACAAAATGCCACATCATTTAGCGATTCTGGTCCAGGGCAAATTTTTGTTTCTCATGGATTCTCTCCGTCTGGGGAGAACCAAAGGTAATGTCATACTCCTACTGACTAAAACAACACAGTTCCTTCTATTACTATAAGTCGGGGGCCCTAGAGATACTTGTACATTCGCGCGCTGGTATCGGTCCACCATGCTTGTCCAACCAAAAAGAGAAGAGAGATCCCACCAGAATTTTGTTAAAAGCATTCCAAAGATACGTTCAATAGCTACTAAGCTAGAGGCTGCCTCCCTGGAGAGGTGCACTTTGCTCATTGAGTTATGTTTCTGCGGTGTGGACTCGTGCCAGCCTCGTTACCGAAAAGGAAGTATTTTTCACGCTTATGTGCCTCTTGGGGGTAAGCAGATGTCCAAGGTCGGCGATGAATTTCCGTGTAAGTGTCGGCTGTAACTTGTTAGAATTGGTTTTAGAGCCTTTATTCTGAAAGTGGGCAAAGTTGCAAATAGATGTTAAATATTTCGCTGTTTTGATTAATTTGGTAATACAAATCTACTGTATCTACTGTATGGAAATATGAAATATGGCTGAATAGTGAACTAGAAGATCGATAGTGAAGAAGAAGATCATGAAATGCAATAATGAACCTACAACATCAAATTCAATGTTATAATTGCAATTCATTATTAATATTCTAGTACGCTAGTTAGCCACGTTTCCTATTTCCATACTTTATTCCAATTTGATAGTAATATTGCCAAATTAATCAAAATAGGTACATTTTTGACAGCTTTTTGCGACGTTGCCAACTTTTAGGATAAACGCTCTTAAGGAAGCCTAGCCATTGTATTTTATGTTTATGTTTTAAACACGTACTGACAGTTTCAGTACCATTCTGCGTAAGAAGACAGCATCTATGATGCGCAGAGTGCGTGGGAGCGGCAATGACATTCTGAAGGTCATTAGTAATAAGCCGTGCTGCACCATTATGGCGCATTGGGTACGTGTGCATGTACATATACCCGGTGCGTCTGGTGAGTGCAGCAGATATATGAATTAAATATTTTTCTTTCTCTCGTTTGTTACTAACATAGCATATAAGTAGTGTGTATTACTAACATCATATGGATCAAGGTCTGAAATAAAGTTATTTTTTTTTTATTTTTTTTTTATTAATGTTTAAATATAGATTGTTTGAAATGTTGGGAATAGGGATAAAAAAACTAAAACCCGACTGCAAAAATACATTTACTTGGAAAAGTATGAACGAATAAAGAATAATAGAACCTTGTACTTGAATTCAGGGACAGTTTGGGTAAAATAAAATAAATTAGACAAAAACGTCAATTAAGGCCGTAGCAAAACAGTATGAGGCCGTAGCTATAGCATAGCTGGTTGTAGCAGCAGCGTAGCAGGCCGAACAACAGCGTACCAGGCCGTACCAACAGCGTACCAGGCCGTAGGTATAGCGTAGCAGGCCGTAGCAACAGCATAGTAGGCCATAACAGGCCGTAGCGATAAAAAAATCCGATGCAGCCGTCAGGGCTTTTTACCTAACCTCTACTACCTATCTATATTAATATTATATAGCCTATGTTAATCTTACAATTAAGACGAATCTAACGACACCTCATATGTTAAAATCCATGAAGCCGTTTAGGCTACAGAGCGTGCCAAAGAAATAGACATACATGCTCTCGAAAAACAAAACCGTCCTTCTGGAGCAGTTATTTTATCAAAAACAGACACTCCTTGTTAAAGCTACGTTGTTTAAAATCCACGTTCAGCAGTGGTCATGTCATCTGTACAGTGTAACAACACATTCGTGAGCCTTTGTCCTTTGTAATTGACGTCAGTACACGTCGCTAGTTAGTGGCGACACGTAATAGTCACGTTAGCACGTCGCGGCGGCGTGACACGAACCGTGCTTTATATATAGCTGTTATAGGAGTGTTAGCAGACTTTGTTGCCTGACTGTAGGCACGAAAGTCTGCTAGCACTTTAATTTTTAAATTATAACACATTCAAATTAGAATACTAAGGCAATTATCACACTGCACCATGCGCCGTGGCGTGGTGGGGCGGCAGATTAACATTGTTTCCGCTTGTATAGAGAACACAATCTGCTACAATGTTTGCTATGGCCACTCCATGCTACGCGACGGAGCGCGGTGCAGTGTTATAATCGCCTAATAGAGCAGTATGGAAGAAGAACATAAGCATGTTGCGTCGACCCCAAATATAAATGGTATAACGGTAAGACATGACAATGATGATGAACATATTATTAAAATTAGTTACTTGCCCATTCCTATCCAGAAGAATCTACGTTTTGGAACGGGTAACTAGCTACTGAATCACTTTCTGATTAGCTGACCGACTCCTTGACAAAAACTCGATTGCTATTCTAGATTGAAACAAAAAAATTGAGTTAACTTGGGTTTTTTAAAACAACTATACTGAAATAACATTCATAATATAACTTTAACTTTTGACTAATATGCTTAAAAGCAGTCCAATATTTTGTGTCAATTTACACGGTATGTCAAAAGGACAGTGTTTACCAAGTTTCATTGTTGACCGTACCTTCCTAGGTATATTATGCAAAGTAAAGTGGTTAGCAACAAATTGTAAAAAGCACTGATGACTGCATCGGATTTTTAATCGTTACGGCTTACTACGGCCTGCTACGCTATAGCTACGGCCTGGTACGCTGTTGCTACGGACTGCTATTGCCTACTATGCTGTTGCTATAGCTACGGCCTACTAAGCTATTGCTACGGCCTGCTACGCTGTTGCTACGACCAGCAATACTATAGCTACGGCCTGCTACGCTATTGCTGCCGCCTGCTACGCTATAGCTACGGACTACGCCGATTTGAAAATGAAGGTCTCTAATTAAATAACAATGAATATCACTATACAGTTTCAGATTGTAATTGGCGTTATTATTTGTCAATTGTTGAAACAACAAAACAAACACTGTTTGTGTTATTTTATTTTACCCAACTGTCCCTGAATGCAAGTACAATGTTCTATTATTCTCTCTTCATTGATCACAGTTTTCCAAGTCAGGCCAAATTTTGCGAAAAACAAATTTGTCATTTTATTCTGCTTACCTACCCACCCATCCACATCATTGTACAAGCAATCAACATACTCCCAACGCACGCTCCACATTCCGACAGCTCTCGTTTGAAACAAAATGGCGGCTGGAAAGTTTTAATTTGAACCAAATGCTCCGACTCCCTGCATAGTTCTATTTGTTGGATACCAAATTAATGTTATTCGCCGTTTGCATGGACCAAGTTGTGACAGCGTTTTAAAAAAGTACTGGTTTAATTTGGTGGGAAATGGAACTGTAACTAGTGGTTTTCAATAATATTCTGTATGTTCATAACAAATAAATTTTATTTTTGGTAAATAGTATCCACAAAGAAGAACATGTAACAGTAAAATTGCTTGATAATCATAAATGGGCCGCAACGGAATCAAATGCAAAACAAATACTTTTATCATTAACAAAACTAAATACTGGAATAAATGAATACTGGAATAACTAATAATTTCATTTGTGTTGTTAAACTGGTTATAACAAACTGATAAAAATACACAAGACTTTAGATTCATTGATTTACGAATTTATCAGTAAGCCCGGAATGTACTTAGTTACGTAGCTATGTAAGTTTACGGGAACATGACTCGTTATTTATTTTCTCGAATAAATTCTTCCGGTGCTACGCACATCATCGGTTCACGAAAAAACACCCAATCTTGTTCAAACAGCGATTTACCCCATCTACATAAACCGTGGTCATGGTGTGTAAGAAGACGAAGGAGGTATTGCGAGTTCATGACCTTATTTATGGCAGCTCGGAAATTGAGCGGCTGGGAGTTAGGGCTGACAGAAGGGGAAATTAAATAACTTAGAGGTTTTTGCTATTTGTTTTTCAGTGCGACATAAAAATCTAAATAATCTCCCACACACTTGCGATGCACTTAATCAGCTCAACAAGTCTGTTTTGTAAGTGTCGCGAGGACTATTAAGCGGTATGCATGTAAACTTTAGACACATGATATAAATATAACAGAGGAGTGTATGTATCTCTTTCGTTATTATCAGCCATTTTTATACTACTGTAGTAGTGTTTGCAGTTCAGATTAAGTTATAATTCACGATCAAATTAATCACACTAGCAATACACACACTAGGTACACGACACCAGTATTCGGAACGCGCGACAGTTTCTAAATGTCTTCACTGCTTGACCACCGCACATGAAGTTGCCTAGCTCTAGCTCCGGCCGGTCCGAGCGTTGTGTTGTAGACTCTGTCGAACGCCGCTAGGCGGCGCTGGCGTGCCGATTAGTCAACTTAGTAACGTATTTCCGATAAATATATCCAATATTTTTCAAAATAGCACAACAAAATCATGACATACCAGCACCCTCCAATCAACGGACCATAAATTAATATCACAATTACAGTTCGATGGATTAGAAAAAGTCTGTATCTATTACTTAATTTAAGAGTGAATGAGAGATCATTTCTCATTCCTGCTTTGACCTTGAGCTGTCCAGAAAGAGAGCTTGCTGCGGTGCAATAGGAAAATTACAAATTTTAGTAGGTAACCCTGGGTAGTGGACCACCACTACCCAGGATAACCTGTTACATGGGACTTCAACATAAACGGCAAAATGTGGTTTCACTATAGGTGCACCTCTGCCTAACCATACGGGGAATACAGGCGTGATGTTATGATAAGTAGGTACCTACTATTTTGGAGCAACATAATGTCTTTGAATTTTCACAAGATATATAAAGAAATCGACGTTGAAATGTGCAGAAACACTCTGGAAATCGATTTGACAAAAGTCTAAAGTACTTAGTAATTTTCAAGTGAAAGTCAATTCTATGAAATGGGAGCATCGATGGGCAGCTGCATCAGTGCGAATTGACCGGACGTTTCATTTCCACCCGCTTCTGGCGCCGGACAAATCACGTCATCATCGGACCGGTCGATTGAAAACCGGACACGTGCCTAGGGTAACCATTCATCTGAATTGTTCGGGACATGTCCGGCTTTTTAGTCCCCCGTCCGGATTTTGACTAGCATTGCCATTTGTCCGGACTTTACGATTTTTAATAAAATAGTCAATGCTCGTGCCTTCTCTGTATAAGAAGACGCCTTTCCCTTGTGTATTATTACCAGTGATCGGAGTAGGTAGATTGATTTTTGATACTTGTATCGTAAATGCACACAGAAAGAATAACATGGATAAGCCATTTTTCCGGAAAGTAATTCCGGTATTTCCGGATTCAATTAAATATTTTTAATGTTGGTAGTGCACACATATTATTTGCACAACACAGTAACAAACAAAGAAGCGCACTCTACGAACCGAAGTAAACGAGTGAGCTACCTGGCATGTCGTCGGCGGGCGTACGCATTGTTTTGATAACCGGTTAGTGCACCACCCACATTCCTTTGTTCTGATTGGTCGTTGGGTTGTGTCAAATCGTGACTGTGTGCCGTTAAAAAAAATTATAAAGAATATAATATTGCTCATTTCAATACAATTCCTACCTAAGTTCCGGTTTTTTTAAAATAATCAACCAATTCCGGAGGAATGTCCATATTAATATATACGTTTCGGATCAATGACCCCAATTCAATCTACCTACTCCGATCACTGATTATTACATATATAAAATAAATAAAAGTAAAATGAATATTGAAAAAAGAATTATTACAATGTCCGGCCTTTTTACAAATGTTCGGCTTTTTGTAGTTTTTTTATATTTCGAAATGGTAACCCTACCCGTGACAGCCCTGCTCGAGAGTGGCTATTCAGACGTATATAATAGTGTGTTCCACTACATAAACACAAGGCTCTTTTATGTTATAAAGATTCGTTTTTGGATTTTTTAACACTGTCTGCGGCGAAAGGATTTTTTTAGGATTCAGTTTCACCTGCATAAGTCCTGATCCCGTGGGAATATCAGGATAAAAAGTATCCTTTGTCCTAACCCAGGTCATGGACTACACATGTGCCAAATTTCTCTTTATTGTTTTATTTTATTATATTTATTTAACAGTTTATGTACACACATATAAACAGACAAGAAGAAAGGAACAGAAAAATACGTACAAAGGTGATGCTTATTTCTAAAGAAATCTCTTCCAGCGGTAGGAAAGTAGATACAGAGATGTAGACATCGTGTGTAAGAGTAGAAGAGAAAACAAAATACATAAAAACAAATATAATAAAATACTATTCACTATACTTACATATAATAAAATCGTAGCGAAGTCAAAACTGCACATTGAATATTTTTGAAAAAAAAGTCATTGTTACGAGGTCTGGAATCGATTCTAATGTCGAAAATATTGTTTTTAGAATTTTTCTCTGTTTGTCTGAATGTATGTTCTAAATTCTACCGGACAGATTCTGTTAAAATTTTGCATAGATATTTTCTATAGGTCTGGTAAAACTGTAGGGTATTAACTATCACGCTATTTGCTATGGGGGATGATGCAATATTACATTATGTTCGTATTCTTCTCCTCAAATTGTAAAAGGACGCGTCAAAGGGTTAGGATATTGCAGACAGTTACCTTTATGGCTAAGTTTCGACAAAGCAAATAACTAAGCGGTTGGACGATTGTTTTGCAAACCTGTGCTCGTAAGTTCGATTCTCAACGATTGTTTTTTTTTTTTTACATCAGCTATTGATATTTTATGTAATTCTTTTTTTTACATTTTGTAATACTAATATGTATACAGTCGTCAGCCGACTCTGCGCCGCTGTCGTCGTCGCCGTCGCCGGTGTAACGCGAACGCGACCGTAGCTTACTTATATTAATTCACTATTCGTAAATCATATTAATTCACTAAAAAAGAAAAACTTCGTAAACAATGGGCAATTACTACAGATTTGTCCTAGCGATTTTAAAATGTGTGTGGATGTGAAATTTTGAAGTCTCGCGACTAAAGTCGCTACGTGTTTTAGCATTATTTACCTTTTAAGATTATACGGTTAGTAGACATCGACAAAAAAAAAGATCACTATTTTTAAAATTATATGCGGTTATTACTTACTTCACACAGTACGGGGCCCAACGTCGTTTGCGTTTCTGACGACAGTTGATGACGTAGAGTATCCCACATTCCGCACAGCCTGGGTAGCACGTCACCTTTTTGACGGTGAACAACACTCGGATGACACTGGCGGAGGCAAGCGTCAGCGATAGTCCCAGTCGTCTACGATATTTGTTTGCCATCATTTTAGCGTTTTGTGGAATCGCGAACCCAGTTCTGTTGTGGGGGAAATATCGGCATCAACTATCCGAAAACTGTTTCGAACTTTGCGGCGTACTACAGAATTGAACAAAATGATGAACACGTTCTAAACAGTTTTCTTAATTCACTTCAATACGTGGTCATTTCCATCGGTAGCAATCCACTGATCGAGTATGGGTTATTGGCACCGCATGAAGACCGCAGAAATTGGGAATGCGCCGCCGATGCAATGAGTACCATCGTCCACGATGACCACGTATCTATCTTCACCTCAGAGCAAAGGGACATTTTTAACACCGTTCTCCAAAGCAAAGGCTCAGTCAGGGTAAAATGTTTTTCTTGGATGCTCCTGGCGGATGAGGAAAAACATTTATTACCACTGGCATCCTTGCAGAGGTCAGGAGGTAATGCCAAATTGCAATCGCCTGTTTGTGGGATGTCACGGAACAGTAACAAGGGGCGCGTGCTTAGGGATTGCGCTTTCATCGTATGGGATGAATGCATTATGGCAAATAGGACAGCAGTGGAAGCTGATGGCGGTGTCACAGTTTTGTTTAGTGGCGATTTCCGGCAAACACTGTTTGTGGGGACTCGAGGAACTAGGTCTGACGAGGTGAATACTTCGTTGAAAAGGTCGACCCTATGGTCGCGAGTTCATAGACGCTTGACCATCAACATGCGAGCTCGGCTTGGCGGGAATTCACATGCTCAAGAATTCTCAGATGTTCTTCTAAAAGTTGGTGAAGGCATTCTACCAGAGAAGAGCGGCCAGGTGGCCCTACTAGAGACTCTTGGTAGAGTAGTCCCCACTTTAGAAGATTGATTCGTCTGGTGTACGGGGACATCAGTCGAATACTGTACCAAGAGAATTCATGGGTGTTTTAACGCCCAAGCATTTTAATGATCAAGCTGGCTGCAGCTTGATCATTTTGGAGAGAATACTGTGATGATCACTGGATCAACCACAGTATTCTCTCGCAAATTGAAGGGGGCCAAGTGATATACACTTCCATGAACACTGTTTTGGAGCAAGATCCTACACATCACCCCGTACAATTTCTGAATTCGCTAACGGCAATTGGACTTCCGGCGCACATCATCCAGCTGAAGGTCGGTGTCCCGATAACTCTGCCGAAGCTATGTAACAGAACCCGGCTCAAAGTCGTGTCTTTGCAGCGAAACATCATAGATGCGGAAATACTAACAGGTTATAGCGTTGGCGAGACAGTGTTTATAATAAATAAAAAATAAAAAACGTTTATTCATCTCCACAAATTACATCAATAAATATCTATAGGTTGACAGGTAGTTTTGCAAAAACTTGTAATTTGTGGGAGATCTGGAGTCTAAACTAAGCCTAGGCCTGTATTTCAGAACTCCAAGCCCCCCATCACATCATAAATAGTGGTTGTCAACGTGGAAATAGTGCGAAACCTGATGTTGGTGTGTATGTGTGTGTGTGTGTGTGTGTATAAAATATAAGTATGAATATATTTATTGCATAATAAGTATTTTATAAGAATAAGAATAAGAAATTTTATTTGCTCAAACATGTGTATACATACAGAATTAAAATAATACATGCATGCAAGATCTTAAATAAGAGCGGCTCACGACATGCCTGCCATATCTCATGGCGTGCAAATATCTTAGGTACACACAATTATTATTATTGAATTAATGATTTTTAAATATTACTCTTTAAATACATTAAATATCAGTCATTACATATCATATTTTTTAATATTCAATCATTTACATTATCAATTATTTATTTTCCTTGTCCAATATTACAGATTACAACTATCACAATGAAGATTTATATTACTTTAACAGGCATTCAATTATTATTATTATAAAATTCACAATATAGGCATGACCATAATACTACAATCTTAATTATATTTATTTATAATAGTCACCATGAGTCGTTTAAAAATTCTGTAATGCTATAATATGCTTTTTGTGCCAAAAACAATTTCATTGTTTGTTTAAATTTAGGTATAGGTTGCTCTTTCCAACTTTTGGGCAATTTGTTGTAGACAATTGGTGCCATGCAAAAAACACTCTTGCGCATAAGTGCAGTTTTCGATGTATGTACTATCAGTTTGCTATCATCACGTCTATTTCTTGGAAATTTGTCTGCCATACGAGGAAACAAGTGTGGATTTGTTTTTACGAACATTGCTATTTCTAATATATAAAGCGCAGGTAATGTCAATATATGATATTTAGTGAAATAATTTTTGCAACTATCGGTAGTTTTGAGGTTAAACATTGATCTCAAGCAGCACTTTTGTCTTTTAAAGATGATATCCCTATCGGTTGAGTGACCCCAGAAGATAACGCCATATCTAATGATAGATTCAACCAAACCATAGTAGGCCGTTAATAGCGCTTCTATATTTAGAGTACGTGATAATTTATGTAACGCATATGCACCACTGCTTATTCTTTTGGCTAGAGCCTCGATATGCGCTTTCCAATTTAAGTTTCTGTCGATTGTAAGTCCTAAAAATTTTGTAGTATTAGCTGTCTGTATTTTATTATTACTATATTCAATGTCAAGATTAGAGAATAATGATGATCGTTGGCTAAAGTGCATAATCAAAGTTTTATTTATATTAATTTTCAAATTATTATTATTCAACCACGTTACCGCGTCAATTAATGTATTTTTTATGTCCGTTTCATATGTATTCTTATTATGGCATGGTATAGTTATCGTACTGTCATCCGCAAACAGTGTCATGGGATGTTTAATGGATTTAGGGAAGTCATTAATATAGAGTGTAAACAGAAGTGGTCCGAGTACACTGCCTTGCGGAACTCCATGAGGGACGGTACGCTCGCATGACGTGAAATTCTCTTCACGTTTGTAGCTCATATTTATTCTACTAATTTGCGTTACTTGTTTTCTGTCATGTAGGTATGATTGTATTAGATTAAGTATGTTTCCTCTTATACCATATGCATCAAGTTTATTTAATAATATATTATGTTGGACATATGAATATATAATCTTACCTAACAGATATGTACGCAAATATATACCACCTAGCCTGCCTACTTGGCTACCTCAAGTAATTTTTCTGTTTCCGTATAGTTTAACTTTAACAACCATTTGATAATTTTAGATTTACAATCAACCTTACTACAATTTGCTATATTTATAATTTTATTTAGTTTGTTGTACAATTCACCTCCACGGAAAGGGAAGAATCTTTGCGCGAAGGACGTACCAACAGCAGTCGTCCCACATACTGCGAAGTTTCTCCTGGAGAGACCTATGCGTTTCCTCCTTTCTTCGGATAGGTTTGAGTGTTGGAGAAGTGCAGTAAGCAATATGTACATCTGGCGTACAGTTAGCACCTGTGCTTCCTCGTAGAGAGTTATGGTACTGAAAAGACGAGGCTTGGATAAACTAACCTTTAGTATCATCCTTTGGGCTCTTTCTACTGTTATCAGTTTTGTTTTACATGCCCCACCCCATGTGGTAATGCAATAGTCAATGATAGATTGCACTAGAGCCTCATATACCATCTTCATCGTTTTTTGTCTGCTACGTCACGGAGTCCTTTAAAAATGTAGGTGAGCTTCCGTATTCTTTTACATAGAAAGCCAATGTGGTTTTCAAAATTTAAATTTGCGTCAATTTCAACTCCAAGGTATTTAAGACTTTTTGTAGGATTTATATTGGGGCAATTACAGTTTGGAGTTGGAGGGAAATTACATTTATGTGCCAGAATATTGTAAGTAGAGCGGTTGGCAAGTCCTATTTGATTGCGAATACAATATAAAATGTATTTGGTTTTATCTTCATTTAAAGTGAGGTAGTTACAGGATAGCCAGTTACACACAGTGTTAAAACCATTTTGCGCGAGATCAAAAAGCTCATTCCACGAGTCGGCGAAAAAAGTTAGGGCAGTATCGTCTGCAAATGCGGAGATGCGGCAATTTTTAATTGTTGTGTGTATATACCGCGTATACCACAAGTTCCCCATTACCCACTTCCAGTTTTAGCGCGTGCACTTCCCTGTGAGCGTATGCTTTGCGATGATTATCAACAAGTCACAGTGGCAGACATTGAAGGCTGCGTGTGTCGACCTCAGGACAAGCTGCTTCTCACAAGGACAACTCTACGTCGCTTGCTCCCGCGTCACCAGTCCTGACTTTCCGCATATTTTGGCTGCTGAAAACAAAACTACAAACGTACGTAGTATACAGGAAAGTTTTATAAAAATGTGGTTGTTATTTTAGTATATTGTGGTATCTTACAACTTCCACGTCAACGAAATCGTGGGCAGAAGATAGTTTAAATATAAACATACAATATAAGAATATATATACTTAATTATAATGTAGTATAAAATAATAAATACATATGCAACTATGACAATATTAGTTTAGATGTATAATAGAGGATATAGATTATCTTATATTCACCTCGCTTTTTGCAAACTGTAGGTATCACACGTACCTACACAAATCTCAAGTCAACAAAAAAAAACTTCTTACGTCTTTATTTAGGCTCAACGCTCACAAAACATCTGGAGCAGGTCATTAGCTGGCTTGAATGAGATTGTATGCAGTGTCAGTGACACGGCTCAGAGTGCACGACGACATCTAATGACGAAGTGACCCCACGGAGCGAAGTAAATTATTAACGAGAGGGTTATTTTTGGACTTACGCCCTTTTTCACTATGTAAGTGTAATCGTAGATATTAAGCAGTTACTTAGCGCAAAAAACAATCTGCGATTTTGGCAATCACTAAAGTTAAGACACCGATTCTCCAATGCGTAGTGGTCACTATGCGTTTGAACCAGAAAACATTCAACATGTAGCTGTTTCGAAACTTATCACATGAAACAAATGTCATGACTAAACTTGTTCTGTTGAATTTGCGTTTGCACTGCACGAACCATGAGTAAGGCCGTTTGTCCACCGCACCGTGAACTACGTCAACGAAAACGAGATGACGACGCCGAATTAGCCGAATTAGTACATTTACTATGACCGCGTATTCTCGTTTCTCGTACGTGACAATTAAACAAAAGTTATCTCTTAGCTATTAAATGAAATGCTGAAAAGCAGTTTTGATGATGTAAAAGTGACAGTATTAATTTAGTTTTATTGCTGACCGTACCTAGTCTTTTAGCGGTCGTTATATTTTTAAGGTCACGGCTCATAGATAATTTAACTACGGAACTTCCCACTATGATTTCTAAATTATCTACCTACATATCTCTAGCCAGAGTGTATTAATAAAGCGGTTTCCGAGATAGTCGTAAATAATTTTAGTTTGACGAAAACATTGAAGCGAGCCAAGATCATTAGTTTTATGATACCTACGTCAATGTTAATTTTTAATAGTTTTTTAAATAAACTGCAACAGTTGGCTTGCCTGAGATGATTATTCGCATAATAGCATAATCTGCCTACAGTTGTCCCACTTCTGGTACACAGGCCTCTTCTCTTCGAGAGGCTGTGACCCACCACGCGGGCCCAGTGCGGGTTGGTAGATGTCACATGTTTTCGAATTTTTGGTTCTTGTACACGCCGGTTTCCTTATGATGTTTTCCTTCACTGTTTAAGAACAGTGGTGATGTAATTCTTAAGTAAAGCGCCTGCCTGGGTTCGAAACCAAGACCTAAAACTCGTAAGTCAGGGCCGTTACCACTAGGCCACCACTACTCTGTGATAATAATTATTGGGATTCAATTAATTATGAATCAAATGAGTCTACTTAATGCAACGTTACGGCCAATTATTCAATTATTTCAGTAACTTAGCAGAGCAGACTGACTGTATTCAGAGTTAACTGACTGTTTGAAATAATAGAAGTAAAGAATGAAACAATAATTGGTTTACGTATTTGTAAAAACAAGCGCAGTGCGGTAGTTAAATAAAGGTAAACAAAAAAACCACGCGACGAGACAGCTGTAACCGAGTAAACGTAATACCGGTCACTTCAGTTGTCTTGCTACGTCACAGTTGTACTCTTCAATTTAACAACATTATAATTCGTTGATTTTTAGACAGATTACAAAATAATATATTATTAATATATTATGGCCTCAAGCAGTTACATCGACGAAGAGTACTTTAAGAATATACTGAATGTTCATATAGAACTTACAAATAATAAGGAAATCTCGATGTTTCGTCAAGTCGTAAAATAATAAAAAAAAAAATTATTGATAATAATAAAAAAAAAAAAAAAAACCGTGCGAAGCAGAGGGAGTCGCTAGTAACATTTAAGTAAAAGCTGAACTCTATACCCACACTCCGTGTGTTTACGTCTCATACTCCGAGCACTTGGTCTGTACCTGCGACGCGAGACGCGCAGACGCCGATAACGTCACGGGCGACGGCAACCATGTTGCGTAACTGAAAGTGCCGTTGCATTTTTCATTTCCCTCTTTCGATGGAAATAGGTCGGTTATGTTTCCAAGTTGTATCGTTGGAATGTTTTTAATTTTGTAGGGAATAAATGTTTGTTATTAGCCAGTTATTTGTCTGAAATTTTCAGAAGCTCAAGCATTTTTAACTGACTTCAAAATAAGAAGGAGGTTTTCAGTAAGTCGGAATAATAATAATAACAAATCATTTATTTATAAAAAGGGGCTTATTTACAATAATAATGTTATAATTAAAATAGAACAAAGTTGCTTATTTGCCTGAACTAGGTTGAACCTGTGCTTCAGGCTAGGAAGTGCATAAATAAAGAGTGTAAACTAAGAAGAGTATAAACTAAATTTAAATTATAAAATAATTAAGTAAAATAGCATGTTTACGGTTTTATTTGTAGACAAGTAGGTAGATCTTCTGTCAAGGATACAAAAGAATATTTTATTGCTGTAGCAAGTTAGGTAGTCCCTATAAGATAGATGAACTGGAAACTGGAGTAAACTGAAAGCGATTGCGGTATTTTATGCACAAAATAAAAAATCTTTTTGAATCAGCAACTGTCCTCGACTGACAAAATTTTCCGATTCTCAACGTAACTCCCACACAGATCGACAAACACAGAGTGAATAATTGAATATTATCATATTTCAAACATAAAGTAGTAAAATAGAGTTTCTTGGATCTTTGAAAACACATTGGATATTTATGTAGCTTGTAACCGGACGGTCTGGTAATGCCGTGATATGTGGACAGAGTAACAGCAATTTATTTCTATCACTTCCCTGCGGGACACTGTTCGTAGTTTGTTAAAATAATGTGCTATACGTAGTACACTCATACCACAAACTTTAAAAAACTACGTAATAATGTATTTTTGAACAACATTATGATGGCCTGGAAAATATAAAATGAAACAGACTTTTGGCTAATTAACGCATGGGGATAAGTATTTCAGTGAAAACTTTCTGTGATACCGTACTAGGCACATGGCAGGGCAAATTCCAAGTTGAGTGACTTTTAACTGAAATAAAAATGTAGCTTATTGGGAACCACGGCTAATATGATACTTAATTGAATGCTTACGGTCAAGTTCTACTTTGGAGATTAGGTCGGTACCGTTGAACAGAATTTGACTATTTTTCAGATTATTTTTCATTGCGCTTATGATCCTTGCTTTATCTCTTCTTACTTACATAGGTACCGAATCGAAGTCACTGAAGATAAGGCGTTCGAGTTGGCATGTGGCACCAACAAGATTGTAGCACCCCTCAAGTGCGCTGATATCTATTATTTTTACAACTTCCACCACCTTGCACTGAGTGGAAAGATCTCTTTAAAATCTCCCATCTCTTCTCCAGGACTACTGCAGCTACTACCTGATCCGCTTCAACAAGCAGCCGCAGTTCTGCCGCAAAGTTGAGGAACAGCGTCCTCTTCGCAGACCTCAGACCAGGAAGACGAGGGAACGAACAGAACCTGTGGTCAGCGCAGAGTGTGTCTGTGAGAAGGGAGACGCCGATCTGCCTTCTACTTTCACTGTTACAAAATTATTGAAGGTAAGGCGGTGGCATTAGGGTACAGCAATTATGGGTACCTGTGTGACGCTAAAAGGGACATATCATGAGGAAAATTTCGATTAATGTAGATTTCAATTAGATAAGGGAAAAACCAAAGAAACGATTAATAATAATGATTTTCTTTCTTTTTGGTAGTAAAATTCTTTTAATCTCACAAATACATTGCAAACTATAGTTTTGTATAATTTAGAAGCATTTTTTTTTTCTTTTTTGTAAATGTGAGTAGCATGGAGCCGTTTACTATGTTATTATGTTGTATGTTGACTTGAAAGAGCATGGCAGTTGAGAGTATGTCATGCTCACCTAAATATCTCGCTGATGGTGGCGAGTGTGTTGGATCATTCGGTTCCCTACAAAATGGTTGAGCTGGATAGTGTTGATCCACACGTCATGTTCGTGAACGGGCGCCGTCGGTTGAGACTGGTCATCTCTTATCTGCCAGGGCTTGTTTTTAATCGTTTTAGATTATTATTATTTTTTTCCATTGTTCTCACATATAGAAGCAACAAGAGTAATGTACCCAGGATTTTGTAATTTCTATATTTAAAAGAGTGTCCTTGGAGTTTCTTGCCTGTTCTTCTCCTTTCTGCAGCTTCAACTTTCTGACTAACTGACCGACTCTTTGAAAATTCAAAAGTGCCTGTAAATGGTTTAATTGAAATAAGTAAATGCTTTGAGTTTGAGTTGATTGCTTATTTTTTTTTATTATGGTCTAGAACTATGAGGAACAGGGTGTAAAGTTCCTAATCCTCCATAGAAAAGGGAGGACCTCCGACCAAACGAGTGTTGTGTCTAGTGGGCTACTGTCGGACGGCTGTCGGGATGTTGTATATATGCTAGTCGCGCACATAACTTTGCTTGCTCAATGCAGTATTTGTGTAACATCAGGTCTTTGATGCAGATAAAAAGAGGGAAAACTAATACGATAGGAAAAGCTATAACTATAAGGTTCAGTATAAGGTATATCTACGACAAAAAATAGATATGGCCAGTCTTAGAGCTCGAGGAATGTGAAGGAGCTCGTGAAGGGAAGTACTGCCACTAGGTCTATTTCTGCCACCGTGCAGCATTGCCATAACAAAAGAAGATTATGGCAGCCGGTCTACCTATTTACAGGCATATAAGATTATGAAATATTTCAGCATTGTCTAATAGAATGGGAACTCACCTGGGTGCCTTTGGTAATGCAGATGTGAATCCTAAATAAAAACAAAAGTAAAATCTTTGTTTGTTATTTTCATAATAACCTGCAAATGGTACGGAATTGGTCAGTTAATAACTTTGATATCCATTTAAAATGAAATTCAGGTGAAGGAAATAGTTTTATGACGGTATTCTGGCGAGCTTCCAGCAATTTGTCACAGCGACATATCCCAGGGCCATCGCAAAGTTGATGGCTTAATATGGATAATAACTACAGTTGGCAAATAAATATGGTATATTTGTATAATTGAGTGGGAAATAAACATGTGCCATGCGATTTATTGAATGCATTGAATGTTCTTGCTTCCTTGAGAATATTTCAAATCACTTTGAGTTTAAGATGTTAAAATCCATAATATTTTGGCAATTCAAATTCAAATTCAAATTTTTATTGCTCAACATAGTACATAATCATACATTTCTAGATGTCAAGTGAATGCGCAGTCCACTGCGATGCACCAATTCAGGCATGAAAAATTATTATTAAAATTATACCATGTCATAAATTCCAATTAATACCTTATACAACATTGACATTTTATAAGGTATTAATTGGAATTAAGTATTCTATACAATGTCATAAAATCATTATTCGTCAACACATAATTCACAATTAACAATACAAATAAAATAATTTTAATAAAATAAAGGCTCGTGCAGACTAGCGTGACTTAACAGAGGTAATTGTTCTACCGTGAAGTTTGCTTAGAAATTGTTTTGTTAAGAGTCGGTTCGCGCCGGTTTGCACGACGCTTTCAATCGGACTCAAGTATTCGCCATAATTATATATATTATTATACACACAAACTATCTGGCAGGTATTAATTAATAGTGTAGTATGTCTTACTTATCAGTAGATTATTGAGTTGCTTCTTAAATACTTTGATATCTTTAATTTACGAAGCATTAGGTAATTTATTATAAATATGTGGTGCCATTCCTAGGAAGTTTTTACGGAATACTGCTTTTTTGTGTCAAGTTGCCTAGTGCTTATTTTATGTCTATGTCGCGAACTGTGCAGTTTTTCAAATAGGTGGAAGTTTGTTTTGACAAACACGGCCACCTGACATATGTATAGGCAGGGTACTGTTAATATACGGAAATTCACAAAGACCGGTTTGCAGCTTTCCGTGCTTTGAATACCGCATATCGCCCTAATACACCTCTTTTGTGCTCTAAATACTGTCTCCGTGTTGATGGAGTTACCCCAATATATGCTCCCATACCGTAATGCAGACGTAACATAATACATGATACGCCGTAACCTTTAGATTTACACAAACTAAAACTTTAGATTTACCTCCTTTGCGAGATTACGTAAAGCATAATATGAGTGTTGACTCAGGCGTTAACATACACTGACAGTAGGTATGAGTTTTCCAGATCCAGCCCATGTCTCTATCCAGATCAAGCCCTAAAAATGTTGTAGTTGTCGTTTCTGAAATTGTCTTATCTCCATATTTTATGTCAGGTAGGTATTTTATGATTTGGCCTTTGCTCAAAAGTCATTATTTTAGTTTAGTCAATATTAATTGTTCATTTAATCATATGGTGGCAATCCGGCAAGGAGGCTCGCCGCCTCACCGGAGACCGTGCAGTATCTCAGGACCACCCGTTGGCCATGACCCTTTGGGACGCGTTCAATCGGCGGGCTGGCCATTGCCTCAAAGAACGCGCCCACAACGGAGCCCCGTAAAGGACCATGGACCGCACGACCCCCGGTTTATCTCTCCCTTAAGTGTCGTCGCATCATTCTTACCACTAAAAACGACCGTGCTATGAGGCCGTCCTTGAGGTACACCGTAGTTATTAGCTCTCTGACTCGATACATACGTATGCTCGGTTTTTGACGTAATGCTGACCTTATCCATTTTAGTAAATTGTTTTCTTTCGGACAAGTCCGATATCAAAGGCTCAAGGCATTGCCCCTAACTCTATATCTTTCCGACTTCTTCAATATTTCTGTTCTATCCACAAAATCAAATGCCTTTCTCATGTCCATGAATAAAGCATCTACCGAAATTTAAAATATAATTTTTTTTTCAAAGATATTTAAAATTGCCACAATTTATATTCTCTTTTCTTCTAAAACTGTATTGTTCATCAGCAAAAAGATTGTTACGTTCAAAAAATGTGTATGTATTGTATATAAATTTTTCTACTATTTTAGAGAATATGGGTAGTAAGGCAATAGGCCGGTAGTTGGCTGGATCGTGTTTGCTACCTTTCTTTTATAGTGGTTTTATAACAGCCAGTTCAAAAGTGCTTGTAAATGGTTTAATTGAAATAAATGCTTTGAGTTTGAATTCGTGGCCAGTAATAGCAAAGGTCCGGTCGATCTGATGCTTGGCCTATGTCCAAAAGTGGTCATTTTTCGGCTGAAATGATGAGGATGAGATAGGAATAGGGTAATCACTAAAACGAATCTCCTAAAGACAATCAACATAGGTAAACCTTGAAACATCAATGACATCTGTCTTTTCCAGGACGAAGAAAACCTCCAAACAATCCCAGCTATCGAAAGGAAGTCCCTCGCAGGATTCCTGAACCACGCGACCCCTGATAAGAAGCAGCTGGTGGAACTCTTGTACCAGGACATCATCAGACCGACAGGAGTGTCGTGGGACGATGTGAAGGGACTGGCGTCTGCTAAAAGCTTACTAATGGAGTCTGTTGTGTATCCTGTACGGTAAGAAAGCTGTAAATCTGGAAAGATTTTGGGTTTTGTTCCCGTTTTCTGTATTCTATGGTTATATTAAAGGCAGGCCTTAACTAAGGCACAAATGCCCTTACTAACGACTCAATTTCGCAATATTTGATGCTAAAAGCGGAGATAACGGAAGATTATTTTTTGCTTTGAAATTTTTAAACACATGTACCTACCGTAGGTTCCAATGACTTTTACGCAACATCTTCTCCATTTTTGTCTAGTTATCCAGAAGTTTTCACTGGTCTACTGGAACCCTGGCGAGGAGTACTGCTCCATGGTCCACCTGGTACCGGCAAGACGATGCTAGCGCGTGCTGTCGCTGGCGAGAGCTGCTGCACGTTCTTCAACGTCTCTTGCAGTACCATCGTCAACAAATGGCGCGGAGAGAGTGAGAAGATTATAAAGGTACTTTTATCATAAACCTTTTAGATTCTAAAACTATCATTCATAGGGTAGGCAACAGATATTTTCAAATATCATGTTAAATCCAGGATAGAATTAGGTACATCAAGGGGTAAACTTACAATAACAACTTACAAATTTGTATATCTCAAAAATACGTAAACCACATAATTGTAATTTCCTGCTTTTTCTGTTCCGTGGTAATTTTTGTTTTGTTACGCAATTTTTTCTACATTTTAACAATTTTGTAGAATTGTAGACTTGCAAAGTTTTGTGGTCTAATGCCCCTGCTCATCGATTCGATAAAATATCATACTGACCACTCTTATCAATGTATTACGTAGATTTCACGGATTCTGCCCACCTGCACCCCCCTGAACCAATCAGGCAGTAGCTTATTCCATCCGCGGCTATATATATTACATGTTGATCAAGCCTTAGTGGATTTAACAGGTTCAAAAAACCATACAGCTTTAACGATGCAACTTCACTTTTGCTATTTCCAGGTACTCTTTGAGATGGCTTCCTATTATTCTCCTTCCATAATCTTCATGGACGAGGTGGAGACGCTGACATCGGACCGGTCTTCTCCCGGTGAACACGAGGCGTCACGACGATTGAAGTCACAGCTCCTCACTGAACTTGACGGCATCGGGGGAAGAGAAGGGATCATTTTCATGTTGGCTAACTCTAATATGCCTTGGTGAGTTATCCTAGGATTTTCTGCATATTATATTGTTTGATTTCTAACTAAGCTAGGCTAAATTGGGTTATTTCGATACCTACCACACATTTACAAAACAATAAGAAAGCAATACCTTATGGATCTGAAATGTCCAATGTCTTGAGAGCAGACGTGGTGAGGTACTGTTTCTTTCGAATGACGAGAAGAGACCTACAGTTGATTTTTCAATAAAATCGTTATGGTTCTAGGGACATCGACCCAGCCATGTTACGAAGACTAGAGAAGCGAATCTTCATCCCCCTCCCCGACTTCAAGACACGTGAGGAGTTGTTCCAGAAATACCTGAACTCAAAGAATGTGGAGCTGTTCCCCAAGGTGGACTTCAAGGAGCTGGCCACCAAGACTGAGGGGTACTCCGGCAGTGATATCAAGCTGGTCTGCAAGGAGGCTTTTATGTCTACGATTAGGAAGATGCTGCCTTCTATGAGTGGGAAAGGTTAGTATGATAGCTACCTTATTGGAATAAAATAAGGATAATTCACGTATGGGGACGTTCGATTGCCAAGAACGCGGAGTAGGCTATGCGAAGTTGTGGCAATTCCCACTCAATTATAAAGTTTATGAGTAGACAGCTACTAGAAGACGGAATAGTTGCTTTCACCTATTCCATCTTCTAGTAGCTAATGAATTCTTCATCATCATTCATCTACAACTATTAATTCTTGCCCCCCCTTTTTTACTTTTTGGTAATACCATTATTGTCATCCTACAAATTCTGGGAGACGGAGAATTACATAAGTATGTCTAAGTATATCCGATGCAAATATCAATACCTGCTCTTCACTTTATGCTAGGAATACAACCAGAAGGTTTAACAGTACTGCCGAGGTCGCGGGAAAGTCCCAAAGGGATACCGTGGCCCCTGGCAACGTACAGGCAACTGAAGGAACACGGGTGGGTTTTAGTCAGTAAGAGTCTAACACGCCCTCCCGCTCCGCCCAGAGCGGCAAATTCATTTGACAATTTCCCAAAAAAAAAAAGTTATAACAGTTGTATGTCTTGACGGCACGGTTGGCGCAGTGGTTAAGCTATTGACTGCTGCGCTGCGTGTCGCGGGTTCGATTCCCGCACCGAACAAATATTTGTATGACCTACAATTAGTTGTTCCGGGTCTGGCTGTTTGTGTATGTGAGTTTAAATGTTTGTAAAAGCACCCACGACACAGGAAAAATTCCTAGTGGGGCACCGTTTTAAAAAAAAAAAAAAAAAAAAGTTCCAAGCATCCGATACAGCCCGATGCAAACTTTGTGGCGGCGAGTCGCTGCGCAGTAACTTTACGTGCGGGGAGGTGTACTAAACTTTCTACCATTTAAAACGTCTCTTTCAGGTAACGTCGCCAATCGTAAGGATAGACTGGACCTGACCGATATACTGACAGCGATTGAGAAGACCAAGCCAGTCTCGAAGAACCTAACCAAAAGACATGTGGAGTGGCAGAATGAGATGGGCTGTTCTTAGTCTTCGAATTAATTGGAAATCCGGGGTCTTATTATAAGTAGGTAGAAGATGAGCAATATTAATTACTTATATTTATTTTATTGAAATCTAGTTTGTAAATCGTAGGTTTTACTACAGACAGATTTGATCAACACTGGTCAGATAAAAAAGCTGAAATCAAATGATTGAATCACAGTCAGAGCTTTTTGGCTCTACCTATAACTTAGACAAAATGTGCTAAATTGTGTTTTATATTATATATTTGATAATCATGTTATTGTAGGCATGAACTATTTGATATTATTGTAAGAAGTTTGAAAAATGTGTGGCGATGTTTTTCGAAAAAGTAATGAAAGTTTTGATTGGTTTTCTTGTTTTTTATTTCTTCACAGACTGCTAGCTAGCGAGGTAGACTGTTTGGCAAACCTAGAACCTGTCTAGGTTTGCCAAACAGTAAAGCTAGTTATGTAGATACTTGTACAGAACAGATCGTGCAAAGAAGCACTACCACCATACCATTTTCAGTTTTGGGGAGTATTATACGCCTAGTTTGGCACTTTTTTGTAAATTTTTCTATCGTCTCGGTTATTGTACTTATGCACACAGCAGACACATGACACTTCATTGCTGTCGGAAGCTTAATGGCATCGGTAATTTATCGGTAGAGGAGGTATCAGACGCTTCACTTTCTTTTTTTGTCTGCATCTTTCAAAGTGAGTGTACACAAAATTAATCAAAATTGAATAATTATTTTAAATAATCGCTCCAACGATGTTGGATTTTGGCACTCGGCATTATTCACTCGACTACAAAATGATCGAAAAATTGAATGAAAGGAGCAGATGAACGAATGAACAAAAACTTTAAATTCACTCGAGTGAAGTGTCTGATTTTCGGCTCGTAAGTACCAGCCATACCCAGTGCTGGGAAACTCCGAACAAATATTTTTTGTATGGGATTTGTGACCGTTCTTTAGCCAACATTCAGAAACACACGTCAAAATGACATAATCACATAATGACCAACATTACATTACGAAGTGGTCACAAACATGTCTGCCTTCGCGCAAGTATTATTGTTTGTGTTGTGATTTATCTGTTTGTTTTTCCTTTTTCTGTATGATTTCGGTATATAACATATCAGAATAATTGGCGGTGATTCCAAGTTTGTGAACCATCATGGGTAAGGGTCACAGAATATGTGGAGTTTGCGGTATCAAGGAGGCCTGGCATACTGTAAAAATGTTGCATTTTTCCAAGATTTCACTGAATCCATACCGGTGAGTACCGATATTTATTGCTAATGTGATCTTGTGCTCACCTAACACAATGCTATTCATTTACAATCAGGAAATTAAAGCATCATTCAAATTCTGTAATACGACTGGGCCATCAATGAAGATTAATTATTGAAACTTGAAGAAATGGTTTAAACATTGTGCCTACAGTAATATTTGTCTAATTGTAATCTAATTTAGTCTAACTAGGTTGACTTATAGATATATGGGTCAGAGAGACTCATATTATATTATCTACCTGTGACACCATTATGTAAATACTGGGAATATGAAATAAATCTTTTTCAGTTTCATATTTAAAGTATAATAATCTATTCCATTTAGTTATGCTGATAGTGTGAATTGGGGGATCTCTTAACTTTAAATCACACTAAATAAATTCACAGTCAAACTTAGTCAGTTATACGAGTAAGCTTAGTTATATGAGTAAGCGAGAAAACTTTGATATTTTGTGTCTTCCAGCTGTCGAGAGTGGCTAGAAGCAGTTGGTCACTTAGAACTAGTGCATCTACCAATAGAAAAACTGCATGAGCAGCGAAATGTATGTGCTAACCACTTTAGAAGAAAGTATTTTAACAAATAGGGAAATCGTCTACAGAAGTGAAGTAGTTTCAGTATAATCCTCCATTAAGCTTTTCATGAGATGATGTTACAAACAGACAGATAAATAAATTCTCAAAATTGATTGAGATGATTAATAGAGCACAAATTAATTGTGCTCTATTAATCATTTCAAATGAAAAGATCCCTGCGTTTTATATGCAGAGAAATGTTTACAAGTCTAATCGAAAATGTTGCTTATATTTAATTAATTATGTTTACAGATTTAACACAAAGGGAAAATCAGTTGATGGAACAATTGCAAAAAACTAAATGCAGCCTGGCATCACTAAGACGCAGTGCAAATCTCTTGGAAAAATTTGAGTCAGATGTGCTAAAAGGAATTGTGACGTTGGTGCTAAAAAACAAAAAACGAAGCCATTTTGCCCTGATACCGATGTTGCTTGCTCATTTATATAAATTAATAAATACTGAAATCATGTTTTATTCATTCAATCTGTTTTATTTTACCGATTTATCAAAATAAATTAGGTTTGGAGCCTCACTATTATCTGCATAGAATGCATTTTATCGATATCGATAAGTTTATTGATTTCTATACGTTGCGCATCCCTATATGACAGTTCTTCCCTTCAAGGACATGGTTGTCAAGTTTGTTATAATTTTCATGTTGGTAGCTATGTTTTTTTTTATGTGGTTGGCTAAAGACGGTCACAAATTCTCAAAAACTGAATGTTCTAAGTTCCGCCTCTTAATTACATGCTCTGTGGCCATACCTATGGCTACTAAGAATGAAACAGCAATATTACACTGTTATTATTTATTGACGACATCTAGACCAACATCAGTTCCTCTATACAAAATATTGTTTGATTTAGATACACTTCTTATTCTACAAGCACAGCTCAATTCCTGCATTCGCTTCCACATTCTAAAATAAGCTTTATACAAACACAATAAGGTCTAATATTAGTTACAATTCGTCAGTTGTTTATGATAAAATAATACTGGATAACCAATCGTTGCTCGCTGTTATAGCAATTTTGATCTAATATAGTTAAGGATTCCGTTTAACTTCGAAAATTATTTGCAATGACAGCTTGCTAGGTAGATACCTAGTAAGGAGGAAGATGAAGTGATTATTAAGGGCTGCATAATAAGGGCCCATCGCACAAACAAACACACGAAACAAAAGACGATAGCAAACTCGCTATCCGTACAAAGTAGGTCTGACTTGAGGCGTGGTGTGAGGAAGTGGGAAGCGAGGTAACGGCCATCTCGAAGTGAACGACTGAAGTACATTAGTTAGGTTTGGTGGAGAATAGGGATGAAGCCTGGGTCAAAAAAAAGAAATTCTATTTAGTCCGTCAGTTAGATAATAAAAACATTTTAGACCCGTATTTTTTGCTTTATCATATTAATAAAAAATGACTTAGATAAAACGCATTAAAGTTGGGGAGTGGGGGTCGCTACGTCTAAAGTATAAAATCTACATACTCGTGACGTCATGGCTATTTTAACTCAATGTATCGTCGTAATCTTTTGATAACGGAAAAAAAAGAAAAAATACGTGTAGGTACGTAATTTTTTTATACTTAATCTACAAGACAGACAAAAAAAAATTTTTTAATCATCGTCCCTATTGGTTTATTGGCGAACAGTGCCAACATAGTTCTGCGGAGATGGCGCTAAGTGTTGTTACTTTTATTCAGCTCCCAATGGAATTCCTCCTTGTTAATACTTTGATGGGAGCTGGCGCTAAATGTTCTGTCTCAAAGATCACTTTGACAAGTGACAAACACTCTGCGCTCTCTCGCGGCGAAGTGTCTAGCGAACAACCCCACTGTATATCCTATATTCTAATCCAAGCCAATATAAGTCAGTATACAATTTCATCCAAATGCGTTCAGCCGTTGAGGCATGATCCACATGAATAATATTAGTAGGATAGTAATAATTACGGTTAGTGGGTAATACATACAGCATTCAATCAAACGGAATCCTTTAGGCTTGGCGTGCACTATCGTGTACAGATACAAATATGAATGTGCAGCTGTAAATTGCTGCTTCAAACAAGGACAACGTCATCATACAGACGTTTTTTTGTTGTCGTTAATCATTAATACTTATTAGGGAAGGTGCGTATTTACGCAACCAGGTTTTTACTTGCAAGTACGCCGACCAAGTGCCGACCCGAAATACAAGACTTTAAAATATTTTGTTCGGCTACTCGCTCCTTCGACACTCAACGCGATTGTGCCCTTTATTTATACAAAGCTACGGATCAATGTTCTATGCAAGTATTTTTACTTTAAAGGTTTGAAAGTATTTTTTTTTGTAAACGCGATTGTGCTCTTTATTTATATGAATTTACGGACCAATGTTCTATGCAAGTATTTTTCTTCCACCTAGAATTGGAAGTTAGAAGTATCTTTTTTGCATACGCGATTGTACTCCTTATTCGTATGAACTTACGAATCTATTTTCGATGCAGAAAGAAAATACTTGGAAGTATTTCGAGCCCTGGTTTTTGGCGCTGGTGTTTAAAGGACGTTCTTGGGAGCCTCTCGATTTTACAAGAACAACCCATGCCTAATACATATTTTTTTTTGCTTTCGCAAGATTTTGGTCATAGAAGCCTTAAAAAATGACATCATCTTGTATAGTATATCATGTTATGCAGATTGGTGAAACGTAACACACATTGAAACAAATTCGCAGTTATTGTGTTATTTTTCATGTTGCATTGCCATCTATTTGGACGGCTCATTTATGTTACATTTCATTTTACACTCAAATCCCACCAATGCAATTATAGTCTAGGGGGCAGCTGCAGCTGCCCTGTTTTTGAAAATGTTGATAATATCAAGTATCTTGGTATTTCAATAGACCAACACCTGACATGGGGCAATCAAATCCAATCGGTTACTTCGCGCGTACGGAAACTTTTGTACATTTTTAAAAGACTTCGATCTATAGCTGACAAAGATACTCTCAAGATGACTTACCTGGCTTTATGTCAGTCTGTGCTTGGTTACTGCATAATATCTTGGGGTTTCGCTGGTAAATGTTATCTAATTACTGCTGAGCGTGCACAAAGGGCTATACTTAAGGTCTCTCATAGATTGGGAATCCGATACCCCACTGATATGTTATATCGAGAAACGAGAGTGCTTACGGTGCGCCAACTGTACATTTTATCAGTGCTACTTAAGTTTCATAAAACAGCAGCTGCCACAGAGGTAACGGACCAGCGCACACGTAGAAAACCTAAGTGGAACAGAGCTTTCTGCAGGCTTAAATTTGGCAATAAGGCTTTCTCTCGTATTGGACCATACCTGTATGAGAAAATTAACAAAAAGCTTGATATCTACCCCTTGACAAAGTTTGGATGCAAAAAACAGGTTCAGGATTGGCTGCTTGGGTTTAATTATGCTGAAACGGAAAATCTTTTATCATTCAACTAATAAAGTATTCATCATCATATACACGCTAACACTCAACACTGCATACTTACACTCATCACGTTCACACTCACACTCATCACAAACGTACACTCATCACACACACATACATTTGGTTACCTTTTAGTTCTAAGTTTATATTCATTAATTAATTATATCTAAGTACCTACTGAAACCGTTGCTTTTGTTAAAATATTTTAAATAATTCATTATGTGTCGAAAGAGACTGGATCCTGCGACACAGGGTATCCTAGTGCGGGATCCAGTGTCACACCTAAATATTGTAACACTTGTTTATGAATCAATAAACTTATTATTTATTTATTTATTTATTATTATTTATTTTACGTTTCATCGATCTGTACAGTACGACACAACTTATATGTAGCTTCGGCAAAATTCGCAAAACCGATCACATTCGAACTGAGTGCGCCTTTAAAATCAGGAATCTTTATTATTGCTTTAGGCGAAAATGATCTTTACGCAAACGCAATAACTAGTAAAGTCATATAACCAAATACATACGTAAAATTGATGCGTAGATTTTGCGTGGATGTGACGCATATTTTCCATAAACTTGTTTTGTTTTTTTGTTTTTGTCTTTTTTTTGCGTCATAAACGTATTTTCTTTATTTTCTTCTATATAAGTTTTGTCGTACTGTACCGGGCATTAGATGACGGATGTTTAAGCCACGGCTGGGACTGAGTATCCGCAGTATTGCACGCCAATCCCTTATTCAAACAAATGTTTAATTTGACTAGAAAAGTACCAATACAAACAACTACACTTTTATGCAGATCAACTAAATACATTTTTTTTTTAAGTTTTATTGTTAACGAAACATTAATTTAAAAATACGGCCAGTTTCTCGAACAAAAATTATCGCAAAATGAATGTGACAAATTGTCAAGCGCGCGTGTAAACTGCTGTGATTGGCTGTTGATAAAACATTCAACCAATCGTTACAGTTTAGTTACCGCGCGCTTGAGACAATTTGTCACATTCATTTTGCAACAATTTTCGTTCGAGAAACTGTTCCTTAGTAGTCTTTGGATCAAAATTATTTCAAAACATTAACCAATTTTACGAGGATTTCTTTTTTTGATAAGATTTTCATTTTTATACTCCTGATATTTTTCGCGTATATTGAAATTATTTCATACATAAATACCGTACAATTTTACATGCGTAAAACTGGTTTCATTTTGTATTTGCATAATTTTAAAACAAACTAAATGATTTCTAGACAATCCATCGCTTAGTCTCTTTTTTAATCCCATACAAATAAACAAAATAATAAAGCATACCTAATATATTTTTGGAAAACATTTTTTAAGTTTTAAATAATAAATTTTGACACTTCGCTCAAACGAAGATCTATAAATAATAATAGTATAATTTATCTCCTGTCGAAAAAATGCATCGCATAATTTTAATATTTAAGGTTTCTAAGATATTTTTGCATATTTATTATATTGATTGAAGAGTAACTATTTAAAAACCCTAAAGCCGCGTCCTATTTAAAAGCGATCGCCGCGCGAATACGCGATCGGTCGCGTGCATATGTCACTTTTGTTCGGAAAACCGAAAAGCGCCCTCTGTCAGCGCGACCACGCGTTCAGGTTCACCGAACAAAAAGTTCGAACGATCGTGTTTTCGCGCGACGACCGCTTTTAAATAGGACGCAGGATAACAGATTAACAGAACGCATTAAATCGACAGATTATATTAAAATTATAATCAAAATTATAACAATAAATAAGGCAACTTACGACTAAAGCTAATAAGATTCATATTAAAGGAATTCTTTCTCACTCGTGATTTGAAGAATGAGACCAAAGTATTGTGGTCCCACAAATATAGCTACCGTATATAAAACAAATAAATCCATACTTTTCACTTTTCATACATTCCTCAAGCCTATCACAGATTTATCTATAGAAAAGGGAAATTTTTAAGGCCTATTTACAACGATACATTATTAAGGTTTTACAATTGATTCTAATCATTTGCGTAATGCCAACTTGATGTTAGTGGTTCTAGTAAATTAACGGAATATTCACAAATTCAACAGAGTATTGCTTACAGACAGTATTTTTTATTTTTATTTTAGACGTTTTGTGAACAGGCCTTTGGTTAGACTTGATAATTTAAAAAAAATACTTTCAGTTCTGAAAATAAAGCTGGTACCAATTGTAATACAAAAAATATATGACAATAATTTAAATCCTTCTTCATCGTTATCATTCAAGTCTCACTATACTTAGAAATAATTATATAAATAGCACAAAATAGATAAGTATAGCTTGTCCACTCTGAAATGACGCGCCCCACTACCGCATTACCGTGTGCGTGAAATGACGCGCCCCACTACCGCATTACCGTGTGCGTGAAATACGGTAGTGGGGCGCGTCATTTCAGACTAGACAGAAGGTTCCATACAACGAGCGAAAACAGGCGCACGCGCGCATAGACGCCTATATACGGTGATCTCAAATAGAAATGCCGTCGAGAGTGCGCTTGCACTCGCTGTACGTGAAGCGTGCGCATGCGTTTTCGCTCGGTGTTTAGAGCCAACCTTCTATACTTATTTATTTTGTGTTAAAGTGGATCCGCAAAGGTAGCCCGGGTCAAAATTTCTTATGTTTTTTACAATTTCCATGTCAGTGTTAGGTTGTATCTTGGTCAAAATATGATTCGCGACTATAATAAATATGTCTTTATAGAATTATAATCATTAGAATCATTAACACATCACTCTAAATTAGATTCGTTCCATTAAATTACTTTTTCATGAAATCATGACATCTGAGAACAAATCTAACTTAAGAGATATATTAATGATTCTAATTCTGTAAATACATATTTGTTACGGTCCCGAATCATATTTTGATCAAAATACAACCTAACACTGACCTGGAAATTGCAAGAAACTTAAGAAAATTTTAATTTTGCGGGCTTCGAATGCGGATCCTCCTTAAATAGTCCAAACAACGAAAGTTAAGCTTTGCGGTATGCGTGAGTGGGAACTGAAATCAAACAGTTTCTCATTTATTTTGTGGCGAGAATATGCTTAGGCGGTTATTCACATTCATGAGTTCACATGGCACATTGAGGTTTCTCGTCAGTTGCTTTGTAACTGCGAGGCATGAGATCCTCTGCATGTAAATGAGCCATATCGCTTCACCACACTCACGTAAGCGAAAACCTCATATTTCGATACAAGGACTGTACTATATTACAGAATTTTGTTACAATAATTTTATCTACCCTCCTTTTAGAATCAATCCCGTTACATTCCTACAGATCAATCTTAGAACCTAAAAAGATCGTTCTAAAAGAGGGATTTACGAAAGCAGTTACGCATTTTTATACACAAGGCGATTTGCGACTGTTATTTTTAAATTAATAATGTTGCCACTATAAACATTGTAATTTATGCTGTGACCATTTTTATTCATACTTAGCCCAGAAGTACTGTAATGCCCAACAAATAATTAATCAGACTAATAATGAGGCTCTTAAGTAACTGTTATATGAAAATACAGAAAAAGCTATATTGCTATACAAATTTAAATTATTCCTCCACCAAAGCTTTTACTATTGCAATCACAACAATTTACATTTATTTAGCGAAAATTTACTTTTAATTGCAGCCCATTAGCAAAAATTATGACTATTTAATACTTTATACAGTAACCTCACTGGACATTAAATTCTATTTAGAAGATCATATTATTTTATAGGGGCAATACCGTAACTAAATCTACGAAATTTCTAAGTATGAATTCCTGTTTTACTATTTTTTTAAGCGTGTAACACTGGTTATTTTATTATTAAACATGTCATGTACAAAATCTAAGATTATTTTCGTTTATTTTTCATTTAAAGGATTTTTCTGTTGTGTTTGTGATTTTTTAAAGACACACTGAAGCGTCAAATTGATATGTTTTAATAAAATCACTGTTTACAATTTAATTATTTTAAGAGATGAGTTTATATTATTACAGATCTATTTTAAATAAAATGTTTTGATTTCAAAAAAATCTTGAAATATTTAATAATTTTGTGGTCAATCATATAACTCCAATTATTTACTGATGAAAGAATGACAGCCGATATAGTTGTTACAAAGCACGCACGAATTCAGCTTCAGACTACAAATCTCGATGTTATTTAGTTATATTAAGAACGCGTTTATACTAAGGCCTGTTTTGTTGTATTTTGATGAAACATACATGATAAAAAGGCGACAGTAATAAATTCTAGTACCCAGACGTAAATATCCATAGGGCTATAGAAAGAGACATACAGCTATGTGTGACAGAGACGACGATCTACACAAAGCCTTTCTGTATCAAAGAAGTCGGGAGGTATTCATACAGAGTCATCTAGTATGGTCTTAAGTTTCCAGTGTCAAAAGTTATTGTTGCTGAAAACTTTTACTAGACAGCTCGTGTATTAAAAAACCAAAACAAAATTTTCATAACGCTTTTTCGTTACGTAATGATTTCTACCGTAGGAGTAAACTGGTAGAAATCGTCAGTAGGAGTCCTACCGCAAGCCGCGTTAAAGAACTTCGTTCCAAAACTCAATGTGCCATATTTACGGCCAGGTAATCCGATTTACTGAAACCTTTTTTATCACATCACTTTGGAAGTGTTTACCAACAAAACAACAAAGCAGGCCGTTAAAAACGCTAAGATTACCAGCCTCAAATAAATGTTGCCAGCCCAAAATTTTATTTTAAAACACCGGCTCTATAAATGTTGCCAGCGTTTAGGTGGGATTATATGTAGAAAATGATGGCCGGTATTTGGCCGTCCTCGACCGATGTTCCGTTGTTATTACCGGCGGCGTATGAGAACTGGAACACGACTTTTTCGCCGTTGTTGCAGTCTACTGTCACGCGGCGGAGACCCTTCGTGCCGTAGTATGAATCGGTGCCCTGAAAAAGACATTAAAAGGTTATCAACGACGTTATAGGTAAGGTATTGTTGTAGTGCTAATAGAATACATTTTGAAGTGTGTCTTTGCCACGTGATGGTATTGCAAAGTGACGAGATGTCACTATCTAGACTCTAGAGATGAATGCTATAATGATATCACCCTAATTCACACGAATTAAGGGCTGTCTCAAGAATTCTTAGAAAAGACTCATTTACCTAGCTTTTTCCCAATTATGTTGGGGTCGGCTTCCAATCTAACCGGATGCAGTTGAATACCAGTATTTTACATGGAGCGACTACCTATCTGACCTCCACAACCCAGTTATTGCGTAACACGATACCCCTTGGTAAGAGTCAGACTTTCGGGCTTCTGACGACCCGCAACAACTGTCAAAGATCTAGAAATGATAGCCGGGACCAACGGCTTAACGTGCTTTCCGAGGCACGGAGGGGACTTGTTATATAAAGATGGTCACCCATCCACGGATCAACCGCGGCAAGTGTAGCTTAACCTGATCGATCGAGCCGTGCGGCTGTTATTACTTAGCACACAAGCTTTTCTTAGAAAAGTCTATCGCAATTAAATTTGCAACGTTTTCTGGTACAGTTTTTCTTTTATTTCCAATGGTCATCTGCAATACAAGAGGCACCCTAGGTGTGTTGTCCCTCGGTGGCGCGGATCTCTCGCGTCCGGCTCTGGTCCAGGCCATGGTACGGAACGGGAGGGCATGGGAGGCCGTCACATCCTTCTGCGAAGCAGTAATGCTCGCGAAGGAGGAGGCAGAACGCGTGAGAGAGAGGCAAATTTCGCGCCCTCACACCCCTAGCCGCCGCAGGAGACGCCCTGGGCGTCGGGAATCGCAGGCCGATTCCCGGCCACCGTAGGCGCGGGCTTACAGACGGTGAGCAATGTGTAGCTCGCCGTCCGATAAGGACCAGGCCCGGGTCGACGGCGCGTTGTGTTCCACGCGCACCTCAAAGAGATGTCAGTAAGTGAAGGGGTCCGACAGGACCGATGCCTGCCGGGGTTGCGGGAAAGTCCGAAAGGGATACCGTGGCCCCTGGCAACGTACAGGCAACGGAAGGAACACGGGTGGGTTTTAGTCAGTAAGAGTCTGGCACGCCCTCCCGCTCCACCCAGAGCGGGAGAAGTTATTTGATAATTTCCCATCCAAAAAAATAAAAAATAAAGGTGTGTTGTCCTGTCCCTCTTATTCGTCATATGTGGGCGTCCAAGCAAAAAGGGTCCAGTTCTCGGTATTTAGTTTCCGAGATATTAGAAGTTTTGTAAAGTTGGATAAAAAAATTGCATTTCGCGATTTTAATTGATTATTTATAAATGCTCAATTATCTACAATTTCATATGGTAAATGACTATATACGATTTTATATATATTTTTTTTTTATCAGACATTTTAAGTTGAAATCCTGATTTCAACTTCAAATGTCTGATAAAAAAAATATGTGCCAGTTTTTGAATATTTTTCATCAATTGACTATTCTAGATACCAAATCTAGTCATAACTTTTTGCTTGTGTCGTCAAGCAGCATTTCTGTGTTCTAGTGGTGACTGGTGAAAAACGGATACATAAACCGTTAAAAATGACGTGTGAAGTGGACGTGACCTATAGAATACCGTGCAGAGGTGCGACAGGTAGGGTCAGTTCCGTCACTTTTAGAAAAAAAAACTAATGTTGCGTCTCTGATTGATTCGAGCCACAAAAAATGCTAACAAAAAGGTAGTTTTTGCTGACCATGCTTTTTTTTTCTGTGGTTGTCAAATTGTCGTCATACAAGGGACTTTAAACATTGTCGTCCTGTGCATATTTTGCTTGAAAATTATTGGCCAATTTTTTCTTAGTCAAACGTATTATAATTCTGCATTAGCGAGTTTATTTCTTTTGTATTCAAATATTACTCAGTTAATATTTTTAAGTACACTACGGAAATCCCTCGTGCAAAAATAAACAAAAAGTAAGTAAAACCATAAAATCAATGAAGACTTGGAAACCCTCACCTCTTTCTCAAACTTCACAATTTACTTAAAAAGGACCGCTTTTGGCCCAAACATGATAGACTGGCCTTTTTTAATAACGGATGCTTCGCGGTGGCGTCCCGAAGCAACTTTAATGAAAGTATGACAACCTCTTTGCGTTGAACTTTTTTTATTGCATTTATAAATAGTAACTGAGAGCTTTTTTTCAGGCAGAAGAGCTTTCTTTACACCCATCTGGGAATTAAAGAAAAACATTGTGTATCAGTTGTTCGTTAGCTCGCATTTTTATTATTAGGACTACGCCCTTTTTTTTAAAGTTATTTTTGTGTAACTGTCAAAAAAATATGGTATATTTGGGTAGGTACTTCAAAAGGTGATAAGCATGATAACATACTAGTGCTTTGTCGCTAGCATGCAGCGTACACGGTGCGATTGCAACGCTCCCTAGCCGAATGCTTTATTAGATGGACATACAGCTAACTTTTATCGTAATTAATGTTCTTGAAAACTTCTTTTGTAAAAATTTTGTACTGGTACACAGTTTTTCTTTTATTCCCAATTAGTTATGAGAGAGTTACATTAATCTTCCTATAAAGTTTGTTAGTACCAAACTCAAATCTAAACATTGAGCACGTTAATGTTAATATTACCTACACATAAAAAGCAATGATATATTACACATAAGTTGCCAATTTGCCTACCAGATACAAGCAAAAAACCGACACTTTAAAATTTAAGCTCCAATGTCTTTTTTCGATCCACAGTGCGCCGGCTTCCCGAGTTTTTCGTATCGCTCCTATTTGGCGCAGCCGTGAGGCACACAATATTGTTATAACTAAGTTTTTTTTTTTTGTATATAATGGGTGCTGGGTTAAATAAAGAAGGCGTCCGCATTTTGTAGGGACGTTGGTTTTTTATTCCGAGAAAAATCTAACCAGCATCAAACTACACCGAAATAAAAGCGATAAAAATATGGAACTAGGAACCACCAACTATAAACTATTTAATGTTACTATATATTTTATGAGAAGCGACCAATTCATTGAACAAATGACCCTCGTCATCAGTTCATCACCAAACATAGGTCAAATGATGATCGACGTTTTTAATCTTCCTGTTGAACTTAAGCGCCTGTTTATCGCCCCATAATTTCCATTAGCAATATTGACAGGTGGAGTAAAAGTGGCTTTGTTGTGATAGGAATAAAGATAGTTTTGAAGAAGCTAAAGATATGATAAGATATTTTATTTTGTAAAACATGAGTAAGTACAATACATGTGCATTGTGGATGGAATTACAAATAATAATAGGAGCTACATGTTTTGCCAGTTAAAGCGTACAAAAAACAAGAAAAATTATGGTTACATGCATACAACTACATTATCAATACAACCGTTTAGAAAACAATTTGACTAACTGCCGTAACAGTTTAAGAAAAGAAACATAAAATAGCTAAGATATAAAAGAACAAACAAATTAATTAACAATTAGTAACTAGGAGAAATGACGCAATAACGTTCCTATATTTACTTAATTTCGCGCATTTAGGAACTCTGATAAGCTGTAGTAGCACCTGGCAATAAGAAGTTTTATTAAATGCAACTTAACAACCTGGTGGGCAGCTGTTTCAGAGGTGTTGGGAGCTTATTATAAATTTTAAAGAAAGATGTTATTTTTTTTAAATATATGTTGACACCGGTGAAGGAAAAAAATCGTGAGGAAACCTGGACCTATATTTAATATAAGTCTGAAATCTCCAACCCGTCTTGAGCAAGCGTAGTGATCAATGCTCGTCGTGTCTTCTCTGTATGAGAAGAGACAATAATAGGCTGGCATTATTGCAGATTTTTTTAAGATGAGTTTAAAAACAAAAACAACCGACTTCCCGAAAGCCGAAAAACACTAAGTACAGAGTGAAAAATAACTTTAATTTCGGAAGTTGGTGTCTTTGGTTTTGAATTTTAGTTTCTTGCCACCGAATCCCGAAATTAAAGTTATTTTTTTCACTTTGTAGTATTTTTCTTTAATAGACTTTTTTTTAAATAAAAACTTTTAATTGTTCACTTTTTGGTTGTGGTACCTACCCTCTTTGGGTAGGTTATGTAAATAACAGTGACAGGAACTTATTATAACATCATCCATATAGACTACATGAAGTGGGAAAAATACGTATTACGGAAGCTAACTCAAAAACTACCCGATCCAAGTCAATACAATTTATATGGGTGGTCCCATATAAATTTGAAGTAAGACCTACAAAAAAAAATTGGTTGCCTGTAAAGTCGGTATACGGGCGAAAGTTTTACGTGACAACGACTTTGCGTGCCTTTCACTTTTTATGTCTGTCTCTCTCGCTCTTAGGCGGGCTAACCATGACGCGTGCCTCTCACTCGCTCTCATTGTGAGCGCATAACGTGAGCGGAGCGTAACGCAGTTTCTTGAAGTGTCACCTGGCAAACCAATTTATAAGACGTTGTCACGTCAAAAAAATTGGCAGAGTAATCGCGTAAGAAATTCGACTAAATGTTTTTTTTTTTTAGATCCGAAGTCGGTTAAAAAGGAAGATTGTGTAGTTTTACCTTCAGTTTAGCACTAGCTATGTAGGAGGTGTTCGGCAGGATCTCAACTGGCTCCTTGAACATGGCGCGGAAGGTGTCGTCCGTGCCGTCACAGCAAAACGTTGTCGTGTTCGAGCCACACACCTTCTTTGTCGCTAGGTGGATTATCTGCAATATACGATCATGTTAGGAAATATAATATTACAGTGGGGTAGGTATAAAGTACACCACAACCAGGGGATAAGTAATCGGCTGGTCTTTGGATCAACATTCGAGCGCCCACTGCTGGACATAGGTAAGCATCGCCATAACACCCGGTCTAGGGCTGCGCTTCCAGCAGGTTCTTTCACCCTAGCACGACTAACGAAGTAGAAATTACATAAATTCGATAAAAATTATCGATATTATAACTAGGTATCCTATGGGAGCAGTGGTGGACCAGTGGTAACAGTGGTCGACTTAACAGGGTGTACGTCGTGGGTTCGAACCCGGCTTTGTGTTAATAATTTCATCAACACTGCTCTCAAAACGGTGAAGGAAAACATTGTGAGGAAACCGGCATGTCCTAGAACTAAAAATTCGAAGGCGTGACATCTACCAACCAGCACTGGGCCCGCGTGGTGGATAACAGCCCACTTCCTCTCGAAGAGAGGAGGTCTGTGTACCAGCAGTGGGGACATAACAGGCTGATTATGCTGACCTATACTTAGTATGTATTTTGATATTTGGTTTATACTTAATAAATATTATGTGCGAAACGAGTACTTTGAAATTTAACATCTTTCGAAATTACGTTACGATGATTCCTTGAGTCCATGCTAGGCCCACTAAATTGTCGATGACAATGACCCAGCTAGAGCGATCTCGTGGGTAAGTGAACAAGACAAACTAAGGTAAGGGTAAGGGAGACTTTTTAATAATACCTTGTCTTGCTAGATGACAGTCATATTAAAATGGTTCTATTTAAACTCATTATAATAAAAATTATGTGAAAAATAGAAAATCTTAGAGAAATTTTCCTTCATTCCAGCGTTTTCTTGTCTACTTCTAGGTCCCTCTTTGCTTAAAGTTCTTGCGCTGCATGTGGTGGAGTGTGCTCTAAATATAACTGTACCAAGAATAAATGTAAAAGAATAGAATCTGGGCGCACGGTAATACCCCCACCAAGTCGAGCATAGACAAACAAACAAACACACAGCCGTACAGATTAATACAGATGGGACACTTCGCAGTTTAGGTATGAAGCTACAAGTACGCGGCGCGCGGCGGGCTCGTAACGTAGTCAGAACATCTAAGAGTCACGCGATAGAAAGAGAGGCAACTTCTAGGTGAATTTAACTGTAGCGTTGCGCGACCTGAATTGCACCTTATTGTGTCGTAGCAAGAGTCGCTTTTCTCGAAAACATTCAGCATATTTTCGACCCTGTAACTTCATAATAATATTTTACAAGTTATGTTAATTTCCAAGTAATAGGGGCGAGCCTATTGGCTTATAGAAATCCCACTAAGCGTTCTGCAAACAGGCGCGACGTGACAGTACGACGCGACTGACAAAATAATTTCTAAGAAAACTTCACGGTAGAACAATTACCGGTGTCGCGCTAGTCTGCACGAGCTTTAACACTACCCGACCCGGAAATAAAACCCAGGACGCTTAGCAGTCCACTTGCGACCACTAGACCCACGAAGAAGTTATAATCATAGGCTAGCTGAGCCCGCGATTTCACCCGCGTAGTCCCTATTTCTTTTTCTAAAATAAAGTTCTAAGTTACTCATAATATCAGCTATCTGCTAGTGAAAGTCCCGTCAAAATCGGTCCATCCGTTTCGGAGATTAGCCGGAACAAACAGACACTTTTTTATTTTTCTTTTGTTATAGGTACCATAATACTTCATATGCATTTAGTAAAATGCTGTTATTTTGACGTTACAAACAGACACTTCAATTTTATTTATTTGTATAGAAAATGTATAGATTAAAAATAGAAAGTTATGATATAAAAAGTAAAGTTATGTTATGTTATGTCTTATCTGTATCTGTTTTTCTGTGTGTACATAAATAATAAAATAAATAAATAAAGTTATAAAAGTATGCGGCTTACCTGTAAGTGCACCTCGTACTCCGTCGGCCCAAAATACGATCCATACAGTCCAAAGCCGACCACAAAAATTCTCTGATCAACCGTAAACCGGATCCTGTCTGTGGTTCCACTGTACCCCCACCTCGACTCCGTCTGCGGAAACCTATTCACTGTCAGCTCCTTGCCAGTCATACAACATCTCGGGGTGTCGAGAAACCCCACATTCGGTTTAGGGTTGACGGTAAAATATAGAAACAATTGCACAATCTCTCGGTCGTCTAAAAGACCGCTTTGAGCAGGGCCCATGGCGAATTCTTCTACGGACATTAGGGGAAATCGTATGGCGTTGAAGGCTCTTCCTAGGACCATTCTTTGATTGGTGGGGGTGACGGGCAGCTGTCGTCGTAAGCATTCCGCTTCCGACCAGCGCAGGACTGCGGAGAAGATTTTCGCTTCTCTGATGCGGAGTGTGTCCCTGGAGAAATAGAGATAGGAAATTTAATGTAATGTTTTAGTAGTGTACTGATATGAATGTTTGAGGAAGCCCTGGATGTATTGCTGGCAATGTTAGTCTTCGAAATATTGTCATGAAGCACGGAAACTTTATTTAGAGACGCGAACGTAAACCTATGATATAATAAGCTGAAATGAAAACTCGTGATCACACTGACGATTTGCCAGCGAGTTTCTAGCGAGGTGATCTGTGAACCTGCTCTCCGCGGGTGCAAAGCGAGCTAACCGTGATTACGCGACGTAAACGCCACGTTTTCACAATACTGTACACTCGCTTGCCTCGCTCTCTCTTGTACACTCACGTCAATCGCTTTCGTTACGCAAACGCGGCGAACACGTTGCGCACACTTGGCGTGGTCGCTATGCACACGCAGCGAGCGCGTTGAACAATCGCCTCGCTGATAACTCGCTCGCAAATCGTCAGTGTGATAGTATGTTTCACTTAATTATTAATAAAATTAGGTACAAGAGTTATGAGTTTATGACCAGACATTCATCATCCGCCTAAACTCTTCCCAACTAGGTATTTTGGGGTCGGCTTCCAGTCTAACCGAATGCAGACGAATAGTAGTATGACTAGGTATTCTTTTCCCCTAGACCACAAAAACAGAATAACAAAAACAGAAAACTGAATGCAAGAAATATCGAGGAAAACGTATGCATAAAAACAAACATCTATTTTAAAATTCCCAGACAAGTCTCGATCGATTCCGCAAACTCCTGACTACCTCACTTTTATATCCAAACAAACGTCTGTTTTCCATTAACCTACGCAGTATTGAATGGAGTAAACAGCAGTCTTATAAATGCGATAGAAAAAGCAAAACATAGAATTTGTAGAAGTAAACTATCGTTAGGAAGGCAACGATGCTAATGAAATTGACACGTGTAGATACAGTTAACAAACAAACTAGATTTGATCCAGGCAGTTAACTGTAGCTACAATAAAACTGCTTATGGACTGTCATAAAAGCTGTGTCGACAAATTCTTGAATTCGGTGCTATTTTGGAAAAAAATATTACGTCGCAATAGTAATAAATAGTAGAAAACTACCTAATGCAAGCGTATTGCAAAAACACGTATTTTGTGTAGCGCAGTGCTAATAGAACTAATTCATGACGCAGACAAGTTGAAAAAAGGGAACCACTGAACGAATTAAAGTATAAGTAAGAAAATGTAATGATTGAAGGTTTTCTACAAGAAAACAGAGTAGTGAACTACTATTTTTAATTTATTTTTTTATTCTTTTTTCAATTAGGGACTTTTATGACCGCAATGCGTATGACAGTCCCATCGTACCTTAAACACATACTACTACGGATCACATTTAGGCCATGAACCCGAACAGACTCTTCGCATCATCACCATTTGGTTGACACAGAATGTTATGGAATGTGCCCATATCAAGTTGGTTCAACTTCAAGACCCCAAACAGATCCCTTCTTTGAGCCTCATATCCAACACATTCCATCAATAATCAAAATCATCAATTCAAATCATCAATTAGTTGTTCCGGGTCTGGCTGTTTGTGTATGTGAGTTTAAATGTTTGTAAACGCACCCACGACACAGGAGAAATTCCTAGTGTGGGGCAACGTTTTTATAAAAAAAAAAAAAAAAAAAAAAAAAAAAAAAAAAAAAAAAAAAAAAAATAAGTGATGTAAGTCCTCCACAATTCCACACTCCATACTGAACTACTTCGTGTTTAATGTGTTGAATTGGAATGAACTCTATTTAGGTAGCTCAGTCCGACAAGCGAGAAGGAAACACGAAGAGGACAAAGTAAATGAGGGCTACGTTTTAGTAGTAAAGCTGTTGTCGTCAAGAAACTACTTGAAGACCAACCAGGAGAATACGTGCCTTATCAATTCTTGTAAGCTGTTAAGTGCGACAGTTAGTACCTATATTTACTACAGTAAACTAATATTACACTTACTGTTGTACCACAGATTAGAGATAATAGTTACTGTTGCATTTGCCGTTATGTGAAGAACTTGACAACTCGTTATAAGTAGGTATCTAGGCTGTGTTTAAGAGCGTGCATTCGGAAAGTGGGCAACGTCGCAAATAGCTGTCAAATATTTACCTGTTTTGATTAATTTGGCAATATTACTAACTTGTGAACTAAAATATTGACTATGAAATGCAAAACTGACGGGGTCCGCTAGGGCCGATGCCTGCCAGGGTCGCGAGAAAGTCCGAAAGGGTTACCGTGGCCCCTGGCAACACACAGACAACTGAAGGAACATGGGTGGGTTTTAGAGAGTCTGACACGCCCTGTCGCTCGCCCGGGAGAAGTTATTCGATAATTACAAAATCAAAAAAAAAAAAAAAAAAAGGTACGATACGACTTATGCCATATGGCTGCATTTATGAGCCAGTCGGACACCATATTCTCGTTGAAGAATGGCGACTACTAGTCGACCAATAGTCGTCAGGCTGCCCAATAATTAAAAAGAAAAGAAAAATATTTTATTTATGACACACAAGATATATAAAAAATCAAAAAGAACCTAATACTAACGAAATCATGTAAACAAAAAAAAAGGCCAAGTGGGATTCGGACACAAGAAGGGTTCCGTCCCGTATTAAGATCGAGCAAAAAACGCCGGAAAGAACATGTTTCTTGTACGGGGGAACCCCTTGAATTATTAACTTTAATTTAATTTGTATTATTTGTTGCTACAGTGTCAATAGAAATACACAATCTGTGAAAATTTCAACTGTCTACCAATTACGGTTCATGAGGTACACATACTACAGCCTGCTGCCAGAGAGACAGACAGACGTATGGACAGACAGCGGAGGTTTAGTAATAGGGTTCCTTTCCAGGGTTCCACCTTTTGGGTACGGAACCTTAAAAAGACCTGTGAGAGGCCAAAAAGAGTAGCTCAACTATTCAAGTTTGAAATGGCCCTATCTCGACTCAAATCTTTCCCACCATACATAATAATGATAAAAAGTATGTACACCATGTTGTCATGGCAATAAGGCAGCACAAATTAACAAGACAGTGTAAACAAACACGTTTACTTAATGTTTATTCTGGCATTGGCACACAGCGGTCTGTTGGCATGTTGACAATGACCTTCTAGCATTACCGTCAACAAATAATGTGAGCTATTGATTACAGGGAATACTCAAAATTCTTGCCACACAATGGAGACTCTTGAGGTATTGGAGGAATGGAACGAAACCAATAATAGAACCTATTGATGTACTGTGATTTTTACCTCTTGTAGTTGCCTTGTGAATAAATAAATAAATTACATTTCTAGACAGCAGTTTGTCTATGTTAACATATTTTTGTTACCAATTACATAAATAATTAATTAAGGGCCCATTTCAGAATTGAGGAATAATAAATATTGCTGTTTGACAGCTATTGTAAGAGAATATTATGTCATACCAACATATTTATTCTTCAGATAAAAGTTAGGAATCTAACAATTAAAAAATCTGTTCTATGTTGTTACTTAGAGCTGAATTTCAGACACTAATCTTCATGGTCCTCATATGGTCTCACCAAGATTATGTCTGGTCTCAGAGTAGTCAGATAGGAAACGCTGAACTCATCTAGCAATTATTCATATTTTTTTATTATGACAATTTTTCTAAAACACCTTTAAACTGCAGCTAATGCATCAGTTTATAATTGGTTTGTCTGTTAAAATAATAAATATTCAGTTATTTCTTGTTGGATTACGAGACAGCTATTTCGAAAGAAAATGTATTCAGTACGTACTGGATAAATTATTTCTTGAATGAAAACATGAAGTAATCAACCAAGGCTAAGTTACTTCATATTGAAGTTTTTCAGTCTTGTTCTTAGTTTTATAAGTTGATAAATCAATGACCTGACAATATTATTATTAAAATAATATTTAAAAAACATACCTTTCCAGCACAGCATTTAGTGTGTCCTGATCAATATCCGTAAACCCTTCAGCGTTTAACGCATCAGCAGTGTTCTTATCTATCATCTCCAAGCACAGCGCAGCCAGCTGCGGCTCATCAAACAGGCGTGCCTGAGTCAGCAAGAGAAACGCATTGTCCGTACCCAAGTTACTTTTCAAGAAATCTACACAATGTTCCTCTAATGCAGCCACAGCATATTTCTTGGCAGTGTAAAGCGTTGTCATCACACTCTCCGGACCAATTCGCACCTCATCTGAATATAGGAACTTTAGTAAGTGTAGGAATGCCGCAGGCTCGACATCAGGTAACTCTACCTCATCAGACTTAGTTGCTAACACTCCATTGAACATGGCATCGAAGACCGCACTGCCCACAGACAACACAAACTTGTGCGCGGGTATGACCTGCTGGTTAGCATCCTTGCCGACGATAAAATGAACGTCGCATAAGATCTCGTTGTTAAAAAGGAACGATAACCTTTCTTTTACGGTCGTTTTCGTCGCCTGCCAGTTGTGTAAGCGTCCACCTGTGTTGTTAATTGGCTGGAGGTTTTCTATTGCGGAAGACGAAGCGAGAGGCTCGCTCGCCTGTCCGTTGTCTTCCTCCTGTGTTTGTCCGAGCTGCCGCGCCTGCTGGTTGGACGGCAGCATGTTCTGCGGCGGCAGCTCGTCTCCGCCGCCTCCATCATCCAGCCTCACGTTAAGCAGTCTATTAACTATATCATTTTTAGACCCAGATGCCATAACGCGTGGATTTTTAACTATCACACATTACACGAAACGCCGGTCGTGCCCGAAACACGTTGCTTATGTTTGAAAACAACTGTCTGTATCAAGAATGTGGGTGTGAGACACAATTTGGAGTGATTTGTTGTAGTAATTAGCCTCAATTTTTGTTTATCACAGCACAAAAGTGTTTCCAAGATTTTTTGACGCGTGACAGGAAAATTTCGGTATTACCATTCTGAGAGTTAAAAATTCTACCGAAAGTTGTTTTTAATTCGAGATATCACAGTAGATTTACTAACACTTTTTTTGCCGCGAAATAAATATTTATTATTCTCTGATGATTTTTAAAATATTTCGCCTCATTGGTCTAGTGGTTGCAAGCGCAACTGCTGAGCATCAGATCGCTGGGTTTGATTTTCAAGTCGGGCAAAGTGTGTTTGGGCTTTTCCATCTGGAATTTCTCAGTAGCAGCCCGGAATCTGGAATTTGTGTTCGATGGTGGCAATAGGCTCGTCCCCTATTACATGGGATTTAAAGATAAATGGCGAAATGTGGGTGTACTATGGGTACACCTCTGTCTAACCCTTCGGGGAAACAAGGCTATGTTATGTTTTAAAATATTAGTAGACCAATGGAAGAATGGAAGGAACTTGTAGATAACTCACTAGACATAGACATTACTCTTGTCTTTTATGATGAGCGAAAATAAAGAACCCCCTTCTTTATTTTCGCTCATCATAAAAGACAAGATCCCATCTTTGCAGGGAACTATTGTTCATTTGTTCCTACTGCCTTAAACAATTATCATAATGCAAATAATGCCACAGCAGCAGCACATAGAAATATACCTACCCATAGAATACAGGACAGATACAGGAAATACCTATGTATTTCGTATCTACGTAATGTAAACACTGCACATGCTTACCTACATAAACGAAGATTTACATACATAGTGCTGCGGTTTGCGGTGTCAAATGGAGCCACTCAAACACCCGACCGTTTCCCATGAGTAGGTATAATATTAATAATGAGGGGGTTGGCAGAAGTATTGGGATTTATGGGGTTTGCTGTGGGAGTGCGGGTAGTAAAATTATACTGCGGTCGATGACCTATACAAAGGTAGGTATTGCAAGATCTCTGATTGAGGGTCCTGTTTGGTAGGTAGTCATCGTAACGTATGATTTCACGTGTATTAGAAATGAGAGTCAAAGTCAAAGTCAAAAGTCAAATCATTTATTTCAAATAGGCCCTTATAAGGCACTTTTTTCAGCGAATTCTCGCGGCGAGTGCACGTTCGCAGAGGGTAAAATTGAACATGCTCAATTCAAATAGCGGTAAATTCAACTCGCGTCGCAGAACAACCTGTCACACACAGCGAGTTCTCGCTGCGAGTGCCTAATCACAGCGACTATTCGGTGTGTGTCACCGAGGCTTTAATAAGAGGTTTGTTTCTCGCAATAAAATTCTTCAGTTTATTCATTTGTTTGGATAATTTGGTAAACTGGAGAGTTTTCTTCGACTCTCAAGCTGATTTAATGGCTTTTCTAAAAATAATCATATGGGCTTGTGGCTAAGTAATAACAGCCGCAAGGGTCGATCGATCAGGTTAAGCTACGCTTTTGGTTGGTCTGTGGATGGGTGACCATCTTTACATACCAAGCCTCCGTGCCTCGGAAAGCACGTCCTTGTCTGCTGTCTGTTGGCTGTCATTCGTGGATCTTTGACAGCCGTTACGGGTCGACAGAAGCCCGAAAGTCTGACAGCCAGTCATACCAAAGGGGTATCTCTATCGTACTACCCGGGAACTGAGTTGTGGACGTCAGATAGGCAGTCGCTCAGAACCGTCTAAACATTGGCAGGAACCGTAATATCTACTTATAACATGATGTTATGGAATAAGTTGAGGGTGCGTGTGACTCAAAGATATGGTGGGCACGGGAGTTTTATTACCGCGGAAACTGCGACTCACTGAGCACGCACAGAGCTAGGAAAGGGAGAGTATTTCAATTCTTTCACTTAAAATTTTTGTGAAATGTCTGAAGAAATAAAAGATCCGAGCGACTATGAAAATGCACACAACCCACGTTAGGAACACAGTTTATCAAATGTTCCTATATGAAATTATAATAGAACCGCCTTTATTTATATCAATATTATCAATTCCTATTCCACAGTGCTTGAATGAGCAATTTCTACCAGTTAGACTGATCTAGAATTATTTTATTTCGCTAGATAATTTACCCGGCGCTTACCCTGAAAACCGCTTATGTACGTAGTAGGTACGATTATTATGGTGGTTGATAATGCTCAGTGTTTATGAGAACTGAAATAATTGGAATTTGTGTATGGTTCTGAATTTCAGCTTATTAAGCGTCAATAAGTTTAAAATTCCAAACTCTATCGTATTCAAAATCTAGGTGGGCTAGATGAGGCCAATCTGTTTTCAGCACATTGCCAAATAATATATACTTAAATAATTTTAGATACATCGCAAATAATTTGCATATTCATTTAGTTAGCCAAAACTATCTCTTCTCCGTTCTATGGCGTTTCGCGTACGTCATCAAGGGCACGCACGCGCGCAACGGTCGATTCAGCTACAGGTGCTGGCCCGGCAGTCGCACCGACGCCGTCTGCCACGCACCACGTCCACGGAGACAAACAAGGCGATACCGACTATAACAGACTGATAACCCAAACATCATTCTAAACTTAACAAAACGCTTATTTAAAAAACTCTCAAGCCTGTAGCAGTAGTGTAAGCAAAACGTTGTGTCAACAAAACTCATTGCGTTTACAAATTCAACAGGCGCTCATAACATTTCGTGCTCGAGTCTTATGACTAGTGTAAATAATCTTAAAAGTTTAAATATTAATCGTTGTCTCGTTTTCTCTACTGTTGTTATAAAGTGTTGTCTGTTCACCTATTGACTTGTGTGTGATCTAAGTGTTCACGTTCTATAAATAATGTTATTTCCATTGTTGTTGATCTTGAAATGGATGTTACCTGCGTATGATCGTGTAGTGACTGACATAATTGTATTATAAAATGTATACGATTAAGTAAAGGTGAGTTGGAATCGATATTTTTATGTTAAGTATGTTTTAAGATTATAAACATATAAACATACGTTTTACATGATTCTATAAATATAGGTAGGTAGTTGACTAGGTATCGTATTAATAAATTAGCGGCATCGAGAGGCAAAGCTGTAGCCAGTGAAGTAAAGATAATACTTACGTAGCAATAACTAATTATAACAGACCTTTAGAATAATCATGTTTTCGATCGACCATCATCCGAGATTACCGAGACCTATCTAAGTAGGTACTTATGTAAGAGCTAAAAGCAAAATGAGCTGAAAGGTTACATTAAAGATTAATGAAGATCTTTCTAGTAGCCTTGTTTGAAGGACTGGCTAACAACTGGCACATCTAAGAGCCGGTCAACTTTTTAACTTTGTCTGAAACTCAATGCAGGATTTCTCACTCTACATGGGCACAATGGGGCATAACCATAGAAATATCTTATATCTATAGGCATAACCGCAGGGGAACCAAGGTAACCGACATAGCCCGAAGAATTGCCAAACTTAAGTAGCAATGGGCAGGGCACATTGCTCGCAGAACCCATGGCCGATGGGGCCGAAAGGTTCTGGAGTGGCGACTGCCTACCGGAAGACGTAGCGTTGGAAGGCCTCCCATAAGATGGACCGATGACCTTGTAAGGGCCGCAGGAATCCGCTGGATGCGGGAGGCACAGAATCGGATTGAAGTGGCGGTGCTTGGGGGCCTATGTCCAGCAGTGGACGTCTTGCGGCTGAAATGATGATGATGATGATAGGCATAACTCACAGCTGCTGAAGCTCATAAAATTCATAAAATATAAATCATTCATCAGAATCTTAAAACACTCCTATCAAAAACCAGTCTAAACATATCTTCAAGGTATAAACGAATTGTTCCAGATATCAATATGATGCTGAGCCCGAAGATGCAGCGGTCAGTCCGTGTGAATGACGGCCAGCTACTCGCCCTGTCTGACAGAGCGCAGTATGACCATTCACAGGTTCGTAGACAATCAGTTTACTTAAAATGTCACTGGATTCAGGCTTATTAGGAAAGAATGTACCTACTTACGTAAATGTTTGTGAAAGTGAAGAAGGGCACCTAGGCCAGTTAGTCTCGCTACGATCCTGCAGCTTGGCTCATCGGACGTTTGGTTTTATGTTAAAAAAAAGTTCAGGATGTCATGAGTAGCAGTCGCGAAGAATAAAGTGATTTCCGTGTCAAAAAATTCAGCGAAGGACGCCGACGACGATTTTCGCAGGATATTTGGTTGGTAACTGATGGTTTAGAGAGGGTAAGGAAGGATCGAGCTCAATGGCATTTAGTTTCAGAGGAGGCCTAATGGCTATGTTATGATCAGAAGTGAACTTCTGGTTGTTATGATGATATGCAAAAGGCTACTAAGAGATGAAGATAAGTTTGGTAGGAACATCCTGTATGTGGTATGATGGTGTTGAAAATAACTCAAGAAAGTAAGTCGGAACATGAACATGTTGCGGGCATTGCTTGCGTGCAGTATCAATGTACCTGCGCTTAATACTAAAGTCTTTCTTCTAGGCACTAAACTCCGGCCGATGAGAGAATGCGTTCCTGACAACTCAGTCAGCTGAGTATAAAAGAATACGTGTTTTACGAATTTGAACTTTACTAGTTCTTATCTTTTACAACTGACAGGCATCAGAAACGCATCCTCTCGGTGGCCGGAATATAAGTAACAAAGTTGTAGTCATGGAGTCAATCAACTTGGAGCGTAATTTTTTTTTTTTTTTTTTTTAAAAAACGTTGCCCCACGCTAGGAATTTCTCCTGTATCGTGGGTGCGTTTACAAACATTTAAAGTCACATACACAAACAGCCAGACCCGGAACAACTACTTGTAGGTCATACAAATATTTGTTCCATGCGGGAATCGAACCCGCGACACGCAGTGCAGCAGTCAATCGCTTAACCACTGCGCCAACCGTGCCGTAAAAGTGCTTTTTACCCATTTAAATATCAAAGACATTTTATCAAAGAGAATAAATACGAATCAGAGAACTGCGTCATATTCTCTTTACTCTAAAGTTATTGGGTTTAATCTTAGTCTAAAAAGAAAAGAGAGGCCCTAAATAACAAACAAAGAAGGGTCGCCCCTATTACATGGGACTTAAACATAACTGACGAAAGGGGGTGTAGGTACTATAGGTCCACCTCTGCCTAACCCTTCGGAGATAACAAGGCGTCATGTTATGTAAAAAAGAATTTGGGTACCTTTTTCTTCAAATTCTGTTTATGCGTCTCTGCGTTTAAGTATAAATTTTGCAGCACTTCCAGTGGACGCGTATTCAATGTGCTGATTATGAATTATTTTCAGATCAATGAGCATCAATTTTCAGTATTCATACCAGAGCTTAAGTTTCCTTCCTAGGAAAGTATTGCTAACTGGCAAATATCATGAAATTCTATGAACAAACTTGAACACCTACGTATAGACGCCAGCACATCAACCTACTACAATCTTTCAAATTTCTTTAATAGATTTTCAACTTTATCACTAAAGTTTAAAGTTCAAAGTTGATTGGGAAAATTGAACAGTTTCGGGTAGGTTGACCTGCTGGCGTTTTTACATATAAGATTCTAGGTATTATTTTTTGTTTCATGAGATGAATGAATATTCTCGTCCCTGAAAGATACTCTTCTCAGCATAATCAACCCATAACCCCACTGCTGGGCCACCCACAGGCCTCCTCTCTACTCCTCACAGTTCTCTACTTATCAAAAGTTTTTTTATTTGTTTATACCTCCAACAAAAGATTTACATAAAAATCATCACAATTCACAGAGATACTTATTATGTTTAGTGTAGTCCTTCATATTACAGGAAGCCACAGGATGCTTAAAATTATAGACAAATATGAAATACAAATATTTAGTTCTAACCAGTATCTATGGAAGAGCTTACGCACTATACCAGTTTTAGTTTTAAGACTTCTACTAATTTTTATTATTTTTGTAGACTGGCTACCTGCACAAACGAAGTTCCGATAACACCAAATGGCAGCTTCGATGGTTCATCCTCTATCAGGTAAGAAAAACATGTTCTTATTTGAGCCTGGCCTTTTATAATTTCACTAATGAATATGAACGCGATCAGCACATCTCAATCGCGTTCATGACCTGTGATATTGACAGCTCATGAACGCGATTGATCATTGTTATGGAATATTGACACTGACAGCTCTTGAAGGCGGTTTAATGCTTAAGTATAAGCAATAAACCACCTTCAACGTGCCGCTCGTGTATTTGAGAATGGTGGCGACAGCTGTCGTCAACGCGTGTCGTCGGTGGCAGTTGCCGCTGCCGTTGAAGCTTGCCGCTCGTGTGTATGAGGATGAGAACGAATAAAACACCTACCTGCTTGCTGAGGTGGTTTCGTCCTCGTTGGTCTAGTAGTCGCAAGCGCAACCGGTGAGCTGGGTTCCTGGGTCAGGAAAAGTGTAATTGGGTTTTCCGTTACAAAACTGTGATCTCTGAAACTCTGTGATCTAGTGGTTAGACCTGTCTCAGACCCAGAAGTTCCGGGTTCGATCCCCAGTGGGGGCAAACTTTTCTGCTCGGTTTGGTTAGTGGTAGGGTTGTTTTAAGTCCGCCTGGCTAACTACCACCATCTTATCGCCATAACAACAATGTTAACAGCATTGTTGTGTTTCGGCAGTTAGAGGTTAAGATAGCCAGTTCCTCTGTGAGTGTTGAGGATTCCAGGGGATGCTCGCTTTCACCTTTGGCCTGATCATTACTTACCATCAGGTGAGAGGCCAAGAGCTTCCCCGTTGTGGTTAAAAAAAAAAAAATATAATCATTTGAATATACGAGTATTCTTTTTTTACGGACGTTAAATGATTCTTGGCAAACTTCTAAGATCCTTTTTAACATTCTCTGATTGTAACGGGATCAGAACGTTTTTAAAGATTGATGGCAATTTTTTTAAGGATTGTTGGCTATTTTAAAGTTATATTGTGTCAGGGGTTTGTTGTTACACCGTGGCAACCGCGGTGATTGTTCGATACTAAACTTGTATGAGGTTAAGCTGCATTTGTCGCGGTAGGCCGCACAGAATTTGTTGAGACCTGTATCCTAATTACGTAATACATGATTTGAATCGTTTTGAAACAACATGCTATCCATTGCATCATAAGTTCGAAAAATAAATCTGCTCGACAACGTAAATAACGCAATGAACGTTGTTGAACTGTCAAACGAAAATGTGTTACGCAATTAAATAGCTGATTGCCAAAAAAATACAAGTTATAGATAGTGCCATCCATGAAGACGCACCACTCCGCTCCGCTCCGTACTGTAGGTACAGCTTACAGTACAGTAATCACGAAGTGGGGAACGTCTTCGTGGATGGCACTGTCTGTAGTAATAGCGAACGACACTTAAAGGTTACAAATTTGAAAACTTTGAAGGGTTGAGGAAAGGTAAAAGAATGTTGGTGTGATACAAATTATATTGTAGATCACTGCAGCATTCACAGACCTATAGGCTGTTCATTACACACATTGCCCAGTAAACCACATATTGGCCTCTGTATACCACAACGGAGGTGGCCCAAGGTAACGGCCACGACTTTAGTGTCGTAGGTTCCAATGCTGACAGATCCTTTACTTTGTATAAATTATTGCACCTCTCAAAATGGTGAAGGAAAACATCGTGAAGAAACGCATGTCCTAGAACCAAAAATTCGAAGACATGTGACATCTTCCAACCTACACTTCCCACGTGGTGGATACAGCCCACTCCCTCTACCAGAAAGGGGGCCTTTGTCCCAGCAGTGGGGACATTATAGGCTGATTATGCAATACCGCCTCCCCTTTATATAAGCTCCTTGGCCTGTAAGCCACATATTCAGCGTCGATGGCGGTAATAAAATAAAATAAGTGATAGACATAATTTTAATACTAGAAATAAAGTCGTCGTAATCTACGTCGTCGCGAATCTCTCAGGGAACTATTTAAAAAGATTAATAGACGGTACCTTGCCAACTCATTTTTGAAAATATTATGTATGTGAGAAAAAATCTACATCTTTTTAACAAAATAAGTGATAGACATCATTTTAATACTAGAAATAAAGATAAAATAGATCAATCATTTTTCAGACTATCTTAAGGACATACATCTTTTATGGGGTACTGTGTTAAATGTTACAACAGAATACCTTGTGATATATTAAAATTAAATGAAAGAAAATTTAAAACTCATATAAAAAGTACACTTTGTAAACAAGCATATTACAAATTAGAGGATTATATCCAAGATAAAAATGCTTGGAAACATGCTGGTCCTTCTCCATAGGACAATTTAGAATCTAGACAAAATCTACGAGTAACTGGTTGCTAATTCAATTGTATAATATTATTTTTTATAACATTGATTTTACATTCTGTGATTACTTGAACTCACACACTGACTTATTAGTACCCATTACTTGTTAAAATGTTAGGAATATCGTATAATTTTACAATGTTCGTAAATATGTCTGAAAACTATCTTTTGGAAGGGGCGACTAGAATCAATTATATATTTTTTTGTAAATTTTGACGTTCAAAAGTGCCTTTTTTGTGCCTAATTGAAATAAATTATTTGACTTTGATTTTGACTTTGACTTTGTTGTTACTGCGACAGTAACTTGAGGCCTATTTAGGTATCAGTTACCACTCCAAAGAAGGCTGTTTGAAGAGCGGTTTACGCCCAAGAACCATTGAGTTGGAGAGTTTAGATATAAGTGGATTATAGACGCTGCTAATACCGTTTGGGAGTACCATCTCCTCCCGAGAGGAATAGAGGGATTACAGATTATACGGCTAGTAGGTACACGATCGGAGTGCATTCGAGCGAAGGGGCAAGGGGAATGGGGACCAAGGGGGAAGGGGGCTCGGGACGTTTGTTAAACCTGTCCAACGGTTTCCGATCCTTTGGGCGATACTGTAAAATGGATCGAAGGGGAAAAGAGAATAAACGATTGATTTTGATAGGGAATTGTTGATTTATGATTCAAGTGTATGCGTGGCTGGCTGGGCCGGCTGCTCCGTTTGCGTGGACTGTCCAAAAAGCATTTTGTTATTTTAAAGGAAACATCGGATATGTGATTCTCAAGTTATAACTGTACTTTCGGTCAGATGCTCGTCCCACCAAGGGTCATAAAAAATGAGTGGCAATTTGTGGGTACGTACTGTTGCTGCTTCCCATGGTTTGCAGGCGTGATGTTATGATCCTACTATAATCCAAATTACATGCTAATATTGGAACGAAGTTCCTTACCGCACGTTATCTGTGCACACTTGGCAAATGAGAGCTAGATCGAAAAAGTGTAATATTTTGACCGTCACGACACTTTTTTTGCTTTACTCTCAAACGATGTTAATTTTAGGCTCGTGCAGACTAGCGCGGCTTGGCCCGCGACGCGGCACCGGTAATTGTTCTACCGTGAAGTTTTCTAAGAAAATTGTTACTACTCTTCTTAGTTGTTTCATATTGTTTGAGCCCAGTAGGCGGCCATGTCGATTGCGGCATTAATACGAAAGTAACTCTATCTGTCTGTCTGTCACGTTCTCACTCCTAAACTATTGAACCGATTGTTATGTTTGACAGATAGGTAGCCTAGGACTTTGAGAAGGACATAGGCTTTCTTTAATCCAGCGTCAGGCACTCGTTCTCTGGCATTTTTGCTGAACTGGGCCTATTTGGCGCAGCCGCGAGGCACACATTCCTGCTAGTACTTATCTTACAACGCACTTTACACTTTTTATTTTGTATTCTTTTTACATTCTTTCTTTTTACTTGTGTGCTTTTTACTCTGTGCTAAATAAATGTATTTTCTTTCTTTCTTTAATGCTGTTGGATATTTGTATTAAAATATGATGTAATAAAAAATAGAGGCAGATCAGATAGTAACAACTAGTACTTACCTATAAAAAAATAAAAATAATAGTTTATTTAACATAAACTTACAAGGGCAAATGTCAGAAGCTAGGTGCACGGTTCCAATTGGACGTTTCCTATGGAGAAGAGCCGGCAAGAAACTCCACGGTTACTATTGTAAAAGTAAATGGTATTCACAATGTTTTCAAATTACAGAGTTAATAGGTATGAGAGGACAGTGTAGGCCTATCAACAAGTACCAGGTACTTAGCAAGATAGAAAATGGTCGACAGATCTACAGTCTGTTAAGCCTACAACGTTATCACATTCTCAAAATCTAAAAGAAAAGAATCTATATAAAAGTAAAATCAAATAATATAAATAAAAAGCAGTGGTTAAGCGATTGACTGCTGCACTGCGTGTCGCGGGTTCGATTCCCGCACGGAACAAATATTTGTTTGTAAACGCACCCACGATACAGGAAAAATTCCTAGTGTGGGGCAACGTTTAAAAAAAAAAAAAAAAAAGAAAAAAAAAAAAAAAAAGAAAAAAAAAAAAAAAAAGAAAAAAAAAAAAAAAAAGAAAAAAAAAAAAAAAAAGAAATAAAGCTATTTAGACCAAATGACATGATTGCCACTACAGCTGTAACAAATCTAATTATATATTTATAAAAAGTTAAAGAAAAACGAAATTTAATCAAGCCAGTTGATTCGTTGAGTAATCAACTGGCTTAATAAAGATTATTTCTTTCTCTCTCTCAGCCTCAGCCTATCCCTAGGAGGGGAAAGACTAAGTTAAATAACATTTACAGAATTTCCGTCAGACGTTATCATAAAAAATAAAAAGCTTTGTCTGTCTTGCTTACTGATAGTGCTCTCATACGTAGAGTTGCGGGCACCAGCCTACAATACCTACAACATAATAGTGAATCCAATTTACCTATGTGACATTTTAAAGTCAGATTTAGTCATTTGACACCGGTATTACTACATGTTAGTCTGTTGTACTCAAACACAGGCCAAATAATTATCGTCTTCGCAAGAAGAGCCGTAAGTGCGCTACAAGACAAAACAAAAGAATCAGATGGCATTGGTTCCATCTGTGAACTGAACTTGACTCTATGTAACTTACCAAAGGTTACATAAAGTTATTCAAAGTGTCAACCTTTCTTGCAGACATGTTACGATAGGCCTTCAAATTTCATCCTCCAAAAAGCAATAAGTCTGCCAGAAAATACCTACCATGAAACTTGAACATAAAGACGAGGCATTCCGTCGCACATAAGCTTGTAAGCGAAATAAGCGTGTTGTACATTTTATCGCTAACTTCAAACGCAAAGGAAATCCCCGCGAGAACACATTCCACGGGAAATGGAACGTGCATAATGCCGGAAACGGGACGGAACGGTAACGGTAAGGGGGGAGGGTGACTATTGGTACCGTGTAGTGGAAAGTTTGTAAATAAATAAATAAAAAAATGCATGTTTTATTGGTTTTAGCTACGGAAAATGTGGTACCCGCGTGGCTAGAGAGATAAGAGAGATATTACTTTGATTGTCTCCTGTTTTTACTTTTGAACTCCGAGAGAATATGTTTTTCAATTACAATGTTGTTTGTATTTGGGATAAATGCATCCCAACTACGGAAGCCTTCATTGTGCGTAGTACGACACGCACTTGTACACTGTAGTAAAGCCTTACACTTTTTGATGGTAGTCATTGATTCTCATTGATATGATGAAAACATAAACCTACAAGGGCACTTATGAAACGTCAGAAGCTAGGTTCACGGTTCCAATTGATCGTTTCCTAGGGAGAGTTAGCCGGCAAGAAACTCCACGGTTCAATTATTTAATGTCAATAAATCTTTATTTGTCACCAATTTTTTCTTTCAAATGAACGTTTCTGATTCTAAAGATACTCTTATGTTTGCAGCATCATGTCCGCCGATGAGTGACTGAAATAAAAGTTTTACCCACACGCATACCCAATACAAATAATCTTATAGAGAACAACCCTGTTTATAAGGGTTGCTTTTATTCGAGCAAGTAACGTATGGTAAAAACGATATACAAATCAAATTCACGAACGACTCGGCAATACAAAAATCAAACAGTAAATTGTCAAAGGTTTCCAGAAAACTGGGATTTGGGGCACAAGGCACATCCAACCATATTCTATTCGACGAAATATGTACATATCCCTGAAAAAAATGATCCACATTCTTTGTTTCCGAAGAAGAATTTACAGGAGTAGGTATGCTTTTTGGTGAGAATAAGGATATGAGGGTTTTAGAGCAGTGGTGGCCCAGCGGTAACGGCCGCGACTTACGAGTTGTAGGTCGTTAGTTCGTACCCAGGCAGGCACTTTACTTTGTGTATTTAATTTAATCACCGCTGCTCTCAAAACGGTGAAGGAAAACATCGTGAGGAAACCGGCATGTCCTAGAACCGGAGATTCTAAGACATGTGACATCTACTAACCAGCACTGGGCCCGCGTTCTGGATTACGGCCCAGTCCTTTTCACCGGGAGGAGGCTTATGTCCCAGCAGTGGGCTGTTTATGATTCAGCAAATAGACGTTGTCCGTCGAATTCGTGCTAATAATCAGATGCGGTTCATAAACGAATGAATAAACTTACATTTAAGTTCGTTCTAAATGCGGTCAAACATCCCAAGTATCCAAAATGAACTAGATTTACATTTTTGATGATTTACATTTTTAGATTGACGGCACGGTTGGTGCAGTGGTCAAGCGATTGACTGCTGCGTGTCGCGGGTTCGATTCCCGCACGGAACAAATATTTGTATGACCTACAATTTGTTGTTCCGGGTCTGGCTGTTTGTGTATGTGAGTTTAAATGTTTGTAAACGCACCCACGATACAGGAGAAATTCCTAGTGTGGGGAAACGTTTAAAAAAAAAATCTTTTCAAGAAAGAAATGTAAAAGAATTAGTAATTTACTGTATGACGCTTCTCCTACTTTCCGCTTCTAAAAGTACTTAAGTTTGTGCTAATTGTCTAAATTATGTGGTCGATGATTTTGGTGCACGGTAAAACTCTAATGAGTTTATGTTTGCTCCAACTTAATATTTATAAAGATGTATGTATACTACTAAATGAATAAATAAAAATAAATAAATAATAAATAATAAAAAGACTTGTAAGACTGATTTTAGGACAGTTTCCTTCACCGTATTGCTGAATATTGAGCAACTAATAACCTCCACCCTTGGCAGATGAGTGATCACAGTGAGCATAAAGTGATTCTGCAGACCCTCTTCTTCACCTCTAAGGTGCTATTTAAGATATCCTTGGATTAAGAGCATTTTTATGACGAAAAAGCGTAAGAAGTAGAAAATTAAGGCTAGCATTTTATACTTAGGTACTACAGCAGAATAATGACATCCTCATCCAGGCACGCAATTTCAAAAGAGTGTCATTTTCTCACACAATATTATAACGATAATAGGTGTTCATTTGCAAAAAACAATGAACACGTTACATAACAAGACTTTGTTAACATATTATTCAACAGGCAATTACTTAACTGATTGGAATCCTTTTATAGTTCATAGCCCAAAATGAAAAGCACACTGTGGCCGCCCATCCAATTAAGGAGCTTTGTGCTGAGTGAGAGCAAATTGAAAGTAAATGTTTTATGCTATTAAATAATATGGCTGGTAGATTGGTCAGCTTGATAATCATTACTTATGTGTTTTCGTCATCATTACTGCGATAGAAATCACAAATATACTTATAGCCTACTAGCTGTTGCCCGCTTCTTTGTCGGCGTGTATCTTTTTAGGGTTCCGTAACGGAACCATATTACTAAGCTTCCGTTCGTCCGTCTGTCAGCTGGCTGTATCTCATGAACCGTAATGGTAGACAGATGAAATTTTCACAAATTGGGTATTTCTATTGCCGCTATAACATAACATAATAAAAATAAAATAAAGTTTAAAATTAAAGGGAAATCCCCATATAAGAAAACTGTTTAAAAAAAACTAAAGTACAAATAAAAAAATGTACTTAGTGAAAAATATTGTATGGTGGTACGGAACCCATCGTGTGCAAGTCCGACTCGCATTTGCCCGGATTTTAAAACAATTATCCAGAATGAAAACTAGCCTATCTCTTTCTCTTGGTTCCAGGCTACCTACCTACTTATCTCTCAAGCTTAAGACCGGGCACTCCAAAGACAATTTCCACGCACACTCCAACCCCATTCACCCACTCCATTATGTGCTAAACACATCAGTAATAAAGTTGAATATCGCGTGCGCTCTTTGGTCGTGTTCGAGCACGGAAATAAATGTCTTAAGTCTCACTTCTTATTTCGTTTATAACCAAAGTCATAATTGATCTAGATTAAAAATATCTTATATCTGGATAATAAACTATATTTTCTTATTGTCAATAATTAATTTAAACATAAAAGACGAGTAATTTTGTTTTTGTTTCAAATAATCTTAAAAAAAGAAATGATTTTCGAATAAAAAATGAATCGAGCGAAAATGTTCCAATTACGTAACTGTCTTATATATGGAAAGAAAAAGATCCAATAAATCATATACTAAAGTTCCATTTTGATTGTATTCGTAACTTTGTCAGAATATTAATCCAAATTAACATACTCGTACAATTTAGGGAGCCTCCTCTTAACGATCGGTTCAGTGGTTTAGGCGTGAAAAGGTTAACAGACAGACGGAGTTATTTTCGTATTAGTAAGAACCACCCCTGTATAACTCCCGGTTAAATCCTCTAGTAAATTATAGCTCAAAAAGCTGGTCAACCTAATTCTGTTTTAGTACACCAACAGCAGTAGATACAAAGAATAAAACAGATCAATAACATAATAAAAGTACTTACTTATTCACCATAAAAACTGTTTTTTTAGTTAAATACGATGTTGTTTTAAGGCTCTCGCAGAAAGACGCGAAGCGATGGCGCGAGTGTGAGCCACAAACACGCTCCCCTTGCGCTGAAAGCCACTGCCACTCATTTTTTTATAAACTTTGAAGTTTTTACACAAAGTTTCAGCGCGCTTGTGAAATATGGGGAGGTAGAAGTGGGTAACGGTTTTTTGAAAAAAAAAAATCGGTGACGGGATAAGGTACTTTTTAAGTACCTTATGCTGTATGAATTATAAACCATTTATTTCTACACATAACATATCATGCCTGTCATTGCCTGTATACTGCGAAGGTAGGCACAGGGGTTTAGTATAGGTACCTTTTCGCAAGTAAAGTTCCATGTAATAGGGCCAGTCTTTACCACTAGTCGGACACAAATGTAGCAAATCTGGACTTGGGGCTGGTAGTCAGAATTCCTCCCTCCTCTGTTGACCACTAGAATTATAGATAGTGCCATCCACGAAGACGCACCCACTCTTCATCCTAAACGCGTACAGTACAAGAGTGCAACATTCCGCTAGTATCATCGATACACACTAATTATCTATGAGTGCGTAATTAATTAGTAAACACGACAATACTAAAACACTAGAAGTATGTGGCACACTTGTACTGTAAGCAATTAGGAGAAGAAGAGAAGGAGAAGAGTGGGGCACGTCTTCGTGGATGGCACTATCTGTACGCCTATTGGCAAAAAAATCCGTTTGTTCATCGGTCATTAATATACAACATCTTGTACACAGAACATGCTCTTCTACTATGAGTCGGAAAACAACACACGTCCGACAGGCGTGCTCATGCTGGAGGGCTCGTACTGCGAACGACTCAGCAAGGCGCCCATGGAGAGGAACGCTTCGGTAAGTCATATAGACGTACTCTGAGAGAAGAACAACACACGTCCGACAGGCGTGCTCATGCTGGAGGGCTCGTACTGCGAGCGACTCAGCAAGGCGCCCATGGAGAGGAACGCTTCGGTAAGTCATATAGACGTACTCGGAGAGGAGAACAACACACGTCCGACAGGCGTGCTCATGCTGGAGGGCTCGTACTGCGAGCGACTCAGCAAGGCGCCCATGGAGAGGAACGCTTCGGTAAGTCATATAGACGTACTCTGAGAGGAGAACAACACACGTCCGACAGGCGTGCTCATGCTTGAGGATTCATACTGCGAGCGACTCAGCAAGGCGCCCATGGAGGGGGAACGCTTCGGTAAGTCATTTAGACGTACTCTGAGAGGAGAACAACACACGTCCAACAGGCGTGCTCATGCTTGAGAATTCATACTGCGAGCGACTCAGCAAGACGCCCATGGAGGGGAACGCTTCGGTAAGTCATATAGACGTACTCTGAGAGGAGAACAACACACGTCCGACAGGCGTGCTCATGCTTGAGGACTCATACTGCGAGCGACTCAGCAAGGCGCCCATGGAGGGGAACGCTTCGGTAAGTCGTATAGACGCACTATAAGAAGAGAATAACACACGTGCTCATGCTGGAAGGCTCATGCTGCGAGCGACTCAGCACGGCGCCCATGGAGAGCGCTTCGGTTTCAAGTTTTACAACGATTATGTCTGCAGCATAACTTTATAGAGTCGGTGCCTTTTCGCATGCTTCGACTGAGAGCGAGAAGAAGCTTTAAATTACCAAGTTTGACCTGCGCTATGCGACTACAAGAGGAAAGAAGGTGCAGTTAGATTCAACTATGCAGACAGGTGAAAAGCAAATCTATCAATCCTTGTCAACGACCGCAGCCTCTGTGCTAATAGTGTAAAATGAGGAGTGCCTTAGTCTACCAACCCCATTAGGAACCCCTAAGTAAGCGAGCTTTTCTAACGTTTAAATTACAAAGGCTTCTGCCGAACAAGTCCCTATAATCTATGTATCGTATTAAAAATTTAAGTTGCTTTTCGTGTCTATCTGTGACCGCGTTGTTCTTTTAAACTCCGCAACAGATTTTAATGCGGTTGTGCCCAGCATTTAGCGAATTTGTCCGACCGTGCGAAGCTGGGTCGGGTCGCTCATTGTTTATAAGCTGACTAATCATGTAATGTTTGTTCCCAGTTCTGCTTCATCATATCATACCGTCGTGAGAGCCAGCGGCAATACGAACTGCGTGCTGCCTCCGAGGTGGACTGCGTTCACTGGGTCGACGCCATACGTGAAGCCAGGTACTGTAGACTTTTTTACTTTGGGACGATGTTTTTGTCCTTGCATGAACGTAACGTTTTGAAAGAATTTAAAATTAAATATTCTCGTTTCGTACATAATGATGTACAGACGCCAGCACATCAACCTACTACAATCTGACAAATTTCTTTAATCGATTTTAAACTTTATCACTAAAGTATAAGGTTCAAAGTTGATTGGGATAATTTGACAGTTTCGGGTAGGTTGACCTGCTGTTGACCGGTGTCTGTACTTAGTTTTAAGACATGAGTGATACTAATTGTGCTTGTTGCAAAAACTTAAATGAAATGTATATATATTTTGGATAAAATCGTTCCAATTTCAGCCGTGTCCTATCTGGGGGTAATTGCATAACACTCTAAAAAAATGCCAATTGATCGCAATAAGTTTCATTTTGACAGTTAAGCCACGTTCATTGCGTTATTTACATTGTTGAGCAGACGAGTTTTACAAACTTACGAAGCAATGGATTCGCAATATCCTTCTAAACTCTCGGATTGTGATTGAACGCAACTAGGGTGTTAATGGAAAATAACCGCCGCTAAAAGAAAAAATGGCATAATTGCACAGGATAACACAATAGTATTTCCGGATATCTTTTTATACTTCGTGATTACGATATTTATAATAATACCCTTTAGTAGTACCTATTATTCACTGCATATGGCAAAAGCTTGTCCCGGCTGTCATTCGTGGATCTTTGCCAGCCGTTACTGGTCGTCAGAAGCCCGAAAGTCTGACAACCAGTCTTACCAAGGGGTATCGTATTACCCTGTGACGGTGTTGGGGAGGTTAGATAGGCTGTCACTCTATGTAAAATATTGGTATTCAGCTGTATCTGTTTAGACTGGAAGCCGACCCCAACATAGTTGGGAAAAGGCTAGGCACATTGATATGGCAAAAGCCTCTTCTTTAATGGAGAAGACATGCGTTTTCTAAAATTTAGCGCAGCCCAATTTTTTTAAAGTCCTAGAATGACAGTAATCTTTTATCTAAACCCAGACTAAAACCAGACCTTTTAGTCATATAGTATGAAGATGTGTACCTAAATAAGTAAATATTGAACGTTTTGTACGCGACCGTGGCACGCAATCCCATCATTTGTGACATCCATGATAATCAACCCGTCACATGCGGCCTTGGAGTGAAAAGAATTGATTTTAAGTATTTTAGTACGTTATGTCATGATATGTGTACTAGCTTTATTGTGTTTGTGACCGTCCGCGTCAGATCGTGAATTAAAACAGCTTTTACTAGTAATGATACTCAAATATATAATATATTATGGTCTGTCCCAAAAGTATCTGATTTACGTGTAAACAAACGTAGTAAAGCTACAGCAAAAGGAATTACTTATTAATAGTTACATTCATCTGTGTTTAGAAGGTTTCTTTATATAGTCATCTGTCATCACTTATATTATTGTTTGAAAACATTATTAAATTGTAACTAAAAAATCAAAAAAATCTAAAGATGAGGTTAAAAAACTAACCTCAATGACGGGGACCATCACGGGACACTGTTCGCTCTACAAGCACTTCCACACAATAGGCATAACGGACAGTCCTCTGTGCAGGGCGTGCATGGAGGCTGAGGAGACCGTTGCGCACGTGCTCTTCGAATGTACGGGCGTCACCCAGATTAGAACAGAAACCCTCGGGTCACCCAGATCATACACAGACGTTCTAAACAGACCAGGAGACCTAATCAGCTTCTGGAGGGAGGTGGGCTGGTTGGAATAACCACCAAACGGCCGCTATGGCCCACGCACAATGGTCCACCTGACGGACTAAGTGCGGAAACCAAACCCCCTAACATAGAGAACTAACCTCAATTGTCAAATACTGGTTCTCATTCGTTTATCTTCGAGAGAAGAAGTCTGGAAGTACCGTGTGCTTTTCGGAAAAAATCTTGTCTACTTTATAATGGGGAATATATTATACACTTTAAAAATAACACTTTAAAATGTTTAGCTTTAAAATTAATTGAATGAACTATAAAAATTATGGTTTCCACTATAAATATGCTTAGCTTTAAAATTAATCGAATGAACAATGAACTATAAATTTAACTCGCAAAAAAGGTTAGGTTAAGTAATGTTAGAACTGTGACCCCTACGCGACAGCGGCCGGCGAGTGCCAAAAACGACTAGAATATATAGAAAAAAAAATACTTGTCGGTTTCGGACTCGGTTTTCGTGCAAACAACACAGTTATGGTGCAGACCATTATTTTTGTAGGTATTTTAATTATGTTGTTTATGAAATTATTACTTTATAGTGTATATTTTTATTTTGTAAATTTGGTTCATGTCTATTAAAGTGATAATATTAAAATATAGATGTATCATCAAATTTAAAGTGCTATTAAATATATCCCCTTTATAATGCAGTCATCACTTATCCAACAATATTATTGTTACCCCACCTAATAACAGGAAATACATTTTCTCCAAGGTTTAAATGGAAAACGCGTGTAATTTCCATCAGAATCATCCAATTTGGAATATGAATACACGAAACATCCATGCAGAAACAACTCCATTATAAGTTAAATTCAATTGAAAGTTCGAAACACGGTTCTTCAAACATTACCGCCGGTAACCATGGAAACCATAGGATTAAGGTCACGGTGACCCTGACCCGTTCCCCGGGGACCGCAGCAACCGGAAGGTAAAAAAATATTTTTAAATTACCTGTAACATTTTTATTGTGGCACCTTTTATACCCGGTAAGCGCATATGTAGGGTTACTAGCAATGAAGCTTAGGAGTAAGGTTGTACGGACGATTTTCAGGGTTTATATTACGTTTGTGGCCACTTTTCAAGCAGCAATTTTCCATTCCCCAGTCCCCCAGTTTTCCATTTCTTACCGTATCTTTGCTAAGCTAGAAGTCATTCTAAAACGAGGGTGCGTCTCATAACGTATAAACTCATTTGGTCTAATTTCATTTTATTATCGTTCATAAGATATAATCAACGTGAGAAACACCAACTGTTGATATAATTTATTTATATATAGGTAACATTTATTTATTCTAAAACTTATTTAGTATAACGTTGTTTGATATCACTGTACGACTAAACGCCGACAGACACTACGCCGACAGACTGAACACCGACAAGACTTTACTTCGACGGGACTCTTCGCCGACAGGACTCTTCGCCGACAGGGCTCATCAGCGACGCATAGCGAGCTCGGAACTTGGGGCACCCCGACTCGGACAGGTTAGGTTAGAAGGGGATGGCGGGGTCGTAGACCCCGCCATCCCCTTCGTGGTTATTTTTTTTTAAACCACACAGAAGTAGGAGCCCCGCGAAGCGGGGCTCCGTCGACAACGCCTTACAAAAAACTGATTATCGGAGACAAATTGCGTCGCTGATGAGCCCTGTCGGCGAAGAGTCCTGTCGGCGAAGTGTCCTGTCGGCGAAGAGTCCCGTCGAAGTAAAGTCTTGTCGGTGTTCAGTCTGTCGGCGTAGTGTCTGTCGGCGTTTAGTCGTACACTCGTTTGATATAATGTTTATGTAATCGAAAATCATTTGGTCGAACGTTTAATATACACACATCAACACGGTCTAGGGATATTTTTAAAAAAGCGAATTACTATCAATGTGTTAATTATTTATATGACATGTATATATTAAAAAGATACGTTATTTAATATTCTACCATTTTTTAATAATGGTTAAGGTACTTCGATTAAAATTTCAGGATTTTATGGAAAAAAAATGAAGCATAGACGGAAACCGTATATGAATTAACTTTTAATTTATGAGTAAAAACTGAAAAAAATAGAAAAATCATTTAATTTGTGTTTATAAACTTGAAGTTAGTAGTCTGAGAATGCGCCCATGATGTTCATAACACATCGGCAACGATTCGGCATGCTCAGAACAAGGTTGTCAATGTCTTGCTGCGGAATATTGTCCCATGTCCTTCTGAGGTGCGCAAAAAGTTGATCTTCTGTAGTCAGATTTTCAGGAACTTCCTTCAGAGCTCTTCTTTGCAGCATATCCCACGCATGCTCAATGGGATTTAGATCTGGCGATTGAGCAGGCCAGTCTAAGGCCCTAACATTGTGTGTATGTAACCAAGCTGCTACCGTTCTCGCCGTGTGTGCCCGGGCATTGTCGTGCATGAGCAGGAAATCTTGCCCCATTTGTGTTCTGTGGGGCAAGATTACGGGCCCCAGCACCTGTTGGACGTATCGTTCTGCCGTCATATTGCCCCGCACCCAAACGAGATCCGTCCGTCCTCCAAGACGAATTCCTGCCCAAACCATAATTGTTCCTCCTTGGTATGGGTGAACTTCCTGAGGGTTCTGAAGACGGCTCCATCGTCCAGGAACTCGCCAAACACGCGTCCTTCGTGAATCTGGATGGAAACCGAACCTGGATTCATCCGTGAATAGCACATTGGACCATTGCTCACGGCCCCAGTCCACGTGGTTCCGAACCCATTCTAATCGTCGTCCACGATTGCCTCTCCGTAAAGGTGGGACCCGGAGTGGTCTACGAGAGCGTAGATTGCTTTCATGCAGTCGCCTTCTTACAGTTTGGTCACTCACAAGCACTTGGTGTTCCACTCGCAGCCTTTGGACCAATTGAGTCGCCGTTGCATTTGGTTGAGCTCGCGCAGTAATTTGCAAAAATCGATCTTGTCTGGGGGTAGTGATGCGACTTGGCCCCCGGTGCCTCTCCGCTACTTCACCTGTGGCACGATAGCGTGTCCACAATCTTGAAATTACATTTTGGTGGGTCCCTATGGCCTCAGCAACATTACGCTGAACAGACCCAGCTTCCAGCATTCCCACAGCTCGTAACATCTCCGCCCTCGTCAAATGTTGGCGTTGTATGGTTACAATACCTCAATTTTAACTTTATCTTTCGTTTAAAAATGAAAAAAAACTGTAACTAAACGTAATTCGTATTGTTTTCTAAATTTCGCACAAATGAAAATTCCCTCTCCTACACATCAAGACATTTTTATGCCACCGAAACAAAAGAATTTTCAAAAATTTGAATTTGGAATTAGTCTGAGATAAATTACAAACAAATCGGTGTATGAAAGATTACAATGCGGCCAGTACTTTTCGAGTTATTTAATTGAGTATGAAATATCCCTAGACCGTGTTGATGTGTGTATATAAAAAACGTCATTATGGTTAACACCCCGACTCAGAGTACTCCGACTCGGGGATTTTTTTTTTAAGCCACCCGGAAATTGGCGCAGGTGGTAATCAGTTATTGGTTATGTTTATTATCTACTTAGGTTACAATTATAACTATGATAGAACTTACAAAGAATAAAACAAAGAAAAATACTTTTAAATATTATAATATATAATATAATACATATTTGAATATAAAAATAATACTAAATAAACTAACCCGTGTCTATGCAATTTTGCTTCGTGTTTTTAAGTAGGCAATTTCACCATATTAGAACAAATAAGTTTGATATCTTTTGAGTGGTATGTCAAACGATTCTATATTGAATTTATGTTGTGCTTATAAAAAATAGTTATTTTAAAATTATATCAATCGTTTATCATATTAACTAATCGTTATATTAAATAAAATTATAGCTTCCGTTGTTATATGTTGTAATTATTAGAGATTTTGTTGTTATATTATCATCTATTACTTACCTCTTAAACGACGCGTAGTTTTAACACTTTTGGAGTAGAACAGTCTTTCACCCATTAGAAATAATAAACGCCAAAGTCCACAAAACATTTCAACAGCACCAATTACGCAATACTAAAAGCTTCAATTCGTTCGATAAACGATCCATTTTCGGACAAAGGAACTTCATCTATCAAAAGACCGTATGCTGAACCTGTAGTCAACGCCTAAAAGCTGCGTTAGTTCATTGGGGTTATAATTATTACGAGCATACAATAGCTCGGATCCTGTCGGCTCGGCTCGGCTCGAGCTATGTATTGTGTAGTACACATGTCATCGTGTCATCGGCTGTCATCCCTGGATCTTTGACAGTCGTTACGGGTCGTCAGAAACCCGAAAGTCTGACAACCAGTCTTACCAAGGGATATCGGATTACCCAGTTACTGGGTTGTGGAGGTCAGATAGGCAGTCGCTCCATGTAAAATACTGGTATTCAGCTGCATCCGGTTAGACTGGAAGCCGACCCCAACATAGTTAGGAAAAGGCTAGGCAGATTGATTGGTAGTGCACATGCACCTACTACCCACAATGTTTTGGGTATTGTGTGTTCCTAAAGTATCTGATGAAAGTGTAAACAAACTTGTTCGGGTTAAATTCTTACGCAAGCACTCACTCAAGGGAATTTGTTACACATTCATCTGTATTTAGAAGGTTTCAAATTTATATCCACACTTTTTTCAACAATTATTAATTGACTAAAAACATTCATCATCATCATCAGCCTGCAGTCCACTGCTGCAGCAGTCCACTGCTGGACATAGGCCTGTTCACTTGCACGCCATTCAGCTTGATTTTCGGCAACTCTCATCGAATGCTACCAGCCACCCTGCGAAAATAATCATTCCACTTAGCCTGAGGGCGTTCTACTTCACGTTTGCCGATTCGTGGTCTCGACTCTTCTCTAATAATTTTATTAAATTTGCATGAGACGGAAGGAATGAAATTTCGAACTTATAAAATTCAAATTATATTTTAAATTACGACCACAGTTTACAGAATATCATATCGATTAATGTATTGTTGTGGGTAAGTATCAAATTTTTTTACGTAGCACATTTCCCAAATTTAAATTTAAAATAAATTGGCTCCAACTGGGAAAAAACCATGAGGCCAGTCAGCTTAAAAAGTTTATGAGATAATAGAGAATATAAAAAATAAAAAAAAAAACTATAGAGATGAAGGTCCAAGGCCAAATGTTTGACAGATTAATTAACTTTAAATAGGTACTTAATTTTAAATAAAACTGCATAATTTTTTATTTATTTTTTATTTGCTAGTCTTGATATTACATAGATATTCATTAATTCATAACGGGCTTTCTTGGGCTCTTAGGTTCCCAAGATAACCCATAGACTATGTTTTAAAAAATGATTGTTCTTTGTTGCAATTATTTTTTTTTATTGTTTATTTTAAATGTTTCACTAATAAACACGTTATACATATTTAAACCAGTTGTTTACTTTAACTCCTACATTTATTTATTTAATTTATAATTTAAGTGGGGCTTATACGGTGCCTGTACCTTACGAGGGGCCCCCTTTTTGTATGGGGCCCGTAGCAATTGCTACTTTTGCTATGTGGTTAATCCGGCACTGCGGTAATGCGGTATAGATACTTCAAACTGTATAGTCTCTTGTTCAAAGCAATTTTCTTTAAAACTAGTTTGATTCAGATTTATTGGTGACACAGTAGAAAAGTAAAAGAGGGGGTACATAATTAATTACTTTCGTACTTTATTATTACTTGGCTTCTAGTCTAACCGAATGGAGCTGCATTTTACACGGAGCGACTGCCTATCTGACCTCCACAATCCAGTTCCTGGGTAACATGAACACGATACGCCTTGGTCAGACTTTTGGACTTTTGACTACCCGAAGGGGTCCTGATATATAAAGTACATAGGTAGTGAATACAGTAAGTTGATAAGATTTTATAATAAAATCCTTATAAATTCAAATTTTTGTCTTAAAAAAAATGTGTTACAAAATGTTCATTATTAAATTATCCATCCATTAGTGTCAGTAGCAAAATTAAAACAATGTTTACTTCATGAGAAGATGTATGTTAACAGTCATTATTTCTCATTTCTGTGGTTTCGTTGTAAGGAGATTAATTAAACGTAATACTATATCATTAAAAAAACAAAATGTACCGTCATGGAATTAAGATTAGTAGAAAAAAAAAATTATTTGATATTTCTTTTAAAGAACAAGTAGATAGCTCAGCGGCACTTAAAATCCTTTTTCTCGATTTCCATTATGCATTCGCCGCGTTTAAAATAAAAATCAATTCTGTTAAAAACAACTACCTATGTGATAAAGTGAAAAATATTGTATTTTCGGAAGTCAATGAGAGAAAAATCATAATTAAAGTAGGATACCCACATTAATAACCTTTCATAAAATGTCTGGTATGCTTAGAGCAAATACATAAATAAAATTTTAATTATCACTTTTTAGTCGCTTTTAATAAAATCTTTAGTAGGTATATTTTTATTAAAAAGATCTTTTCGAAATTTATTTAATTAAAAAAGGGGTCGAGTTAACCAGATTGGTTTTAGCATCCTCCTCGGAAGTGGTAAGTTATCCGGCTTGTATCGCTTACGCGTCGGTGTTCCATCTGTGGGATTATGTGCCAAATTTACCGCCTTGATGGGGTACATCTGAATGATCGCCAATTTAGACCAGCTTGACGAATACTGGCTTCCCTCGAGGCGACTGACCCCCGTTATAATATTAAAAGGATAAACATTCTATACAAAGACGTACGAAAACTTTAATTGCGCGATCTAGGACTTTTAAATGGGTTGATCAATCAGAGTGAGTTCCAATTTCAATTTGAGTTTGTTTTTTATTATATAGTAATCATTAAGTGTAATATTAAAGTTATCCTTTTATTAATTCAATGAAAGTAACAAAATAGAAATGAAAAAATATACAAAAATAATCGCAGATGCTGAGTCTCGAATCGATGACATGATTGAGAACTGTGTCCCTTTCAAACAATATACCGATGCGGTGGTAGGTTATTATATTATTACTATTTTTTGTTACAAGAAAAGTAAAAGTAACTACCATCTACTAAATAAAGATATAAAACTTGCCAAGTGCGAAACAGACTTGCTGACAAAGGGTTCCGTAAGTAGGTGCTTACCATCAAAAGTTTTTAAGTTTACCTTCTTTTTTTTTATTTGCTGTGATAGACATTAAGCCTAGTAAAACGCGGATTCAGAGAAAACAGCCACGATACAGTAGGTACGACCTCTGACGAACAGACACACGGAATAGGCTTAGTATCGGGGTCCTGTTTTCAACCTTTGGGTACGGAACTCAAAAGAATGAAACAAAATACGTTTAATTGCGGTAAACATGACGCAAAAAAAGTACACAAAATTAAAAAAGAAACAAGTTTAGGGAAAATATGCGTCACATCCACGCAAAACGGCCATCGCTCAGCATAATGCTGCGACCCTATGCAAGACAGAGCCCCAGCGCTGGTTTTCAGCGACAGCCGGCGTTGACGTAATGACGTCGACCGGTGCAGCATACCATGAAAAGATTACCATACCGTGGAAAATATGGCATCTATGGGTAAAATACAGAACCCTGTTTCGAAAACAGGTAGAAAAGGGCGGTCGAGTTAACCGTGTGGTTTTGCATCCTCCTCAATAATAATTGTCAAATAACCAAAAATAATTGCAGTTGCTGGGTCTCGAATCCGTGACGAGATTGCATTGAAATGTGGATTTTTTTTAAAATGATTAATTATATTTAGGTAGACCATGTACATTTTAGTCTAGGTCAGGGGTTCCCAACCTTTTTTTGTCTACTGCCCACTTTAAGAATAAATTATTTTTTAACGCCCCCCTTTTTAAACATACTTAAAAACCGCTAAGTACTTATAACTGATTATTGAAACGCAAATTTATAGTATTCGGACAGAGTATCTTTTATTGAAAATAAAACAAACATAATCAATTCTTATATAAAAACTAATGTGAAGGTGGAATCTGATGCTGTTCAATAAGTTTGTTGATATCAGGTTCCAATTTACTCAAAAACAGCCGCAAGTCGCCACGTTTATGCCAAGCAAGAACAAGTATTATAGTACCAGCCGATTGGTATAGGAATGTACAATTCGGATTATTTAACAAAAACTTGTTAAAACATGATTGCCCGCGGTCTTTTATATCGAACCGAGTTTGAGCTATATCTTAATTAATATTAGTTGATGTTCACAAGATGTAGTCGAGAGTCGAGAGCTCAGTCGGTGTCTAAGAGTCTTCCTAGCTAGGTAGATGAAATTATAAATCGACCCCAAAGCCCTACACCAGTGATGTCAGAGTTCGAGGGGAAGGTGGGGCATTTTTACTGGAAAATAGGAATTTTAAACTGACTGGTGGGGCCCCTTTACACAAAAAAGAGGGAATTTCAAACGACTGGTGGGGCCTTTTACACAAAAAAGTGGGGATTCTTAACTGATAAGTGGGGCCAAGAAATATCTCACGTGGGGCCCTAAGGGCCCCATGGGACGGGGGTTTGACATCACTGCCCTACACAATGCCCCCTTTTTTTTCTGGGTCTCTTACCACCCCCCTTTAGGCCTGCAGCGCCCACAAGGGGGCGTTATCGCCCACGTTGGGAAAGACTGGTCTAGGTGCTGCCGACTTACGAGTTGTGGGTCTTGGGTTCACACCCACGAGCCACGACTACAACTCGTAAGTCAAACCTAGAGGTGGATAACCTATGGTTTATTCTGTAAAATAATAGGATACTCGTATCGGAATCATTTTTACAGGCCTTAAGAAAAAAAATAAGCTAGGTGTAGTCGACATTTCCAATCTGACTACCACAGATTTTTTATTTTAACGTGTTTGTGTGGGTTCTTCAGTCCAGAAGTTAGAATATAGTTTTTCTTTTTTTTTTGTAATATTTTAGCGTCAAATATTGTTTTTGCGAGCTATAAATGTATTTTGTTAAATTTTATTAGTACAAAACTAATAAAAAAAAACATACAAAAAAGATTGCATTCGCGGGGTTTCGAACTCATGACATGATACGTACGGATGCGATGAGATTACTTTTGCCGATTTTTTTTGCCGAGCAAAGGGTTTCATTGTATTTATTTAAATTTCATGTATAGTGATGTAGCGACTCAGCTAGTATGACGATGTCATCTGCAAATCTCAAGTGTGAAATGTACTCGCCGTTGATGTTAATGCCGCGTCCTTCCCAGTTCAGCGTCTCAAACACATTCTCCAATGCGTTAGAGAAAAATTTCGGGGAAATTACGTCCCCTTGTCTCACCCTTTGACGCAGGGAAATATGTTCAGTTCGCTGGTCCTGACTAACATTATTAAATTGTAATTAAAAAATCGACGAAGAAAATTGAGGTTATAAAATTAATCTCAATTGTCAAATTAAATACATCAGTGATTTGAAATTAGAATTTTGGGTTTAATTTTTCAAAAATCAAATCATAGAAATCAACTTCTAAGTGGCGTTTTCTGATCCATTTGTTTACATTTTCATCAGATAATTTTAGAACAGACCATATAATGTCTATAACGCTATTGGGTAGTGCACATATACCTACTACCACAGACAACCCACTATGTTGTGGGTAGTTTTATAGGCAGCGAGGGGTATTAAGCGTCTGAGGATGAGTGATGCTACCCTATGGTATTTTCTGCTGCAGGGTTGTCTTGCGGTTGGGTGTGTTATGTGTAGGTAATATAATGCGAATAGTGTGGAAACTCAACGTGAATTCTGTATGTGTTCGACTGCGAGAGCCTTCGTTTTCGCGCTTATACCGGCAGCCGTTTGATCAGTTGGAAGCACCAGCCTGAGCATTACATGTAGTGCTCCTAGAGCCCTCCACACGCAGAATTTGCGTTACATAACACGATACATTACATTACACACGCCTGGAACCAGATGAAGACACCCAAAAAACCAAAAAAAAAAATATCTTTAATAATTTTTGCCTAAACTTTTGACTTGATTGATTTCAACAAATATGAGGTATCATTATAATATATTTCTCTTGACCCCACGAGTGACACTGGCTACAAGATTTAAAAACAAAACAAATTCACCAGTGGTAACAATTATTGAGTGCTGTCCACTTTTGCCCATTATCTTTTAAGGATTGGTTATTTCTAGTGTCCGACCAAAAAAAAATCTTTGGCTTTAGTCTTATTTAAGAGGGAACAGGGCCTGCGAGGAATTTGATAAATAGGTATTTGAAGAAACTATTGCCGTCGTTTTACCTCAAGTCTGCCCTCGTATAGTGCGATAGGGATAGCTACAGCTCAGACCAATTATATCACAAAAAAATTGACGTTTCGTATTCCCCTTTTTTCTCCTCGAAAACTGAACCGATTCAATTATTTTATACATTAAAATTTAAAAAAAGAGTATGTCTAGGTTCCTATTATTTTATTTTATGTGTAAAACTTCTTGATTTTGTCTGGTAGTCCTCCAATCACGGCGGTAAAAATGGGGCATTTTTGTAAGGAGGGTCATATTTTCTCTACCGTAAGTTGCAGAAAAAAAAAACAGGGACGTGTCTACAGCAGACCTTGATTTTATGAAAAAAGAATGATTACTCTAGAGGCATTATTCAGGAAAAAAAGGGGAATACATTTGTACGGAGAATCGCAGGCCCTGTTCCCTCTTAAGACATAAAAAATATGAATAACAACAATTTATTCACGAATCTCCGATTTTCGGCTTGACCGAATGTTCGGCTGGTTTATGGCCGAAAATGGCCGAATACGAAAACGAAGCTTCGGTCGGTCACTAGTTAGTTTGCAACAAAAGCACAGTAGCGTAAATCGTGAAATGTGTAAATTAACCAATCGTGTTGGTAGCCTGTGTCCGGCAGTGCGATATTCAGTAACAAAACACACAATTCTGAATATATTTAAGTATTGCACGTGTATCGTATGAAGCTCTGCGTGTTGAACCATGTTCGTACCAACTGGGCCGAATTTAACTGAAAATGCGACGTATTTGTCCAAACGGAGAAAATTTACATATTTTCACTACAGGTGCTGTTCAATTTTTTTTTAAATAATATATTAGATTTGTTGCATACAGCTGTAGTGGCAATCATGTCGTTGTAGGCTTAACAGACTGTAGATCTGTCGACCATTTTCTATCTTGCTAAGTACCTGGTACTTGTTGATAGGCCTACACTGTCCTCTCATACCTATTAACACTGTAATTTGAAAAAATTGAAAATACCATTTTCTTTTAAAAGAGTAACCATGGAGTTTCTTGCCGGCTCTTCTCCATAGGAAACGACCAATTGGGACCGTGCACCTAGCTTCTGACGTTTCATAAGTGCCTTTGTAGGTTTATGTGAAATAAAATATTATGAAATTGAATTTGAATAAAACAGAAATCTATGAAAGAACTTAAAAAATTGTCGGATTGTCCATTACGAAATGATTTTGATTATTCTTTTTTTGTTTGGTAGGTCATACTTCAGAGGTGGTCCTATCTTTGATTGGGTAGTTTTTGAGTTAGCTTCAATAATACGTATTTTTCCCACTTAGTCTATGTGGATGACATGATAAGTTCCTGTCACTGATATTTACATAGCAGGTAGTGGTATTCGAATTTGTGTGGGGTAGGTACCACAACTAAAAAGTGAGAAATAAAACTTAAAAAAAAAAACACTAAAAAGTGCAAAATAACTTTAATTTCGGAAGTCGGTGTCTTTGGTTCTGTATTTTCGTTTATTGCCACCGACTTTTGTGTTTATTTTTTTTAACGTTTTTATCTGAAATAGGTCCCATGTTGCACCATAAACAGTCTTTTGAATACACCTACATAAACACAACATTCTGTAGTAGTACCTGGGTGGTTGGTTTTTTGGTCATATAGCCTATACCTAATTAAACACACATGATCATTTGTAAAAATACGCTGCATAAGCCGGTCAGGTATAATTTTTAGGGTTCCTTACTCAAAGGGTGGCAACGGGCTTTATACTAACGCTCCGCTGTCCGTCCGTCTGTCACAAGGTAGTATCTTTTGAACTGTAATAGGTAAATTCTCTACATTTTAGAGTGTGTACACACGGCTATACGTGTATGCTGATCTCCAATTGTATAGGATTTTCGTACAGACGCCAGCAGGTCAACCTACCCGAAAAGTTGATTGGGAAAAAAAATTCCCAATCAACTTTGAATCTTATGCTTTATTAATAAAGTAGAAAATCTATTAAAGAAATTTGACAGATTGTAGTAGGTTGATGTGCTGGCGTCTGTACAATGCGCGGTAAGCCGCGTGTACTACTAGGGCCGCTATAACAACAAATGATAAAAATAAAATAAAGTTAAAAGTTTAAAGGGGGTTCCCATACTAAAAACGTGATATTTTTTCGCCGTTTTTTGCTCAGGCTCGAATATGCAGTGTTAAATATTGTACGTAGGTCCCTTCGCGTGCGAGCCACTTTTTATCATGAACAACACTTTCATCCCACCAAGCACAGAGACGCCTCGGGTCCGCTGCTAACTAAAAAGGTCCGATAGGATCGATGCCTGCCGGGGTTGCGGGAAAGTCCGAAAGGGATACCGTGGCCCCTGGCAACGTACAGGAAGGAACACGGGTGGGTTTTAGTCAGTAAGAGTCTGACACGCCCTCCCGCTCCACCCAGAGCGGGAGAAGTTATTTGATAATTTCCCATCCAAAAAATGGGCCGCTGCTAGAGACGGTATACTGTCAACAGGGTCAACATTTTACATACAAATCAAGCGTTTCAGTGAAGATCACCGTTTCCTCATAGAAACTGACAGCCCGTCACCAGTCTTACAATACCCTGTGTCAGCTACCTTGCGCTTATTCGAACACGAATATTGTTCGTAAAAGCATCTCTAATAACTGCCAGAGCGGCGATTTCGTGCTATGAGCTTCATTTGAATTATTGAGGCTCATTTTCAGTGGAATTTATACGTATATATGGGCACCCTGTTAACATCTAACGCTGGGTTTAATAATGGCCGTGTCGACCTGTGTGCATACTGACTATGTCGAGTTTCTCAGCAAACTCGTGCTTGTTTAGTATACTTAGTATACCTGTGCTGTAGCTGCTGAATACCTATATAACGCGATTTATAGTTGCGGAACCTTGTACCCACTATTTATTTATTTAGATTTGCAAAGGTACGTAAGTATTGCTGTGATCAGTGGTCAATTTAATGAAGCCACGTATTTTTTTTGGATGATTAATTTGAACCAATTTATTGAATTAAAATAGTAGTAACTTATGGTTTTGGGTAACTTAACGTGACGTAATGTAACTGTACGGGTAACTTAGTGAGAGAAAAAAAGATAGCGAGAGTCAAAGACAATGAGGGTAAGAAAAATATTCTGCGTTCGCAATTTAGTTTCCAAGAATATAAACAAATAGGTTTTTTTGGAAAATTAAAGTTGAGTTTGCGCTACAATTTCAACAAGTTTTAATTTAATTTAATGTCATTTGATTATTATTATTATTTTTGATATAAATAAATAATAAATAAATATAATACATAATTTTTATTAAATTTTAATTTGATTTAATTTAAAGTTTAATTTTTATTCTGATTTGATTTTGATTTAATTTTGTTTTGATTGTAATATAATTTAATTCTATTTTTAATATTGATCTTAATTTAAATTTTGGTTTTGATTGTAATATTGTTTTTAATTTTAATGCTACTAACATATTTTTCTAAGTTCTAACACTAATAAAATATGGATATTTTCCGAAATAAATGATTGATTGATTGATTGAATAAAACTTTTTCAAAAGTAGGTAGGTACACTAATAAAGTTGATGGAGATACGCGTAACATCAATGGGAAACAAGAATTTGAATGTGCAACAGTCAGATGTTTTTACAAAGCTGTCGATCAAAGTTGTGTCAGCTATCTCAGTTTACATATTCAACACGAAACGTGCTGGATAAAGCACCCAATAATCTTTCCAAGCGCTTTTGCTCTGTAAATTCGATGTACGATCAACAAAAATAAGCGCTTGCAAACTGACCTTTCCGATTGGCGGTATCTATTCTTCTAGCATTCCCTTTGTGATCCGATCGCAAAGAGGAATACGTTTCTGCCGTCGGAAAACAATACTTGTTGTGCTTCAATTACACTGCAGTTTTGAGGACTTGGTTTCTGTTACACGTGCAAAAGTGAAGGGGCTTATTCTTTAATTTTATTATTGGTGTTTGGGCTATCTGTTTTCAGCTGAGTTAGTTCTGAGGCTCCCTTTTTTTGCTGGAGTCAGCGTTCAGTCTGACGCGATGTAACTGAGATTATACTTCATAAAAGATAGCTTGATCTCTGCGACAGCTGTCAGTAAAATCACGCCTATGAAGTCCTGAATTTTATAATAGTACAGACAGTAACTGTCAATGTCATACTTTATGGGCATGCTGACCTAATTAATGTTGGGCGATGAATCATCGTGAGCACAGACTATAAACCATCGATATTTTAAATAAAACTTTATTTAAAATTAATTTATCTTTTAATTTTATTGTATATTTTAATTTCATAACATTATTTACATTTGTACATACTTGATCTAAAATAATAGTAAGTAAATAAAATCCAATTTCTCATCTACTCATGCAACATTCCATCCGTCAACGTCTCATTCTTGGGTTTTGGGAGAAGACACGCCGCGTTTGGCTCAAAGGCCGTGTTACCAGGCCATAAACTCAAAAAAAAAGACGCGCCGCCATCTTGTTTGATATGAATATTAATAATTAGCATCGATAATAGTAAGAAAAGTCGATAATTTCAATCGATTTTTTTATATCCAGACAACCCTAGGAATGTCAATTTGACATATGTCGCAGAGATCAAGCTATCTTTTATGTAGTATAAGTATCATACCCGCATAGTTGTTACTTTATACATGACGACTGCCTCGTTGGTGTAGTGGTCGTAAGCGCTACCGTTGAGTATGAGGTCCTGGGTTCGATTCCCAGGTCGAGCAAAGTGTTACTACTAACGGGTTTTCCTTCAGGAATTTCTCAGTAGCAGCCTGGAGTCTGGATTTGTGTTCGGTTGATGGTAATAGGCTCGCCCCCTATTACATGGGACTTAACATAACTGGCGAAATGTGGATGTACTATAGGTACTTATGACTCTGCTTAACACTTCGGGGATTATTGGCATGATGTTATGTTATGTTATGTAATATACAGGGTAGCCAACTCAGAGGTATATAAGCGAATAAGAGGAGGTAAATGTAGCGAATAACTAACATAAGGATAGCTACATAAACAAGGATTAGTGTCGACCGTGACCTGCACAGCCTGCACTTGCCTCGCAATGTAATGCAGTGGTGCTACTCTATAGCACTCTAAAGAGTACCAGCTCATGGAGAGAATCTGAGAAAAGAAATCAGATCCAATCTGTCTGACGGAAACGTGCTCATACACAAAACGATTAGACTGTGTAATAGTTTCAATGATTTCTTCGCTCATAAAACTCGACTGCAACTAAAATGTCCTAAACAAGATCACTTTTGCAGTTATTTTAGTTAATTTCAGATTTGATGCCACCAAACACATGCTCGAAAAGTGATATTGTTTTGAACTTTTTAGTTGCAGTCTGGTTTTTTGCTTAATTCGAGGTTATTATATATTTATTTGCAAAATATACCTACACACAGTCTGTTATGAATCCATCATACATAGATATACCTAATCATCTTGCCTTTGTTGTCGCGCTATCGAGTAAAAAACAATGAGGTTGTCAGTTTTCCACGTTATGCATTTTTCTGAGGCTCCAGGTGTGGTACAGGCTAGATCGTGGCCCAGTGGTAACGGCCGCGACTTATAAGCTCTAGGTCGTAGGTTCGAACCTAGACGAGCGCTTTAAAATACCTAAATAAAATAAAAATAGCCTTTATTTCCCCTGACCTTAACATAATAACAAGTGATAATATTTCCTTAATACTAATACCATTTTATCTTATCGTTGATAAATATAATTGATTATCAGCTACCAAATCAGGCTGTTTTGCGACATAGGACTCCTCTATTTCCCTCCACTTATTCTTGTCCCAAGCTTGGGACAGGAATAAAAAGGTTTTTCGCCAAAAGGTTTTTTGGCATATAATCCTCTAGGCAGGCACTTTACTTTGTGTAAATAATTTCATCACCGCTGCTATCAAAACGGAAAAGATCGTGAGGAAGCCAGCATGTCTTAGAACCAAGAATTCTAAGACATGTGACATAATCTACCAACTCGCAGTAGGCCCGCGTGGTGGATTGCAGCCCACTCCCTCTTTATTTATTTATTTATTTTATTATTTATGTACACATAGAAAAATAGATACAGATAAGACATAATCATAATTATGAGTACAAAGGTACTGCTTATTTCTTAACAAATTTCTTCCAGCAGACCTGCGATAGGAGAAATGAGAAAGAAATGTAGACAATAGTGTGTGAGAACAAGAAGAGAAAAATATAAATATGCGAAGTCTTAAACTAAAATATTGAAATAAACCCCTCAAACCCTATAACCAATAATATAATAACCCTCTTTCAGAGAGGAGGCCTGCGTCCCAGCAGTGGGGACATTATAGGCTGATTATGCTATGCTAATGCTTACCTAAATGCAGTGATGTGATTAGTACTTACTACATCGCTAGTCTCTACTACAGTAGCTCCGTTCTATACTGGTGCTCGACGGCGGTTGAAGCCTGAATAATCTTCTTCTTTCTTTTCATTTGGTTAGTGACTCACCTGGTGTCAGAGTATTAAAGCCGCCCATGGGCCTCTGAATTGGCTTCACATGCCGTCGAGAAATATCTGTCACGGTTTCCTTACGATGTTTTCCTTCATCGTTTTTGACGCAAGGGATAATAAGGATGATGCCTGGGTCAAAAAAAAGTAATTCTATTTAGTCCGTCAGTTAGATAATAAAAAAATATTAGACCCGTATTTTTTGCTTTATCATATTAATAAAAAATTACTTAGATAAAAACGCATTAAATTTGGGGAGTGGGGGTTGATACGTCACAAGTACCTAAGTATAAAACCTACATACTAATGACGTCATGGCACATTTTAACTCAATGTATCGCCGTAATCTTTTGATAACGTAAAAAAAGGAAAAATGCGTGTACGCAATTTTTTTATAGTCTACAAGACGTACAAAAAAAATGTTTTTAGTCATCATCCCTATTATACAATACGCACATGAATCCGAAAAGTCAGAGGTGCGTGCCTTGGGTTCGAACTCGAGAGTTGGCAGTCTGAAGGTCACACTACTAGGATATCACTGCTATAGGTATAAATTAGCCTGAATAATACATTTACTGGTTAACCGCAGGGTGACAAGGTGTTAGACAGACCGCGGAAACAATGTGGATAGATTAGGCTAGCTAAATATTACTTATGTGATGTGATCGCAAAACATTCAAAGTTAAAAGTCATTTATTCAAACTAGGCTGAGAATCAGCACTTTTCGAACGTCAAAATTACATAAGACAGTCGCCCAAATGCCCACTCTTCACCACTTCCTAGTGCTTTAGCTGGGAAGAAGAAGTGGCGCAACAAACTCCCCAGCAGCACAGCTGTCTGTGCAGTTATAAAAAAAATATTCTATATGCAAAATAATTTGCATTACGCAACACAAAACATAATTTAAATAAAAAATTAATAGCCATATGACAGCTAGCACACGCCAATATACCAATCAAAAACATCGAGAACTATACTCAGGCAGAAATAAAAAATTAAGACTAAACGTAAACAATATCTAAATAAAAACTGTTTGACATGCCTTGGACATTCATTCAATCAATATAGTATAGCAAGATGATAATGCTGAGTATAATGTATAGAATCTTGTAGCAATGGTAAGTCAAGAAGCTAATACTTGATATGTTTTCATGATATATGAAAGACAAAGAGATAACTAAGAACTGTAGATGCAAGGAGTCGCCTATACAGTGTTGACTACGAAGCAATGAAAATTGACGAACTCATATGCGTTTGTGTTAATACACTAGTAATATAAATAAGTCACTTTGCAAAGTGCCAAAAAAATCTAAATATCTTCTAAACCCCACAAGTTAGCTACATAAAGTAAAAAATATTGAAGACAGTTTTATAGGTGTTTTTTATGCGCTATTAAATACTCTTGAATGTTGTATTTTACTTCAAGAAGCTATATCTTGCGTGGTTTCGGAAATATTTAATGATAAGTTAGTGGCTTTTTTCTAATGCTCGTCAGTGTATATGCTAGGTATTGCTTTTGCTGCCGTATTGTGGGGAAGCAAAATCAATTTCCCTCCCATGAACACTACTCCTGCCGCTTTACAACCCCTGTTGTTTACACCTGTCCCCTCACCCTGTTTCTGTTGCTTCTCAGTACCAGTTTAATCGGATGTCAAACTTTTCACACTTCATCGGTTACCGTCCCTTTTCTTTACCTGCGGACTGAATTACCGTTACTTTGGAAACAATAGTGTAGGTGTGTGAAAAAGGCACATAAACCCGCCGCTTTACCGGCACAGTTTACTCTCCAAATACGTTCGTAAACTACCTACATATTTACTCTGAAAACTATGACTACTCTGTTCAGCGATTCATAGAAGCTACGAGTAGCCTCTGTTTTGTTTTATTACTCTGTATTATTTGTATACAATTGGATGCAAATTGTTTTTTTTTTCAATCTACACAAGTGTACAGTACAGCTATTTTCTTAATGTCCCTCGGCAAACTTCGTGTTTCGCCATTTCTATTAGTTCCCTTTGCACTTGACGACTGACGAAACACGAAGTTTGGCGAGGGACATTAAGAAAACAGTTGTACTGTACAGTCTTTTCATAAAAGGGTTTTTTCTTTTTATTTATCCGTTTATTGGAACGAAGCAAAGGGAGTACTTATGTAAGGATCGTAGCAGGTGTCGTTCTTTAGTTCCTGCCAAACCCCTACGGGAAGAAGGCGTGAGTTTATTGGAGCGTTTGATCCTGCAAAAACAAATCATATTTTTCTAGGAAACAAAAACTAAAAGCTTTGTCGACGAAATATCCCATATTTTATGTCAATAAAATATAACTTTATTAGTTCTGATTCTGGTTGTATCAATAAATAATCTAGTTTTTGATCTTAATCATGTCATCTCAGCCGAAACTCATATAGTCCTTTCACAGTTATTTTACCTCTGATATCACCACTATCATGAACAAAATGACCTTTATTCTCATTCTCATAAGATTGCTGGTACCCACCAGCACGCGTAGCATAACAACCATATAAACAGGTTTTCTACGGGTTTTGTCGACGGAAGAATAGATAAAATGACAGATTGTGATTGTTTATCTGTCATTTTGTCTATTCTTCCGTCGACAAAACCCATTTTTATTATGGTCATGCAAAGCGTACTGCAGAATTGTAAATTATAGAAACAAAATGTTATACGATAATGCAGCAATATTTAGACAAGAATATACGATATTCAACAGTTGTCTATATACTGTAACCACATCGTCACACGACAGCGTTATGTTTTGCAAACTGCGATATAAATTGAGTTACATAACCACTCCGCTTTGTTTTAATACATATACATACATTCATAAATGCCTGTAGAGAGGCAGAGGCACCCAGGAATATTAAATAAACTATAACTAACGGTAATCATTCTCTAAGAACATCATATTCCAGACACCTCGTTTAAGATACGAATCTTCATCTTTCTCTAATCATTGTAGCTTATTCCCTGTTTGACTGATCACTTTAGGTTTTACCCCGTTTAGTAATGAAGATCAGAGCCAGAGGGTCATCTGCTGTGTATCTATACCCTGTATCTATACCCGATTTTAAAATTCAAAATACTCATCATCATCATCATTTCAGCCGAAATACGTCTACCACTGGAGATAGATTCTGTGCTTCCTGCATACAGCGGATTCTTGCGGCCTTCACAAGGTCGTCGGCCCACCTTATGGGGACGTCTTCCAACGCTTCCGTTACGCGGTCGCCACTCCAGAACCTGAAAATACTCGTTTCGCACATAATATTTACTGTTTAAGACTTTATTCACATCTATGGGTGATATTGGTTGTGCTTGTGCCAAAATTCAAACCAAAATGCTATATAGGAGAGCTATATTTTCGATTTAAAAATCGTTCGATACCCGAAGGGTGCCAAACGGAACCCTACCAAGCCTCCGCTGTCCGTCCGTCCATCTGTCTGTCAGCGGGCTGTATCTCATGAACCGTTTTTTTGCTAAATATTTTACGGTGGCACGGAACCTTTGTGTCGCACTTAGCCTTACATACAGCTGTAGTGGCAATCATGTCATTTGGTCTAAATAGCTTTTTATTTTTATTATTTGATTTTGCTTTTATATAGATTCTTTTCTTTTAGATTTTGTGAATGTGAGAACGTTGTAGGCTTAACAGACTGTAGATCTGTCGACCATTTTCTATCTTGCTAAGTACCTGGTACTTGTTGATAGGCCTACACTATATTTATATTCATATTTATTTATTTGCTCACAATGTAGGTAATTACAATAGGGTGGTTACACTGTCCTCTCATACCTATTAACTCTGTAATTTGAAAACATTGTAAATACCATTTACTTTTAAAAGAGTAACCATGGAGTTTCTTGCCGGCTCTTCTCCATAGGAAACGACCAATTGGAACCGTGCACCTAGCTTCTGACGTTTCATAAGTGACCTTGTAAGTTTATGTGAAATAAAATATTTTTAATTTGAATTTTAAGCCGGTTTTTTATCCTGTTATCGATGACTGCGGAAGTATTAGACACTTTTACATACAATTTTATGACTTTTAAAGTTACTATTAGTTTTGTTAATCTACATACCTATAATATACTACTTAAGCTCCATATATGAGTTTATAAACAATAAAATCAATGATTAGAAATCAGAAAACATCAAACCTATAAGACAATTGTGGAGGACACGTCCTACATAGCCGCCCTTGACCCATTGAAGCCAGTTACAGCCATGAGGCAGTGATCCGTTTGTCTCCGACCACTCGTTCCGCAAATTTGATATTAATTAGTTATTGATTTCATGCGGCCATGTGCGGGATATGTGCATTTACTTTGTGTTATGTAAAGCGTAAAGAGGATGGTGTGGGAGGGACTGGAACACTGGTATTCGCACATAAATGTTGTGTATTCTGAGAATAAACCAGTTTGATATTGATTTCGTTTGTTTTAACCTTTCTGGGTTGTTTGAGTTCAGATATAACCTATCATTGGAATTCAATCTCATTATTAAACAATTGTGAAACTATGGTATAGGTAGTAGTGTTGTGCCTATATTGTACCCAGGCTTGAAATCCGAAAAGTCAGAGGTGCGTGCCTTGAGATTCATGTGCGTATTGTATAATTATCAGTTGCTTCAAAAACGGTGAAGAAAAACATCGTAAGGAACGCGCATTCTTGAGAGATATTTCTCAACGGCATATGAAGCCAAGTCAGAGGCCCATGGGCGGCTTTAAAACTCTGACACCAGGTTAGCCAACAACCATAGGAAAAAGAAAGAAAGAGGGCTTGAAGTACCTGCATTTTTGGGAGCCGGTACTATTGGCCTTGGTGTGATACCGGTTCCAGAGTAGTACCTGTACTATTGGTACCGATACCAGACGTAGTACCTATTACTATTGGTATTTCTAATCAATATCAGTACTGTACCGGTACTAAATAAATTTTCGAAAGTTATAGTAAGTAAAAATTATAAATAATAAGCATTAGAAAAATAACTTCAAGGTTGCCAACCGTACGAGATTCCTCGTATAAATGTGAAAATTGTGGTACGCTTTGGGTATCTGAATTTGTGTCTGGAACCGGTAAGCTAAGTACCGATACAGAACCTACATTTTTGGTACCGGTTCCAAGCCCTGACTGTACGTACACCCACTATTTAGATATAATACGTGGTCTACACAAATGCGAAAAACAGAATGATGAATTTCATAACCTTAAAATTCTATAAAGCTTCGGTACATTGTCCTGAAAAATTGAAATAGCTGTAGGGCAATTGTAACACATAAAATTACAATTGATCGCAATTGTCCATTGCGTTATTTACGTACGTTTCTTGAGCAGGCGAATTTTTTAAACCTATGAAGCACTGAATTAGAAATTTCCTTCAAACCCTTGGAATGTGATTGAAATTAGGATGCTGGAATCAAAATTGAAATTTAGATTACCTAGGTCGCTTTGTAATATTTCTTCGAATTTGGTAACACGAACAATCTTGGACCACCATTAGATAAATGTTAGCAAGTACCTACTTACCTTCTATTATTTTATGATTTAGATTTCGGCAGAAGAATAAGAAGTAACGGATATGAAGAAATCCTTTGCAGAAAAGTACCAATCAATTTTACGTAGAAAAATGTAAAACATCTCTACCTGGCCCCCCAACTGTAACCTCAATAATACGAAAGCTCTCACCAAGTTTGAACAAGCTTATTTACCCGTGTAGCCTTTTCATAAAATTTTAATTTTATCATCGACTCGCACAGCTCGCGGCCAAATAATACTGCGTAACTTTAATAATAAAAGCTTCTGAATAATTTAGCCGTGTGCCGTAAGTTTCGAGGATTCTGGGACCGCCGCCATCTTGGAACTCGCTGAGGAGTCAAAGACCTCCTGAATCTATTGCTTTTGAAGATAAAAGATGAATTATTAATGTGTCATCTTTTCATGATCCGGTTGGATAAAATATTGACACGGCATTTGCTTCCTGTGAATGAAATATTGGGAAGGCTACTCGTATGTGGAGTAACATGTTTTTATTAGCCTTTTTTCACTTCGTGGCCATTTCCATACTTTATTTTTAGAACACTCTTGTTAAAATGTTTCTAGGTATTTGCTCGATGTCGCTGATAAAATTTTCATTGATACTTTGGCGATCGCAATATACAGAACCGATACATTATTGTAGTCTAATGAGTTGCCAGTCAGTTGCTACTGATTTTGTATGCCAAATGTCAGTTTACGAGTAGACAGCAATAATTTTGAGTTTATTGTCAGTTATTTCGTTAGATTTATCAACCAACTGTTGATTGTCGGTACAAATAACGGTTAGTAGTTGGTAATGAACAGTAATTGAACTTTGATCGATTGATATATAGGTTTAAACTGTTCATTATAGAACTATTTTTAGTATCATATTTTCGATCCATATTCTTTGCGGTAGGTGTAGCGTTTAAAAAGTTCTGTGGGTGGTTATGAGCAGAGTGGTGTTGATGACAAAAAGAAGGGATACTTTTCAATTAATGAGAAATTATTGAATTCTTGTATCCAAGATTACGACAACATGATTTCCAATACTTACCTTTGCGGTGCGCGGAGAGAAAAATCACCACCAGAAATGTAAAAACCGTTTTGTTTTTGGGGAAAATAGTAAGTTGTAGTAATTAAAATAAACAAAGACAAACAACAAAGTTTTACTGTATTTGTTATAAATTTTGTAAAATGTTATTCCTAAAAATCAAAACTAAATGCATAATATTACACGTATTATTTTTTATCACAGATTACAGTAAATGTTGTTAATGTTTTGTAAATTCTGCAAAACATGCTTAGGTAGTTGTTGTAAATTGCAAAATATTACAGTTTATTACTAGTTATTACTATACTAAGCTATTGAAAGTATAACGGTTTTACTAGACATTACAAAACCTACTTATTACATTAGCAAAAATCAATTTGCAGTTACAGAATTAAGTAAAATTTTAGAACAAATTAATTTATTTTAGTAATTTTTTCTCTCTTTGATGTAACTGGTGACCATGACAATTCTTACACTAATAATTTTAAAACCGAAGGGCAACTTCATGTCGATTGGGTCGATATACCATATTAACCTGATGTTGCGAATCAAAGTTTAAAATTTAAACTTTAAAATAAATATTCGATGCACCTGTAGAAAATGCCAGGCCCGAAGCCTCCTATGACCAGAACGTAGTGCACAGAAAGTCCTACAGTAACTACTTAAATGCTATTTACATTGTACACTGCAAAGCTGCTAACTAGCACTAAGCTTGCATAGCTTCAATTAAGTACGAACGAACGCTGCTCAAAGCATACCTAATTTCTGTCTGAAACTGAGTTCTGAGAGCTCAAAATCGTGTAGGTACGTAAACCATCTTTTAGTTCTCTCGTGTTGTCACGACCTATGTGACACTAGTTCATTATGTGATAAAAATTATAAACCATTCAGCAAGATATAGACTTCGCCAGACAAACTTGAGTATCATCAATTACGGGGCTTAAAATAATCAACAAAACAGGGTAAGAAAAGAAGTCAAGAAACCTTTCATAAGCATAATAAGAGGTACTCACTGACAAAAAAGTGAAAGGTTTAACAATAATTAGGATCAAAAGTACTTAGACCTGCAATTTCGAACCATTTTTGTTAACTGTCTATAAAATCTAGCTTACATACATCTAGTTATCCTAGATCTATTCAAGCATATGTTAATAATAATATTGGATACGATAACGTGTCATCTCATAAGCGGGCAAGCGTAGTAACTAGAGATATCGGTTGCCATGGAAACTGGGTCACGGTCACCCCGACATTTCTGATAACATGGACACACATTTTATTTTAAAATTTATGGATGGGTGATGGGGCCTTATTAGGTGCTGATATTATTAGCAGCGTGCATTGACGTCATGATAAAAACGTTAATTTAAACAAGCAGTGATATTATTTATGACACCCCTAGCCCCATCATACTCTTGTTAGATATCTACTATTAAGTAAGTTATCAGATCTACTTTTTAGGTCATAAAATATGGTCGTGGGCTTTAAAATGTTTCATGCAGGAAGGTGTTTTAGGTCGATGGGAACCGAACAGCTCAGGTATAAATTAAGCTAGATTTGTGAAAAGATTTTGTTATAAACAGTCTGGTTTTTTATTTTAATGGCGCCCAGCTAGGGACAATTTGGCGCCCAGCACGGGACAGATTTGGCGCCCAGCACGGGACAGGTTTGGTGCCCAGTGTGGGACAGGAATAGGTCCAATAGTTAACGATAGTAAAATAATTAAAAAAACACTGTTGAATTGTGATTTATACTCGAGTTTCTTTAAAACTTTTAGTTTTATGTTTCAGTAAACACTACCCGTTATACCTAACGTTGTTCCTTTAAAACATATGTAAACAACAATTCACCACAATAATTATAAGCCAAGAAAACAAACATCACAACAAAATGCATCGCAAATAATAAATTCAAGTGAACATTAAAAAACATTTCAACAAACAAAATATTATGACCGCAATATTAAATATGTAATTGCAATTAACATTTTCAATTATTTATTAAACCACAATACAGAGAATAGACGTGAAAATTCAAAATTAACAAATGATTAAACTTGGCGCATGACGTCTGGATGGTCATGACGTCTGTGCATACATTTTAATTAAAACATTTCACGTAAAGTTTTCGATACAATTACTTTTACCGATTTTGCTTTTAGACTTTACGCTGAAAGTATTTTGTTATCAGTAGTATACCCGGCTAAGTGCGAGCCGATCTCACGGACTAAGGGTTCCTTACATACCTATTTATATAGCCTCTGTTTTGTTTTTACTCTAAGGTTTTTACACGGAATTTACGAACATAATTCTAGTACCTACTCGATGTATAAAATCGACTACTACCACGAGACATCTAGAAGTAAGTTATCTTTTTATATGTGCACGTGTTTCTGTAAAAAATAAACATCTTTTCTTTCTTCTTGCTTCCTGTTTTTTCTTTTACTATTATTATTTACCTTATGTTTATTATTTGCCACGGTAGAGGCCGCAGTACACATGTTATGTGGCCATTTCAACGGGTCACCTTTTACGTTTTAAAAGACATGACCCTGGGCCTATTACAGACAGGAAGACAGACAGACAGACAGACTGGCTGACCGACACATAGAACGATATACCGATATATAGACAGATGACTTAGACTTAGTAATACCCATTATGGTCCCGTTTTCATCCTTGGGGTACAAATACACCACCCTAAAAATGTTTAATTGAAATACTTCATGTGAAGTTATACAGGGTGACTTGTAATTTGACGTACCTATTACTTACAGGACTTTATAGTGTGACTCATTTGAAACAATTAAGCACCCCATAAAGCCTAGGTGAAAATTCATGGGATTCAAGAAAACGCAAGTTTTATGTGTTTTTGAAAATTTTATTTTTATTTATTTTAAAGAAGATTTACAGACTAAAAAAACCAATGATATAAAGAATATAAGATTAAAAAATTGCTAATAACAAGCCTCCACATATAGTTTAAGAAAAATCTATAAAAAGAAAGTACATAAAGTTAATATAATTAGTAAGAGAGTAGTAGATAAATTAACTATCCTTGAAAAAAGACTGTGCCAAAAGCTGTCTTAAGGTCGCCACACTGGTGCAGAACAAGTCGACATTAAGGTCCCTAGGAAGCCTATGGAAACTTAATGCACTTCTTATTCTTACATTCCGCCTGTAATTAGTCATTGCGAAAGGTACATTCCCCAAGGTACAGGTACATTTTCCAGAATTTGTCACTAAACATCACTTTTCTGTAAACTCTCAAATTGAATGGCCTTCATTTCTATTCCATTGGGATCCTAATACTTTAACAAAACTTGCGACGAACCAAATTTTTAAAAATATCAAACAGTTAAAAGTTAAAGGAAGAATTTTAAATATGCATATGAAATTGAAGGCCCTTCAATTTCACACTCTGTATAATGCAATCGCTGTTACCGATTGCATTTCTACACTTTACACTGATAATATTATGTTAATCATCATTAAAAACGATAATCTTCGCTGAGTTCGGTGAAAATGAATTCGGATTTAGTTTCAATATATATTAAATAATTAGTGTTGTGAAACATGTCATTGAAAGGTCGGGAATGCATAGTAACTTGCTGTATTTCAGATAATTAATCCATGCGCAGCAATTTGTAGTGAAACATTTACAATTTTAAGTAGGGCTCCCTCTGAAATTAAATCCAAAATTTCGGACTGCGTCTATTGTATCAAGAGCTCTTTGAATTATTAAAATAACAAAGAATGAATTGCAAAGGGATCATAAAACGGAGAGTCAGAAAAAGTTTGAAAGTGGATTTTAATCCATTAGGTAGAATTAAATACAAAACTCAAAAGAATTAAATTGGAAAACAAGTGTTATAACGGCAATTAAAACGGCAGACGAAGTAAGCTCTCGAAGTCGGCGTGAGCAATACAGACTTGTGCTGGATGTGCTGCCTCGATCAGCGAAATATAATAAAAACTTTCTGTCTATGTGTGTACGTCTCTATAATAAATTACCAAAAATGTTTAAAACGTTCAATTGTAAATTATTTAAAATTCAATTATATAAATGGCTAAATGATAATAATTTCTATGGCATTAATATGAATTCAATGTAATATATTTCAATGTCATAACGTAGCTTTAGTAAGTAGCCAGGGTTGCGGGAAAGTCCGAAAGGGATACCGTGGCCCCTGGCAACGTACAGGCAACGGAAGGAACACGGGTGGGTTTTAGTCAGTAAGAGTCTGACACGCCCTCCCGCTCCACCCAGAGCGGGAGAAATTATTTCATAAAATCACAACCAAAAAAAAAAAAAAAGCTTTAGTAAGTAAGTTTGCATGCTTTAGTATTAAGCAAAACATGTTCGATCTAATATTTTTTTTAATAACACCTTGTATATATACAAGGTGTTGTGCAAATAAAATATCTTATCTTATTTTATCTTAATAAAAATGAATAGGTTCATAGATTAGATTAGGTACTTATTTGTACGAATTGCAATTAAGTAACACATCAATAAATCGTGCAAGCGTGTAAAGCCTCCACAAATGTCGATAGAGGACAATCAGTTCCGCTATTTATATGCTGACCGACTAATATGCTTACCTAAAAGTATCTACGATTAGTTTCTGCCGATATTAAAGAAGAAGAACTACCTATTCAGACACCCCGATTACACCTAGATGAGCAGCCATTCCAAAACTCCGAGAAAATTATACAACGGGAACATGATTTCTCTAAGGAGTTTAAAAAATAAACGACAGGCGCTCCGAGTAGCAATCATGCAGAAACTCGGATGTTACACGGAAAAATGAGCTTTATTCTGAGCCTAAGTCAAAGCATTTATTTCAATTAAAACGGGCACTTTTGAATTGTCAAGGAACATTTTAAAAGGCACCTTTGGCCCTAATTAATATTGGAATACGGTTTGCATATTCTGAGGTGTGATCAACTCCTTTTCAATGAAGACAATGCCTAGTGAGAAAATGAAGCTGTCAGTTCTTCCGAACTATGATATTATGTTTATTGAGACCACTATCTTTTGCCACGCGGATGTCGGAAAATATCCCTTGGGAAGGTACTAACGAGATTAAAAGTACCCTTTGTGTTAATCCAGGTTATAAACTATTTGTGTGCCAAATTTCATTCAAATACGTACAGTCGTTATTGCGCCAAACCTGAAAATACATCCAGACAAACAGGCAAACGGACAAAAATTCTTCGTTACTATTTACCAGTCAATACTCCAATCTTGTTGTCATGGCTTGTTTTTATTTCTAGGGATTAAGTATTATAACCCATAACTATAAATATAATATAATAACTATATTATATTACTAACTATCTATAGGTTCGATCAAATTTATTTCGAAAGACTACTTTAAAAAAATCACAATGTGACAACCTATACGCAAAAGGCGTAAAAACGACGCAAACAAGCGTGTAATTTTAATGAAAGTATGGTTTATACACTCTGTAGGACAAGAGCGTGTCCGGCCAAAAATTAATTTAAAATTACTCAAACGTTTGAAAATTATAATAATTGTTGTTCAGAATTCCCACTTGCATGCATTATCAATACAGTCCAGACTCTTCCATTGTGTGTCGCCTGCGATCCTTGAGGCATTTTTCCACTACATTTTGGCAACATCGCAATAAAAACTTTACATAATATGTTGTATTTTTTTACACACATTTTAGGCTTACTTCTAGGCAAACATCTTAAATCAAGTTAGCAACGGGTCGTGAGGGCCAATCCGGGCTCAATGATTTCACGGCCATGATTTTGTAAAGTGTTTTTGAAGTGACTCGGTACGGAACGGTTTCTTGATGGTGCTTCTAGAATCTTGAGATATAGGTACATATTAGGACATCAATAGTTCCTGGCCATTAAGTTAAGTTAACGTTTTAAATTGCTTTTTTTTTCGGTGAGACAACTACTCACTTTACCCGCACTCTGGTCAAATATTGACGTTTTAGTTGGTATATATCGCTTTTAACTACTTTTTCATGAATGTCTTTTACTTTTGCAGACTGATCACATGATATTTTGGGTTCTATTAGGGCGCAATGAGTGCTTTCTAAAAAAAACTTTAAAATAACAAAAATCAACTTAATGTACGAACGGACTCTTGTGTCGATGTTCACTAACGTTTTACCAAAACACCATTGACAATTTTTTAGTTTACGACCAACGTGTCGTATACTATTTATTTCACAAATAATTTATTCCGCAAATGTTTTATTTTATAAACACTCGGTTTACAAACAATTATTTGGCAAATGCTTCTCTTTACAAATGTTTCGGATGATATTTAATAATGTATACGTTTTTCATTTAGTATTTAGATTCTTTTGGAAAATCACGTTCATACTAAGTAAATATAATTTTATAATACATTTTCTAAACCAGTCACAAAGTGATCATGGTTGCAATTGGTTGCAATGTCAAATAGTTTACAGGTTACTAAAGTCTTTAAACCTACCAAAGTATTTTTATTTTTATATTACTCTAGTCGTTTTTGGCTTCTCGTGGCGCCCTGTGAGTGCTTTCTAAAAACAATCTTTAAAAAAACAAAAAACAACTTGATGTACGAACGGACTCTTGTCACGATGTTTTACCAAAACACCATTGACAAATTTCACACGTTCAAAATTCAATCTCGTTTATACGAAATATAATTTTATAATACATTTCTAAACCAGTCACAAAGTGATCATGACGGTATTGTTTTGCATAATTTTATTGAACTACCTCCCTAAACTATTAGTGAACTGACATGTAAGTAGATGTCTGTGAATCATTCTGTTATCAACGCGTACAGTATTTTATTCAGTAAACAAGTGTTGTATTGGAAAATGAGCAGTAATTTAATTTGTGAAGTGTTTAAATCGAATAGAAATGGAATTAAAGTTTACATTGATGGCTATACTTACTCGTATAACTTCAAAGAATACATTTTTTTACTGGGCGTGTGAAAAGCGAAATGACGAGATATACACCGTGAAATCTTAATGGTTGTTTTCCTGCAGCGAAATGGTTTCGTCTTGGTAATAGAATCGTTATATAAACAAATAAAATATTAGAAACAATTTTGAAAACAACTTATGTGTTGTTGGGTGCAAACTAGTGTATGCCGTATAACCACGTAAGAGAGCTTATTTTGCCTTGAACATTTATGCATCGCTGTTCCCTTTGTCGGCATGCGATTCGAGTAGTACCTACAATTTACCTGTTACTATTGATTCTCACGTTTTCGAGTTGATGAATATTTTTTTAATTAGTTTAAAACAAAAACATCTTTATTTTTTTAGTTTTTCCTTATGGCAAGTTGTTCTGCTGCGAGAAAACAACCATTAAGATTTCACGGTGTATAAGTGTAAAATTACATTGAAAACAACTTTAAATGACAAAAGTGAGCACATTGCATCAAAACTCCCGCAAAACCACAATCATGAACCAGTACGCTAATTGAGAGTAATACACGATCAATCACAATCTGAATCGTTTTGAAACAGATTGCTAATCCATTGCTCCATAAATTCGAAAAAAAATACTCAACAACGTAATTAACGCAATAAATGTTGTTGAACTGTCAAAATGAAACAGATTAGTCTTAATCATTTACGAAAATGTGTTACGCATTTAGATAGCAGATACCCTGCGTAAAAAAATAAGCAGAATTGAAAAATTATGTAGCTACAGATACTAAATTTTGTAAAATATTAAATGACAATAAAAGCGAAAGTACTTCGGACATTTTAGAGAACTTACCATCTATTTCTCCGTCTAAACAGTGCATTTATCGCGAAAACGCAAATTACAAGACAAAATACAAGGACCAGATAGCATTGAATTTGGTGTTAATGAGTCCATAACACAGATTGACGGCAAAAATTTTATAATTAAGATCGTAAATAGGATACTAAAATAATTATTATGATGTCAACATTTATAATTGAATTTTAGACGGCACATTCAAAATCGTACCTACAACATATACCCAGTTATACACCATACACGGAAATACAATTATGGATGATCAGAAAACGTTTCCACTTGTATTTTGTTTTTGTACGAACAAAGATAAAAGGACATATGATACAATATTTGAAATGATTATGGAATATGGATCAGAAAATAACATAGATATTAAGCCAAAATAACATAGGCATTATTTTCATATTAGATTTTGAAAAAGCGGCAGCTTGCGATAAAATTTTGAAAACGTAATCCTACATGGTTGCAATTTCAATTTGGGTCAAATAATTTACAAGCAAGTACTGAAGTTCTTTAAGCCTACTAAACAATTTTTTTTCTATATAATCTAGTCGTTTCTGGCATTCGCCGGCCGTGGCCGCAGTACTATATACAGCATATATTTTGTACTTATAGAAAACAAAATTCATTCATTTTCTCTTTTTTTAAGGAAAGTGTTACGAAATTAACAACATGAAATACATAAATAACAAGAAACTATATGCAAAGCCAATGAGATTGAACAAAAAATTACAGTTGCTCCTGAAAAAAAGAAAGAAATATATCTCGAAAGATGAACGCATGGCGAGAATATCGATGCAAATTAAATTATTGAAATAATTAGCAAGCCACTTACAATTCAGATAATTATAATACTAATACAATTAATTATTAATACAATTACAGTTCTTTAATTAAAAGAATAGAAACTTTTACAATATTTAACAATTAAATAACTAACTAACTTAATGCCTATTTTTTTGCGTATTTTATGAGTTTCAGTTTTAATTGCGTAATAATAAGTCAATATGTAAAACATTTTTATTCCAAAAGTTGAATTATGAGATAAAATGACTAAAAAAATTGTTTGTCAAGTAATACGTTATTAAAAAAAAATCGGATAATTATTTTCTTAAGTGAATTATTTGGCAAAATTGTTGTTGTATAATGATAAAATGATAAATCATGTTTTGGCCAATCGCTGATTATCAAGTAATTTGTAAATTATTTTTTGGTGATCCCTCTACTTGGTTCAATAATTTATTTTTCGTAATTAGTAGAAAAAGAATGATGCCGGTCACGCAATTGTCGTACTCACAGTAGCGAGCCATCCGTCACCGAGATTGTCGTGCTGATTGTCCAGTATATTCATAACACGGCGGCCCCCAGCGCCCTGTTAATATTACGAACGTGATGCGACGGTTTCAAATTATTAAAAGACCGTGTAATTTCAAGTAAATTAAACAAAAATGGGGACAATTCTGTTTCAGTTTTGATAAAGAAGCTTTCAAAAGAATATTGTGAAAAGAATATGGTCTGCGGTAAAATACTGATAAGTACTTATACTTTTTGAGCTGCATCTGGTTGCTGATTAAGCTGATTTCAGCTAATTGTAGGAAAAACCAGAATGTTTTGGAATATCTGAAGCGATTAATTTTTAGCAACACTCGGTTTGAGCACTCATAAGAGGGTTTGAGATACCTGAAATTCAGAGTACATGCAGTTGAAACTTTAAGGCAGTAGAGCTACTGCAGATTTTGGCAATCTGAAACTTCTAAAAATCATCACACTGATAAAACTTTTGCCATCAGTTTATCGTCTGAAATACACAATTTTTTACCCTTTCTAATTCCTGACTCCATAATATTTATGCCCATATTTTATAACTCAGGAAACATGTCAAACTGATTTCCCAGAAAACCTGATAAAATTTAAACATGCTGTTCCTTCAATTTTGCATCCGTGATCCGTTTACGAGAAAATCGTTTTCCAACCGGACGCAGAGCTCGGGCCAATAAGATATAAATTAATGTCAATCCAGTCACTTTTTAGCAAATGTACCTGGGTGTTTTTTTTTTAATTTATAATTTTTTTAAAACACCAAGTTACTTTTACTAAAAAGTGGCAAAAAGCAAGTTCAAATAAATATTTCAACATTTCATAACATAAAATCACGAACTACCTAGTACACCCACATTTCGACAGTTCATCATCATCATCATTTCAGCCGAAAGTCGTCCACTGCTGGACATAGGCACCGCCACTTCGACCGTTTCTGTGCCTCCCGTATCCAGCGGATTCCTGCGGCCTTTGCAAGATCATCGGTCCATCTTGTGCGAGGCCTTCCAACGCTACGTCTACCGGTACGCGGTCGCCACTCCAGAACCTTTCGGCCCCACCGGCCATCTATTCTGCGAGCAATGTGCCCTGCCGATTGCCACTTAAGTTTAGCAATTCTTCGGACTATGTCGGTTAACTTGTTTCTCCTGTGGATCTCTTCATTTCTGATTCGATCACGTAGGGAAACTCCAAGCATAGCCCTCTTCATTGCCCTTTGGGTGACTTTTAGCCTTCTGATTGCCGCCCATTGTGAGCGACCAGGTTTCAGTGCCATAGGTCATCACTGGCAATACACACTGGTCAAAGACTTTCGTCTTGAGACACTGCAGTATGTCGGACGAGAAGATATTGCGTAGCTTCCCGAACGCTGCCCAGCCGAGTCGGATTCGAAAATTGACCTCTTTCTCGAAGTTACCTACCTAGCTGGACAGTTTGTCCTAGGTAAACATACTCGTTCACAACTTCGAGAGTAGCGTCTCCTATCTTCATGAGAGTGGGTGTTACATGGGCATTTGATATGACCTTTGCCTTGTCCATGTTCATTTTAAGACTCACTCTTTCGGAGGCTCTACTGAGGTCATCGACAGTTACTTATGCTTAAGTCCCGCGAAATAATTTGTAGTTTTACATCTTTTATTAATCAACCGATTTAAAAAATTTAATTTCAAGAACTTGTAATAATCGAAAACGATTTTCCTGTTTTACCAAACTTGGAAAGTTAGTCGCTAGACTGTAACTACGCTATGTATTTTAATTTCAAATTATTTATCGTCGTATTGCGAATTATTTCAACTTTTCCGATGAATATTGGTGTGCAAGGTCGCTCTCGATATTTATTAAAGGAGTTATTTCACCATTCACTAAATTATTGCTTATGATGGTAGGTAACTTTTGATCAAGGGTTACTTACTTAGGACCATTCATAAAGAATAGCATTATGCAGCTTCATAGTTTATTTCATCTCCTCGTTTTTCAATCATTCTTTAAGGCGACGATAACCGACTTTTATTGATTTTAAACTGAAGATCACGTCTTAACGAGTAGTGTTAATGCTTTGGGAAAAAAATATGCTATATTACAGCATTTTCATCAAAACTCAATTATAGGAATATTTTTGATTGTATTTATATTACATAGTGAAATTAATTTGTAAAGTTATGTCTAACGCGGATAAAAATCTGAGAATCACGCAAAAGCTATCAAGCGTATTTTTCTGAAACTCACAATTTTTAAGATAATTTAATTATTGATTTTTTAGTATACGTGTTTTATTAAAATACTTTTGCTTAATGTATAAAAAAAAAGATGCGTCTAATTTGGGACAGCGGTCCTAGATGGGCGAGTCCTATTACTGGCTGGACGTACGACGCGTTCCGTGAGCTCAGTACAGAACACGCAAGCTAACCACTCAAGGTCACTTAGTTGGACCGTTTTCATTATTAAAACCTAACCTAAATATCAAACTATTATTTATCAATCTTGTGATCTAGCGAAACTAATGACATTCAACAATTATCTAATGTTAATTCACAACTTAATAATAATCTTAAATTCATTCACGGACAGGCAACGCACAGCCTAAACCGCCGAGCTTAGAAGCATGAAATTTTGCGCATAACGAAAATGAGAAATGGGGTTAAATAGGGAAAAGTTTCTATGAAAGTTCGACATTTTGCAGAATGGCAAATCCCATCGGCTGCACGGCTTGCTTAAAAAGATTTTTGATTTGTGAAAGACCTCAATCAACTTTCTTGTCCTCAGTTTTAACAAGCTCCTGCTGCAGAAGGAAGAGCTGGAGCAGAAGCAGCTGCACCTGCTACAAGTGGTGGAGAGTGAGAGAACGTCGCGCTGGCAGTACGCGCAGCAGTGCGATGAACTGTCTAGTGAGGTCAAGAAACTGAGGACTGAAGTGAGTATCTAGCAAATTTGAAATTAGACTTGTCGATTAAGATGGCAGTGAAAGTGAAAGAGCTGTCAATACTTTCGATCCTGAGCATCAAGTGGAACGTCTGAAGTGAGCTGATCGAAGTTTTCACGGTGACTTGATTTTGTCAGCTGCGTAGTTTTCTTTGGCTGGAGTAAAGTTTCATGGTTAACTCGCGAAAATTTTGTAGCGAGACTGTATTTTGCATCATAGTGTGATCATCAGGCCGCACGGTTACAATATACTTGCACAAATTAGGACTTGCACAAGTATACATTAACGTGTGTGGGATGAATTAGCACAAGTATCCGAGCCATTCGGTGTCACGTAGACTTGTGACTAAACTTGCGCAAGTATGTCGAAACATCTATGGCTACCATTACAGAGCATTGGATTCTAAACAAGTAAACTCGAGAGAACTTTTGAAAATAATTTATCTGCATCGTAGATGGCAGAACGAAAAAATTATTGGTTTGGCTTATTGATTGCTAGATATAAAGCTTTGATTTATTACACAGCTATGCACATACAAGAAGGAGCATGAGCCAGCAACACGGGCCGCTTCCACCTCCAGCTCCTCGCCGAGCCACTCGCCAGAAATAGACCCGGCTGAGCTAAGGAAGATCAAGAAAGTTCAGGTAAGTTGTCAGATCGCTAATTTGTTTGATTATTTTAAACTAAGGCTGTTAACTGAACCTTTATCATTTTCCGTCCTATTTCCTCTACGATCCATACACATTATGTATGAGCATATTTCAAAGCATAGACTAAGGCTTCTATTTCCCGTATTTTAACGAATTTTAACTTCTTTAATCGTACAAGAACTTACTATATGTATAGTTCGATTGAAACTTAATGGCAGCTTGGAAGTTAGCCACTCGCTGCGCAGTACCCCACCTCTCACCCCCGCTGACACATGAATTCGTTACTGCGCAGCGACTCGCCTCATGTTCCGAGCCACCATCAAGTTTGAATCGGGCTGTACATGGATCCGAAGGTCCTAATATACTGAAATAAAAATTCTTTTCAATTTGAATGATTATGATATCATTAAATACGAGTTGACCTTGGAAGGATGGCGTGTATAATATGTTACTTTGTACAGAGCTTCTTCCGCGGCTGGCTGTGCCGTCGTCGCTGGAAGCAAATCGTGGACGAGTACATCAAGAGTCCGCACGCCGAGAGCATGCGCAAGAGGAACAGCCTCGTCTTCAAAATGGTGGAGGCTGAAGAGGAGTATCTTGAGCAGATGGAAATCATGGTGGGTCTATATTATTCTTTCTTAGTTAAAACGTTGTGTGGTCTTGTGAGTTTATTTGGTTTATGTCAGAAACAGTTGGGAGTACCATCTTCAGTTTCACTTTATGTATTTCTCCGAATGAGAGCCACTTCGTTTAGCAAGTTAGACTGTGCTATAGAAATTATAAAATAATTACAGTATAGGTACATTCGTGTACAATTTGATATTTAGTACTAGATGTAAAAATATTTTACAGTTAATTTCTGTTATGACATTCAGCAGAAATTGCTAATAGAATCTACCTCTTCTTTTGGTGCCTCTCCAAGTACTGAAGAACCAATTACTCCATTAACTTCGAATCATTTTCCTTGCCCTAATCTAGTGTCGTAGCTAGTATATATCTACACCACAGAATATTATAAGAATATCATGTTTGAACCCTATTTAGCCAAGGTAAAATACTGATGTGATTCATCAAGTCCTAATAAAAATATTTCCGTCTCTCCCAGGTAACCTGCTTCCTCCGGCCATTCAAAATGGCGGCTAGCTCCAAGAAACCGCCGTGCACGCACGAGGATGTGAACTCCATCTTCTTGAACAGCGAGACGGTGCTGTTCCTCCACCAGATCTTCTTCAAAGGCCTCACGTCGAGAATGGAGTCCTGGCCTACACTGGTCTTAGGTGAGTGTTATATGAATTTATCATTTTAGTTAATTTAATGCTCATCTAAACAGTCACTTGTAATGTTGTGGATAGTTTGTGAGTTTATGAATTTTGTAACGGCTGTGCGAATTGATTGTTCTTCGATAAAATTGTAACTACCTACAATATACCAAGACCTTCATTTGTTTTACTGCTGATAAACGCATTTTGGAATAACTGTTAAATCTAGAATGCTTTATCTATAAAAAAACCTTTTTCATTTCTCATGCTTGGAAAGTACGCTTGAAGTTACCTGATCAGAGGGATGAAAACAGTACTTTTCGTTCCGGGGAAACGATTTCGCTGCTGGGAAAAATTTAAAAACTATGCAAGCCATCTCCCAACTTTTTACAAGTATAATACAGCCACTTTGTTAAATCGCATAAAATTGTAATTAAAAAATACCAACAACAATTTTGTATATTAAATATTATTATAATTTACTTTTTACTAAATTATTATTTAATTTACATAGATTTGAGCTAAATATTTACCATCATCAATGATAAAAAATACTGGCTGGTAGAACGAAAAATAAACATAAATAGGCGGGAAAGCGGCAGTTCGATCTTCGGTTTTTTTGTCGAGTGTTAATTATTTACAACAGATATTTGTATAAAATGAGTTCATCAGATTCAGATATGGATTTGTTTAACTAATTAGGTTTTTATTTACTTTCCTCATATTCGAAATGAAATTATGTTTATCTCGGGTGAAAGACCTATTTAGGCACTGGACCTATTGGCGCCCTCGCTACGCTCGTGCGTCATATCATCTCGTACCTAAATGGGTCCCTTTCATCCCTTGTAACACAATCTACTATTTCATCATTGGTCATCTCTCAATAAGATCAACCCTGGATAAAAAAAACATATATCAAAACATCAAAATGAGAGATCCACCACTTCTATAAAACCTTCCACACATTGAAAAGTAAACAAAGGATTACACTTAGTAGTGCACCTACATACAGGAGACCTATTCGATATGCTGCTGCCGATGCTGACCATCTACCAGGAGTACGTGAGGAACCACCACTACTCGCTGCAAGTCCTTACGGAGTGTAAACAGAGCCAGCCGTTTGCGCAGCTGTTGGCGCGCCTAGAGAGCAAGCCGGCCTGTCAGAGCCGGTCCTTGGAGACGTTTTTGACATATCCGATGCATCAGGTATGTTTTAATCTTATTTCAAAGTCAAAGTCATTTATTTGCAGTAAATGGAGTACAAAAGATAGAAGGTATATAAATTGTTAGTGCAATGACACATTTCGCCATTTGTATGGCCTAGACAGGTAGTCATTCCGAATCTAGAAGATAAGAACGTACATGTAACATTTATGCCTGTTGAACTGATTATACAAGTTCGATTTTTTATCGTAACCACGGACTTTCTTTGATCTTTTTTGCGTGGAGTAGGTAATTAATGGGGAAGTCGTTAACATTCAGAAGGCGTATCGTTCTTTTAACAATTTAGGAGGAAATTAATTACCCCAGCGGCTTAGTTATTTTTGTGTTTGGTTGGTAGCAATTCATAATTTCTACCCGATACGTTTTTTTGTTGTGTTGAAATTACTTAATTATCAAGTTTACTTTGTCACAATGATCTAAAGTGTTAGAAGGAGGCCTTATTGGTAAACATTTTGTGAATTTGTCACAGAAATTGTATTGGAAAACAAGATGGCGGCGTTCGTTCTGATTTTGGCTACCCGCCAAAAGATCCATGTACCGTTGTAGTAATGCGGGTGTCATTTTTCTAATATTATTCATTATAATGTCCAATCATGATCATAGGGCTCATACTTCAACCTGTATTATTCCAGATCCCTCGCTACATCATCACTTTACACGAGCTGCTGGCTCACACGCCACACGACCACGTGGAGCGCCGCAGCCTGCAGCATGCGCGCGCGCAACTAGAAGAGCTATCACGACAGATGCACGATGAAGTAATGTTTAAATATTTGGAGTTTCCGTTATCTATGTGAAACATTGGAAAAACAAAACGAATGAGACAAATGATATTAATGTCTGTAAGTAGGTTTATATAAACACTTTGACACGTCAATATTATTTATAAAAACTACTCTAAAAAGAAACACCGATAATATACACTTAAAATTTAGCTCAGGCTAATGAACCATTACATAGTGGTACTGTTTAATTTAGCAAACATATAGCTCTATCCTACTGAGAAATATGTATAAAATAATAAATTAATGTTGAATTTATTCACAGGTCAGTGAAACGGAAAATCTTAGGAAGAACTTAGCCGTGGAAAGAATGATCATCGAGGGCTGTGACATTCTGCTAGATGTCAACCAAGTCTTCATTCGCCAAGGTATTTTAATTGATTAAAACAAAACAAAAATATAAAACATACATGGTTCAAACTAAAATGTTTGAGATTACGAGAATACATTAAATGTGACGAAATCAATTGGCGATGAAGATAGCCCAATGACATGACTTTGAAGAGAATAAATACTAACTCAAAGTCAGCTCAAACCATTTATTTGAATTAAACAATTTACTGGCACTTTTGGATAATCAAGGAGTCAGTCAGTCATAAAGATGATGCTAGTAGCTCATCCAAAGCGTAATAGGTTCCTCATTTCTTATAGAGAAGGACAGGCTGGAAACAACATGAACGTTAAAATAAACTATTAAAAAAGAAGATGTTTATGATTTTTTTATTACTCGTTTCTGTTGTCCTCAGGAACCCTATCTCAGGTGGTGGGCAAGGGTCGTCGCGCTACACTGCAGGCGCGGCAGGCGTTCCTGTTCAGCAACCACCTGCTGTTGACCACCCGTGCTGCAGGAGGCAGGCTCCACCTGCCTCCGGCAGGGAGACTGCCACTGCATGATGCACTGCTCATTGAGGACCCGGCTAACCATGATGATGATGGTAAGCACTGCACATTAAAAGAAGTGGATAGTTTTCACAATCTTAATCCCTAAATTGTAAAATTATATTAATAACTAGCTTCTGCCCACGTCCTCGTCCGCGAGGCTATAAGCTTCCTCAATAATTGGGCTGATAGTTCCAGAGATTACCCCCTACATACAAACTTACAAGCAAACAAACAAATAAACAAATTTTACCTCAAATCAAATCAAATCAAAAATATTTATTTGCTAGAATATGGTACAATAGATGTTACAGTCATTTTGGTTTCAGCATATTCTGCCATGTTATGGCGTGCGAATTCATTTTATGACAATTACAAAGTCATTATTATATTGATTATTATTATTTTACGATTATTACAAATTTAGGTACATTAGGTATAGGTTCCATCGACTTATCCTTTAAATATTCTTTAATGATGTAATATTTTTTATACAGTAAAAGTATTAACAGATTTTTTTTAACAACGTCAATTGTAATTCTTGAAGGATTTGGTAAATGGTCAATCGTTTTGGTTTAGCGGTGGTATTAATATTATATTAGTATAGATACATAAGTACCGAACTTTTGGAATTAAAAAAAAAATATATTAATGAATAACTACAAGACTAGGTAAAATAAGGTACAACCATCGTAAAGATCTTCCACAATCTAGATTGATTCAAAACATCAATGAATTTAGGCAGGGTGCAAAATGCTCCAGTAAATACATAGGCTGCAAATACACCGACCTGAATTAAAGTAGTAAGTGAAACATAGGTATAGGAGTTTTGGAATTGGTTAGTAAGATTCCTCATCTACATGTCTATTTTTAGATACAACATCAGTATGTTCATCACCAGGGGGAGACATCTACCAGGGCAAAGACTTCAAGATTCTAGTTGAAGTCAAGGGCGAGCAGATTTGTGCACATTTAGGTAAGTTCCCTTGACTTGTTTTTCACCTACCTATAGTAATTCATGACGCAATGTTCTCACGCTAGAAGTCCATGTAGTTAATTGGCCTTTTCTTCCATAAGTACATCTTGTTCATATCACATCATAAGTTTTGTTAATTAACATGTCCTTTATAAGAGAACCGGGTGAACTGAAACTCAGGATCCTCCAAACTCAGATACGTTATCTTTCTCTATTTAAGATTGTGCATTTTATTAACCAGTGCCTGTGATATGATGCTGTGAAATAGAAGATGTATGTATGGTTATGATTACTATGATCTCCTTTATTTCATTTAATTACTTAATAATAAGAATAAAAAATAAAAAAACATTAAAAAATATAAAAAATAGTAACCCACCGGTATCGGAATCAGGGTCTAAGCTACAGTCTAAGTACAGGGTCTAAGCGTCAGGCTCCACAGAGAGGAACCTAAAAATGCGAGCCGTGTTCAGAAATACCGTTTTCTGAATCAAGCCCTTGATCCAGCTGTCCAACGAGAGCCTCCTCAGGTGTTGGTCGAGGCTCTTGGCTATTAAGCCATTGGCTGGCAAAATTATCGCTGAGTCCACATCCCACATGTCGACAACTTCGCGAGCCAAGTCAAGATATTTGATTTGTTTATCTTTCTCGGCTTCCACGAGGTTCCCGTCATGCGGGACCGTTATGTCAACAATCATTGCGCGCCGCTCTATTCGATCCACCACCACTACATCAGGCTTATTGGCAACAATAGACCTGCCAGTGATGATTATGATTATTACTATCTCTATTAACCGTCATCAGTGCTCACTTCTTCCGCAAGGAAATAATGAAAATTACTTAATGTATTTGTAATTATGTAATGTGTTCTTTCCTCATCATCTGTGACACAAATTGATTCAGCGTTCATTTCATCTGAATCTTTTCTATCCACATTCTTAGTTTACACTCTTTATAATTTATATTCTTTCTCAAACTCAACTCGCTGTTAACAGTCGCTGGCAGCGTCGAAGAAAAAGCCGGATGGACGAGCGAGCTAGCACAATGTATGGAGAGCGCTGCTCTCACGGAACTGCTGCGCGCGTGCGGCGCGTGCGGCGCGGCGTCCGCCAGCCTGCCGGCGTGCCGCTCCGACCGCGCGCTGTTCACGGACGACGTGGACATTCGCTTCAGTCGCACGCTGAACTCCTGCAAGGTGCCGCAGATTAGGTCGGCGACGCCGGAGCGGCTGCTGCAGAGGCTGACTGGTGAGTGCTTGATGATAAGGCTGTGTTATAATTTTCTATCTCTCTATTATCTCATCTGAAAAAGTTGATGTGAAAGTCTATTATAATGAAAGGAGTAAATCTCCTCGTTGGTCTAGTAGCCGCAAGCGCTACTGCCAAGCATGAGGTCCTGGGTTCGATTCCTGAGTCGGGCAAAGTGTTATTGGGTTTTTCCATCTGGAATTTCTCAGTAGCCACCCGGTGTCTGGATTCGTGCCCAGTTGATGGCCATAGGCTCTCGCCCCTTATTATACGGGACTTAAATATAACTGGCGAAATGTGGGAGTACTATAAGTACACCTCTGCCTAACTTCGGGGAATATATATGTTATGAGTAGATTTTAATAAGAACTAAGATATACACAGTTCTGGACGTTAATTATGGTACGGTCACTCTGCATTAGCTGAGCCCTCCTCCAAAAAAGAAGAGGGGAACAGGGGTCGGGTTATGCAGGTCACTGACTGTACATTGAGTTTTAGAAAGAGACTGTTACACAAATGTAATGAGCGTCATAGACTACATTCTACTAAGCTGAACGTATAATAATCGCTGTGCCATATCACCCACGTACTCTACTAGGATCTTTAAAAATTAAGGGACTGATATATCTTTTTTGTAACATAGTTTTAAATCTAAGATCTTTACATCATCCATTATCATAAGTCTATTGCAGTTCACTACTGCACATTTCATGGCGTAATACTCCAAAATCTCTTCCCCAAAATATCCACATCAAATCTTCCAGACCTCCGCTTCCTCTCCGTGGACTTCCTGAACACATTCCTGCTGACCTACCGCGTGTTCACGGACGGCGTGACGGTGCTGGAGGCGCTGAAGCAGGTGTTCTACGAGCAGTCGCAGCAGGAGATGGAGCTGGCGCCGCCACCTGACGCCACCAGGAAGACCAGCGCGGCGAGCTCTGTTTCTGGTGAGAACTTAAAGTAAAAATATAATAATAAATGTAGACATCCGAGGGTCACTCGTTTTGTATTTAGGCGATGAAAAAGGAATATCGTAAAAAGGTTGGAAATGAGTACGTTGCCGCTCTCGGTCGGGAAGGCCTTACTATACTTATTACGGTTCATGAGACACAGCCCGCTGACAGACAGACGGACGGACGGACACGGGAGGCTTAGTAATACCAAACAGAACCCCGTTTGGCATTCTCCGGGTAAGGAACCCTAAAAAATAACAAGAAACATAGATTGAGTAAAAGTTGCAGAAAGAGAACGAACTAAAAGTTGATTGAAAATACGAGTAAATAAGATTTACGGTATGAATCCGAGCCCCGCTGCACGCAGCAGTAACCTATAGAAATTGTATGGGACTGTAGTGACGCAGGACTGCGGCGTCCAGCGGGGTTCGGAATAAGAACCGTTAAGATTCAAAAGCGCATGATAAAAATGTACTGATTTGTAACATATTATAAGCAGGTTGTTACTTAAACTTACGGAAAAAAAGCACAAACTATTTCAGGTTACGGATCGGAATACAGCGACCGGGATTGGCAGTCAAGATTCTGGAGAGCCTCGCGAAAAAGTAAGTCTACAAATGTATTCATTAGTATTGTAGAAACATTTTCTTTGGAAATAAGGAGCAAGAAACGTGATTCTATGTAACAAAGTCTGTCGGATTTTAGGCGAAGATGAAGACAAACTGTCTCCGTACTTGACGGCACCATCGCGAAGGACCTCAACAGTTAGTAAGGTACTAGTTATCAATCAATTTAAATGTAAACATAATCGTACGATGACTAACTGAACAGACAGCTGTGCTGCTGGGGAGTTTGTTGCGCCACTTCTTCTTCCCAGCTAAAGCAATAGGAAGTGGTGAAGGGTGGGTGTTTTGGAGGACTGTCTTATGTAATTTTGACGTTTGAAAAGTGCTGATTCTCAGCCTAGTTTGAATAATTGACTTTTGAATTTGATAAAAATGAATAAAAAAATGTTTCTCTAACGATACCATTTTCTTTTACATTGAAACACACACTTAGCCTATTTCACAACTGTTTAAAAACGTCAAATAGAATAAGTTCTAATGATTCAAAATTCTGTATACACGCTCACCAAAAGACCGAGGAGGATAACAGTCACTTAACAATACCAAAAATAATGGCAACATCATCCAGTAATGAGACGTTGAAAGGTAAAGGTATACCACTTTATTAAGTAAGATTGTTATCATCAAGATTTTTTATTTACATCCCATTGATCTTGGCACAAAATTTTCGCTTTCTTATTATTGCATTCGGAAATCCAGTCTAGACCATTGTCTATTTATCTTTAATCTGGTGAAACCCCTTGCATCCTATAATTTCCCCAATGCTGGGACACAGGCCTCCTCCTGAGAGAGAGAGTGGGCCGTTATGCACCACGCGGCCCCAGTGCAGTTTGGTAGATAACACATGTCTTCGAAGTTTTTGGTTCACGGACGTTTCCTCATGATGTTTTCCTTCACTGTTTTGAGAGCCGTGGTAATGAAATAATATACATAAAGTAAGGCACCTGTCAGGGTTCGAACCTCCACCACTGCTCTACAGAAACCTCTTAACTAAATCCAAACGTTAACCACAAATAAATTATGTTCTAAGTATTATACTCTACTGTAGGAACATCGCCGTCTTCCCCTGGAGCAATAAGTTCAGTCACTCTAGTTGGAAGTCCAAAGAAGGTCAGTCCAGTTAACGACCCGAATACCAAGAAGAAACCACTTAAGGATAATGATGCTGCAGCCGCTGCGCTAATGAAAGATGAGAGTATAGAGTTGGTAGACCAGAGTGATGAAGACGTCAAGTATAAGGAAGAAGAACAAGAAAAGAATAAGAAGAAGCCTGACGACAAGTTTAAAATATCACAACGGTTTTCAGAGGTAAACTTTGTACATGATTTTAATGCTGTAGGGATTCTAGTGTGTAATAAAATGTTCAGTCGATGTCTTGCTATTGGGAACCATTGGGTCTTGGGTCACATCATCAAATGTGTTCTTTAAACAAAACTATTCATTAGAAACACAACCTCTTATGTAAAATATATTTATTGCTTTAGTCATGAACTGTAAACATTCCAGCAACCTAATTCCGTAACAAACGACCGATCACAATCCGTTTTATTTTGACAGTGCAACAACATTCATTGCGATTTTTACGTTGTTACGCAGACATTTTTTTTCGAACAATTTATTAGATTAGATTAGCAATATCCTTCAAAATGGTTTAGAATATGATTGATCGTGTGTTACATAATTAAGCTGCAGTAACTGAATAACTTGCTTAATACTGACTGTACCATACCAATTCATCTTTTGCGAAAGCCTTATGAATGTACCTTGCTAAAACGGCGTATTATTAAATCTTCGTATTCATGGTAAACAAATTGGATATACCATAAATTTAATGAGGGCTCCAAAATGGCTCCATCAAAGCAGCTGACAGCGCGGCGCTTAAACTGAAACGCAATGAGTGTTCATCGCATCTGCTATCGTCATTGCTTCAAGTAGAGATTAGTGACAGAAACACAACGAGTTAAACAGTTTATCCAACAGCGTGTTCGCACTATGTCGGAGTCTCCCCGTCGGCTGCAGCCGTCGTCCGCTGCTTCCGAAGCTAGGCGCAGGTCTGATAGTGCCCGAGAAACTGCTGAAGCTGCAGCTGCCGCTACAGACGAACCCAGACGGGCGTCCGATTCTGGGACGAGATTTGCTGCTAGAAGATCTGTGAGGTAAGAGATGTTGTATAAAGAAAACTATGTTGATGATGATGTTGGGTGCGTAAAAAACAAGTACACATCATGAAGATCATTAAGAAAATGAGTATAACCAGCTCAGGATGCCAAGAAGAGGACAAGGAGGCATTAAATCAAAAGTCATTTTCTTTATTATACGTACTATCAGCAGTACCTTTTATTAGGTACTGATAAGATAACCAAGACACACTCACAGAAAAGACAACTTATACCAAATCATCAGGTGATCAGTTTGTATAATACTCACTTGTAAATTGTACTCCCACGCATATATCCTTAGTTATACAACACACGCCCACTCACATACTCACAAACCCATCACACCGCTATATGTTATTATCAAATGAACCTTGTGTGTTTAGAAAGTATTTACAGCTACATGTATATTTTTATTTTATGTCACTAGTGAGCGTCGCTATACCAACTCATCGATCAACAGTGAGCGTCGCCGGTACTGGGGCGGCTCGGAGCCACGTTCCTCTGTTACTTCCCAGGTGTCACATGCACAGGTATGAGTACAATTGTATCTGTTTTACAAGCATTAGCTAGTAAGCACAGTCATCTAAAGTGAGTAATAGCCATAGCATGGTGAAAAACTACAACCAAATCGGGGATGAACGAACATGTCTGTATAAAGACCAGCTATCTAATTACGCAACACATTTTTGTAAACGATTACAACAGATTTGTTTAATTTTGACAGTTCAACAACATTCATTGCGTTATTTACGTTGTTGAGAAGATTTTTTTTCGAACTTATGCAGCAATGGATTAGCAATTTGTTTCAAAACGATTCAAATTCCGGTTGATCGTATATTACGTAATTAGGGTACCGATCACACGTACCACAACCACACCTCATCGCAGCGACAAAATGTGCGCTAGCAGTGGTTACGTGTGAATAGTGTCGCTGCAGCTTTTTGCAGTTGCGTTGTCGCTAGTAGTTGCGATGTGGTTACGTTGTGACTAACGCAACGCAGAATTAATGAGGGGCGCACAGTGTCTTCGCGTCGATGAAACGTTGTGTTTACGATAAGGCTGCAATGGCCGCTAGTACGCGGTCTCGCTGGTGGTTGCGTTGTGGCTGCGACATGGTCTTGATGTGATAGATATCGCCCATACCGTTTTGTCACATTTTTACGGGCAAATGTGTGAATATATGCGTATATATGTGCGTGTGAATAAACTATTCATTTTCATACAAATTAGCGGCCGTCCACGTATTGTCGTTGTGGTGTGGTTGTGGTACGTGTGATGGGGTCCTAATGATTGTTCAATCAATCAATCAATAGTCTTTATTTGTAAACATAGGTTCCAACAGAGTGCAAGATGTTACAATTGTTATAATTATAGTTTCTATGTGTTTTGCCATTTGCCGTACAAATATACATTTATGGGAGGCTTTTGCCAATTAAGTATCTTAATTTGCGTCTTATTCTTTAAAAATCAGAACTATCGGCGCGAGACCAGCCAACCAAAAGCGGGAGTCGTCATTACATCGTTCAGACAATCTCACAGAAGGTAAGAGTATAAATCTGTTTCAATCTAATGAATTTTTATCATAACATTATATTCTTGTAATTTGAAGGATTGCGAACTAACTTGATTATTGACCATCTAGCACACACGGGAGCTCACAGTTCTCAATGTTGTGGCATGCTAATCACCTTTTTCCTAAATTATTTCTCATCTAAAATTATTTGTAAGTTTTACTAAAGTCATGACGCTTTTGCACGACATTCTATTGAGAGAGAGTCCTTCTAGTCTCGACATAGTTCCTTCATATTTGATGACTGTAAAAATGATAATGAAACTATTAATGTTGATTTAACAGCTTTGGAAAAGACCTCTTATGGTGAGTGATTGGTAAGGTAAAAGATGTAGACACTGAACCTAGTAGTGATGCCGTAGAAGAGTATTTTTAATAATCCCGCTTTACCTAGCATTCCGACGTTTCCTTACCGTTTTTTTATCAATTTAGTTAATCCTAATGTAAAAAGTAGACACGACACTACAGCAAACACTACTGATATCGTCAAAACTGAACAACTTACCCTCAAGTCAATAAAATGGGATATCTGACAGCACTAACAAGAATATAATAATTTGATACTCTGCACTAATAATTATAAAGGATAAAAGGACAGTGCTAAGCGAATCAGTTATCTGTACCTGCAGTGCTATTCTGTAACCATCTCACCTAAGTTCTCACGGTGAGATGGTTACAGAATAGCACTGCAGTACATCTGCTATTTCGTCAAAATATTTTTGTATTTTGTTTCCGATTATTTCCAGGAATTTTGCACTCCACAGTGGTTGTAATATGTGTGATGAAGAGGTCTTTTCAAATGTCAGGATTCTTTTCAGATTAACCTGCGGTGATATTACCTATTCACTGTCTTTACCTACTACGTTCACTTCACTATCACTTATCATATCAACATAGATCTACAACTATAATTTCTTCTTCAAAAAAGAAATTCACACAGAAATACAGAATATTATAATTTTACATCTTTGGCTTATGACAAATTAGAATTAGATTTAATTTATATAAAATTAGCGACACAATTAATATTTTATTCACCTCGGTTATTTGACTAGGATAATAACTGCACTTTCGGTTTTTTCTTATTAAGTACTTTTGGAATTAGCGAGTGAATTGGCAATTGGTATTTTGATTAGATTTTTATTTTTTTCAAAATTCTTAATAAAATAGGTTGTCAAAATTTGCATGTTTCACTACGGACTTAATCGGGTAATATAAAAACACATCATTTATTTCGGGAAGAAAAACTTATCTTTCTGATACTATCACTTTCTTTCCTATACCTTCACTCTGCCTGTCTTTCTGTCTTTGCATGAGTATATACTATTCTATGTTAATCTTATATTCTATCTTTATTCTTCACAATCAAACCCTAGTCTTTACCACTTCATTCACTTTTTAAAATCATCTCGAACCATTGTCAGAACATCGTCGGGTCGTAAATTTAAATGGACAATTACGTCGACATCAAATGCTATGTATTCTCATCGATAATGATTGTCTAGGAGCAGCACATCTACCGCAGCAGTGGCATTTGCAGTAGCCACTTCAGCTTCATCGAATCCAAGATCACCTCCACCAAACTCACCACTAACTACTCGAAGAGATTCAGTTATATCTACAGCTGCTACTATGAGAGTGCTCAATGTTTTAAGGTAAGTAAACAAAACGAAAATGAATCTATATTCAACGACTTAGCAAAAATCTGAAGTTTTAGAATTTACATCTATCATCAGCTGCCTAGCCTTTTCCCAACTATATTGGGGTCGGCTTCCAGTCTTACCGGATGCAGCTGAATACATATATATATACATTTTACATGGAGCAACTTCATACGATATCCCTAGGTAAGACTGGTTATTAGAATTTACATCTATGTATACATATAATAAAATCGTAACGAAGTCAAAACCTTTCATTGAATATTTTTGTAAAGTAATTGGTACGAGGTCTGGGATCGAGTCTAATGCCTAAAATGTAGTTTTTAGAATTTTTGTCTGTTTGTCTGAATGTATGTTCCAGCATCACGCAAATTCTACCAGATAGATTCTGTTAAAGTTTTGCATAGATATTCCCTATAAGTCTGGTCAAACTGTATAAACAATAATGCTATTTGCTATGGGGAATGAGCAATATTGCATTATGTTCGTATTCTTCTCCGCAAATTGTTTTTAAATAATATCATTATTATTATTTTAGACACTGGATCTCCAAACACTCCCATGACTTCTGGTCTGAGGAACATCTGCGAGACCTCACAATGGACTTCCTCAAAGAGATAGAAGGTAGTCCAGGGTTATTGCCAGCAGAACACAAGGCTGCAGCCCAACTGCTGCGTCTGTTGGAAAGAGCACCGGAGAGAAGTGTTGATTTGAAGTCATTGTTTATACCTCCTCATGTAAGTTTTGCTCTTCAAATGTCCTACCTTCCCAAACTGTAATATTTCAAACAATATCCATAGATCTGTTTCAGAAAACTGTGAATTACACAGATGAGCAATATAAAAAAGCCACTAAGATATCATGAAATATTTCCGAAACCACGCAAGATAGCTTCTTGAAGTAAAAAACAACATTCAAGTGTATTTAATAACGCATAAAAACATTTGTTTACTTCATGTAGCTAACTTGTGTGGTTTAGGAGATATTTCGATTTTTTTGGCTATTGCTCGTCATTTGTATATTTGTATATTGCTCGTCAGTGTATATGTCGTGGCCGGATCTTAGATTTCATTTCATGAAATGACCAGCTAACATTGGCCATATCGTTTAAACGTCAACGTTTAATGATATGTCAGTCGACGTTTGGCCATATCATTAATGTAGGGTATCCATGGGTATATTGTAAGGCGTAGTACAAATAGCCCAGTAAATGCGACCAACTTGGAAGTAGCGATGATGTGACCAGTGGTAGATGTTAATTTCATGAAATTATCAATTTTAAGATCTGGCCGCGACATTATTATACATGCCATTTAATATTATATTAATGGTGTCCAAGATACAGGCTGTGCCTAGTTTGAGACCAACGGTACCTACCTCAATGATGTAATTTAAATTATTTTTCAGGTGCCAACTAAAGAAAGCGTTGAAACTCTCTCAGCTTTAGAAATAGCGGAGCAAATGACCTATCTCGATTACCAAATTTTCAGTTCGATCAACAGCGAGTAAGTTTCACTAAACTTCAGTTTAACTATTAAATGGTGCACAATAACTCTAATAATTATATTTATTCCTGTTGAAGGGAGTTTTTAGGACAGGCCTGGACGAAGGCAGACAAAGCTGAGAGAGCTCCTCACATCCTCATGATGACTTCCCACTTCAACCACATCTCTAACTTGGTCATATCTGAGATACTTAAGAAGTATACTTTGGCTGGTATGCATCTATGAATTAAATTGTTGTGGCACTACTTGAGAAAGAGTACCTAAAGTGTTTGTAAGATAAATTACTCATTGTATCGCTCTATTTCAATGCTTTTTCTCATGTTTTGAATATCGCTTCATTAGAAGACAACTTTTAGTTGTTATTAAGATGATTAGTATGTTCTCGAAGCCTTGCTTAAATTTTATTACAATAATGATGTGATTTTAAAACTTCACCATCTTAAATCTAACAATTCTAAAGATGAATCTAAAATATATGAGTTTTTACCAGGCCGCGTAGCAGCAATAGAGAAATGGGCAGCAGTGGCAGATATAGCTCGATGTCTGCACAACTTTAATGGAGTGCTGCAAGTGTGTGCTGCACTTTCAAACACGTCAGTGTACAGACTCAAGAAGACTTGGGAGAAAGTGTCCAAAACGGTATGTATGGTTTCAGATAATTATGTTATTTATATGAATAGCGGGGAAGATGATGTTAATTTCAGATTTCTTAATGTTACAGAGTAAACAAACAATGGAACGAATGCAGACGATAATATCGTCAGAGTGCCGATTCAGAATCTTGCGGGACGCTTTGCACAGGTTAATGAATCAAATGACTTTAATATCAATTACTACAATGATAAGCAAATTTGTGTTCGGTGAAAGAGAAGACACAATCAAGAACTGAAGTATCTCTTTCTTTTGATTTACAGGTGTGATCCTCCTTGCATTCCTTACTTAGGGATGTATCTATCTGATCTATCGTTTATCGAAGAAGGAACGACCAACTACACGCCTGATGGTCTTCTCAATTTCTCCAAGATGAGAATGGTAAGTTGTTAATTTGTACTCAGCTTGCGATTACAAAAAGGATTTATCAAGGACAAATGAAATTATTAGCTCGTTAGAAACATAAACAGTGTGACTGATGTGAAATGATACTTTAACTTACTTACCTCTTACTTACTAACTAACTTACTTAACTCTTTTAATGCACTCTGCAAGTAAAAGTGAACTGATTTGCTTATCAGTCATGATAATACAAATATTTATGGGGTTACAGATAGCGCATGTCATCCGTGAAATAAGGAATTTCCAACAAACCCCATATAAGATTGATCATATACCAAAGGTAAGTGCATACCTGTTTATAGTAATTTTCAAAACGTAGAGGAAAAGGTTTGTTTTGTTGATACGATCTGTGTGTGTGGACCTACAACAGCTACAACACACCCTTGTGACACACCATTTATCACACCATAAAAATTAGCAAAAATTCCGAATCATCATTTCAGCCGAAAGACGTCCACTGGTGGACATAGGCCTTCCCCAAGCACCGCCAATTCGACCGATTCTATGCTTCTCGCATCAAGTGATTTCTGGTGGTCTTTACCAGGTCATAAATCCACCTTGTGGGTGGCCTTCCAACGATACGTCTTCCGGTCTTTCGTCTTCTTAAAATTTCGATTAAACTCTTCGATTTCCTACAGGTATGTGACTTCTTACTGGACAATTCCCTCGTAATCCCAGAGGAGCGTCAGTACACATTATCCCTGGAGCTAGAGCCACGTGCGTCACGTGGATCAGGAGCTGGTCTCCCTGCTGGCACTTCCCCGGGCTCCTAGCGGCGGCGACGCGCCTCCCTGGCCGCGCTAGCCCCGCTGCGCAACGACCGCTAAGCGGACCAGGGGAGTCGCACATGCAAGCTTTGCAACCACCTCATTATCGTTAGTTCCACTTCTATGTGTCTAGTTTCAAGTGATTTGCGAGAAAGATGCTTATTGACTTTCGTAGTTAAGTTCCTTTGATGTAAGATGGGTTGCGAGTGTTTTGTTTGATTCTGATAGAATGGCGGTCGGATTCTCAAATGTTACTCAATTTTAAATCACTCATGCTGATGCTGTCTTTGTTACTTTCAAATGTATTGTAGCGACAAAAAGACTAAAGTAAATAGTTTGAGAATTCAGGAGTGAATGACACAGAGTTTCTGCTATCATACCGTAATGTAGTTGAAACGCAGGCAATAGCAGATCGTGCTATCATTAAAAAGCCTGCGCATTTAACAGTGACCAATTCCTAGAGATTGTAAAACGAATATGAGTAATCTAATACCATAAGCATGCTGATAAAAGCAACGTTTCTAGAAATTGGTCAATTCATGGTGAGACTCAAAGTAGATTAGATGTAGCCATTAAATTAAGTTACACTGTACTATGATATTTTAAATTTGATGTACTTTTAGTAGGAGTAGTTAGCTTCTTAAATTCTGTGCCGAGTACCTTTTGTTAGTTCCTCCAATCTCTTCAACAGCAATGATGTTATCATCAGTTAAAATAATAATTTTAATAAAAAATACACCTTTAAATAAAATATTGCTAAAGCTAAACACGCTTCCGCTATGCGCTTGAAAATAATATGGAATGTCACCATGCATAAATACAAATCTACTATTTGCAAACTTAATTCTAAAGAAGAGATTTAAGGTACCTAATAAAGAAAGTATTTGAAAATATATATAATTAATGTAAGTTAAGAGTCATATAAAAGGCATATATGTTCTTCTTAAACTTTATTAAAAATGAGATTGAATGGAAGAAGTAAAAGATGCCTACAATGGTTCTCTATTTTTGTATGATCTTCATTATTTGTCAATTAGGTAGGTAATAATAATAAGCAAAAACATATCACTGAAAACATCTGACTTGGTGCACTCAACAATGCATTATATGACATACTTACTTGAAATTGTATCTATCTATTGTAAATACTTATAGTAAGTTGTAAGACGGATTGAAAACTAAAATATTATTGCATAACAAAATCAATTTTATTGGAATGTCAAATATAGCAATTTATACATGCGGGGAAACCATATATTGATGGATGGGAATAAAACTGAAAATGAAAGTCAACATGAAAGATCCAAGAATATAAAACCTCAAGGCGCACAATGAGTTTGGATAGTGAATCTTTAAAAGGGTAGTGGTTAAATGAATAGTACGAATCTTATCGTTAGAAATAATAATATAGAAGTGAGAGCTTTTGTAAATAGTTTCCAAAAATATATTTAGTATATAGTTTATAATAAAATCGATGTCTCCCTATGGATATCCCAATGTTAATGATATCAATGACCTTTAGTCAAATAGTGGAATGAAAGTTTCATAAACAAACAATTCTTAAATATAATTTAGCACTTGTGCGACATACTGTTAAACTAGAATGCTGATTGAAACATAAGATCTTTCGTATGAAACATAGATGGGTAAGTAACAACAAAGAAGGTTGCCTTGCTTTGAATAATGTATGCGGTTTGGCCTAAATTAAACTAAAACTTCCAAGAGCTGTTTGAAAATATTGACTAAGGAAATGTTATGAAGAGGCATGAGATTTTCAAATAACATACTTCTGCAATGACTGCAATGGATCATAGAAAATGTTGGATTATTATCTTTTTATTCATTATAATACATATCTTCACACTGTTCCTAAACGAATGGTATAGTTTAGTTTAAAAAACGTTGACATTTTATCAAGGATTGTGATTACAGCGTGAGATTTATCAAAAGCGTCTTATAATGTAAAGTATATGAAACAGTATGAAAGTGGTTGTTACATGTTACTATGGTTGTTATTGTCATTTCGACTGCTTTTACACGATCGTCTTAAATATTTCCCCTGTTATTCTACCGTGCTTGTTAGTTATAATGTACTTTAAGACCTTAAGTGTACCACATGGAGCTATAATAAGACCCGTTTTACCTTAATTATATGAAGTATGCTAAACATACTTGCATTCGATTGTTTTGGTTTTATAAGTATTATCAGAATGGTCAATTCGATCGGTGATGTGAGTTTATTTAAATGAGTATATTACTGAATATGTTGAGGTGAATATAAAATATTAAGTTTTTAAGTACTCGTTAATGTTAAATTTAATGTAACTGTTTTAGTAAATGAATATAATTTTCGACAGTATTATGATCTATAGTTATAGGTACTAATTTGATGTTAACATAATTGTTTTTTCCTCGATTTTTAAGAATAATGAAACTTCTTCATGATGTCTGACGTACTAAACGTAAACTAAACGTGATTTCAAGTGAGAGTACTGTCTGTAAGTCTTTTCTACGTCCTTTTCTATGTCATTTTAATGTTAGTGTTATTATAGATTTTAATGTACTGTATTGTGTAGTCGAGATGAGATCATTGTCGTCTACAGGCATTGTTTTCTTCTTATGCAATGTCAACTTCACAATTTTAAGAATGCTACTTTAAGATGTTACATCGCGAATTATATTATCTTAAAATATCATAAGTATTCGCTTGATTGTGGCAAAGTTTAGGGTAATTAGTATGTATCTAAAGTATAAAAAGTACTGTTATTATCATTAAAAATTATAAAATTATTGGCTGTTTTAAATAGGTATTCAAAAATTATAAAAAAAATATTTTGGTGATTTTCCACTTACCTTTATATGCACAATTTTTAAAAGTATTATCACTAAAGGCTGTCACAACTATTTATCTAATTTAAAGTAAGATTTTGATTATGACTTGTGTAGATAAGAATCTTTTCATTTGTTTAGTTGTTTAAAGTCTTCTTCCCTGAAATATGATTTTTATTACCTTTTTCTTAATTTAAGTAGATTAGTAGCCCTAAGATTGAAATATTTTAATCAACGATTGAATTAGATTACAATAAATTGTAATAGGATAAAAGATTATTATTGTAATTTAATTACAACCGTTGTAAAATATGTACCTACTTATGAAATTTCAACACGACTACGCTTCGATTTTAAAATCTCTTATGAAATATCCAATAAGGATTTTTAATGAATACGTAATTATAAAAAAATATATTTTAAAAACTAATCTTCAGATCTACCTCTTCAATAATTGTTCTTAATATTACAGAATTAAAAATCTAATTTAATATCAAGATTATATTTATAGTTAAGCGTACTTTACGATTCCAAATCTGATTTATATTTATTTTGAAAATATTTGAAACGAAGGTTTATTGTGAAACATATTGTGTATATTATAACTAGTGATTTTTGCTTAGTAGCATTCTGTCAGTTGGTATGAAAAAGAAACACATATCATACAGAATTTCTTAACTTTCTTACTCACGTGGCCCTAATGTTACAGAACAAAAATCACTAGAAACTGATTCGTATTAATATAATTATGCAATGTTAGATTTATATTATTACATTGTAGGTGCTTTCGGAGTATTTTTATTATTATTTATTAAGAGTCCTGTATTTTTTCTATCATTGTAAAGTAACTTTAAGATTTCATTTGTTAATATTTCCTTTCACATCTAACTTGTATTCGCCGTGAGATTCTGCCAAGGCCGCTTTCTTATTTGGTCCAAGGAGAATTCAAAATACACCTTTCAATCACATTTATCAACTATCCCTAAATAAGTTGTGCCTATCCTTTACAGCGCTTAAATAAATAATCCTTCCACCTGAACACATGATGATTTTAATCGAGCAAGCCTATTTGGATAAACGAGGCGGAAATGCAAATATGAATAGATTGATATTTGATTGAAAGCCAACAATCGCGAATCATCATGCAGCAATCAATGAATAAGATGTAAATATGTCAGAAGAAAGCAATGCAATAATATTTAGTAGTTTCTTCCACAATACGTGGAACAATGCACAGGAATGAACTCTAATTCTGGCGCTATTCCAATGGTTAATTTTAGTGTTGCACTAGCCAATTGTAATAGCATAGTAATTGTAGGTAATGCTGATGCTATTGATGGATATCGACGATAAACTGACGGATTTAGAATGACCTGTGGCTTGATCTTGCGGCGTGCCTAGAAAGCTTTGAGTAAACGTAGAGGAGATAGGCAACTGCAGTTATATCAGTGCAGTTTTTTAAATTTATGATACATTAATACCACAGATGAATTTAAAGGTGGTTCTCTCCGCCTTTTAAGTATGAAGTTGCAAGTACGTGACGGGCCCGTCTTGTCGGGCCAATTCAGCGAGTGTAACGTAGTCAGAAGATATAATAGTTCCGCGATAGAAAGAGAGGCAGCTTCTAGGTGAATATAACTGTAGGTAATTAGCGCTATGCGACCTGAATTGCACTTTATTGTTTCGGTGCAAGAGTCGCTTTTTATTTAAATGATTTTGCGGAGTGAACCATCTGTGGACCTACGTATTGTATTTGATTTTGAAAGCACTGAATAAGTCTATAAACAGTTTGTTTTAAAAGGACATCATATCTAGCCCAGCTAAGACCCCAAAATAATTGGGAATGATAATGATGATATAGTACCTACCTATCTAGCATTAACATAAATATCGATAATGAAGATGTTGGTGATTCCTGGCTCTGTATAAAAAAGCAGTTGCTTGTCTTAACTGCGTTGCCTTAACTGCTATTTAAACAAAAGAGCTGTAATTAAGAAAAAACTGTAACATATTTTCTCAGCTTCATTTAATTCAGTTATTTAATTTATAATTGTTTATAAATTTCGACAATATATAAGAACTTAGTACAGAAAATTATCAGAATATAAGTAAGTTGTCGTGAAGTTATATTTGTTTAAATGAACCGACATAACTTTCTGCCTACTGCTCATGGGGTCATCGGGTCTAAATACATATATCACTAAACAGTATCTAGTTTTATCTACTATCTATTTTAATGAAGAAATACGAACTACGACATCGCACGCACTGTACAAGATACAATTATAATCTGTGTTAGATTCTATACAATGTGCTACAAAAACCCTGTTCGATCCGAAAAGGGCATATGGGTACTGCAATAACATTACCAAAAAGTAATAAAAAAACATATTATTATTGAAAATAAAAAGTTATTGCTATTTAAAATTCACGTTTTTAGTATCAACATTATCCCGATTCCATTAAAATTTAATTGGGTATTTTCAACAGGGGTCATACGTCATGTCTTGTAGACAACCGCTAAACGACGGCTACCCGCGCCCCATAAAATAACCCGGTAAAATTCCCTATTGAAAAAAATTAAGCGATTTTTTTTTTCTTTTTTCCTGTAATTTGTCACATAAATAGACTCTCAGTACGATTCTTAAAAAAACCCTCACAAATAGGACAGGGTTTTTCTTACACTTTATATACATAACTAGATATCTACCTAAGTAAGACAATGCTAGAAACCTACTTTTCAAAACTAAAGCTCCATTTACACGGTGCAAGTTTATTGCCTGTGGCATACCATAAAAATGAACCAACAATAGACTGGCACCGTCTAAACAAGACGTACATACAATTGTTGCAAGATACGGGCAAGTTAGTTGCTGTTCAAAACATGTATAGCTGTAAACAGCACGTACAATACATTCGCATTCAACTCAACAAGTACGAACTAATCAAACAAGTTTAAAAAAAACTTGACAGGAAGTTCAATAAACTTTAATGAAATATTTGGCAGCGCAAATACTAATAATTAACTGTACAACGACGAGCAACTCTGTGTTTAGACGAGGCAAAACTTTGCATACAATAATCGCCTTGCAATAAAATTGCCCTGGCGTAAGTCGCATGAAATTTTATTGACCGGCAAAACTTGCATTCAATTATTATAAGCCATTTTATGAAAATCGCACGCGTGTAAACACTTGCATGCAATTCTTGAATGGCAATTATTGAATGGCATGCGATTATTGCTCTTGAACGTTCCAGAAACTTGGATTGTGTAAATGGGGCTTAAGTTTTTCGATAACAAAGTTGTACACTGGTGATTAAATAATAACTCAAAAAACAAAATATGAAAAATTTAAGTACTTGGCCACCATATTAAAACTAAGATTGACGTTTGAATTGAAACTCTAAATAATCATAATTTGGCTGTGAGTGTGACCACATTTGTAGATAAATGTTTTCGTAATGTAATCTCCCGATGGCCCCTCAAAACTATATAATATGTTGTCGCTCAGTGATAGATTAAGACGATAAACAAACTAAGATGAAAGGAAATATAACTTATCTCTATTGACTATAGCAATTTATTTCATGCAAATCAAAGATTCTCATAAACGATGTAATGATTCAAACCTTATCAGTATCTGTGATCATTTTGTTATATTTTCTATTAGCATCAATAAGAATATCTTCATATTCTGCGATGATGTCATAACCACGGTTATTGATTTTTTCTGTCTCAGACACGATGTTATTTTAGAATATGTTACTCTAACTAGAATTTGTCAGTTTCATTGTACCATGTTTAGCATAATATTATCCATGGGTAGGCCTCGTCGGTCTAGTGGTCACAGTGTCCGCTGTGATCTGAAGTCCCGGGTTTAGTTCTCAGGTAGGGCAGTGTTAATGGGGCATTTCTGCCACAATTTTTTTTGTTGTATCAATTTAGCGAATCAATAGCATTTTGTGAGCTGTGATCAGACGTTTCGTTACCTCACACCACACACGTTTCGTCAAACGAGTGCAATACGCCTCTGCCAAACCCGTCCTTGAAAACGTCGTGATGCCGGTGTGTGTGTCAAATAAAAGACCTCTTCCTCTCCTACTTCGCTGTGCCCGACAGGGTCCACAATGATCATGTCTTTGTAAAATCTACCACCTCAGTTCATATTGTGGAAGTAATAAATATATTAACTATGATATTAAAAAAAAATATATGCGCGTTTCTATCTTTATCTTTTTATTGATGCTTCCATTTTCCTCATTCAAGAGTCGGTATAAAATTCTGCCGCCTGTTCACGTAAAAATATTTACAGAACTAAGTAACCTAGTCTGTAAGTAACAGAACATTATAGTGTGTCATACGCTTACCAATTGTTTAAACATAGCCTTATTGTAATACTTATAAATAATAACATGAACATAGATGCAGTTCTTACTAGAACAGATGATGGACAGAAAAACGATATGCAAGATTCTGAATCAAAATGTTAAGATGAAATAAATGATGATGTTCAAACAAACTTACGCCATCATAATACAAATGATCGTAGCACTATTGTGTGGAAGCGAGAAAGTGATAGTTAATAAATGTGAGATAGCTTCAACGTTAGGGTCATCATACGACCATGACATTAGAAGAGATGATTATTTAACAGCGTCTGTAGCTAAAATACCTATTACCGTTACTACCTATATAAGATATGGGATGGCTATAAGATTTGGTGAAAGGCATATGATAAAGTACACACGGCTACACATCAAGCTATACATTTCCAGTATAAGCTGACCTCGCATTGTACGGAAATCCTATACAATGCGAGATTAGCATAAACTGGAAATGTATAGCTTGATGTGTAGCCGTGTGTACCAATATTTTTGATGCTGAGTCTTGGTAGACTTATCACTGAGCGACTTCAAAATATCTATATCTGTGAACTAAATGTACTTACTTACATGTAAGTTGTAAGCATAATTATGTTTAGATATATGCAGTTCATACAAATGTAATAGATTATGTTCGTGTTCTGTGTATTGTAATCTCCAAGTCTACGCCAAGTCAGTGCATTGAAAATGAAACAATATTTTTTTGGAAATGTTGAAATTCTGACAGATTATTTTGTCCGAAAGAAGATTTTTTTTTTTTAAAGAAAAACAACTAAAATGGAAATAATTCAGATGCGAAGGAAATACTTGTATCTATGTATAAAATGAACATAAGTTATACCGGAACGAGTTTATAATGAAGTCTAATAAAAAACTACCAAGCCATAATTACTATAATAAAACAAAAATATCATATGTGTACATAAATATTATTAGTGAAAACTAAAAATAGATTTTCGAGACATCATAAGTACAATTTGCTTAGACAATGCACATTATAAAAACAGTCATGGTTGAAGTTATCGACGTATTCATTATTCATGAATTTGATATTAGCATTCAATAGTTTGTCTGTCCTTTCGTATCCAGTTGCTACGCTAATGTTAAAATGTCCTTGATAGTGAATCAATGATTTTGAATGTAACAGAATATAGGGTTATTGACTTCTAGAGTTAGTAACTTAATTATTTATTTTTCATTCTTATGGTCATTGAATTTCATCACTGGACTAAAAGTTATTTCTTCTGAGATACAATATTATAGTATGTTCCTTATTTCCTTTTTTTGTGTCATAATACATATTTCTATGTTTTTGACGATTGTTTCATTAGCTATACTTAATAGGTACAAATTCCTACTTGAAACGAATTTGACGAGTATTTTTAGTGGCAATTTGCACTTTTATCGCAGACATAAAATTAACGATCACAGGTCAACGTAATCTGAGCCAAAAAGTCAATCACATTAAAGCCGATTCCGAGTAGAAACGATCGTGGGACATAACTGTTTTATTTGTTCACTAAAAACAACAGAATCTTTCATGGGCGCCGGATATCTAAAACTGTATACCTAGACAAATAAACGCGTGCAGTATTTTAATACTTTTGAAACTTGTGTGAGTAGACAGGATAATTTAGGTGGTTGCCAAAAGGAGTCTGGACAGATTTTGTACGAATTATATAGAAGAAGAAGAATATTTTATAGAAGATGTTTTTATAGGCGTTCCTGTAATTTACCGATCGATTATTAGTTTCGACTAAATCTCAAGTACTTTTGTAAGATGAAAACGAACTACGTAGGTAGGTACCTATGTAGCAACGGATGTTAGAAGTTATACAAGTAGTTCTATTCTTTCAATGTGTCTCAGCCACAAGCTGTGTTTACGAGATTCGCCATAAGCTCAAGAAAGTTATTTTCATTTGTTCTGTTCTGTTTTTGTTCTTCTTTGTTTTTGACATAAATCTACTAGGAATCCTACAAAAACATGTTGTTAAAATCATTAATTTCCTTGGCTATTCAGTACTATTTCTTCCTATAGGTATTATGTTTATTATTTCTACATATATGCGGCTTAAAATCCAATCCTAATATTTTAAACAAATTATCTCACGTCACCCATCATGATCAACGTCTGCGCTAGAGTCGTCCTAAAGAATTCCATTAGGAGAAAAAACTTTTACGGTTAAGGAGAGAGGGAGAGCGAAGTATACTTCTTTCTCAGTCTTTTTATAGGTCAAAATTACGTACAGCTATCGTCTGTGTGTTGTCTGTGTATTCTCCAAACTTTAGTCATGAGAATTAGGACCATATATTTCTCAATGTATCTGACTTGGTGTAGACTCAACAACTGTTGTTGACAGATCTGACTTCCTCAATTGTTGTTCCCTTCACAATAAAGTTGTTATTGTAAAGTTTCTATTTGTGTCTTATTCATTTATCCTGGTACTCTTTTATCTTAACCACATGCCGCTTCCATGTTTTAATGATCGCTGCTAACAGGAAGTTGGTATTGACTTGAAAGACCGTTAGATGTGGCTTAGGTATTTCAATGGGTTTTATAAAATTATTATTGAGACTGAACTAGTATAGGTAACTTCAATAGCAGAGCAAAATTACAGTTAATGGGTAAAACAGCAATGCTGAACCCAAGTCTCCAGTCAAGGTTTCAAGAGATGCCTAAGTAGGGTGAATAGTTGGACCATAAATAGCTAAATGAGTTGACTAAGGTATGATGAATGTGGTAATCCTTCAAAAGGATCTAAACAAACGACCGTAAACTATGAATCATTAGAGGAAATTAATGAAACAACATTGTTACTAACACTTATAATTATAACGCCAGCTGCAACATCATTAAACATGTAAGCATTTAATTTTTTATCGCTTTAATGAAACGACGGGCTAGCTTATCTGTCGTTGATAATGTCGGTAAGTTTATTTTACTTAATTTATTTACCTAACTACCGACATTGATAAGTTTCAGTACTCTGTAGGCATCGTGACATATCAAAGCATATATCATATGTAATGATAATATGGTTTGATATACACGTGTCGCCATTTTGGACGATACATGCTTTATGGAATTAGTCCAAGTTCGCGGCGGGATTTTATGGCGCACTGTATTTTCAACTCTCGGTGTTGAGCCGAGCATTGAGAATCCAACGCGTTGGGACGCACTCTCGTCCCAGCGCGTTGAAAAAACACACTGTTGGATTTTCAACTCTCGGCGCTAAGCAGAGCGTTGAAAATCCAGTGCACGAAAAAAAATCACCGCGATTTTATTACGCCCGTACGAACTTGGGTTTAGACTGGACTATGACCGGAAATGTTTTGAAGTATCAAAGTAATTGAGTGACTTGGGACAGGCACATATATAAAAAACTTTTACACTTGATACTTTGAGATTTTGTACCTACACGAACTGTTAACACAACCAGATTTATTAAAACAACTAATGTTATTACTAGCTAACTGCACGATGAGCGCTCTGGACTATCTTAATTATTACCTACATGTCATTATTAAAACTTTTTTTAAACATTTAGTGATTATGTAAATCTTTGAGCAATAAATCATATTTTAAACCGAAAATGTGCCTAAATGAACGTACCTAGTATTAATTAATTAATAATAATATTTCAATTCAAAATGAGGGTCTTATTTAGAATAAAATAGGTAAGTACTACTCTACAATTTAGAACTGTGTTATGAACTAAAAAAACAAATATCAACATTTAAAAACGAACTTTATTGCGAAGTCCAGAAGCTACAATATCATACATCGGTGGGTCCGTTCTCAATCCTGGCTTCTTCCGCCTCCTTCATGAGAGGAGATGACCCACACAAGCGTAGATCCTTGGTGTACGCGATCACTCCCACGAACAGACCAGATACGACTAGCCAGACGCCTCCCATGTAGAATGTCAGGTCCCAAGACCCGGTGAGATCGTACAGCATACCTGGAAATGACAGAAAATTCTAGATTCTCAAATGTGTCTGGTCTATATGTCTACCTTCTGTGGTATAGTGCAGAACATGAGATGAGATGAAGTAGTCTTTATATCGTCACTTAAGTTCTAACACTGTGGATGTCAAAATACACAACTTTTCAGGAGAGAAAAAAAACCGTTTCAGAAAATTTTTCTTCCGCAGTGTTAGAACTTAAGCAACGATATGTGCCTATACTCGGTCGCAAGCTAACAAAGTCACGACGCAACGTCAATAAATAAGCAACAGCCTCTAAGGCGGACGGGATTACTAAAGAACTAAGATTTCCTGACTCTTCAGAGATTCGGTTGATGTCTTTAGTATGTTTTGAACGTACACTTCTTTTCTTTTTGATAAGAACTGCTTTACCTACTGCTGTATTATCTTTCTCATCCAAAGTCAATTTGAACTTTACACATTTTTATTTCATTCATTAAGTTTAGAAAAGTTCTTACCTCCAATAGGCGGTCCGATTAAATGCCCAATACCCTGACTCAACAGGATAAGTCCATACGCTACAGTAAAGTTATCAAGAGGCATCAACTCCATCAGAATCGTCGGGGTATATGAATAGGAACTGGCGAAGGAGAGGCCAAATACTGCTGATATGACGGCGACGACCCAGTAGTTGGTGATGAAGAAGGGGTACGTGGCCACTGACGCGCCGCAGATGATGAGACATACGGCGTATGTCTTGGTCACGTTCAACCAAGGCTGGTCGCCTGCCCAGCCGAGGGCTACCTAGGAAAAGGAAAATTGTCTTATTAGGCGTCTTTAAGGTGTAGCAGGTTTCTGGTAGTTATTGTGCCTAAAGATCTTATAAGAAACTTGACATGATTTATGATACTGCCTCCAAGATAAATATACAATTATTAAAAGCGATAGTTTCGAGGAGTAGAAGCTAGTTAGCTTTCATCTTATTTATGATAGGCACGTAGCTAATCAAAAAGAGAATTCCAAATCTAAATCTAATTTATCACAAAAATATTTCTTCGATTTACTTGTTCATATCAAATAAAAATATTTTATTTCACATAAACCTACATGGACACTTATGAAACGTCAGAAGCTAGATGCACGGTTCTAATTGGTCGTTTCCTATGGAGAAGAGCCGGCAAGAAACTCCACGGTTACTTTTGAATTTAAGCGGGACGCAGCTAGTTAAATGACATTATGACATTATAACAAAAAGTATAATGCGATACAATATTATCTAGTACTTACAATTCCAATACTGCTAGCAACTCCAATAATAGAAATCATCATAGGTCCACCCTCCACTTTCATTTCGTTCATGTAAGAATTGAGGAAGAAGTACGGAACTATGAACCACACAGAGAGAATCAGGGAAGACAGGTTGAACATCAAGAAATGGAACTCCGTGAACATTTTGAAGTCAAACATCGATTTGAGAGTTAGTGCAAAGCGGTTGTACCATCTCTGAAAAACATAAAGAGAAGTGTTAAGACAATTCAGAAAATATTATTTAAGAATTAATTTGTATGAAGTACTATTTATGTATATTATTATGAACTAACCATTTCATCATCAGATTCAGAATCAAGAGACCAAGATGAGTTCCTATACATATCTGGCAAAGATGAAGCTCGAAGCTTGTATCTAGTTATAGACATCATAGCACCTCGGTGCATCATGCTGGTTTTATACAAAGGCACATCTCTCAAGTAATGATGGTCAGTAGATATCTGTCTGAACCAACTTTGTTGTTGTTGTTGTTGTTGGTGATGCTGCTGCGATAACTTTGAGTCTTTTGCAACAACTTTCTGCTTCGTAGAATTTATGTTTGTATTTGACTTCACAACTTCAGTTTTCACACCTTCGCTCTCGCTCTTTTTTGCTTCTCTCTCTGTCCCGTCTTTAGGTTTCTTTGCTTTTATTTCAACAGGCAACTGAGCAGGTGGTGGCGCATTTGCTGTATTGTCAGCGTATAAGTTGACCTCAGAATGCCTCCGCGTTAACACGTCCGGATAATTTTGCAGTATGATATTATACAGCCGTTTGTTTTTCATCAATTTATCTATGACTTCAGTTGGAACCTGGGAAAAGTAAAGAAATCTTATGTACACTGTATTTGTAAAATAGCGTCATGTAGTCAAAATTCGGCGACTTACCTTTTCATTTTGTTGTACAAACGTCGGTAGATGAATGGCTGAATGCATTCTCTTGTTTGTTTGTTCCGCGTTTGCTTGTGTGGTGGCCTCTAACTCTTCAGCCTCCTTTATGCTTGTTGCTAATGTCGCTAAAATATATTCGGGGCTCTTTCCGCATTCCAATAAAGTTTTTAATTCTTCAGAGTCCAAGTATGCTGATTCTCCTCCAATAGATCTTGACGAAGTAGAACCAGCGCTCGAAGTTCTTCTAGACCTAATTTTAGAGAGCTTCCGCTCTCGTTTTTGTTTGATTTCTAACCACTCTGGGTTCTTCATTAATGCCCCACATACACACATATTAAGTAGAGTACCAGCTAATAAAACAATTGTATTTCTCCAATCGTATATTTCTAAGAAATAATGAGTCATTGGTGAATAAATAAGCGTACCAAAACCTATCCCGCACGAAGCTAACGATACGGCTAAATTCCTTCTCTTATCAAACCAAAATGCTACCGATACTACAGCAGTTACGTACAAAATACCCATCGCTAATCCACTAATAAAACCGAAAGTTAAGCACAACATTTCTACTGAGTTACTAAGAGCAGCTAATAGGAATCCAATAGTAGACAGCACTCCAGCGATCATAGTCATAATTCGGCATCCATATCTATCTACTAAGGCACTCATTATTGGGCCCGCTAATAACGGGGTAGCGATAAAAAGACTGCCAATCAATGATGTTTTTGATTGCGTAGTTTCAAAGTATGAAGTGAATTCCTCATGGAGGAGTCCAAAGGAGAATGCCAGGCCATCGGCACATGCTGATACAAGGAACGCTGATGCAACTACTACCCAACCCCACCCGCCGTCTGGTATTGGAGGTAGTGCTACATCATCACTTTCATCGGAACATATACTATCTTTGTCATCTAATCCTTCAAACTTGACCCTTTCGACGGGAGACTCTGACTCATCTCTAGTAAAATGGGCGACTATGTCTTTTTCTTCTGATTTAATGGAATTAATTGTGTTGATATCTGTATTGTTGTGAATGTTTGCATGGCCATTGTTAGATTCTTCTTTAAGTTTCTTAGCATCCTTTGTTTCAACCATAATTGTTTCCTTATTATAGCATAACGATGATTTTATTTGTAGATTCCGGTGATCTGAAAACATAAAAAAACAACAGGTAATTTTTTGTTACATGTTCAAGATATGTAAATAAACGGCGTATTTACACAACTATACATTTTTAAAACATAAATAATCTTATTATACAACAATAGAGCTTAGTAGTACTTCGACGCCTAAGTGTCCTTTTGTTTTTGTATTTATTTGTATAGTTAGTCATTTAATTTAGTACCTAGTGTAAATACAATATTTACTTGTTTTATATATTGTATATAATTATTTAATGTAACGAAATAAGCTATGTACGGGTTTGTGATTATACAATTAAAGTCAATGATCCCTGTTGTGTGATTAAAGTAAATGTACCTAAGTTAATGGATTCGCTGCTTGATGATCAGCGACACATTTCATTTGAATAATTAGATAAGATTAGAATACAATCCTGCTCAATAGGCCACGACAATGAACGAACCTTGGTGGCATAATCACGACGCTTACTGTGAAGATTAGTAATTGTAGTGTGATGTCATCAGACCGTAGATAGATGCTAGTTCATATTGACCTGGCACATAGGTATACGCTAGTCTAACGATCATTAGGTATAGCCAATTTGATTAATAAGTACATGTAGAAAGATAATCTTCATGAGTCACTTTCGAAGAAATTGCAATAATTTCACACATCGGACGATAGCTTCACATGCAACCGATGTTAGCTAGCTAATATTTTCTCGCACAGCTCAAATTGGCACAAGAAAAAGAGAGAGTTAATTCAAAGAACAATATCATGGACTTCAGTTGCTAGATATTATACTTCTTCAAAACTTCGAATTGGTGACCGAAAAACAGTCTACGTTAACAGCTGCTAGTCTTTAATTATTTAAATTAATGAAATGGAAATTGTGTTGTTATTTGGCCATCTGTCGATCACACACAGTTATATAATCACTTCGCCGTTATAATTGCATTCAACGGGTGCATATTATAAGAGTAACGTCTGACCCAGTCAGTTAGATATTTAGATAAGGCGCGTGCCTTCTAACACCCCTTTTAGTGATGCGTAACGGCTGTGGCTTATTGTTCGTCCTTAGTTTTTTATAGACTAGAGATACCACGTTTGAAAGTTATCGTTATCGGCGATTAAAGTCGCGATAATTGAACGATTAGCGGATAGTAGTACGTATATTTATCAATAATGTGTTTATCTTAATAAACAAACACTTTTATAAATATGATATGCGTACGAATTTAAGTTTTAATTTCGATGTGGTAGGCGAGGCGTGACTAAAATACTAGAAGAGTCAAGAGTGATGCATATTGATTGGTCGTAATCTGATTACTTTAAAATAGATAGGTAGGTACCTACACCATAATTAATATCAGAACAAAGCTAATATAGCTTACATAATTTTTTTTTTATTATTATTATTGTTTATTAATCATTAACAGTTTACATACATGTTTAACTTTTAATTAAACATACCACACAAACCATCGCGGATCTGTAGATACCTAAGGTATACCTAATATCATACCTAATATTGAGCTAGTAGTGGCTAAGTAATAATTGCCGCCTGGGTCGATCGATCAGGTTAATCTAGGCTTGCTGCGGTTGGTCAGTAGATTGGTGACCATCTTTACCTCGAAAAGCACGTTCAGCTGTTGGTCCCGGCTGTCATTTGTGGAGCTCTGACAGTCGTTACGGGTCGTCAGAAGCCTGAAAGTCTCACAACCAGTCTTACCAAGGGGTATCGTTTTACCCAATAGCTGGGTTGAGAAGGTCAGATAGGCAGTCGCTCGATGTAAAATACTGGTATTCAGCTGTATCCGGTTAGACTGGAAGCCGACCCCAACATAGTTGAGAAAAGGCTTTGCAGATGATGATCACCTAGTACTTATTGCATTCGTAATCGCTTTCGTCACACCACTAGTAAACTTATATGGCAAACCTATTAAATTTAATTATCTAATGACCAGTGGCGGATCCAGGATTGTCGTTTGGGAAGCTCTTGACCCCGCTGAGGGTAGGTTTTAGCAAAGTAAACACTAAAAAGCACACGTTTTCACAAGCCTCCTCGGATTACTTTTCGCAAATTCCTCAATGACTTCGTTAGGTTAAAGACTACCAGAGATATCTCGGTGAATATACATGGCGGCCAAACCGAGCAGAGTGGCCGAAATTCGTCACGTAAACAAAACATATTATGAAAAAAAACTTGAAAACGTAATAGGTACTTATTAAGTTAAGGATAATTGATGACAATTGTACATTAGCTATTGTAATACTTGCTAAAAACTTTAATTAGAATAATATCAAGTTCAGTTTAGGATTTGTCACGGCAGAATTCAAGACGCTTTTGGGGGACAAGCCCCTTACCCCTCCCCCTAGATCCGCTACTGCTAATGACTATAGCACGATGATTGACCATGACTACTAGCTATCAGCATCTCGCCATAACTGCATATATGTGTATGACGATAACGGAAACAAATATAAATATTGTATGTCCTTTATTATGAACGTACATACATAAACTCATGGTAGGTAGAAATTACAGAACGCCACCTGCTACGATCCTTACATACAACTTTTGCGTCTTTTCTAAAGAACATCACCAATAAGATCAGTATATGTCCTCCTAGGGCGTCCCCTCCCGGCGTTTCCAGTAACATCTGCCTTGTAAATACATTTTGTTAGTCGCCTTTCATTCATCCTCTCAACATGACCAAAGGATCTCAGCATATTCTTTTAAATTTTTGTCACTACATCTTCTAACTCACACCGTTGTCTTATCACATCATTCCTCAGCTATGAAGTTAACACATTATAATATTTAAAAACTAACACTGATAAAATATACCAAAGTTATAACAAAATATTGATGTAACTAATATTTAACTAGCTAGTAAATACTAGTTTATTAGTACTAATTTGTCCAAAATTCCCCTCATCTACGGCGAAGCTCCAAAGGAGGGTACTGTTTTTACAAAATAAAATAGCATCCTGACTTGAAAGGTTAATCTGCTATTGTGATCTTACTAAGATAATGCAAGAGCGAGCGAAGCGAGCTAGAAAACTGGAACGCTCTGAATCCGATGTTATCGAAAACGAGCGAAATGAGCTCGAAGAAGCTGACTTGGACAGGATAGATTTTCTGTGTGATTTTACTAAATGAATGCAGGACCTTGAGAATTGAACCGCGCGTGTAGCTTTTAAACCATAAACAAATTACATACATTTTTCATATTTTCATTAGGTAGTCATTACTCTTCTAAATAAGAATTTCGGGTTTTGAATAATATTTTTACACACGTCGCGTCGAGGGACTCCTGTAGCTTGGATGCCCCGTGTCATTGCAGTGGCTGATACAGCGTCAGCCACTGATGTACTCATTCCACGAATTATTTTGGTAGGTATTATCTGAAGTCCCAAAAATCAAATTAATGCATTCACGCTAGGTATTCCCCTTTTTTAAAGCGCGTATAATCACAGGAGTGATGCAGCTACTTTTTTAGTCATAATCTGCCTATCTTTCTTGCAACTATATCCTGGAGTTGAACAACAGGTCGCTACTGTCATCTGACCTCAATGTCCTCAACCTATTTACAGTGCAAGTATGTAGAAATAGTAAGGTTGTCTAGACTGGTTGTCAGAGGTGTTTCAATATCAAACAAAATGTATGAGATAAAGACTATTGGAAGGTAAACGTTTTGTTATTAGAAAATGGAACCGGGGATAAAATACCAAGTAAAAATAAAATATAAAATACTGACGAGCAATAAAGAAACCGGCCAAGTGCGTGTCGGACCTCGGACCACGCACATTGAAGGGTTCCGTAGTTAAGATGAATTTATCCCAATAACAAACTTAACATTGTAGTTGAAAAACATGTTTTAAACACACTGCAAATTTAAGTTGGTCGATTGTTACTTGTTAACCTGTAAAGCCTACTTAGCTGTGATAGTTTTCCTTTTAACTTCGTTATATATACTACTGCTGTGAATTTTTTCACAAATCCAAGTACAACCATTTAGCTGGCAGGGGGGGACACTTGCCTCTAATAAAAACTAGCACTTTAAAACTTAATATTTCGCAAACGGATCCCTGATTTGAAAAATGGTTTTGACACACCCACAATATTTTTGAACGAGCTATCCAACAACACCCCACACAATAAGATAGATGAGAAAAAAAAAAAACAAAAAATCCCCACTTTACGAGTAGGGGAGGTACCCTCAAAAAATTTTTTTTTCTTGGTTTTATTTACCACTTTGTCGGCGTGATTAATATGTATACCCATCCAAATTACAGCTTTCTAGTACTAACAGTCACTGAGCTGCGGACAGACAGACAGTTAGACGGAAGTGGCGAAACTAAAAAGCCACAGTTAGTGGCTTTTTAGTATAATGAAATATTTCCGAAGCCACGCAAGATAGCTTCTTGAAGTAAAAAGCAAAATTGAAGTTTATTTAATAGCGCATAAAAACACATATAAAACTGTTTTCAAGATTTTTTAAACTTAGATGAAGATATTTAGACTTCTTTGGCACTTTGCAAGTGGCTTTTTTAGGGTTCCGAAGTCAACAAGGAACCCTTATAGTTTCTTCATGTCCGTCTGTCTGTCTGCGGCTTAGCTCAGTGACTGTTTGTACTAGAAAACTGTAATTTGGCATGAGTATACATATTAATCACGCCGACAAAGTGGTAAAATAAAGCCATAAAATTTTAGGGAGGTAAAATAAAGCCATTACCTCCCCTACAAGTATAGTGGGGATTTTTTTTTCTCGTCTATTCCATAGTGTGGGATGTCGTTGGAAAGGTCGTTTAAAAACGTGAGTTTGTGAAAACCATTTTTGGATTCAAGGATCCGCTTGCGAAATATTAAGCTTATGTTAATATTAAGGATATGTGGAAAAATTCACAGCAGTGGTATATATAACGAAATTAAAAGAAAAACTATCACAGCTAAGTAAGCTCTACAAGTTAACGAGTAATAATTAACTTACAATGTTTTTCAACTACAATGTTAAGTTTTTTCTTGGGATAAATAATTCATCCCATCTACGGAACCCTTCATTGTGTGTGGTCCGACACGCACTATGAAGGGTTACCTAATTAGATTAAACAGCGGTGTTAAATCAAGTTCTTATCGTAAAAATATGTGGTAGATTATGTGATTGGGTAAACAATATTGGTTTAATCAATCAATTATTTACAATCGTTTAATTATAGTCAATCTGCCTTGTGGTTTTCCTATTGGGCATATAGTAGTTTTATTATAGTAGTTTTGAATCCGCTGGTTGCGAGAATCACAGAGCCGGTCGAAGTGGCGGTGCTAGGCGAGGCCTATGTCCAGCAGTGGACGTCTTTCGGATATTAGTTTTACTTGGCTTAGTGATATCATTTCATATAACTTGCTCTAGGTATATTTACACCGCAGAAATATTTTGACAAGCTCAAGACACACAAACCAGACTATCTAAAATACAGTCAGTCAGACGTTGCATGTTACAAACGTTGAGATAGCACACGAAATACATCGTTTGATAAAAGTAGAGATAGTATACAAAATCCATCATTTCATGCGTGCTATTTTAAACACAAATGTATGTGGTTAAATATTATGTTTGACCGCGAATATGAATTATAGTAGTTACACGGTAGGTATTACATAACCAATTGTAAACATGACTGACCTTGTTTCTCGCATTATGTACTCGTTATTTAAAAATAGTAAACCTTTTTTATCGATGTTGTAAGCTACGTGTTTATTACACTAGACATTTTTAAATAAAACCTTGGATAGGACACTCTGCCGAGTCTTTTTCCAACTATGTTGGGGTCAGCTTCTAGTCTGACCTGATGCAGCTGAATACCAGTATTTTACATGGAGCGACTGCTTGTTTGACCTCCACCACCAAGTTACTGGTAACACAATTATTATAATTCATCGTTTTATTACTAAAAATTCATGCCTAGTAGATACCTAATACATAGTTACGTTATATTACTCATTGATAGGTTCAACTTGGATTATAATGAGTTCCCAGCTAAAGCACTAGGAAGTGGTGAAGGGGGGGCGTTTTGGGGGACTGTCTTAAGTAATTTTGACGTTCGAAAAGTGCTGATTCTCAGCCTAGTTTGACTTTTGAATTTTGAATAGAGAGCGTAGTCTTGGATCGTTATAACGAATATAGAGCGTAAAATGTCAGGTCATATTTATTTATTTTACATTAAGGGAAGGGGCCTTATCAAGGTCGTTTCTGACGGCCAACCTAGCACCGCGCGCGCTCATTTTTCAAATCAAAGAGAGCGCGCTTCTGCCACAGATTTTAAGGGTATGTCTGTGTGGTAGATTTTTAGGGTATCTGTGTTCTGTGCACACATTTCAGGAAACCGAGACGAAAGACGAAAGATACACATAAAAAATTTGAAGACATGTGACAACCATCGACCCTCACTGGGCTCGCGGTGGGTTTATGGCCCTCTCCTTCTCACAGGGAGGATGCCTGTGGCCCAGCCGTGGGAACTTAATAGGCCGGTAATTCTGATTTATTTTTAATAGTGAGCAAACTCAAAGCATTTATTTAAATTAAACCATTTACAGGCACTTTTGAATTGTTAAGGGGTCAGTCAGTCAGAAATATGAAGCTAGTTGCCCATTCCAAAGCGTAGGTTCCTGTGGAGAAGAACGGGCAAGAAACTCTGAGACTTCGAGCTGGTAGCCTGGTATGAAATTTGAAGATAATTGCGTGGTATGGCAAAAGAGGTTATGAAAAATCCATCGTCTTTCACTTTTAATACTTGCATTATTCTTTAAAACCTAGAAAATATCGCGTAACACGTTTGAAGGCCAAGCGCAAAGTTTATTGAACAGTTTAGCGTCATAATGAATATCTTGCAACAGTTTAGCGTGTTTAGAAGTAATCCGTATGCCCCTGTTATGATTAACAACATCATATTTCATAATTGTTTGGAAGATGGATCCGTTTTTATCTTGAGTGATGGGAGACCGTATAGTTTCAGCTTTTTTTTTTTGCCTTGGAAATTATCAAATAACTTCTCCCGCTCTGGGCGGAGCGCGTGTCAGACTCTTACTGACTAAAACCCACCCGTGTTCCTTCAGTTGCCTATACGTTGCCAGGGGCCACGGTATCCCTTTCGGACTTTCCCGCAACCCCGGGTTTTCCCGCAACCACGGAAGAAAACATCATCAAGTCAAGAAGAGTTCGAGTTTTTCGATGCGGATTCTATCTGCCGACTACTTATGGCATCTTAGGGTTGTAGCAACCTCAATCTCCAGAAGTTTTACGATTTTTATTTCCTTTTTGTTTTTGGTTTTCACTTTGACTTCTGTCATCGACTGTCAAGAAAAATAGACAAAATATGTTTTATTATTCTTACATTTAAAACATCATTTATTTTTCCTACCCATCTCCCACAGGGTTATGAATTATTGAACTGTTTATTTGTAAAATTATGTTCCATCGTAGTTCGGAAACTACTCAACCAATTCGTTTATGTTCAAGAGTGTGGCTTTCTGCTGATTTTTTTTTGTAATTTAGTGCTGTCTAGATTTTTTCTTCCAATACAATGAAACATCATCATGATCATCACATAAAACAGAGTTGAAAGACTCTGTATTACGTGATCATAAAAGAAAAATTATAATTTTACAAAATTTTGCCTGTCGAAAAACTTGACCAAAAAATTTAGATTATTATTTATAAAAAAATATTTTAAACGGTCGTAGGAACTATTTTTGGCAAAGGTAGGTAGGACAGTTTCCCCGTATCTTTATGGATACGAATTCCTCATATCTCCTGTAACATTAAATTTTAAAAAAGCTATACAGTGTGGCGATTAGATTTAAACCACGATTTAATTAATAACAATTTTCTTTCTAGCCGTGGGACCTTTTTTTTAGTTTTAGTATTTAACAACATTAAACTCAATTTGTGATTCATTTGCATCATCATTTCAGCCGAAAGCCGTCCATTGCTGGACATAAGCCTCCCCCAAGCACCGCCACTTCGACCGGTTCTGTGCTTCTCTTATCCAGCGGATTGCTGCGGCCTGTGTTGTTGTACCATAATTTGTGATTATTTTATTATTTGGTAGCAAATGTAAGTTCTATACCATAGGGTTTGTGTTGAATTGTTGATACCATCGCCCCGCGCGTGTCTATTATTATATTATTATGCCCTTAATACAAGTTATCCCGATAACTTAGCAAGGGTACTAGTTGCGACAACTAAAGTCTAACTGTACTATATTTAAGTCTAACAACTACGAGTATGTATTGTTAATAGCTGTACTGTTGATGCGAATAAATACTTATATTATATTACTTATATTAAATACTTATATTATATTATTAGTGCCTTATTAACAAGGGTGATTGATTTCGTGCCAATTTTTGATGCTATTTATTTTGTTTGAAATATTCAGTTTTCTATTTTTAGTCAAACTGATTAATATTGAATAACAACTTGTAATAACTGCTGTACCTCATCACCTGCCTAGCCTTTTCCCAACTATGTTGAAGTCAGCTTCCAGTCTAACCGGATGCAGCTGAATACCATTATTTTACATGGAGCGACTGCCTATCTGATCTCCATAACCCAGTTACTGAGTAACACGATACCCCTTGGTAGACTGGTTGTCAGGCTTGCTTCTGACGACCGTTGTTACGCAACTGTCAGAGATCTACGAATGACAGCCGGGACCAACGGCTTACCATGCTTTCCGAGGCACGGAGGAGTCTTGGTATGTAAAGATGGTCACTCATCCACGCACCAACCGCGGCAAGCGTAGCTTAACCTGATCGATGGACGCGTGCGGCTGTTATTACTTAGCAATTCAAAAGTACCTGTTTATTTGAAATACATGCTTTGAGTTTGCCACAAGCCCAGCCCTCCAGTAACAGCTGTACCTATCCACTATTTAATGTGATAAGTGTGATAATAATAACCTAAGCGCCACTCTGTCACAGTATAAATAAATTACAGTATTGTATCTTCATGGAAAACGGCCGAAACGACGCGCTTTTAATCTCAGTGTACAACAGTATGTGGAGGCAGTGCGTGGCAGTTACGCACGGACGTGGAAGGAATATCCACCGAGCGGCCGTAGGTAATTATTTCAAGGTCACTGGCGAGATATAATACTGTTAGGCCACGTTCGTACGGAACTAATAAAATCGTGGCGATTTTTTTTCGTGCACTGGATTTTCTGCTTAGCGCCGAGAGTTGAAAATCCAACAGTGTGTTTTTTCAACGCGTTGGGATGAGAGTGCGTCCCAACGCGTTGGATTCTCAACGGTCGGCTCAACACCGAGAGTTGAAAATTCTGTGTCTAACTCCCGCGCCGAAGGATGGTCTCCGTTGAGATTGGCTGCCGTGGCCGAAATATGGTCTGGAGGACTATATGTATATAATTGCTAAACAAATACCTACAACATTTTATCATCATGGAATGGATACCGCTTCTGATTACCTACTAACTACATCCTACTACTGACGCAGACTAACCTTCGTGTTAATTTATTTCAATGTAATCTTAAGATCTAGACTTGTAGAGATCTTCAGATAATTCCTGCGTGTATTTACGTAAGTCAGTGGAAACTAAAGAGAAGAGGACGCAATGTTGATGAAGATTATTAAAGATAAACTATTTTATGTGAGTCAGAGCATTGATGGTCCAGTGGTAATGGCCCCGAGCCCCCGACTTAAGAGGTCGTCGGTTCGAACACTTCGAACCCAGACAGGCTCTTTACTTTGTGTAAATAATGTCATCACCACTGCACTCAAAACGGTGAAGGAAAACATCGTGAGGAAACCGGTATGTCCTTAAACCAAAAATTCTAAGACATGTGACATCTACCAACCCGCACTGGGCCCTGGTGGTGGATTACCCACTCCCTCTCGAAGAGTGGAGACCTGTGACCCAGCAAAGCAATTATTGTTGATGTTATTATAGTGTGCTTTAAAAAACTCAGTCAGGTTGCACTCAACCCGCTTTGTCTGATAAGTACTTATTTTTCATTGTAATATTTCGTTTTTATTTACAGTTTTTTTAATCAAATTTTGTTTGTGTAGTATACCTAGTCCTCTAGACCGTATTTCGGCCACAGCGGCCAATCTCAAAGGAGACTAGCCTTCGGCGCGGGAGATTATTATAGCGCAGATACAGGTGTACTCTCTCTTCCCTCACTCTCATAGTCCGATGGGACCGCAATCCGACACGACCGGAGAGAGATCAGGCGCAGGACCAACGGCTTAACGTGCTTTCCGAGGCACGGGGGTATCACACCGCCAACTTCCAAACTCCGGGCTGTTACTAAGAAATTCCTAATGGAAAAACCCAATAACACTTTGCCCGACCCGGGAATCGAACCCAGGCTCAGCAGTCGCGCTTGCGACCACGAGACCAACGGGGCAGTACTTAGCAACCAGTGTTTTCATTCCAGGCCGCCATCTTAACAGTACGAAACTTATTTTTCCATTCAATGAATCGATCGTCTCGTTACTCTCGAATCTCGAATCGCGTTTGAGAAAAATTTGGCATACCTACGTATAGATTGTGAGTCAGAAGCGGAAACAGGCTACTCCTTACGACACGATTTATGTCTCATTGTTCTTCTGCCCGAATGCCAATTTATTTGATGTCAGCAAGTCTTTTTCTACACTTCTCTGGCCAGCCACACTCATGCTCAAAACTTCATACAACATGTGACCGAAGTGTCAGGTGGTTTAAAAATGTGGAAGATAAAATTGTTGCTCTGACTGACTAGGTAGGTATCTAATAAAATAATCATTATGTTAGGTTTTATAATGAGTTCCTGTTTTTCCTTCCTGTAACCTGCACGCGTAGCATGACCGCCATAGAAACGGGCTTCGACGGAAGAATAGACAAAATGACAGATTGTGATTGTTTATCTGTCATTTTGTCTATTTTTCCGTCGAAAAAACCCGTTTCTATGGCGGTCATGCCACGCGTCCAGAGAAATTTTCATTATAATTCAAACTCAAACTCAAAGCATTTATTTCAATTAAACCATTTACAGGCACTTTTGAATTGTCAAGGGGTCAGTCAGTCAGAAATATGAAGCTAGTTGCCCATTCCAAAGCGTAGGTTCCTATGGAGAAGAACGAGCAAGAAACTCCACGGAATTTTGTATTGAATAGGTTATGCATGTACCTGGGTAGGTATTTATCATAATATAAATTAGAGGAAAATGAGTTTATATAACACCTAAGACTTATTTATGGAAATACTTTACAATGGTTAATTAAAATGAGCGCTAGGTAGGTAACTGACCCCAAAAATATCCTTTTAGAATTACCTAATGTATTTTCCCAGGGCATTATCAGCCTAGCGTTAAGTTCTGGGACAGGCCTCTCCTCTGTGAGAGGGAGTGAGTTTGTAATCCACCACGCGGGCCCAGTGCTAGTTGATGGATGGCCTACAGTTCGAATTTTTGGTTCTAGGAAAAGCCGATTTCCTTACAATGTTTTTCTTCACCGTTTTGAGAGCAGTGGAGATTAAAAAAACTTCACGAAGTAAAGTGGGTGCCTGTGCGCGAACCCACGACACATAAGTCGGGTGCGTCACCACTGGGCCACTACTGCTCCACATTTCATGACATGTCACCACATCAAGAAAACTGTCTTCAAAGCAGCGATGGCGAAACTGATAAAATTCACCAAAAATAAACCAGTAATTAAACCAAGACTGAAATAAACGGTCTGTAAAGTAAGTAAGATTCAGTGTCAAAACAATATTATTTACTGACAGCACGATAAAATCTTCAGCCGGCCAAAGTTAGGCACTAGTTCTACCGCCGACGACGAGGAAGCGAATAACTATAGACTATTTTCTCACTCAAGAAACCTGCAAACGATTGTAGGTCCCATGTCAGTAAAAGAGATGACTGAAATGCCGTGTGTCGTGTGAATGTCGGGCATTAATGCTGAAATTAACCTTTTTGGCGCAGCCGTGAGGCACACACTATTATTGCTTTATAATTATTTTCAATTATTTTTTTATTACAAATCATTAGCTCTAACAGCTAATGATTATACAAATCAGAATCAGAATCAGAATGCTTTATTTGTAAACACAGGTCAAATTACAACAGTGTGCGAGATGTTACAGATTGGTAGATCCTCTATGTTTTGCCGAGAGGCGTACAAATATAATATATTTAATTAACATTGTCGAATTTATTACTTTTTAATACAAATTTAATTTTTAAGTTATCTTATGGTGGTAGAATTATGTCAAATTTCACATTAGTAATAAAGTCAATAGTAATAGGTACATGCATGCATAACAATACAAATTTAAAATATAATAAATTTCAATAAATGTCAAATAAATTAAGTACATGAAAAAAAATTAAGTTACATGGCATATTAATGTCAAACAAAATTCAAAATTGTCAAAATAGGTGAGGTGATGTACATTTTTCTGAAGCAGTAATTATAGAAGTATCGCCCAAGTATTCCTGTAGTGAGTAATAGCATTTATTTATCAAAATTCTTAATAGCTCTGTTTTGAAATTGTCCAGATTTAACGTTTTAATTTTTTCAGGTAGTTTGTTAAATATTCTTTCGGCCATACAGAAGGTACTTTTATTCATTAGTGCAGTTTTTCCATAAGTCACTTCGAGTTCAGACTTATTTTTATCGCGTAATTTTCTGTAGTAACTTTTTGTAGCTCTTTTGTATAATGAAATGTTAGATTTGACAAATATATTAGTTTCGTATATGTACAGCGATGGCAAGGTAAGAATTTTTAGTCGTATAAAGAACGGTTGACAACTGTCTGTGCTTTTAAGGCCACACATTGTTCTGACACATCTTTTTTGGGCTCTAAATACGACTTCTCTATCTACTGAATTGCCCCAGTATATCACGCCATATCGGAGTGTTGATGCAACATAGCCATGATAGGCTGTTAGTAGGAATTCTAGGCTCACTATTTTTGATAACTTGTATAGAGCATAGGCAAATTTATTAAGTTTTTTACATATTTCGTCTGTCTGGGGTCTCCAAGTCAAATTGTTGTCTATATTAATTCCAAGAAATTTAGTAGCAGTAGTTGATTCTATTTTTGTCCCTAAATAGCTAATATCGAGAAATTTGACACTGTCTTCACTTATTTTTGATTGTGAATATAACAGAGTCCATTTGGCTGAACCCTATCTTTTAAGATACAGGCTAATTCTAGTTTAAAAGATAGTCTTCCTATTGCATAATAATGTAGATATTATTGAAAAAATGTATACAGTGCAAAGTGCTATGTTTTTGAGAAATAAATATTTTATTATTATTTCCTTTATTTCAATATTTACATATAAATTATATTTTTAAATATTAGAATAAAAACATATAAAAACATTTAAAAATATAAAAAATAGTAGCCCACCGGTATCGGGAACAGGGTCCAAGGTACCGGCGGTCAGGGCTCCAGAGAGAGGAACCTCCTAACAATACGAGCCGTGTCCAGGAGTACCGCTTTCTGAATCAAGCCCTTAATCCAGCTGCCCAACGAGAGCCTCCTAAGGTGTTGGTCGAGGCTCTTGGCAATTAAGCCATTGGCTGATACGACTATCGGCACAATGATCGCTGAGTCCACATCCCACATGTCGACAACCTCGCGAGCCAAGTCAAGATACTTAATCTGTTTATCTTTCTCGGCTTTCACGAGGTTCCCGTCATGCGGGACCGTTATGTCAATAATCATTTGTTATGTGTTTCACGAACTGTGTCCAAATAAATATTATTTTTTCTTTCTTTCTTTCTTTAGATACATTATATTAATAGTTGATACCTGACTGGTCACACCACCGCACCGGCAACCATAAGTCTCTGTCAATCAAACAACTCGATTTTAGTGGCTAGCTCAAAACGCATCTCGCTAATCGCCAGCGGTGGGACAGCTGCCACGAGGCCTGGACTACACCAAAGCGAAAATGGGCGGAGATGAGCGAAGCGGAGAGGAGCGGAGTTGCTTAACAGCTTCCACCGAAGCTGTGCGGAGATGCGTACTAGCTAGACCGGAGCAGGCGGGTTGTGCGACGCGGTGGAACTAACGGTGCCGCTCGCCGCTCACATCTCCTCTCGTCTCCGCCAGCTTCCGAAACACAGCTCACATCTCTGTTTTGATCGCGCTAAGCAAATATGGTAGGACATCTCTCCTCTCTGCTCAACCGTATCCAGTGAAGCTAAGCGGTGACGAGATCCTATATTGAATAACGAAATCCTATTGGTTGTTTCCAACACATCTCCGCTCCTCTTGTCTCCGCTTTGGTGGAGTCGGGGCCTTAGTATAGTATTTATAGCAATGCTAGACGGTGATTGATATCATCGGGGCGCAAACATTGTGTGTGCGTCACTTTGATAAAGGTTAGGTTATTGAACCCTATTGCAGAGACATGTTAATTAACTTTAGACCTAGGACGTGCCAATAGGGAACAGGGCCTGCGATTCTCCATACAAATGTATTCCCCTTTTTCTTCCTGAATACCTCTAGAGTTATCATTTTTTTCATAAAATCAAGGTCTGCTGTAGACACGTCTCTGTTATTTCTTTTTTTCAGAAACTTATCGGTAAAGAAAATAAATGACCCTCCAAAAATAACAAAAATGCCGTGATTACCCCATCCATCCCCCATCCATCAGACAAATTCGAAAAGTTTTTAACATAAAATAAAATAATAGGAACCTTACATAGGTACCTACACTTTCTTAAAAAAAATTGAATCTGCTCAGTTTTCGAAGAGAAAAAAGGGGAATACGAAACGTCGATCTCGACAATTTTTTTTGTGATAATAATCGGTCTGAGTTACAGTTGTCCCTATCGCACTCTACGGGGGCAGATTTGAGGTAAGACGACGGCAATAGTTTCTTCAAATACCTATTCTTAAAATTCCTCGCAGGCCCTGTTCCCTCTTAAGGTTGTGTATTTTACGCATATTATCTATGTATGTGGTATTCTTTACCTATACCCGCAAAGCATCAGCATGAAGTGTCTATAAGCTCTTCTACAATAAATTAGGTCGATGGAAATATCGTGAGGAAACTGGAACAGTATATCGTTAGAATAAAGAATTCGAAGTCATGTGATATCTACCAACCCGCACTGGGCCCGCGTGGTGCACTACGGCCCACTCCGTCTCAAAGTCCCAGCAGTGGGTACATTATAAGCTGATTACGTTTATGCTAGGACAGTATGTTATAAATTTATAATTTAGAACATGATTTATTTTTTTCTACAGACGCCAGCACATCAACCTACTACAATCTGTCAAATTTCTTTAATAGATTTTCAACTTTATCACTGAAGCATAAGGTTCAAAGTTGATTGGGAAAATTTGACAGTTTCGGGTAGGTGGACCTGCTGGCGTCTATACATAATCTTCCCCATTTTTTTAGTTCGCTTTCTATTTACTTGTCGCTTGTCAGTGTTTTATAGGCAGCCGGGTTTTTTTTTAATTTTTAATTTACGGTAATTAGGAAGTTGGGTCTCCCGACCTTCATGTCAATTGTGCAATGAATGAGGAATATGGGGATCGAACACACGACCTCTCCTCTCACTAGGTAGTCTGCGGCTGCCCGCAGCCTTGGGCATAATCTACCTTTCACCTTGTTTTAAAAAACTATTTAAAAAAAAAAAAAAACGCCTTCCAAAAAAAACACTACAAACTGAACAATAACTTTAATTTCGGAAGTCGGAAGCAAAAAACGAAAATTCAAAACGAAAAAGAAAGACACCTGACTTCCGAAATTGAAGTTATATTTTCACTTTGTAGTGTTCTTTTTTTTTTTTAGAAGTCGGTTGTTTTTTATTTTTCACTTTTTAGTTGTGGTCCACACAAATTCGAATACCAATACCTGCTATGTTCACATAACAGTGACAGGAACATATTATAACATCATGCACCTATGTGCATTAGTCTATACTAAGTGGGAAAAATACGTATTATTGTAGCTAACTCAAAAACTATCCAAGCAAAGTTAATCAAATTTATATGGGACCACCCCGTAAGCTTCTTCTACCAAATGAAAAAATAATTTTCAAAATCGGTCCATAAAAGACATTAAAAAAGTTTAAAAATCGTACATAGGACCTCTATACGTTACGTTAGGCAGAGGTGTACCTATAGTACACCCACATTTCGCCAGTTATGTTTAAGTCCCATGTAATAGGGGGTGAGCCTATTGCCATCAACCGGACACAAGTCCAGACTCCGGGCTGCTACTGAGAAATTCCTGATGAAAAAACCTAATACTTAACACTTTTCCCGACCTGGGTATCGAACCCAGGACCTCATGTTTAGCAGTAGCGCTTGCGGTCACTAGACCAACTTACAGATGAACATAATAATTATAGTGTTATATTATCTTTGTTAAATATCTTTTAAGTATAATTACAGTTTCGCTGCGGCATTCGTTTCGATCGGGCGCGTGCAGTAAACGATATTCGCACCTCATTAGTTAATGAGCTTGTTGTTCTCGGTTGTCGTCGTTGACCTTGAAGCGGACTAGCACATCGTTAACTAATAGAATATGTTTATTAGAATAATTGTTTACAATGGCGGATGATAATGAACTTTTTAACGAAAATGTTGATTCAAGGAGTGTTTTGACTAGCAGCAACAATTCATTAGCGGAACAAGACGTGGTGGAGCAATGTAATATGGACGTGACAACAAATGAAGATTCGATGAGACCGATAAAACGGGACAGAGAGGAGGACGAGACAGAATGGACATTAGTACAAAATAAGGAGAAGAAGGCCAAAGAAAGTAGTGTTGAAGTTTATGTTTCCTCTAAAGAAAAGCTACCAAGGCAATTTGGTCTTGCAAGATTATTTAAAGAGAAAGGTATTAAAGATATAACGAAGATAAAATACATCAATAATTACAGGGTTCGTATTGATTGTACAAACGAGTTGAGTGCAATTAAGCTAGAAACTTGTAAAGAGCTTATAGAATTGGGCTGGAGATTTAGTAGACCAGATATCAAAACCTTTTCATACGGTGTCATCAAAGACGTTGATCTCGACCTAACTGAAGATTACCTTAAGAGTTGTATAACATGCACAGAGTTGTTTGAGTTGGTTTCACTGCAGCGACTAAAGAGGCGTAATATTAATGAGTCGTCAGAAGATTTATGGATAACGAGTGAAGCAGTAAGGTTGTGTTTCAAAGGAGACCTGTTACCAGCATATGTTTACGCAGATGGATTGAGGATCAAAGTGGAGCCATTTGTATTCCCCGTGTCGCAATGCTCACGTTGTTGGAAGTTCGGGCATACAGCAAGAGTATGCCCAAATAAGAATACACTGTGCCCAAAATGTGGTTGTAATCACCAGAACTGCGACATACAAAGATTCAAATGCTTAAATTGTGGCGGACAACACATGGCGTTGTCTAAAATTTGCCCTGCATATTTAAAAGAAAAGAAACTCAAAGAACTTATGGCAGAGTTTAATTGTACTTACAGGAAGGCTTTATCGTTATATGTAGCTCCTTCTCCATACAGAGCAAATACGGAACCAATTAACTTAACAAACATACATAATTTATTTCCTCCGCTGCATAATAACATCGAACCCACAGAGAGATTAAGCTCACCTGTATTTGCAGAGGTCGTCAAAACCAAGGCGACTGTTCATAGTCCACCCACTACAAAAAAACAAAAAAGTCCTAAAACACACGAAAAGACACGGGTTACTAAAGAAGATGATTGGACTCACTGGTTACCAACGGAGGAGGAAACGGAGAATTCGAAGGCATCAAGCAATCGCGACGAACCCGGGGTGACTCAAAAGAGAGAGGTGCATTTTGATGAGCTTATAGCTAGACTAAAGGAGATCGTATTTTTGAAGAGACGTTCAGTAGCGGATAAAATTAAAATGGCGGTTCAATGTTGTGTGGAATGGTTGATTTTGGTAGTTGTTGATAACGTGTCGGATTGGCGAATGATAAAGAAATTGTTTGAGATATTTAATGGATAACAACGAAACTACCATCAAACTAAACATTCTTCAATGGAATGCTCAAAGCTTAAAACCTAAACTAATTTTATTGGAACAACTGTTGTATCAGGAACATATACACATTGCAGCCATAAGTGAGACATGGCTGGATACTGAAACTTGCATGAGGCTGAGCAACTACACAATCTATCGAAAAGACAGGTTTGATGGGTACGGAGGGGTTGCAATTCTTACCCACAAATCAATAAAATCTCAAATGTATGAAGTCCAACTCAGTAACCAAGGTATAGAATTTGTATGCGTAAAAGTATTCAACTGTGGCGTCATTAAAAATATTACTTCTGTTTATTGCCCCCCGTCGATCAGAACTTCTCAAAACGATTGGGATGCTTTACTTTCTATTTCTACTAAAAATACGATCATTCTCGGAGATTTTAATGGACACCATTCCAATTGGTCATATAAAACGGACAGTAGGGGCCTTCAAATATTTGAAGCATTAATGGACAATAATTTTATTACTTTAAATAATGGTAGCCCAACCCGAATAAAAATGGTTAACTTGGAATGCCAAAAGTCTACACCCGACATCTCTTTGGTATCATCTGATATAGCTTTGATGTTCGACTGGTCCGTCATGAATGAGTCATTAGGCAGTGATCATATGGCTATTAAAATCACTTTTAATATTCAGTCTAGTAGTTCGCCATTAGTCCGTAAGAATTTTAAAAAAGCTGATTGGACTTCATACAGTAAGATACTCAACACCCTATTTTTAGAATTTAAGTTCGCGGGGGACTTACAGGGCGATTATGACAGATTCATTGGTTATTTAAACTTGGCCGCCGATGTTTGTATCCCTTTAGTCAAGATAAACCTAAATCCGGATAGTAAATTTTTGCCTAAACCTTATTGGAAACCTAAGCTATCTAAATGTGTGGCTGAGCGTCGATTGGCGTTATCTAAATTCAGACGTAATCCAAACCCTCAAAATTACGAAACATTGCAAAATAAGATTCGCGAATCCCAAAAAATGATTCGGATAGCTAAAAATAAAGGGTTTGGCGACTTTTGTTCTTCATTAGATTGTTCTACATCTCAATCTACCGTATGGCGGAAAATGAAGTGGCTGAAGGGACACAAATATTCAACACAATACGTAGATAAACGTAAAGCTACTGATTTGCTTCTTAGTTTAACGCCGGACTTTGTACCCCCGTGCGACCTGGCTTTTGACATGAATAACTCTGAACTGGATGCTGTTGTTGCTGCCTCAGAATTTCATAAATGTGTCCGATCTAAAGATACTGCTCCTGGAGGCGACAATATTTCGTACTCCATGATCAAGAGGTTACCACAAAATGGTAAAAAGATATTAATTCAACTGTATAATAAGATTTTCACGTCGGGTTTTGTTCCTAAACAATGGCGCGATATTGTAATTGTGCCCATTCCTAAACCGGGACGAGACTCCCAAAGTTTATCATATCTCCGTCCTATTTCAATGATCTCATGCGTTTGTAAAGTTTTTCATAACATTTTAATGAATAGATTAGAGTGGTTTATCGAAAAACATATGTTTTTATCAAATAATACTACAGGTTTTAGAAAATGCCGCTCAACTGTAGATAATTTATCTGTCTTAGTATCTCGCATTCAAACTGGCTTTTCTAAAAAACTTATAACGGCGGCTGTTTTCATAGATATTAACAACGCATATAACTACGTAGACGTCAAAGGTCTATTGGAAATCATGCAACGAATTGGTGTAGGGTCCAGGATTTGTAGCTACATCTGGAACTTTCTCAAGCTGAGAAATCTTAAAATTACAGTAGATAATCACGTCATTAGTCGCACGTCCGGTCGGGGATTGGCACAAGGCGATCCATTGTCACCCTTACTTTTTAATTTAGCAACCATGGATGTATGTCATAGTAGTGGGGACGTTTTTCTATCGCAGTACGCGGATGATTTTGTGTTGTATGCCTCTTGCAGTGATGTCTCAGTGGCCCAACAACGATTACAACCCGCTTTAAATAAGATGACTAAACTTCTTTTGGATTTGGGGCTTGAGATATCCCCTCTGAAAAGCAGTGTCTGTATTTTTAAGAACGGTGTGGCAAGAGAGACAGTTACTTTAAGAATTAATGAGATATCGCTGCCGGTGGTACACAGTGTAAAATATTTGGGGGTTTGGCTTGACCGATCACTTAGGTGGGCTAAGCATATTAATGAGACTCGAGAGAAGGTGTTAAAATTAGTTAATGTTTTTAAAATTCTTTCTGGATCTGGATGGGGAGTACATCCCAAACATCTGAGGCGGTTATACATATCAACAATTCGGAGTAGAATCGATTACGCTTGTTTCCTTTATGATAGTAGCTGTGAAACTCACCTAAGTAAATTAGACAGGGTCCAAAACGTTTGTATGAGGGTTATCGGTGGCTTTATAAGAACTACAGCGATTCACGTTATGGAAAATGAACTAAACCTGCAACCGTTGAAGTTTCGCAGGTACTATCTAGCAGGTAAATATTGGCTTAAAAAAAAATCTTATGCTGATAATGATATCATTGCTGTTTTGGAAGAACTGCAAGCACATTGCCGACAATCACACTGGAGAAGAAAGGTGCCATTGTTAGTCAGAATTCATGAGTTTCTTAATTTGCTACCCGTATACACGAGCCCAAAGCTTGAAATGTTCTCGTTGGACACTTGGGTTCACAGGATTGATTTATCTCAAGTCATATTTCCCAGATTAGATGGTTTGATTGCGCCTAAAAAACACTACCAAAATGCTAAAATAAATGAGTTATGTACCATATTTTTAAATAACACGTACTCGGGTTTCTACAGAATATACACCGATGGATCCAAAGACAAAATAGGTTCGGGAGCAGCATTTTTCGATCCGCAAACTAAAATTGCAGTGCAATTAAAGGTAAACTCAAAATGCAATATAATGTGTACTGAACTTGTGGCAATTGATGAAGCATTGTCTTACATTGACTCATTTGAAAGCGGCAATTATGTTATTTTGAGTGATTCGAGAAGCGCTCTTCAACATTTGGCTCGGTGTACCTCGAGTTTTCGGGGTACTCCGATTGCCTACAGCGTGATCAAATCTATTTGTAATCTTATTTCTAAGAATAAGAATATTGTACTGCAATGGATACCGGCTCATGTTGGCTTGGAAGATAATGAAGTAGTAGATCGGCTGGCGAAGGATGCTTGTGATGATGGATTGGTCTGTCCACTATTTCCCGTGCACAGTGATTATTTGTGTGTAGTAAAAGAAGAATGCACTAAAATGTGGCACGAACACTTCGATCAGAGGTCACTGAGCAAGGGAATCTGGTATCGAACAATCCAGCCTGCACTTTCTCGTTGTTCATGGTTCGACCAAGCAAACATGAGTCGTCCGGAAATTGTAATGGCTCTTCGGCTTCGATCGGGACACATTCCAATGAACAGTTTCGCATTTCTCATGGGTAAAGTTACCTCACCAAATTGTCCAGAGTGTAATATAGTGGAAGACACTTACCATATACTGATGGAATGCGTCCGGAACGAGGCTGAAAGGATCACATTGTTATCGAAGTCACTGGATGTTGGCAAGTGTAATAGCATGCTTGCGTCCCCATTGTCGACGGATGCAAGATACTTGTATAAGTTAGCAAAAATAGGATTTAGATTATAAGGAATAATTGTTTGTACCGATGAGGGTGGCATAATCAGTTTTTGATTAAACCCTCTATAAATTAAATAGAATAAAAAAAAAAAAAAAAAAAGTATAATTATCTTTTTGCCCTTAGCGTATCGTAAAATTGCCTCGTTTGGTCTAATGGTGCAAGCGCTGACTGCTGACGGGGTCTTGGATTCGAACCCCAGAGATTTTTACAGAGCGTATTGTAGGCTACCAATACTACATTTACATACTAACGAACAGTGATAAGCAGTTAAAACCATTTATTTTAATTCTGACGGTCCACATTGTAAAAAGTTGATTAAAAAAATGTTGTTCGTAGAATTTATAATAATACCTACTTAAAACAGATATACCTACTCAGATAAAAACCGGCCAAATGCGAATCGGCCTTTTTTATATAATTTATCATTATCACACGATAGTATTGTATACAATTTATCTGCAATGTTTGCAACAAAGTCTGTGTGGAATATTGTATCGCAGGTAGGTAAGTCTAGGGTTTTTATTGACCCAGACACTTAAATTAGGTATCAAATAACTTCTTTAAGATATATAGACTCGGTACAACTTTCAAAGTTTCCACTTCTTAAGATGTTGCTGTTAAGTTTCTAAATTCCGTCCAAATATAGTTTTAAACCAGAGGCAATGGTCCCGATTCTCTTGTCACAAATGCCTCTAAACTAAACCAAAATTTTGTTTGCTCCTGTCAAGCGACGATTTCCCATTCTGAAATAGACCAACTTAACAATTTTTTTTTGTTTGACAGCACTAAGATGTCACTGAGATATTAATTTAGTGAAAATGGCAATTTTGCCATTCTGAATTTGACGTTTTTCACCTATAATTTAGATTGTAAATACAAAACCTGACTAAATCTGACTATTTCTAATCGAGATTAAAAAGGTGTGGGATAAAATTTGTTGTCATGAACTAAAATTCACGGTCAGTGGGTCGTCTTAGGGGCGGAGTTAATGTGACATTAGCAAAATGAAAATAAAAATATAAAGTCAAGGTAAAACATCATTCAACACGTCGAGGCTGCCTCAAAGCGCGCCTCCGGCTCTAAAAAAAAATCACGGGGTACGGCAAACAAGTGCCACGTGGAGTCGCGATTGTCAAATTCGATTTTAGTTGTGTCAAAATTATTTTTAAATGTAGAGTATTTTTTTGCAGAATAGCCAAAAAAATAGTAAGGAATTTTAGTGATAGTTTAGTTCGGTGTACAAGGGAATCGGCACCAATAGCGTTTTATAGAGAAAACCCAAAAACTTAATTAGGTACTCGTCTACCGAATTTCATTCACCCACAGACTAACCGGTAACCAGTAAGCGCGGTCGTACCATAAATTAAAACCACCAAAAAAGTTGTCAGACTTACTGTTTTGTTAATAAGAGTTAAAATCCAATAACTTCACACATATCACTGTTTACACTATTTTCTAGATAAACTAGTACTATCTATATCGTAGGTATAATTTGTAAATAAAGTAAATAAAACTTAATATTTATAAGCAACACGTCATGCCGGCGGCGCGTCCAGGCGAGACTGATGGCTTTGGTTTTCGAATGTTCAAACATGAATGAGAACTTCTGAAAACCGGCCAAGTGCGAGTCGGACTCGCACACGAAGGGTTCCCTACCAACGTAAGTACAATATTTAGCAAAAAACGTCGTAGCGTCTTGTATGGGAACACCCTTCAATTAAACTTTATTTAATTTTTATTATTTGTTGTTATAGCGGCTATAGAAATAGCTACACAATTTGTAAAAATTTCAACTGTCTGCCTATTACGGTTCATGAGATACAGCCCGCTGAAAGACAGACGGACAGCAGAGGCTTGTACCTACTTACAATAGCGTTCCGTTTGGCAACTTTCAGGTACAGAACCCTAAAAATGATATAGCTATGTTTGAGTTACGATATTTTTATATTGCAGCCAAATTAAATGATAAAACATGCTTTTGACTACTGGCGAATGACATAATTTCCTGTTTAACTCATAAAATTTCAGAATAAAAGCATATTTTACGCAAGTTTTCAGATGAAGTTTTTTGTTTTATTTATTCACTTTAAAACATGGTACATTAAGGTCTTTATAACATAGTTAGGTATGATCTTACATGTTTCGCCATGGACTGGCATACAAATACTTAAACAAGTTAAATGTATAAATAACAAAAACCATTTTTTTATTGTAATTAATGTTGTAAAAGAATAAGTAAAAAAAAACTAATTAGTCTAATAACATTAGTTATTAGGGTTTCGTATATAGTTGAACACTTAACAATAATAGATATCTACATAAAGTAATGTAGGTAATTAAAACTAATTAACTTATATTTTTAGTTCACTCCAAGGGACACTTGACCACATCCTTTGTTTAAAAAAGTAGGTAAGTATATTTATTACGGCACAGTTGGCGCAGTGGTTAAGCGATTGACTGCTGCACTGCGTGCCGCGGGTTCGATTCCCGCACGGAACAAAGATTTGTATGACTTACAAGTAGTTTTTTCGGGTCTGGCTGTTTCTGTATAACAACTAATGACATTGATTATTTAAATTAGAAATTAGGACAATAGAGGAAACCTCTTGCTTCATAAATGAAGAAAATTTTAATACTGGTTTAATATCACACCCATCAAATTGTAGTAACTTAAATAAATGTAATAATAATATTCTAAAAATAGTTCATCAAAATATTCAGGGTGTGATAGGTAAGGAATTAGAATTGGAGCTGTTCATGAACTGTAGTTATATTGATATTCTATGTTTAACTGAACATTGGTTAAAAGTCCACCAGTTCATGTTCAGCTTTAACAACCACCAGGTTGCCAGCTCATTCAGCAGAGTTAAAATGATACGTGGTGGCTCTGTAATAATTGTTCGTAACAATATGAAATTTAAAGAACGTAAGGACATTGTGAGCCTCTCTGTTGAGCGAGTTATTGAAATAGCTTGCATTGAGCTTGAGCAGTTCATTGTAATGAGCGTGTATAGGCCCCCATGTGCTTCATATGATATTTTTGAGAAATATTTGGAAGAAGTATTATTAAAGACTAGTAACAGTAATAAAACAGTTGTTGTCTGTGGAGATTTCAACATTAATATACTGGAAAAATCTGCTATAGTAAATAAATTTATAACTTTATTAAAGTCATATAATTTGTACAATACATTCTTTGAGCCGACTAGAATAACTGCCACTAGTGCTACCTGTATTGACAATATTTTTACGAACTTAACACCTTCTAGCCATTTAATAATAAATGAGTTGGACTCTGATCACTGTGGCCAGTTGGTCACTTTCCCTCAGAAAACAGTCAGAGCTCAAAGAAAACTAGTGAGTTTTGTTCCTGTAAATAAAAGTCGCCTAGGGCAATTTAAAAATAATGTAATGGAAAAACTACCGGGTTTGCCTTATCACAACGACCCGGATCGAGCTTATACTTCACTATTTAACCTCATCAATTGTGAGTTTAGGAAGGTTTTCACCTCAAAAACATTGCCTGTTTGTGACCGCGTCATATTTAGTGATTGGGCAACACCAGGTATTTACAAAAGTAGGCAAAGGTTATTTGAATTGTACCATGAAAAAACTTATAACCATGATGAAACTTTTAAAGAATTTCTTAAAAAATATTCTAAAACTTTTAAAAGAGCCTGTTCCTCAGCAAAAGCCATACACATTAAAAATAAAATAATATCTTCTGGGAATAAAATTAAAACAACTTGGAATATTATTAATTCTGAAACGGGAAGAACGACAGTACGGAATCGTGACTTCCATCTAAAAATCAATGATGTAGATATTAAGGCAGACGTGGAGGTGGCAACAGAGTTTGAAAATTTCTTCACTAATATTCCCATTTTAACAACCAAAACTCTGTCATCGTCGTCCTCAACTTCTGCTTACTCAATATTAAAAGAATGTGTACCAGAATGTGAAAAACTTTTTGAATTTACAATTGCTACTGCTAAAGACATAATAGAATCTTTTAAAGACCTTGATGTAAAAAAAACTGCTGACCTTTGGGGATTGTCAGTACATACCATGTCTTCAATAATTGATGTTATTTCACCCTTTTTAGCAATTGTTTTTAACTCTTGTATTGCATCTGGTGTATTTCCTGATCTGATGAAACTAAGCAAAGTGATTCCACTGTTCAAGTCTGGCAGCACAACTGATCCTACGAATTTTCGGCCTATTTCGATATTACCTACATTGAGCAAAATCTTTGAAAAATTAATTTTGAAACAAATGTTAAGACATTTCAATTCTCATCATTTACTACATCTGAAACAGTTTGGTTTTACAAAGGGTCGTTCAACCACAGACGCGGGCGTGGAATTACTGAAGAGCATATTCGAGGCCTGGGAGGAGTCGCAAGATGCTCTTGGCATTTTCTGCGACTTGTCCAAGGCCTTCGATTGCGTACATCATGATACTCTCATCAGGAAACTTTACCACTATGGTTTGAGGGACAGGGCTCTCGACCTTCTGACTTCTTATCTGAACAACAGAATTCAGTGGGTCGATGTTAATGGCAAGAGATCTGCAGGATCTGCGGTCACCATGGGCGTTCCGCAGGGTTCAATTCTAGGTCCTTTCTTGTTTTTAATTTATATAAATGACTTACCTTATCACATAAGGGATAATCATAAGATCGTATTATTCGCAGATGATACTTCCCTTATTTTTAAAATCAAACGTCAGTTAGTCAACTTTGAACTAGTGAACGATGCGCTCTCTAAAGTTGTGCATTGGTTTAATGTAAATAATCTTCTCCTGAATGAAAAAAAGACTAAACTCATTAAATTTGCAACGCCAAATGTCAGGCAGCTAAATACCAATGTTCAAGTTAATGGAATAGAGCTGGACCCTGTTGAGTCGACAGTTTTTCTTGGAATCACTATTGACAGTAAATTACAGTGGGGCCCACACATAGAAAAATTGTCAGGAAGGCTAAGTTCGGCCGCGTATGCTGTTAAAAAAATTAGGCAGATAACTGACGTAGATACAGCCCGAATTGTTTATTTTAGTTATTTTCATAGTCTTATGTCATATGGAATTCTTCTCTGGGGAACTTGTTCGGAAATTAATACTATCTTTGTTCTACAGAAAAGGGCTGTTCGAGCCATTTACAACCTAGGTCCGAGAGATTCCCTACGAGAGAAATTCAAAGAAATAAATATTCTGACTGTAGCGTCACAATATATTTTTGAAAACCTATTGTATGTACACAAAAATATATCTAATTTTAAAAGAGATTTCCGATATTCATAGTTTAAATACGAGGAATAAACACAACCTCGCTGTACACCGCACTCGTCTCCACAGAGTAGGCAACTCGTTCATGGGTCAATGTATACGCTTTTACAACAAACTTCCCATCGACATTCGAAACTTACCCATTAAACGATTTAAAAGCTGTATTAAAACCAAACTTTGCAAAAAAGGGTACTATAAAATTTTAGATTATTTAGATGATAAAAAAGCTTGGGATTGAGCTGCTCGCTCTGCTAAGCCTTGTGCTAAAATCATAAAATCAATACCAGTATTATATAAAAATTACATACAAAATGACATTATTACTTTGTAAAGTATTTATTTTTATTTTTTAAATTTTTGTGAATGTGAGGACTATGTGGATTTTTTAATTATTATTATTTTTTCTTTCTTATTTAGTTTTAATGATGGTCTGGCAGTTTGAGTAGTTTATGAGGCCTACCCAAATGTCCTTTCTTTGGTATTGTTCGTCGAGTTGAGCTCCTTAAGTTCTGGGTTGAGCTCCACGATTACTGACAAATGCTTGCACTGACAGGACAGGTCCACTCAAATCTGTGTGGTTCTTTTCTCAAAAGACCATTTCAGACACTAATCTACATGGTCCTCATATGGCCTGACCAAGATTATGTCTGGACTTTAAAAGAGACTATGACCTCTGAGTTTGTTTCGGCCTTTCTTCTCAGAGTAGTCAGATAGGAAACGCCGAACTCATCTAGCTAATTTTTAATTACTTATTTTTTTAAGATGACGTGTAAAAGTGATTCCAATATCCTATTTACAGAATAAACAATTTCATTTCATTTCATTTCTGTATGTGTGTTTAAATGTTTGTAAACGCACCCACAATACAGGAGAAATTTCTAATAAGGGGGTTTAAAAAAAAAAATATGGTACCTAGTACTGGGTATGTACATACCCAATGCTTATCAACCATACCTAACCTTCACGCATGGATCGCTAGCGTGTCGGCTGTGCAACTGTAAACCTTTATAAGATCACCATTCATTCATGAAATCATGAATTTGACTACCATACACAATATATGCTTATGCAAATTACCCAGATAAATCATGAAGTAGGTGAGCAACCTAGGCTCTAACTGGCTTATTATTAGTGATTCGCCCGAAACGGGTAAATCGACACTTTAAAATAATACAGTTTTTTCTTGAGGCGATTCGCCCGAAGTTAATTTATTTTTGAGGCAAATTGATTCCTGGAGTTGTCGTTCGCCTACAAATAAATTAACTTCGTGCGGATCACCGCATTTTTTTTTATTAAGTGTCGATTAGCCCGTTTCGGGCGAGTAAATTCGAGCGAATCACTCTAATAAGCCCTCTAATTAGACTGTTGATGGACTTAACAGTTAATAATGTTAATTCGACTACGCCATGGTCTTTTTAACCGACTTCAAAAGAGGAAGGTTATGCATTTGGCGAGTTTTTAACAGACTTTAAAAAAGGAAGAACATCTATGTTCGTCTGTACCTATGTATTTTTACTTATGTATGTTCATCGATATTTTGTTCTTTTTTTCATTTGGTAGCGGGAGCTTGCGGGGTGATCCTATGTGAATTTTATTAAGTTTGCTTTGGTAGTTTTTGAGTTAGCTTCAATAATACGTTTTTAATCCATCACTTGTGTATTTTGATGGTGTTATAAAACTTCCTGTCACTGTTTTTTACATAGCAAGTAGTGGTATACGAATAAGTGTGGGGATAGGTACGACTCCAGAAAATTGTAGTCATTTTTTTTTTTACAAAAATCAACCGACTTCGAAAACATACTATCAAGTGAAAAACAATTTTAAATTCGGAAGTCTGTGTCTGGTTTTATCCGACTTCAAAAAGGAGGATGTTCTCAATTCGAAAGTATGCTTCTTTTTTTTTATAAGAAACGCGATTATTCCGCCAATTATTAATTGATTTTTATGATGCTTTTCTTGTTTGGTAGGTCATACTTCAGAGGTAGGTAGGTACGGTAGTTTTTGAGTTAGCTTCAATTTATAATACTTACGTATTTTTACCACTTAGTCTATGTGGATGACGTTATAATAAGTTTCTATCACTGTGTTGTAGGTACCACCACTAAAAAGGTAAAAATAAAAACTTTATACAAAATAAAACAACCGAATTCCCAAAAAACACTAAATAGTGAAAAATATCATTAACTTCGCAATAAAATTAACTTAAAAAATAACTTGAATTTTCGTTTTTGCCATCGAGCAAAAAGGAAAATTCAAAACCAGTCACCGACTTCCGAAATTAAATTTATTTTTCAGTTTGTAGTGTTTTTGTATTTTCGTTTTCTGCTATCGAAAGTTTTTTTTGATACCAGGGGGCGGCAGTCTCGACATAGATAGCGATCGCTATACGACCGAATTCGGTCGCATTATTAGCCTAGGATTAAACATAGTATTAAAATCAATTCCAGGAGGATGTGATCTAATGCAATAATGATAACACTCATTACTCAGTTAATAAAGACGAATTCTGAAACAGTAAAAGTTCCAAACCGTAAAAGGATTGTGAAGCCATGGGTCACCACTGGTCTTCTACGATGCATTCGGCATAAAGATAACTTACACAAGAAGTTAAAAACGGACCCTGAAAACCACATCTTAAAAACATCGTTCACTAGATACAGAAATTACTGTGATAAGTTACTTAAACAAGCTAAAACCGAACACGAGAAAAAAGAAATAAATGACGCTAGTAGCAACACTAAACTGCTATGGACAGCTATAAATAATATATCAAATAGGACCAAAAAGAAAGACAATCCGCGAGAATTACTATCCATATCATCAACACCAAAACAATCCGTCAACGACGTAAATAGTTTCTTCGCAAATATAGGTAGAAACCTTGCCGAGAAAATGGGTAATCGGAACATGGTACCAACCAGTGACAATCCCAGTAGCGGCTCGCAATCCATGGTACTAATGCCAACTGACGAAGCTGAAGTCACGCAACTAATACTGTCTCTCCGTAATGATTGTGCCATGGGCTGGGACCGAATATCTTCCACTTTTCTCAAAAAACATCTGGCCTCACTGGTTCAACCTATAACCTACATCTGCAACCTTGCCATCAGTACTGGTAAATTTCCAAAGGTCTTCAAAAGGTCCATCATTCACCCGATCTTCAAGGGTGGGGACAGAAACCGTGTCAATAACTACAGACCCATAGCTGTGCTACCAGCCATCTCCAAGATTCTAGAACGCATATTAAATAAACGCCTCGTGGATTACTTGGAGAAATATAATCTTCTCTCCCCATCTCAGTATGGATTTAGAACCGGCAAATCAACTTCAGATGCGGTTCATGACCTCACCAATCATATCGTCACTAACTTGGATGGTGGCCAGAAGGTCTTGGGGATCTTTTTAGATCTTGCGAAAGCTTTTGACACGGTTTCTGCTCCGATCTTAATAAAGAAGATGGAACGGCTTGGAATAAGAGGAATCCAACTCGAACTTTTTGAGGATTATCTGAGTGAGCGTACCCAGAGCGTCAAAATAGGAGAAAGTGTCAGTGACGAGTGCCAAGTTAATTACGGTGTGCCACAAGGCAGCGTGCTCGGTCCGACACTCTTCCTCATATATATAAACGAGCTGGGTATGCTCATTCTCCCGAAAGACAAAGTCATAACTTTCGCAGATGATACAGCCCTCTTATTCACTGCAGACACCTGGAGTGAGGTCTTTGTGTGCGCTCAGTCAGGATTCAATATTGTATCGGACTGGCTACGTGACAATGTTCTCACTCTAAATGCGGAAAAAACAAAATACGTCACCTTCTCCATAAAACAGCATACACCGTCTCCATCCATGACGCCAAACACTATCATAGCCCACACGTGTGCATTTCCTCACTCCACTACATGCACTTGTATTCAAATCAGCAAAACCGATTGTGTTAAATACCTGGGTTTAACTATAGACAGCACACTAAAATTCCAGGACCATATCAACACCTTAAGTAAACGTCTGAGAAAACTGATATATGTTTTTAAGACCATAAGAAACGTGACTGACGATAAAATAAAAAAAATGGTATACTATGCTCTGGCTCAGTCTTTAATAACATACTGCATCACCTCTTGGGGTGGTGCTCCAAAAACTACCCTTCTGGAACTGGAAAGAGCACAGAGAGCCATTCTGAAGGTGTCTTTGTTGTTACCTTATCGCTACCCTACAGCACTATTATACCAAAAAGCGAAAGTCTTGACGGTGCGTCAACTGTTTATTCAACAAATCATCCTAAAACAGCATAGACTTCTAACGTACAATCCTTCACTCCCTCGAGCTAAGAGAAGATTTAATCCTGTTGTGAACTATCATACTTCGCCTTCAACATCTTTTTCAAAACGTTTCTTTTATCACCTTGGTCGGTATCTCTACAATAAAGTAAATAGGGTCATATCTATTTATGAACTCAATAAAATAAAGTGCAAAATGAAACTATATAGTTGGCTTCAAGAACTCAACTACGATGACACTGAAAATTTATTAACAGTCATAACATAAACATCATTATGCAAATATGCTACGATCAAAAACAAAAAAGAATTTATTCTCACAGTCACACACTCTCACAACCCCCCCCCCCCCCCCCCACGCGCACAACACCCCCACACACACATCCCCAACTACACAAACTATAGATACACGCAGTACACACTCAACCTCACTCCCACCCTGATACTAACCATACTAACAAATAAATCGCAACTATAATTAGTAAGCTTTTAAAAAAATGTTAACGTTTCCCTAATTGCATACCATTTGTACGAGTACATAACATAATTTGTTAAACTTAAATGAAGGAGTCCTGGTGACCTGAAATACAGGCCTTGAGCCTAGATTAGGCACCAGTCTCCCACAATATAATACCCCTATAATATGTTACCGTAGAAATAAGGCTAGCAATTAAGAGTAATATTGTGGAGAAAATAAACTAAAAAAAAAAAAAAAAAAAAAAATGCAGATAGCAAACGTAGAGAAAACGTAGGTAGGTACGTAGCTTTTACCTCTATTTTTGAGGTAATACCTACCTGAAATAAGGATTCAAGTAGGTAATCAGAATAATCAATGGTGTGGTGGCGCAGTAGCTCAGCGATCAGTAGGTTTCTGCACATCGATTCGCGGTACGAATCCCACGCTAAGCTTTATTGTATGATTGCCTACCGGATCTGGGTGTTTATGGCTGTCACTGTGAACGCACGGCCCTAATAAAAAGAAACTAAGTGTTTGTTTGAGACAGTGAGGCAGGGTCGCGGCAGACCACGTAGCAGATGGCGGGACAAGCAGGATAGGTTCCGACAAAACTAGAAGAAGGACGCGCGGGCTCGCGACATATGGAAACTCTCTTTAGGAACAATAAAAATATACAGACGCCAGCAAGTCAACCTACCCGAAACTGTCAAATTTTCCCAATCAACTTTGAACCTTATACTTACTTAAGAGATAAAGTTGAAAATCTATTAAAGAAATTTGACAGATTGTAGTAGGTTGATGTGCTGGCGTCTGTACAGTAAAGATAAGGTACCTAAGTAACGCTTATTGAACTGGAATTGGCCTAGCGGAGTATGAAGTTTCAATAGGATGTTAGGCCAGCTTCTAACTGGTTTTGGTAACCAATGACGTGCGACCACAGTAGGCCGCACGTCATTGGTTATATATAACGTAAGTATAATCCATAACTTGTCTATGTTGATCCTAAGCCTAACTAATAAGTTTTTTTTTTTTTTGTTTGTTTGATACACTTTCACGCTAAAACGGCTGAATGGATTTCATGAACTGGAGAAGGTTATCGGCTACTTTTTATCCTGGATCGCAGATGAAGTCGTGGGCAACAGCTAGTCCATAGATATAACAAAGTATTTCTATTAGCTAGTCAAGACATAAACTCTGGGCGAGCAGAGGTATAAAACAGGATAGAAAAAGAATGCTGTTAATTGCTTCTATGTCCAAATAGTTACCTACTTAGTAGTTCATGAATAGATTATGTAATGATTATACATAGTTAATTAAGTGTTGTGTCATTTACCTACATGCAATCCCGAATTAATATTATAAGTGAGTTTGTTTGTTTGTCACGCTTTGACGCTCAAAATAGCTGAACGGATTTGGATGAAATTTGGCACATGGGTAGACCATGACCTGGGTTAGGACATAGGATGACTTTATCGCGGTAGTACGTTCCTATGGGATAATTTTCGACGTCCACGTGGAGGAAGCCGCAGGAAAAGCTTAGTAGTTATCGATACATTCCATTATATAATGTTGATTAGATAATTAATAAATACATAGTTAGGTACCGTACGACATCGTAACGTCTAGCATTACGATGTCTAATAAGTGCCCTGTAACGTATACGTAGGATGCACGTTCCCAATCCACAATTATAATAAAGTAAAAAAATTAAGGGGGTCCCCATACAAGCCCCCATTCGGCGTTTTCTTTAAAATATTGTACGGTGGTATGGAACTCTTCGTGTGTCGTGTGCGAATCCGACTCGCACTTTGCTGGTTTTTTAGGGTGCCGTATGTCAAAAGGAATAAACGGAACCCTTATAGGATCACTCGTGTGTTTGTCTGCCTGTCCGTCCGTCTGTCACAGCCAATTTGCTCCGAATCTAATAGACCGATTAAGTTGTTTGGTGCACATATTTATTTCTGTGAAATTCAGAGAATGGTTCTTTACTCATAGATTACAGGAAAACCTTCTTAATAACCAATTAATAAGAAACCTATGGTCTTAAAATAACATGGTAAATCTCTCAATATTGTGCGTACAAACTTACATTTTTGCAGATGGAATGTGGGATGGGAGAACTTGTATTTCCATTACTATGTTAAGTTTGTTCTTGGGATAAATTCATCCCAAGTACGGAACCCTTCTTTTGCGTGATCCGACACGCACTTGGCCGGTTTCTTAACTGTTTATATCGATTTTCTCCGTGGCACCCGTTATTTATTTTTGTTTGTTTCATTCACATAAATGGGTAATAGGTCTTTTTGTAATGGTAAGTCATTAATGTGATACACATGGGTGGATTCAGACTATTTTTACCTGTAAATATTTTTTTACAAACCCCTACGTTCTCCCGTTCCATTAGTTACACGTCTGCTTAATCTGTCACGCACATTTACCTCAGTAAATGGTTTAAATTACGAGTATATGATGCCAAAGCAAAATTGTGTTTTTTATAAGTTGATGTATTTATTACATATAAAGGCTAGGTACCAACTAAACACATACACAGCATTTACCTAAAGTCATAATACAGATCTCGCACGTAGACCGTATACATCTAAATTACCTACTTATAGAAAAGCACGGCACTATCAACTAACGTACCTACCTAGCCACTAAAACATAATACAAAAAAAATGTAAGTACCTACATTAAAGAATAATAAAACAATTTTAAAAAAGTTGAATACTACGTTATAGCTTACAAATGCTGTTTTTTTAACACTTTAAATTGTGTTAAAGATATTTTCCATTTTACCAGCGAGAATATCAAGACCGCAACTGTGGAAAAGTCAGTAATTACCTACTATTACTCAAAATGTTGTCCCTTGGATGAAGTAGATAAGACCTATGGCCCAGAAGAAGCCTTCCATAATCCATTCCGAAAATATTAGTTTGACATTTATCACGAGGACAATATGACGTAACGCTGATTACTGGGTCATCACATAAAATAGGATAAATTATTGCGTTAGGAATTAATTACTCTCGTCTGCTCACATATAATCATGGGAACGCGATGAGCGACGCGGCGATGGCGCCATGACAATTAATATTTTGGTAATAAGCTATTTTTGACGAGGTTTAATTAGGTACTTACGTAGGTACTCATTTAGCTAATCTCAGTAAACAGGCCAGAATTCAGCTTGCTCAGCGCAGTTAGTCTGTAACTGTAACTGCATCCTGAGCAACCTAATTGCTTAACACACTTTCTATCACAATCCGAGGGTTTTGAAGGAAATTCCTAATCCATTGCTTTCCAAAGTTTGATAAATTAGTCGTCAACGTAAATGACGCAATGAACGTGTCAAAATGAAAAGAATTGCGATCAATTGTTATTTTTTGTGACCGCTGTTGTTAAGCAAACAAGCCGACAAAGCCCCATCAGATGTATACTAACTACCTACCGCTTATTAAAACTTGTAGACACAGAGCATGTTGTAGAATTGTTGCTTCATCACGTCTAGCATGACAACCATAGAAACGGGTTTTGTCGGCGGAAGAATAGACAAAATGACAGATTGGGATTGTTAAAAAAACCGGTGAAACATATTGTGGTCATGCTAAGCGTGATGAAGCAACAATTCTACAAGTTTTAATAATAATATATTTTTATAAAAATAGGTTCAAAGTTGATTGGAAAAATTTGATAGTTTCGGGTAGGTTGACTTGCTGGCGTCTGTACTTGTATGCAGTTTATGCCTATGCAGTTATGAATTTCTCAGTAGCAGCTCAGAGTCTGGATTTGTGCCCGGTTGATGGCACATGGTAATTAGCTTTGACGGCTCAGTCCCTATTCCGTTGGACTTTAGACAATAGACAGGCGAAATTAGGGTAGGTATAGGAATCCTTTACCCCTGACTACACCTTCGGGAAATACAAGAGTGATTCAGTGATGAATGTGACGATAGAGCAATAATATATTTTTTTCTGAGAAGAAAATAAGAATTTCTAAGAATATTGAGGTTGATTATTCAAGAAAAGTAAATTATTTCATCCACCTACTTGTACTAACATCTAAGCCTTATTCTACTGTCCATGATAAAAATGATAATACTTACATGGAATTTCCATATTGGAACTGCTGCGAAACTTCGGGTAATGGGCTTTAGCATATCCATTATGAATGGATTATAGCGATATCCTGAAGCACGGGTAACAATGTCTGCAGTCTCGACGACCTGGCGCCAGACGCGTGACGTCATTGTTTCTCAGATTAAGTGGTTCAACGTGCCAGATTTGAGACACCTATAGTGTGTAATATGTTGGGATATTTGCCTGAGCCTAGGAAAAACTTACTTGCCTAAAAATAAAGGGTTTGCCCTGGCTTGAAAGCATGTTGTGTTTTTAGCTGACTGTACGGTCTAAAGTTGTAACACGCTCCCGATCACGCTAAAATAAACCTTACATAATGATAATTTATTTTGTTCTTTAAGGCACAGCTTTAGGGCTTTAAATAGAGTCTATAAAGTCTGGTTTCGTAAGTAGAAGCTTTAGTTTTTTGTTTCGAACTCAAAATATTAAAACTTGTAACACTAACCCAGACGAAAATGGTAATAAATATTTTAACGGGCTGGCAACGATAACAATAAACGTCAAAACTCGCTTGACAAACAAAAATCCAAGCTGCGTTTATTTTATTTCAAAATAAACTTTATACACAGTAAAAATGGCCGAAAAACCACCGGAGGAAGGCTACATATCGGTAGTGGACGAAGAACCTGAAATTTTCGAGTTACTAAAATGGGATTCGTCACATACACAGAAACCAGAGCAACCACCGCGGCCTATTGAAAAACCGAGGAGTCCGGAGAAAAGAGTTCTCAAGCCTGCGGAACTGGACCCTTTTGATTTGAATGAGCCTGCTTTTATAGAAGCTTATAGATTGTCCAAGGATTTGGCGCGAAATTTGTGTGAAGAGCTGAAACCTGTGATGCCTGATTCTATAAAGTCTATTGAATTCTCTGTTGAAAGTAAAGTAAGTGCATTGTTGTCTGTATAGAAAGTATGTAGCAATACAACGGCACGCTTGCCGCGGGCTTAGTCACGAAAAACGATGTACTTACAGTGCGAGTTTATGCTAATAAAGAAATGGAATTTTATTTATTAGCAGAAAATTATTATACTTAGTTTATTCGTGGCTTGTACGTTGTTTAGAATTTATCTAACTTGCGTATTTTGTCTAATATCAGGTAAATGATTGCTGTCCCTCACATGTATGAACATTGTATAATTTTATCAGCATCAATATCTAGAAAATATAAGTTCTCTAAAGATATTATCAGACCCAAACAGCAAAAACTTTGAATAAGAAACTGGCTAGCTGTGTAAACGAGATTTTTAATCTCTATCCAATTTTGCAGGTAATGGCAGCTCTCTCGTTCTTTGCAACAGGAAAGTTTCAGAAGTCTATAATTGGTAAAAACGACCCTAGCATCACACAATACTTTGTGTCGACAGCAGTGATACAGGTCTCAGAGGCTATGAACCACCCTGCAATTGTCAAGAAGTACATTCACTTCCCGCATCTTAGGCAGGAGAGGGATATTATCAAAGCTAGGTAAGAAAACCAGGATGGCTATAACAATGTAGGGAACTGTATAAAAAAAAGTGTTGTAGAAGATTGGCCATGGAACAAATCCTTTCTGTTTATTTCTTGACTCAGCTTGTTGCATGCAAAACAGTTTTACTTAAACCAAAATTCAGCAATGCAAACTTTATTTCATTGGAACTACTATCAATTTCATTTTTTTTTCTGTTTTGACCATTATACTGCAATCACTAGTCTACCAAGTAAGTAGATTTGTAATTATGGCAAAATGACCATTTTCATGCATGAAATTGAAATTTTTAAGACAGACCATGCACTAACCAGTCACTCCACAGTGATAGTTTAACCATGTTTCTGCTTTGTTAAATGCACGAGTATGTGTGTGTAATCATCATTATGTCAACCGAAAGACTGCCGGACATAGGAGTCCCCCAAGCACTGCAACTTCGACCGATTCTGTGCTGTCATGGTCATCAAATTTGATGTATCCACGGTTCATGGTCAGGTGGAATAAGATTACCTTACAGTAAAACCAGAGGGCCGTTGAATGACCTCAAAATGTGACAACTCATACATTTTATGTCTAAAACTATATCAAATTAATGTCGTCTATAGACCACTGTCTGGTTGCACTGTAATGCACTTTCTGATGTTGTTACAATTTATGAGAAAACAAGCCATGTGTCGAGAAATATTATTTAAAGTAAATAATTATATTCTATTCTAACCCCTATAAGGGATGAATTTTCAAAAATCCAGTCCTATGGCGCACTCAATAATTAAGGAATTCCTGTGCTAAATTTCATGCTCCTAGACCCAGTGATTTACACTATGGATTGTCTCAGTAAATTTAAGATTTTTATTAAGTACTTAATTGACTGCTTCCCAGATTCTATATGAAGTATGGCATCCCCAATGTGGTTGGATGCGTGGACTGCACGCATGTGCCGATGGCGCGTCCCGACGATGACCAGAAGAGCCACTTCAATAAGTCTTACCATTCCAAGAAGGTGCAGGTTGTAAGTACCCAAAAAATATCTGTTTGTAGCAACTACATAGAATTAAGTCTAAACAACTTTTTGATCACAGCAGTTCTATTATCACAAAACTGTTTTTTTTACATACCTATTTTCCATCTTCCCACAGATTTGCGACAGTGACCTAACAATCATAAGCGTGGACGCGACTGCAGGCGGGTCCTACTCGCATGATAACGTCCTCAACAGACATGCCGTCAGGATAGACCTGGACAGTTTGAATTATTCTGGAGAACCATGCTGGCTCATTGGTAAGTGATTTATCATTCATCATGATACTTGTTGGTACTCCCCGTCACTTGTCCATAAGGGTTCATTAGAAAACCAGCGTCAGACAGCATTTGTCTGGCATTAATGCTGAAATGAACCTTTTTGGCGCAGCCGTGAGGCACACTATTATCGCTTTATAATTATTTTCACTTTCTTATTTTTATATTATGTGTTTCACGAACTGTGTTCAAATAAATATTATTCTTTCTTTCTTTTCTTCTATCATCATAATTTGGGCAAAGGCATAATTTGGGAAAGGGATTTCCACAAATAAGTTAAAATACAGTCAAATTGAGAAACCCTCCCCCTGAATATGTAATAGAAGCTGATAAATAGTCATAATATTATGGTCAGAACCAACTAATAAATGTTGCAAATTCAAAAACATTCAAATAAGTCAAATATCAATACCTCGAATCGATGTCAAACAAAAAAAAAAACTGATTTTCACAACCCATAAAAAGAACAAATCTTTTCCAACCGATAAAAAGAACCAATCACGTCTGCGGAGTTTCGCTAGATATTTTCATTTGGTCATGCAGAGGCAGACATTATGGCCTGTACCATCTGTTCAAAGTTCAGATACATTATATTGTACTTACTTATTTTAACTGTGAACTTTCAGGCGGACCACACTACACCCAAAAACCGTACATAATGACACCAATCCCGAAAGTAACCAAGAAATCCCCAGTATCACCGGAAAAGTATTACACGAACATACACGCGCAAACACACAGCGCGGCCGTCGACACTATTAAACAGTTGAAAAGCAGGTGGAAATGTCTTCAAGCCAATTGCAACAAGCAGTTCGACCCCCCTACAGTAGCCATGATGATAGTAGCTTGCTGCGTCTTACATAACATGTGCAACAGACGCGGATTACCAGTACCTCCTATGACCCAAACGGAGGAGCGTTTAGAAGCTATGAAACAGAAGGTAGCCAACGGCCCTATACCTAGAAAACAAGTTGAAGTTGTGAATGGTATTCAAGCACGAGCTAGGCTAGTAGAACGACTATGGAACGAGCGTCGCGTTGTCCCTGAGTGTGGGGCTCCTAAGAAACGGATGTCGAAGAAAGACAGGATACTGGAGAATCACCAGACTCACGTACAGCCGCCACCGCCGCAGCAAACGCACCATCATCCGCAGCAGATACATCATCAAACTCATCATGAGGACATGAGCAAGAGGCCTCGCATCATATCTATGACTACTCCAACTTATAGTTTAGGAGTTCCTCCCGTGTGGGGACACTATCCGCAACACTGAGGGTGATATTCTTGAAGGTATTGGCTGCGGAAGATACGTCTTAAATAAAAAAACCACTAGTGATACGCAAAGCGTGATCAATACATAAAATGTTTAATTTAAATGGCGTAATGAAGCGTACTTTAGGTGCCAAGAGTCATTGATTCCCGCATCGGGACAGACCTACTAATATTTGAATATTTGATTGATACACCAAGAACTTTTGTGGAACAGTAATTATTTCGTAAATCATAGTTGGTGAGGCTACTGAAATATTTATCTATTTTATTGAGTGTTTTTTTCCAGAATATTTGACGCAATTAACTCAGGTTGAGATTAGACGTGTTTCCGGCAGTGAATGCCTTCAAAAAGGAAATGTAACAGTGAGATTATGATGTTGCTAATTTTTAAATATTTTTATAATGGTCACACTAGCAGGGTTGCGAGTTGTGCACATGGCAGCAAATACCACATATAAATAGTTAAGAATGCACCCTCATTCTAAAAGATAGCAACGTCGAAAAATAGCAATAATTAATATCGTAACATATACCGTTTTAGGTAAAAATAAATAATAAATCCAAATGCTTTTTTACACCTAAAACTGTTTACAAGACCTAATACAGCGTTATTATTGCAATTCATAATCAATACTTTAGTGCACTACAGAGCGATATTTCATAACGATATTAGTAGTATTGATAAATTAATCAAAACCGAAAAAATGTACAGCTATTTGCGACGTTGCCAACTTTAATGTAATTTTTTTCGACTCGCGTCGTCTTGAGCATGTTAGCCCTGTTGGTCATATTTCTGTAACCCTAGGGTGGTGCAGTGTTCAAAGCATTAAGAGGAAACAGGGTTTGCGAGAATTTGAAAAATAGGTATTTGAAGAAACTATTGCTGTCGTCTTACCTCAAGTCTGCCTCCGTAGAGTGCGATAGGGACAGCTGCAACTCAGACCGATTATATCACAAAAAAAATTGAAGGGATCAAAAAAATATATTGCTCTAGAGGCATTATTCAGGAAGAAAAAAGGGGTATACATTTGTATGGAGAATCGCATGCCCTGTTCCCTCTTAAGCCGGGGAAATTAGGTTTGAACCCTGCACTAAATCTTAACAGCGTTTTTTTTTTCAAATCGTGTTTTTGAATTTAGCTCTTCAAATAATATATCAAAATTAATCATTGTCCTCCACGGAAATTTAATTAAAAATTATATTACTTACGACATTTTTTAATTGTACTTCAAGCAAAAATGTTAACAGCGGTTTTTTGCATTAAATTACCTAATTAAATATTTTAATATCCAACAAAAAAAACACATTGAAGTAAAATGTTGTATTAAAAAAATATATATATATATATAATTTGCTTTAATGTGTTTAATTTTCTTGTAATTAAGTGAGATAGAGCCTATAAATAAAAGTAAAACTAAATTTAAGTCTGTTACATTTTTTGCCTGAACCGCTATTGCAAATCAACTTTGATTAATATCTTGCATTGGTACAATATGTTTAATTTTGTTGGATTGCGTATTAAAATATTTAATTAAGTAATTTAATGAAAAAAAAACTGCTGTTAAATTTTTTGCTTGAAGTACAATTAAAAAATATCGTAATTTTATTTTATCGATTTTTTTTGTGGGCGAGAATTTTTAATTTTTTGACCTACTTGTTAAACCTAATCTCTTCGACAAACACTCCATACTAACATGTCTGTTAATACTTTTTTCTACCACGTAAAATGTTTTCTTTAAAAAAAAAACGTACACGCGGGGTGAACTTTACGCGGTATACATTTTAACATACTCCCTTGTCTATACTACACGTTAAATGAAAAAAATCGCTGTTTTAAATGAATGCAAAGTTAGCCTAAAATTCGGCGTAAATTCCCCGGCCTACATCGTTAATGTGTGGCAACGAACTGATCATGTAGTACTTTTGACAAAATTCATGAATATTTTTTATCATGTGTCTTAATTATGTTATGGACTAGGATTTGATTATTTGACAAGATTTGTTTACGTATCCTTGTATTTTTCTCATTATGTTGTCAAGTTATGTTAATATTTATCCTTTTAGATTATTTCTTTGTAATTTCTTCAGTAAAAGACATTTTACATCACACAATTAATTGTATAAACGAAGTGTAATTTAGTGGTTGATTGGTAAGATTTGAAACATAACCGGCGAAATGTGGTTACTGACTGCCCACTCCTTTGGTGAATACAGGCGTAATGTTATGTTATGTTGGAAAGAATCTCAAAGGACGTATGTATGTATATCATTAGTTTTTAAAGAAAAATACACAATGTGTACATAATAATAATTGTTTTATTTCCTTCAATAACTCCCGCTGGATATAAATTCTCTGTGCCAATGTCTTTATAAATACTCACACGATTGTTTATACTTTGCGTGTTTTTTATAAAATTCAATAGACTCTCGACGATAAAAACTTGGAAATACTTACTAAACTTAGAACATAGTTTAACTTGTTCGGAACGGCATTTCGGAAAAATAGAATATTTAAGTGTAGGTATAATATATTTAAGATAATATTATCTTCGAAACTTTTATGTACTTTCAACAAGATATCTGTAATATTTGGATAGTTTCGAGTTTGTATGTCCCCACTGCTGGGAAACAGGCCTCCTCTCTGAGAGGCAGTGGGCCGTAATCCACCACGCGGGCCCAGTGCGGGTTGGTAGATGTCACATGTCTTCGAATTTTTGGTTTAAGGACAAACTTCACTATGTTTTCCTTAACCGCCGATCTATTCTGTAAAAAAACTCACCGTGAAAACAGGTGAAGTGAGTGTGAAGTGAGGTGTCGTTCCACTGATGCTAGGGATGTACACTATTGACAGCTCACTTCACCTAAGTTTTCACCGTGAGATTTTTACAGAATAGCACTGCTGTAGTGCAATTCTGTAACTATCTCACCATGAAAACTTAGGTGAAGTGAGCTCGGAGTGAGCTGCCAGTCCCTAGCAGCAGTTGGAATGACAGCTCACTTCACCCAAGTTTTCACCGTGAGATTTTTACAGAATAGATCGGCTGGTGGAATGACAGCTCACTTCACGTTCACTTCACCTAAGTTTTCACGGTGAGATGGTTACAGAATAGTACTACCGTTTTGAGAGCAGTGTTGATGAAATAATTTTCACAATGTGCCTGTTTGGGTTTGAACTCGCGACCGTAAGTCATTTTGTTCTTTGCGGCGTGCTAAGCCTTACAAAATCTTGACTATATGCTTAATAGTAATTATATTTCAGTCTTAAGTACAGAGAGATAAATGTTAGATAGATGTTATTCGAATGGATATTAATAATACATACTTAAAGTATAGGCCAGAAGGCTTTTTATCTATATCTTATATTATTAGAATAGCCTTTTAAATTAATTATTTTAGTATTGATAGGTTATTTCTACAAGTCAAGTACGCGTGGCAGTTGTATTTAACTAGAGAGGAGGAAAGAATATTTATTTTGGAATGAGATTTATAGATACTTAATAATACGACGTAATTTTTATTCCTCTTACTTCAAACAATTCCTATACTCTAGTCGGAATAAACATACAAATATTATATTCTGTGGAAATATTATAGTCTGTTCCAAAAGTATCTGATGAAAATGTAAACAAATTGATCAGAAAACGTACCTGTGGATGGCAATTTGTAGTGCCACTTACAAATTGAGGGCTTTGATTTTATTATTTGAATATTCAAACCTGAAATTCAAATTTTAAATCACTTTAAAAATGTTTTTCATTTGAAAATCGTCAACCATCTTCAATTACATTTGACAATAATAGTTCGAAAAACTGGTGAGATATAAAGTTGAAACCTACATACAGATGAGTGTGCTACTAATTAATTCCCTTTAATGAGTGATTGCGTAAGGACCTGAATACTTTTATCAAATACTTTTGGAACTGACCATACATATCGTATCGGTGAGCAGAGCAAAGTAAGGCATGTAGGTGTCTTAAGTCCTGGCAAGCGCCTGTGCTACTTCGTTGGCAAGGAGAGATGCTATCGCCATGTTGGGGCAGTTGGCTGTGACCCGGGAACTGTCCTCGTCAGTTCGGACTGATATAAGGACTAGATCTTGTGATGACATCATGCGGCCGGCGAATCTGTTGAGGAAGTTGTTAGGTTTAAAAAAAAATATAAAGTAAGTCGCATGCAGTCTCTTTTTACCGTTTTGTTTGTTAGTTAGTGTGTAAGGGTCAAATCTTGCAAGCTGAATTAAAACCATTTTCTCTTATCCTACGGAGTTGAAATTTTACATTTTTATGTTGCATGACCTGATTGTACATTCAGGATTGGCTCCAGACGAAGGAACTCCTTAAAGGTTAACGGTACAGACACGAAATTTAATATACGCATTTTTTACTTTATCGTATACAGAGTGATGTTGTGTGTATGTTGGTGATTAAACCATTGAAACAATAAGATTATAATGTTGCAAATTTTTATTATAAAGTGATATGTTCATACTAATGGTGGCTTTAAGGGGGATCCGTCAATGGGAGATGCCAATGATTTCATGACTTCTTTCATCGAAAAGTTATATTCATGTTGGATCCACATTGTGTCAAATAAAGTGTACAGGAAGCGGTAGGAATAGAGGGTTATCATAAATATTCAGCAAAGAATAGGCATTCAAATTAAGAGCTCGGCTTCTCAATTTGCTGTAAGTACTTCGGAAAAATTTATTTATTTATTTATTTTATTATTTATGTACATACAGAAAAATAGATACAGATAAGACATAATCATAATTATGAGTACAAAGGTACTGCTTATTTCTTAAGAAATTTCTTCCAGCAGACCTGCGATAGGAGAAATGAGAAAGAAATGTAGACAATAGTGTGTGAGAACAAGAAGAGAAAAATATAAACTAACTATTTACATTAAATATTTACCTGAGGTAGTCTCCAGTAGACGTTATAGCTGAAACGTTAGCTGTCTCAAACACACGCCTGCATATAGTTTGTTCGTCTTCTACTTTTACTGCTTTCTTGTCACACTGAAATAAATTTATTCCATTGTAAAAAGTATCTTGTGGATCCAGCAAAGACGGAACTACCTATATCGACAAAAAAAAAAGATCGATGGTTGATCGACGAACGACCGACCATCGACCTTTTTTTTTCTGTAAGTAGGTTTATATAAAAACTAGATCAAGTCGTTGTTTCCTATCAAAATACTGAAAAGAAACACCAAAACAAATTCAAAGGTTAAGTTTATTTGAAAGTCCAGACATTATCTTGGTCAGATCATATGAGGACCATGCAGATTAGTGTCTGCAATGGTATTTTGAGGAAAGAATCACGCAGATTTGAGTTGACTGTCTACTCAGTGCACGCATGTGTAATTGTGTAGCTCAACTCAGAAATTGAGGAGTTCAACAAATAATACCAAAGAAAGGACATTTGGTCGATATAGGGTATTGATTATATTTTCAGGCGATCAATATCGACTGGTCGACGTCGGTCGACCACTCAACTCAAAGCATTAATTTCAATTAAACCATTTACAGGCACTTTTGAATTGTCAAGAAGTCGGTCAGTCAGAAATATGAAGCTAGTTGCCCATTCCAAAGCGTAGTAGGTACCTATGGAGAAGAACGGGCAAGAAACTCCACGGACACTCTTTTAAATAAAAAAATTGATACAAAATATTGGTTGTATCCACCGTGTGCATTGTATCTACTACTTAATAAATCTCTCAAATTCATTGACAAACATCGCACAACCCAAACCGCTGGAAAAACAAGAAATTTTGCACAAGAATTCCTATCATAACGAAAGTGGAGGATTTTTTAAAATCCATTCTTATATAAAGGGATTAAATAGGGGATAAAAGTTTTTATGGAAGATGGTCATTTTTGCCGATGAGAAGTCCCATCGGCTCGTACCGTAATATTTAATAAGTGAAGAAGTTACCTCAGTCATGCCTCTCAACTTTTTGTGTTCGGAATCCCAGCGCGTCTGTGACATGGTGACCGATCTCATCAGTTCACCCACTGGTGGTGTTATTGATACTGGCACTTCACCTAAAAAGAAAAGAAAATACATTATAAAGTTAGTTTGACTGCTACGGTATCCTAAACCTTAATTCAGTATCTCAGATAAATATCAATTAAGGAACAATAAATTTAATTTCATACATTTTTATTTTATTTTATCCTAAAATTAATATTTATATACATTTTTTTTTATTTTAAATAATTAATTATATTGTATCAATAAATTTAATAATTTTTTTATTTTATATTTCGGAGTAATGTTAATCTAGTGGCAATTTTTTACCTCATTTTAATTTTGTTAACATGCGGATAATGTACTGGGCTGCAATATTGTTAATACTCCGTAAGAGCCTATATTATTGTTATTTGTAAACATTTTATATTGTAGCTGTTTATTGTCCCATAATAAATAAAATACATGACAAAAGTTAAAATTCCATTGCAATCAAAATGTATCTAGGACCTCAACTTAGACTACATAAAGCTAAAGTTAATTATTGAGTAAGTGGTATTGAATGTCAATTGCAAGAGCGACTACACCGTTAAAAGGATCTTTTGGCGCCCGAATCACGTAGACAGCGGTACGCTGTTGGGTAAACATTTGTGCTATTGTTTTGTCAAATGTATTGGAAAAAGGAATTGTATAAAGTGCCGCTATTTGTGGCATAATAGTGGCGCTGCCTCGGCCCGGCTAAATTGCCGTAAGCATTGCATTGCATTGTTATTGTCACTGTCACTGAGTCACTGTCATTTGCTACTTTGATTGTTGAGGTTAGCTCGCTGTAAAACACCACATTCCCAAAACATTACTTTCTCTTGTGCCTATACAGACCCTGGCACTCGCCGGCCGCTTTAGCCGGGCCGGGGCAGCGCCACTATTATGCCGCTAGCGGCGATTTATCCGATAGGCATAGAGTGCCGTGGCACTCTACACTGTCTTATATAAATAGCGGCGTATAGCCGGGTCGGGCGAGGTGTGTAGCCCACACCCGGCGGGCGCGCGGCCCGGGCCAAGTGTGGGAAGGGAACACCGGGGTGGTTTTAAGTCCGTAAGAGTCTGACAGATCCCCTCCACCCGCCTCAGGGCGGAGGACGGCCATGAGGATTTTCCACTAAGAGAGAAAAAAGAAGGGTGTTTATACTTCAGTAATCACTATAGAACATACCTATAGACCCGCTGATGGTAAATTCTATGGGTTGTATGGTGTCTGCGAAGTCCACGCCCAGTGTGACCGTGGCCGAGGCCGACGGCGATAGTAGCGGGAGCGGGGCGAAGTCGTGGATGTTGCGGGAGCCTGTTAGTGTCTGAAAATGAAGGAGATTGTTTAAAAAATAATAGCGATACGCAAAGCAAAAAAGAGCATGATTAAAGGTCCTGTAATCAAAAAACAATGTTATTAGATATTCACAAATTGCGGCTCCTATAAAATTGCGTTCAAGAGCCAACAAAGCTTTTAAATACACACATACATCAAAGACATAAAGTGGCCGACTGTCGCTGAAAACCAGCGCTGGGGCTCTGTCTCGCATAGGGTCGCAGCATTATGTTGAGCGATGGCCGTTTTGGGTGGATGTGACGCATATTTTCCCCCAATTTGTTATTCTCGTGTTTTTTTTATCTTTGCCTCATATTTACCGCAAATAAAAGTATTTTCTTTCTTTCTTTCTTTCTTAGTTCATGCGTTTATTTGGGATGATAACTTTTGATTTAACTCAATATCATTGATCAAAATAAGATAGCATTACAATTTGTTTAAAACTTACACTACACTTTTTTTGTTCCTTGCATGCGTTTTGAACAGGATTTCAAGGTCCGAAGGCGGGAACACACAATTAAACTTACAAACTGTTTCAATTAGGACAATTTAATTCACAAGGAAAGTAGTAGTATTAAGTTAGCCTAATGTTAGTATTAAATTAAATTTACAATAATAAAAAACTGGTGTACCATTGAACTGTTCGTTCTATGGTACACAAGTTTATTTGGATAAGTGTGTCTGTACACTTACCCACCTTCGCAAGAGGGGCGAGTCCCACCGGTCCGTAAACACATTCAGGATGCTATTGGAGGAGAAGCGCAAGCGCACCATCATGGAAGCGCATCGCTTTCGCATGATCGCGGCGAAACCGTCGACGCACGCTTACGCGAACATCCCAGAGGCGCTACATCGCCACGGCAACCCCAAAAGCACACTGAATGCGTTATTGTACTGCACGCGCAGGTCGCTGTATGCCCGCTGGGTAAACTTGGTCCACAGGCACAAAGGGCGGCACAAATTAAGCGGATGGACTTTACACGGCACATGATTGCACTAACTCACCTTCTTATGTATCCTAATATTAGTGACGTCATTAGCACTGTGGTTGGTGAACAGCAGATCAATCGCGCACATGTTCTGCGAGTACAGGTGCGGCGCGCGCGACCAGCGCAGCGCGCACGACACGCCGTGCCACACCACGCGCGACACCAGCGAGCTGGTGCCGGCCGAGTTGTACGATGGGCCTACTGGAGTTATGTTATCCGCTAGAAAGAGAAGAAAAATAATAATTAGTACGTATTGTCCCACTGCAGGGCAAAGGTCTTCTTTTTTTTTTGAGTGGGAAATTATCAAATAACTTCTCCCGCTCTGGGCGGAGCGGGAGGGCGTGTCAGACTCTTACTGACTAAAACCCACCCGTGTTCCTTCCGTTGCCTGTACGTTGCCAGGGGCCACGGTATCCCTTTCGGACTTTCCCGCAACCCCGGCAGGCATCGGTCCTGAGAGATACCCGCCACCGATCGCCTCCACGAGGACACGGCGATGCTCTGCCCAAGCCGGGCAGACCTCCACCGTATGCTCCACCGTGTCCTCCGGGCGATCCATGCAGTGATGACACCCGGGCGTTTCCTCCCGCCTGATACAAAACAGGAACTTCCCGAAACAACCATGTCCGGTGAGATCCTGCGTCAGGCGGAAGGTGAGGACGCCGTGGCGCCTCTCTAGCCACTCCTCAAAGAGGGGACTTATCGCCGCAATAGTGGCGTGCCCATGCAGGGCAAAGGCCTCCCTTTCTTTTTTCTAATCAACTCGATCCTGAGCCAATATGGACCAATCTCCTATAAGCGTCAAGTTCATCCCGCACTCTACGCCGGGGTCTTCTAAGATGCCGTTGCGCGTAATCTCAATCTCAAAGAATTTATTTCAAATAAACCAATTAAAGGCACTTTTGAATAGTCAAAGGGTCGGTCAGTCAGAAAGATGAAGCTAGTTGCCCATTTCAAAGCGTAATAGGTTCTTATGGAGAATAACGAGAAGAGATAACCAGTCCCTACTGACGGCGCCCGTTCACGAACATGCCGCGTGGCTCTGCTCAACCATTTTGAAGGGAACTTAATGATCCAACACACGCGCCACCGTAAGCGAGACATTTGAGTGCGCATGACATACTCTCAGCCGCCAGGGCACATTCCAGTCAATGAAAGACATACCCAGTAAATGGTAGTTTTGTGGCAATGGTCACAGTGCTCACACATACAATACTAAGAGATTGAATTTATACAATGCAAAGATAATTTTAGCAATCTTCAGCAGCTCCAACAATATTTTCGATGCTAATCAACTAGTTTATGCGCCCTTGTGGAGCTGGCCCAGCGTTGAGCCAAGCATTTTTGTCAGCGATGTATCATGATTATATAATCGTATGAAAAATAGGTCAAGAGAAATATTCGACAAACCGTGTGCCCGATAGGACAGTTATTAGGTCTGTCAGTCGTTAGGACTTTTTTCATACGATTTAATCTTTCAAGGGTCGTCTAATGAGACATTCATTTTCTATTGTTGTTAGACTCTCGCGTTGTTTTGCGGATTAATAAGTTTACGCAAATAATATACACTGACGGACTCATAAACTGCATCAAAGTTCAGGATTACTTTCGAATTAATATTTTTGATAAGTATGCAAACTTATTAGATTAAAACTATATGAAAATGTCGACTGTCCTTTATCACAAAAAAAAAAAACAAAATTTAAAAATAGAAATGCCGTAAAAGATACAATTATAGCCGGGAAAATAAAATGTATGCATAGTCTCAAATTCGTGTGTTATTAGAGTAAAGTTTGAAATTATTTCTTTTTGTTTTTTTTTTTTCATTCGCGATTTAAATTATTGTTACCAATATTTTTGATTATTAGCCTTTTTAACTCAACAAAAGTTTCGTAACCATAAATATGGAATCTTCGTCCGAGCAAGCTGCACAAATTGTGGCATTGGTGCGGGAAGGCTTGGACTTAACAAAAAAGCTATTACTGTATTTTAAAAACAGCTGCACTCACAACATTCAAAAAAGATAAAATGCTATTCAGTAATTTAAAAAAATGTCATTTTACTATTTTATTCTACTTTTTTTTCTAATGGCAAGTAAAGCCAATGTCGACTATTCTGCCAATGTCTAAAGTGCGTTTGAAAAAGCAAGTGTGATTAATATTTAAAAAAAAGTTAAAAACAAGTAAAAAATTCTTCAATTAAAATGTCAGTTTTACTGACCATCTCCAATCCCGTGTGACGGCATACTAGGCGGCGATAAGAATCCTCCACACGTCGGCGTCATAGTAGGCAAGGAGCTCGCCACCTCGTCCAGTTCTAGCAGTAGCTCCAAGTTTGACTTCTCATTCCTTTTCTGTTCTTCTTTTGAAAGCTTCTCTTGTTGTTGGGCGTTTTGCTAAAATGGAAGAATTTTGTTAGTGAAATGGTAAAGATGTGCTTTTGTTGCATACCCTTTGAGATTTTGGCTATGTATTGTCGAAGCATACAAAGGTGTGAGTAGTGAAAAGAACGCAACACTAATGAATCCCATATTCTTTATCGTCACTATTTTCTCAGTATTTTTATTGTTACATATAAATTTTTTTACCAAAAATAAATATGTGTGTTAAATAGTGCATTATGTTTATCATAGCAATTATTATTATTTATGTATTCCGTCTTGTTACAATTTTTTTTCCGAATTTTCATGTTCCAATAACCATTAATTCGTTGAACATGAATTAGCGCGGTGCGAGTAGATAATGACAATGAAATGAATTCGCTAGCTCTTATGCTTTAAATGAAGAATATAAAATGGAAAATAGGATGATAGTACCCAGCATGCTATACAAATTAAAATAAAAAGCAAAAAAATGTGCACACATATTTATTGAACCACCAAATAAATACAATAAAATAAATAAACATACACAATAAAAACATAAATAATAAATAAATCTACATTACAAAATAAACCATAACCAAATGCTCTACAAATTAATATTTATACCATATTCTTCTATAATAATAAGTCTTCTGTACATACCTTCTTGTCGCGATTAACATCAATCTTCTTACTAGTTTCATCTTCACTGCTTTCGGCCGACTCGTCCGATTCACCGTCGGATCCGCTGCCCGATTCGCTGTCGGACCCACTGTCCGATGTACCGGAGTTGGATGACCTATTACTGATAGATCGTGTAAGCATCGCCAGATTAAATATAGGATGGTGTGAATGAAATGAATAAATCTTACAAGTGTAGTTCACTCACCTGTAGTTATTGATTTCTTTCGCGGGTTTCTCTGGCTTCTTGTCTTCAGTTGTGCTCTCTTCCCTAAGAAAAGGAATAAATTGATAAATAAGGGGACATGACGCGGGAAAGTCCGAACGGCCTTTCCCGCGTCCTTGACGTCCTTGAAACCTTGGCACCTGGCAACGTACAGGCAAGTGAAAGAATACGGGTGGGTTTTAGTCAGTAAGAGTCTGACACGCCCTCCCGCTCCGCCCAGAGCGGGAGAAGTTATTTGATAATTTCCCAAACAACAAAAAAAAAAGAGTGGGATATGTCTGGTGGGCAACTGCCCGACGATTGATGTCGGGACGTTGTATATAGACTCGTTGCACGGTAAACACTGCTTGCGCGATGCAAGATTTTGCGTGACTTCAGTGTGATGCGTAGTTCGCATGTGGCTTTGTAGATGCCGCCACAGACACAATTCTACAGTTCCCCAGTCAGTATAAAGTTTAGCCAGTAAGCTCAAGTCTATCAAGTCAATCTAAAGTAGTCAAGCTATTTCACGGTCGACTATACTATAGGTTTGAGATAAGTTTATTCTCATAATATTTATTATTTTATATTATAATCCTGTGTTGTCCCACTGCACGGCAAAGGCCGCCCTTCCATCTTTCCACTTTTCCCGGTCTACTGCGATTGCAGGCCAATCCTTTAAGGCGTCCAGTTCATCCCGCCATCTCTTTCTGGGCCTGCCGCGTAGTCGTTTCCCGCTATTTGGGATCCACTGAGTAGTGAGTTTTGCATATTGCTGCACCGACATGCGACAGATATGGCCAGCACAGTTCCACTTTAGTCCAGCAACTGTGCGGCCAGCGTCCGCTATTTGTGTTTTGGAACGAAGTATAGAGATCCTAATGCGGTCTGTGAGTTTGACACCTAGTATGCTTCGTTCCATAGCCCGTTGGCAAACTCCGAGTGCGGACTTTTGACGCTTTATAAGAGACCATGTTTGCTTTCCGTAGGTGAGGGTGGGAAGAATGCACATGTCCATGAGCTTTCGTTTTAGTAAAAGCGGGAGTGGTCCTTTCATGAGATGTTTCATCGACCAATAGTTCTTCCAGGTATTTCCTGTGCGTCGAGCGACTTCTTTGTCCTGTCTCACCTGGAAGGATACTATTTGCTTGAGGTAAATACACTCATGGACATACTCAACATCCAGACCCCCAATTTCTACGTTGCGTTCGGCGCTGTTCGTCATCAGCTTTGTTTTCGACATGCTCATCTTAAGTCCGACTTGAAGACTGGCGTGCCTCAGTTGTTCGAGCATTTGGCGTAGTTCAGCTGCTGAAGAAGAAAAGAGGACAATGTCGTCGAGGAAATGGCGAAACGTAGATTGGTCAATCTCCTTTCTCCGACGACAATACCCTTGTCCCGCCAGTGTGGATTTAATTTCTGGAAAATCTGTTCCAGCGTAGCTGTGAAGAGTTTGGGAGACAGCGGGTCGCCTTGCTTGACTCCTCGTTGAATTGGAAAGGATGGCCCGGTGGTATTTATTTTTCTTTGTAACAGGTTTATTTAAGTGGGTTCTATTTCGAGTTTTCTGATTGCCGAGAATATGGTTTCGTGCGTTAGTTTGTCGAAAGCCTTTGAGTAATCCACAAACGCCAGGTACAACGGTAGATTGAAATCTTGATGTTTTTCAATCACCAGGTTTAGGGACTGTCGGTGGTCAGAAGTCGAAAGGCCTTGACGAAATCCAGCCTGTTCGGGAGGTTAGTGGAGGTCTAATGTACCTGATATACGGTTTTCGATAAGTTTGACAAAAACTTTATAGAGATGTGAAACTAAGCTGATAGGGCGATAATTCCCAATATCTGATTTATCTCCCTTCTTGTGTAGCAAGATTATATTGGAATGACAGAAATTACTTGGGAATCTTACTTGGCTGTTTTGAGAATTGAGTTGAAGAGGTCGCATATGTGAGGTGAGGTAATAAGGTAATAAGAATTTATTCTCCTAAGAATACTGTAATTCACTAGGTACATGAGAAAATTAACACAAATACATAAGTCCATACTTACTGTTTTACAAAAACTAAACATTTGTAAAATAATTATTTTGTCAGATAAAAAAAAAACTGAATTTTCGCTTGATAAACGGGCTCAATATCAAATACAAAAGTAAACTAGTTTCCGTTCAACACAGAGCTTAGCTTGGATGAGGCTCGAAATTATTGTACTGTTTGAGTAGTTTTTTAAAAGTGGACTACCACTAAATATTAGATAAAAAGTCCCAGTAAATTAAAATTTCACGATGGTTGAAACTAAGAAGAGAATCACTATCTATCTGTCACATGACATTTCTTGTAAGTAAAAATAGACCTTGTCATTTTATGAAGTCCAAGTGATATTCAAACTTAGGGTGGTAAAGCAATTTCATGTTCGAGTATACAATGCGTCCGAATAATATTGCACTTACTCGTCTGAAGAATCTTCCGAGCTGCTAGCGTCTGAAGACGACGACGCCGATCCGGAGCCGCTGCTCTCTGGCTCTGAGTAGAAACTTTTGTTTCTCTGAAAACATTAGTTTATATTAGATCAGCTGAATTGAAAAGTGAACACCGACTGAATGTAGTACAATACTTTTCAATTATAGAATATATATAATTGAAAAGTATTGAACTTGTAAAAGGAATAAGTTAAAATTTGGTGTAAGAAAATAAACTAAATAAATACAGCTGCACAGAAATTTTAGGTCGTTAGTTAACCTTTAATTTGTTTGTTCTCTATCTATGCTAGCATCAGGGTGCATTCCGAGTTACACTGTAATCGATTTAAGCGTGATAACACCCGTATCGAATTAACGTGGGCGCGATAACGATGTGTCTTGAATCGTCATCGATGACGTCATGGCATGCGCCACCTTGCGAAAACGCCGACTATGTCTTTTCTAATATCACCGTGAGCGCTGTCAAAAATGACAGTTGTGCTGTTTTGTTTTGACTCGCATCTTATCTTTAAACTAACGTGGCATTTTAGAAATTGTGTTTCTGGCTACCATTCACCACTTAACCAAAGAAGAAGAAGAAATTTGTGGAATAAACACAAATAAATATGATATGCAAGTTTTGACGTTGAGCGAGAACTGTGAGCGCGTTCACGAGCGTTCAGCTGTCATAACCGTGATATCTTAATCGGAACGCAAATAATTGATGTTAGCGCTGCGAGCGATTATGTTCTAATTCAGAAAGCGGCCTAAGTATTAAGTGTTTCGTTTATGTCCAACCGAATTTAGATATGGTTTCACTAGCTAGCTCTCTTGGAAATTCGACCAACAGTAGATGCGGTAAATTGCGGGGTATTTGCGTAACGCACAACATATGACAATCGATCGCAGTGCCAAAATGCTTTATAGGTTTGAAAAATTCGTTTGCTCAACAACGTAAATAACGCAATGAACGTGGCTGAACTGTCTAAATAAAAGGCAATTCGATTGATTGCCATTTTATGTGTTTAAGTGCTCAGCGAAACGACGCCGTCGCTGCGCCACCACCGCGCTGCTAAACTGTGTATATGCAACGTTGCCAGCCCGCTGCCCCGCCGCCGCCGTGCTGCCGCCGCGTCTATAAAGTTACGCGAAACGGTGTCGGCGCGACTGCGGTGCTGTCTCCACGAGCCCTTAAGGTGGGTCCACACTTGCGCACGCACACCAACAGTGCGATTCGCGTGCATTTTAAGAAGTATGGACACCTTACTTCACGGTTCGTGCGCGTGAGCTTCAATTGCGCAGATTCCGCCGTTCGCAACATGCGCGCGCGCGTAGAATGTGACATGTCCATAACCATTCGAGGCGCCTAACGTGCACGGTTCGTCCACGTGCGCAAATGTGGACGCGCCTTTACGCAACTACCCCGCCAGTGTAAAGTGGATACCTTAGTGTCGTCATGGTTGTCAGCGGGCGCGTCGCGCGGGGCGGGCGCGCTCTCCCGCAGGTGCGCGGCCAGCGTGGCGCGCGGGTTGTACAGTGGATACCTTAGTGTCGTCATGGTTGTCAGCGGGAGCGTCGCGCGGGGCGGGCGCGCTCTCCCGCAGGTGCGCGGCCAGCGTGGCGCGCGGGTTGTACAGTGGATACCTTAGTGTCGTCATGGTTGTCAGCGGGCGCGTCGCGCGGGGCGGGCGCGCTCTCCCGCAGGTGCGCGGCCAGCGTGGCGCGCGGGTTGTACAGTGGATACCTTAGTGTCGTCATGGTTGTCAGCGGGCGCGTCGCGCGGGGCGGGCGCGCTCTCCCGCAGGTGCGCGGCCAGCGTGGCGCGCGGGTTGTACAGTGGATACCTTAGTGTCGTCATGGTTGTCAGCGGGCGCGTCGCGCGGGGCGGGCGCGCTCTCCCGCAGGTGCGCGGCCAGCGTGGCGCGCGGGTTGTACAGTGGATACCTTAGTGTCGTCATGGTTGTCAGCGGGCGCGTCGCGCGGGGCGGGCGCGCTCTCCCGCAGGTGCGCGGCCAGCGTGGCGCGCGGGTTGTACAGTGGATACCTTAGTGTCGTCATGGTTGTCAGCGGGCGCGTCGCGCGGGGCGGGCGCGCTCTCCCGCAGGTGCGCGGCCAGCGTGGCGCGCGGGTTGTACAGTGGATACCTTAGTGTCGTCATGGTTGTCAGCGGGCGCGTCGCGCGGGGCGGGCGCGCTCTCCCGCAGGTGCGCGGCCAGCGTGGCGCGCGGGTTGTACAGTGGATACCTTAGTGTCGTCATGGTTGTCAGCGGGCGCGTCGCGCGGGGCGGGCGCGCTCTCCCGCAGGTGCGCGGCCAGCGTGGCGCGCGGGTTGTACAGTGGATACCTTAGTGTCGTCATGGTTGTCAGCGGGCGCGTCGCGCGGGGCGGGCGCGCTCTCCCGCAGGTGCGCGGCCAGCGTGGCGCGCGGGTTGTACAGTGGATACCTTAGTGTCGTCATGGTTGTCAGCGGGCGCGTCGCGCGGGGCGGGCGCGCTCTCCCGCAGGTGCGCGGCCAGCGTGGCGCGCGGGTTGCCGGGCAGCGCGCGGTAGCCGCCCGCCGCCGTGCCGATGTACTGCGACAGGGAGCCTACCGTGAAAGTGCCGCGGTCTGGAAACATCAGTGGTGAAAAAATGCGCCACAAAGTACGAAATGACGATTACGGAGCCTAAAAAAAAAATGTTTTTCGTCATTGAAAGAAAGAATAAAGACAGATTGTGAGGTCAAAATGTAAATCCAAGATGGCGGCTCTGAACATTTTCAAATTTATCATGATGGGTATCGTTTTCATGGTTTTCAAGGGTGCTAAAGCCGATAGTGAGGTCAAAATGAAAATCCAAGATAGCGGCTGCGAAAATGTTCAAATTTTTCGTCATAAGTGTCGTTTGCATAGTTTTCGAGGGTGCTAAAGCCGATAGTGAGGTCAAAATGTAAATCCAAATTAACTCACCTTTAAAACTACTCTGTATATCGGGCTTCGGCTTTTCAGGCAAGAAAATATCCGCGACATAATTATGTAGCACCTTTCCCTCCTGAGGCTCTATAAACCGACGCAGCATGCGCGCGCGATCCCGTACGTCATAGCTGACGTCATAGCGTGCGAGCGAGACAACATAACGACAGACAGGGATAGTGTCCGGTTGCGTCACGGATAGTTTTACTGCGAGAGAAAGTAGTTGGAGCTTTACTAGCTCGTCCTGTAGGAGAAGAATCTTGTGTTGAACAGTATTTTTATATTTTCAGACGGTTAAATTGCGATTTGTACTTATACAAGGTCAAATTAAAATCACTGGTAAAACTACACAAGTGATGGTTATCGATAGGTATGTAATAATGATAGAACAAACAAAAAAAATATTTTAAACTCTAATTAAAGTCACAGAATAGTATCAAAATCATTTAAATAAAAAGTGACTCTAGCTATAACACAATAAAGTGCAATTCAGGTCGCATAGTGCAAATAACCTACAGTTATATCCACCTAGAAGTTGCCCCTCTTTATATCGCGTAACTCTTATATCTTCTACGTTAAAATGCGGCATGACGTCACTCCCCGGTAGATTTTATACTGACTTGTGACGTAGCGAGCCCCCACTCCCCAACTTTAATACGTTTTTATCTTAACCATTTTTTATTAGTATGATACAGCAAAAAATACGTGTCTAGTATTTTTTTATTATCTGACTGACGGGCTAAATCGTTTTTTTTCCCCAGTCAACATTCCTATTAGCCCGACAAGACGAGCCCGCGTACTTGTAGCTTCATACCTAAAATGCGGAGTGCGCCTTCTGTACTATTCTGTGCTAAGGTTAATTGCCGTTGGTAGTTAGTTACTTACTTGAAATTATGGATGAAAAAAAAAATCTTAATCTTTTTTTATTTATTTAAATGCCTTAAAACTACCATTACAGGTCTTAGCCTAATGCGATAGTCAAGTCACACACCAAATTAAAAAGCACCAAATACATCATAAGATCGTAAAGATCATTGTTTGTAACATAGTGTAAACAATAGTACTTTTGCGAATTCACCCCAGTGACATTTATGTAAATATAATAATAGCAATTTCGACTTGAACATAATTGATGGTGCGAATTGCTCGAGTCAGAGGGGTTTTAGCCAGCAAGTTGGTCCTGGCTGATGGTACGTGGATGTGTGTGGAGGGTTGTTTGTGTTATCATCAAACCATTACCATAAGATATCGATACCCATCAACTTCTGTGAAGTTTCGCTTGTTATTTTGTTTTGACCTTGTATGCAAGTGAAATAGCTTCGAAGTTGTTAACCGATACAACTAAAGATCTAGTTAGGATCGAGTCATAGAATAGTACAGAAGGCGCACTCCGCATTTTAGATAGGAAGCTACAAGGACGCGGCGGGCCCGTCTTGTCGGGCCAATTCAGTGAGCGTAACGTAGGCGGAAGATATAAGAGTTACGCGATAGAAAGAGAGGCAACTTCTGGGTGAATGTAACTGGTGATTCTGTGCGACCTGAATTACACTTTATTGTGTTGTAGCAAGAGTTTGCGGAGCCATCTGTACTGATCTGTGATCGAGTTTACAATGTTTTTTGTATAATAAAAGACTTACCTGATCAGCGAAGTTAGCGGCCATGTGCGCCAGTATAGCAGCGGCTCTCGGGTGGCGCGCGCCGTGCTCCGCGACCAGCCACACGGCCGCGGCGCGCGCGTTGCCCGCCAGCCTGCAGCAATAGGCCCATTCTCACTCGGGGTGACGGCAACTCAACTTAAACTAGTTGCCAATTGCGATGCAACTGGCACTCTCATATGGCGCAACTCAAGTTGTATCAATTTTAGTCATTTTATGAAAAAATGCGTTGGCAACAACCGAGCGACCTGAACGCCAATTCTCTTACTTTAAAAACGTTCACATTCAAGTCGTAATCTGTCAAACTTGTCAAAAATGTTTGTTAATTGATTGTATTTTTGGAAGATTGCGAATAAGATGCGAACTTTCTTAAATATTACGGGAATTGCCCCTCTGCACTGCCAGTCGCGCGCGAATGGTTGCGTCGCAGTTGAAACTAGTTTTCGACAAGTTGCGTTGTGAGAATCGACATAGAAATGTATGTACTAACGCGATTGTGAGAATGGCCTAATTAAATTATTTAATACCGGGATACTAAGAAGAAGAGAATAAAATTACTTGGTACGACATGAGTTTATGGGTTTGTTGTACTGCTTCTACTCCTCGGCGAAGTGAAGAAGCGACTTAGCTTTTAGAGGTAAAAAAAAAACACCAGAATGAGCTATTGATACTTTTGACTTGGGTTTCTATCAGAGATTTATATTCAAAACTAATGTAATGTAAAACCAAGTAAAGGTTACGCTTTTTAAAGCTTATTGTCAGAGCTTTTACACCGGGAATCTTTGGGTTAACTACTCGAAAAGGTCGCTGGATGTTCTACGCGTCCAATATAACAATGTTTTTAGGATGTTATTGCGACTGCCTCGTTGGTGCAGTGCCTCGGAAATGTTCGCGGTAAACCACACTGATGGATTTCATGCCATAATCCGCAAAAAAACGGCCTCACTTCTGAGGAGAATAAGGGGCAGTCACAATAGCATCCTGAAGGCTGTGGCGGCAGATACCTCCTCGGCCATAATAAGGCAATTTGTGAGAAGACTTATACCCTAGTTTCCATTTCACGTTGTCTAGTTGATGGGTGGTCTTCTTTTAATAGTAAGTAATCATTTATTTACAAAAACTTAGCCTAGGTAAACATCAGTGCTATTTAAATGGGATGGGTATGGCTATTACAAAAAAATAAGACCCCTGCCCTTCAAACTAGGAAAATCCTGTATCTTGAAGGACAGTGTTCTTTAGTGGGATTGACACCTTTTTACAAAAATATTTATAACTGCATAATAATTCTGATGTTAAAATTTTATTGGGTGAGTTTAATGGTTAATTGTGTGTGTGTGTTTGTGTGTGTGCGTGTGTGTTTGTGTGTGTGCGTGTGTGTTTGTGTGTGTGCGTGTGTGTTTGAGTGTGGTATACTAGTAAAAAACAATCTGTCGTGGAAGTGAAGTGAAAAATTTGGTATTTTAGTCGTTAATTTGGAGAATAAATGAGTTCCTCTGTATCGGAATAGTTTAGATTTAAGAGAAAATCCAACAGTTTTCTTTTCAATTCAAAATTATTAAGATTATTTATTGTTAATTTTTTTTGAAGCTTGTTGTATAGTCTAGAACTTAGGATGAAATATTGGTGGGTAGCAAATGTGGTCCTGTAACGCTCGACTTGGCATACTCGAGCAGACCTACGTCGAGTAAGGAGTACTTGTCTTGGTGGGACGGAGGCATGTTTGCGAAGAGTAGAGCGGAAAACAAAGAGTTGTCTGACAGTAAGCAACTTGGAGTCCTGATATAATTGTTCAGTCGGGTACCTAAACGGTTTGCGTAGCATCACCTTCAGAACAGCTCTTTGGGTCCTCTCAAGTGGTAGAAGAGATGTTTTTGTTGCTCCTCCCCATGCAGTCACACAGTATGTCAGTAGTGACTGGCACAAGGAGTAGTATACAGTTTTAAGCGTGTCGATGTCCGCGGAGTTTCTAAGTAGCTTAACGATATAAATCACTTTGCGAACTCTAGATGTAAGTGATGTTATGTGTTTGTGCCAATTTAAACGCTCGTCTATTACTACTCCGAGATATTTAATATGTGAGCCTTTGCTCAATTGTGGACAGGTACAGTCAGGCTTTAAGTGGCAACTGTGGAATTGTATACTAAATTCCCGTGGAGGCTGGCTTTTCTTGCTTATAGAAAATGGTATAAATTTAGTTTTTTCGAGATTAAGAGTAAGAAGATTAGTAGCGAGCCAGTTTGATACCATGACAAGACAGTTCTCCGCGTGTCGTTTTGTTTCATTCCAATCTGAGCCATGCACAATAAGCGCTGTATCATCTGCATAAGTAAAAACATTACAATTTGTAAGTGTTAGTGTGCATAACTGGTTTATATAGACTAGAAAGAGTGTTGGTCCCAGGATACTTCCCTGTGGTACTCCGTAATTACCCAAGGGGTGGTCATTGCTTTTGCAGTTATTTATAATCACACTTTGGATTCTGTCTGTGAGATAGCTTTTAAATAGATTTAGTGGAGTTCCTCTTACACCGATATTCTCAAGCTTAAGTAGAAGTTTAGGGACGGAGACTGTGTCGAATGCCTTAGATAGGTCCAGAAAGATGCCAAGGCATTTCTTACCCTGATCCAGATTGCGGGCTACGAGATCGCTCAAGCCAGTCACGGCATCCTCTGTAGACCTACCCGATACGAACCCGAATTGATTGGGTGCTAAGATGTTATAAGCATCTAAGTATTTCATAAGCTTATTGTTTAAGATTCTCTCTAATATCTTCGACATCGCGGAAAGCACAGAAATAGGTCTATAATTGTTGACACAGTCTCTGTCGCCTGATTTGTAAATTGGGTGAATAAGCGCTTTTTTGAAAGCTTTGGGAAAAATACCGGTAGTAATCGAGAGGTTACAAATATGTGTTATTACTGGAACTAGGAACTTACGTGAAGCTTTAACCATCCGAGTAGAAATATTGTCCCAGCCAATAGCGGTGTCAGTGCGAAGGGTCAAGATGACTTTCTCTACTTCAGTCTCGTCCACCTCTTGGAGGACGAATGAATTAGATTGGGAAGCAGGACAATACGGAGCCTCTGGGATTTGGATTTGTTCCTTTACTTCTCATTAATTCGTCTTTAGTTTAAGTTACTAACAATAGTGTTTTAAGTGCAAACCTGTTACTAACAATTTATGGATCTCGTAGTTGTCCGAAATAAAATGTTTTTTTTTTTTAATGTATGTCGGAAATACGTCACTGATTTGACTAATCGAGGCGCCAGCGCCGCCTAGCGGCACTACTCTACAATAAAACGTTTGATCGCGGTTAAGTGGAGTATGTCGGTAGCGTTCAAGCAGTGAACACGTTTAGAAACTTGTCGCGCGTTCCGTAAAGTTGTGTTGTGTACCTACAGTGTGTGAATTGCTAGTGTGATTATTTTGATACAAACTGCAAATGGTTTTTCTATTGCGCAATAACCAAAACAGTACGACCACAGTAGTTAGAATATGGCTGATGATAACGAGAGAGAGGTTCCTTCTCAGTCATGTATATTACTGAAATCGAGGCTTTTATGAGTGATAAGACGAAACTCGGCGTCAAACTCAAGTCAACTTCATGTTGCCATATTAGTAGGATGTGGATGCCATATTAATATTGCCATAGACTATAGGATGGGATGCGGACTGTACTAAGAATAGCGACAAAAAAACTCGAGTTTAAAATGAACAAATAGATTTGATACATCTTTGAATTTGAACGGTGTATATCTTACCTGTCAGATCGCAGCAACTTAGCAGCTCTAGAGACCGCGGCCCTCGCGGACGTGGCTCCACCACCCACCACTCTCTTCACCACTACCACAGCCTCGCATACCACCCACTCTGTAGACAACATACATTTAATCAGAGTGACAAACCGAACTTATTGGCAGAGATTTGTCGTAATTATTGTGATTTGTACAAGAAAACCAAAGACAAGGCTACTTCTATATGTATACAAAAAATGTATAGATATAGAAGTAGCCTTGTACATTATAAATTAGTCACTTTTCGTGTCTGTGTGAGCGGGTTTTTCTTCTAATCTACGCAACGGATTTGATGCGGTTTTTACCATCATTTAGAGAATTTATTCGGAAAAGTTTGTTTATTTAGGTACACTTCATTAACTTATACAGTATGTTAACTAACGAAGGGCGTTCCCGTTAACCCGCAATAATAAAGCATCCATAAATGCCAAAAAAAAAAGACCGATCCTACTAATATTATAAACGCGAAACTATATTTGCTGGTTTGTATGTTTGTCCTTTTTTCACGCAGCAGCGGAGCAACTGATTGACGTGATTTTTGTGCATAAACACAGTTTATGGGCCCTAGAGTGACACAAGCTACTTTTTATCCCAGAAAAATCTCAAGTGAGAAGCTAGTGTATTAAAACTCACCATCTTTAGTCGTAAAGAAAGCAGATGCAAATTGCCATTTAAGCCAAAAATTCCCGGTTCCTTACAAAGGAGCGAAGCCGCAGGTAAAATCTAGTCTATAACTTACCATCTTTGCTCGAAAGCAGATGAAGCAACCCGTTCAAACACGTCTCCGTCTCCGAATGTATAGCCACAGCTAGCCTTCCTATAGCCTGTATCGTAGCCCCGGCGAAGGCCTTGTCACTGCAGGTCACATAGGTCTGGAACTCCCTCAGAATGACGCCGGCAGAGGCTTCCGTTGCTAAGTTCGTGAGGATCTCTAGCTTCAGTAGCTTGATGTGAGTCGGGTCTGAGTTGCGTACGAAGAACGATTTGAGGAATGGTTCGAAGAGTGCCTGTAAAGGAACATTGAAAATAAATACAATGACAAATATATAATAATATTAGCTAGTGCTTTTTATCTGCCTAGCCTTTTCCACACTCTGTTGGGATCGGCTTCCAGTCCAACCAGCTGCAGCTGAATACCAGTTTTTACATGAAGCGACTCCCTATCTGACCACCACCACCCAGTTACTGGGTAATACGATACCCCTTTTTTATATGCCCGTCTCGTCTTATTTCGGACCGAAACGGTTACAATATTTAGTTGACGATTCGTGAAAATATCGAAAACAGAAATATTATGTTTTACACTATCTCTTCAAGTTTGTATCATTATGGAAATATTTTGCGCGGAAATAGGGCATTGATTTGTAATAACATTGATGTTACTTACCCTTCTGGTAACTGTGAGTGACGCGATAGAGTTCAGTACAACGCTTTGCACCTCAAGAGGTGCGCGCAGTAGACGAACCATAGCCTTCGCGACTGGAGGCAGTTCTTGAGCTAAAATTATTCATAGAAATTAGTATTATGAACAAAAAACTATTACAACTGTAACTTAGTAAAAATAAACAGGATTTGATAATTATGCACAAGATTTCAGATTACCGATAACAGATTACCGTTCAGTTCCAACTTTTTTTTAAAGCTATTTATTCCTTCTTCCATCCAATTGATATTCATTATACGTTGTCTAAAACTATTTGCATTTCTGTCACTACACACTAACTGCCTAGTCTCTAGATTTAAAAAACCTTGATCGCCATTTGGCATACATTTTTCAGTTTTTATGCCATAGAATATTTTTTTAGGGTACCTCCCCTACACGTAAAGTGGGGATGTTTTTCTCTCATCTATCCCATGGTGTATTTGGAAAGGTCTTTCAAAAATATTGGGAGTTTGTACAAACCATTTTAGGATTCAGGGATCGGTTAGCGAAATATTAAGCTTTAAAGTGAATTTTTTGTTAAAGTCTAGTGTTTCCCCCCTTGCCAGCTAAATGGTGGGTTTAGGATCTGTGAAAAAATTCACGGCAGTAGTAATAACGAAATTAAAAGGAAAACTATGACAGCTAAGTAGGCTTTACAAGTTAACGAGTAATAATCAACCAACTTACATTTGCGGTTGCAAAAACATGTTCGCCTATAAATTCCGTAATGATGTTTTGCAACTACAAAGTTAAGTTTGTTGCGATAAATTCACCCCAAGTACAGAACCCTTGCATTGTGCGTGGTCAGACACGCACTTGGCCGGTTTTTTTTTATTTATTTGCTTTTACTTTAACATAAAAATATGGCAATTTGTAAATTATGTTAGATAAAGATAAAATTAGACAAATTTCTTTTTTTTTGTTATCCAGTGTAAATCGGACGCTTTTTCAAAAACGTTAATGCAATTTCGGAATTCTCCAAAATCGAGCTATGGTTTAGCCACTTTGCCCATGTTTTTGGTTTTCACTTTTAAGATATGACTGTGGCGGTGTCTACATCGCCATATGCGAACTACGCATCGCACTGACGTCACGCAAAATCCTGCATCGCGCGAGCAGAGTTTACCTCGCGACTAGCATAGTTTACCGCGCGACTAGCATATATATATATATATCTATATATATAAAAGAAAGACGGGTTTGTTACAACACTTATAACTCGAGATCAGCTGGACCAATTTTCATGGTTTTTGATTCGTTGGATTTGTTCTCCGCCCCGAATAGCAGAATACATCTTAAAAATAATGAAAACTCGACGAATACATAATTATGAAAGATTAATCATTTTAAATAAATGTTCCTTTGTTTCGTACCTGTCAAACATTTGTTGTCTATCCTGTCAAATACTGTATAAGTAATGATTGACATTTATGCGTGCGTTCAGAAATAATGACAAATGATTAACATTTACGCGTGCGTTCATAAATCGGTCAAGTCAATTAAATACATTTGCAAATATGTCACGACAGGTAGCGACATGGCGGTTTTTGGTATCCAAACATCCAATACCAACGATGAAATTACGCGCTATCAAGTTGGTAGATATGTGAATTGCAATTAAGCAATTTGGCGTATATGCTCATTCCCTTTTCACGAACGTCATCCTACTGAAATGAAATGAAATGAAATTGTTTATTCTGTAAATAGGATATTGGAATCACTTTTACACACTGTTGTTTTGCAACTGTTGTACATTTGGGGGTGCATCTAGAGAACGGTCAGAGAGTATATTTCACAGCGTCGAATGCTGCTCAACGTGCCGGAACACCTCCAGCGACAACACTGACCAGTTTCTTTGCGATTTGTCAAAGCGATCCGTTCGCACGAACGTTGCTTTACTCGGTGATGCCACGTTATTACACTTGGAACGCTACATCGAAGAAATTTCAACGTCGGAAGCAAGGCGATGCAGTTCCTGGTCATCCAGATATGCGTTCTACTGATGCTCTTGGTCGTATTTACACAGTTCATCCGAAGAATGATGAATGTTTCTATTTGCGGTTGTTGCTGGTACATGTTCAACAGGGCCAACATCATTTGAGTCACTACGAACTGTTAATGGTATAGTCTGCCCCACATTTTGTGCAGCATGTCAAGAGCTCAATTTGCTTGAAAACGATACTCATTGGGACACGACAATCGCTGAAGCAATTATTTCTGCATCTCCAAGTCAGATACGCACATTATTTGCTATCATCATTTCGACATGCTTCCCATCGAACCCATGTCACCTGTGGAACAAATACTAAGATAACATGTCAGAAGACATTTTACATCGAATTCGTGTCAGCACAAGAAATCCCGATCTTGAGGCGAATAAGGAGATGCATAACCAGGCTTTACTCTTGATCGAAGATATGTGTTACCTCATGTGCGGCAGTTTGTTAGTCAGGTTAGGAATGCCAGCGCCAGATCGCGGAATGAATGACGTATTTAATAGAGAATTGGAACGTGAACGTGAATATGATCCACATGAATTAGTCCAATCAGTTCAAACGAATGTACCACTGTTGTATCCTAAACAGAGGGAAGTCTATGATACACTGATTAATGCAATTGATGATGGAAATGGTGGCTTATTTTTTCTGGATACCCCCGGTGGAACTGGGAAGACATTCCTCATGTCATTGATTTTGGCCACTGTACGTGCGAGATCCGAAATTTCGGTAGCAGTTGCTTCTTCTGGAATAGCGGCCACATTGTTAGACGGATGCCGTACGGCTCACTCAGCGTTAAAATTGCCATTAAACCTTCAAACTACTGAACAACCGACATGTAACATTTCGAAACACTCCGCAATGGCCAAAGTTTTAGTAGCATCAAAAATAATCATATGGGACGAATGCAAAATGGCGCACAAACTTGCATTGGAAGCACTTGACCGAACATTAAAACACTACCAGTCATTCCAAGATCTACTGCTGCCGACGAAATAAACGCTTGCCTCAAAGCATCAAATCTGTGGCGATAATTATGTGAAAAAACTTCAACCGTCAGTAAATATGAGAGTTGCATTGTTGAACGATCTATCTGCTGATGATTTCTCCAAGCAAATGCTGACTATCGGTAATGGCCGTGTTCCTGTTGACGAATCGAGCGGATTGATTTCATTTCCTCCAAATTTTTGCAATTTCGTCTCATCGAAAGACGAGCTTATCAACAAAGTATTCCCGGATATCATTGCTAACCACAAAAATACTAAATGGTTAAGGGAGCGAGCAATTTTGGCGGCTAAAAATAAAGATGTAGATGACCTAAATTTTATAATTCAGAATCAAATCGTAGGTACTCTGTATTCATTCAAATCTATCGACTGTGTAACAAACGAAGATGAAGCCACTCATTATCCAATTGAATTTTTAAACTCCTTGGATGTGTCTGGTTTACCACCGCACACCCACCGCAATTTATTCATCATAATAAAATACTTTTATATATCTATCTATATTAATATTTATTTTGTATCATGGTATTACGTTCATCAAACCCTAAATTAGTTCAGCTAAAAGGTAACACGCCATTCATTGACTGTTAGGCGGTACGAAGTTCGCCGGGTCAGCTAGTATATACATATAGATAAGTGAACTTTACACCCTATTCCACATACCTCTATAATATGATCTTAGAAATTCATCATGAATTAAAGAAATAACCGAATGAAACTGTCGTGACAAGAAGACGTAATCATTGTTCTATCTCACCTGGCCCACAGTGGTAGAACAGCTGCGCCACGGCCAGCACAACGCCGGAGTTCCTGCTCTGCAGCAGCGGCTTGGCGGCGCGCAGCAGCAGGCGGTGGTCGGCGTCGAGGCTGGGCGACGTGGCCGACGGCCTGCGCGGCGTGCCGCCCTCGCTCGACGACGAGTAGAACGGCTTGTCGGTGTCGCTGTCGCTGGAGTACGTCTAGGGAATGTTGTTCTGGCAGTTAAGGTTGGCGGAATGACAAATGGCAGCTGTAGTAAACAGTTGGTATTGTAACCACTTTTTTGCTTTTAATACCATCCATATGCCTACGGTATGGAAGTCAGAATCGGTTGAACGGATTGTTAAAAAGGTTTGTTTAAAAGTCTAATCTTATTTCAAATGGAGTACAGAGAGTTGTGTTCATGATTTTTATGATTATCCTAATCCTAACTATCCCAAGTTAGGATTTCTAACTATAATAATATAATATTATAAATGCGAAAGTGAGTTTGTTAGTTTATATCTTTATTTGTCAGGCTTTCACGCTAAAACGGCTCAACGAATTTGCATGAAATTCAACACATAGGTAGACCATGACCTGGGTTAGGACATAGGATACTTTTTATCCCGATATTCTGACGGGATCGAGACTTATGCGGGTGAAACCGCGGGGCGCAGCTAGTATACGAATGAAATGAAATGAAATTGTTTATTCTGTAAATAGGATATTGCAATCACTTTTACACGTCATATTAAAAAAATATAATCATATTTAGATCAACATACGACCTAATACTGACCTAGAAATTGCAAAAAAACATAAAAACATTGAATTTCGCAGGCTATACTGACGCTTTCGCCTTAAAGCCACCCGATATATTTAGTAAAAATCTTACCGTGAAAACTTGAAACGAAACGTGAAGTGAGCTGTCAATAGTGTCACTTCCTAGCATTGGAATAAGAGCTCACATCAAATAATAGCTCACATCACATAACAGCTCACATCACATAAGTTTTCACTTATGAGCGTTTATTCTGAAAGTGGGCAACGTTCCAAATCGATGTCAAATATTTCACTGTTTTGATAAATTTGGGAATATACTGTATGGAAATATGAAATTTGGCTAAATAGCGAACTAGAATATTAATACCGAATTATAATAAATAAATACTTTTTTTACATCTAAAACTAAATATTCAGTGTTACGTTAATTAAGTATTGCATTTCATAATCTATTTTTTAGTTCACTAGTTAGCTACATTTCATATTTCCATACAGTAATATTGTCAAATTAAATTAATCAAAACAGGTAAATATTTGACTTCTATTTGCGACGTTGCCAACTTTTAGGATAAGTGCTCTTAACACGTTGAGATCTTGACAAAATAGGAAGTGAAACTACTTCTTTGATCGCTCTATTAGCCTACTTTCGGGGCGTATGAGACGCCCAGTTTCACTTATGAAGTACTAGCTTTCGCTCGCTGCTTCGGCCGTGTGGATGTCGGAAAATATCCAAGCCATGTCATTTATTGGAATAAAAAGTATTCTATGTGTAATCTAAATTATAAAGTATCTGTTTGTTTCATCCAAATCCGTTCAGCCGTTTTTGCGTGTTTGAGTAACAAACATTCACATTTATAATATTAGTAGGATTATTTATTTTTCCATGAAATGGGTTTTGGCGTGATAAATATTATAATATTAGGATACAAAGTCACAGATAGCTTGTAGTCGCGATCGCAGTTAAGTTCAGTATACTTAGAAATTTTTGTTGAATTTCTAACCACTTAATAGAAAATTATGCATAAGCACTCGAGTAAGGAAGCGAGAAGGCCTTATTATTTAAAAAGTTTTGTCATAGTACAGTATTGTTACGATAGTTCTGCTTACCTCACTGTTAGGATCTGCGAAGCATGTCTTAGCGTACACGGTAAGCACGTTGAGCAATGTGAGCTGACCCCACTCATCCACATCGGCCAGTAGTGAGCATAGTTTCCTGTGGACACATTGTAACATGAAATAGCAGGCAACAACACTGACACGGATACAATTTACCAGAAAAAATATGAGCTTTGGCAATCATCGTCTATTTTCGGAAATACGAACGTGTTGACGAGATCTAGTTGAGAACTGTTGCAACCATTAAAATATTTATATATAGTGCCATCCACGTTGACGCGCCCCACTCCGCTCCCTCAGTACTAAAGTACTACTAACAGTACAGTAATCGCGGAGTGGGGAGCGTCTTCGTGGATGGCACTATCCGTACCTATTTTGTATTACAGATTTTTGAGTGAGAGATAACGAGTTGCAACCAGTGTAGGCAACTAAACAGAGGCAGTACAAAACATAGTGCCTTTGCCCTTATGAGGAGTTGCTCTAGTGGGGCTACGTTTGTAATTATTCGGTAATACGAAGATTATCGAAGCACACACCTTTTCTGGTTTAACTGTATTTAGTTTAAAAAAACACTTAGTAAAAATAAATATTGAAATGGACGTATCGACTTTGCAGAGCTTTGCAAAAGGCAGACGCACAGTGGGAATTAAATCTGCTTATTTGGGTGTGCAAGAGTCATTCAGAAACACGATGTATGTGCATCTTATGAAGTGTTTCCATCGGTGAATTTAATATTACTTAATTCTCCCTCAAATTGATAAACAAGCACACTTCCATTTATTACCTAGAATAAAAGAAAATGGGTGTAAATTTATAAAAGTTACAGCATTATTGGTATTACTTTCTAAATATTTATTTATATTTTTTTTTATACATAACTACACGCCTGTAATTCCCGAAAGGCTAGGCAGAGGCGAACCTATAGTAAACCTATATTTGGCCAGTTATGTTTAAGTCCCATGTAAAGGACCAGACTCTGGGCTGCTACTGGAAAAATCCTGATGGAAAAACCCCATAACATTTGATGCCGACCTGAAAGTCGAACCCAAGACCTCATGGTTACTTTTTTATTTGTTGTGAATTGTATTTACCTGTAACTCCTATGTATAAGACTCATCCGTTCTCCGCACACTTCAGAGAAAGCCATGGCCGCTGAACCGACTACAAGTGGCGCCTTGTCTGATAATAACTTATCTATGATTGATACTAGCTCCTCCTTTTGTTCTGGGTCCAAGCTGTTGGGAGAAGATAACAATCATAAAATTATATTACAATGGAAAAGGCACATTATATTAGAAAGACAGAAAAATATATAGGTTTGTTTGTCACAGAAACACGTACCTTTGCGGACACTGACGGTGAATCACTTTTCAACCTTATTATGAATGTCATAAGGGTGAAAAGTCGTTCAACGCAAATGTCCGCGCTTGTACATACAAAAAGATAAGCAGAAAATGAGTGGAGTTCTGTCAATATGAATAGAATAGTTTTATTATCTTTTAAAAACATGTTCCCGCATATCGGCCGCGTTTTGACGAGGGCGTCGAGTATTTTGTGCAGTTTGCAGCATTGGCAAATTCGAGGTCCAAGTTGAAGTATTTCTTCACATAGTAAATGAAAGTTATGACAGTGGCAGAACTGCATTAGTTGTAGATTGAGTTTTAACAAAAAAAAAAAACTATTCAGGGTCAAAATAAATTCGTTAGCGAAATTCCGCAGAGGGGTTTTTTTTGGAAAGGGTTTTGTTTTTTTTTATCAGGTTTATAAATCAAAACATGATAAAAAAAAAACTATTTGATAATATATTTTTTGGGGTCAACAATCGGTTGTAGTGTAGTTCTTTGGTATATCAGTTTATTTTTTTAAATAATTTTTAGGTACACAGATTCACGTCTGCGGGGTTTCGCTAACTATTTTAATTTGACCCTGTATAGAAAAATCTACCTGCAAATACATGTGCATATTGCTGATTTTATATTTGGACCCATCGACAATAACAACTTACCTATACAGCTTCGGTATAGCATGAGCTGCGGTCTTCCTGACATATGGACTCATGTCACTGGCCGAGTCTCTAATGGCTAACATCACAATAGGCACTATCATGGGAACGCGGATGGATGAGAGGACTCGGAGAGCGCTCGCACGGATCAACTGGTTGGGGTCCTGGAAAAGGAAGGTGAATTGATCGTTTTATTATTAGTTGCAGCTGTAGTAAGACCACTTACTGCAGAATTGACGTGATAGGGGCGGTGAATCAAATTCACTGACTATCTTCTTCTAGATAGCTTTGTGTGTCCTTTTCTCATAGAGACTTCAAGCAATGTCTTTAAACAATAAGCTTCCATTTTTCTAATAAAACTTCACTCAAGAAGATTATTTACATCTATACTGTGTGTTGGACATACAGTAAGAGCCAAGTAGTTTTTGAGAATATGTCTTAGACTTAGATCAAGGGTTCAAAAATATTTAAATTCATAGTTAAATCATACTCATTGAAGATTGGTATTATGCTTCCAGACTTTATTCTCAATAACTCCATGAAGTCGTAACATTACCTTCAAAGCCCTCTGAAAGGTGCTGATGGACAGTAGAGCCAAGTCCTGCTGCTCCTCAGCATACCTCACAAGGTACACATACACCAGCTTCTTCACCTCAATATTCTTTGATACAACGTTCTTTACTACTGCTGGAAACCTATGAAACAAAGATTTAATACTTAAGATGGAGATGTTGTAGTGAGAAACTAATGTCAGGGTAGTTTATCTTTATATATTATATAATTCTTCTGTACGTCTGTTTGTCACTGAACTCCTCCTAAATGGTTGAACTCATTTTAATGAATTTTCTTTTGTGTGTTTGTGTGGCCCACACAAACACACAAAAGAAAATTCACTAATCTGGATGGTTTAGATTCACAATTTGATCTGGTAGGTGGCGGTGCTATAGAGTTCTAGGAAACAGGACAATGTCTGTCCGGTCAGCTAGTTATAAATATATTTAATGTTGAACTTAGATTACTATAATAAATTTTCCAAGCAAGGTGAATATGATATTAGGTATGCATTGTGGAAGCACTTTGGTCAGAATTGTTTTCCCATCAAGGTCATTGAGGCCCATCCTTTGATCTTTACAGTACCCAAATGATAATGAAAGTATCAAATATTAACTTAATATTGTGTTCCCTGTATGTGTTGCCAGGCATCCTGATATTGGAGAGAATCCCGATTTTTTGCCCAAATTTAAATGTCCCGCATTTAAGGGATAAAAAAAAATAGCTAAGTAATTCGTAAGTAATGTATTCCATACTTATTTATATTATATTCCTCTGAAGACTTAACTGCCTTGCAAGGTAAACCAGACAGTTATTCTTATAAGTATAGTAAAATAACGTATTTTCATTAAAATACATTGTAAACTTAATTTGAATATTAAAAGGATAAGTAGTAAAATTAAAAAGTTACTGATTATTCATGTTCCTATATTAGGTCCTGCTTTTGATGATAGAATTCCACTTTTTAACTCTATAGGTTTCAAAATCCCATTTTAACCGAAAAAAAATCTGCCAGTTGTATGCAAAACAAAACACTAGTTAGTAAAAGTTCTACCTCCATCATTGATCTACTGACTATTACGGGTGAATATAAAAACATGTTTATTGATACTGTGACAAAATAAATACTTACAGATCAGAAGCATCCCTTCCCTTGGCAATCATGCCGATGATCCTCTTCATAGCCTCTAGTTTGAGGGAGTCTTTGGACCCATCTAACATGAGTTTTAAGTCTTCATTCCTACAAAATACAAACAATTTAAAAACAGTGGTGTCTGTGAAATTTTAGGTATGTGTGCCATAGAATTTGATAGGAATGTTATATGGTTGTATGTTAATTATGAAAGTACTCTGAGATTTTAAGAATATTACTTGAAATTATACCGAAAAATTACTAGATTGTCTTTGAATTATTGAAGGATGGTTGTATACAGCTAATAACACATAAAACATTTATTTACTTCTTAAAATCTGGTTGGAAAAACGCCCCAGAAGCTGGATCGCTTGCCGGGTACTCCACTTCACCCATCACCACTTTATCATTATTATAGGATGTCGTGGCCGACATTTTGGATAAAATAACAGTTTAAACACTTCACTGGATACTTATTCTTATTTAGATATTTGCGTCCAAATTAATCAAACTAATCAACCAACTTCAGTGAAATCGCAACATTACATTTCATTTGACATTTACTTGTTGACGTTGGACAAGCAACGTTACGTCAAAGTTACGTTTCGATTCGTTACCAGCGTTCGATATCAAAAAAATCAAAGAAAAAGATATAAACAAGACATCAGTCCAGTGATCAGAAATAGGTGAGCTAATGTACCTAAAGTCAAAGAATATGTTTGTCGGGGTTTCGGTACATCACTTAAGTACAGACGCCAGCACATCAACCTACTACAATCTGTCTTTCTTTAATAGATTTTCAACTTTATCACTAAAATATAAGGTTCATAGTTGATTGGGAAAATTTGACAGTTTCGGGTAGGTTGACCTGCTGGCGTCTGTACATTTAAAGTCATTAAATAAAAACGAGAGCTTTAGTATAATTGCAAAGTTGATTAGAAACTAGCTTCTGCCCGCGACTTCTTTCCGGTGGAATTCGTAAGATTCACAATAAACTAAAATAACAGCCACCGCGTCGTATCGCATCGCCCGCCCGTGCTATTACTGCGTTTTCGCTTAGCGTTTTTCTGACTTTCTTTCTTTTTGGTACGGTAAGGAGCCCCTTACCGTACCCGATGGGTGCCAAACGGAACCCTATTACTAAGCATCCGCTGTCCGTCTGTCTGTCAGCGAGCTGTATCTCATGAACCGTAACAGGTAGACAGTTGAAAAATTCACAGATTATGTATTTCTATTGCCGCTTCAACATATAATAAAAAATAAAGTTGAAAATAAGGCCTTTTGATCGAGTAGTTTTTTTTTTGTTAATCTTCAAAAATTTAAATTAACGTAGAAGTTTTCAGTTTTAGACTATGTATTTCTGTACGAGCTCTATCTCAACAACTAAACAAGTTAGGATTTGCAACTTCTGTAATGCATGGTGCATTACAGAAGTTGCACTGTATATAATCAACAAATACTAAAAACGTTGATTGATAGCGTATTTTATTTAAAATATGGGTGATTTTCGGCAACTGCAAAAAATAACTTTGTAATTCATAGTATAATTATGAAATACAAAAGTATCTTTGCGATTTTTATAATTTAAGATGAAAAATAATAATATTCGTCGTTTAGTATTTTCATTTATTTGCTAAATATTTTACGGTGGTAAAATATTTTGCAAATATTTACCCTTCGTGTACCAGCCCGACTCGCACTTGGCCGGTTTTATTTATTTGAAATCTCGTTTACCTGAATGCTGAAGTAATGACCGGCTGAACGTGTACCTATTTTCTGTTTCGGTTACCTCAGACGACGTTCAGCTCCTCATCAAAAGATTATTTATCACTTACGCTGGTGTTTATGCAAAAGTCTTTCTCTAAGTTATTTTCTTGTTCAGTCTGAAAGAACTCGAACTCGTTCTCGCGAGTTTTTGGTCATCATTCTCATTGTCAGACTCATTAAAAAACTGCAGAATTTTATCATCACAAATTCACATAAAACAGAAAATAAACGCCTTTCGGTGCGTGTGTCACAAATCGCCGAAACGCTGGAAGTAAAATAATGAATAAATCTGCTGTTCCATAGTAAAGTATAATACCTGTAACTGTTCTAAACTGTATGGAAAAAGATATTCAGTTCGATGGTCTAAAGCACCTCTTAAAGTTTCTAGAGTATTTTTTTTAACTCTTTATATATCTTACACTATCACTCCCCCCCGACCCTTGCTCGACGATGCGCCAGCCCGCGTCAATGCTGAGCCTGTAGCTTTAAACTCCCCGACTAATAATAATAATATATCTTTGATCCAGCCTGTCCCATCTTGCTGTCCTCCCCCCAGCGACGCCCTAAGCCGGGGTGCCCTTAGCGAGCGCTCGCCTAGTTTACCTATAATAATTAGAATAGTTTTTGCCCCTGGCTGGAGGCTTTGAGTGTAGAAGCTTAAGGCAGCCACAGGAAAGTCCGATTAAGCAGCTACGACCCTCTTCTGAGGTCAACTGCGAGAAGCCATAGTCGAAAAAAAAAAAAACATTATCACTATCACTATCTTATCTCGTGGGCTGCAGCTGAAAATCAGCGTCAGGTGGTACACTTTGTGTTGTCATCTGACATTATGCTGAGCTGAGGCCCTTTTGGCATTATAATAATTTGTTTTCTGTTTTTATAGTTTTAAGGTGTACTTATTTTTTTTTTGTAATGCCATTAAACGCATTTTTCTTTCTTTCTTAGTTCCATTTCAATTAGGATTAGGTACTTCTATACCTAGTGTATAATTTAAGAATGTTTAATATTGAAATTGTACAATTTATTCAAGACTGCATTCAATAAGAGATTGGAATAAAAACGAGAGCTTTAGTATGATTGCTAAGTTGATAAGAAACTAGCTTCTGCCAGCGTCTTCGTTCGCGTGGAATTCGTAAGATACACAATATACTAAAATAACAGCCACGTTTTATAAAACTCCCTCGACCCCCGACCCACCGCGTCGCATCGCATCGCCCGCCGGCGCTATTAGTTCGTTTTCGCTTAGCGTTCTTTCTTTTTGCTCGGCTCCTAATGGTCGGAGCGTGGTGTTAAATACCCTATAACCTTCTTTAAGAATGGGCTATTAAATGCAACTGGAAGTTCCAGAGAGACTTTCAAACAAAAAAACAAACTTTTCAGCTTGATTTTATTATTTTATGTACGTACAAATAACGATGCAAAATATCAAAACCTTTGTGTCTTTTCTATCAAATGTTCTGTAGGGTTTATTTGGATTCATTTGTGTTCTAGGTCTGTACCTATCAAAGTCAAAGTCAAATCATTTATTTCAAGTAGGCCCGTATAAGGCACTTTTGAACGTCAAAAATTTACAAAAAAAAATAATTGATTCTAGTTGCCCCTTCCAAAAGGTAGTTTTCGTATGGAGAAGAATGGGCAAGAAACTCCACCGTTACTATTTTAAAATGTTTTACAATATTTTGTATAAGTACATTAGTTATCATCTACTCAAGGAGGTTCTTGACTCGAAACCACATAAACCTTTTATTTTTCTCATATTTCCATGCAATTTTACAATATTGGTTATCATGCAACAAAGCTAATAAATTACTTATTCAATTTTAATAACATAATTTTTTTACTAATTATATTATTTTTAATATTATTTTTTTGATTTTCAATTTATTGTTAAGCACGTATAATATTTGTTTAATTTGAATGAGAACCCCTCTATTGGGATAGAGGCTTCCTCCATTTTTGTCCATTGTTTTCTATCTTTCGCTTTTGTTTGCCATTTAGGTATCTCCCGCTATATCCATGATATCGTTGAGGTGGAATGTGTCCGATATACAAGCAAAAGAAACGCAATTCTCAACTCGATGAAATTGTCGGTAACGGTTGGAATTTTTCATGGTATTTTAGCCAAGCCTACGTCTGAAGCAGCAAAAATATTATATACTTTTTTTGGATAAGAAATTAAATTAAGTTTAGTTTTGTGTGACTAAGATTAGTTAGCAGTTAGTTGTTATTTGTAAAAGCACGATGGGATTGACATCGTCGCATATGTTTACAAAAACCCCTTAAATATAAAGAAAAAAAAAAAACGTATAATCCTAATGACTACATAAGTACCTTCTAACATACTCAAAAACTTTTATAGTACAGGCGCCAGCACATCAACCTACTACAATCTGTCAAATTTATTTAATAAATTTTCAACTTTATCACTAAAGTATAAGGTTCAAAGTTGATTGGGAAAATTTGACAGTTTCGGGTAGGTTGACCTGCTTGGCGTCTGTACACACAGAAAAAATAGATACAAAGAACACATAATCATAATTGTGAGTACAAAGGTACTGCTTATTTCTTAAGAAATTTCTTCCAGCAGACCTGCGACAGGAGAAATGAGAAAGAAATGTAGACAATAGTGTGTGAGAACAAGAAGAGAAAAATATAAATATGCGAAGTCTTAAACTAAAATATTGAAATAAACCTACACGTATAACGTGATAAATTAACATATACGTACTTAAATAAATACATAGAGCTTAAATATATAAATCTACATACTAAAGATTCATAGACTATAAATAAATCTTAAATCATTTATTACTTTACAAACATGGGTAATTATTAGGTCTTTACCTATGAAATTGCTGTTCTGCAGTACTGGCCATTTCAAATCAAAATAATTTTTGTTTGGCTAAGAATTCTAATTTCAAATTAATTTTATTTTAAAAACATGGGTTTTTTTTTCTAAAAGTAGTCATTTGTTTATTGATTAGTGTTACATTTTCATCGCATTTCAATCTTTATCGTCATCAAGGATACGTTAAAAAATCGAGTAATTATGGAATATGAGTACCGTCGTGGCAGCAACGCGGCACAAGCGGCACGCAACATCAACGACGTTTACGGAGCTAACACTACAAACCAACGCACCACCTGTTATTGGTTTGCTTGGTTCCGTTCTGGAAATTTCAACCTGAAAAATGAACCTCGCGGTCGTCCGAAGACTTTGGTCAACAATGACGAATTAAAGGCGATTGTGGAAGCTGATGATACACAATCTACGGCTGAATTAGCAGCAGCTTTCGACGTTAGCGTCAAAACAATATTGGTCCATTTGCGTCAAATTGGCAAGGTAAAAAAGCTTGACAAATGGGTGCCCCACGAACTCAATGATCGCCAGCGCGAAGTACGCGTCGAGACGTGCCTTGCACTGCTCAACAGACACACAAATGAAGGAATTTTGAACCGCATTGTTACCTGCGATGAAAAATGGATTCTGTTTGATAACCGCAAGCGCTCAGCAAGTTGGTTGGATCCTGGTTCAGCACCTAAATAATGCCCTAAACGAAAACTTACCCCTAGAAAAGTGATGGTCACTGTTTGGTGGTCTAGCGCCGGTGTGATTCATCACAGCTTCTTACCAAACGGGGTGAGCATTACTGCAGATGTGTACTGTGAAGAACTGAACACAATGATGGAGAAGCTGGCACATCTCCAACCAGCATTGGTCAATCGCTCCTGCACTACAACGCGCGACCTCATACTGCACAGCAGACGGTCTCCAAGTTGCAAGAACTGGGGTTGGAAGCTCTCCGTCATCCGCCCTACTCACCAGACCTTGCGCCTACAGACTACTACTTTTTCCAGAATTTGGATAACTTCTTGGCGGGAAAGAAATTAAATACCCGAGAGGCAGTACAAAATGCCTTTGAAGAATTTGTTGCCTCCCGTTCAGCTGATTTCTTTAAGAAGGGCATCAATAAACTGCCACTGCGTTGGCAAAGATGCATTGATAGCATGGGTGATTACTTCGACGAATACAAATAAAAAATACATGAAAAAAATTCGTTTAAATTTTTTCATCCAAAACGGCAATTTCATAGGTAAAGGACCTCATATTACATTGATGTTTTAATATGAAAGGCCTCCATGTTCTACCGTCGCATGGCATGCAAATCAGATTTAATTTACACAAATTTAAAAACATTATAATTTTAAATAACAATTAGGAAATTTTAACAATACATAATATGAATTATTATCAAATAGTTCGAATTACAATAAATGTCAAATTAATACAAAAATGTCAACAGGGTTGCAGTAATATAAAAAATACAAATAAAATAATGTCAAATTGATTATTACCATGTTAATCAGTCATAAGGAAGTCGTCAACTGTGTATTAACTTTTTTCAATTAATATTGCGTTCTCGTTAATATTTTTAATAACATTAGGTAGTTTATTATAAACGCGCGGGGCACAACCAAAAAAAATTTTCTGCATCAGTGCGGTTTTACGTTTTACTTGACACAATTATTGATTTACATATTGAGTTCGTATTGGAATCTTTCTCACTGCGGACAATTTTTGAATGAATTGTTCTTTTACAAATAAAGCCGTTTCCAATATATAAGGTCCCATTAAAATAGATGGACAAATTTGAACACAGCGTTCAGTAAGTCTAACCAAAGAAATCCAAGCAAAAAAAAAAACAATGATTACAGTGATTTTATTTTGACCTACTCGTAAAATAATAAATGGCATTGGGAACATTTTTAGTGTATTTTCGTTGGCTGATTTATTTTACTTGTAAATATCTAATGCGTTTTTCTTAATTTTATTTATACCATTGTCCTTATTAAGGTGGTCTGAATGATTTCAAAAATTTTGTCCATCTATTTTAATGGGACCTTATATATAAAGAAAGACGGAAATGTTAATAGTTTTAAAGATTTAAAATAACCGCACATTGACCAATTCGCATTGCGTTTCGGCCAAAATCAAAATATCATAATCTTATATCTATGTATCTACCTTTTATTGACAAATAAACTGCTGGGTAAAGATCATTGTCAGAAGGTGATGAAATAGTTGTAGTAAAGACATGTGTTAGCTCACTGCGTGTTGGCGATTTAAAATCAATCCCTATTAGAAAAGTCTTGGTTAACTTTTACTAATCTTTTAATACTAATCGTTGAGTTCGCCTAAATATATAGGATGGCAGGGACGCGCGCTCGACGCGCAAACTGTACTCATGAATTCAGCACATGATTCTAGACCCCCTAGTGGATAAATATTTCATAGCTTATCAAAAAAAAAGTAGTTTATTAAATAACCGATGAAAAATTTCAACGTATTGGGTTCAGAACCATAGGTACTGAATCCATGGTAACAGGTTGCGCATGAGCGCGTCGATGTCCCTGCCACTCTGTATATAGTCAACTTAGTTGGCTATATTTACCTCATTAGCGAGTTTATCTTTAGAAACAAATAAAAACAAAATATCATTGATCGACGCAAGAAACTAAATATAACTATCTATCAATATCAACTATCGTTGAAATAAAAACATTATTAGGGGATATCAAACATGAAATACCGACTCAACTAAGTGAGTTGAGTCGGTATTCCCTCGGAGCTTTTCCGAGAAAAATTGGCCCGTTTGTTATTTGCCCCTCAATTTATGAACGTTTTATTGGCTTTAGCCTAAACAAATCATTAAATACGAATCAAAACAACTAAAATTGTCTTTTAAAAATGCCAAATCCTCTAATATGAGAATTAGGTAAGTGAAAATATTTGTATTCGCTTTAGCTCGAGCTTGTAAAGCGCGTGATACACACGCGAACAATATTAATCTGGGTCGGTCACCAAAAATATATTAGGATGTAGATACATTTCGCCGAAATTATGAATTTCATATTAGCTTAGTAAAATGAAAACTGCTCAATAGCAGATAGCAGCATTAGTAGAGGTACATCACTGCGGGCCCTACCGGAATACCAGCGCTGCGACATTTATTATTAAATGTCCCAGCATCATGCTGAGATAGGAGCCTTTTGGCCTCGCACAGGAGTTTCTGCTTTTATTTTAATTTTACTTTGTTTTTAATTTTTATTTTTCAATTATTGTGTGTTTAGTTTAATTTGAGATCTCTTGGCTTGTCTCAATAAATACTTTTTCTTTTTTTCTTTCTAGGTACCTACCTACATTAAACAAATTTATTTTTATTGGAAAATTAATACCTATATTTCTTGGTTCAATTGGGTAACACTTTCTCTGACGGCCCTTCTCATACAGAGAAGGGACGAACATTGATCACCACTTTTGCTCAGTACGTAGGTATCTACAATTAAACTTTTATTGACTAGTACAGCAACAGCAATATGCAAATCCATAGTAAGAAAAACTGAATGGTTTGTGAAGGTTCCCTATCCATTTGCATAAAATTTTAAGACCTAATATAACTTAGCATAATGTTGTTTGGCATAATTATATTTTCGCATAATATAATTACGCATAACAGCTTACGCATAATTTTTTTAAGCATAATTTCTCTAACCATAATAATGATTAAGCATAATATTCTAAAGCATACATTTCTTAAGCATAAAGTTAAAGCATAAATTTATTAAGCATAAAGTTAAAGCATGCAAGCAAGCATGCAGCATGCAAGCAAGCATGCAGCATGCAAGCAAGCATGCAGCATGCAGCATTCAAGCGAGCATGCAACATGCAGCAGGCAGGGTTTCTGTCACGGCTCCGGCGCTGCGGGCCTCCGGCGGTCCCACGCGTGCTAATCGTCGCAGACGGCTTTCGCTCACCACCGCAGCTTCGGCTTGTAGGCCGGCTTCGCTGGCCAGCCTCAGCCCGCGGGCCGCCTCGCCCCTACGCGCCTACGCGATTTTAAATTACACTCTAGGGGTAGGACAAACAAGACTACGTGGAGTCAGTTTTGCAGCAATTCGGTTCTTAGGCCTACTAACGTTATGCGAATCAAATTTATGCCAAAACAAATTAGTCTTTAAGATGATTATGCCAACATAAAATGTATGCCTAAAAAAATTATGCCGAAGTATTATTATGCCAAAACAAATTGTGCCAAAATCGTTATGCCGAAGTATATTAGGGCATAGAACATTATGCGAAAAGAAGGTATCCCGTTTGTGAAAGATGATATGGCTAGAAAGGGAGTGACTACCGAGATGACGACTAATAGAGAAGTATGGGAGAAAGAGACAATGTTGCGCCGACCACGAAGTCGGAGAAGGACAGGATAATTATGATGATGATGATGATGAATAAGAAAGACTGACAGACAACGCACAGCCTAACACAAGTGTTCCTTAAGGTGGATCTGCAGTTGTAGCCCGCGAGATTCAAATTTTCTTATTTCATGATCAGTGTCAAATTATATCTTTGTGGGGTACATACCTCCATGCAATGTAAGGCATATTGCAACCTGTACATATTTATACGTAAACAATGTCATTAAAAGAAAAATAAGTTTTATATTGATATATATTTTCATCTATCTATGTTTTTCTCCTTCTGAACATTATACTAATAAATCATATAAACTTGTCTATCTGGGTTTAAACTACAATAAAACGCCTATACTACCTATACTGGTGACCCCGCATAGAACACTAATAAAATGAGTGATAGTGAGTCCGAGCAAATCGCGTCGTCACAACCGACGAAACATGTTACGCAAAGATCGCGCCATGGAAAGCGCGATTCCACTGTGCACGATATTTACCGCGTGTCATTAAAGGTGCCACCATTTTAGCCAGAAGAGCCAGACATCAGCTGGTCTATTCTGTAATAATCTCACGGTGAAAACTTAGGTGAAGTGAACGTGAAGTGAGCTGTCATTCCACCTGCTGCTAGGGACTGACAGCGCACTCCGAGCTCACTTCACCTAAGTTCTCACGGTGAGATGGTAACAGAATAGCAATGCTGGTTCGCGCAAATAGAAGCGCAGTTCGAGAATGCAGGGGTGACGAATGACGGAGAACACGGTGGAGCATACGGAGGACACGGTGGAGCATACGGTGGAGGTCTGCCTGGCTTGGGCAGAGCATCGCCGTGTCCTCGTGGAGGCGATCGGTGGCGGCGATCTCTCGCGTCCGGCCCTGGTCCAGGCCATGGTACGGAGCGAGAGGGCATGGGAGGCCGTCACTTCCTTCTGCGAAGCAGTAATGCTCGCGAAGGAGGAGGCCAAACGTGTGAGGGAGAGGCAAATTTCGCGCCCTCACGCCCCTAGTCACCGCAGGAGACGCCCTGGGCGTCGGGAATATCAGGCCGATTCCCGCGGCGCGGGCTTGCGGACGGTGAGCAATGGGTAGCTCGCCATCCGATAAGGACCAGGCTCGGGTCGACGGCGCGTTGTGTTCCACGTGCGCCTCAAAGAGATGTCAGCAACTGAAAGGGTCCGATAGGACCGATGCCTGCCGGGGTTGCGGGAAAGTCCGAAAGGGATACCGTGGCCCCTGGCAACGTACAGGCAACTGAAGGAACACGGGTGGGTTTTATTCAGTAAGAGTCTGACACGCCCTCCCGCTCCGCCCAGAGCGGGAGAAGTTATCTGATAATTGCACATAAAAAAAAAAGGGGTGACGAATGACGTTACTAAATTTAATTATGTGGTCGGCCACCTCGACCACATATTTTCAAAGGCGGTGAAGGTCGTCATCATGTCCCCTCCTACCACCAACTGGTACGACAAGTTAAAGACCGAATTGGTGAGGCGCCTCTCTGCCTCCCAGGAGAAGAAGGTGAAGCAGCTGTTGATGCACGAGGAGCTGGGAGATCGGAAGCCGTCGCAGTTTCTACGTCATCTGCAGGGGTTAGATGGACCACACGTGCACGAGGACTTTATGCGCACTATTTGGAGTAGCCGTCTCCCCAGCAGTATCCAACCTCTCCTGGCTTCGCAACCTCATAGCACCTTGGAGGCATTGCCCGAGCTGGCAGACCGCGTTTAGGATATCGTCGCACCACCAAGCCACATTGCTTCAACTTCAGCAGCAGTACACACCGTAAGTGAGATCACAGCCGAAATCGCGGAACTCAAGCGTTCGATGAAGGACGGTGCACCTGTGTAACAGTCGATCAAGAAATCGTTCACCGTGCCGTGATCGCGACACGAGACGCAACTCATGCCACCGATCTTCAACCCGCTCAAATTCCAGCTACAAGAAGGGAAACGCCGCGGGCAGTGGGTAATGGCAACAAACGATCGCCCCGCTTCTACTGGTCGCCTATTCGTCGCAGACCGAAGCATGAAAACGCAGTTTCTGTTCGATACTGGAAGCGACCTCCAGCTTACATATTGGGCGACAAAGCTGACCCTGAAGAATCTCTAGACATAAAAGAGTATACTTCTCGTTCTGGACGTCAACTCAAAATAACATCACGCCTGTTATCTCTAAAGAGTTAGGCAGAGGTGTAGTGATATTACAGTCACCATTTCGCCAGGTACATCCACACCTAAGTTACTTTTTGTAGAGAAACATTTTGTTGCAACATGATAACGTTATGTAACTTTCTATAACTTTTAGTAAGTTTGACTAAATAAGTAACTCTTTGTTATCCATTGTTGCCTAAAGGTGCTGATAGACTTGAGCGTTCACTTGTAATGAGCATTCTAGCGAATGTTACATTACAGAAAAATAAACGGGAGCGTTTTAGTATTCTAGCGAGCGTTCCAGCGAGCATTCTAGAGAGCATTCCAGCGAGCATTCTAGCGAAAGGATAGTAAATTTGCTTCGAGCTTTTTGTTAAACCGAGCCATTCTGTCATTGTTCCAACGCCGTCCCTCTATACCTAAAGCATTGACTAGAGCGATCGCTAGAATGATCGTGAATGTTCGTAGCAATGTTTGACTCTATGCTTGGCTGTGTTCGTTGATCAGTTCATCAAATTTAAAAACAGCTAATTCTCGATGTTCTGTTACAAGTGAATGCTCAAGTCTATCAGCACCTTAACACTTGAAAATGTTGCCTCACAAAAAATAATTTCATCACCATCAATCACCCATGCAATCAATGCATCTTTGCCAACGCAGTGGCAGTTTATTGATGTCCTTCTTAAAGAAATCAGCTGGACGGGAGGCAACAAATTCTTCAAAGGCATTTTGTACTGCCTCTCGGGTATTAAATTTTTTTTCCGCCAAGAAGTTATCCAAATTCTGGAAAAAGTAGTAGTCTGTAGGCGCAAGGTCTGGTGAGTAGGGCGGATGACGGAGAGCTTCCAACCCCAGTTCTTGCAACTTGGAGACCGTCTGCTGTGCGGTATGAGGTCGCGCGTTGTCGTGCAGGAGCAGCGGAGACGAGCGATTGACCAATGCTGGTTGGAGATGTGCCAGCTTCTCCATCATTGTGTTCAGTTCTTCACAGTACACATCTGCAGTAATGCTCACCCCGTTTGGTAAGAAGCTGTGATGAATCACACCGGCGCTAGACCACCAAACAGTGACCATCACTTTTCTAGGGGTAAGTTTTCGTTTAGGGCATTGTTTAGGTGCTGAACCAGGATCCAACCAACTTGCTGAGCCCTTGCGGTTATCAAACAGAATCCATTTTTCATCGCAGGCAACAATGCAGTTCAAAATTCCTTCATTTGTGTGTCTGTTGAGCAGTGCAAGGCACGTCTCGACGCGTACTTCGCGCTGGCGATCATTGAGTTCGTGGGGCACCCATTTGTCAAGCTTTTTTACCTTGCCAATTTGACGCAAATGGACCAATATTGTTTTGACGCTAACGTCGAAAGCTGCTGCTAATTCAGCCGTAGATTGTGTATCATCAGCTTCCACAATCGCCTTTAATTCGTCATTGTCGACCAAAGTCTTCGGACGACCGCGAGGTTCATTTTTCAGGTCGAAATTTCCAGAACGGAAGCGAGCAAACCAATAACAGGTGGTGCGTTGGTTTGTAGTGTTAGCTCCGTAAACGTCGTTGATGTTGCGTGCCGCTTGTGCCGCGTTGCTGCCACGACGGTACTCATATTCCATAATTACTCGAATTTTAACGTATCCATGATGACGAAAAAGATTGAAATGCGATGAAAATGTAACACTAATCAATAAACAAATGACTACTTTTGGAAAAAAAAAACATGTTTTTAAAATAAAATTAATTTGAAATTAGAATTCTTAGCCAAACAAAAATTATTTTGATTTGAAATGGCCAGTACTGCAGAACGGCAATTTCATAGGTAAAGACCTAATATAAAAAATATATGTCGGGGCGCCGGGCTCACAATCGTCATCAGAAGGGTAATTATCGATTAAATCGTTCATTATGTAACTGTCTGTCTACTTCGTGGGCAAAGAAACGCGCGGGGTAAATATAATCACTAGTCACTTACACTTATAATGAAGGGCGTAACGAGTCCGCGGGTCGCGCTCAGTCGGTCTCGTGGTCTGAATAGAATTGACTGCCTGATCCAGGCTCCTCTGATGCTAAACTCTTATCGTCTTAAAACGTTCCCACGAGAAATGCAAGCCGACCCCTGGTCACGTTCGACGCAATTAGGTTTACGTCGTCACCTTTCATATCGGAAACAATTATTCATTACTTAATATCAACAAGCTCTACGCGCTAGCAAAGACCCTCGTGATCTTAAGAGTTAGACGAGGTGTGAGTTGACACCATCGTCTCGCACTGACATAAATATATAAAAATCCTATGACAGTATGCAATACTGTAACTTCTCATTAGTGAACGAATTTTCGGAATCGGATAAGTAGTTCTGGAGATTACCCCTACATACAAACTCAATTCAATTCAAAATATTTTTATTTCATATAAACCTACATGGGCACTTATGAAACGTCAGAAGCTAGGTGCACGGTTCCAATTGGTTGTTTCCTATGGAGAAGAGCCGGCAAGAAACTCCATGGTTACTCTTTTAAAAATAATGGGCTTTTACAGTATTTTCAAAAAACAGTGTTATTAGGTATGGGAGGACAGTGTAGGTCTTTCAACAAGTACCAGGTACTTAACAGAACAATGATGGTCAATAAATCTACAGTCCATTAGGCCTACAGCGTTCTCTCATTCACAAAACTGAAAAGAATCTATGATATAAAGATAAATAAATTAATAAAAATAAAAACGTATTTTAAACGAAGTGACGTGATTGCTATTACAGCTGTATCAAATTTGAATAATTATCATGTCCACAAAAGCCACTAAATAAAAAGTTGAAATTAAATTTTAGGTATATAATGTCAAATAATAGGGTGATTATGTCAAGAAAGAATGTAAAAAAAAATATAATATACGTGGTAATTTGGGAGCAGTTAATAGACTTTTACATAATTTGCCGTTAATCAGGTACCAGGGAAGCCACATGTGCAGAAGGAATTATTGCCAAAACACTCACAAATTTTACCTAGCTGCGCCCCGCGGTTTCACCCGCATAAGTCTCGATCCTGTGGTAATATCGAGATAAAAAGTTTCTATTTTCTAACCCAGGTCCAACCCAACCCATGATCTACCCGTGTGCCAAATTTCATCTAAATCCGTTCAACCGTTTTAACGTGAAAGCGTAACAAACAAACATATAAACTTACAAACATGCAAACAATTAAATCTTTTCTCTTTATAATATTAGTCCAGATATTTCTATTAAAACCTCCTTGGACTCTTCTTCAGCTGAAGTGACATACTCTTTCTAAATGTTTTTTTTTTGGTATGACGTATTGTAATTTTGTCACTGTTCACTTGTCTGTAAAATACATTCTTCAGATACCTATTATATTTTCTATTATTCTTATTAAAAGCCTCTCGTCGTTTCCCTTGACGCTTCACCGCATAGTAAGCACTCTGCTACAGGTTATGTGCTAGCGGAAAAATGGAAATGTGCGAAAAAGTGGAAAATTTAAGTACAAAGGTACAAATTGCACCACTTCAAGGCAAGAGTAACTGGGATACCTGGAAATATAAAATATCCATCCTGCTTAGAAGCATACCAGATGCATTGGATATAGTAGAAGGAAGATGTACGAGACCCGTGTTGCCAGCAGGTGTAGGAGACGCAGAAGTTACTGCATTTAGAACGAAACTAGCGCGTTTTATACAAGCAGAGAACAATGCTATGATCCTGCTTTCAACAAATTTGAACGAAGATACCGTTAGAAAGGTAATGTCATTCTCATGTCCAAGAGATGTATGGCTGGAACTACATCGGTTATTTGACGGAGATAATGAGAATCGAGCTTATAATCTCTGCTTAGATTTCTTTGGATTCAAATTAGATGCTTCTGATGATATGGCCACACATATTTGCAAATTGAAGACTCTCTGGTGTCAGTTGAATAGAGAGATTGGTAAAGATAATCCCAATATGAAACTACCAGAAATATTCCTAATTTGCAAAATTCTGGATACACTAGATCAGAAATACTTCGAATTTAAATCAAGTTGGTTGTTATTAGCCAAAGAACAGAGGACAGTAGAAGGTTTGACAAGTAACCTTTGCGCTCATGAGAAGTCACTTCAAAAGAAAAATGGTGAATCGAGTGAAGAGGTATTAGTGACGAGTACGACACAGAATAGCACCATTCGTAAAGAAAAGAAGAATAAGGATAAGCATATGAAATGCAATTACTGTCATGAGATGGGACATCGAGTAAGATCCTGCCAGAAGTGGATGAAAGATGGTCGCCCCCCTAAAGACAGTAATAACAAGTCATCTTCAAGTCAAAATGCGAATATGGCTATTATGAGTGTGAATGTCATGTCATTCGCAGCGCAAGATAAAGAATCATGGTACGTGGACAATGGCGCGACTAGTCACGTGACCAATAGGAGTGATTTGTTCCAAACATTCCAACAGTTTGACGAGATCCAAGGTGTTACTACAGCGAATGGTAACATTGTTCAAGCAAGAGGCAAAGGAACAATATATTTGGAAGCAGATGTCAAAGGGAAGATTGTGAACATAGCACTCACGGACGTTTGGTATGTACCAGAGATCCAGCGAAGTCTGTATTCAGTGCTAGCTATGCATGACAAACAGAGGAATAGCAAGTTCGTCTCGACCCCGGAAACTTGTGAAGTATTTTTGAATGGGGAAGTAGCAGTTGTTGGCAAACGTAACCACTGTGGAGGGCTTTTTAAGTTGAAGGTTCGCAACATCCTGCCACCGGTACCTGTACTTGCTACTACAACAACTGATTTGATGCAGCTCTACCACGAGAGATTAGCACATCAAAATAAAAGACACGTTAAGGAAGTCATTCAAAGAGAGTTAGGATTGACACTTCCTTTAAATAAAGAATTGTGTGAATCTTGTATCTACGGAAAGATGCATAGACTGAAGTTTGGCATACGAGAAAGATCTACACAGCCAGGAGAAATTATTCATTCAGATGTTTGCGGTCCTTTCCCAATGAGTTTTTCAAAATACCGTTATTATGTACTGTTTAAAGACGACTTTTCCGGATATTGCATGGTTTATTGCATGAGAAACAAAAGCGAAGTCAAAGACAAATTGAGCATAATGCTACAAGAAGCAATGGTCACAGGACATGTAATCAAAACACTGTTGAGTGATAACGGAACTGAGTTTGATAACAAGGAAGTCAGAGATATTTTGAATAAAAAAGGAATTAAGCAACGTCTTGTTATGCCGTACACGCCAGAGCAGAATGGCTGTAGCGAGCGCCAAAACAGGACATTAGTAGAAACCGTAAGAACATTGATGAATGCTCAGAGAGAACTGCCAAAAGCATTATGGGCGGAACTTATAATGGCAGCAGCTTATATTTTAAACCGAACAGGTGCTACTAGAGAGAAGGACAAATCACCTTACGAGTTATGGTTTGGGAAGAAGCCTAATATAAAGCATCTTAGAATCATTGGTAGTACTTGTTATGCACATGTTCCGAAAATTAAAAGGAAAAAATTGGATCAGAAAGCAACTAAAGGCATTCTCATAGGATACGACAATGATGACGGTTATCGTATCTGGTATGAAACGCAGCATAAAGTTGACAACCTGATCCGATCAAGAGATGTTATTTTCGAAGAGACACCTATTCCAGGGATTGAAGCTAAGGCTTCAGGAATTGTTGCAAAATCTGACCCAAAACCGATTGATAAACAGTGGACCGTGTCATTCGATACAGTTCCTAAAAATATTATTCGACAGCATTTGCAAATCGACAATCCCTTGAATCAGGAAGCCCAATCTGAACAGAGATCTGTTCTATTAGAGGGCGAATTAGAAGAAGATAGACATTTAAGGACGCCTATTGAGACATCAATAGAAGCAAATGAATCAGGAGATCAAGGACAGTCAGTCCAATTAGAGGGAGAAAGAGAAATAGAGTATATAGAAGACGAAACCGCATTTTCAGATAATGAGATTGAAGAACAATTCGTAGATGCCGTTCCTGTCCATATTGAGATAGAAGAGAATTCAGAGGGAGACGTTTCGCTATCCGACGTTCCAAGATATAATCTCAGGGACAGAAGTACTCTTCAACCTCCACGCAAATTGGATGACTACAGTTTATTCCTAGTCGATACTGAAAAAGAACCTCTGACGTATAAGGAAGCAATATCGAGTGAAACAAATAAACACAGATGGTTACAAGCGATGAGGAGTGAAATCGATTCTTTGCAAAGATTACAAGTTTGGGACTTGCAGAATCTACCGAGCAATCGAAAAGCTTTGCCATGTAAATGGATTTATAAAGTGAAAACCAACCCTGACGGCACAATAGAAAAATATAAAGCACGTCTAGTTGTAAAAGGGTTTAAGCAGAAGAAAGGTTTTGACTATAACGAAACGTTTAGCCCAGTAGCGAGGTTAACAACTATAAGATCTTTGCTCAGCGTTGCAGCAAGAGAGCGACTTCATCTTATTCAGTTTGATGTTGCAACAGCTTTCCTCAATGGAAATTTAACAGAAGAGATTTATATGAAGCAGCCAGAAGGCTTTGAAGATGGAACATCCAGAGTATGCCGTCTAAAGAAAAGCCTCTATGGTTTGAAGCAGGCACCACGGTGCTGGAACTACTGTTTTGCAGAAATACTTGAATCTTTAGGCTTCAAGACAAGCGATGCTGATCCATGCCTATATACCAAGATATTAGGAGATAAGAAAATTTTAATAGCACTCTACGTGGACGATGGCTTAGTTGCAGCGAGTGATGAGAACCTTGCAAAGAGTTTCATCATTGACCTAAAAAAAATTTTGACGATTACTAGCAAACCAGTTTCATACTATCTTGGGTTAGAGATAGAACAAATGAAGGACGGCTCGATTTTCATTAAGCAAGAAGCTTATGCAAATAAAGTTTTGGAGAGATTCAATATGAAAGACTGTAATCCAGTATCAATTCCTTTACAGAAAGAAGGAACTATTGAAAAAGGGAAAGCTGACAAAGAGTCACAATCATTTCCCTATAGAGAAGCAGTAGGCTCGCTCGCTTACTTGATGGTGGGCACTCGCCCTGATTTGGCTTATGCTGTAGGATTGGCTTCGAGGAGCTTAGAAAAGCCAACTTCTAGCGACTGGCGTATGGTTAAGCACATTATGAGATATCTGAAAGGCACATTATCAAGAGGAATAATGTATGTTCATGATGAAAATTCTCCTAACCAAATAAAAGCCTACAGTGATGCTGATCATGCTGGATGCTTGAAAACAGGTCGCTCTACGACTGGAGTATTGTGCTTATTTTCAAGAGGAGCAATCTCCTGGACAAGTCAAAGACAACGTTCAGTCGCCATTAGCACAACGGAAGCTGAGCTTGTAGCAGCAAGCGAAGCGGCAAGGGAATTAATTTGGTTAAAAAGATTATTCAAAAACTTGAATGGCCAGAAAGAAGTTCCAGTTTTGTTCGTGGACAACGAAGCCGCGGTGAAATTGGCACATAATCCAGAATTTCACCGTAGGACCAAACACATTCGTGTGAGGCACTTCTTCGTGAGGGAGCTTGTGCTTCAAAACAACATCGTGGTCGAAAGGACTAGCTCTGCTACCCAACTAGCAGACCTCTTAACTAAGGCCCTACCCAGACCCAGATTGCTGGAACTTGTTCAGAAATTGGGTCTGATGGACAAACCAAACGGTCGACAATCAGCTGAGGGAAAGTATTAAAACCTCCTTGGACTCTTCTTCAGCTGAAGTGACATACTCTTTCTAAATGTTTTTTTTTTGGTATGACGTATTGTAATTTTGTCACTGTTCACTTGTCTGTAAAATACATTCTTCAGATACCTATTATATTTTCTATTATTCTTATTAAAAGCCTCTCGTCGTTTCCCTTGACGCTTCACCGCATAGTAAGCACTCTGCTACAATTTCCTTTTATTTTTTATCCTTCAATGTTTAAAGATTTATTCATAAAAATAGATTTTTAAATATTTGTATAAAGAATGAGAGAGACTGGTCATCTCTTAGCTGCCATGGCTTATTTTAATTTTTGAATTGTTCTTTGTTTTTTATATTTTTATTACGGACGCTTTTAACGTGCACGTCTTTCTAAATTGTTCTCACATGTATAATTTCAACGTTAATGATGTAACCAATAGTTTGTTTCTTGCCCGTTCTTCTCCATAGGTACCTACTACGCTTTGGAATGGGCAACTAGCTTCATATTTCTGACTGACCGACTTCTTGACAATTCAAAAGTGCCTGTAAATGGTTTAATTGAAATAAATGCTTTGAGTTTGAGTTTTTGAGTTTGAATAAAAACATAAATATTAGGGATCCACCGATACCGGGAGCAAGGTTCTAGCTAACGGTGGTTAGGGCTCCAGAAACAGGAACCTCCTCACTATGCGAGCCGTATCGAGAAGTTCAGGCCCTTGATACAGGTGGACCATCAAGAGATGGTTGTCGTGGCTTTCGGTCATCAGGTCATTGACCGTTACAATGACAGCCGAGATCACACTCCACATGTCGGCAACCTCTTGTGCCAAGTCCCAGATATTTAATTTATTTCTCTTTGTTAATCAATTATTAGTATTAAGAAAAATGTTTTTGGGTATTATTAGGTACTATGATGACGTCTATATCAGTCGTCTACTCTCTAATCTAAATAGAAATTGTTTATTTCATAACAAGAGTTTTAGTGTCGATATTAAGGTCGTAGTGTTATAAGTTAATGGCAGTATTAGAACTTAAAACGCTTAAACTTAACTAAGTACCTAGACTGAGGAAAGAACCTTTGTAGTTGAAGTTTTGTGTAAGTACGACCATCTGGTATTCTGGTCGAATTTAATTGAAACTTACTGAAGCGTATTTTATTACACAAACTGCTTCTATGAAAACATTATTTTAAGAGAAACGACCATTCAAATTCCCTAATAACTTGTTCTGCAAGAGTTTCATGCTTATGTAAACCTAAGCATGAAACTCTTGCAGAACAAGTTAAAGGTAGTAGTTTAAAGGTACCATTCCGTACCCGACCGCAGGCGGCAACTGCAGTCGTCGTGTCACCGCGATACGACTTGTTTCTATAAATAAATAAAATAAAATAAAAATAAAATTCATTTATTTCAGATAACTTAGATCCATAGTATACACAACATTATCATTTCCAAATTAAAAATATATAGCCAAAAATAAATAGTAATAAATCAATAAAAATAAACTAAAATAAAATTATCCACATTCAATTAAAATCACAAGTAACACACACAATTCAAATCAAATAATAAAAATAAAATAAAAAATAAATAAAAATACGACAAACACAATATATTATTAAACACAGCTCGCAACATGTCTGCCACAGCAATGTCCAATATACGGGCAATCAAGCCTCCCGGCAATCATCGCCAGCACTGTATTGGAGCTGCCCCGCACCCTGCGCACCAAGGACGCGCACCGCTTGCGCATGGTGGCGTGAAAACAGTCGGTGCGCGCTTCCGCAAACATGCCCGAGGCACTGCAAAAGCGGGGCAGCCCCAACACCGCCCTGAACGCGTTGTTGTATTGGATACGGAGGGCACCGTAAGCCGCACGTGTATAGGAAACCCAAAGGCTGCACGTGTATAGTGAGGTGCAAAAGGCTTTAAAAAGCGTAATTTTAACTCGTTTTGAACAACGTGCAAACCTCCGGGATATCATATTAGCTCTTTTGGACAGTGCCCTCCGCTCCCTTTCGATGTCGACATGGTCCCTCAGGTCAGCAGCCACCCAATGCCCCAAATATTTAAACTGGTCCACCCGTTGCAAGGGTACATCATTCAAACGAATGGGTGGTACATGTTGCGGGCTGTTGGCACCGGCCCGAAAGACCATGTATTGGCTTTTTAAGGCATTGTACATGAGGCCATGTCTGTTCGCGTACTCCTCACACACACTCAACAACTTGCGTACACCGCACACCGACGCGCTCAATAGCACCATGTCGTCCGCATAACTCAGATTATTTACACAGACACCGTCCACGTGACAGCCCACATGGTGGCTACTGAGCGCAACGATGAGTGCATTCATGTACACGTTGAACAGTGTGGGTGAGGTTAACCCACCTTGCCTAACCCCACATTCAAGCCTGTACGGCTCCGACAGTACACCTGCCCATCTGACACTGTTCACCTGGTGTGCGTACCAATACTTGAAGATGTTAACAAGTTCACGGGGCATGCTTATGTCCTCCAGTTTTTGCCACAACACATCATACGACACCAGGTCGAAGGCCCTGGACAAGTCGAGGAAACACGCGTAAACTGGTGTTTTACGATCTATATAGTATCTGACGGTATGCTTGAGACACAGTATTGCACTATCAGTGGACAGTTTGGGTCTAAACCCAAATTGATTATCATGCAGTGTCACGTGTTTATTTAACTGTGCATCAAGCAAACCGTCAAACACCTTTGCTATAACAGTAGCAAGGGAAATAGGCCTGTAGTTAGTCTTGTCAGCTAGATCACCAGTTCTATTTTTCACAACAGGCACTACCACTGTTTTCATAAAATCGTAAGGTAGGTAGGAATGGCTCAGGCATAGCGAGTAGAACACAGCTAAAACCCTAGACACATGTGGGCCGGCATGCTGCAGGTGCTCAATACTGAGGCCATCGTGGCCAGGAGACTTGCCTTTTGACATGCCCTTGATAACTCTTCCTACCTCTTTGGCAGAAAATCTCGTCTCCATTCCGCCCATGAAGCCCTCAGCATTAACCGCCGCAGCCTGCCCGCCCAGCCGAGGCTGTACAGAGAAGTGTGACCTAAACAAATTAGCTATGCCTTTCGGTTCACTCACGCCATCGACGCTCACCGGAAGACCAGGTCTAACATTTACCTTTTTGGTATCCTGCCAGAAACCACGAAAATCTCCTTTTAAGTGCTTCTCAGCAAGGATGTCCATTTTTAATTGGTCCTGATGATCTTGGCACCATTTAAGTCTAGACTTGAACATCCTTCTGCTTTCACACATCTCGCGAAATATGTCACCGCTTTTAGGTTTACCACACATTACCCAATCGATAAATTTCGTTCTGGCCACCCGGTGAGCCTCGCCGACATGTTTGTTCCACCCCACCATACGTGAGCCAGTCACCCTCGCCTTCTTGCTACCTCGACCCGCCAAGGCTGCGCCACGAAGAGCAGTCACCATCACATTGTACATCTTATCAAGGGCCCGCCTGTGACCATGGTCACAGCAGTACACGTCCGCACAGTGCATACACTCACTCGGAAAGTCAATTAGCCTAAGCTTCCTGTTGCATTCATCAGTATACAAAGCAATCTGTTCCTCATTACGCACACCCCATGCTACATCCTTATTCAAAACGATATTGTGATACACCGTCTGCGAAATGACGCTTAAATTACACTCAATAATAAGTGGGAAATGATCTGACCACATTGTATCATAATCCACAAACACATTCGTAACAGATTGCCTTGCAGACTGAGTCACCAAACAGTGGTCCAACCAACTACAAGACCCGTACACTTCACTAACAAACGTAAACGTATCCGAGTCAATACCTAGTACTTCCACGTCCACACATACCCAATATTGCTCAGCACAAAAATTCTCGAGTTCATTATAAAACAATCCATAAGGCGACGCATTGAAATCGCCCAATATAAACACAGATTCAATGCCATATTCATCAATAATTGCACCTACCATACTAAGGCAGTCCGTAAACTCCGCAATATTGTCCGTCGAATTCGTTGGCATATACACGCACATCACTATTACAGGCCGGTCACTCGTTATTATTTTAATGGCACAAATACGCTCACTACCACAACGTAACACAGACACTTGTTGAAAAACGCCACTTCTCCACAGTAAGGCAACGCCACCAAAGGGTCGCCCACGTAGCACCCCTGCAGACGTGTCCACCGCCGAAATTCCCGTGTATCCAAACCCGCTGTCGATCGTACTTAAATAAGGTATATCCTCAGGAAGTAGCCACGTTTCCTGCAACGCCACCACATCATAGGAGCGACACAGCTCCCTCACACTATCTACGGAACGTTTTACGCTTTTGCAATTAAAGCTAGCAAAACAAAATGGTTGTCTATCCATTATTGTTGTTCTTATTCAAACCGTCCGCAGATATAAGTCCGCTCGAATTACGACGCTTAAAATTGATAAATCGCCGAAATATGATGCCCCTAGGCCATAAATTTTCATCCAGATATGAAGGTAACTTAGACTCGGAAACGAAAAATTTGTATGCATTATGACCCCTTTCTTTTTTCATCAAGATTTTCTCTAGCGAAACTGTTTCTTGTGTCTTCAAGCGAATATAATTAATGATTTCGCCTTCTGTCGTTTCACTATGTATATTAGTGATAAACACGGGGACTTTCCTATCAGCCGCTTTAAATTGGCACTCCATATCTGTCGCTACGCCCGTCCTGCCCATATAACGGTACTTTGCCTGCTTCTTCCGATAAGACACTTTTTGCCATTCGTCAACATTATTATTGTTTATATTGCACGAATCAGCTCGCTGCGCTAATACTGTCTCGTTATTAGTGGCGACTGCGCCGACAGTAGCAATCAGCTGACGAGGACGTTCAGTCGGCTCCTCGCGCGCCGTCGGGGACGACGTCACCGCTAAGTTCGCCATACCTGTTGCGCACTCACTCGTCACACACACACTCGTAGCTGGAGCGTGTGTCACCGAGCCGCTCGCATCGCCCGTTAATGACCGTTGCCGCGAACATGACTCACTTTTATTTTGTTTTCGTTGTACCTGCACAATTTTTCTGTATTGTGGCGTTCTCTGATTCAAATCACCATGCTCAACTTCGTTGCATATCTCCTCGACAGAAGAATTATGCAGGTGCGATAGTCCCATAGGCCCACTATCCAGTAACCAGGCTCCTCGCTTTGCATTAACTTTGAACGCTGACGTAGGTGGTAATGAATCATTTCTGACTTTAAATAATTCCGCTCTAAGGTCCTTTAGATTTTCTAGTGTAGCATACGTGTTTTTTATCTCATCCACTGCTGCTTGCACTCGAACCAGATCCTTCAAGAGCTTCGTACAGTCTAGGTGGTCAAATGTAATCGGTGGCAATTTTTCAAGCCGGCGCGCCACAAACACTGGAATATCATCCGGCTCAGCCGATTTGAATAGATTGATGATATCCGCTAAATCTCTTTGTTCTTTGCCTTTGTTTTTTCGTAAAATTTTACGCAAATTTGAAGGAATTGCATCGAATAGAAGTGACTTCGATGCTTTGATTTCGTCACTTGTAAATGATGAAACACAGATCCGCACCAACGTTTCTTCATCCACAACCGACACTTTGTTCTGCACGTAAGACAACATCTCGTCTATTACGATGTTACACTTGTCACATTTTAGAATGTTCGTCATTTTTACACGGATACGTTACGAAATCAGCGCCGTCGCAAATACGCAACCATCACCGAACGATGCGCGCGCGCAACTGAAATACCTTCTATGAAATACCTTCCGTAGCTAGCGACACGTCGTTTGCAGTTGCGGGCGAGCGACAGACGACACGTGTAGCCTGACTGCAGACCAGTAGTGCCGCCAAAGCTCGAGCGATAACACGTTTTTGTATCTTCTATCTACCGACTGGAATACGGGCTGCTGTCGCATGCGGTCGGGGTCGGAATCTTTAGTGCAGACGCCGCGACGCCGCGACATGCCGCCTGCAGTTGCCGTCTGCGGTCGGGTACGGAATGATATCTTTAGTGTTTTTGTGATTTGAGTTTATTTAGGAAATTTGGTAATTATTTTTGTTAGCTATATGAATGTCAAAAGCCTTGATAGCCATCGTGATAAATTTTGCGGTGTCAAGGGACGGTCAAATGTGGCACGTGACAAATAGATTACACCTTATAGTGTCACTAAAGCTTTTATTTCCTGCGACAGCTTTGGCCTCCACATAACGGCTGCAGTAACGGGTGTCATGAAAATGATGTCATCGGGGTTCGACTTTAAGGTGACAAATAATGCTCACTATGGAAACACACCGAGTGACTTTAATAAATAACGATTCAGTTATTTTATTCCACTGGGTGTTAAGAATTAACACTATTGACAATTCTCTTCAAACTCACTTCACTTAAGATTTCACGGTGAGATATTTACAGAATAGATCGACTGGAATGCGAAAAAGCAACAAAAAATGTTACTCTTAAAAACATTATTCTACGAAATTCTTTGGCATGATCTCTATTTTATAGAATCCTGAAGTAAACAATAAAAGCAAGCCTAATTATGCACCGAGAAGCCGATCAAAGCGGAAAACGTTATCAAACTCAAACATAAACATGCCATGCGTTATCAAAACTTCAGCAGGTCTACGCCGTAGCTCCGTAGCGACAGTTGTAGCAGCGTAACCGCGTAGGCCAGTCGCGTTCCGGCACCGGCCGAAATTGAACGAAGTGTTACGAACTTTTCGTGTTAAAGTTACTTAGAGTTATTTATGTGGTTAGTTAACTTAAATAAGTATATTGTGGTAGTTGGTTATTTTGATAAAAGTTTAGTATTCTTCGTAATAAGTGTTTAATTAAATATAAAACTTTGTAAAATATTTTTTTTTTCTCATAAATTTTTTAACTTAAATAATATTTTAAAATTAAAACTTTCTAAAGTCTGTAACTAAAATACTAAACAGTTATGTGTGTGTAAAAGTGAAACCAAATACAGCAAAAAAAAACTTTTAAAACTTTTCTCCGCGTTATCTAAAACTAACATGTAAGCAAAAATGCCGAATATGATAATAAACAACTATGATTATGAGGAAGAAATTCCTCTGCTCACCACGTCAGAGATTGATAAGAAATTCTGGGACTACTTCGATGGAGCCACTACAGCAAGTTCTAACATCACAGAGACTGTTCTTAGAGACCAGGGTCCAGTGCTGTTCATCTACGGCATCCTGCTAGCTGTGGGGGGTGTGGGCAACGTGGCTGTGTTGGTCAGCCTGGCCAGGTCTAGGAGGAGGAAGTCCAGGGTCGACCTGATGATGACCCATCTAGCTATCGCTGATGTCTGTGTAACTTGTGGAGTTATTCCTTTGGAGGTAAGTGTTTTATACTTACTAAACTAAACTTTTTTTGTCTTTTTTATTTAACGTAAATTCCATCGTACTTTTACAAGTAGCGACTTACGCCTTAACTAAGTTAACTAATCTTAATCATACAAAACTGAAAGCAACTTCAAATTCAAGTCATTTATTCAAACTAGGCTGAGAATCAGCACTTTTCGAACGTCAAAATTACATAAGACAGTCCCCCAAAAACGCCCGCCCTTCACCACTTCCTAGTGCTTTAGCGGTGAAGAAGAAGTGGCGCAACAAACTTCCCAGCTGCACAGCTGTCTGAATAGTTGGAAAAACTTGATTCTATACAATAGTACTTATGCAAAATAATTTACTTTACGCAACACAAAACATTAAATTAAATTATTTTCTATATGTTACCTAACACACACTAATATACCAACAAAAAAGTAACAGGAACTTAATACCCGAATGAAAGCCTCCAGGCATAAAGGGCGTGCCCGTTTACATATAGCTATTAAAGCTGTAACTCGGGAATCACAAATGATAAACTAGCGAACTAGCTAACAATCGAAGTAAAATAAATAAACAGTTAATTACTAATAACAACAACAAAAACCATGGTCAGCAAGACGACCAGTCACCACAAGCAACACCCGTTCACGAGCATAACTTAATCTGTCAATAGGATATCGGAATTATTTACATAATTTAAAAGCTCACAGTCTTAAAATAATAATATATACAAGTATATAAAGGAAGGAGGTGAAAGTCAAAATCAAAAAATTCGTTCGGATTGCTGTCAACAGGAAAAGTGTACTTAATGTTATGTATTTTACCTAATAAAAACGGATGTAATATTTTTGCTGCTTTACAAGTAGGTCTAGCTAAAATACTATGGAAGATTTCTAACGTTCAGTGCCGAAAAGGACAAAGGCCCGAACAAAATTAAAAAAAAAAATTGCCTTTGCCGGTGAAAAATATTTAAAAGTACAGAGTTTGACTTCCTGAACAATTTTGTCTTCAGTTATACTTTTATAGAAAGTTAGGAATTAAAGATATTCCAGTTTGAAGTTCACTTGTTCTAGGGGTCATGTCTTGTCAACAGACCCTAATTGAAAAATAAATGTAGAAATACCTAGAATATCATTGATAGAAGTGCATTTTTAAAGCAAATAAACTACGGACTAGGGAATTATAAGTCTAGCCGACAGCGACGTGCGTAGGTCTGCCAAATGGCCCACATGCGACGTACTTAAAGCATATAAGTTCAATCTGCCTAGCCTTTACCCAACTATGTTGGGGTCGGCTTCCAGTCTAACCGGATGCAGCTGAATACCAGTATTTTACTTGTTTATTCTGTAAATAGGATATCGGAATTACTTTTTTACGTAATATTAAAAAAAAGGCCGAAACAAACTAAGAGGTCCCAGTCTCTTACCGTCTTATTACAAAAATTTGCATAAGTAATGGTTTAAACTAAGGCTAAAAGGTCTGGGATTGTTACGGTAATAAAGCTAATACCAGGCTCAAAATCCGATTACAAAACGAAGACTATTCGAGGATCAGTTAGTACCATAGTTCAATTAATATCCACAGATAAGAAACAAAAATTGCATTCTTTCACGCAAGCTTTATTTGAAGCAACGTTTTGTTTCTCTAAATGTTGACATTATAATAACACTTGAAATGTTTAAAAAAATATTTATCAATACAAAAATATGTCATAAATAGTTCTTTGTTTAGGTTACACACACACAACTTGTACTTTTGACGCGCTTTTTATAATCAAGTTGTCATTATTTTTAAAACCTCTGTTGAGGTTTTTGTTTTGTAAACGAAACGTTAGTCATCAAAATGCAGTCAAGCTGACTGAATAAACATGAGTGACATTTCTCTTGGGAAAAACGACTCGAAAGGTTATACCTATTTTTACTAACCATCATTCTTGAGTATTATCAATTCCACCAATCGAACCTGAAATATCCATTAAAAAACATCCAGAGATTCGGATGGACGCTTGTGAGCTTCCTGGACAACCTCTAGCGTGAAGAGGAGCGACTTACTTACGGCGGCGGCGCGCGTAATTTAAGACGAATGTTTATGTTGCGTCCTTTACATATAAATAATTAAATACACTTCTTATTTGTATTTATTGTTCTTAATATAACTGTAAAGCTCAATACACACACAAGGCGGGTGCGTGTCGGGCGCGGCTCGGTACGGTACGGTGAGACGGCGTACCACCGTACCGTACCGAACGGGCATCCAAACTACCTACCTATTTGTTCGCGAGTTGAATCAAACTTATCTAAGCATAGAAGCCAACAAACTTAGAAGGGAACAAAAAAAGACAGGGGGTGGCGAAAGACCACCATCACATCATTGGAAATAATGGCGATTGCTCCTCACGAGTTTGTCCTTGAAGTTGTCCGGATCCTGGATTTGTGCCCGGTTGATGGCAATAGGCTCGCCACCTATTACATGCGACGGTTAAATGACTACGATAGTGATGCATTGGTAAATAAAATTTCTTATTTTGTTAGTATAACATTTAATTAAAATCCTTTTATACTAATATATAATCGACCCCCATTGGCATTTACTTTCTTTACTCTTATATGAGTACATTCTATTGGCCCAATTACTGTAGGAAAATAAGCAATACAGCGGAATTTCCTAATGCTTTCCTCCCATTCATTTACAGTAATAGGCATTTTTATAAATCTTCGGGACATCCGTGACTAAATATACGCTAACTTTTTACATGCTTTGCTGACAACTGGTTGAGACATAGGTACCATGTATTAGGTTGGGGAAAAAGTCTTTTCGCATTATAGTATGTATGAACTTGTAATAAAATCTCTTTGGCTATACTATGTGTATCTGGCTGGTTTTGGTATCATTGAAAGTTTAAATTTTAAAGAACATAATTCCAAATTCAAATTAGGAAAATGTGTGATTTTTATTTGTTTTTCGTACTGTCAAGATGAGTGAATCTAATGAAGAAATTCGATACATTTTAAAATTTTACTACAAAAAAGGTAAAAATGCAACGCAAGCCGCGAAAAAAATTTGCGATGTTTATGGACCTAGTGCAGTGTCTGTGAGAGTAGCACAAATTTGGTTTAAGCGTTTTCAATCCGGAAATTTTGATGTCAAAGATGCACGTCGCTCTGGTCGCCCTATTACGGATAAAATGGATGCCATTTTTGAAAAAGTGGAGCAAGATCGGCATATTAGTAGTTACGACGTAGCTGAAGAACTGGGAATTGACCACAAAACAGTTTTGGCGCATTTGAAAAAAACTGGGTACACAAAAAAGCTCGATATTTGGGTACCTCACGAGCTCACTGAAAGAAACCTAATGAACCGTGTACTCATTTGTGATTCTTTATTACGACGTAATGAAACCGAACCATTTTTAAAGAAGCTGATAACTGGTGATGAAAAGTGGATCACGTACGACAAGAACGTGCGAAAAAGGTCGTGGTCAAAGGCCGGTCAGGCTTCACAGACTGTGGCAAAACCCGAGTTAACTCGCAACAAGGTGATGCTGTGTGTGTGGTGGGATTGGAAGGGCATTATTCATTATGAGCTGTTACCACCAGGCAGGACCATCGATTCTGAACTCTACTGCGAACAACTGATGAGATTAAAGCAAGAAGTTGAGAGAAAGCGGCCGGAATTAATCAACAGAAGGGGTGTGGTTTTTCATCATGATAACGCTAGACCTCACACATCTTTAGCCACTCAGCAAAAATTAAGAGAGTTTGGCTGGGAGGTGTTAATGCATCCGCCGTATAGTCCTGACCTTGCACCTTCAGATTTCCACCTGTTTCGGTCTCTTCAGAATTCTTTAGGCAGTGTCAGGTTAACATCACGGGAGGACTGCCAAAACCACTTGTCGCGGTATTTTGATCAGAAGTCCCAAAATTTCTATAGCAATGGGATCATGTCCCTACCTACAAGATGGCAAAAAGTTATCGAACAAAATGGTACCTACATACTTTAGTTAAATGTAAACATACTATGTTAAAAAATGTTTTGAATTTTCTTAAAAAATGCGAAGAAACTTTTTCCCCAACCTATTATATAAGCTGTATCGTCTTGATTCTACAAAAAAAAACAATAATACTAGTATATATGGATTTTGTCTAATGTTAGATTAGCATTAACCAAGTTTAGGTACTTACATACTTGCGAGTCCAGTTGCGTAATGCGCAAACCACTTACAGGACTCAATGGGCAATCCTCGAGGGTCGTGGGCTAAATCCTCACGTAAATCATCCACATTTTTTTCTCCAAAACGTTTTGTGAACCGATACTTATTCTCAAATCTTCATCACTCAATTGAAAAGGATTCACACAATGACGATATCTGTAATATCCAAATCTTCAAGGTCCATCAAGTCATCAAGATTTTTAATGTAAATTGACAAACAATAATAATCAACGCAAACGTCAAACAAATTAGTACCAAAGATAAACTAGGAGACTCGGCGGATTAACTTTAGTACCATAAATAGTTCTGGAACTAATGTTAAACTTCATTTTATGATAACGTTTTATTTATGTTTTGTTAATCAATAAAGCCTATTACAGCATTGACGAATTTTGTAATGACAAAAATCTTAAAAGTATTACTTAAATTAAGTAAGTGTATCAATTGCTCTTTGACGTTGTTATAAATGCTGCTTTGTTTTTATACTTAATATTTCGACATTAAATGTATTTTTATAGTATTTTGCTAGGGACTTTGTTCTGTATAAATAAGAATATCAATGTTTGTAAAGTTAGTGCTTTTAATTTGGATAGACATTCCAACTTCGATAATGAGTGAGGAACGAGGTTAGCTATATTATACTCGTAATTGTTTACGTTGCCTCTTTTTGTGTACACATTTTTTTTTTCGATGTGAAATAAATAACTTGAACTTAAAATTTAGTCATGGTACTAAAGCTAGTACTTATCCCAGTACCAAATTGAGACCGTGTTTTGGAATAAGACGGATTAAGTTTAGTTAACGTTACTTTTCAATATTCTATGAAATTCGTTTCATAATTCATTGTAAGTATCTCACGACAGATATTAAAAAATATTTCTATAGAAATGTCAGTCTTACGAAGCAAAAAAAACTTTTGTAACCCGCGTTTTAGAAAAAGTAATAATAATTAAAAAAAATGTAAAGAAAGAACAATAGTCTAACAAAATAATAATTGTTTAGACATGATACATACATATTTATACAAGCTTCTTTTACAAGAATAATATTTTTTTCCAAAAATAATGTCGTCTACAAAAGATCTTGTTGTTCAAACACTAGGTATTCGATATTTTTGCCTCCAAGCCAAAAAGGATAAAAATGTCTATGTGCGAATTAATTATCTTCTAGAAACAATGCCGATGTAAAGAAAATAGTAACAATATACTTGTTTTACAACTGGAGACAAGCGCTTCTTTATGTTATAACTAAAAGTACCTCATTTCATTTAATTTTGTTCTCAGAAATAATATCACACTCTGAGATGTTAAATTGTGTCTTTATAAAACATGTTGTATTTTTCATTGTTTTATTTTACGATCATTTAAAAGAATTTTCACACTTAAAAACTTGAACACATTACATGAATACATACTTTAAAAATAACTTGGCAGCCCAACTTCAAAGATATTCAAGGACAACACCCACTAAATTTTAAAAGATCTTGCATTTAATATTAACAAGCCTTTTATCTTCGTTTATTATATATTTCCACGGGTAAGAAAACAAAATTACTAATTTGCAAATTAGTATTTTTTTTTCTAGCTACTGACATCAACGCCATAATTCTTTTAAAAACAAACCATTTTTTTAATTTACATAATTAGTTTATTTGTACGATAGAAATGTACATTGAATAAATTTCATATACTAAATGAACTAAGAAACTATTTAAATAAATAAAAAAAGTATGGCGTCAGTAAATTCCTCCGCATCGCTGTCGGTTGGTAATCCTATCCTAAATGCGAAAGTGAGTTTGTTTGTTTGTTACGCTTTCACGCTAAAACGGCTGAACAGATTTTGATGAAATTTAACACATTGGTAGACCATGACCTGGATTCAGACATAGAATTATTTTTATCCCGATATTCTTACGGGATCGAGACTTATGCGGGTAAAACCGTAGTGCGCAGTTAATCAAATGTTATAAATGAGAAAGTTTGTATGTTTGGATATTTGTTGCTCAGTCACGCAAACGGCTGAACGGGATTGAATTAAATTTGTCACACAGATAGTTTATTACCTGGACATAGGATACTTTAGTTTTTTCCTGGTAGTAAGTTCCCGTGGAATAATTTCCGACCTCCACGCGGGAGAAGCTGCTGCGGGCAAAAGCTAGTGTATTTATATAAGACTAGTGGCATTGCCACGTTGTATGGCAATGCAATAGCAGGCACTAGTTTCACGCGTCGGGAATCGCAGGCCGATTCCCGGCCACCGTAGGCGCGGGCTTGCGGACGGTGAGCAATGGGTAGCTCGCCGTCCGATAAGGACCAGGCCCGGGTCGACGGCGCGTTGTGTTCCACGCGCGCCTCAAAGAAATGTCAGCAAGTGAAGGGGTCCGATAGGACCGATGCCTGCCGGGGTTGCGGGAAAGTCCGAAAGGGATACCGTGGCCCCTGGCAACGTACAGGCAACGGAAGGAACACGGGTGGACGGAACAGTAAGAGTCTGACACGCCCTCCCGCTCCACCCAGAGCGGGAGAAGTTATTTGATAATTTCCCACCAAAAAAAAAAAAAAGGCACTAGTTTCACGACTGATAGTTGTATGTCCGTTGTTGCTATTTATGTTTGGCCTTAATCAAGCGTTCCTTAATTAGAAGTTGCCCAGTATGTCTTTAGTACAAACGAGTATCAGAAAACTTCCTTCAAAGTTCAAGGCCTCTTTCTCTTGTTACTACAAACCTAATACTAGAGCCTTTCCACGGATTGACTAATTAGACCAGTTCTTTTTCGGGTTCCGTAGCCAAGTGGCGAAAACGTAACACTTAAATACACCCCGTCTGTCGGTCCATCTCTCTGGATGTGACAGCCATTTTACTCGGAGACAACCGAAATTGTATTATATGATCCCATTATTAAAAACCCTACTACGACAAAAAGTCAACTAAAAAGGTAAACGTCTAGATGTCTTGTTTCTACCTTTTTAGTTGACTTTTTTGTCGCAGTTGGGCTTTATTTTCGATAACTTTTACTTTTTCTTAATTATTTTGGGGTTATTTATATTTTTGAAATGTGCTCAAAAGACCCTTTCGTTTGGTACCCAAAGTGTGGCGATATAAAAAAAAAAAAATTTAGTTCATGACTATATGTCCTCTAGAGGGCGCCATATTATGTTTTAATGTGACGGCACATATCCTATAACCAGCGGACGTTCAAGACGCTTTCAACGCTACCTCATTTATCGAATTATGAGCAGCAGTTTAGAAGTTATGAGGTAACAGATAAACATACATATCAGTCAAAATCATAACCCTCCTTTTTGCTTCACCGTAGTCGAGTAAAAAGATAATGATGTTTCTAAGTGACTTTGCTATTTAAATCCATAGTTTTTAAGATATGCAATATTTTCGATTCGGTTTTTCATAGTTCTTTTTTAAACAATTTTTTTGCAAGTTTGTTACTATGAAATACAAACTTATTTTGCGGCAGGTAAAATAATACTGTGCTTGCGTGAATATTCATTGTAAACACGCAACCTTTGCGTGGGCGTTTTGTTTCGTACTGGCTAGTTTAACTATAGTGGGCATTTCCGGACGGGCTAAGGGTTTCCTTTCCTAAAAAAGGTCGCGCCGAAAAACTTTTTACTTGACGTATGTTTACGAGGGACAGTACATTTTCATTAAAGCTCAAAAGCTGGGCGTGTTCTTCTTTAGTACGTACTCGACAGTATATTGTAGTGTGTACCTTACGTAACAACAAAAGACCGAAATGTAAACATTTTATCCACTCACAGCTGTCATTCATACGAACTAACCTTCGTATGCTTGAAGGCTATCTTTGTCAGATTGACATCGTACATAACTTCCTAACTAATATTATTATAAAAGCGAGAGTGAGTTTGTTTGTTACGCTTTACATAAAAACGGTTAAACGGTTTCGTTCATTAGCACACGTTTTGACAAAGGATTAAATCCTTTGTCAAAACGTGTCATTATGATCTGCCACGATTAAATTAGGTGACTTTGATCATTACTAAATTTATAGAAATTCTAATTAAGCTAATTACAATACCTGTTTTTTTTCCAAGTTATAACATAATATTATAAAAATATATATCTATTTTTATTTTAGCCTGCATTTGTGCGGTGTGTCACTTTTATAAGCAATTATAAGTTTTCAAAGTTAAAAATTCGTTTGTCTCCCAGTTCTCTTCAAAGTGTGACTTTGATCACTCTTTCCCTGAACTCTTCATTCATAATAGAAGTTTGTTCTTCTCTCGAACTATTTAAGAATCTCTCAAGCTGCAGTTGACATGGTAATAGGCACTTTAGTGGATGCTGGTACTCATTATTTGACATCTTCACTTACCGCCTTGACATATTTACTTGTGAAAAAAAGGTGGTACATTTTTACCGAGGTCCTGTTTCAGATGTTTATCCTCATTTTGCTAACACTGCGTATGAACCCAAGACCCCTCAATCGTTTACGATATCTATATGCCTCAGAAATAATACTGAGCAAGGCTATTGTACTCCAGTCTCAATATTAATGGGATATAAGAGCTCTTAGAGGCTTCAAACAATCTCCCGATAATCGGTACTCACGCTAATTGGCGATTACCACCAAAAAGCGGGAAATTTTGAATATATCTATAATTTATCAGTGGAGATCGGATATTCGGATGCGTATTTACCTAAAGTTGAGGTGTTGGCTATTATGGAAAGCACTTTTGTATCGAAAAAATCCCGGGATTCCAGGATCAACAAATTTAGAGTTCTGATTATAGAATCGAATGTAGTATTTAATTACGTTCAGGTGTTGGCTAATATGGAATGCACTTTTGTATCGATCGCAATAATTCCGGCGACCTCATAATAAATTTAGTAGTTTTTGACTATAGAAATGCTAGCTAATGTTGTTAAGTAGGTTGCCAAATTGGCATAGCACATAGTGACAAACAACTCGGTACCTTGAGTTTCGTTAAAATGTTAACAGTAGGTATTTTAAAATTGTATATGAATACCGCAAAAGTAACCTTGCATAAGAGAGCTGATAAGTCGTTTCCATAACATGTATTCGATTAGTTCTGCATTCCCGGATTTGATTGAATTCCGGGATTTACATTAAGAAAAAACAATATGAACACGTTCAGTGCCGGGAGCCCTCCTGGAGGGTTCGCCTAGTTGCATATGGGATGCTGGGAGCCCTCGTGGAGGGCTCATTTTAAATGAAGGTTTTTCTTAGCTAATACAGCATTATAAGCCGTGAAAATAAAATCTGATGTATTTTTTAAAGAGATTTATCAGATTTATACGTTGGTTTTTAAATCCATTTTTATTTTTTTAAGCGGCATTCCAAGAAGTAGGAGTTAATTTCAATTTTTTGTTCACGGTAACAAATAGTTACACAAAATTAGAAGGTTGGAAACTACGTATAGCGACAAGACCCCCTGAAAACACAATTTTACTTCGTTTTACAGTGTTTTATAACACTGTTTTAAACCTAATGCCGTTGACCGTCCGCAATGGTTATCTTTAGCGCAAACGCAATGCCGGTAATCCTCCCGGAGTGTTCACTTCCAATATGTATGGCGGCATGGCGTACGAGTTCTATGAAAAGTGGGTGGAGTGAAAAGTGTTAAGAAGCCACTTCCATAATTTTTTAGCCAAAAATTAACTTTAGGTAAATATGTATCGGAATATCCGATCTCTATTTATCAGGCATTGTTTTGATTAACTACTAATTTATAATTCCGTACTATATCAATATTAGAAATGTGAAAGTTAGCCCAGGTTCCCACAGGCGTATTTTTGTCGCGGCGACTATTTTTTGCGCTTTGGATTGTCAACGCGAGTTGAAAATCGAACAGTGTGTCTTTTTTGACACGCTGCGATGCGCTCTGTTGAAAAATACGCCCGCGCGAACCTGGGCTAACTGTAGACGTGAAAAGCTAACAGGCATCTGTATGCCTGTTCACGTCTACACACGTGTTCACGTCTACACCACTGAACTGATAGTTATGAAATTTCGCAAATAATAGCCTGAGATCTGCAAAAGAACATATCGCACCATCATTTCGAAACCGTTAATAAACGAATTTTTCACGAAATTGAAATAATAACGCGATCTTTTTAATAGTCTTGCAAAAATCGTAAATTAGCGCTCCTGTAAAATTTAGTTTTTCTGTTTAGTAACGGTTTCGAAATGAAGGTGCGATATATAGACTACTGCTTCATCCTGGATATCTTTATTAAAAATGATGCGTACGCACGAGAAGTCGCCAGGAATATCACTGTATTAAAATAGCTATAGCTCTTAATACTTCGCCATATAAAATTGGGATTCTAAGAATTCGTTTCGCGAAGAATGCTAAAGAAGGCAAGTGAAGTACCAATTTTTACGTAGGACTTTTTTTGTTTGTTCCGAGACAATCTTCATTAAATAGACTATGTTTATAAAGCCTAAGATACTGATTAAGAACGCGAAAGAATTAACTATTTATAGACCTAGAGACCTTATCTGATTTGTGTTAAAAGTCGCGTCTTATAGAGAACAACCTTCTTCTTTGAATTTGTTTAAAAATATTCAGATAGGTTTTATAAGGACAATAAAAACAATGTTTCATCTTCCAAAACATGTTATTTCATTCCATGTCGCTGGTAACACATTATGTTCAACGATTTTTCTTAAGAATTTTCCATTAAATGTTTCAGGTGATTACGTAGGTTCCGCACGATTTCACGATTTTTTTTACGAAAGCTTTTAAGATTCGCCAACATTGTTTGTCTTCGTTTTCGAGGTCCATTTAATTTTCGGTTCCTTACTGAATATCAAAGGCGATGGACTATTTTTTAAAGAAATTTAAATATGAAAGGTGTAAAATAAACTAATAATGGCTACTGTTGCTTATTCCGAATATTCCCAGCAAGGCTTCATATTTTCGTTTTTGACGAAAGGAACGTACACAGAGACGGGATTTTTTAAATAAAGGATGTGTATAGAGTGTCGTTAGCGGCACTTTATCCGACAGGGATAAAGCGCCGTTATTTGCGGCATACTAGTGGCGAAGCCTCGGCCCGGCTAAAGTGCCGTACGTATTGCATTGTCATTGTCACTGTCCCTTGTTATTTTGTTTGATTGTTGAGGTTAGTTCGCCGCCCTTTGTATTGATTGATCGTATTTGTTTTCGATAATTATATCAAAAGTCAGTAGAATGACTGAATTTACGAAAAATGAAGTAGCAAATGAAAATGGCAGAAAGGTAGGTTAGGTTAGGTTAGAACTGTGACCACACAACACACGAGCTGAGCGAGCGAAGCGAACGGAGCCGCGGCAGCGGCCGGCGAGTGCCAAGGTCCGTTTAGGGACAAGAGAATGTAAAGTTTTGGGAATGTGATGTTTTACAGCGAACTAACTTCATCAATCAAACAAAATAACAAGTTACAGTGATTCAGTGACAGTCACAATAACAATGCAATGCTTACGACACTTTAGCCGGGCCAAGGCAGCGCCACTATTATGCCGCTAGCGGCATTTTATCCGATAGGAATAGAGTACCGCTAGCGCTAGAGATGTGTAATAGTGAATTACAATTATGTAATACTATGTATGATACAGACACTCAGCACCTACAGGATGAATTGTTTGTTAGGGAATATGCTCTAAAGGATATCTTTAGTAAATATGAGGCTTCTCAACAAGACCTGAGTAAGCGCTTGCAGGAGGCCAATGAACTGGCAGACCTGGTCAAGTACAACGCCGAGAGGTATGAGTCTCTGACAAATAACCTCTCTTTTAGCTGTGCCTGCTCCCATGAGCCCGAATCTCAACTGGTTATACCTTCATCCTCAGTGGCTCAGCCTGTAGGTAGCTGTTTGGATGGCATACAAAATAATAATAAGAATAAAACAACTTATGTATTTACTGACAAATTTGGTCAAGGTTTTGGAAGTATATTTAATCAGTGTTCGCAACAATATGTAATTAATAATTGTTTACCCGGTGCCAGTATTAGCCAATTAATTAATAATATTAAAATGACAAAAATAAACCCCAGTTCCACTGTTATATTACTATACGGGGACAGTTTAACTGTAAGAAAAAAGGACATAATTGAATGTGTCCATTTGATGTTACATCTCAATGAAACAAATAATTGTAAATTTATTTTCTGTGCCTTGCCTCGACATTTGTCTAATGAGACAAATAGGCACATTTATAAATTAAACATGTTAATTTATAATAGGACTTGTCGTCACAGTGACGCTATTTTATATTTTGATTGTAATCAATTTATTACTGATTACAAACTGACAAATTATACAATGTATTTGCCACCTAGTTGTAGAAGACAAATTGCTAATCTTTTAGCATACAATATACACAGTGACACTGGTACCTGTACTGTACCTTCGATTACTGTTAGTAGTGGTACTAACACCACTTTTGATACGCCTTGTAGTTTAAACTATTAGGAGCGACAACGGATGAGCCGCATACATTGAATGTTGTTCATCAAAATATGCAGGGTCTGTCCGGCAAAGAGTTAGAGTTAAGTTTATTTATGGAGAACTATGATGTTCAAGTGTTATGTTTGACTGAACACTGGTTGAAAGAACATGAAGTAGTATTTATCAATGATAATTTATTTATAATTTTACCGTACAAAGTGCGTTTGTAAGAAAAAGCGCCATTCGCGGTGGATCTTTAGTTCTTGTTTCAAACAAGTTGAAATGTAAACAACGTTTAGATTTAGTTAATCTTTCCATTGAGCGCACTATTGAGTTGTCTTGTGTTGAACTCGAGCGATACGTTATAATTTGCGTTTATCGACCCCCCTCTGGTGATTTTATTAGTTTTGAATCAGTAATGGAGGATTCACTCAATAGGTTAAAATCAAGTAATAAAAGTATAATTTTATGTGGAGATTTTAATATTAATATTCTAGATGTTACTCCTTTAAGTACTAGACTTCTTAATCTCTTTAGGTCTTATAATTTAATTAACTTGTTTTTTGAACCTACTAGGATCACAGCAACTTCGTCAACTTGTCTTGATAATATATTTAGTGATTGTGATGCCAAAAATAAATTAGTGTCATGTGACTTAACCTCAGACCACTGTGGTTTATTAGCTAGTTTCCCCATGCCATTACATAAAAAGCCGCATAAAATAGAATGTAGGCCTTATACAGCTAGTCGTTGCAATAAGTTTAAAAATAATATAGCTCATAGAATTACACCATCTATAGTAGAACACGAGAATCCGAATGAAATCAATGGAGCCCTTTTTGATGTTGTGCAAAAAGAGTACCAATCTACTTTCAAGACTAAAACTATTAAAATAAATGGCACCTCCGTTGGCTTTAACCAATGGGCCACTCCAGGTATTTATAAAAGTAGAGCGAGACTATACGAGTTATATGGTTTGAAAAAATATAGGTTTGATACTCCTTTCGTAGAGTATGTCAAAAATTATTCAAAATTATTTAAAAAGGTTAGTGCTTTTGCTAAATCTAAATTTTTAAGCGATAAAATTAAAAATTCCAATAATAAAGTAAAAACCACTTGGAACATTATTAATAATGAAATGGGTAAATCGGTTAAGCAAGATAAACAACTTGAGATTATGGTCGACAATAAATTAGTTACTAAAGCAGCTGACGTAGCTGAGGCGTTTAATGAGTTTTTTGCAAACATACCTATAACCACGACTCGCTCCTTAAATTCGTCCCCGTCTAAAGCTGAAAACTTTTTGTTTAGTAGTGTGTCTAAAAGTAGTCGCTTATTCAGCTTCGAACATGTTACGCCGCGTGATGTAGTTAATGTTTTTAACACACTCAAGTCAAAAAACACTGGTGATTACTGGGGCATCTCCATTAAACTTTCAAGCAATATAATAGACATCGTAGCCCCATATCTAGCTGTTACTTTTAATAAATGTGTTGATTTAGGAACTTTTCCTGACCTCATGAAGAGTAGTAAAGTCATACCATTATTTAAATCAGGTAATAAAAATGATGTTGGCAATTTCAGGCCTATTTCTATCTTACCAGCATTTAGCAAAATATTTGAAAAGTTAATACTCAAGCAGTTGCTAATCCATTTTAATTTAAATAGCCTCCTCCATAATGAACAATATGGCTTTACAAAGGGTCGTTCGACCACAGATGCGGGTGTTGCTCAGCTGAAACACATATTTAACGCATGGGAGAACTCGCAAAATGCTATTGGGGTTTTCTGTGATCTCTCCAAAGCCTTTGATTGCGTGCACCATGACACGCTTTTGCGTAAACTGCGTCATTACGGTGTGCAAAATGAAGCTCTCAACCTTATAAATTCTTATTTACATAATAGGTCCCAATGTGTAGATGTTAATGGTGTGAAATCTTCCGGGCTGCCAGTTCAGTTAGGTGTGCCTCAAGGCTCAATACTGGGTCCATTCTTGTTCTTAGTCTATATCAATGACTTACCATTCTATTTAAAGGGTATCTGTGAAGTTGTACTGTTTGCAGATGATACGTCACTTATTTTTAAAGTAGACAGGAATAGACAAGACTTTGACGATGTAAACAGTGCACTCTCAATGGTTACGGATTGGTTTTCGTCAAATAACCTAGTTCTCAATAGCAAGAAAACCAAATGTGTAAAGTTCGCCCTTCCAAATGTTAGAAATCTAGGACCCAACATCGTCTTAGATAAAGAGTTACTTGAAACTGTAAACACGGCAGTTTTTCTGGGCATAACAGTAGATGCCAAACTTCAGTGGGGCCAACATATATCGAGCCTAGCGGGAAGGCTCAGTTCGGCCGCCTACGCCGTCAGGAAAGTAAGACAATACACTGACGTTGATACAGCTCGGTTAGTCTATTTTAGTTATTTTCATAGCGTTATGTCGTACGGTATTCTGCTGTGGGGCAAAGCTGCTGATATTCAAAATATATTTGTCCTTCAAAAACGAGCTGTTCGAGCAATTTACCAGCTCGGTGCCAGAGTTTCTCTGAGAGATTTTTTCAAAGATATCGGTATCCTCACAGTGGCATCACAATTCATTTTCGCCAACATATTATATATTAGGCAAAATATACACTTATGTACTAAAAACAGTGATATTCACAATGTTAACACTAGAAATAAGGACAAACTACGTACTCCCTTTCACCGGCTTCATAAGGTTCATAACTCATTTGTTGGGCTTGGTATAACCTTTTATAACAAGCTACCTTCTTCTTTGCTAGATTTGCCTTTTAATGCGTTCAAAACTAAAGTAAAATCCAACCTCTCTTCAAAGGCATACTATTCTATCAACGACTACTTAAATGATAAGAATAGTTGGTCGCTGTGATTAACTCAAGACAATGTTTAAATGTTCTTTCTCCAGAATTAGCTTACTTACTGACAGGTTATATGAGTTTATATAATTGTTTATAATTTTACTAATTTTACTTTATTTATTGTTGACATAATCTACTCATTACAATGTTTTTTTTATGAGTTGTATTGCAATATGTGGTTAGCTAGCGACCTCGATAATTTTTTAATTTACCTCAATGGTCCTAGTTTATCAATTATAACTTCTAGTTACAGCTATATGTAAGCGGGCACGCCCTTTATGTCTGGAGGCTTTTATTTAGATATTGTTTTCGTTAAGTTATTTTTATTTCTGCTTAAGTATAGTTCTCGATGTTTTTGGTTGATATATTGGCGTGTGCTAGCTGTCATATGGCTATTAATTTTATAATTTAAATTATGTTTTGTGTTGCGTAATGTAAATATCATTTTGCATACTATTATATAGAATCTTTTTTACTGAACAGACAGCTGTGCTGCTGGGGAGTTTGTTGCGCCACTTCTTCTTCCCAGCTAAAGCACTAGGAAGTGGTGAAGGGTGGGCGTTTTGGGGGACTGTCTTATGTAATTTTGACGTTCGAAAAGTGCTGATTCTCAGCCTAGTTTGAATAAATGACTTTTGAATTTTGAATTTTTACCCGAAACTGACAAATATTCCCAATCAACTTTGAACCTTATGCTTTAGTGATAAAGTTGAAAATCTATTAAAGAAATTTGACAGATTGTAGTAGGTTGATGTGCTGCACAATACGAGTAGGTACCATACATTCTCTATAATGAAGTTCAGTCTCGATCGGTATACTCGTGTGGTTCCATTTAGCAAGTCAAGTTCTATTTCAGGTATCAAACTTGTGTTTGTCGACCAGTTAACCAGTAGTTCCATTGTTCGTGAAGTTGGCAGTGCAGCATTGTGATGCATTCATTTCGAATATGGAGTAAGTTTCCTTCAAAGGAAATTACCTAGAATTGGCTTTAATAATTGTGTAAGGATTACTCAATCACACGCTTTCGAGAGATTCTCTCTAGGAAATGTTTACAAAGAACGCGTGTACTAATTAGTTGAGTGTAGTTAGTAGGAATTTATTTTCAGTTAGTAATTGATTTTTATCCGACTACGGCGACGCAAAAAGGTGGGTTATGATTTTTTTGACCGGTATGTATGTATGTATCTTCATCTGTTCCCTCATAACTTCTAAACTCCTCATCGTAATTTGACAAATAAGGTATCGTTGGAAGCGTCTTCATCGTCTGCTGGTTATACGTGGATATGTGACGTTACATTAAATAAATAAGTCTGTAAATTAAATAAATATGGCGCCCTCTAGAGGATAAAAAGTGAAGAACAAAAAAAAAAAACTATCCCGTGTCACTCACTCCGGATTTTGAATTTGTATATCTGTGATGTCTTGTTTATATCTTTTTAGATGACTTTTTTGTCGTAGTTGAGTTTTAGTTTTATAACTTATATTTTTTTGTTAATTATGCTGCTTAAAAAACAAAACTTCGGAGTTCGCATGACTGAATTTTGGGCTAAACCTATTATTAGAATTTTCAAAACTTTCTTATTTGCCATCGATACGCTAAGAAGAAAATAATTTTCTACCTTTTAATGCTGTTGTTTGGGGTGATAAACACACAGGCAGCCGGTGGTTTTGTTTTTGCTTTAACGGTCAGACTATCTGTTTGCTATTACTTACATTACTGAGAACCATTTTCATTTGGCTTCTGCACCCACTTACACCAAACCACTAAACCAGAAGGTATCTTGTTACCGACTGCTTTTGCCGTAAGAGTGAGCCCCGACGTACGCACGGTCACTTTTTTAACACCGCGTACTGTATCTTTAACTCTAGGCTTGGCACTCAATCTGCCTAGCCTTTACCCAGCTATGTTGGAGTCAGCTTCCAGTCTAACTGGATGCAGCTGAATACCAGTATTTTACTTGGAGCGACTACCTATCTGACCTCCACAACCCAGTAACTGGGTAATACGCTACCCCTTGGTAAGACTGGCTGTCAGACTTTCGGGCTTCTGACGACCCGTAATGACTGTCAAACATTCACGAATGACATCTGGACCAACGGCTTAACGTACTTTCCGAGGCACACAAGAGTCTCGGTATGTAAAGATGATCACCGATCCATGGACCAACCGCGGCAAGCATAGCTTAACCTGATGGATCGACCCGTGTGGCTGTTATTATTTAGTCACGAGCTCCTCCGGTTTAGCACTGATTGTTAAAAATCCACGTTGCGCTTTTTTAATGCGCTCTGTTGGATTCTCAACACCGAGATGTAATAATCGCGTCGACGGTTGGACGCGATTTTCAATCCAAACAGTTAGGAGCTTACCACACAGGTAGGAGCTTCGCTTGGTGCCACGCGGTTACTAGCGTAGCTCGAACAAGTGCAACACAGCAAGGAATTTGTCACGGCAGGTGTCAAGAGATGGCACTTTTAATAACCGTGGCGCGTTGAGCGCGAAACTTCTGTCGTAACCGCCATTTAAACCTGTCAGTTTGTATACGTCATTTGTGGTGTAGTGGGAGTAAACGGTGACAAGCTTGGTTTGAATGGATAATGTTGGTTTTAAGTGTTTTATCTATGGTGTCGCCAAGGCGTCTCCGTGCTCTATGGTAACGTAGCACTGAGTAGGTATGTGTCGGGCATTATCGCTGAAATGGACCTTTTTGGCGCAGCCAGCCGGCACACACACGATTTTCGCGAAGCGTATTTCAATGATATTATAAGTAAAAAAACATATTTTTATTTCTAACTAATACATTTTTATTATTTATTGTTATAGCGGCAATAGAAATACACAATCACATCAACTGTCTACTTATTACGGTTCATGAGAGCCCGCTGACAGACAGACTGACAGCGGAGGGTTAGTACTTGGGTTCCGTTTAGCACCCTTCAGGTACGCAACCCTAAAAAGTTAGGTAGATCCGAAAGTGACACTTTCTTCGCCTTGTCTCTTTTTCGCCCCCGTAAACGTTGCCATTTGGCAACGTTTAAGGCGTTTAAGGCGTAACGTTTTTGGCGGTTTTTGGCGCGAAGCACCAAACTGCGGCATCCACCGAACACGTTAATGATGTGTCGGCTGGCGTAGACATGCCTTAATTATCCAACTCTGCTATTTTAATAAAGCCTCGAGTATTGCGAATCATTAATGCCTTGAGCAAAACAGAATATACGATGAGAACATTTGACAACCGTTTGATTTTCAAAGGGTGTAACTGAGATGAATTTACATTACATTTCGTTATGAAGCTCCTTGTCGAATATTTCGTAAACGTATATAACAGTTATTTCCACCGCCAGCAGCTTTGTTTTTCAAGCAAAGGTTTTTTTGGGAGTTAAATTATCAAATAACTTCTCCCGCTCTGGGTGGAGTGGGAGGGCGTGTCAGACTCTTACTGACTGAATTAGGGATGAGTGAGAGTATTATAAACGTAAGAGTAAACAAATATAATCAGAAAGCTCCGAACTGCTAAGCTATCGGGAGTTACACGTGTTATTGTGAGTCAATCATAAAAGATAGACATATGCTGTTGTGGGATATTTTTTAGATAATTTTATGTAGAACATTTCCGTCATAAATGATTTCTATGTAGCTTTAACCATTAAGGCTGCACACGCGACGGAAGCTTAAAAAATGGAGAAACTTCTTCCGTTTTCCCAACACTGCTCTGCTCCTATTGATTGTAGCGTGATGAAAAGTATACTATAACCTCCCCAGGAGTATGAAGAATAATTGTACCAAGTTTCGTTAAAATCCGTCGAGTAGTTTTTGTTTCTATAAGGAACATACAGACAGACAGACAGACAGACAGACAGACAGACAAAAATTTTACTGATTGAATTTTTGGCATCAGTATCGATCACTAATTACCCCCTGATAGTTATTTTGAAAATATATATCATGTACAGAATTGACCTCTCTACAGATTTATTATAAGTATACTAATACAGGCATGTACTTGCTTAAAATTAAAAAGACACTTCTATACTAGCTATGTATGGAGTACAAAGCTTGTTAAAGAAAATAAACTATTTGTATTTGTAATGCTCGGTACAGATTGGTGAAACGTAAAATGAAAACTAACACATGAGCCGTCCAGACTTATGCAATGCAACATGAAATGTAACACAATAATTATGCGAATTTGTTTCAATGTATGTATCGTTGTATGTTACTCACCAATCTGTACGCACACTCACTATTACAACACCTTTTTTTTTTTTTTTAGTTGGGAAATTATCAAATAACTTCTCCCGCTCTGGGTGGAGCGGGAGAAGCATGTCAGACTTTTACTGACTAAAACCCACCCGTGTTCCTTCCGTTGCCTGTACGTTGCCAGGGGCCACGGTATCCCTTTCGGACTTTCCCGCAACCCCGGCAGGACTATTACAACTCCTTTCATTTTGACTAATCAACAATATTCATTGCGGCAATTATGCTTGTCGAGCAGCCGATTTTTTTTTTCGTATTCAGCTGCATCCGGTTAGACTGGAAGCCTACCCCAGATTGATTGAGCAGACAAATTTTTCAAACAATATAAAGCAATATTGTATTGCTTTTTCATAGCAGACATAGGAGCCATGAACTAAGGTACCATTTGTCTCAGATAGTCATGATTTTCAACCTTCAGATCAATTTTATCTGAGGAATTAACATTGTGATCTGACAGCACTCAAATCGCCAGATAAAAGTTATCTTAAGATTAAAAAATCGGCCCATAAACAACTTATTCTTTACATACTAAGTCGATACTTCATGGAGACTTCTAATAAGTTAAGTAAAAAAATAAATACCCTGATTTTATTTAATGAAGGCAAGCTCATTTTTTGCAAGCCGAGCATGATGGTGTAATGTAATGTTAAATATACAAATAAATCTTAAAAAAATACAGCCATTTATACGCTTATCGTCCATTTTACGTATCGTTAGAGTCGACGCAAAGTTACGCCTCTTAACGAAAAAGTTTTTTAACGTTTACGAGGCAAAATGAGTAATTAAGAATTGTAGCAGGTGGCGTTCTGTAGTTTCTGTCTACGCCCATCGGAAAAAGGCGTGAGTTTATGTATGTAGATATTTAATCATGTAATTTAATAATTTGTACGTATGTATTTTCTTATATTCGTATAATATTGTTGCCAACGAGCAACAAGGGCAGCAGCCGTTGTTAGGTGCTCTCAATCAGAGCACCTGCCATGTAGAGAATGCCGAAGTCATTAAGTCCGCCTTTGGGCCTTATTGTGGGCGAGAAGTTTAAATAAATAAACTCCAATTGGAAGACGTCTCGTCGTGTTGATAAGCTGTTCTTGAATTGGCACCTGAGAGGAGAATCTTACAACAAGGTAGAAAATTAAAGCTACACTGCTTGATAAGGATCTTTTGGAGAGCGCCAAAGGCCGTTTGTTCACCGCTACGTCAACGGGACGTCAACGAGAACGAGATGACGGAGCAGAAGTAACGATAGTACATTTACTATGGCCGCGTGTCCACCGCACGTCCGTCTACGAGACGTCACGCTCGGTTCGAATAATCTCGTTTCTTGTTGACGTCCCGTTGTCGGTGACGGTGGACAAACAGTGAAAAGATCGCTAAGGGGCGCTGATGGTAACATTTGTGCAATTGTTTTGGGCTGAATGTGTTGAAAAAGCAAGATGCGGCGTTAGTTCCAATTTTGGCCACGCGCCAAAATAACCTTGTAGTATAATGGTACACTTTGATACCTTGTTTCAAGATTTCTTTAACATCATAATCATAATACTAGTTTTAATATCATTGATTATAAACTGACATTTTCTCAAAGATGGTTAAAATAATTACAAAATAAAATTAACGATATAAACTTCATTATATAATAATTATATTTCTGTCAGTCGATTAAATTTTACAGAAACAAAGTTACTGTTTAATTAATAATGCGTAAACAATTATGTTTAGTAATAATTTGTAATGAGTTTAAGAGGACCTTGCCGATTTTGAATTTCGAAAATTTAAATTGTTCTTATAGAAACAAAATTGCCGCTGAGATGAAACGGTCTGCGATTTAAATTGCTTTTATTTTACAAAAATAATTCAACCAATGAAAAGTATTTAATCCATAAAAAAAGTAAATTCAGTGGCTGAAATAAAGAGTGATTCCCTTGTGGTAGGTATTGTGATTATTAAAGTTATAATTGGTATTTATCTATGAAATTGCCGTTTTGTATGAAAAAAATTAAACGAATTTTTTTCATGTATTTTTTATTTGTATTAATCGAAGTAATCACCCATGCAATCAATGCATCTTTGCCAACGCAGTGGCAGTTTATTGATGCCCTTCTTTAAGAAATCAGCTGGACGGGAGGCAACAAATTCTTCAAAGGCATTTTGTACTGCCTCTCGGGTATTGAATTTTTTTCCCGCCAAGAAGTTATCCAAATTCTGGAAAAAGTAGTAGTCTGTAGGCGCAAGGTCTGGTGAGTAGGGCGGATGACGGAGAGCTTCCAACCCCAGTTCTTGCAACTTGGAGACCGTCTGCTGTGCAGTATGAGGTCGCGCGTTGTCGTGCAGGAGCAGCGGAGACGAGCGATTGACCAATGCTGATTGGAGATGTGCCAGCTTCTCCATCATTGTGTTCAGTTCTTCACAGTACACATCTGCAGTAATGCTTACCCCGTTTGGTAAGAAGCTGTGATGAATCACACCGGCGCTAGACCACCAAACAGTGACGATCACTTTTGTAGGGGTAAGTTTTCGTTTAGGGCATTGTTTAGGTGCTGAACCAGGATCCAACCAACTTGCTGAGCGCTTGCGGTTATAAAACAGGATCCATTTTTCATCGCAGGTAACAATGCGGTTCAAAATTCCTTCATTTGTGTGTCTGTTGAGCAGTGCAAGGCACGTCTCGACGCGTACTTCGCGCTGGCGATCATTGAGTTCGTGGGGCACCCATTTGTCAAGCTTTTTTACCTTGCCAATTTGATGCAAATGGACCAATATTGTTTTGACGCTAACGTCGAAAGCTGCTGCTAATTCAGCCGTAGACTGTGTATCATCAGCTTCCACAATCGCCTTTAATTCGTCATTGTCGACCAAAGTCTTCGGACGACCGCGAGGTTCATTTTTCAGGTGGAAATTTCCAGAACGGAAGCGAGCAAACCAATAACAGGTGGTGCGTTGGTTTGTAGTGTTAGCTCCGTAAACGTCGTTGATGTTGCGTGCCGCTTGTGCCGCGTTGCTGCCACGACGGTACTCATATACCATAATTACTCGAATTTTAACGTATCCGTGATGACGAAAAAGATTGAAATGCGATGAAAATGTAACACAAATCAATAAACAAATGACTACTTTTGGAAAAAAATTCCATGTTTTTAAAATAAAATTAATTTGAAATTAGAATTCTTAGCCAAACAAAAATTATTTTGATTTGAAATGGCCAGTACTGCAGAACGGCAATTTCATAGGTAAAGACCTAATATTTCAAAAATATTGAGGCCTGTGTTTCTTTCTTTTCTTGTCGTATGATTAGTGACTAACTTGGTGTCATTTGAAGTAGGTATAATGAAGCCTTCATACATAAAAAGCCAATGTGCGTTGCGGCTTAAATTACATAAATAACATCACGCCTGTAATACCCGAAGGTGAGGAAGAGGTGTATCTATATTAGCGGCTGATATTATATATATATTTTTTTAATGAATTAGCACTAAACGTAGACGGCTATTAAAGAAGTGAAAAAATAAATTATTACAATATTCAGGGTCAAATTAAATACATTATACAAGGTCAAATTAAATTAGCTAGGTAAACTCCGCAGACGTGGTCGGTCTCGATATCTAAAAACGACAAAATAAAAAAGATTTGATGTTTTTTTTGGGGTCAATTATAGTAGTTTTGTTAGGTACTTGAAGTGTGAGTTGATAAAAAGCCCTATAAGAAATCGACACGCTGGGCGCGCGCTCGGCGTGGCAACACGTCGTGTTCTGGTTCGCGACAAGTCAATCGTCATCCTGAGGATGCCTCGTTGAGAGGTGAAACACGTCGATTTCTTAGAGGGTTTTTTATGACTCTTTAGGGATAGTTAAGCGGAACAGGTTATTAAATATATCTACGTCCATTGTATTTGATACAATCTGTTTTATCGTATTGAGATATCGATACCAATCACTTCTGTGAAGTTTACACAAAAAAAAGTTACTTTTAAACTGATATTTTACCTGCAGCGGTTAATGACCCCAAAAAAAAACATCGTCGATTTAATTTCTTTTTTGTTTTATGACGACACCACGTTCCACGTTAATCGACAGATATAAATTTGGACCCTATCAGTCAAAATAGGACGGTTTAAAAAGACTTCATTTTTGTTGGTGGTAGTGTTTAATCGGTTTTTGAGTGACGTCTCTGAGTGTGGAAATTGTGACTAGATTGTTGTATTGGGTTTCGACCTTGTAAAAATAAAAGGTGGTAATAGTAAATAAATAAATAATAAATAAATAAATTTAATTTGACCCTGTAAAAGCTATCGGTAATTTGCCCAGCTGTGGGATTGCAATGGCTAGAAAAACAAAAATTTCAATATCCCTTGTGTGGTGTAAGTGGGTATGGGTGGCGATAATCGAAAACGATAATCACTTTTCATCAGGACCACCGTCGAAAATTGGATTATCCGGGTATATTTGCTATAGTTAACAGCATTGTTGTGTTTCAGTAGTTAGAGGTGGTTGAGGATTCCGGGTGAAGCTCGCTTCCACCTTTGGCCTGATCATCACTTACCATCAGGTGGGATGAAGGCCAAGAGCTGAAAAAGTACGAAATAAAAAAATATTTTTTAAAACAATTTTGTACACATTTCGCAGATTGAAACAGAAAAATTGTATTTCTTAAAATATTCAAAGATAACTATCTGCTAGATGAGTGTCTGGAGCTTGTGACCAACCGTAGTCAAAGCAAAGCCTTTTAAAAAGACTAACAATAACTCTGTTAGGTTAATCAATCAGTTTCAATCACTGGCAGACATGTTTGTTTACGTCCTTTGATAAACGTTAACTTTTTAATTATTTTTTTGCGAAATGTGAAATTAGTTGATTAATTTCTCGAAATATATACAGTAGGCTGCATGTCAGTGGTAACACTTTCACCTTGAGCGGGCCTAGCATAGCGCTTCGTAGATTCAAAAGAGGCCAGATTATATCTCAGTCTCCAAGGCAAAAGAAAAACCAAAATTCATTTATTTCCTTGTAAATTCTTTCAAATCCAAACTTACTTAATTTTCTTGTGAAAGCAATCTTGGCTGCTTTATTGATTACTCAAAAACGCTTTTGACTAATTAATGATTAGTACCAATATAATACTTAATGATATTTCACGGTAGATTAACTAATCAGCAACCGGTTTAAGTAGTCTTTAACAAATCGAAGCGGAAAATATTCTGTTTAAAAATATATTCTGTATTTCTCAAATCAAACCTTTCACACATAACACTCTCACACGCTTCGGTTGAGCGGTATGTTGAAGTGAAGGTGTACGGCTTTCGCACGCTCCGGTCGAGTGGTATGATAAAATAGTAAAGCTTTCTTATCTACCGGCACTATCTGCCCTTTGGCACTATAAGCCACCGGCCAGTGGGTACTTTGACGATTTATATCAACACAAAATTAGGCAAACATACATTACTCATATAGACAAAACCAAACTGGTTGCTAAATCAATTGTATTTTTTTTATTTCTTTTTTAATATATTACATTGATTTTACATTCTGTGATTACTTCCTCATACACAGACTTATTAATTTTAAAATTTTAGGAAAATCGTCTACTTTTACAATGTTTGTAAATATGTGATATCACATTATTAATTTATCTTTTGTTGCTTAATTTTTAATTCTTAATTCCCTTTACCTATTGTGGTGTAGTAATTTTATTCTAGGTGCATCGTCTTCCTCACATATAATTATATAACTAATGTACTTATACAAAATATTGCAAAACATTTTAAAAGAGTAACGGTGAAGTTTCTTGCCCATTCTTCTCCATGCGAAAACTACCCTTTGGAAGGGGCGACTAGAATCAATTCAATTTTTTTGACGTTCAAAAGTGCCTTATAAGGGCCTATTTGAAATAAATGATTTGACTTTGACTCAATATACAAAATATTTTGGTGAGACACAATGGAGATATTTTATTCCGTGACTTATAGACATTTAGGGTCGGACGGCGCAGCATTTCTTCATCTGCCATACTTCGCTATTACGTAGTTAACCCCTTTCTAGCCATATCCTCTTTAAACAGTCCATTCATCGTTTCTATAGCCATCTACTCTTATAGCCATCCAAATTCATACTCAAAACTTTCCTCTCGTCAATCTGCCAAACCTCTTCCAAACCTTTTTGGGGTCGGCTTCCAGTCTATCCGGATGCAGATAATTACCAGTATTTTACAAGGAGCGACAGCCTATCTGACTTACAACCAAGTTACTGGATATCACGATAACCCTTGTTAAGACTGGTTGTCAGACTTTTGGGTTTCTGACTGCCCGTAACGACTGTCATAGACCTACAAATTACAGCCGGAACCAACAGTTTCCCCATATAAACGGCACATACACTCTCTTAAATTGTTACCGTTAATTGTTGTTTTTATTATTCAAAGTCAAAGTCAAATCATTTATTTCAAATAGGCCCTTATAAGGCGCTTTTGAACGTCAAAAATTTACAAAAAAATTGAAATGATTCTAGTCGCCCCTCCCAAAAGGTAGTTTTCGCATGGAGAAGAATGGGCAAGAAACTCCACCGTTACTCTTTTAAAATGTTTTAAAATATTTTGTATAAGTACATTAGTTATATCATTATATGTGAGGACGATGCACCTAGAATAAAATTATTATACCACAATAGGTAAAAAGAATTAAGAATTAAAAATGAAGCAACAACAGATAAACTAATTATGTGATAGATACATGGTGCTCACATATTTACAAACATTGTAAAAGTAGACGATTTTCCTAAAATTTTACAATTAATATGTCAGTGTGCGAGGAATTGGTCACAGAATGTAAAATCAGTGTCATATAATAAAAAATAATAATAAAATATACAATTAAATTTGCAACCAGTTTGATTTTGTATTGTTACCGTTGTTTCTTATACCAGCGCCCCGCACGTCCCTATGCCGCCTATGTGGGCTGCCTATTCTTTCCAAGGGGGTAGGCAGAAGCTACAGAATGCCTGCTACTATCTTTACATACTCCTTGCTTCGTTTACGTTCATTCATTTGAGTTTTAAATTCCATGTTTGTGGTTCCCGAAATAAATTAGGCCATTCCTAAAGAGGAAGCAAATCTACCTCATCCAAAGGGATAGTTATGAGATTAAATCAGAAACACTATACATAGAATATAATCCATCTGATAAGCGTGTAAATTATGGCAATGAGCATACAGTGTGCAAGGCTTAGTAGTTACTGAGAGATCCATTATGATAATCGGTAGCTAGTTTATACAATATATGGCATTTATGGGTTGGTTCTGAATACCAATAATTTCAAAGGTATTTACAAAGCAGATATGAGTGGAAACGCCGAAACGACCTAGAAGGACGTCGGGTCGGCGGATTAAAGCACATAAGTAAGTTCGCTTGTTCGGGATTGAATCTCAAGTGGCGTCCTTTTTTTCAACCTCTTGATTCGCATGAATCTTGCAACGTTATAAAAAACATAAGTTGAGTTATGTTAAAAGGAACACTTGAAGTTCTCGGACTTTATGGATACAGAAGGAGACTTTTGTTATTACGCACGTTAAGTGCAAAGTGTGCAAACTCACATATACAAACAGCCGGACCCGGAACAACTACTTGTAGGTCATACAAATATTTGTTCCGTGCGGGAATCGAACCCGCGACTGCGTGTCGCGGGTGCAGCAGTCAATCGCTTAACCACTGCGCCAACCATGCCGTCAAGAAATACATATGTGTACCAAATTTCAACTTAATCGGTCAATTAGATTCGGGGTAAATTGATTGTGACAGACGGACAGACAGAGACAGACAGACACACGAGTGATCCTATGAGGGTTCTGTTTTTTCATTTTGAGGTAGGAACCCTAAAAAGGCGTGGGTATAAAAACCGCGATACTAACAATCTCCCGATAATTGGCACTCACGCTAATTGGTGATAACGAGCTTAATGCGGATTTTTTATATATTTATTGGTTATACTAATCCATACTAATATTTTAAATGCAAAAATAACTCTCTCTGTCTGTCCGTTACCATTTCACGCCTTAACGGCTGCACGGCTTTCGATGAAATTTGGATGGTACACAGGTAGACCAGGATCTGGGTTAGGAAATAGATTACTTTTATCGCGGTAGTATGTTCCCGTGGGATAATTTCATATATCCACGCGAGCGTAGCCCGAGTCGAGGGCGCGTTGTGTTCCACGCGCGCCTCAAAGAGATGTCAGCAACTGAAGGGGTCCGAAAGGACCGATACCTCCCGGGGTTGCGGGAAAGTCCGAAAGGGATACCGTGGCCCCTGGCAACGTACAAGCAACTGAAGGAACACGGGTGGGTTTTAGTCAGTAAGAGTCTGACACGCCCTCCCGCTCCGCCCAGGGCGGGAGAAGTTATTTGATAATTTCCCACACAAAAAAAAAGCGTTGCCGCGGTTAAAAGCTAGTTATTTATATTGTAAAGAAAATTTATATTGAATTCAGTTCAATATAAATTTTCTTCACTCACCGTATAAAATGCTTTACGAGATAGCTTATACACTATCTAAGCTTTTACGTACTTACCTGTTAATAAGTTAAGTACGTTCAGTGTCGTGATAGCTCTGGTTCTTAGTACGGACATAGTGCATCGTTATACTGTTTGTCCATCGCACCGTAAACGGGACGTCAACGGAAAACGACATTACGCGGCCGTAGTAAATGTACTGTTGCTACTTCGCGGCATTCCGTTCACGGTGCGGTGGTCAAACGGCCTTAATGTTTAAAAAGGTTTCGCTACATTCGATTATTAAAGACTTTCGGACTTCGCTTTTTAAAGTAAGAAGTTGGTTTTATTTATCACATAAACCTTCTGGAATAAATTCTCTAAATGATTTTGAAAATCGCATTAAAATCCGTTGCGGATTTTCAAAGAACAACGCTCTCACACAGACAGTCACGAAAAACGACTTTAATTTATAATATAAATATTATTTTAGATATATATTATTTAAGATATAGATATTTACTTAATGTTAAGTCAGGGAAAATAATTGGTAAACAAATTACCAACTTAAATTGTCCGTTTATTAAAAAAAAAACAACTGTTATTTTTCTCGCCCCCTATTACATGAGACTTAAACATAACTGGCGAAATATGGGTGTACTAGTACAGCTCTGACTAACCCTTCGGGGAATACAGGCGTGATGTTATGTTATGTATTCTTTGACAGTTGTATGAAATGGCTATAACACGACAAAATTGGGTAGGGTGTCGCTTTGGTTAACAATTAATATCCCTGATTGAACTACAAAGCATTTTCTATTTTATTTTAACTTAAAATAATCAGAAAGGATAATAGGGATATACTTGGAAGGCTGTACGCAAACAATGTTTTTAGAAATTACTTATCTTTTATTCAAATTATACTAAAACATTGCCAGTATAAAGACTACCCACACAAACGCCTTCGCAAAACCTTTTGGCGTTTCCTTATTTATCATAGAAACAACGTCGAAAACCTTATGGTAACAAAGATTCAGTACATTTTGTAATGAAAACATAATAATACTACCAGTCTTTTATTGTCCCTCTGCGAACGATGGCGATCATCTCTTCTTTACACGCTCTGACCGGGTTTTCAAGACCGAAATTTGTTCGACTCTATGTAAGATGGATGGGTATTTTCCCTCGAATTCGTCTCGATATGTTATCAGAGAAAATATCGATTAATGTACCGTGGAATGAGAACAAAGGAAATTGTTAGAGGTTACATTATACGTATAGCTTTAGACCCTTTGTACACGGCACGGTTTATTTACGGGACGGCGTATAAACTGCGTCGTAGAAAAAACGTGTCTGTCAACAAGCTTCCATAGTGATCCATACAACACTGACGACCGTGCCTACACACAGCTTATAATCCGCGCCATAGACAAAACGTGCCTGTCAACAAGCTTCCATAGTGATCCATACAACACTGACGACCGTGCCTACACACAGCTTATAATCCGCGCCATAGACAAAACGTGTCTGTCAACAAGCTTCCATAGTGATCCATACAACACTGACGACCGTGCCTACACACAGCTTATAATCCGCGCCATAGACAAAACGTGCCTGTCAACAAGCTTCCATAGTGATCCATACAACACTGACGACCGTGCCTACAAACAGCTTATAATCCGCGCCATAGACAAAACGTGTCTGTCAACAAGCTTCCATAGTGATCCATACAACATTGACGACCGCGCCTACACACGGCGTTTAAACCATAGTTTTTCACAGTAACAAAAACGTGTGTGTACAAAGGGCCCACTGTCTTGAATGCGCGGGAGCCTAACGCTCTTTTTTGGAAATGGCAGCGCAGTAAGCGTCTTGATGCTACGTTGTAATATGTTATAATGTAGATCATGTTTGACATAACATTCGAACCATATTTGCCAACATTACCATACAACAAACCATGTCATGCCATGCCATATTTGATAAATAAATGGTGGGAACAGAATCTCTATCAGACAACGTTCCCTTTGGTCCCTATGTCAGCCTGACACAATATCTTCCCGTACGTCACGGACGTGTGACGTAATCTTAGTAAGTATTTAACCGAAAGGCCATTTTGACACAGTTTCTGGGGGTCTACTCCCTAAGCACGTTATCCGCAGTTTCGGCCTTAGTTACGAGCGTTTCCTACTCCCTAACATCTACGGACCTACGTTTAGTTCGGAGCCCGAACGAAGAATGTATGACGACACGATTTGACAGTTGTCCTTACTCCCGATGTGTTTTTGCCCGTTCGAAAAATTGAATGTGACACTTGTTTTGACAGAGCGTTATGTCAGTTGATACGACATCAAAATAGCTAACATATCCCACGAACGGAACGTACTGCCGGGATTACATACCTAACAGCCGAGGAAAAGGCCACCTTTTCCTCGGCTGTTAGGTATAAACTTTGTTTGTCCGGTATCACCGGATGCCGACCTACCTCTGTCGTGTGGTCGAGGCCTATTTGACGGACAGGGCCGTCATCTACCCCGGTCACCAGGGAGAATGGAACCGGCGAGAGATGTCGTGCGGTGTCCCACAGGGATCGGTCCTGGGGCCGCATCTGTGGGACATCGGATACGACTGGGAGTTGCACGCCAATCTCCCTAGCGGCGTCAGCGTCGTTTGTTACTCTGACGACACGTTGGTCCTGGCGCAGGGGAGGTCGCACCAGGCGGCGGCCGAACTAGCGACACACGGGGTTGCGACAATCGTGGACAGAATCCGGCAATTGGGACTCGAGGTGGCCCTGCACAAGTCCGAGGCCATGTTTTCATGGTCCTCGGAACGCGCCACCGTTGGGGTCCCAAATAACGGTAGGAGGAGTTCACATCGGCATCGAGTCGACGATGAAGTACCTTGGACTCGTCCTCGACAGCCGGTGGAACTTCGTGGAGCATTTCCGACGTTTGGCTCCCAGACTGGAGCGGGCCGGGGCTGCTTTGAAGCGGCTCCTGCCCAATCTAGGGGGTCCAAACGCCTCCTGCCGGAGGCTATACGCGGGGGTCGTGCGGTCCATGGCCCTTTACGGGGCACCGGTTTGGGCGTGTTCATTGAGGCGGCGGCCAGCCCGCCGGTTGAACGCGTCCCAGAGGGTCATGGCCACCCGGCTGGTCCGGGGATACCGCACGATCTCCGGTGAGGCGGCGAGCCTCCTTGCCGGATTACCGCCATGGGATCTGGAGGCACAAGTCCTCGCGCACATTTGGGAGTGGCGCGAGGAGGCGAAACGCCGGGGCGTAACTCCGCTGCCGCGAGAAATCGCGGCACAGCGGACAGAGCTCCGACGGGATCTCATGGCGTCATGGAGAGTGCGATTGTCGCAACCCAGTGCTGGGCACGCCACTATTGCGGCGATAAGTCCCCTCTTTGAGGAGTGGCTAGAGAGGCGCCACGGCGTCCTCACCTTCCGCCTGACGCGGACGCAGGTCCTCACCGGACATGGTTGTTTCGGGAGGTTCCTGTTTCGTATCAGGCGGGAGGAAACGCCCGGGTGTCATCACTGCGTGGATCGCCCGGAGGACACGGTTGAGCATACGGTGGAGGTCTGTCCGGCTTGGGCAGAGCATCGCCGTGTCCTCGTGGAGGCGATCGGCGGCGGGGATCTCTCGCGTCCGGCCCTAGTCCAGGCCATGGTACGGAGCGAGAGGGCATGGGAGACCGTCACCTCCTTCTGCGAAGTAATGCTCGCGAAGGAGGAGGCAGAACGCGTGAGGGAGAGGCAAACTTTGCGCCCTCACGCCCCTATCCGCCGCAGGAGACGCCCTGGGCGTTGGGAATCACAGGCCGATTCCCGGATACCGTGGCCCCTGGCAACGTACAGGCAACGGAAGGAACACGGGTGGGTTTTAGTCAATAAGAGTCTGACATGCCCTCCCACTCCACCCAGAGCGGGAGAAGTTATTTGATAATTTCCCACCCAAAAAAAAAAAAAAATCCCCAACACTTTGTAAGAAACGTAAGAAATTTTGAATTTCGCGAGTTACGTTGAAGAAATCACCATAATTAATGCTAGAGTATGACAAATTTTCAAATTCAAATTCGCAAATTCAAAGCATTTATAAAAATTAAACCATTTACAAGCACTTTTTGAATCGCCAAGGAATCGGCCAGTCAGAAAAAGAAAATTATGGCAAGAAACTCCACAGACACTCTAGAATCAGGTAATACATCTCAAAAAGTTGCAGACTCTTCAATATTCATATCCTTAGTCCTTACCCTCATTCTTGGATCACTATTTCGTCGTATTTGTTGAGGCGAAAGTTATATCCTCACACAGGTCCTCAAAAAGTTATCGTTTGAGCCTATAGTTTCCAACGAACTCAACGACGGAAATATTCGCCAATCGACAGTTTCGGCGCAAGTATAATCGGCGCCTCCGCTCTCCGCTCTCCGCTCAAAAAAGCAGCCATAGTTTTGAATATTTCCACAAACTTTAACACAACTTTCGTCGACAGCACGATAGCTATTTTGATGTCGTATCAACTGACATAACGCTCTGTCAAAACAAGTGTCACATTCAATTTCTCGAACGGGCAAAAACACATCGGGAGTAAGGACAACTAAATAAATAAATAATTCTTTATTGTTCTCTCATAATCACAAACACAGTACAAAGTCAAGGTAACGCTTAATAGAGACTGGTGTCTGTTGTAGGTAAAACCTGTATTACAGATCACCAGGCTTACTCCATCGGACTACTCACTTATGACCTATGACTGTATTAAGTGAACATACAGGTTGTACATAATAAAACACTATTACAAATTAATAATAACAAAAGTGAAACAAAAATGGAAAATTAAAATTAAATTAAAAAATTAAAAACTAAAGTAAAACATTTCTGGTGGCAAAAGTAGCTTATTGATTTTGATTTTGGGTATGTGTGGGTGTATGTCGGTGAGGGTGAGTATGAGTGAGTGTGTGTCGGTGAGGGTGGGTATGTGTGGGTGTGTGTCGGTGAGGGTGAGATTGGTGGTGTGATGGGTACGTGTGTGTAAACTGCTATGCTATCCTTCTATGCTAGTAATCGTTACCTTATGGGTTTTAATAAGCGTTCCGTTGCATTGTAATCAATGCATTGAAGCCACGAACAAACCTTCTTCTTGCACTCTGCCCTAGAAAGAGGATAAATTAACAACTGTTTGTTCATATTATTATACAAATATGGACCCAGGAAACCGTAAAAATTATGTGCCAGACTGAATTTATATCTATTTGTCGTGCAGACATTGGTGGTTCTTCTCTTACCTGAGATTGTTTTGAGGTCGTAAAAAAGTTCCGAGTGCTTCTTAGTAACTGTCAGTAAAATAAAAAGTTGTCTAACGGTCAGTACCTTACAGCGCTGATATAGATCGACCGTAGGGTATCGTATCGGAAGGAAATGACTTACTTTTAATATGGCTCTTTGGGCTCTCTCCAGTTTCAGTAGGTAAATTTTAGCTGCTCCTCCCCAAGAAGTTAAACAATAAGACAGTAAGGATTGGCACAAAGCGAGATAAACAGTTCTAATTATGGAAGTGTCAGCAATATGACGAAGTGATTTAAATATATAAATAAGTTTTCGAATTCTAGGAACCAAGGCCTCAATGTGGTGTTGGAAATTTAGTCGGCTATCTATTACCACACCCAAGTATTTGATGGTGTTAGTTTTCGACAAACGCGGACAATTACATGAATTGTTGGATGTTAGGTCGCAATTGTGTGAGATAATGGGAAGGTTTGGAAGGTCTTGTTTTCTGAGTGTATAGGTCATGAACTTTGTTTTGTCCACATTTAAGGTGAGGATGTTGTCTTTAAGCCACTTAGATACTTGGTTGAACCCATTTTGGGCGTGTTTATAAACATCTTCCCACGTGTCACCATAAAAAAGTAATGCAGTATCATCAGCGAATGTAATTATTTTCCCATTGGTCAAGTCTGTGTTACATAAGTTATTTATGTAAACTAAAAACAAGGTGGGGCCGAGGATACTGCCTTGTGGGACACCGTATTCAATCGGTAGTTCATCACTAGCCCAACCATCCACTCTAACAACCTGAGTTCTGCCCTTCAGGTAATTTGCAAACAGATCTAGTGGTAAACCTCTAATTCCCAAGTGTTCCAGTTTGTTGATTAAGATGGGGACAGACACTGTGTCAAATGCTTTGGCTAAATCCAGATAGATGGCCAAGGTCTTTTTCCTATTATCTAGCTTGGAAATTATAAATTCCGTTAATTGATGAACAGCATCTGACGTTGATTTATGTGCGCGGAATCCAAACTGAGATGTAGACAATAGCTGATTTGTTTCCAGAAACTTAACCAGTCTGATGTTCATTAGGCGCTCTAATATTTTAGATAGTGTTGGAAGGATAGAAATAGGCCTATAATTGTTGACACAGCATCTGTCCCCACTTTTGAAAATGGGAACTATTCGAGATTTTTTAAAAGCAGAAGGGAATACTCCCGTAGTAAAAGACAAATTACATATAAAAGTTAGAGGAGGAACAATGACGTCAGAGAATTGTTTTAAGAAGCTTCCTGAGATTTTATCTACCCCGACTGCAGAATCATTCTTGAGGTTAGATATTAATGATTTTATTTCGAATTCGTCTGTAGCTAATAGTACTATTGATTTAACGAAGCCATTCGTTGATTGAGATGAATTAGTGGTGTATGGTGTATTAGTTTTATTGGTTACAATTTTTTCTGCCAATGATTTACCTACACCCGCAAAAAACGAGTTTATATCATTAACTGAAACTAACGGGTTGATGGGGCATATTAATTGTGTTGGTTTGTCCTTTTTCTTTGAGGTGTATGTAATGTTTTTTATGGTTTCCCACAACTTCTTGCTATTATTTCCGGCCTTCGTAATCATATCTTTTTCATAGTCAATCTTAGCTTTCTTTAAAATATTATTACAAAAATTCCTGTATCTTCAATATGTGCATTGGATAATTTCATTTCCAAGATTTTTCTTCGATTTTATATAAAGTTTGTCGCGGTTTCTCATACATTTTAAAAGTCCCTTCGTTATCCAAGGCTTAAGAATTCTTTTGCGTCCGGTGCTTACAATGTTGTGCGTATTTTTATTTAAGGCTTTAGAGAGCGATTCTGTGAAAAAATCTGTAGCTAGGTTAACATCAGTCATGTTATATATAGGACTACTGTCAAATCGTGTCGTCATACATTCTTAGTTCGGGCTCCTAACTAATCGTAGGTCAGTAGGTAGGTCAGTAGGTAGGGAGTAGGAAACGCCCGTAACTAAGGCTGAAACTGCGGGTAACGCGTTTAGGGACTGTCAAAATGGCCTTTCGGTTAAATACTTACTAAGATTACGTCACACGTGCGCAACGTACGGGAAGATATTGTGTCAGGCTGACATAGGGACCAAAGGGAACGTTGTCTGATAGAGATTCTGTTCCCACCATTTATTTATCAAATATGGCATGGCATGATATGGTTTGTTGTATGGTAATGTTGGCAAATATGGTTTGAATGTTATGTCAAACATGATCTACATTATAACATATTACCACATAGCATCAAGACGTTCTGTTATTAAGCTTACGCCGCTGCCATTTCCAATAAACAGCTTTAAGCCTTACACAAGCGCATTTAAGACAGTGGGCCCTGCCGTGGGGCAGTGGGTACATAAACGTTTTTGTTACTGTGAAAAACTACGGTTTATTCGCCGTGTGTAGGGACGGTCGTCAGTATTGTTTGGATACTATGAAAGCTTGTTGACAGACACGTTTTGTCTATGGCGCGGATTATAAGCCGTGTGTAGGCACGGTCGTCAGTGTTGTATGGATCAATTATATAATTATATGTGAAGACGATGCACCTAGAATAAGATTACTATACCACGTTAGGTAAAAATAATGAAAAATTAAGGAATGACGGTTAAAATAATCATGTGTTAGATGCATGGTGCTCACATATTTACTAAGGACTACTTATTGGATAAGGATTAATATAATACCGTTCAAAATTTAAATAACAATGAAATTTTTATCAAATTCTGAAAGATAATAATGGTAACTGTGGGTATGGTTGTGTGTAGAAGATAGACATGCCGATGCTATCATGGAATTTTTTGTTGAACTTTTTAAGATGAACCATTCTATAGAGCATAATTTTTATGTATCTCTTACGGTTTACGCGGCGCACGCCAGTAGAGCTCTCAGTCGGCATGATTTTTTCCGACATCTTCAAAAATAATTGTCATATTACAGCCCATTTACACAAAACCTTCCCCATGAATCACTCCGTCCATTGGTAAAAACCGTTTGAAAATCCGTTGGGTAGTTTTCGGATTTAACACGATCAGACAGACAGACTGACAGACGCGGCGGGGTTTTTTTTTTATATAGGGCATCTCGTAGCTGACCTCTGAGGTCATGACTACTTAACCGGGCTTTAAACGCGTTGTTTTATAATATATACATAAGTTAGTATATTAGTATTAGTAATTAGTATTACTATATTAGTATTAGTATAGATATACAGGATGGATTTTTGAGATGGAGCAATGAGGACAGCTACCTTAACCGTTTTCGAAGAAGAAAACGGTCTTAGGAGACTGTCCTTAACTTTTTAAGACATTTTGATCTGCATTCACAGATAAAAAAAATAAAAATAATAATTAGCAAGAAAATGGGCAGTTTTAACAAAAAGTTTTTTTGGTTCCAATCGATCCTGTTTCTTATAAGGATCAAAAAACACTATAGGACCATCTGAGGTTTGAGTACTAGAAAAGTCAGAAATCGCAAAAAACTTTTTCCATACTTTTGGTAGGAAAGAAACTCCAACATACTTTTTTATGATAGACAGACTAGCCAAAAAGAAACAAAAATTTTAAACTTCGAACGAATACGCGTTATAATTTTATTTGCTATAAAAAACAAGCTAGTTTGTTGCTTGTGATGTTCTGACCGTTTTCCTGTAGCTACAACATTTAAGGTAGCTGTCCTTACTGCCCCATCTCAAAAATCTACCCTATAATTGACGGAATATTAAGTTTCATTAAAAAAATATAAACTCAGAAATAAAGATAACAGAAATAAAGATCATATCAGAAATAAATATAACTTGGAAGTACATATTTGTTTCTCCGATCTTTGTAACTTTGGTTAACTTTGCCTTAGGACAAGATTTTTAAATTAAAGTTGTCCGTCTTCTTCTTAGCGTGTCGATGGCAAATATAATATATGTTGCCTGTGAGAAATAAAGAGAATTAAAACATTAATAATAACATCGAGGTCATGGCGTGACTATTATTCATCCAAACGGCTCTTTTCATTAATTGTCAGTGGAATATCACAACATGGAAATAACAACATTCGCTATATTTTTATTTTAAATTACATTGCTTAATTGTTTAGCTTGGTTTTTGATTTCTTGAAATTACTTGATGAAACTTCACAGGATTTATAGGTCAATATCTCAATATTGTTCAATATTATTTTAATTTTGACTTTTAAACTTATTGTTACTTTAAGTTAGTCGGAGAGAATTCACGATTCTGAGACAGTTCTCCGACTTTCGTTTCTCCTTTGAACGGTTCACCGACAGAACGATTAATAATAAAAAGTTTATTTCGGAACAATAATACTGGACTAAGTCCAAGTAAAACGATGATAGCTGCAAAAGTATAAACTGTAGCGCAGCTAACAACGCCCTTCTCCAGATACAGGAATGAAAGTCAAAATCAAAGTCAAAAATTTACAAAATAATTGAAATGATTCTAGTCGCCCCTTCCAAAAGGTAGTTTTCGCAGCAGGGAGAAGAATGGGCAAGAAACTCCACCGTTACTCTTTTAAAATGTTTTACAATATTTTGTATAAGTACATTAGTTATATCATTATATGTGAGGACGATGCACCTAGAATAAAACTATTATACCACAATAGGTAAAAAGAATTAAGAATTAAAAATGAAGCAACAACAGATAAACTAATTATGTGATAGATACATGGTGCTTACATATTTACAAACATTGTAAAAGTAGACGATTTTCCTAAAATTTTACAATTAATAAGTCAGTGTGCGAGGAATTGGTCACAGAATGTAAAATCAGTGTCATATAATAAAAAATAATAATTAAATATACAATTAAATTTGCAACCAGTTTGATTTTGTCTTGATTCTAAATTATCCTATGGAGCAGGTGTTTCCAAGCATTCTTATCTTGGATATAATCCTCTAATTTGTAATAATGAATGAATGTAATAAAGAATGTTGTATATGTTGTTGTGGGTGGAATGATGTTCCATGCAAAAGTACTTAAAAGGTAATTAAATTAATTGAGTTAATTTAGATTAGGAAATTATAATAAAAACAGAAAATAATTCAAGGATAAACAGTACATAACAGGACATAATTATTTGGGATGTATTTTGACGTTGAATTAATGTGGTGAGTGTAGGGTGAATGGGTGTGTGGGTGAGTGTTAATAAGGTGTGCGAGGGGTGTTAGAGGTGTTTGTGGCATGTGTATTGTGTGTGGTTTTGTTGGGGTGTGTGAGCGAGTGATGAGTATTTTACACTTCCAAGAGTTTCTCTGTTTCAAGTCAAGTTTCATTTTACATTTGCTCTTGTTTGGTGGGTAGATGTGTAAGCTTTTGTTTAGTTTGTTATATATTTTTGAACTTATATGTTTAAAATGGCGACTTGCAGCTACGGTTCTACGGAACTGAGTGTTACAAACCCTATTCGAGCGGCACGTAGGACAGCATTTAGGATCAAAATTAAGTTGGCTGTGTTTGCGAAGAATAGTTTGGAGGATAAATAACTGTCTGACGGTGAGGACCTGGCAGAGGGTATATAGAGAGGATGTCGAATATCGGATCGGTTTCCTTGCCAGCACCTTCAGGACAGCTCTCTGCGCTCGTTCGACCAGCAGCATCAATGTTTTACCGGCACCACCCCAGACCGTTACGGAATAACAGACCCCAGAACAGACTGAGCGAGGGCAAAGTACACTGTTAATAAACAGCTAAAATCGGCCGCACCTCGGAGCCTTTTAAAAATGTATATGAGCTTCCTCACACGAGCTACAGTTGAAGCAATATGTTGCTTCCATTTCAGGTTGCTATCAAGAGTGACTCCAAAATATTTTATAATAGGGGTATTTTCTAAATGTTCATTGTTTCACCAAGAGAGTTTCACGCACGATTCGCCGACAGAGCGATTCACTTTTCAGTCTTTCGCCGATAGAACGTATCAACGGCGAACGATTTGTTTTGAAAATTTTTATCGATTGAACCCTTCACCGGTGAACGATTTGCCGACGCAACTGTTCGTCTGTCCCTGGGGTATAAAACATAGATATTCGATATCTAGTCCTGTTTCCGTTTATTGTTTAAAAAAAGCACACAAATACAAATAATAATACAAAATAAAACCAAAAAAATATATATATATATATATGTCGAAGTTGAGACAGGGCAATTATTTTTAAAAATACGCAGAACCGCTGACCTTGTTCTGGTCTTCGGTTCTGCTATAGTAACAATGGATTTTATGTTTGATCTATGAGGCAAACACAAGGATTTCAGAAAAATAAAATCAAGTAAACTACTTAATGCAATAATTTTATTCAAACAGACATAGATTTTACTCACAATGTTTCGTCTTCAAAATCGGCAGCAAAAGTGAGCTCCGCGCTCGAGTCGCGCCTTTTATTAACTCGTTTGCCCCACCGGAGACAAACGTCAATCACATAGTACTTTACCGCCAATAAACAGATGACGTTTAAACGTTACATTTTAAAAAGTAAGTAAATTTTAGGTAGTAGTATTTACAAAACAATGTTCCAAAATAACAAGTTATTTAAAAATAATCAGATTGTGATTTTACTAGCATTACCAGATTTAATTCGTCATGATCTTGACATTAACTTAAGTCAAAATCATTACCAACCAAATCTTTATAAATTGATCTGAGCTTTAAAATTAATTAACAAACATAAAACTTCTCTAAATACTGATAGGTACTATTGTAAACTTATAATTACAAAATCAACTTAATTAACGCCGAATAATCTCCGCGGCGACAATATATATTCCATTCATAACTAGTACCAACTCGTGAAATAACCGTCCCTTAAACTTGTAACCCTAGCACAGGGTGTGGTACTACGTTTACGCTACCCTTACTCTTCCTACAAACGACCGTACACAGTGTAGTAATCCCAGTTCGCAGTCTTTCAAAATAGCGAGCATGACACGTCTGTTTCGTCTGTATTGAAATCAGCTTATAATTCTCCCACTGCTGGGAATCAGGCCTCCTCTCGAGTGGGCTGTAATTCACCACGCGGGCCCAGTGCGGCTGGTAGATGTCACATGTCTTCAAAGTTTTGGTTCTAGGACAAGCCGGTTTCCTCACGATGTTTTCCTTCACCTTTTTGAGAGCAATGGGGATGAAATTATTTACACAAAGTAAAGTGTCTGCCTGGGTTCGACCCACGATCACAACTCGTAAGTCAAGGCCGTTACCGGGCCATCAGTGCTCTTCCACTGGGCCACCACTCTCTCAAAATTACTTAGGACTTATGAAATAACATGGCGACATGTGACATAACTTCTGTCTATCCCTTCGAGGGATACAGGCGTGATTTTATGTAAGTGGAACCTCACGTACGAACTCGTAACTTGATCTACATGAAGAGATTGCCTTCTGACCCTGTTAACCTTTGGATACAAGATTCATACTAGTTTATTTGTCCCCTGAGAGAATCCGGAAAAACGCGCATTTATTTAGAAAATTTGCGCCATTCTGTACCTATTTATTATTCTATACGCCAACTCAGTGTCAACTGAAAGGATTGGTTTCCTAATGTAATGTGCTGTATTATTAATTTATTCATTTAGTAATATACATACATCTTTATACATATTACGTTGGAGCAAACATAAACTCATTAGAGTTTTACCGTGCACCAAAATCATCAACCACATAATTTAGACAATTAAAACAAACTTAAGTTCTAAATTATAAAATTAAACAATAACAAAATCAACAACGAGGGTAAGAAGCAAAACATTTATCTATTACTAACGAGCGAATATCGATGAGCAATCTGACCGTATTAAAACAAAAAGTGGTGGAGGAATGTGTTTTAGATTGATACAGGTTGTTCCTAAAAGTATGATATTAGTAATAGTTAGTTTTCCTATGATATTGCTGATTATTGTGTTTATTATTTGACGATTTGTAAGGACAGGTTTACGAGAAACATAAAAAAAACATATACCTACATTTATGTGTTTTGGCAGAATCCCAATATTGCATCATTGCATGGCATAAGCTAACTACTACAATTTAATTTCAACTCTTTATTAATGGCTTTTGTGGACATGATCATTATTCAGATTTTTTACAGTTGTAATAGCAATCATGTCATTTCATTAGGTTTTTATTTTTATTAATTTATTTATGGTTTTATAGATTATTTTCTATTTTGTGAATGTGAGAACGCTGTAGGCTTAGTGGACTGTAGATTTGTTGATCATCAATATTTTGTTAAGTACCTGGTACTTGTTGAAAGCCCTACACCGTCCTCCTAACACTGTTATTTGAAAATATTGTAAAAGCTAATTATTTTTAAAAGAGTAACCGTGGAGTTTCTTGCCGGCTCTTTTCCATTTATGTACCTTCTACGCTTTGAAATGGGCAACTAGCTTCATATTTCTGACTGACTGACTCCTTGACAATTCAAAAGTGCCTGTAAATGGCTTAATTTAAATAAATGCTTTGAGTTTGCGTTTGAGCAGCGGGAACATTATAGACTGATTTCGAGCAGCTCTCCGTCGGTGAAATAATTCTCTTACTCAGGTCACTACTTCTTTTTAAAAACATATAAACAAAGAAATTTAGCTCGTTTTAATAGTAGTTTAGATGTATTTTGAAGTCGTCCCTTGTGACAGCTGCCTGAGGGATCGAACTTTCCTCCCAAATCGGTCAGCACTCGTTTATTAGTAAATAACATTTCATATGACATAACTAGTTGGGTTGGTCGAAAATGACACAAGGTCCCAAGAGTGTAGAGTTATCGATGATCGCCTGCGTGGAGGTCGGTAATAATCACACGAGAAAGTACTACCACACAGACGGGTATTTGACCCGAAAACGTGGCCAAAACTATTAAACAATATTTTTTGAATATTTCGGTGCTTATATAGCCCAATTTATTGAAAAATTATGTTTCATGGCATAGTTGATGGCAAAATATCAATTGGAAAGGAATTTAGGTGTTTGGGAAAAGGTAAAGAAAAAATATGTCGCATTCTTACATTTTTATTTTATTTAAAAACAACTATAAAACGGTATGGTAAGTACTCCTAATCTTTATTTTCCTTGTCCGAGTCACCGCTGTCGTGAAATGGCAGAAACATTTCTTTTGCGGAAGAGGTAAAAGACTTAAAACTTTTCTTAGTGAAGGATATAGGAACTACTGGATGTATCGGAAGAACAATGAAACATAGACTTCACTGATAGACGTATATTCGGAGACTGGCGCGCCGCCTGCGACTAACAAGAACTTAAATCTAAATACCCACTATTACAAATATATCACACCTCCACCACAATACAACAGTAAATCTAAATAATATTAATAACACAATAATAAACAACTACTTAATACATCATTGAAATACCATCAATATCAATCTGATGTAACTGATAAATGTTTCTGGATTAGTTACACAATTTTAAATCTGTCTACTGGTTTACGTGTTCGCTTAGAGTAACGATTCTCCGGCGGCGGTGATTGTGGTTGTAAATTAACCAGAGAATCTTTAGGGGTATTAATGTCCGAATTTGAACCTTCTCCCTTATTCCTAGTAGTCGCCTCTGGTGAGACTACCTCTGCTACCCGTTCTAACCCCTCGCTAAGTGGCTCGACCACACTCTCTCCCCCATGATCTGTATTGTCCTCAGTCTCTGGACAGGCAACATCAGATAAGCGTGACCTGCGGCGCATTTGATCTACATGTCTTTTTAGTGATTGACCATTATCCTTTACCACAGAGTATCTACGGGCACTGTCTACCCGTTCCACGGTTCCTTTCACCCATTTGTCACTAACACCATATTCACGAGCCCAAACTGAGTCACCCTCCCTGAAACTGCGGTCTGTCCCCCCCGCGAACTCCACTTGCCGTCTGTGCGCTTCATGGACTCTATCTTTGGTGACCTGGTTGGTACGCAGTAAATCAAGTCTGGAGCGTAATGGACGTCTCTGTAACAGCATAGCCGGGGTTTCCCCGGTAGTGCTGTGCACGGTGTTCCGGTATGCTAGCAGAAACGTTTGTAGTGCGGTGTCGACATCTACACAATCCCTATGCGCTTTCTTAATAGCCCGTTTGCAAAGCTTGACTGCATTCTCCGCAGCCCCGTTTGATGATGGGTGGTAGGCTGGTGAAAAATACTGTTTAATGCCGTTGTTTTTTAAGAATGTTTTAAACTCTATACTAGTGAATGGTGGCCCCTGATCAGATACTAATTCCTCTGGCAAACCAAACCTTGCAAATGTAACTCTTAAAACCTTTATAACATTTGATGCATTAGTTCGAGTCATCTCAAACACTTCTAACCATTTTGAAGAAGAATCAATAATAACCAGGAAAGTAAAACCTTTATATGGCCCTAGGAAATCAATGTGAACCCTTGTCCAGGGGCGCGCGTGATACTGCCACGGCTGTATCGGGGCCCGCGGCGGCGCGTCCGCCTCCGCTGCACAAGTCTCACATTGCTTACATAATGCTTCCACGGCTGCGTCAATATTAGGCCACCATACATAGCTACGTGCCATGCTTTTTGTTTTTACGATCCCCATGTGACTGCTATGAAGTTGTTTTAAAACAGTATTCTGCAACGAAAATGGTATAACCATACGATAACCCCACATAATACAACCACACTCTGTATATAACTCATTACGCCTCATAAAGTATGGTTTGATATTTTCTGCATCTACACAGGTTGAAGGCCACCCGGATTGTATGTAACCTAAAACCCTACTTAACACTTTATCTACAGCCGTCGCTTTCTTAACGTCTTGGCTCGTAATTGGTAAAAAATTTTCAACGAAATTTACATAAGTATTTTCTTTTTGTAATGTTACATTTTCTTTACAACCTTGGTACGGCAGTCGTGATAATGCGTCGGCACAATTCTTACTCGAAGAAACATATTCAATGTCATAGGTATACCCAGCCAATAACACCGCCCAACGCTGTAACCTAGACGCGGCCATCACCGGAATACCGACTTTATCTCCAAAAATGTAAGTGAGAGGCTTGTGATCGGTTCTTAATATAAATTTACGACCATACAGATATTGATGAAATTTACGAACTCCGAACACAATAGAGAGTGCCTCTCGATCTATTTGTGAGTAGGACCGCTCGGCTTGCGTGAGCGCGCGTGATGCATACGCCACGGGGCGCTCGCCCCTTGCCGTTGTGTGCGATATCACAGCTCTTATGCCTACACTGCTCGCGTCTGTTGTTAAAATTATTGGTAACTCCGGTGTATAATGCATTAGCACTTCACTGCATGTTAATAAATGCTTTACTTTATTGAACGCATCTTCACATTCTCTATTCCAGCTATACGGGGTTCCTGCTTTAAGCAACTTATACAAAGGCGCTTGAATTGTACTTACATTTCTTATAAATTTCCCATAGTACATCACCATACCAATAAAAGCTCTTAGTTCAGAAATATTCGTCGGAGCTGGAGTTTTAACTATAGCTTTTACTTTGTCTGGGCACGTGTGAACCCCTTCTTTACTAATCGTGTGACCTAGATAGTTAACTGATTCAGCAAAAAATACACATTTTTCTTTTTTTACTCTGAGCCCGTATTTGTTCAAGCGATCAAATACTTTGTATAAGTTACCCATGTGTGCTTCGTTGGTGGGACCCGTTATTATAATGTCATCCAAAAACACCCCCACATGTGGTAAATCTGCAAACATTTGCTCTAAATGTCTTTGAAAAATGCCCGGACTGGATGCTAACCCGTATACTAGCCTATTATACATAAATAATCCTTTATGTGTGTTTATCACTGTATATTTCTTTGTTTCATCCAGCTCAAATTGAGCGTATGCCTGCGAAAGGTCAATTTTACTGAAATGCTGGCCACCCTTCAAACGAAGTAGTACTTCCTCTACTCTGGGTAACGGATAACGGTCAACTTCTATAACTTTGTTTAAGGTTAACTTGTAATCTGCACAAATTCAAATGTTACCGTCCTTCTTGACGACCGGTACGATGGGTGTTGCCCAGTCAGAACGCTCCACAGGAGAGAGAATGCCGTCCCGCTGCAACTGGTCTAGCGCACGCTCCACCGGCTCGCGCAGCGCGTACGCCAGCGGGCGCGCTCGCATGAACACCGGTCGCGCCCCCTCACGCACGCACACGGTCACCGTGCCGCCGGTGAACCGGCCCAGGCCGTCCGCGAACACTTCACAGTATTTGGTACTGAAAGCAGCCACATCAAATACATTGTTTTTGTACCTCACAACATCATTACTATTACAATCATAGGTTATGGTAGGTAATTGTATTTTTAGTTCTGCCATCCACTGACGGCCCAATAGAAGTGTTTTGCCATTCTCAACAACATATAAATCTAATTGCTTATGCCCATTTTTATATTTCACTAATGGTTGTATAACTCCAAGGGGTTTTACTAACTCGCCGGTATAATACCTTAGTGTTAAATTACTAGGCTTAAGTTTTACATCATTAAACAATCTACTATAACACTTCCAGCTTATGCATGACACCGCACTGCCGGTGTCACATTCCATTTTAATGTCAATACCATTTACATTCAATTCGACATAAATAGGACTACACTGCGTCGCTGATAATTTACACATATCTACAAATATTACCTCATCGCTCTCCGCGCCATCGCTTCCATTGGAATTTCTAATTTGAAGCGCGTCCATATCCACGTTGTGGTGTTCCGATAAATTTGGACACATACGTCGCAAATGTCCTACTTGGTTACAAACTCGGCAAACATAACGTCCAAACTTGCACTTGCTTGCGTCGTGACGCCCTCCGCACACTCGACACTGCTGTTGCTGCGCGCGCTCACCCAGCTTCATGGTTGCGGGCGCTGCCCATGCGCGTGCGCCGCGCCCCCGTCCGCTAAACGTATCGAACGGTGTTGTCGCTCCGCGGACGTCACGAGTGGCCACCGCCGGCGTACCCTTCCGCCGCGAGCCCGCTGACATCGCTTGACACGTCACCGACGTCGTGGATGCACCCTCGCTTCTCGACCCGCTCTGTCCTTCGACGGCTGCTGCGTCTTTTCCTGCTGCCTCCATGCTAACTGCCAACTTATACGCTTTCCCGAAATCCAGATTGCTTTCGGCGAACAATCGCTGTCGTATGGTTTCATTTGTTATGCCACACACTAGCTGATCTCTCAAGCTTTCTTCCAGCCAGGACCCAAATTCGCATGTTTTGGACATCTTTTTCAAGATAGCCGCGTATTCCGATATAATTTCACCTTCTTTCTGTTTCCTATGTCGAAACTTGTATCGCTCTGCTAACTCACTTGGCTTTGGTTGCAAGTGTTTTTCCATGACGTCAACGATTTGTGTTAACGTTTTGCTTTTTGGTTTAACCGGCGTACACAAATTAACCAGAAGTTCATAACTCTCTGCCCCCATCACTGTTATTAAAGTAGGCACTTGTAATTCGTTAGGAATCTTGTTTACTAAAAAATATTGTTCCAAACGTTCCACGTACAACCGCCAATCGTCACTGTGGACTTTGAACTCGGCAATTTTACCGATCGACATTTCTGTTTAATTTGGTAATGCCGTTCCTATTTTATTTATTTATTACACGAATCACGCGTAGGATTATTATACTCGTCGCCACTGAAGGATATAGGAACTACTGGATGTATCGGAAGAACAATGAAACATAGACTTCACTGATAGACGTATATTCGGAGACTGGCGCGCCGCCTGCGACTAACAAGAACTTAAATCTAAATACCCACTATTACAAATATATCACACTTAGGTCTAGGCCTAATTGAGCTAAGATACGAGTCTGATGTGAGCAGCATCCTACGAGTATACAGAATATCCCTATTACAATCTTCACGGGAAAACTTTTGCGAATAATTTTCCCTATAATCTCGAAAATGCTTGTTCCTTACTTCTGCAGCTTCCTCTGACAAGTTCCGATTGGGATCAGAGCGTTTTTCGCGATGAGTGGCCCGTGCACTTTGTGTATAGCGGGTGTCATCGGATGCCAGATGTAATAAGCTAACATAAAGTTCTGCTGTACTGTCACAATATGAAGAAAACTTTTCAATATTTATGTCATATCCACTCGAAATAACTTCCAAAATTGTTGCGAACCTTTTTATTAATTCCTCATTGATACCAGTTATAGCGGAAGCCTCCGCAGAACATTCAAACAATCTCCTCCGCGTATTTCCGTCATTGGTATTGCCAAAACCAGCTTTTGGAATATCAACCAAAAGACCAAGTTCTTCTCGATTTTTCCCTTTCTTGGATTTCTTGCTTTACGATGTCTTTTTCTGCTTGCGACCTAATTTGTCACTTCCTTTCAGAAATTTCATATGCAACATGAAGAAGGCTTTCGAAGAATCTGATTGTAGCATGAAGAATTGAAAGCCCAAATTTAAAATTTTCTTGCTTACCTCTGAGCTTCTCACTTTATCGAGAATGTTAAAATCGGTTGAAGTTAATTTGCAGAGATAACACCTCATTGTAGATTTAGTATCTGTGGCAGCATTACATACCTTACCATCAATCATTGTGAATAATAAGGTGTGTTTGACAGTAACTTCGAGTGCAGCACTTGTTAATTTGGTAGTATTCAAATCTTTCATTTGGTCTTCAGAATGCTTATATTTCTTCTTTCGTTATTTCGGGAGTTTCTTTGATAAATCCAATCCTCATGGACCTGCAAAATCTGTGTGAAGATGGAGAGTTGTTGCGCCGAATGACATTTGCATTTGTCATAATTAGAACTAGGGTCATTGTTGCGCTTGCAAACTAATTGAACAGGGACCAAATTTGACTAATGAAAAGGTATAAGACAGACAGATAGAAGTTACTTTCTCTTTACTACTCGTATAAGGAACATAATATTTAACTCTTGACGGTGAGCAAGCGCTACCTCGAAGTCGGTCGCAGTTATTTGACCATTTAGTATGTTTAGGACCACACAATAGGAATTATTTAAGGTTCACAAAAAGAGGTGCAATCATTGTATTAAGAGTTTTCAATAATATTTTTAACCGATTTCAAAAAGTTCTCAATTCGACTTTTTGTGGATGTTTGTTACGCGATTACTCCGCCAATTATGAATTGATTTTGATGATTATTTTTTTGTTTTCCGTATAAATTTTATTAACTTTGCTTGAGTAGTTTTTGAGTTAGCTACAATAATACGTATTTTCCCACAGTCTATATGGATGATGTTATAAGTTCCTGTCACTGATATTTACATAGCAGGTAGTGGTATTCGAATTTGTATGGGGTAGGTACCACAACTAAAAAGTGAACATTAAAAACTTTTTACAAAAAAAAAAAACTGACTTCAACTCACTTTTAAGTGTTTTTTTTTTAAGTCGGTTGATTATTTTTTTTTCTTAATGTATTTTAATAACTGCCTCGTTGGTCTAGAGGTCGCAAGCGCTACTGCTGAGCATGAGGTCCTAGGTTCGATTCCCAGGTCGGCCAAAGTGTTATTGTGTTTTTACACATAATTCGCCCTTAGTACGGCTCGCGCCGTTCAGCAAACTCCGTTTGGCATCTACCCTCGCTGTATCATTTTCGGGTCGGCTCGTTACAAGTCGATGTATGCCGAGTGGCTTTTCCCGAACATACATACTACTCCTATATCTACATACCTATTATATATTCGATTTGGCCGCTCGGCTATGCCGAATCATGCCGAGCCGCACAAGTGCACACTCATGGCAGCACGGCTAAGGCCTGGTACCTGAGGCCATCCACGATAAGTATTTGACCTGACCTCATAGGTCAGGCGGATCAGAAGCTAGAAATGACCATGTATACTCGCCTTGCACACATTCCTGCTAGTGTCTTACAACGCACACTTTTTATTTTGTATTCTTTATTTTTATTTTATTTCATTTTACTTGATGCCTTTTAGTCTGTGTTAAATAAATGTATTTTCTTTGTTTCTTTCCTTAAGCTTTCAGTATATTAATGAGAGTATACATAATTACATACCTACCTATTCTATGTTAAGGTTCTATTGAACTTTGAATGTAAACAAGAAGCTTTTATGTTCAGCCGAGCAAAAAAAAAAAAATTATGAAAAGTATAAATAGCTTGTCAATAAAATGAAGTTGTACCGATCGCGGAGTGGACCGTAGGAGTGGGCGCACCAATACTTTCTAATAAGTGAATGGAATAGAAGTCTATTGCACTTATAATTTCTCAATTTAATTGTATTAATATAAAAGAAAATAATTAAGTAATAATAATGTTTAATGCATGCTAATTTAGGATGATAAATGCAACGCATAAATGAAATGCAATGCAATGCAATGAATGATAATTGCAATGCTTGTAAAAGGCTGCTAAGTCATAAGTACTAATATAACATAACACTAACATTGTACCCTTAGTTCGCAATAAACGTTTTGACTTTGACTTTGACTTAGATATTTTTTTATTTTTCATTATGACATAGAAAGTCTACCAATAAATACTACATCTTTGAAGTAAACTTTTCATACTAGAACAACAAAAAAATAATTTAAAAAATAATTAGATTAAAAAATATCGAAATTCAAATCATACGCTTATTATACTGAATGCGCGGAATTTATCAATTAATTCGTAGAGCGATTCTATCCTTTGAAGCTGGCCGATAAGTACTCGCCGCTCTTACCGTCGGCCTTTCGCAGGCGCACGAGCCGCTCGCGCACAATACTTTCATCTCTCACGTACAACTTTCATTCAGGCGCGATAGCAGTCTCCACCATTTATTATCTCCTATTTTAGCCAAAATATACAAATATATTACAGTCCGGCCGTCGGAAGAATGCGTTCTTGACACCTGTCAGTTTCATAGTAACGAATATGTGTTTTGCGAATTTACTCCTTATTACTGCTAGAAATTGTCCAACTGACAGGTGTAGTTTACAGCACGGGCCGTAGAATAGATGGTTTTTATGTTTTTTTTTTTAATATTCTGAACTTTTACAATCTCTATGGTACTAAGCAAATATTATCGTGTATAGCTTCTATTCCACATAGACAACACTCCATATTATTTTGCAGACGGTAATAAAAGTCATATGGTAATAGTAAAGGGTATTTCAACAAGAACTTTGTTTTTCAATTGGGGCAACACCAAGAACGTGATAGTTTTGACCTGTAGTTTTTGGCGGTATTCGTAGTAGGTGCTTTGGCAATTGTTACAATGAATTCAATTTCGCTCGAAATTCGCATTAAAATAATTCAAATCCACTATGAAAATGGTCGTTCTGTTAAAGTTACATTTCGTAAAATTCGTGATATTTTCGGACAACATAATCGTCCTTCTGAGACCAAAAATTTGGCCTATTATTGATGACATGGATATCACTGAAAAGTGGTTTCAACAGGACGGTGCCACGTGTCACACAGCCAATGAAACGATCAATTTATTGCAAACCAAATTTCCTGATCGCATAATTTCGCGAAATTCAGCTGTTAAGTGGCCAGCCAGATCGTGTGATTTAACACCACTGGATTATTTTTTGTGGGGCTATGTTAAGGATAGAGTCTATACGGAGCCAATCGAATCGATTGCAGCTTTAAAACTCAAAATCCGTGATGTCATTGACGAAATAGACCCTCCATATTGCCAAAAAGTGATTAAAAATTTTGATGAAAGAATCAACATCTGTCAGCGTGGTCGTGGTGGACATTTGCCAGATATCATTTTTCATTCATAATTGCCAAACTTTTCTCTTTGTAATACAATAAAAAAAATATTCATTTTCCTCCAAATTCTTTGTTTTATTTTGTTTTAGAAAACAAAGTTCTTGTTGAAAAACCCTTTATATATGTTATAGGCAAACTCCGAAGCTCCGGCGCTCCTAGGTTGGACTGGTCAATCCTCAGGTCAGACTGAATGACTTAGTCAAAGCCCATACAAATGTAAATTTTCGGCCTTTGACTAAACAATTTTCGTCAAACCTGGGAAAGACTAATTTGGTCAGGCAAACGTCAAAACACAATTTTATTAAATCGGGGTTTGACGAGTCAAACTCCGATATAGGTACCTATGAAGTGTCTTATCTTCGTATATTTGGAAGCATTTTATCATTTAAGCAGCTTTCAAGTCTTAAGAACCGCTTAACTCTGCCAGTTCTGACACCTGATTGGTCAGCTTACGTGATTTTCACTTTTATATTTGAGATGCTTTGAGAGAATGCCGTGTGGCATTCGCGGATTCTACCTCACTGATAATCTGCTCATACAACTGTTTGTTTTTTATGTGAAATGAACACTTATTTTTATTCAAATTAGAAATTTTCTCTTTAAACTTTACTTTTAAAGCTTCTTTATCCACGTTTTTAGTAACAACAACACCGTTTGATTCACTCATCTTCAATTTTACACAATTACACGCCCGCACGCTCAATGAACGAACATGAAATGACAAAACAATCGGTCGGAACACCGCGAGAGACATTATGAACCTGTTTAAACATGTTCAGATCAACGTTTGACCGAGTTTTGCAGTCGCTTCTAGGATTGACTAGGCCAAAACCGAAACAGAATAATTTACTTTCGACGTTTGACTGAAAAGTTAGGAGCTCCTGGGTTTGACTAAAAATACTTCAGCCAAAGGGCGAAATTGAAATGTATTTCGGGGATTGCCTGATGGCTTTGGCCAAACCTAGGATAAACCAGTCCTTCCGCGAAGAGACTGTGTATCGGACTTTGACTATAACATATACATACTAATTTCACGCGTGTGGTTTAACACAAATCCAAGCTAGTTCAAAGTGAAGCCTTATTTATTAACACAAGATTTTGTTTATATTAAAATATATATGTTTAGATTAAGGTATTTTTCTATGGGCCTGTGTTGCCTGAAATAAATGGTATTATTAATGAGAATGAAATTGAACTAAAATATTAATTACTAGTGCACCCCGCGGTTTCTCCCACATAAGTGTCGTTTTTTTCACATTTTTTCATCTGAATAGGCTTTTCTCGAAAATTTGCAAAGGTTTATGTGTGATACTTGAGTGAATATTTCTATTAAATTTTTATGAATAATACATGCCATCAAAGTTCAAATGGAGCTTTCAGGACTATTTGTGTAAGTGTAAGCCCTTTGTGATTATTATAGACTTGATTAAATATTCCTTTATATTAAGATAAATATATATAAATCATGCAAATATTTCGTTGATCTAGTGGTCGCAAGTCCCTATTGCTGAGCATGAGGTCTTGGGTTCAATTTCCTGGTCGTGTAAAGTGTCATTGGGATTTTTCCACTGGAATATCACAGTAGCAGCCCTAGGCTGGATTTGTGTCCGGTTGAGGGCAATAGGCTCGGCCCCTGTTATATGTGCCTTAAACATAACCTTTCGGGAAATACAGGCGTGATGTTATGATATGTTAAACATGTAATATTGCAGCCAACACATTCAGCAAAATTATTAAATGTATTAAGCCTTTTATATCCTATCCAATCCAGCACGGAATCCCTTCTGAGTATTACTTCATTTATGTAGTATTATATTCTGAAAGATCCCATTTAATACCTATATAATATATAATAACCTCTAGAAGCCTTTATTGTCTTATATGTTGTAGAGTTATTTGTTTGACTTTGGGTAGAATTACAATTTTCATTTATACAAAATGAGTAAGCACTTAAGTTGGTAACCACTTAAACTTACCTCTGTAAAGAAGATGAATAGCCTATGTTTATTTTGCACTAGCTTCTGACCGCGACTTTGTCCGATTCTTTGAGAATATTTCAAATCCGACGGGTGGGTCTGGAGATTACCCCCTACATACAAACTTACAGACAAACAAATTTTACCTCTTTATAATATTAAGTATAAACTAGGCGAGCGCTCGCTATGGGCACCGCCTGTGGGGTACGAGCCTCGACTTAGGGCGTCGCTGGGGGGAGGACAGCAAGATGGGACAGGCTGGAACAAAGAATATATCTTTGATCCAGCCTGTCCCATCTTGCATTATTATTAATCGGAGAATTTAAAGCTACTGGCTCAGCATCGACGCGGGCTGTCGCATCGTCGAGCAAGGGTCGGGGGGGAGTATTATTTACTCGGGAAGGTCGCGTTTACGGAGTACCCCGGCGGAGAGGTCGGAATGCGGGTTGGTGTGTGTGTTTGTGGAGGAAGGTAATGGGGTCGTCTGGGTCGGTAAGGATTTACCTCGGGCGGCGAATTTGACTGATTCTACTAGGCACATAACTGGCGGCCTCGACAACCAGAGGGTTGCGGTGTTTGGCGGCGGAATCAAAGAAACGCTTGGAATTGCGTTTTAGAAACTGATGGATTGTGGGGAGTTTTAGGCCGAGATGGAGGATCTTGTTCCTAACGTACCAGGGGGCACCGGTGATCTTTCGAAGGAATCTATTTTGGAGCGTTTGCATCCTATGGATATGGTGGTGCTTTGCTTGTGCAAAGACGGCCCCCGCATAGGTCATGATGGGAGCTACCCAAGCAAAGTTAATACATTTGTATGGGACCACCTCTGAAGTATGACCTACCAAACAAAAAGAAGAATCATCAAAATCAATTCATAACGGGCGGAGAAATCGCGCAACAAAAAAAATACAGTCGAATTGCGAACCTCCTCCTTTTTGAAGTCGGTCAAAAATGAATACTTTTGGGCGTCCAAGCAAAAAGGGCTGGACCCTTTTTGCTTGGACGGCATTTAGTTTCAGAGATATAAGAAGATTTGCAAAGTTGTGTGAAAAAAATGCATTTCGCGATTTTATTTGATTATTTGATAAATGCTCAAATATCTACAATTTCATATAGTAAATGACTATATACGATTTTTCAAATTTTCGACTTCAAATGTCTGTTAAAAGAAATATGTGCCAGTTTTTGAATATTTTTTCAATCCTTATACTATCAATTGACTATTCTAGATATCGAATATAGTCTTAACTCAATACCCCACTACTGGATCCTTTTTGCTTGAACGCTTAAACTTATTTGCTTTAAGTCGGCTGGTCCTTTGATAAACTTTGATGTGGCTGTCAAAACCCATAACAAAGTCATGTCGATGTCGTTATGTAAAGTAAATATAAACTGGCCAAGTGCGAGTCGGACTCGCACACGAATGGTTCCGTACCACCACAATATTTAACAAATAAATGAAAATACTAAACGAAGAACATTATTATTTTTCACCTTAATTTTTTTAAATCGCAGAGATATTTGTATTAAATAATGATACTATGAATAACATAGTTATTTTTGCAGTTGCAAAAATCACCCATATTTAAATAAAATACCTTATGAATCGGCGTTTTCAGTATTTGTTGATTATATACAGTACATGATATACAGTAGTTTCAAATTCCTAACTTGTTTAGTTGTTGAGATAGAGCTCCTACAAAAATGGTCCTGGCAAAATTCAAAATTCTAAAGTCATTTATTCAAACTAGGCTGAGAATCAGCACTTTTCGAACGTCAAAATTACATAAGACAGTCCTCCAAAACGCCCACCCTTCACCACCTCCCAGTGCTTTAGCTGGGAAGAAGAAGTGGCGCAACAAACTCCCCAGCAGCACAGCTGTCTGTTCAGTTAGAAAAAATTGATTCTATGTAATGGTATGCAAAATAATTTACATTACGAAACACAAAACATAATTTTTATTATAAATTAATAGCCATATGACAGCTAGCACACGCCAATATATCAACCAAACACATCGATAACTATACTCAGGCAGAAATAAAAATAACTAAACGTAAACAATATCTAAATAAAAGCCTCCAGGCATAAAGGGCGTTCCCGCTTACAAATAGCTGTAACTAGAAGTGATAATTGAGAAACTAGGAAAATCAAGGTAAAATAAATAATTGGCGAGGTCGCTAGCTAACCACAAATCTCAAATCTGTGACATTTTCAACTTTCTACTTATTACGGTTCATGAGATACCTTAACGCACCAATTTTAATGGCACCAACCCAATATTATAAGGTTGCGTCCAGATTACGTTACATAACACATAGACCTTTGTTATATAACACGTTCTCATTATTTAACATTGCTAATCTCTCTATAGAAACATGTTACATAACTGTTTTATAACGTGTTATGTTATACAATGTTAAACAAAAACTCTGTCCGATCCGAAACGTGCTGCAATAATTTTACCATTTTTTTAAATTGTTATTGGTAATATCAATAAAAAAATTGGTAAACAAAGTTATTGCTACTTCAAATTCATGTTTTTAGTACCATAATTATCCCAAATCCATAATAAATTGGCAACTTTTCAACAGGGGTATAAGTTATGACTTGGAGACTCGCTAAACGACGGCCGCCCAAGAATGCGGCATTTTTTTTTCTGAAAATTATTACACAAATAGCCTCTAAGTATTATACATATATGACGGATTTTCGAGCGGCTGAGACACTACGTGTCGCTGTTCATCCGTCATCTGTTGGTCCTCCATTATGGGCATGTACGTGCAGGTGGTTGAAAAATATTATTCACAAAATATCTCACTTAATTTAGCTTTTAATATGTTAACAAAACTTCACCAAAATAACTAAGGATTACAATAATAATTTCTGATTAAATCAGGTAACATAAACAATTAATTTACTGTAGAGCCAATGGATTTACGCGTGTGCCTCGCCTGACAAATCCGTCATGACACTCACAAGTTCACAACCCCATTCGGTGTTACCCGCTCTAAATTAAAATTGCCAATAAAGAAATAATTTTTACACCACAGAGTAAAATATTCGATTATAACTTATAAAAAATGATAAAATAAATCAACTAAATTATCGCGCGCCGTTATATATTTATACTTAACAGCACTCTCACGGACCGGACAGGGTTTTTGTTACACGTTGTATAGTGTGGATGATTGAGAGGTGATTTAAGTGTTAAGGTGCCTTAACACTTAAATCACCGGTCGAGGTATACAGGCAACTGTAGGAACACGGGTGGGTTTCGTGCAGGTATATTTCCTAGAGAATCACGAATTGATGGCAAACTACAGACCGATGTCTGTAGTTTGCCATCAATTCGTGATTCTCTTTCTTATATAGCGGTTTTACTATCGATTTTTTTAATGCACCAGGTAATATACCTGCACTTATACAAATATTAATTATGAAACATAAGTGAGTAGATATTACAGATGAAACTGCTTTCAATATTTTGTGGCAATGCGATCATAGCCAACGTTTCAGTTACAATAGGTATTTTTTATTGGGATCGAGGTATATTAGTGGCATTGTTGACAGATAGCTGTAAATCTTCGATCTAAATATTGATATTACCCTCATTATACATTTTGGAAACATTAATGTTCATTAAAACTTCCCCAAAGGTAGGATCGTAAGCTTTGCAGATGACACGGTGCTCCTCTTTAGCGCTGATACATGGGACGAAGTTTTTTCATACTCGCAATCGGGCTACAATACTGTGTCAAAGTGGTTACGCTGTAATGTCCTAACACTCAACGTGGAAAAAACCAACTACATGACATTCTCCCTTAGAGCAAATGGTAACGTCCCAAACTCCTCAGTACCCTACACAATTACAACACACAATTGTCCGGAACCACACGATAACACTATATGTACTTGCACTCACCTTCGCGGCACTAGACACGTAAAGTATCTGGGAGTTATAATCGATGGTAACCTTAGATTCCAGGAACACATTGATACACTTAAGACCAGGTTACGCAAGCTCATATATATTTTTAAAACCTTGAGACAGGTAGCTGATGACAAAGTAAAGAAATCAGTATACTTTGCCCTTGCTCAGTCACTGATAACCTACTGTATCACTGTCTGGGGAGGTGCTCCGAAAACCACAATTATTGATTTGGAGAGAGCTCAGAGAGCTATCTTAAAAGTGTCCTCATTCCTGCCCTACCGTTACCCCACAGAGCTTCTATATAAGGAGGCTAAAGTTTTAACAGTGCGCCAACTTTTTATCTTGAACACCTTGCTAAAACAGCACTCATTAATTACCTACCATCCCACGACCTCACATCTCAAAAGACGTTACGACCCCGTAGACCGCCGTCAAATACACCAATGTACTACGAAATTTTCAAAGCGGTTTTTTTGCCACCTTGGTGGTTTTCTCTATAACAAAATTAACAGGATGTCATCTATAGTCAACCTCACTAAAACTTTGTGCAAAAAGCAAGTTACTGCCTTACTACAACAACTAAATTATGATGATACTGAGAACCTACTTACCTCTATGGTGTAATATCAGCTATTTATCACTAATCAGCCATACAAGCCCAAAAGTGACTAACACACACACACACATACACCCTCACATACACACACACACACACACCTTCACACACACACACACACACACACACACACACACACACCATTCCATATACGTATAACATAACCCTATTAACAAAAGTTTAGTTTACTCTTAGTTTATAATATTAAAGTTAACATTTCCACTCGAGCCACTAATCTTTTTATAATGTTGTTTTTGATATCCTTTGGTTGTCATTGTACAAGTACTTAGAAACAGAAAATGTATTATTGTAAAAGGGCGGAGACCTGGTGTCCTGAAATACAGGCCTAGAGCCTAGTTTAGGCACCAGTCTCCCACAATATTAAAATGCTGTCTGACTCTGATACCATCTAATATGTATTTTGTAATATTGTGGTGAGAAAAATAAAAATAAATAAATAAAAATAAATTAAAACTCATCCTAATTTATTTCAGCGTTTGTCTGATGTTGTCCCCAGGAATAGACGTGATAATTCCAAACTCTGTGTTCACGGCGCTAAAACAACTCTTGTGCGCAAGAGCATCTTTTACATGGCTCCGATCATATTTAACAAATTGCCCAAATCATGGAGAATATTGAGTATGTCTGCTCTTCATTGAGTATGTCTGCTCTTAAATGCAAATTAAGGACTTTATTAATTGAAAGAACATATTATATTTATTATATTATTTGTATTTCAGAGTTTAAGGAAGACGACAATTTTGTTCGTTTTTGATATGATGATGTTGTCTTTTATTTAATGTTGTTTTCCACTGTGTAATAAGATCACTCCATATTATGTAATGTATTGTTTTTATTGTTGATGGAATTAAAATTTTCAATTACTTAATTAATAATAAGTATGGATATTTAATTGGAATAATTACGTATAATAAGCAGTGATCGGACTAGGTAGATTGAATTGGGGTCATTGATCCGAAACGTATATATTAATATGGACATTCCTCCGGAATTGATAGATTATTTTAAAAAAAACGGAAATTAGGTAGGAATTGTATTAAAATGAGCAATATTATATTCTTCATAATTTTGATACTGCACACAGTCACGATTTGACACAACCCAACGACCAATCAGAACAAAGGATCATGGGTGGTGCACTAACCGGTTATCAAAGTGAAAATAATATCACCACCAACATTAACAATATTTAATTGAATCCGGAAAAATACCTACCGGAATTGCTTTCCGGAAAAATGGCTTATCCATGTTATTCTTTCTGTGAGCATTTATGATAGAAGTACCAAAAATCAATCTACCTACTCCGATCACTGATAATAAGTAATTATGATTTAATAAGTAATTTTATCTTCCAATTTGTACGCCACAATACGCGGCTGAACATGATAGAACATTTCTGTATTTAATATCTTGCATACAATGTATGTACACCATGTTTATACAAATAAATAAACTTACTTGCTTACTGAAACTCTTATTCATGAGTATGTTCAGCTGCATCCCGACCCTCCGGCCAACCGCGGAGCCTGCTCTGCTATCGCCACCGCGATGGTGGCGCCCCTGTCGTGAGTTTCGAGAATGGTTTATTCAAAATGTTGTTTTTTAAGTTGCCCGCAATAGATTTTTTATTGTAAGAATTTGTATCAGCTAAGCTGTTTTAAAATAAACGCAGTACCGTTTAATGCCTTGAACTGGTCGTTTCCTTTCATTACCTCAGTTCAAGCATTTAACCTAAATTACTATCTATTACTTAAAATACACTATGTGAATACTTACATTAACAATAATAATATCATGTAACGAATCTACTTGTTCGTTTTGCATTGTCATTATAAATAATAATGTGGGCGGTGAAAATGATGCGAGGTTTTATCCGGAGATTAACCGATTAAGGCACCCGCAGAGAGGCGCGACACGACCGCTCGACGGGACAGCGTGTCGCGATCGCGCGAAACGACTCTTGTAGATCAATCTATTAAAACTTCAAAGAAATTGTTCCACTAGAGTCGCGCCTGTCTGCGGGACCCTATAGGATTGTTGCGGTTTCTTATAAATCGTAGCGAATTTTATAGTCATTAGCCTTGTGTCAGCTTAGTTTGACTGAAAACTGACAGTCAAAGTAAGCTGACACAAGGCAACTGACTAAAATATTCGTCCTTTATTTAAAATAGCTCAAGTTGCTATTGTTTGAGCGCGCACCTTAACTTGTAGCGTAATATGTGGTGATTTAGGTGACTCGAGGTATGCTATAAACTTCTTTCATTTGTTTTCATTCGCTGTCGCAAGACGCGTGTCGCTTGAGTGCTCGTGGTCAATCGTAGCTATGTACATTGCATAGTACATTGGTCACCAGCTGAGCTACATAATTTTACCTGCCTACTCATTTGAGGCAGTAACAAAAAAACGGCTGCGATGCTGTCAAACTTGTCCATTAACAGTGGGAAATTCTTTAATGGCATTAGGAACAGGATGTAAAGTTCACTCATCCTCTATAGAAAAGGGAGGATCCTCCGACCAAACGGGTGTCGTGTCTGGCGGGCAACTGCCCAATGGTTGATGTCGGATAGTCTTATATATGTCGTTCGCGCGGTAAACTCTAATTGCGCGATGCAGGATTTGTGTGACGTCAGGATTTTGTGTGACGTCAGGACTTTGATGCGTAGTTCATATGTAGCGATGAAGATGTCACCACACTTCATTTCAAAGAGTCATTGGGAATTCTCAAGTTTGCTTATCCATTACTTTACATGAAAAAACAAATGTAAAAACTACGGATAATATTTTGTAAAATGTTTTTTGCGTTCGTTCCATATTCATAGTAGTTTCATGTTTCATCACGTAGTCTCAGCAGATATTTTGGTGACACTACGATTCGTGGTTTTTGGATTAAAGAATTCTGTTAATAATCTGGTGTAAACGTGCTTATTCGAGGATTTGTCTTCGCTAGCAAAATCTTGTTACAATATTGTGGATCCATGTTTTACGAAGTATACGGTAACTTTATCTTTTTTAAATGAGGTTCGGAATATCAAGGCTAAGCAAAATTATAATGGTAAAAATAGGCCACCAAAAATAAAATCTGACTGGCAGTCCAAGAAATAATTAGAAGAAACCTCAGGATTTTATAAAATGAACTTTTCTTACTAACTTAGGTACAGTCGGCTGCAGAGAAATCTCACCCCCTAGCAATAATAAATTTTTCTGTAGCCGACCGTACCTACATTATTTGAAAAGTAAATTAGAAACAACAAAAGAAAAATGTAACAGTTACCATGTTCAATTATATTTCGCTTTAAATACTTGCCCCTGTAGGGAAAACACTTCTTTAAAAAGTTTAATTGTGTATCCGCACATTATCAGTCTAACCTTCTTTTTAGGGTTCCGTACCTCAACAGGAAAAAACGGAACCCTTATAGGATCTCTCGTGTGTCTGTCTTTCTGGCTGGCTGTCTGTCTGTCTGTCCGTCTGTCACAACCAATTTGCTCAGAATCTAATGGACCAATTAAGTTGAAATTTAGTACACATATTATAAAGAAAGAAAGAAAAAAAAAAGAAAGAAAATACGTTTATTCTGCACAAACAAAACGCACATTTAAATTAAATAAAAACACAAAATACACAATACAAAAGTAGCCAAAAGCCTCGTATTTAGCCAAAAAATAAACGCTATTTAAAAAATTGATTCTTCATCGGTATTATGTATTTCTGTGACCCAAATACGAAAGTGTAGCGTAAATATATGAATTTTTAATATGGGGTTCACTTTTGGGGGTCAAGCTAGTAACGTGTGACATATCAAAAGAAAGGACTTATAACGAGGATCTCGAATATATATTTTTTAAATAAATATACATTATAAAATAAGGACTTTTAAAGATATTTAAGAAAATAGATGAAAATTGACCAATCCCCCCTTATCTCCGAAACTACTGAGCCTACAATTTTGAAAAAAAATACAGAGTAATGGTTCTTTACTCATAGATTACAGGAAAACTTATAAAAAGTCTATGCTCTTAAAATAACATGGTAAATCCCTCAATATTGTGCGTAAATATAAATACTTACATTTTCAGTTGAAATGTATGGGAGAACATGTTTTTTCAACTACAATGATAAGTTTGTTCTTGGGATAAATTCATCCCAACTACGGAACCCTTCATTTTGCGGGGTCCGACACGCACTTAGCCAGTTTTTTTTTAAATATAAATGTTTTTAAATGTTTGTGTGTTTTAAATGTTCGTCTGAAATCCAAAAGATCCGTATCGTGAATGGATGTCAAGGCCTAAATCCCCCGCATAACCTTTGTCCTAGACGAAAGTGCCGTGAATACGCGATTATGCGATCGTTTACATGAATTATGAGACTACCAAACTGAATTTCGGCAAACCGTAATACGACAAGATTTTATTTCGACAATGTAGAACTCTTCGTCTATACGTCTTCATTTCGACAATACTTTAGTTCGATATACCTCAAGTCCGACACTACTTACCCCGACAAACCGTTTCTTCGACATGACTTAACTAGGAAATGATGCGACTTAGACGACATACTTCTTCGAAAATAATGCTAGTCCGACATGACGCGACTTGGTTGATCTCGCGAGTATTTTTAAATAAATGAGCGAACCAAGGCGACTAGAGCGATCATTAGGCAAGTTCCAAACCAAAGCGATAGTTACGCGACCACGCGACCGTCGCGTTCATTTTGTTCGACGACTCCAAACGCGTGGTCGCGCTGACAGTGGCCGTTTTTCGGTTTTCCGTACAAAAAGTGACATAACGCAATCGATCGCGTTGATTAGGACATAGTTATTTGAAGTAACAGTTTTACTGTTTCGTGTTTTATACTCAGGCGGTCAAGCTGAACCTTTGTCAGTTGTGACAAAGGTTCAGTTTGACCTCTCCATGTGAAGAAAGAAGGCTTTATACATATAAAGCATAAATGAACACGCTTGCTCAGTCACAGCGCGTTTGTGATTTCAGACCATTAACGTGGTTTGCATTATTCAGACGTTAACCGACTCCGCCACGAAATACGATACAGTATTTTCTGCTATCTATATTTGCAGCAGTGTATGCGACAGTAAGTAAGATTTGATTACTTTGCCCGTACGTTTCTGGTGTCTTTGTATGTGTTCACGAAAATATCTCAATGGTATTAGTTACTTGCTTGGCTTTGATTAGGGTGGCGTTCCATGATTCCATCACTTTCTCAGTGAATCTGAAAGCTTGTGCAGACGTTTCCTAGACACTTGTGACAGATATTGTAATTAAGATAAATAATTTATTTGTTACAACACAGAAGAAGAAACACATACACACGTAGGTGTATATAAGTAAATTAATAAAAAATAGGCACAACACTTAATAGATGTGGCGCCAAAAAAAAAATTACAAGTAAACAATAACACTAACTGAAAACTTTATGGCATACTCAAAGTCAAAGTCAAAGTCATATCATTTATTTCAAATAGGCCCTTATAAGGCACTTTTGAACGTCAAAAATTTACAAAAAAAATATTGATTCTTTTTTTTTTTTTAATTTATTTTATATTTTAGGAAAGCTTACAGTCTAATAACTATAATTATAACAATAATTTATATCTAATTTGCTAATAACAAGCTTCCACAGATAACTACAAAAATAACTTCCTCATCGTTACTTCCAAAATAAAAACTGTTACAGACCTTGTAATTTATAACATCGCCTTGGATGAATCTGTAAAGGTGTTATAATTGTGGTATAAATAAATAAATAATAATAAATAAAATTACAATATAAAACTATAAAACTACCAACTTTTAACACGACAAAACAAAACAAACTTGATACTGTAGTACAATAAAACTTACTTAATTACAATAAAACTACTTAAACTATAATAAGGATTAAGTGCTACCAGGTGCCTTCTACTTCTGTTCAAAAAATGGCTTTGTTAATAGCTTCCTGACTGTGCTTGCTTTGGTACAGAAAAGATCAGTGTCAGGTTCGCAAGAAATATCGTTAAAACCACGACTGGCCCTCGAAAAGTATGCATTACGCCTATAATTTGTGACTGCATAAGGAATATGTAGAAGTGGTCGCTGACGCAATCCCATCTGATTAGTGTTCTAGTCGCCCCTTCCAATAGGTAGTTTTCGCATGGAGAAGAACGGGTAAGAAACTCCACCGTTCTTTTAAAATGTTTTACAATATTTTGTATAAGTACATTAGTTATATAATTATATGTGAGGACGATGCACCTAGAATATACCACAATAGGTAAAAAGAATTAAAAATGAAGCAACAACATATAAAATAATTATGTGATAGATACATGGTGCTCACATATTTACAAACATTGTAAAAGTAGACTATTTTCCTAAAATTGTACAATTAATAAGTCAGTGTGCGAGGAATTGGTCACAGAATGTAAAATCAATGTCATATAATAAAAAATAAAAATAAAATATACAATTAAATTTGCAACCAGTTTAATTTTGTCTTGATTCTAAATTATCCTATGGAGCAGGACCAGCATGTTTCCAAGCATTCTTATCTTGGATATAATCCTCTAATTTGTAATATGCTTGTTTACAAAGTGTACTTTTAATATGAGTTTTAATTTTTCTTTCATTAATCAACCTACATACTTAGTAAAGTAAATATATAATATAATAATAAAATACTTAGTAAAATTAATAAGGAACAATCAAGTGCGGTGTGGGCCTCCATTAAGGTTGTACCAAATGGGAGTTCAGTTTATACCTGACACTATTAGCCCTCGTCCGCACTTCGCACGGACGTAATAAAATCACGGCGATTTTTTTTCGTGCACTGGATTTTCAACGCTCTGCTTAGCGCCGAGGGTTGAAAATCCAACAGTGTGTTTTTTCAACGAGCAGGGACGAGAGTGCATCCCAACGCGTTGGATTCTCAACGCTCGGCTCAACACTGAGAGTTGAAATTTTCAGTGCGCGATAAAATCCCGCCGCGATGTTTTTACGTCCGTGCGAACGAGAGCTTATTCTGCTGGATCCCCCTGAAGTGGCATACGGACGCCGAGCAGACGAGATAAATACGCGAATGATTGGTGGAACAAGTGTTATGTGCGGAATGAAATTATTTTAGTACTTGTACCCGCAATTTAAGGTATTGAATCTACAGTTTTGCATTGCGAAACGTTTTTAAATGTTCGATGATGTATATCATTATGCGGGAAAGTGCGAAAGGGAAACCGTGTCCCCTGGCAATGAATAGGCAACTGAAAGAACACGGGTGGGTTTTAGTCAGTAAGTTTGTATGACACGCCCTCCCGCTCCGCCCAGAGCGGGACAAGTTATTTGATAATTAACCATTAAAAAAAATATAAAAAAATGTATATCATTGTAAAGAAGAAATAAGTGTACCTATGACTTATACAGTAGAATAGTACCTATAATAGTAGTTAAATACTTAACCTATATACAGTTTCGATAAAAAAAAAGGAATTGGACACACAGGGCTTCGATTATGTAGTATGCTCCTAGAATTCCCCTGTTTCAGTCGCTTGATACATACTTTCGTAATGTTTTAATGACAGGGATAACAGTAGCCAGTTTTGATTAAGTCATCTCATTAATATTACCCCAGCCAACTTTTTGCTCTTTACCAAAGCATTACTACAAAACCCATTCAGGAAAGCCTTAACCATAAATTCCACATGTTTATTGTTGGAATCTTTCTTTGTATAAATTATAGTCATTTTATTTATGAGTTTGGCCCTTTTTGGTGGCAGAAATTTAACACATAATTCTTTGTCAGGAAACGAAACTTCCGCTTCAGACACGTTTACAAACTTTGTTGTACGAGTATTAAATTACCGCACATTTTCGGGGTGTAATAAATCCATAAAATAAAAAAGTTCCCATATTTTTAACGTAGGACTCGTGGCTTAATTATAACAGTACGGGTTAAGCTATGCTTGCCGCGGTTGGTTCATGGACGGGTCCATCCATACCATAACGAGACCGCTCCCCGTGCCTCCAGCTGTCATTCGTAGATGTGATAGTAGTAGAAGTAGACGGGTAGTCAGAAGCCGAAAAGTTTGACAACTAGTCTTACCAAGGGATATTTATCCAGTAACTGGGTTGTGGAGGTCAGATAAGCAGTCGCTCCATATAAAAAACCGGACTTCACCTGCATCCGGTTAGACTAGAAGTCGACCCTTTTTTTTTGTTTTTTTGGATGGGAAATTATTAAATAACTTCTCCCGCTCTGGGCGGAGCGGGAGGGCGTGTCAGACTCTTACTGACTAAAACCCACCCGTGTTCCTACAGTTGCCTGTACGTTGCCAGGGGCCACGGTATGCCAGAGACATGACCTTGACATTCTTCGGGGCTACGAGACCAACGGTGGCAGAAGAAAAGGCTTCCTCCTGCCTGCCCGACGGCAGTGTTAGTGCACGCCGAGCCCGCACTCCAACGCTGCTAAACGTGTGCTCTCTCCGAGTACACGTTAAAGCGTTCCTCCGACTGGATATTGGCATACGGGCAACGAGACCCCTTAGGCATAAAGTACCTAATGGGGAGTCATTGCCCGCACCCCAGGGTGCACCGTCCCGGAGACTGGCCTTCCCCCCGGACGCATCCATAAGGGAACTCCAGCCCACAGGCACACGGGGAGGTTTCCTGTCCAAGCACCCCTAGACGTCGACCCTAACATACCTAATTGGGAAAAGGCTGGACAGATTGATATTGATTTTAACATCATTACCCTGGAGTAGATTTCAACAAGTTATAAACAAGAAGATGTAGTACCTACCTACCTAGTATTTAAATAAGAAGTTTTGTGAAGTTTTTGATCAATTATTTGAAGTCGAATAAATATTTTCTCATTATTATTGCAAAGTTTATTTTCGGGCGCAAAAACTCAATTAAAGTGTGTTGGAAAAATAGCAAAACTGTTTGAAAGTTCTTCGCGTTTAATAACGTGAAATGTACCTACATTTACTGTAAGTTATATAGGTCTTGCTATTCCACTTTGAATGTTTATCAATCATTTACGTACTTATATGAATTTATTACTTAATTTAATGTTAGTGTTATGCTTAACGTAGCCCCCAACATTCAATGGCTTTACAGAATTATAATCCTTAGAATCAGCAATACAACTCCTTATGTTAGAATTGGCCTCAAATGTTATGATTTCATGAAAGAGTCATTGAATAAGGTTTCATTTCACTTATTCAAGAAAACGTGTTGCGCCGTTTATTAAAAGCTTGCATTCTGAAAGTAGACAACGTCGCAAATAGCTGTCAAATATTTAGCTGTTTGTTTGTGTAACTTTTAAAAGTGAGTTTGTTTGTTTGTTACTCTTTCACGCTAAAACGGCTGAACAGATTTGGATGAAATTTGACACATGGATGGACCATGACCTGGAGAAGGACATAGAATACGATATACCTTTTATCCCGATATTCCTACGGGATCGAGACTTATGCGGGTGAAACCGCGGGGCTCATCTAGTTTTACCATACATTTTACCGATAAGTTATCTATACAGGGTGTTCCAATTAGTGACGTCATAAAATAAACCGGCCAAGTGCGTGTCGTACCACGCACAATAAAGGGTTCCGTAGTTGGGATGAATATATCCCAAAAACAAACTTAACATTGTAGTTGAAAAACATGTTCTCCCATACATCGATGTAGGTACGTCACGGTCAATTCTCCAACTGTAAATTTTATGTAAGTTTGTAATCGCATCAAAAGCATTTTTTGTGTGACAATACAAGAATTTAAACGATTTTCGAACTTTTTACTTTTTATGTGCTGTAAGACCTTGCTTCCTGCTAAATTTCATAATTCTAGGCCAACGGGAAGTTATGATTTATTTGCGAGTATCAAAATATGACCCATAAATAGCTAAATATACAGCTATTATATTTATATTATTACGTTGACTTAGGATTGTTAAACAAATCAGAATTTAGGCTTCACCTAGATATTTATTGTATTTATCTATTTAGATTAGGTACTATAAGTCTGACGGGACAAAGCAAATAAAACGTATTGTAGGTAGGTTAACGATCCAATCACATAGGTAATTATTTATTATCATATCATGATTTCTCATAACCTTTACACGTAATACTTAGTATTTTTGAAATATAAAACATTGTATATACTTGCTACAAAAATTCCACAACTAGCAATAGTTACACAATAGAATCCAACATTTAAAACAAAATAACGGCCACAGTTTATAACTAAGCAGGATATTTAAAGAATAGTTATTAAATCAAATTGTCTTACGAGTAGGTCCTTCTCTTGATAGGTATACTATACGACTTGTTCTCTCGGTGGTCCGTGCTCGAATCCCCGAGAGCTCTGATGTTCTCAACCTCTTTAGTGAGTGTTGAATCCATAGACAAAAATTACAAACGATCGTTGTCACGTGGCAGGCAAAGGAAATATCGTCATTCAGCCAATACGATTCTAACAAAATTCAAAATGTATTAAACTAAATGTACTTGTGGAAAAGTGATAGAATACAATCTTAATTCTCTAACAGGATCTTGATTTTTAGAGCTCCAAGGAACCATAGACCTACGTATTTGATATTAATTTCAATTTTATACCTGTACGCGTTCGTGAGAAAAAGGGTCTTGACAGACTGACAGACGGACAACGAAGTGATGCTATATGGGTTCCGTTTTTTCCATTTGCGGTACGGAACCCTAAAATTAGATTCCTCGTGCCCCCCTGGGCATACCCCATGTGTTCTGGGATTCTTGATAATTTTCGAGTTATAACTATAAAAAAAAACTTGTTAATTAATACTGGAACTTTTTTTAAACAAAACTTTATTTTTTACACGGCTTTTTCACATTATTTTTTTGCAATTCTCATTGTTATAGAATATTCTTTTAGACATAAAATAATTATTATCTTATCTTTAATTCAAGATACAAACATTTCAAAAGGAGGAATTTACGTTCGAGGGCTACAGAGTCGGAGCAAAATGTACGTCAATACTCCAAGGAATATAGCCAAGCAAAAAGAAAATATCCGTAGAGAAATGCGCAAAATTGCTACCCGCTGTGTTTAGGCTTGTTAAGCCTCGTGCAGACTAGCTTGACGCGACGGCGCGACGCGACAACAACGTAACAATACAATTTCTAAGAAAACTTCACAGTAGAACAATTGCCGTTGTCGCGTCGCGCCAGTCTGCACGACGCTTTGTGCAGAATGCGATGAACAAATTACATAAGTGTGCTACAAAATGGAAGACATATTTCCAGATGAGAGACTTAATCTTTAAAACATAAAATCCGCATTACTCACTGGTAATGCGGATTGTTTAACGAACTGTATAAGTTTTCTTTTATTCACATAATACTTCATTTGGTTTAGCTAAAAACTATATAAATAAGCAATATAAGCATAAATCTACAGCGAAAACATTTGACGCGTGCAGTCGCGTACTGCAACCCGCGCGGGATTCACCTCAGTGTAGCTAGATCTTTATTTGGAGAGCTATGTCCCAAATACAAATACCTTTTCGGTACCATATTTTTGGTCTACAGGCGACAGACAGCTACTAGAAACACAAAGGGTAGACAATAATTTAAGAACGTAAGTAGTTACTTACTTTGTTAAATTATTGTCTACCCTTTGTGTACGTAGTTACGTACTCCAATAAATTACTCCAGATAATAAATCGTCTAGGGAAATATCTCCGCTGAGACAGATCATAAAAAATGCATAATTCTTTGCTGTTAGATGTCTTTTTTCTTCAATATTTCAATATGTTTTTAATAAGTCTTGTAAACCTTCTTATGTCATCTGTAAAATGGTCTTGACACCTTTTTCAAAAAATCCCAAAAAAAGAAAATATACTTAATTTTTTAATAGTTTTTAACTTTCTGCGATATGATGGTTCTGCTTTTTAATTATTATGATGAAATTTATGACTAAAGATGATTGTAACTTACAAAATGTTGAGTTTTGAATGTATGATAAAATGAAATGGAGTTTATGCTATCCGCTGTTATACAAAATAATATTATGACGTAAACAGTTCTGCTATAAAGGGTAGAGCCGTATGCACACACGCGCCTTATGCTTGTAGAGTGTAACTATTATAGTGCGATTGTATGAAGCGTACTTTCTGTTTCGTTTCTTTACTCATGTGGTTCAGGCGCGATAATAGTATGTAAATTGAAAAGGTTTTTCGAAAATGTGGTTATTTTTTGTTTACTCTAGATACTGTTACACTTTGTGCTTCAGGCTATTTTCATTTTTCTTCGGGGATTAGATCCAATTCTATGTATTTTGAATAGGATCACATATTTACCTTATTTCCCACGAGCCGCTAGACATTTTTATTTATTTTCTTCATAATACGTACTTATTACGAAAAATACATTATTCGTTTTCAGGTATACCACAATAACGTCTTTATTATGCTTTCATGTAATTTGGTATGAGTTTATAGCCGAATGTTATGTCCTGTATTCGCTTTCCGGACAGAGCAGTGTTCAGTAGGTAGGTATTATAGATTTAGAACTTGATAAGTTGTCTAATAAAACAATACTGATTTCAACTGGAGTTTTTTGCCGAAACGACCAATTGGAACCGTGCTTCTAACGTTTCATAAGTGCCCTTGTAGGTTTATGTGAAATAAAATATTTTTGATTTTGATTGAACTAGCAAACCTACTAACTATTTTGTTATAAGATTAGGCCATTTGGACACATAATAATAATAATACCAGCCTATTATTGTCCCTCTGAAGGGCAAAAGCTTCTTCTAACATAGATAAGGCGTGGCGTGATCACGCTTGCTCGAGACGGGTGGCGATTTCAGACTTATTTGGACATATCTCTACTTATTTCTTTTTACCGCATTTTTAAAAACAGTAACATTAAGAGAGTATCTATCCGCAAATATTGTCTTGTAAAATAATATTTCAATAAAAACATTCAACCCGGAGACGCCATGTGTAATATTAAACGGAGTTTGGGAATGGTATGTAAGCATAGTGACCCTTGACAGCCTCCTCGCTCTATAAATAATAAAATATGTTGAGAGAAAATAATACGAAAAGGGTTTTCTTTAACTCCTTTTTTAGGGTTCCGTACCCAAAGGGTGAAACGGGACCCTATTACTAAGACTCCGCTTTCCGTCTGTCATCAGGCTGTATCTCATGAACTGTGATAGTTAGACCGTTGAAACTTTCACAGATGATGTATTTCTGCTGCCGCATATATATCTATAACAAAAAATACTAAAAACAGAATAAAATAAATATTTAAGTGGGGCTCCCATACAACAGACATGATTTTTTTGCCGATTTTATAGATAATGGTACGGAAGCCTTTGTGCGCGAGTCCGACTCGCACTTGGCCGGTTTTTTCTTTTTTTCTGATACCCCTAGGTCACAAGTAAAACTCAGTATTTAATATAGCCCGCGAAATTCAAAATTTCGTTACGTTTTTTGCAAAGATTTTTTAAATTTCAGGGGCTTTTACTTTAAGTACTGCTGAAGTAGAGTTTGACAAGTACTCATCGTCGGATTGTTAATTCTGTAGCCGAATGTTAATTAACCTTATTTAAAAACGTTAACTTAAAAAGTTAGGAGACCTTTGCTTTATCAGCCTATAATGTTCCCATTGCTGGGACATGGCCTCCTCTATTGAGAGGGATTGGCCGTAATCTATCACGCGGGCCCAGTGCGGGTTGGTAGATGTCACATTCTTCATTTGCCGTGCCGAAGACATGCCGGTTTCCTCTCGTTTTGAGACCAGTGGTTATGAAATTATTTACACAAAGTAAAACACCTGCCTGGGTTCGAACCCATGACTCGTAAGCCGGGGCCGTTACCACTGGGCAACCACAGCTCTCTACTTAACTTTTGACAACATTTTTATAATGGAGGAATGTAAATCTTTTTAAAACAGTGTTTCTCTCAAAAGCTTTATAACTATCCTACTGGATAGATTATATATGAATCTGTTGAATGACTGATTTAACCGAAAGGCTTTACGAACTACATATTATTTTAAATAATCATTTCAGTGAGTAAAAGTACCCACTCAAAACATATGAACAACTCTTAACATGGATTATCTCTGAAATATCGACAAAAACATTTGTTTACACATTTTGATTGGGTCGGCTTATTGAGATTTCTGTCTGAAACATCAGTTTGAAAGTTAGTCCCAAAGTAAAAGTTATAATATATTCATGAGTACACCCTTGAACAATACGTGGTAATCATTTGTATTTGACAAGAGATAGATATAATATTGTTATGTACTATCTTTCTAACTATTGCAAAAGACAGATAGCTGTGTCGGTATCATATATTTTTTTCTATTTCTGCCAAAAATTTGGCTAAACAACTTGCTTCTTTTGAGCAATGACTTTTTAAATAAATCTGCCAATAATTTGGCAACAACTAATGACATGAATTATGATTTAAATTAGAAATTAGGACAATAGAGGAAACATGTTGCTTAATAAATGAAGATAATTTAAATACTGGTTTAAATCATCACAATGTTACAAAAAGTTCTTCTTTAATATCTCACCCATCAAATAGTAGTAATCTAAATAAATGTAATAATAATACTCTAAAAATTGTTCACCAAAATATACAGGGTACCTATGTAAGGAATTAGAATTGGAGCTGTTCATAAACTGTAGTTATATTGATATCCTATGTGTAACTGAACATTGGTTAAAAGTCCACCAGTTCATGTTCAGCTTTAACAACCACCAGGTTGCCAGCTCATTCAGCAGCGTTAATATGATACGTGGTGGCACTCTAACAATTGTTCGTAACAATATTAAATTTAAATAACGTAAGGATATTGTGAGCCTCTCTGTTGAGCGAGTTATTGAAATAGCTTGCATTGAGCTTGAGCAGTTCATTGTAATGAGCGTGTACAGGCTCCCATGTGCTTCATATGATATTTTTGAGAAATATATAAAGACTTGTAACAGTAATAAAACAGTTGTAATCTGTGGAGATTTCAACATTAATATACTGGAAAAATCTGCTGTAGTCAATAAATTTATAACTTTAAAAATCATATAATTTGTACAATACTTTCTATGAGCCGACTAGAATAACTGCCACTAGTGCTACCTGTATTGACAATATTTTTACAAACTTAAGACCTTCTAGCCATTTAATTATAAATGGGTTGGACTCTGATCACTGTGCCTAGTTTTAGTCACTTTGCCTCAGAAAACAGTCAGAGCTCAAAGAAAACTAGTGAGTTTTGTTCCTGTAAATAAAATTCGCTTAGGACAATAAATAAAATGTAAAATTATAATTTAATGGAAAAGCTACCGGGTTTGCCTTATAATAACGACCCGGATCAAGCTTATGCTTCACTATTTAAACTCATCAATTGTGAGTTTAGGAAGGTTTTCACCTCAAAAACATTGCCTGTTTGTGACCGCGTTATAGTGATTGGGCAACACCAGGTATTTATAAAAGTAGGCAGAGGTTATTTGAATTGTATCATGAAAAAACATATAACCATGATTAAACTTTTAAAGAATTTGTTAAGAAATATTCTAAAACTTTTAAAAGAGCCTGTTCCTCAGCAAAAGCCATACACATTAAAAATAAAATAAAATCTTCTGGAAATAAAATTAAAACAACCTGGAATATTATTAATTCAGAAACGGGAAGAACGACAGTACGGAATCGTGACTTCCATCTATAATCAATGATGTAGATATTAAGGCAGACGTGGAGGTGGCAACTGAGTTAGAAAATTTATTCACCAATATTCCCATTAAACAACCAAAACTGTCATCGTCGTCCCCACTTCTGCTTACTCATTACTTAAAGAATGTGTACCAGAACGTGACATACTGTTTGAATTCACAATTATTACTGTTAGACATTATAGAACCTTTTAAAGATCTTAATGTATTAAAACTGCTTACCTTTGGGGATTATCAGTACAAAATTCAAAAGTTTTTTATTCAAACTAGGCTGAGAATCAGCACTTTTCGAACGTCAAAGTTACTTAAGACAGTCCCTCAAACTACCCACCCTTCACCACTTCCTAGTACTTAAGCTGGGAAGAAGAAGTGGCGCAACAAACTCCCCAGCAGCACAGCTCTGTTCATTAGAAAAAAAATGAATCATACCTTGTCATCAATAATTGATGTTATTTCACCCTTTTTAGCAATCGTTTTTAACTCTCGTATTGCATCTGGTGTATTTCCTGATCTGATGAAACTTAGCAAAGTGATTCCACTGTTCAAATCTGGCAGCACAACTGATCCCACAAATTTCTGGCCTATTTCGATAAAAAAATATTTCAAAACAAATGTTAGGACATTTCAATGCATATAATTTACTAAAAGCTTATGAGTTATTTTATCGGACAAAATTTTAATAAAAACATTTTACTAAATTTTTACCAAAATTTGTCAAATATGAGAAACAAAACGGATGAGAAGACATTTTTTTATAAAAATTAAAAAACACAAGTGTAAGTCCATAAAATAACCGTATTAATTAAAAAATAATAAAGATAGACCCTCTTTTAAAGTTAATTTTCGATAATTTTTCATGAATATTCAGAAAAAAAAGGGCGGTCACAATCATGGGCAGCATTGTATAAGGAAGGTGAGCACTAAGGCAGGATAATTGATGCCTAAAGGGGTTAAATTGGGGATGAAAGTTTGTATAGAAGGTCATTTTTGGAAGTTGGTATTTAGAGTTCTGTTTGTGAATTAAAATTAGTTGTATCATTGTTTTTGAAACTCATGCCCTAAGGCTCCTGATAAGTTGCCGATGGGAAACCGCATTTGGCACAGGCCTTGTAATGTTGTAAATGCTCATTACGTTCATAAAAGTTCCTTCTAAAATTGTTTCAAAATAAAACAGACGAGGTTCTTCGTATACATTAAACAGGCCTTAATAATTAGGGTTTTGCCCCAGAGTCCCAGGGCACATTAAAATTAAATAAAAAATGTTTCAGTTTCATTAAACAAGAAGGAGCTTATTAAACCTACTTAACTTTTAGATTAATTTTTAATTTAAATGAATTCGGAACCTTTTATGATTCTATTATAAAAGGCATTTTATTAACAGTTGTATATTGTAATATCAAGCCTATTCTCCGAAGGGATAATCAGAGATCTACGTAACAGTACCTACACGCACATTTCACCGGTTGATTTATACCAAAGTATCCATGTAAAAAATAAGAGGTAATCGTATTGCTGTTAACCGGACAGGAAGAATCTATATAGGTATAATATATAATGTTACGGGTAAATACGGATGTGGAAATAAACTTAACATTAGCCGGCTAAACCTGAGTTTATTTTTGAGGAGAAGTGAATGTTAATTTCTTTCATCTTTAGCCGGCGAAACTTAAGTGTAGCCGTAACCTCTTGGCTAAAAATGAAGTAGCAAATGAAAATAGCTGAAAGGTAGGTTAGGTTAGGTTTGAACTGTGACCACATATGCGAGCGAAGCGAGTGGTGTCGCGGTAGCTGCCGGCGAGTGCCAGGGTCCGTTTAAGCAGAAGAGAATGTAATGTTTTGGGAATGTGGTGTTTTACATTCTCTTGTGGCTTGTGACAATGAGCTTAGTTAGGTACTGCGAGAAAAGGCCAACAAAGTTAAAAAGAGGCTCAATTAATAAAAAAATGTCCACCATTAGAAGGTTAATAAGTTTTTAGAGGATCAATTAAACATTTCCCATCGATAAATGTGGCACACATTAAATCCGCAGTGGGGATCCCTTGTATGATGCACAAAAAAATTCGAAAATCGGAGTAGATGGCGAGAAATCCTAAAGCGAATCACATCAGCCCCTAGACAAGAAACTACATGAAGACCACGACCGCTCGGACAAGAATGCTACGAAGAAGAATGTAGCACAAAGGAGCCATCCAATCCTTTGACATAGGCATAGTTCACGTGAAGAGTGAGCGATCCTCCTATGTTATCTTATGTATATTGTTAGGTATTTCGTTAGAAGTTTCGGAATACATATTAGGGTTTCTACGAATTACTAAAACATTAACAGTACTAAAACAAAGATCTTGGATCTTTTACAGTAATATTATCATAGGAAACTTGACTTAAGTAAAAGTTACCGTGTGTTAAAGGGGAATGTTAATCTACGAGTATATAATTAACATAATAAATTATTCACACACATACATTATTATTCATACACGTATATTTATTTTATCTACACTATAAGATTACAGAGAGGTTAAGTTTGTAAGTTTGAATGTAGGAGGTTATCACTGGAAGTTCTGATGCGATTTCGAAAATAATTTCACTGGCAGAAAGCTGAACTATTGCCGAGTACCATGTGGTATGTTTTATATTATATTTGATTACCACGCGGGCTAAGCCACGAGTAGAAGCGATAGTTTGACCGAAACCACTGTACCGCGCCTTAGGTATGTGCGCGGCGAGACGGCGGGGCAGTGCAGGCCACTCATTTGTCAACGCCGGCCCCCGCCTCGCCGCGGTACAGCAGTCTCGGTCAATCTGTAGTTAATCTATATATTAACGGGGACGGGTCAATAGTCTCATATAATACATTGTTGCTAATTGAAATGTCTATCAATAATCTAGATTCTAGAACGGTGCTTAAACTTCAATATAGTGCCAAAACTAAATACGAGTTTAAATTAGTGTCGAACTTTGGCTCGGGATTTCTCAGCAGTACGGCAGCTTAGTCCGAACATGTTCGATTTCCATATTAGACGAATCACACATTCATAAACTCACGACTTCGCCTTCTTCCCATGGAGAGACAGAAACTACAGAACGCCACCTGCTACGATCCTTACATACTCCTTTTGCTTCGTTTACGATCATACATCAGAAGCCCTAGTGTGAGTTTCTTTTAACTATCTCGATTTTATGCGTCGACCGCGTTCGGCGCTCCGGTTGGCAGCCGGCCGGCCTTCATCAGTGAAGGGCCAGTCGGAGACCCGACAGCACTTGATGCGTAAGGTCGAAATGGTTAAAAGAAACTCACACTAAGGCCTCTGGTCCTATAAGCACGCCGGTTGCAAGTACTGCGCACCTGACCTTTCTGAACAACATCGCCAATAAGGTCACTATATGTTCTTCCTAGGCCCCCTACCGGTTTTACCACTCACATCTGCATTGGATGAATCGTTATTGTCTTGTTTTGGTTCAAAACAGTAGGAGTCTGGGGTACTGTCAAGGTAACTAATTAGGTGCATAGCGCTGTTACATCTACTTACTTAATAAAAAACTTAAATTACTACTATATTATTACTTAAAAAATTAATTCATAATTACCGAGCGAATTCTGGTATTATAACCCATCCAAAGTTTATTTGGTCTTGCCAACATGTATTTGCCAATTTAGAACTAAATTTTATTTTTTTATAAGTGTTTTTGAGTTTATCAATCAGGAATTTCTCAGTACAAACCCGGAGTCTAGATTTGTGCCCGGTTGATGGCAATAGGCTCGCCCCCTATTACATGGGACATATAACTGGTGACATATGGGTCTACTTTAGATACCTACACCTCTGCCTTACACTTCGGGGAAAAGCATGATGTTATGTGCTAATTACAAACATTCCTGATTACTATTTAAATGCCTCATTAAATGTTCGCTTTGGTGATTACGTAATTCAAATTCCAATTTATCGTAATTACGAACTGATTATACCGAAGTTTATTACCTAAATTGCAATTGTTTCAAATCACGCGTTTCTATAATTTGGCACTCAATTTCCCGCTAGACATCAAATTAAACAAATTGGATTTTCATTCGCTATTTTCACTGAATCAGATTCCTAAATGAGACATCGTAATTCTAGTAGGTATGTATTTCGTTAAGTATTGTAATTCAGTTTCAAACAATTTTACTAATAATAGTGGTAATAAACGTGGATCACGCGAGACTTTTTAATTGTTTCCCTAATTACGGCATACGAAAGGTTAATTGAGGGGAGGTATTAATTAGATACTATTAATTTCCTTCATTTGTTACCATCGTTAAAGCTTAATAATAAACCAAAAGTCTTTTATCTTTAAAGAAGAAGTAAAAATCAATGACCCTTAGTTCCGAACACGAGCAAATAATGTAATGAAATGAAATGAAATGAAATGAAATTGTTTATTCTGTAAATAGGATATTGGAATCACTTTTACACGTCATCTTAAAAAAAATAATTAAAAATTAGCTAGATGAGTTCGGCGTTTCCTATCTGACTACTCTGAGAAGAAAGGCCGAAACAAACTCAGAGGTCATAGTCTCTTTTAAAGTCCAGACATAATCTTGGTCAGGCCATATGAAGACCATATAGATTAGTGTCTGAAATGGTCTTTTGAGAAAAGAACCACACAGATTTGAGTGGACCTGTCCTGTCAGTGCAAGCATTTGTCAGTAATCGTGGAGCTCAACCCAGAAATTAAGGAGCTCAACTCGACGAACAATACCAAACAAAGGACATTTGGGTAGGCCTCATAAACTACTCAAACTGCCAGATCATCATTAAAACTAAATAAGAAAGAAAAAATAATAATAATTAAAAAATCCACATAGTCCTCACATTCACAAAAATTTAAAACAAAAAATAAAAAAGATACTTTACAAAGTAATAATGTCATTTTACTCATTTTGTATGTAATTTTTATATAATAGTAGTAGGTTTTCCTAGAATACAAATTGTAGAACGTAATATTTTACTCATTATACCTGGCTACCTACGTAAACTGGTACAAACTAAGAATAAGCCCTCATACGCACTAGCGGTTAACCCTGGGGGTGGCTAACCGCGCGGCTAGTCGCTTTTTAATTTTTTAATATGCAACCGCTTATGGTTGTAAGCACTTAACCGCTATCAACCGTGGCGGTTAGTCGCGCGGTTAACCGCTAGTGCGTAAGAGTGATTTATTGGTCCAGTGGTACAATGTAAATTTCAAAAATAATAAAAACTAAACTAACCTAGATATATCATGTTCTGTATTTATTTATATAAAGTAATTGAAACGGCCTAAACAAGTACTTATGTAGCTGAACAATTGTTTAAACACTTCTATATAAATAAGGTTATTACATAACATCACGTCTGTAGTCCCCGAAGGGTTGGGCAGACGTGTAGCTATAGTACACCCACATTTCGCCAGTTATGTTTAAGTCCCATGCAATAGGGTAATACAGGGTGGATTATTGAAAAGGGGCAGTTAGGGCAGCTAACCTTAACCGTTGTAGCTGCAAGAAAATGGCCTTAGGAGACTGTCCTTAACTTTTTGAGACATTTTGATCTGTTTTCACAGATTTTGAAAAAAATGTAAGTACAGACAGCAAGAAAATAGGCAGTTTTCACAAAAACTTTTTTTGATCCCATTCGCTCCTGTTTCTTATAAAACTATGTTAAATATGCAGCTATATATATAGACTATGTTAAATATGCGGCTAGTAAACATATACCCTATTATAAATTCAGTTTAAAACCAAACGCAAAAAAAAAAAACTCTTGTATTATAAATTACCATCGGTTTTTACGGAAATTTTGTTTTCGGTGCGCAACTATTTCAGACAATTTAGGGGAAATTGTCTGAAATAGTTGCGCACCGAAAACAAAATTTCCGTAAAAACCGCACTTCTGATAATTTAAATAAACTAGAATCTAAGACCTTAGAATATCAAACATTAATTAAGACAGTTAGGAACCATGGTTGGCAAACATTTTGTAATTCTATAGATGAAGCTACGTCGACACGGAAAATGTAGCGCAATATGAAGTGGAATAAGGGTTTTAAACAACAAAGAGAGTGTCCTCCTATTGACAAACAAGTTGATCTTCTACGTTCTCTGACTCCAGACTAAGTTCCTATAGTTTGATGCCAAGCTTTAAGTCTCGAAATGAAATTTAAGAATCCAAATTTACACGTCAGGAACTTGAAAATTGTCTTAAGAGAAAAGATTCGGCCCCCGGGCAGGATACTTTATCTTATTCAATGTTATATAATCAATCTACCGGACTCAAGAAAGTTACTTCTACTGAAGATATACAATTATATATTTAAATTAGGTATTGTCCCTCACCAATGGAGAAATATTAATATTATTCTCATACCCAAAACTGCAAACAAATGTTAATAGTGAGATTATTAACATTTGGTTGCAGAGATTCAAAGTACAAAAAACATGTATCAGAGCCATGAGCGGAACAGAATATTTAGACCATTACAGGCCATTATTTACAGAATTAAAAATTCTTCCACTCCCGTGCCTGTACATTTTTGTAGTTTGTTTATTTGTAAAAAAATACCCACATTTATTTCTATTAAATGAACAAGTCTCCAAACTTCTGAATTAAAAAAAAAAGCCGTGAAATTGCTAGTACCTCCTCAGGGATTGCAACTATACAGTAGAAATACCAGTTGTATGACAGTAAAAATATATAATAAATTACCATCTGGCTTGAGAATGTTACCAATTAATAAATTCAAATGTAAAATGTTTACTTGGCTCTTAGACATGTGTTTTTATTCCGTTAATGAATTTTTAAATCATACCTAGTTTTTGACATTGTAATTAATATTCTATGCTATTACTATTTTGACATTATAATTAATATTTTGACACTAGAAGTTATATTTTTTTATTTTTTTGTCTTGTTTTACATTTCATGTTTGACAAAACACTTTATATCTTGACATTACAAATAACCCTATTCAATTAATCCAAATCAATATTAATGTATCAAATTAAATATATTAATTCAAAACAATTATATTAATTTAATATAATTTTTATTGTAATGTCTACGATTTGCATGCACTTAGCTTATTTAATTTTTCTACACCAGCAATGGTAGTATATGTGAATCAATGTTTAATTTAAGATCTCAATGTACCATATACTTAGAAATAAATGATTAAATTAATAACTATTAAATTATTCATTGATTACGATTTCTAAACTGTTAGAATGGTTTACAGAAAAGAACAAACTTCTTTCTCCATACACAGCAGGATTTTGAAAGGCTCAATCATGTTTGGATGGACTATCCCGATTAGTTTCTTGCATTCAAGTTGGATTTACGAAAAACATCCCTACAGTTGCATGCTGAAATTATTATTTCCTTGAAAAATACTAAAAGCGCTGGATATGACGACATAACCACCGAGGTAATAAAAGCCACATCTCCTATCATTGCACCAATACTCAGCCACATTATCAACGCTAGCATTGAAACAGGCATATTCCCAGAAAAATTAAAAATCTCTGTAATTAAACCTTTACATAAAAAAGGCGACAGGCAAGATCCTAGCAATTACAGACCAATTGCGCTCATTCCGGTATTCTCTAAAATTTTTGAAAAAGTAATACAAAACAGCATATATTCATTTCTAGAAACTAACAAAATCTTGGTTAGCGAACAATATGGCTTCAGGAAAAATAAAAACATTGACTTTGCTATCTACAAACTTGTTGAACACGTTCTAACTAGCGTTGACAATAGAACTCCTGTAGTTGCATTATTTATGGACATGTCAAAGGCATTTGACTATGTTAACCATAAAATACTGATAAACAAGCTAGAAAAATATGGAATTAGAGGCAATATCCTTGAACTTATCAAATCATATCTGACTAATCGAGAACAAATTACATACATAAATAAAATCTGCCCCTATACAAAAACTAAAAAGACTTATGTCTCTACACATAGAAAATGCATATTTGGTGTGCCGCAGGGCGGTGTTCTTGCTCCATTACTATTCATTATTTATATTAATGACATGCCTGGAACTATTGATAATCCAATGATTTTATTCGCTGACGACAGCACAATACTAATCAAAAGTAAAGATGATGTGACATTCGAAAAAGAAATAAACGACAACTTAAATGATATAATAACTTGGCTAACTGAAAATAACTTAAAAATAAATCTTGAAAAAACAAATTACATTTCATTTGAACAACAAACAAACAATAAAAAACCGGTTATTTATTACGGTCACAAAACTATCAGTGAAGCAGAACACACTAAATTCTTAGGTATTTGGATAAATAAAAATATGACCTGGAAAACACACGTTGAAAAAACATGCAAAAAACTTAGCCAGTATTCGTATGCTCTCCATAACTTAAGAAAAGTGTCAAATCGGGCAACATTACTAATGGCTTATCACGGGTATGTTGCATCTACTTTACGCTATGGCCTCATATTTTGGGGGAACTCACCAGACAGAGAAATGGCGTTCAAAGCCCAGAAACAATGCATAAGGGCAATGTGTGGCATACAACGCACAGACAGTTGTAAGCCACATTTTCAACAGTTTCAGTTACTGACATTCCCGTGTCTTTATATATATGAAGTGGCGATCTTTGTCAAAGCGAATCTACATCTTTATACGCATCCAAGAAGCACACGACACAAAAATAAAATATGCCTAAGACGTCATAAAAAAGCAGTATTTAGTAAAAATATTTTGGGTATGGCACCCAAAATATACAATAAGCTGCCAAAAAGCATCACAGACCTACACAAAATGGACAAATTCAAATTAGGTTTGCACAAATTCCTAGTTGCCAAATGTTATTATTCAATTAATGATTATTTAAATGAAAGATGACTGATTTTATTTGAAATGGCGCCACAAATATAATGATTATTGACATTTTGATTTGACTTGTGTATTTTTATTTTGACATTTCTCTATTTATTATGTAACTAAATTTTAAATGTATTCTGTTTTAATGTAGCGATTAGTAACCTAATATATTATATAAAGCACACCTCATTAGGTTATAATACAATGTACCTTTTAAACCTGTAACATCTTTTTAACATGTATTATGCAAATAAATGATTTGAATTTGAATTTGAATTTGCTTTTTAGACATTGAAAATGCGTATAACAATGTTTCAATTGACACGGTTATAAAAGTATTGGATGAAATTCAGGTTGGGTCTCGGGTTTATAGTTATCTTTGGTCGTTCTTGAACGAGAAGCGATTAACTATTGAATCATTTAATAGTGAAGGTTTTGAAACAAGGCTGACTAATAGAGGACAAGGTGACCCGTTGTCGCCTCTATTATTTACCCCTCAAGTAAATATAATAATAGTCAAGCATAAAATCTGTCGTCAAGTAAAAACCATTATACCGGTATCGCAATACGCAGACGATTTTGTTACATATTTTAGTGACAAGCAAATCATCAAATGTGAATGATATTTACAGGATGCCTTAAACTGGATAATCACATTACTGGGTGAGATTGGATTAACTTTGTCCCCAACGAAATCTAATTTTTGTACATTTTGTAGGGGCCGAAGGCGCATATTACCTTCATTAAAAGTGTATGGTCAGCCGTTAGCAGTGGTGGAATGTGTTAAATATTTAGGAGTTCGGTTGGATTGAAGTATACTCTGGCGGAAACATATCATTGAGATTGTTAAAAGTACTGGCAGGCTCTTCTTGGGGAGCACATACTAAATATATATGTAGATTATATATATCGTTAGTAAGAAGTCAACTTGATGATGCATGTTATTTGTATGATTCTAGTGCAAAAACACATACAACCAAACTAGATAAATTATAAAACCAAGCACTTAGAATAGTAGGAGGTTTCATAAGAAGCTCACCAATTCTGATGGAGAGTGAACTGCACATACCACCATTATTTTTGAAAATTAATACCTCGGATAGTCTTAAAATGTTCTCGTTAGACATTTGGGTATCAGCTTTACAAATTAAAGTTCAAATTTAAATTCAAAAGTAATTTATTCAAACTAGGCTGAGAATCAGCACATTACATATCGAGATCCCTCCGTGCGTCGGAAAGCACCTTAAGCCGTTGGTCATTCAAAAATTCAAAAGTCATTTATTCAAACTAGGCTTAGGGCTGAGAATCAGCACTTTTCGGACGTCAAAATTACATAAGACAGTCCCCCAAAACGCCCACCCTTCACCACTTCCTAGTGCTTTAGATGGGAAGAAGAAGTGGCGCAACAAACTCCCCAGCAGCACACCTGGCTGTTCAGTTAGAAAAAAATGATTCTACATAATAGTATGGAAAATAATTTACATTATGCAACACAAAACATAATTTAAATTATAAATTAATTGCCATGTGACGGCTAGCACACGCCAATATACCAACCAAAAACATCGAGAACTATACTCAGGCAAGATAGTATTAAAATGATTTAGAATGTGTAACGCATCCAAAAAAATATTATAATCACAATGCCTTGGTACACGAAGTGGTATCTGAATTAACTTCCAAATATAGTGAGTGGCGTAAAATTTTCACAGATGAGTCAAAAAATAAAGATGGATGTTTAGCTGCTTTTTTCCTTCAAAGTACAGGTTATAAGGCTATGTAAAATTAATGAAAATATATGTTTAATGTCTCTGGAAGTCATTGCAATATACCAAGCGGTGTCATATTCACTTAGTCAAAATCTAAATAAAGTAGTTATATTTACAGATAGCAAGAGCGCTTTACAACATGTGGCTCGATGCGCCTCTGGTTGCAGAGGTGAATCGATAGCTTATGACATTGTTAAACAAATTCATTACTACAACAAAGATGACATTAGGATTATTTTGCAATGGGTTCCAGCGCACATAGGTTTACGGGGCAACGAAGAGGCTGATAGGCTGTCGAAACTGACAGTCGAGATGGGCAACGTTACCCCAATTATGCCCGATTACTGGAAATATTTCTCAAGATTTAAGAGTGTGTGTTTCGACAATTTGAAAGAATATTTTAATGAAATATCCAAAGAAAAAGGCATTTGGTATAAAGTCATTCAAAACGAGCCACTTCGTGAGCCATGGTTTGATGATAAATGTTTAACTAGGAGTTATGTTAAGTTAGCGATAAGGCTTCGTTCTGGCCACTTTCCATCGGCAAAGTTTGCTTTCTTAATGCGAAAGGTTACATCGCCTAATTGTGAGATATGTAATAAAATTGAAGATGTGCAACATTTGCTGATGGAATGTGCTAAGAACAAGGATGAAAGGGAATCTTTGGCTAGGGAGTTTAAACTGAACATGTGGGATGTTGGACTTATCCAAAATATTTTGGCATACCCTAAATCAGAATGAACTAAACGCATAATTTGTGGTTTAATGCAGAAGTCTAGCCAGTGATTCTCTTTTCTATTTTCATAGTATTTATGTATAGTGGTGGTGGATAGTAGTTTAGTAAAATATAGTATAATTACAAGTGTATAGTTGTGTGTAAATAGATTATAAGGTACAATGGGGTTGACATATCCGTGTGGACAAAAACCCCTTATTAATAAATAATAAAAATAAAAGACTATCTACTTTTCACGATGAATATTATTTCAAAGGTAAATAAATTATAATTGCAAAACGCAAAAATTTACATAAACAGAAGTGTACAAGTAAGTCGGGACGTTAGTTGCTATGTTGAAGAAATTACGAGAAATATACATTTTAAATTAGCATTTTGTTGTTGAAATCGACATTGCTAAGTACAAAATTAACATTTATATATTCTGGCGTAATTTCAAAATTGTAGTTTTTTGCGTTGCTAATTATTACGGAATATTCCTGATTGATCACTGACTATATTTTCATACCTACTTAAATTCAAATGATCAAAATGGACTAACATTTATTATTTACTAATTTATTTTCACCCGCATAAGTCTCGACTCCGTGGGAATACCGGGATAAAAAGTATTCTATGTCCTAATCCAGGTCATGGTCTACCCATGTGACAAACCGCAGTAGTTCAAGTCAATAGACTCGCGTCATATACCGCTACTCGAATCGGATGCGAGTAGCGGAAAATGAAGCGAGTCAATTGAATTTAACTACTGCGGTTCCACTGCTATGGTTTCGCAGCGGAGGTTTGCTACCGGGGTTAAAGCGTGAGAAGGTAACAGACAGGCAGTTACTTTCGCACTTAAAGTATTAGATTAGTATGGATTTATTATGATACTAGCTGCGCCCCGTGGTTACACCCGCATAAATCTCGATCCCGTGAGAATATCGGGATAAAAGTAACTAGTGTCCTTTTTCAGGTCATGGTCTACCCATGTGCCAAATTTCATCCTAATCCGTTCAGCAGTTTTAGCGTGAAAACGTAAGAAACAAACAAACTTTCCGGTCGCCGGGAGGGGACGTCCTAGAAGGACATAATTATAGTGACTTTATTGGTGATGTTCTTCAAAATGGTCAGGTTCGTAGTACTTGGAACTGGCGTGCGCGTGAATATGAGCAGATGAATGAACGTAAACGAAGCAATCTATTTTAGTGACATCTGATAAAAAGGATAGTACCGTTACAGATCATGAGTTGGATATTAATAATACAATAGACACATTATTGCATTGGCTTGACATGAACCATTTGAAAATAAATTTAGATAAATCCGTTTACATTCAATTTAATCAATCGAATAATAATAAATACAATATCAAAATTAATATAAATAAAATCAATGAAGTAACACATACAAAGTTCTTAGGCGTAATAATAGATAAAGATATTAACTGGAAGGAACACGTAGATAATGTAAGCACTAGAATTAATAAATTCGTGTATGCACTGAAACAAATAAAAAATGTAACGAACGTAAAAACTGCTATTATATCATACCACGCTTATGTAGAATCATTATTACGCTATGGACTTGTAATGTGGGGTAATAGTACCGATCTAAACAGAGCATTTGTCGCTCAAAAAAAGTGCATAAGAGCAATATGTGGCCTTCAACCTGATGACTCATGTCGACCAGTGTTTAAAAGGCTTGATTTGTTACCGTTGCCATCTCTATACATTTATGAAATATGTGTGTTCGTAGTTAAGAATAAAAAAATATTTAAGACAGCAAATGATGTAAATCCTCGGAATAGACGAGATCCACATAAATTAGTGCTGAATGATTTGCCAAGACTTGCCAAATACAACAAAAACTGCCTAGCAATGTGCGTGCGTATTTATAACAAGATACCAAGTGAATTCAAAATATTAAATTCTAGATTGTTTAAAATAAAGTTGTACAAGTGGTTGAATGAGTGTAGCTTCTATTATTTAAAAGAATTTATGGATAAAAAATGTTGATGTAAGTACCTATGTTGTAACATGTTCAAATTTTGCATGCTATGTTTTATCTCAGCTAAACATGTTTGTGCCATTATAATTATATTTTAACACCATTTTATACCATGTTTTATGCAAATAAATGATTTTAATTAATTAAAAAAATCAACGTAAACGATGAATGAACGTAAAGAAACCCCCAAGGGAAAAAACCGTGAGTTTATGTTTGTATGTGTATATAATATGTGTTATTAAACATTTTTGCTTATTTAACGTTTATAAGTTGGGCTCGACTTATGATTGGTACCTTCCTGAATCGTGTATTTTCAAATAAAATGTTATATTATTTAAAACATTTACAACTTTTCAAATAAATCCTTCGACAGCAGTTACGCGAGCTACGCCGTAGTAAACTCGTAGCGCCGTAGTAAATCACAGCCGCGCATCATTTGACTTATTCCAAAGATTTAATTCGTTAGATTTGCCCTTGATTTTTAACTCTCTTCTTGTCTCTCTTATGGCGGCGAAGTTAATGAGGTTATTATGTAGCCAAAATTAGGCTGCATAATAACCTCATTAACTTCGCCTAGCTTTAAATTTTAACCATTTTATAAAACATTGCTGAACTCAAAAAACGGTAGGGTAAGTATTTCTAATTAATTTAAATATGTATTCCCAAAGCCTTTACCTTTTAGCCTTTTCGCCTTATACATTAATGCCTTTGGTTCTGACGTTAATTCCTTCTCTCAACGAATAAATACACATGGAATAAACCCTCCTAATGAATATAATTATAAACCGTAATTTACTTATTTACAACCATAACATATAATTTACATGAACGGGATATCTTCCGTGATACTTTGTTGAAATAAAACGATTCATAATTAGCGTAAGCATATAGCATAATCAGCCTATAATGTACCCACTGCTGAGTCTCTTCGAGAAGTAATGAGGGTAACCTACCACGCGGGCCCAGTGCGGGTTGGTAGATGTCACATGTCTTCAAAATGGATTCCTCACGATGTTTTTCTACACCGTTTTTGAGAGCAGTGGTGATGAAATTATTTAGAAACAGTAAAGCGCCTGCGTGGGTTCGAACCCACGACCTACAACACGTAGGTAAGTCGAGGCCGGCCGTTACCACTGGGCCACCACCACTCTCAATTTATAATTACTTATACAAAAACAAAAAGGGTCAAAGTGTGTTATACTTCAACGTAGTATTTGAACCCTGTAACCTACTCATTTAAACATTATTATTATGTTTTACAAGCTGCTCACACATTTAGATATTGTCTCTTACCTACCTACCTACTATATTAGAACTTTACTGAAAATTATAATTATGTACTGAAACTAATAGCATGTTATTGCATATTATTATATGAAGAGTCCCGCTAGCGGAATTATATCACTATCGGATAAAGTGCCGCAGTTTGTGGCATAATAGTGGCGTCACCTAGACCCGTTTAAAGTGCCGTAAGCATTACATTGTCACTTGTGATTTTGGTTGAGTGTTGAGGTTAGCGCAATAAAATTGGCATTTTGTTTATGTACAAAAGCCAATGTTACTGTTACTAGGAGAACTTAGGATGTAGGAGCGAGCGAAGCGAGTTTGGGACTTTGGGCACCCCTACTCGGACAGGTTAGGTGTTTTTTAGGGTTCCGTACCTCAAAAGGAAACAACGGAACCCGTATAGGATCACTTCGCTGTCCGTCCGTCAGTCTTCCAAGACCCTTTTTCTCAGGAACGCCTGAAGGTATAAAGTTGAAATTAATATCAGATACGTAAATCTGTAGTCCCTTGGAGCACTAAAAAAAATCAAGCTTCTAAGTCAATGCAATAAAAATAAGGCCATTTTAGTGACATATTTTGATAGTCGCAAATAAATCATAACTTACAGGGTACTTCCCGTTGATCTAGAATTATGAAATTTGGCAAGAAGCAAGGTCTCACAGCACAAGTAAAGGAAAGAGTCCGAAAATAGATAATTTGTGGTTTTATCACATTAAAAAAATACTTTTTTTTGTGATTACAAACTTGACGTATATCGATGTATGGGACAACATGTTTTTCAACCACAAAGTTAAGTTTCTTTTTGCGATAAATTCCGGAACTCCTCATTGCGTGGTTCGAAACGCACTAGGCCTGTTTTTTTATAATTAATTTTATTATTTAAACATAACATTACAATACAAAATAAGAACTAAAACCACCGCACTATCAACACTTACACATTATTTAGTGCCCAACGACTGTAAGTGACGTGCAAGTCACTGCAGCGTCTAATGTATAATGTACAGTCAAGCCTGTTCGCTATGATCATCAGCACGCTGTTGGGGCTGCCGCGCACCCTGCGCACCAGAGACGCGCTTCGCTTACGCATCGTCGCACAGAAGCAATAGACGCTTGCTTCTGCAAATGCATGCCAGAAGCACTGTGTCGCGGCATCCCCATCAGCGCTCTAAAGGCGTTATTATATTGGACGCGGAGGGCTTCGTATGTTTTTTGGGTATGATTCACACACAGGCTGCACGTGTAGGTACAATGCGGTACAATAAGCTCTGAAAAGGCTTGACCGACTTGGAAAAGCGTGCAAACCTGCGGCGGGCTATCATAATAGTTCTAATTGACAATGCCTTCCACTCCCTCTCGATGTCAGTATCGTCCCCGGCTAATAAAAGTAATTAAATGCCCTAGGTATCTAAAGAGATCCACTTTTACCAGTGGGACTCCGTACAGTTCGAGGGGTGGTACTGTTATAGGACATTTAGATCCAGTCTCAAAAACCATGAACTGACTTTTTGACACATTATATATCAGACCGTGTCCTTTAGCATATGCCCTACAAATCTGCAACAATGTTCTAATGCCACAAACCGATGCGCTTAGCAGCACCATGTCGTCCACATAGCTGATATTATTCAAGCAATCTCTATCAATATGGTATCCGACGTGATGACTACTGAGAGCAACAATCAGTGCATTCAAATATAGGTTAAAAAGGTCCCCCTTTTTAACCTCAACTCTCCCTGCCATTATTATATTAGTGTAACAGATGATTTAACACAGGGCTTATAATAAATGAAATCCAAACAACCTCAGTAAATAATTTTAATTAGATATTTAACAAAAAAAATCACAGCAACTTATTTAAACTAAAATCCGTTATAATTTAGTCACACGAAAAGCAAATTAACTATCACTACTACTAATACACAATATAAATCAAAAGATTAGTTATACTTATCGGGTTTTAATATGACCAGCACAAACAGCAATACAAAATGGAATTAAAATAGAAAGTAGACGGAGGTTCGACCTGGTCAGTTGTTCTTGTGGAAAAAAGGGACGAGAATGACGTGCAAGCCTATTTTATGCACCATTTCCCGTCATGGCGTCTTGACGTGCGTGGAGGGGCTTGACAGTAGTGAGAGCACGCCGACAGTGTTGCCAGCGTCTTAGCGGGCCAGTATAGATGTAACATTAGTATAGTCTTGTTGTCATCTTATTATACTTAGTCAGATGTATGTCAATGTTTTATTATGTATGTAATGTAGTTTACATTAAGGAGAACCTCAGAATAATTACTATTGATGTTATTATGCGGGCCAGTATAGATGTTACATTAGTATTAATTAGTATAATCTTGTTGTCATCTTATTATACTTTGTGAGTTGTATGTCAATGTTTTATTATGTATGTAATGTAGTTTACATTAAGGACAACCTCAGAATAATTAATGTTGATGTCATTATTTCATGGAATCCATTGTTCTTAATGTTCTACGTGATATATTATAGGTATGATGTGTTATTATTTTTCTGAGAAATGAGGCCCGAAGGCGGCTCTTTTCATTCGGAAAGAAAAATCTTGCGTATTCATTAGCAGTTGACAGCTTCGCGGCGACATATTTTAATGGTTTTGTTTGATTATGTCGTAGGATGTTAAAATATTATTTTGCATAACAGCGGATAGCACAAACTTCATTTCGCAGAAAATCGGTTAGCATACGCTCATATATCATTTATTTTTATTTATTTATTGTTAATTAAAACGGTAACACCAATAACATAATTAACATAAAGATTTAAACAGGTATGGCAGGTATACAAGAATATTTCTACTACTAACATACAATAGAGGACACCCTAGCATACTTCTTCTCACAAAACATCAGACATACACGCATAATTCTACTCCATTCATCGGCAAACAGATCACATTCAGGATTGGTGGTCAGGAGGGCATTAAGCATCCTTAAAGTACGACACACAGGGGACTCAGCTCTGGTGACAGTTTTAGATGACGGCGGTGCAAACAGATTGTGTCGACGGCTTTGGCGATGTCCGATGTATTTGTCGGGAACAAATAGCCGACAGAAAAGATCATTGAGTTCGGGACTGTCAATGCGTCCTCTGAGAGTTTTGCAGGCTACTGTGAGCTGTTGAAAGCCACGTCTAACCTCCAGCGAGTTGAAACCCAACACTCCTAGAAGGTAATTAGTAGGGTACATGAAAGGGAAGAAGTGAAACGTCTTTTTATATAGAAATCTCAGGAAAGTTTTTTGTACCTTTTCTAACGTTAACGTTTGAGACGCTGTGTATCATATTATATTTAAAACTCTTTTGTAAGTCAGAATCATCTTTAGGCATAAATTTCATATCCATAATAGTTAAAAACAGCATGCAACATGCAGCAGGCATGGTTTCTATCACGGCTCCGGCGCTGCGGGGATCCGGAGGTCCCACGCGAGGTTATAGTCGCAGACTCACCACCGCTGCTTCCCCAAAGGGCTAGGCACAGATGTACCTATAGTAGATACCCTCATTTCGCCAGTTATGTTTATGTCCCAGGCCATCAATCGGGCACAAAACCAGACTTCGGGCTGCTACTGCGAAATTACAGCCACTCGCCCGCTGTTACATGGGACTTAAATCTAACTGACAAAATGTGGTGTATCTTTCATACTTATAATTTTAAACCTACATATTTGTACGCACGTTAAGGGGCTCGTGGCTAAATAATAACAGCCACACGGGTCGATCGAAGGTTAAGCTACATTTGCTGCGGTAAGTTCGTGAATGACCGTCCATAACATATCGAGACCCCGCCGTGCGTCGGAAAGCACCTTAAGCCGTTGGTCATTCGTAGATATTGGCAGTCGTTACGGGTAGTCAGAAGCCCAAAAGTCTGAGAATCAGTCTTACCAAGGGATATCGTGTTACCCAGTAATTGGGTTGTGGAGGTCAGATAGGCAGTCGCTGCATGTAAAATACTGGTATTCAGCTGCATCCGGTTAGGCTGGAAGCCGACTCCAAAATAGTTGGGAAAAGGCAGGCAGATTGATTGATTTGTCACAACGTAGACGTAACAATAAGGTTGCTAGTTACAGGCAGGGTTTGAAGTCATGAAAAGGGTTCATTTCGTTAACAAGCGCCCATAGAGGCCCATACAACAATACTAGACGAGCCACCGTGAATATTTATTAGAAACAACCAATCTATCGGCAATATTGTGACTCGAATGACATAGTAACAAGGATATTGTGGTCGCAGTGGGTTTGATTGCCACACGAAGTAAATATTTGTAGGGGCCACGGATATTTGTTTTGGGGCTTTGTGTTTTAAAACGTACGCAAATACGAGAAATACAAGGGGTTAAAAAATCTGTCATTGGTTATGTCTTCCTGTCCTATGTTTTTTGAGGTAGGCACAATATGAATATTCCTCTTAGATTTATCTCCGTCAGTTCATCACACACTCCCTTTTCGTACAACACGCAATCTATATCCCTGTGACAAGCAACAAACAAATGAAATATTTCAAATTATTCAACTGTAGATTTATTAACAAACCCAATTTACAACTAACTTTTCAAATTCATCTTTCGACAGTAGCTACGCGAGCTACGCCGTAGCAAGCTCGTAGCGCCGTAGTAGTATAGTCGTAGCAAATCACGACCGCTCATCATTTGACTTTTTCCGAAGATTTAATTCGTTAGATTTGCCCTCAACGAACTTAGGTCCGCAAGTGTTCATAGTTAGAAGAGTGAGCTCACACATCCAGCATGGAACGATAGATACGATTTTCAGTATGAGTAAGCGAGACAATACTATTCAAATGTGTATTCGTTGACAATGGTCAACGTAACGGAAACATGACCATCTTTTGGCGCGGTTGGGTGAGTGGAGAATCTATTGATCGACGAACTTTGAAATTTTTTGGTCATCAACACAAGGTTTAATTTTTCTTGTCCTGCACCTGTGTCTGACATGGTGGTAAGTGATGATCAGGCCCAAGGTGGAAACGAGCTTCCTCCAGAATCCTCAACCACAGAGGAACTGGCTATCTTACCTCCAACTGCCGAAACACAATAATGCTGTTAACTATAGCAAATATACCCAGATAATCCAATTTTCATTGTATATAAAGCAATAAAATTTGGATTTCTGTGAGCAACCAGTGTCAATTATATACTGAATTAGATTCGCTGGTCGAGCAAAATTTCTTAGATTTTTCCACTACTAATATTGAACCCTTGGTACACGTGTGTTTCAAATTGCCTGTTAAATATAAATAGGTTTGTTCAATGCCACTCTCAAATTAAAGGAACATGAGTGGTAAGAATATCCTTTTTATTTTGGCTTTTTATGGATTATTGTATGACGGTATAAAGATGCTAATGGTACTTTTTTGTTGTTGGGCTGTTAGCCGTTTAACTAACGTGTGGTTAAAGGTAAAATAAAGAAATATGACGGTATAAAGATGCTAATGGTACTTTTTTGTTGTTTTATTGTTGGGCTGTTAGCCAGTTAGCTACCGTGTGGTTAAAGGTAAAATAAAGAAACAAAAAAATACCGGCCGGGTCACAGAAATTCATATGTGTACCAAATTTCAACTAAATTGGTCCAGTAGAGTCGGAGCAAATTGGCAGTGACAGACGGACAGACAGCCAGCCAGCAAGACAGAAACGAGTGATCCTATAATGGTTCCGTTTTTTCATTCGGACGTACGGAACTCTAAAAATAGTGTGTGTGCCGTTATGACCAAACGATAGAAATGAAAACTTACGACTGGAGCCGAGTATACACGATTCAGCGCGGTGAGAGGCCGTCGAGACGTAAAAGCGGTGCCCGAGGCTATGCTGGTAATGTGTGCAGTATTTTGTAAGTAAGTTGTAATCTAATTCTCTCTAAGGAATTATTTGGTATGTGTCAACTTTAATTAACTTTTATCTTAAGATTTGCATTGTATTTATAGGTAACATTATTGATCGTTTATACCAGAAAGGTGAAATAACTCTTATCTAGTATCGTGTTTTATAACTAATGTACATTCTCGTGTATTACGTGTCATGTCCTAATACGGATTAGGACATAGACACGTAATACACGAGATAATCTGCCAAGGTACGGACTTTGGCAGATTATTGTCACTAGCATTTGGCTATAGGGAAATGGCGAAGGCCTTCCGCCATACTTGACACTGAGCACTAACGCTCCAGACTTTTGACGATTGTTGACCTTGAGCTGACGCACCACATTTGGAAGGCAGAACCATAAATACTCACAGTTAATTTAAAATTGAACTAGGCTATAAAGCCAATCTGTAATTGGATTATAAAACATCTAAATGTTAATGATGATTTCTGTATCCAAAAAGGTCTCACCACAGAATACTTTGCGTGAGGTTTGTTGACGCACATTTCCGGGAGAGGGGGTAGGCATCACCAAGTACCCCAAACTGAATTGGTAGTCGTTCAAAGAACGCTAGGGACCGTGTCTCATTAAAACCCCCACCCGGCTATTTGTAGGCCTATTACTGAATCGACACTATTTATTGAGACATGCTACTGGGACGCAAAGCCGCTAATAGCCGCACCGCATCCTCTAAATGGGGCAGATTAAGGAGATGTGAAGTGAAGAACTACTACTTCGGCGTTCACCAGGTACGATCGTATTGTATTCTGCTAGAGACTGAGTCTACGATGCGCTTGTGCTTATTTTCTATTATATTAGTAAAAGGGGCCAGGCCGCCGTAAGGGAGCCTTGTACATTACTACGCGTTTAGAACTACTCAAAACTAAACTTATCTTCCTCAATAACAGTTGGACTTCGCAGTACTCTATCTTAGGATTGGTTAAGATATTTATATTGTGATTAGGGAACGTGTTCCGTTAGAATCGTATTAGTTCCTCAGAGGTTCTATGCGTTAGGTCTAACGAATCATGTATAATGAGGCAAACGTTGTTAAACGGTTCCCGGTCTCGCTAAAGTGGGTACATTGTAATCAGACAAATTAACGTAGCTATAAATAATTATATAAAGTGCAAGCGTAACGATCCCTTTACTCCTTCACTTGATCAAGACTGTATTGCAGATATAGGTGCTCAACTGCGAGAGGAGGAGACGTTGGCGCTCCAACATTTATTATACTAAATTATATATATCACATATTTTGCATACCCTCTAATCTTCTTAGCTTCATATTGTATTAGTATTATAATACTTATGTTTACTAACTGTGAATTCCCAATATTAACTTCACCTTGTATCCCTCCCTGTCCCCTAGCTTTTCTAAGTCGGGACAGGGCAGTTTAGTTTATGGGAACTTTTCTCTTTCTTATAACGGTGGGAGAGTGTCCAGTCTGGAGACGAGCTCTACAGTGCTGCACGGGGTGGGGTGCGGCACTTCCCCCTAAGGGGGAACCGACTCAAACACTAATATTAACGTAATTAGGAAAAACTAAAATTTTATCAGCCACACACAGAATATTTATACTCTACGAGGTCGCAACACAGATTAAGCAATGTAGATTGACATCAAGCCATAGATGAAATTGTCAAACTTCTACCGCTTCAATACGAGGCTTTTGGCTACTTTGTATGTGTGTATTTTATGTCATTTTCTTGAATGTGCGTTTTGTTTGTGCAGAATAAACAATTTTACGAAAACCCTCTTAGCAAAACAAAACAAAACAAATATATAAAATGAAATCTTAACCATTTTTTTTTAAACATCACCCTTAACTAGGAATTTCTCCTTTATTAAAGTAAAGATAAACTCTAAGAAAACGTCTTTCGTCTATTTGGATTCACAGACACAGATTCTATGCTGTTATCGCAATTCCGTTTCGAAAGCTTTAGTGTTTACAAATCAAGAGCTTCCTTCCAACTTCATTTTCTTAGCGTTATATAAAAGCTTCACCCGCTATTCCAAGAAAATTCGCGGTAAGTTAGTAATAATACTACGAGTATTTGATGTTTTTCACTATTGAGTTTATATAACTCGATAGTGAAAAACATAAAATATTTTTTATTGAATTATATATTATGTATTTATAGATTTTACCTTTATTTAGATTATTACATATAAATTATATTTTTAAATACAAACTCCTATTAAAAAATATGAAAAATAGTAGCCCACCGGTATGGGGAATAGGGTCCAACCTACCAGCGGTCAGGGCTCCAGAGAGAGGAACCTCCTAACAATGCGAGCCGTGTCCAGGAGTACCGCTTTCTGAATCAAGCCCTTAATCCAGCTGCCCAACGAGAGCCTCCTTAGGTGTTGGTCGAGGCTCTTGGCAATTATTATTATAAACTATTGAACTTTTTATTTTAGTTCCTTCGTTTCCTTGGTTCCACTTCGACTTACATTTGCTTTAGATAAGTGACGTCTACATGTAACACTTCACAATGAAAAGCTGTCACTTAAGTAAGGAGTGTCGTCTGCTACAACTGTTGCTACTTGAACTTAACTCGCTACTTAACTCAGGCATGTATTTAATCGTACCCCTACTAATTCTCATAGTGCGCTACTAAAAATATTAATGAACAGTCTAATATTATGATTGTGTGACTCTTTTTGTGAACCTCAAATAATTCCTATTTTGAGGTACAAGAAAAAATAAAAAGCCAAATAACTTGAATGTAGCAACGAGGTTACTTACAATGCTAATCTTACCTAACCCATTTGGTCGGGGTGCCTTAGCTTAGAGTCACTGCGACCAATTCGGCTCGCGCGTGGTTGGTCACAGTTCCAACGTAACCTAACCCGTTTAGTTGTCGTTGCTTAGTTTTTGCGACCAATTGTGAAAAAAGGTCAGAAAGTTAAACAGATGCTCAAGAATTTAAAAAAAGGGGGTGCCATTATATAATATTTAAATCTTAACTATTTGAAAAATGACTTCCAGTGGGTTGTAGGCAACTAGAATCAATTATTTTTTTTTGTAAATTTTTGACGTTCAAAAGTGCCTTATACGGGCCTACTTGAAATAAATGATTTGACTTTGACTTTGTTGTCTACTTGTCTCTGGTTTTAGTAACACCGATCAGAAATTGATAAACTAAACGATACTATTGGTATCATCAGTTATTGCTAAACTGGGCCCATATCTTCTAAGTATTTTTTTATTTCTATTGTTAAATGATAAAAGCCGCGCGGATCGATAGATAACTAAGCTACGCTTGCCGCGGTCGTTCTGTGGATGGGTGACCATCCATTAAATATCGAAACTCTTCCCGCACGTTAAGCCGTTGGTTCCGACTGCCATTCGTAGATCTTTGACAGGCATTACAAGTCAAAAGCCCAAAAGTTTCACAACCAGTCTTACCAAAGGGTTCTGTGTTAAAATACTGGTATTCAGCTATTAAGACTGGAAGCCAACTCAACATATTTGGAAAAGGGCTGGGCAGATGGATTTTTTTTGTGTATAGTTCGGTAGTTAATTGAATAGAATGAAGACTATTACAATATTTAAGTTATTATTAACTATAGGTACACTTCTGCCAAACCCATTGGGGAATTTGGGCGCGATGTTATATTGTGTTACTAACTTTAATAATTTTTTAATAGTCTTCATTCTACTTACTTACCGTTGCATAAGTTGCGTAATGGATAATAACAAAACAATCGATCAGAGAAATCTTACTGCTATCAGTGCTTATCTTCCTCGGGAAATACGTTCTTTAGAAAACTTTCGCATTAAGTGTTTACTAAATCGAGTGCCCCCGTCTACAGTTCCTCAACGTTTTTAATTACAGGAATTGTCCTTCAGGTGCTTCCTAGGAAAACACTTAAGGCGAAAAACGACTGTTAATCGTTTCTCGCTTTCCGCCTTAAGTGATTAAAAACGGTCAAAATATTGTCGCATCTCAACGACAATAAATCATAAATGCATGAAATTAGAGCTATTTTTGAACGTTCGTACTGAGAACGTTCTTAAAAATACGGAAATTTCCCCTCTGATTTATCTCACTGTAAACAACGCTGCTAAAATGAATCAGCACCATGTTTCGATTTAACTTTTGAAATGAAACGATTCTGAAGTTTTATATCCATGTATTTTTGGAACGATTGATTGCAACAGTTTTATTCTGTTGTATTTCTGTCTACGTGGTTTTTTTTCGCAATATCGTCTCAATTCAAACATTTAACCAAAAAGGGTCCTATGTCCTTTCACAATATGAGGCGAACACGTGTTATTGTGCGTACTGCGTAGTTCTTGTTTTTTTCAATTTAGTGTTTCCATTCAACTTAAGCCTACGTAAATATGATTGTGCGAACACGTTTTCAATTATTTCCATATTTACTCGGAATCAACCCCGTTGGTCTAGTGGTCGCAAGCGCTATCGATGAGCATAAGGTTTGGTTCCCATGTCGGGCAAAGGGGTATTGGGTTTTTCTAACTGGAATTTCTCAGTAACAGCCCGGAGTCTTGATGTGTGCTCGATTGATGGTGATAAGCTCGCCCTGTTACCTACGTGGGACTTTAAACATAACTCGGGAAGTTTGGGTGTACTATAGGTACACCTTTTTTTTTTGGGAAATGGAATGGGAAATTATCAAATAACTTCTCCCGCTCTGGGCGGAGCGGGAGGGCGTGTCAGACTCTTACTGACTAAAACCCACCCGTGTTCCTTCAGTTCCAGGGGCTACGGTATCCCTTTCGGACTTTCCCGCAACCCCGGCAGGCATCGGTCCTATCGGACCCCTTCAGTTGCCGACATCTCTTTAAGGCGCGCGTGGAACACAACGTGCCATCGACCCGGGCCTGGTCCTTATCGGACGGCGAGCTACCCATTGCGCACCGTTCGCAAGCCCGCGCCTACGGTGGCCGGGAATCGGCCTGCGATTCTTGACGCCCAAGGCGTCTCCTGCGGCGGCTAGGGGCGTCAGGGCGCGAAATTTGCCTCTCCCTCACGCGTTCTGCCTCCTCCTTCGCGAGCATTACTGCTTCGCAGAAGGAGGTGACGGCCTCCCATGCCCTCTCGCTCCGTACCATAGCCTGGACCAGGGCCGGACGCGAGAGATCCCCGCCACACTATAAGTACACCTAACCCTTCTTTGAATACAGGCGCGATGTGTAATGTTACTAGGAATCAAAGGAAAACAAAATGGCAGCTTTCCTTCCCACACTCGATGAAGAAAAATACAAAGATACCCGAAATATTGTAACTAGGTCTTCCGCTTTGCTTTCTGAGAGGAGGACGACTTGTGATCTTTTTCGTGTTAAAAAAAATATTAGGCAAGGAAAAGTCAGAGCTAAGCAAAAGATAACTGTCTTAATTACCAATTGTTATAAAAAAAATATGTTTATCGTGTACCTACAAGTATATGACTAGGGGCAGATTTATGGGAAAAACGCGGGATTATAATTATCTATTGTAATTCCGAAGAACGTGGCAGCGCAGCAAATGTGCATTTTTTCATAAGAAAGTTTAAATGGAGTGGAATGATATAAAAACATAACATCACGCCTGTTTTCCCTGAAGGGTTAGGCAGAAGTGTACATATAGTTGACCCACATTTCGCCAGTTATGTTTAAGTTCCACGTAACGTAACATGAGCGAGCGTATTGCCATCAACGGGGCCAATCTAAACTCCGGGCTATAACTGAGAAATTCCTGGAATATTGCTAGCGAAAAGCCACTTTTTCCGCTCGGATTTGTCCCTAGCTTACAACCAGACCATATTAGATAATATCTATATTTTATTTAACGTCAAATCACTGTGCTTGTGCAGTTTACCTTACCTTGCTCCTATGAAGAAATACCGCCAATAAAAGCCGACCCTATTAATTTTCTCAAACCCCGCTTTAAGTAGGCTTATAAAGGTTAAGTCTCAATCAACTGTTAGGTCGACAAGATAAGTTATTGTGAACATATGTAGGTGTACAGAAATCTTATCCTTTATTTCTTCGGAATAAAGACTAAAGTTTTGTGCAGCTCTAAAAGTAATAAAAGTAATTTCTGCTGACGGTTTACCGTCATAAAAGGAAGTGGGGCTTAAGTGTCTCTTCTAGTGGCACTACGGAGAATGATAAGTATTTATTTGTCTAAGTTCATTGATTTGTAAGAACGGATATGTATGTATGTGGACTCCATTGTTCTCACGGAGGATAGTTATCTGATGTGCATAAATATTCATCATCATTGTCATTATTTCAGTCGAAAGACCACCACTCTGGACATAAGCCCCTAAGCATTGCCACATCGACCGGTTCTGCGCCGCAGACCGCAGTTTTCATAGTTGTGCATAAAAATAAAACATTAATACGACAGTGAAGAAAAATGTTCAACAAATTTCTTGAAAAGTGCCTATGAAATGTGCCTAAATTAAGTCGATTCAACCTCAAAACCCGAGAATTTGATACACATAAAATGTCTATCAAACTCATATCGAACACAGTCCATCAATAAGTGATGCAACTACACACTCCACGCAGAGCATTATTGTCATTGCACACTTGTATCAAAATGTACTATTTTAACATTATTACATTGTTATTTTTTAACAGTAGAATTTAATGAAACAATGATACGTAATATACAGCTACAATTCCAAGCATTAATCTGGATTTTTGAACAATTTCGTTTCTCCTTTGATTCCACTTGCCAGCTTATCGAAAACCGTAACAGTGCCGAGACCAAATGCCCTCGTGCGGACAAAGCTTTACAGTTTATTGAAATGAAACAAAGTCAAGATGTTCTGTCAAGGAGCGGTAATGTTAGACAATTTTCAAACAAATTCCGTTCCCTCATAAGATAAGATAAGATAATCATTTATTTGCTCAAACATGAGTACAAATGCCTGGAGACTCGCTTGCTTGAATTCTGATCCACCCGACAATCCATTTTCCCAGAGCCAGTGGGTTGAGCCTCTCTGCAGAGTAATACAGTACAATTTAATTGACATGTCTGCTACTCCTGCGGAGCATGCGCGCCAGTGGCTTCATGCACTATCGTCATCGAACTTAGGCACTTTGTTCGACGACACTACTTTCCGCATCGCTGCTTCCCTGCGACTCAGAGCTCCTTGGTGTTCTTCTCATCGCTGTCACTGTGGCGAAGTTGTCAACAGCTTCGGATATCACGGCTTGTCTTGCAGCCGAAGTGCGGGTTGGTTAGCGCGGCACGCGAACATTAATGACATCATCTGACGCGCTCTTGTCACCGTCGGCGTTCCAGCTTTATTAGAACCCAATTACTTGGCACGCGACGATGGCAAAGATCGAACGACATGTCTTTATTTCCATGGAAGGTAGGTAGGCCTTTAGTGTGGGACGCAACGTATGTCGATACTTTTGCGCCATCCCGTGTTCCTGGCTCAGCGTGCTGTGCTGGCGCTGCCGCTGTGGCTGCAGAAAACCTCAAGCGGCGAAAGTATAAAAACCTTAACTATATTTTCGAGCCGTTTAGGGTTGAAACCTTACGGCCGTGGAGTCCGAGTGCTCATGGTTTGTTCAATGAAATCTCCATACGACTGGTTGACACTTCCCGTGACCCAAGGGCTGGCTTTTACCTTGGCCAGAGGCTAAGCATTGCGATACATATATTGTTTGTCTCTGCATCACCCGAAGGTTGACTGGTAGAAAATGCCCATGGCATTAAGTCCGCCTCTGTACATTTGTGTGCTTGAAGTATTAAATAAATAAATAAATAAATACAACTTGGCAATGCAGCCAGTCTTTTCTCTTTTGGTACTCGACAGCGATGCGGATGAATATTTCGACGCTTTATATTATCACTTTTGATATCACAGGTCGATATATCTCGATGGTGACTCCGCGTTGCCCCCGCTTAGACCAAACACACAACCAACACACATGTGAGTACAATAAATACAACACAAATTGACAGCATACAAGAGATGTAAAAAGTGAGATAACAACAGATCATCACGCTTGCCTTAAACAATGGCAAAGCGGGCGCAAGTTATTGTTACTCAAAATATATTATGTATTTGCACGTGTGTGTCGAAATAATAATAAAGCATAAGGCATAAGCAACTAAAAATTAACCAAAAGGTGCTTAACATTTATTTTTTGACTTGTGACCGAAAGAGTAGGAGTAGAGTAGGAGAGGTATAATACTTCCACCGAGTCTTCGGCAGTTTTATTTTAAAGTCGCATGTAATACTTTAGTGTCGCTAACCGTTACCCGGCACAAATCCTGACACCGAGAAATCCACTGCCTGACCTGAGAATCGAACCCAGGCCCAGAAAATATTAAAATATTAACTTGATAAAAAAAGTTAAGTATTGTTTTCTTGTTTGTTCACAGATTGGTTGGAAGTACACAAACGCCTGGTTGGTGGGCAACCTGATGTGCAAGCTGCTACTAGTGTTGCGAGCCTTCGGACTGTACCTGTCTTCTAACGTTCTTGTCTGCATCTCTGTTGACAGGTGAGTAACTTTTTAAAAGCACAGAACGAGGGCAGTTCTAATAAAATTCGTGGCGCTGAAAGTCCGTTGAGTGCACCACTTCTGTCGCGGATGCCATTTAAAACCGTCAGTTTCGATAGTAACTTGTGTCGTAATGCGAGTTAACAGTGACATGGTAACGCGGAATATATGGGTAATGTTAACATTGCCGGTTCTAGCAGCAGCTGCCGATGCGGCTCCATGCCTTTGTCACAATTAGAAATAAATCACTTAAAAAAGGCGTCAGCAAATCTGATGTATTATGTCATGTAAGTCAGGGCCTAAACAAGTGCCATGGTACGGAGCGAGAGGGCATGGGAGGCCGTCACCTCCTTCTGCGAAGCAGTAGTGCTTGCGAAGGAAGAGGCGGAACGCGTGAGGGAAAGGCAAACTTCGCCCGACATTCTGAAACATTCGGGAAACGACGCCCTGGGTGTCGGGAATCGCAGGCCGATTCCCGGCCACCGTAGGCGCGGCCTTGCGGACGATGAGCAATGGGTAGCTCGCCGTCCGATAAGGACCAGGCCCGGGTCGACGGTGCGTCGTGTTCCACGCGTGCCTCAAAGAGATGGCAACGTACAGGCAACTGAAGGAACACGGGTGGGTTTTAGTGAGTAAGAGTCTGACACGCCCTCCCGCTCCGCCCAGAGCGGGAGAAGTTATTTGATAATTTTCGATCCAAAAAAAAACAAGTGGTTATCGATTTCAAAGCATTTCGTATTTATTCTACAAGGTATTTCAACATGATTGAATGGTGGGGTAATTGCGTAACACACTTACACTAGACTGCTGGATATCTTCCTTTGCATTCGCACCAAGATAAAGAAGTATATATACCTAGATATATATATAAGAAAACAGTAAAAATATTTCTGTCCTTTTTCGCGTGTCGGCGGAGCACATCATTGTGCACGACAAGTTTGACGTTTGTGGCGGTTGGTTATTGGATTATTATCAATTACATCTAAAATAAACACAAAATACGATATTTAAGTGCTCGATTCGATTATATTACATTTGTGCAACTATGCAAAATGGTAAGGTGCAGTGTAATAAACTGTAAAAGTGATAGTTTGATGAAGATTGCCGGATTGTCCTTCCACTCGTAAGTATTCGATCTTTTTAAGTATTTCTAATCAAATAATCGCAGTAATGTACTAACAAATTTGTATAACGTGATAAATCTTATAAAATCGTGATTTGCGAAATATTTTGATTTTCGTACTTCAAAATTCAGTGTTGCCACTTTTTGACAGGGATTAGCCCTTTAATATGAATAATACGGATTTTTAATGCAATGTCTATAAAAATAAATATAACTTTATTTCAGACCTTGATCCATATGACATTAGTAATACACATTTTTTAAGCTATATCTAAGACGACCCACCGACCGAAAAACTTATTAAACTTGAAGATTTCCAAATAAAACCGAAATAAGAAACATGTGGATTGCTGCTCCTAGTACGCCTAATTGGGCTCCAAAAATGAGTGCCAGGATTTGTAGCCAACATTTTGATGGTAATCTTTTGATGACGGAAGCAAAACTTTCTTATACCCCGACGCTGTTCCGAATACGGTAATAAATATGTTTATATCATGTGATTGCAATGGTTATAAAATTTTAACTTTTAATTCCAGTAGGTTAAAGAGTCAATAAATCGAGGAAGCACTATTATAATTATTAAGAGCAGCGAAGCCACATCCACTGAAACATTCGCGGTGAGCTCAAAAACAGTTAAATCTGTAAGTATATAGCATTAATATTTTAACAGCTCAATAACGAGCAGAAAGCTGAATGTACATAATTTTGTTTAAAAAATAAGTGCGTTTAATATAACATTTTCCTTATTCATTTTAGTATTCGTCAGAACATTGAAACGAAAATGGCAGAAAGACCAAGAAATATCAAAACAGCGTTTGAAAAAGCTAAAAGCACTTCTAGAAAAATCTAAGAAGTTAACCAAAAAGGTGGAAGATTTAGAACATGTTCTTACAGAATTAAAATCAAAACTGCTTGTTGGTCAAGAAGATTGTGAGCTATTATCATCAATTGATAATGTTAACAAAGGTTTTCTGAAAAAAGTTGTAAATCCGTCTACTAACCGAAAATGTTCTCCATCCCTGCGAAAGTTTGCATTATGCTTACATTTCACACTAGTCCTCGTGCATACAATTTTGTAAGAAAAACTTTTAACTCATGTCTGCCACACGTCAAGTGGATGGACTTGACGTTCTTGGTATAAAAGCGTTGACGGTAGTCCTGGATTTACTAAAGAATCTTTAGAATATGTAAAGCTCTTAGTGAATCGTGTTCAAGCGCAGAGTAAGATTTTGTTTTGCGCCCTTAGTATAGACGAGATGGCGATACGTAAGCATGTGCAATGGGATGGAAAGAACTGCATAGGGTTTGTTAAAATCGGGGAATCATTAGAAGGTGACAATGTGGCTGTTGCTAGAGAAGCGCTAGTACTTATTCTTACGGAAATCAATGCTTCCTGGAAAATGTAAGGGCAGAAGGCAAATTTAGTAACACTGTGTTTGGAGTTGCTAAACTCTTGTGGTGAAGACTATTTAATTAAATTTTGATGCGTGTCCCGGGCGTCTCTTAGAGTCGTCAAATGTCACCAATCTTAAAACTTCATTCAATGTTGGTGATCAAGAAATTATGTTTATGCTCAAGCTAGTTAGAAACACACTCGGAGAAAAAGAAGAACTCTTTGACTGAAGTGGCCAAAAATTGCTTGGAATTACATAATCAGACTTCACGAAGTACAGCAAAACGAAGGACTTCATTTAGCCAATAAGCTGCGCAACCAGCATATAAATTTTGCAAAGCAAATAATGAAAGTAAAGCTTGCAGCGCAAACTTTCAGCAATTCCGTGGCTGAAACCATTGCAATGAAGAGCTATGTTTGTCTGAATTTGCTGGATCGGAAGCTACCGCAGATTTTATCAAAAAAATGGATATTATGTTTGATGTGTTAAATAATCGGAATTTTAAAATATGGTTTAAAAAAAACAATTTGAACTTCTTCTGAACCTATTACTGACACGGAAGAATCTTTAGGACGTGATCCTATAATCAACATAGATCGTGATTATTTAACTGACCCTTCTAAGCTTGGTTCTAAAGAAATAGTTACCTATTTTGCTGGTTTTATTGCAAGAAAGTTGAGGAAAGTTATTAAATGTGAGGATTGTGTTTTTACTTTGATCACAGATAAGTATCACGGAATCATTGCCAGGAGAGACAAAGGAGGCCTTATTTATCCTTCTACCGACTTAAACAAAGTCTGTGAATTGCCAGAAAAGATATTTCGAGCGCGTTCACACAAAGGGATTTCATTTTATAGTGAGAAATATTTGATGCCATAACTTATATCGTGTTTCAAGGAATGCACACGTACCAATATCAATATGTTTAACAATGACCATTTCGACAGTCAGCATTTTATAGGGAATTACAGAACTCTTCTCATTACATCAATTGCAATGCATTATTTCGAAACACGTATTCACCATGGCACCAAACAATGTTTTGAATCAAATCGAAAGTAAGAAATATTCATACTAGTGTTAGTGCTTTTTCAATGACAATAATTTATTTTTTATGAATAAAACATTGCAGTTGCGTCATTGCTCATATTTTTTTATTTCTGATCATAGAAACCTAAAATACCAACCCTATTTAAAAAAAAACTAATTTAGTGAAGAATTTAGAAACCCTAAACACAATACATGTAACTTTTTTTCTGTCCCTTGCGATGACACAAATTTCGTGAGTCTATAGAATACTTTGTCTACTCACTTACAGTATCAATGGCTTTCATTTTGACAGTTCAACAAGATTCACTGTGTTATTTACGTTGTTGAACAGACAATTTTTTTTTTTCGAGCATAATATGAAGCAAAAGATTAGCAATATCCTTCAAAATCATTCAAATTGTGATTGATAGTGTATTAAGCAATTAGGGCGCTGATTGAAATTAAATGAAATTGTTTATTCTGTAAATAGGATATTGGAATCACATTTACACGTCATCGTAAAAAAACTGATTCACATAGACTTTCGGTAGCTTATGTCAATTCAATACATTTTTGACATTTCCATAATTGGTCGTCGATCGTCGCTAATAGAATGTCAAGTTGCCTGAGCCCTCTGTAATTGAATGCCACTTTGTGTGGGCCCTCTGTAATTGATTAACCGTATTATCATCGGCTAATAAGGCCTGACCGAGATTATGTCTGGACTTTAAACGACTGTGACCTCTGAGTTTGTTTCGGTCTTTTTTCTCAGAGTAATCGGATAGAAAACACCGAACTCGTATAGTTTTAAAAACAGAATTTATTTTTGACGTGTAAAGTGGTCATTTTCAATCAATTTCCAGAAATAAATATCATTATTTTATCAATAATTTCACTCAAAATTCAAAATATTTTATTTCACATAAACCTATATGGGCACTTATGAAACGTCAGAAGCTAGGTGCACGGTTCCAATTGGTTGTTTCCTATGGAGAAGAGCCGGCAAGAAACTCCACGGTTACTCTTTTAAATTTAATTGGTTTTTACAATATTTTCAAATAACAGTTTCTATTAGGTATGGGAGGACAGTGTAGGTCTTTCAACAAGTACCAGGTTCTTAACAGAATAATGATGGTCTGCAGTCCACTAGGCCTACAGCGTTCTCACATTCACAAAATAGAAAAGAATCTATATAAACATTAATAAATTAATAAAAATAAAAACGTATTTTAAACGAAATGGCGTGATTGCTATTACAGCTATAACAAATCTGAATAATTATCATGTCCACAAAAGCCACTAATAAAGAGTTAAAATTCAATTGTTGGTATATAATGTCAAATAATAGGGTGATTATTTCAAGAAAGAATGTAAAAAATATAAACATTTGGGAGCAGTTAATAGACTCTTACATAATTTGCTGTTAATGAGGTACCAGGGAAGCCACATGTGCAGAAGGAATTATTGCCAAACTTCCTTGTCTTCAACTCACTTATTATGAGATTTGCAGCAATTGGAACTTTGGAACGCTAATCTCACTTATATCCCGATACCGAGATGTAAAAATACGAAAACAAAGAGAAGATAAATATTTTATATGGGACACGAACAGGAATCACAAACAGTAAAAAAGGAGTATTTAAATCTAACAAAACTAACATATTTTTCGAATAAACGAAAACAAAAACAAAAAAAATATAATAACGACCTGTGCGAGGCCAAAAAGGCTCCTATCTCAGCATAATGCTGCGATATTTTAAAAAAAATACCATAGTGCTGGCATTCTGATAGGGCCCGTTGTGATGGACACATTTACGGACAATCAATACCACTATCCCCTAGTGGGATAAGAAAGTAAGAAATAAATAAAATCTGTACGTATGTATATATAATAAAAATAATACCGTATCACGACGTTTGTATTACCAACAGTAAGCAGAGGTTAGCAGTAAGTCATACAATAACATAAAAGCCTGATTTATGATGCGACTTAATTGACATGCAATAAGTTGAATCTACAATAAAAGTTGCACCGTCTTAACAGAGTTTAGAAGACGATGCAAGTCAGTTGTTGCTTCAATTTGATTGTATGTCACAGCAAAAATATAAATATAATAATAAAATATATAATAGTATGGCAAGAAAGTAGCATTATGTAAATGGGGCTTAATTCTTCGTGCGGAATCTAATAGTTGCGCGACGATCCGAATTGCAAATATATCTTAACCCTCTGTCAAGGTTGAATAAATAAAACCACTTTTTGAGTGCAAAGTCAAAAAGTCAAAGTCAAATAATTTATTTCAATTAGGCACAAAAAAGGCACTTTTGAACGTCAACATTTAAATAATAATTGATTCTAGTTGCCTATTGGGACCTCACTCGTTAAAGTTAGACGAGAACCATACCAATTAGTTCACTTCTTATACCAGCCAGGTACAGTCAACTAAAGAGATTAGTAAACATAGGTCGATAATAATTATTTGGGTAGTGAACACGAAACGTAAAAAGATATAGATACCTTTATTTTTTTTGGATGGGAAATTATCAAATAACTTCTCCCACTCTGGGCGGAGCGGGAGGGCGTGTCAGACTCTTACTGACTAAAACATACACAATAAATGTGGATACCTGATAAAACGATTTAAAAATAATTTTAACATAACATCACGCCTGTATTCCCCGAAGGGTTTAGCAGAGGTGTACATATACAGTACACCAACATGTCGAATTCGCAGTAGTAATCCAATTAACTATAAATGTATGCGGGGATTGAACCCAACGCGTTACTGTGCTAACTTCCGATTTCCGACACATTTCAGCGGCAAGTTCGACACATTTTGTTGAACTTGCCGCTGAAATAGATTTAAGTAGATTTCGGGGATTTTCTTCACGTGAACAGAATTGTTAGTATTTGATTTGTAAAAAGAAGGAGGTACCTACTCAGTTTGACTGTTTTTTCTAATCATCGTTAATTAAATATTTACTTCAATGTTCTTTTTTGTGAACCCAGGTATTATTTAGTATGGGCACGCCACTATTGCGGTGATAAGCACCCTCTTTGAGCAGAGAGACGCCACGGCATCCTCACCTTCCGCCTGACGCAGGTCCTCACCGGACATGGTTGTTTCGGGAGGTTCCTGTTTCGTATCAGGCGGGAGGAAACGCCCGGGTGTCACGTACGGTGGAGGTCTGCCCGGCTTGGGCAGAGCATTGCCGTGTCCTCATGGAGGCGATCGGTGGCGGGGATCTCTCGCGTCCGGCCCTGGTCCAGGCCATGGTATGGAGCGAGAAGGCATGGGAGGCCGTCACCTCCTTCTGCGAAGCAGTAATGCTCGCGAAGGAGGAGGCGGAACGCGTGAGGGAGAGGCAAATTTCGCGCCCTCACGCCCCTAGCCGAAGCAGGAGACGCCCTGGGCGTCAGGAATCGCAGGCCGATTCCCGGCCACCGTAGGCGCGGGCTTGCGGACGGTGAGCAATGGGTAGCTCGCCGTCCGATAAGGACCAGGCCTGGTTCGACGGCGCGTTGTGTTCCACACGCGCCTCAAAGAGATGTCAGCACAATGGAAGGGGTCCTATAGGACCGATGCCTGCCGGGGTTGCGGGAAATTCCGAAATGGATACCGTGGTGCCTGGCAACGTACAGGCAACTGAGGGAACACGGGTGGGTTTTATTCAGTAAGAGTCTGACACTTGTCTCTGGTTTACTTTATCCTTACTTTTTCACAATAATTGAACGAGTAGGAGTTTCGTTTCTCTTCACCGACCTGTTTAAACTTTTAGCCTTGAACTAAGCTCAGTAACTAACTCCCACGTGAAGCTAACACGAGCGAGGCAGGGACAGTCGAACAAAGAGTCTGGTATTCAGGTAAAATGGTTTATCTTTTCACTACACTACCAATATACACTTCACATTCAGCATATAGTTGTATTGTGGAATATCTTCGAGGTAGAGATCGCATAACTTTTGAGACCGCCCGTTGTGCACGCTCAAGCCTAATAAATTCGTTTAACGTTGCACCCCCCCAAACTGGAATACAGTATGAAAGAACTGACTGACATAGTGCAGAATATAGCGTAGTTTTTAAAAAATAAAGATAAGTTTACGGATTCTACCCGTGAAAACATCTATATGCTTATGCCAGTTAAGGTGTTGATCAATAGGAGTGCCCAGATATTTCACACTAGTAGTCCTAGAAATGTATTAATAGAGAGAGCCCTGGCACCCATAGTACAAGTTTAATCTTAGCTTGGGTGCCAGTGGAGATAGTCAGTGATTTATGCAATTTAAAAACAATATATAATATAATTAACCTATCCTATGTAATTTGTAAAGCTGGAAATAAAGTTATTACTATTAATTTTTATGTTTTTTTGTTTAAAAGTAGTTACAAGTTATCTGCCTGGTTACCAATCTCGTTCTTCTACAGTACATTACGTCACTCCCTCCCAATCTAATCTAAGCCTTTAGGAATGGACATAAACGGGACATTGACAAAAACGTTAACAGAAGAGGTAGGTGGAAGTGTAAGTACGTTTTGTCTGATAAGTTCTAAGTGCCGCACTCAGAGTTGTCTCTTTACAATAATAAGCAAACATTACCCTCCAATTAGTGGCTTGTGGCTAAATAATAACAGCCGCACGGGTCGATCGATAAGGTTAAGTTACACTTGGCGCGGTTGGTCCGTGGGAGGGTGATCATTATTACATACCAAGACCCTCCGCGCCTCAGAAAGCACGTAAGCCGTTGGTCCCGGCTGTCATTCGTGGATCTTTGACAGTCGTTACGGGTCGTCAGAAGCCCGACAGGCTGACAACCAGTCTTACCAAGGCGTATCGTAGGTTGTCTGTAAAAGATCGCTTTAAGCAATAAGAGCGCCCATTGTGTCACCCTATGTAAAATTTCTAAATTTATGTCTGTAATTTTTATCGTGTACAATAAAGAGCATTCTATCTATCTATCTAAATGTTTTGAGATGAAATAAATATTTTTGTATTTTTTTTTTTTTTTTTATCTATCGTATTATCCAACAATTAGGTTATGGAGGTCACATAGGCAGTCGTTCCATGTAAAATACTGGGAATCAGCTGGATCCGGTTAGACTGAAAGCCCGGCAAATTATGAACTTCCAATTTATTGAATAGGACCTATTTAATAAATTAGAGGATTATATTCTACTATGGAGAATTTCCCAATGGCAAATCTTAAATCCAATTAAAGTTGGACCCGAAATCGTACTTGTGACCACTAGACGAACCACCGATCGTAATCCTAGACACTTGGTACCTACATAAGTATAGGAACGGACTTTGTAGCTATTTTCTAACTTATGCTTATATCACACTTGTGTTCGGAGAAGGATTATTAGCCAGAGATAATAATTATTATACAAAGTTTAAGCACGATCTAAAAGATTAAACAGAAAAATTAAGTATTTGAAGCATTTGAAATTATGACACATTTTAAATTTAACCGAATCAATTGGCACGTTTTTTTTAAATAAAACGTTATTGAATAAGTAAATAATGCTGAGAGAAAATCCTCAGACGAAGTCTACAATCTTCTTCTGAGAATTTGCTCTCAATATTACCTTTTCAATAACTTTCTATACGACACAAAAGGCTAGAAATCGTAGAAAAGATGGCAACTTTCATGCGACAAAAGACGTGATCACGAGACCACAGAAAATTATTATATTTTCTAGTTCCAATTTTTCAGTTTCAACTCCATTATAGCTATTTTGGTATTGCTCTATATTGTATACTTCCAAACCAAACCTAAGCGTAATTATTAGACAATTGCTATTTTTTGTTGGTCCCACCTAACATTTAACGTAGGTACTTATAGATGTGATTTAATTTAAACTAGTACCAGTAAATACCTAGTGCCTAGAATTAACCATAATTCTGGAAAAAAATCTCCTACAGATTCGTCGATGTCTGGCTTTATTGGGCATAGTGAACTGAACGGCGATGTCCTTCAAACAGATTAGGTGACCTACTTAATCTAAACAGTCACCTTGTATGAACAGATTAGTGAACGTGGATAAAGTTTGCCGAACAGGAAATTTCGTGGAAGATAGCTGATCTTATAAGGAGTAACCTAGGCTACTTTTGTTGTAGAAAAACAATTAGGGTTCTGCGCAAAAAAATTAAACCCATGATAACTATTTCTAATACATCGCATCGCATACAATAAAAATAAAACCACTAATAACACTCAAGATTACAATACATTACAACATTATCACTTTTAAGTATGATCATACTCAAACACACGATCATACACAACTTATCACTGAACACACACCTAAAAACCCACCCGTGTTCCTTCGGCATACTCAAACACACGATCATACACAACTTATCACTGAACACACACCTGCAAGCGAAGTTTTGTTCATAATTAAATGGTTACTTCTTGCAGACAGCATACTTCTGTAAATATATATACTTACCTATTGTTTTTGTAAATTCCTGGTTCATATTTTGTATTGCTTAGTTATGGAAGAGCGGAGTTCCCCAACACAGGCATTACTTGCTTACAGGGGAGCTCCAAACACAAAAATTATAAATGTAAAGTTTTTTGAAGCAATAAACCATTTTGTATTTTTTTTTGTATCGCATATACAAATAAATAAAATTGTAGTGTCTGCTTGTAATGTCAAAATAACGAGCTTTTTACTAAATACATATGAAATTATATATGGTAGATACAAGAAAAACCCTTTTTTTTCTGTCTGTCTGTCCGCTTGTTCCGGCTAATCTCCGAAAACTTTCACCATATCAAAACTTTCACCGCCAGCTATACAAATAAATTTAATTAAATTACAGAACTCCACGTGGACGAAGTCGTGGGTAACAGCTAGTTATTTATATGGAATTCATCGTCTCACAATATCAATCTGCCTAGCCTTTTCCCAAATATGTCGAGGTTGGCTTCCAGTCTAACCGGATTCAGTTGAATACCAGTATTTTACATTGAGCGACTGCCTATCTGACCTCCACAACCCAGTAACTGGGTAATATGATACCCCTGGGTAAGACTGCTTGTAGACTTTCGGGTTTCTGACGACCCGTAACGACTGTCAAAGATCTACGAATGACAGCCGGGACCAACGGCTTAACATGTTTTCCGAGGCACGGAGGAGTCTCGGTAGGTAATGCTCCTGATGGATCAACCCGTGCGGCAGTTATAACTTAGCCGCGAGCTCCTCGTCTCACAATAATTGCGTAAAATATTTTAAGAGGTACCCTGCGTTGTACACGAAAACGCCGCGCAAATATACGCGATAACGCGTTCGTTAACCTGAATAATGACGTAATACGGGACTCGATTGATCGCGCGAGAATATCATTATTCATATAAAAGAGCGCAAAGAATGCGTACATACGCGAAGATCGCTTTCGTTTAGGACGCGGTCTTAGTAGGTACTCCAGGATACCTATTACAACTTTTACTAAGTTAAAGAAAAGAATATAAGTAAAAATCTTTTTTAAAAGCTCTGAATGAACTAAACAGTAGTAAAAAAAACCTTAACAACAAAAAAAAAAATTAAAGCTCGAGGCTTATCTCAGTGAAAGCAGGACATTTACGCCTCAAGCTTTTAAGAAAATTTTAAAGTTGTATGTTTACGTAAGTTTTATTTTGTACTTTTTAGCATTAGGATTTGTTTAAATATCTGTTCTATCACCTTCACAAATCCAATAAGCCCAACACTACAGGGCTATCTTGTAAGGTCGAAGAGTTCCTGAGGCTACCTTCCGCCTCTGTACCCTCATATACCCTATAGTTAGACCCTTGACTACACCTTCGGCTATAGTTTTTTATCACAACAAAAAATTACGAGTCCAAAAACATCAGGGCTATCTTGTTTAATTGAGGAATTCCGATGGCCCCTTGCCTGCTCCATTATCAGACCCTGGACACCATCTTGGGCTATAGTTCTTGTCAAGACAAAACCAAATTCAACAACGCTATCTTATTTAGTTGAGGACTTCTTCATCTTCGGCCTCCATCATCAGTCCAGCTCCATGGTATCATATTTTTAAAATGTCTCGGTAGATTTATTTATAAGTATGGTAAGTTTCAGCTCAATCGGACGCCAGGAAGTGCTTGGAAAATGGATGTCACTTGGAGTAACTGGAAACACATACGAACAAAGCGAGCTAATAACCAGTTTGTAATAAAAAATTCAATACCTATCCTATATGTCATTATACTAGCTTTTGTGATACAGAACTACCTCGTACAAGAGCCAGAAACAAACATCTGTGTAGAGATGTTTGTGTCTTAAAGTGAAAATAAATAAATCATTATTAATTGCTTTATTTCATTTACAAATATATAATTTACGTTTTTAAATATTTTCATAAAAACATTTAAAAATATAAAAATAGTAGCCCATCGAGTGTCGGGGACAGGATCTAAGCTACCGCTGGTCGGGGCTCCTGAGAGAGGGAGAGAGAAAGAATGATATTAACTGTGTTCAAATAAATATTATTCTTTCTTTCTTTCTATTATTATTATTTTCTGAGTTCAAAAAATTCCGCCAGTTTTCTGTTATGAATGTAAAAAGGTCGAAGCATTTATAATTCCAATCCTACGCACTGCCCATGCTTTTAAATTCAAATGCCTGAGGCCACAATTATTATTGTCCACGCGTTCGTTCGAAAACATCGATATCCAATAATAATTTGGAATTTTTTCAACCGAACTGAGCTAAATTTAATATGACTACCAATATATAATATTTTAATAGGTAAAAAACGAATATACATCACAGATACCGCAAATTTTAGGTAATAGAAGTTATAGTCTTTCACGCACCGTAAAGCCCCCTTTTATACACGTACACACACGTTTTTCTTGCCGTGAAAAACTAGTGTATATTCGCCGTGTGCAGGCACGATCGTCAGTGTTGTATGGCATGTTTTTTCTACGACGCGGTTTATACGGCGCACCGTAAAGAATCTATGCCATGTACAATGGCCCTAAAGCTACAGTTGTGAAGCTACGCGAGTACATTCATAGCTCAACTCAAACTCAAATCAAAGCATTTATTTCAATGTTAAACCATTTACAGGCACTTTTGATTTATCAAGAAATCGGTCAGTCGGCGATTGTAAACTCAAAGTCAAAGTCAAATAATTTATTTCAATTAGGCACAAAAAAGGCACTTTTGAACGTCAACATTTAAATAATAATTGATTCTAGTTGCCCCTTCCAAAAGGTAGTTTTCGTATGGAGAAGAATGGGCAAGAAACTCCACCGTTACTCTTTTAAAATGTTTTCACAATATCTTGTATACATCAATTATATAATTATATGTGAAGACGATGCACCTAGAATAAGATTACTATACCACGTTAGGTAAAAATAATGAAAAATTAAGGAATGACAGATAAATTAATCATGTGATAGATCAGATGCATGGTGCTCACATATTTACAAACATTGTAAAATTATACGATATTCCTAGCATTTTTACAAGTAATATAACTCAGTGTGTGAGTTCGAGTAATCACAGAATGTAAAACCAATATAAAAAAAATATATATACATATATATATTATACAATTAAATTAGCAACCAGTTAGATTTTGTCTAGATTTTAAATTGTCCTATGGAGCAGGACCAGCATGTTTCCAAGCAACTTAGGTACTAACTAGCTGACACCCGTCTATGTATTCTATTGAATAAGTTGATGGAAACACGAAGTCATAGCTCTACATTCTTCGACAACAGTTAATTTTGTTAATTTAAATTAAAACTTGTTGGTTCATCTTTGGTTTAAGTATATGAACGGAAGAAAATTACACAAAAGACCTCGGCTGGCGCGAGGCGTTACGAAGCTTTCCCGAAAAACAACGGTTTAGGCGTGTTCTACACGGACGAGAGTACGGCGGTAGTACGCCGTGACCTCAAAATTCTATAGAAACTGTTTGAAGCAATCTCCACACGGCGATATCATCGCGGCGAGAAAGCATGATGGCACGGCGAGACTATTGCTGCCATTCTCTCGCTCGTGGAGATGGCGCATTAGGGTCAGTTCTTAGGTACCCCTTTTCTATCCATATAATCTTTCACAGTTTAGCCATCCTTTCTTTCGAAGTCTCCTTATAGCCTACATTCCAACTCATCATCAACATCTGCGTAGCCTTTTCCCAACTATGTTGAAGTCGGCTTCCAGTCTAACTGGATGCAGCTGAATAACAGCATTTTACATGGAGTATGTGTATTTACAACCCAGTTCCTGGTAATACGGTAAGACTAATTGTCAGACTTTTTGAAGTGAAAACTTCTTCGGGTGCACTTTGTGCTCTGTCGAAACAGCGAACGAAACTGAAAGTGGGCGGGTGACGCAGAATCGGGTACGTATAATCGGCTCCAGTCGGTCGGTGGCGCTGAATCGCGTATATTCGGCACTGAATCTCTTATATTCGGCTCCAGTAACAATTTTTCTACATTCAAAACTGTTACATTGCCTCGAGTTTACATACAGTACAACAACATAAATAAAATACCAATAAACAAAATGAAGCTTGTTTGTTGAGCCGTAACTCCAATCATATGAAATATAACTGAAGCTGCAAAGGTAGTTCGATTGAGACCACAAACCAAGATGGAAACGGAAATGTTATCTTATTTACGCAGTTACGTTCAGACTGCATGTTAGCTGCGAAGTTGAGCGCGGATTTGCATATCTGGGTTATATTTATGGTGTTTTACACTCTTATTCTTATTTAGTCAATATAAAGTTTATATTGACAATATAAACTTGATATTATATATATTATATTATCAATATCAAGTTTATATTGATAATATAAACTTGATATTGACTGCCACGTTGGTCTAGTGGTCGGAAGCGCTACAGACTGCTCATCAGGACCGAGGATCAGGTCTTGGGTTCGACTCCCAGCTTGGGCAAAGTGTTATTGGGTTTTTTCATTAGGAACTACTCAGTAGCAGCCTGGAGTCGGATTTTGTGCCATGTTCAGATTTTTTGTGTGATGATCTGGTCGATGGCAATAGGCTCGCTCCGTATTGCATGGGACTTAAATAGTATAATTGGCGAAATATGGGTGTAACCATGGGTTCACCTCTGCCTAACCCTTGAGGGAAAACCAGACGCGGTTTTATGTATGTCATTTATAAGTAAGTACTACCTGCTCTTGTAATTTTCATGTCGAAATACTGATTTAAATACCTATTTTTAGTATAACTTCAACAAGTAGGTACTAATTAATTCTTCGTGGACTTGGTAGACATTGTACGGGTGTTAGGTCACGGAGTCTTGAGTTGTAATAATAACTAGCTATGATACATTTTCTTCACAAGGGAGACAATGCAACCTACCTAAAAAAGAACGAGGTGTTCTGGGACCGGTTAGAACGAAGTGTGTGTTTCGCTGTATATTATGTATTAGCTTCCATTCGTGGCTCCGCCTGCATGTTATGTCGAAAAAAGTATCCCCATACCAAATTTCATCAGAATCGGTTCAGTAGAACAAAAAAAAAAATACAAAAAAACTAATCTTTTCTCTTAAAAACATTAGTTTAGATTAAATAACAGGTAAAATAAAATAAATTAACGACGTTCGAGAGAAACTACTAATACAGCTGACGCGCATCCCGCACGTCTGTACTACAGTCATATACCTACTACACATGAGACAGACACTTTTATGGGTCTATCTCTCCTTCGTTCGTTTCGTTTGTGCAGAATAAACGTATTTTCTTTCTTTTCTTTTTTTTTCTTCGCCTTTCTGCAGAGTACCTATAACATGCGATAAGGAACTTTGTTCGAAGACTGATCCAACGAAAACGAATAAAAAGACACCCATACCTTACCCTGATGTCTGTATTTCATGAGGCGACATAGCATATATACAAATACAAACTTAAACGCAGAGAAACCACAACATCAGATCGGAATATATTCCCTTCATCAACACATTTACATATATCTAACTGGACTACAAGGATCTTGTGGCATGTGGCCAGATGGGAACTAACTAACGCCGCCATCTTGTGATGTGAATTTCTAATGCGACGGGTCAGACCAGCTGGCGTCGCCACGCGCTCGTAACGCAGTTATGATAATAAATTAATATGTTTTTTGAATAAAAAATAAAATGTTCAATTCTGACAACTATCCGTCGAGCACGCTGGAAGTGAGCACTCAACAAACTGTCAAAGTCACGTCAAAGTATAGGAATGTAATGCTCTTTCTTTCTTAACCGGTATTGCATTTAGCATCGGCCAGATCTGCGCGACCGCGATGCGGGACGCGTCCAAAAATATTATCGAACACTGATAACAACTCTTTTTGTGAACCTCAAATACTATTTTGGGATCCCAAAAATACTAAATTGCCAAGTGAACACTGCGAGCAACTTGAGTTATAACCTACCCCATTTGGTTGGGGTGCCCTAGTTACTGCCACCAATTCGGCTGGTTTGTGGTTGGTGACAGTTCTAACCTAACCTAAGGCGTTTAAGGTCGGGGTATTCTATCTTAGTTACTGCGACCGAGGCTCATTTATTAAAAAAAAGTGTGAATCATTAAATAGAAGTTCAATAAGTTTTTTGAAGGATCAGTAAAATATTTTCCTTTATTATCGCACATACCTTCACTTATTCATTTACATAATCATTAAAATCACAAATACATTCTCTTAGTTCCAATTACCCTGTTGAATGACCCTTCTCAACATGTTATGTTGTGAACACGCGTATCGTTGTTATGTTATCGTGCATACGTGTTCCATCTTCATCAAGATTCAGAATTTGATGTTCAACTATAAATGAAGTACAATATCCGTGCTTCCAATTTGTTATCGATGGTCATGGTATGTGATGCGGGGCAATGAGGAAAATGTATTGAGGAAAGCTTTTAGTATAAATGTGGATGGCTATATGTGTAAGGGAAGACCAAAGAAATGATGGATGGACTGTGTGAAAGAAGTTATGGCTAGAAAGGGGGTGACTATCAAGATGACGACTAAGAGAGGAAGATCGAAGAAAGGGACATGTTGCGCCGACCGCAAAGATATTGGTATAAAGGCAGAAGAATGATGATGATGACTATGAAGATATAATAGATGTTATAACTTTAATAAAAAAAGTTTTTTATTTTTTATTGATCAAGGCACACCAACGACAAATTTCGCGCCCTCACGCCCCGCAGGAGACGCCCTGGGCATCGGGAATCGTAGGCTGATTCACGGCCACCGTAGGCGCGGGCTTGCGGACGGTGAGCAATGGGTAGCTCGCCGTCCGATAAGGACCGAGTCCGGGTCGACGGCTCGTTGTGTTCAACGTGTTCCTCAAAGAGATGTCAGCAACTAAAAGGGTCCGATAGGACCGATGCCTGCCGGGGTTGCGGAAAACTCCGAAAGGGATACCGTGGCCCCTGGCAACGTACAGGCAACTGAAGGAACACGGGTGGGTTTTAGTCAGTAAGAGTCTGACACGCACTCCCGCTCCGCCCAGAGCAGGAGAAGTTATTTGATAGTTTCCAATTCAAAAAAAAATATGGCACACCAACGACATATTTACAAGAATAAAGAATAGGTAAACACAAATCTTCAATACTGTGTAAATACATCATTTATAGGCATGCACAACATTATTATTAAAGGATGAACAACTATAAGATTAAAAATTTAATTTAAATTTTTAAATCGTTACAATATTTATAAAATTAAAAATATAATAAATAAAATGACTAAATAAATTTGATTATAGAATAAAATAATAAATAATACATTTCTTGACATTGCATGAGAGCTATACAACCATACAAACTCACAACAAAATATTCGCGAATAAGGTAACAAACGTGATAAAAGTTAAAAGATTAAATTTAAACTAAATTGTAATGAAATTATTATTTTTGATAACATTATTAAATGACATTCCAACACAATTAAATTAAAATTTCAACATAAGAAATAGTAGTAATATGGAATTAACTTTCTATTTTAACGATCAACAACTTATTTAATCAAAGAAACCCGTGTTTTACAACTCATAGGCAACGCACAACTTCCAGAGGCAAAGTTGCCAAGAACTTAACATTTCATCAAAGCTGACTTATTATACGGTATCCCATAAATGGGAAACTGGGAGCCAAGTTCAATATTAAGAATATGCGTGGTTGTCGACTACGCGAACAAAAGAATTGAGATCTAAATGGGTGCCAAGTTCTGTAGATAATCCTGAAATTTATTTATAAGAACGTCCAATATTCTAAAATAAATTTAAAACACAAATTGTTGTTTTTTTCTACTATAACAATGTTAGCTATTTAAAAATATAACCTCTTAAATTTGAAAAGTCGAATTATAACAAAGCACTTAGGATAAATTGAAGCTCAAGATTTAACTCTCTCGAAACATAAGTGTATTATTCCAAGCTTTGGAGCCAGTGCCCATTTGTATTTGCAAAATGTTTTATATTATTAAATATGTAGGTATTAGCTTATTGTGTATGACAGTTAAATGAATCCACAATTTAAATGTTTTTTGGAGAATTTAGCTTTCATGGCAACATTAAAATCTATTGATGTCAACTAATCAGAAATGTCTTAATTGTCATATTTAAATGTCATTACTCTGTTTTGTCTTTGCATAGAAGTATATAGAGTACAATAAATAGTACATGACGCTCTTATAGAAGTCCAATGTGTAGAGCTTATGTCTTTGGCTTAATATACAAAGTCAGCTACTAGTGCCAATTTTCCCTTCGGTAGTCATTATTGAAACTATTCATTTCCGCCATCTTTGAAAGTCATATACTGTTTACTCGTTGGCTTACTGCATAATAACTCTTTGGTTTACTATCATGGGGTCTGTTTATACGGGGCCACTTGCTTTTTAAACAACGTGTTTCTGGCGAAACCCAATACTCGTACTAATAAAATATGCTGTGATTACCTTTTATCTTAATTTGACCGAGATCTATCTTTTGAGACTATTTTTACGAATGTACGTGAAATCCAAGTGCGACACCCAAATTACATGGAGTGTTGCCTTTCTTCTTTCAGGATTATCTACAGAACTTGGCACCCATTTAGATCTCAATTCTTTTGTCGGCGAAGTCGACAACCACGCAGATTCTTTATATTGAACTTGGCTCCCATTTTCACATTTATATTTTTGATGGAATAACTTTTTGTAAAGAAATTATTCTTATTCGTCAATCAAAAGTGATCTCTAGAATCTATTTTCAAATATAACGTGGCAAGATTGTGTAAGAATGTATTTCTTTCATAACACAATTATTGTCCGCAATGATGTCAGATCGCTGAGCCGGCTAACACAGTTGCAGTTTGTGTCTAAATTTTATGAAAAAAAAAGGATGCTGTCGACGACAACGAGTCCTGTCAGGAATGAAGTTCATTCTCACATATGATTTAATTAATTTTCGCAGTCGGCATCTTGGATTTACATTTTGTCTCGACTTTAGCACCATCGAAAACTATGAAAACGACACTCATGCTGAAAAATATTAAAATTTCGCAGCCGCTATCTTGGATTTATATTTTGACGTCACTACTGGCTTTAGCACCCTCGAAAATTATGAAAACGACACACATGACGACAAGTTTGAAAATTAAGTTTGAAAATTTTCGCTGCCGCGGCCGCTATTTTGGATTTACATTTTGACCCCACTATCTTGTTTATTTATAGGCTTGCTTTTGTTCCACGGTTTCTACCTCACTATCCTGTGGAAAATCTTAATACCGCGATTCAGAAAATCGCGTCATTTGCACAATCTATCTATTTCTATCGAGTACACTGGTAAACTCAAACTCTCCGTTCCAAACCAAGTAGTACCTAATAACTTTTGATCGAGTGGACTGATCTTAATGAAATAAAGACTTATAAGGCTTCCTGTTATGTACACGAAGACACCGGAATCGCACCAGTGCAGCAGTGGCAGCACCGGACCGCATGTTTGTATATACGAATGAATATCGCAGCAGCACCACACCGACTCGGCGTCGCGTAGATTTTACATTTTCATTCTGAGATGATCTGAATTTTTTCATCTTGTGATCCGGGCTGGTGCGGCTCCGGCATCATGTACAGGAAGCCTAAATGTCACCTCAAGATACGGACCATGACTATATTTCCAAACCTTTAAGTCCCCGCGACGCCGCACGCGCCGCACTCCTGTTGCCCACCCCGCGCACCCCGCACCATGCGTAGCGCGGATAGTCCTCGTTAAATTATTTATTATACACAACTCTAAGAAAATGTTGCGAAACACGCAAGTAAGTATTTATCCTGGCATCTGCTTACTTACACAAACCATCGCCTCTTCATGTCTATATGTAAGTACAATAATTTAAGCAAATAGGTTAAGTAAGGTGTAAGAATGTATTTCATTCTTAACACAATTGTTACAATTGTCCGCAATGTTGTCAGATCACTGTCAGTTGCAGTTTGTGTTATTATTGGTTGTCTAAGATTTATAAATAATCTGGTACGTATACAAAACGATAAAAGTGACCTTTCATCATGAAACCGATTCTCCTGCGAAAGAAAAAGTTATTGCTATTATAATTTCGAAAGGCGCTATCTAGGTGTTAGTAAATTCGATGGCTTGAAAAAAAAATTAAATCGTAAAAATTTACTGTTTTCGATGTTTTTCTTTGTATACACACAATTACCCAGCTGGACGCCAAATTTCAACTTTCTAGGTCATCTGGAAGTGGGTTAGGTTTTTGACGACGGTATATATCTTTGTTTTTTTTTTTTAAACGTTGCCCCACTCTAGGAATTTCTCCTGTATCGTGGGTGCGTTTACAAACATTTATACTCACATACACAAACAGCCAGACCCGGAACAACTACTTGTAGGTCATACAAATATTTGTTCCGCGACACGCAGCGCAGCAGTCAATCGCTTAACCACTGCGCCAACCGTGCCGTATCTATCTATGTCAGTGATAAAAACCCCGATTTTTTTACGGCAATATCTCAATAACCGTTCTAGCTGTATTTATGAAATTTAGGGGTTTTAGTTAATCAATGGGGTTTTAATAAATAAACCAAATTTCATGTGTTTATGTTAAATAGATTTTGAGTTATTAACACACGGCTGCTGCGTCGCTAGTTCTTGGCTTGACACGCTACCGCGTGTCTAATTATGATTGTATTTTATAGTTATTTTCGTGTTATTTATTTATTTATTTATTTATCATAAGCACACCAACAGCACAGTCACTTACAATTCAAATTAAATAGCATCTAAAATTAGCATTTTAGTAACCATGCAAATGACAGGTATGCATGACATTCAAATATGAAATTTAGAGACAAAGGAGAACAATATAAAGACAAGTGTGTCTAGTAGACATAAATCTACAACACTACAAAAACAAACTAATGTGAGCTAGATAGACGGGCGCTCATCACACTGTTTAAATAGGGAGCGTCTGTATGAAGCGAAAGTCATGGAGAAAATATCAATAGGGCAATCCGTCAAGTTCGACCTTTCATTATATTGCCTTGCCATACGTGTAAGGGGGCTATTAAATGTAGTATTCAAGGTGGATGTAGGTAATTCAAAAACATGATGATGACGCTTACTACGTAGGCTAGGCCTAAAGTTAAAATAGTTTATCAATTGTGCATCAATGGAACCGTTTATAATTTTATGAAGTATTAGTAAGTCCGAATGGTTACGCCTTTCATTTAAGCTAATCATATTAAAGTGCCTTAACCTGTCATAGTAATCAGGTATAGATTTTCGAATCCCATTCTTCACACATAAATACCGAACAAAACGGGCCTGAACAGATTCAACATTATTAGTATAAGTTGAGTAATAGGGAGACCAAATAGTGGAACAATATTCCAAGGAGCTCCTTACTAGTGCGTTGTAAAGTAAAATAATGCTACTACTATTATGAAAAGGTTTGGACATACGGATTACAAAGCCAAGCATTCTTTTAGCCTTAGTCACTACGCTATCTATGTGATCGCGAAAAGATAGAGATGTATCAAAGAGTACCCCTAGGTCACGGATGACCGACACTCTGCTCAGCACCGATCCATCAATATGATAATCAAATTTAATGTAATTCACTTTATTCGTGAATGAAATAGTCTGGCACTTTTTAACATTGAGCGTCATTCTGTTGTTCAAACACCATTGTTGAAGGACATCAAGATCTTTCTGAAGCCTCACACAATCACTCAGGTCCGATATCCTACAGTATATTTTTAAATCATCAGCGTAGGCTAAACAATTGCAATTTATTAAATCTAAAAGATCATTCAGAAATACCAAAAACAGCAAAGGACCCAGCTTAGAGCCCTGTGGAACACCAGAGCCAGGAGAAAAAGGAGCAGATTCATAACCCGCCAAGGCAACTATCTGAGAACGATTGACTAAATAACTCTCAAACCACCGCAACAGAGAGCCATGAATACCAGCGCAATTCAATTTCATAGAAAGAATTGAGTGATCAACGCGATCGAAGGCTTTTGCAAAATCTGTGTAAACAGCGTCAAACTGACCCCTAGCTTCAAAGGTGCTACTAATGAAAGTAGTGTAAATAAGCAAGTTAGACATAGTAGAACGATTAGACACAAAACCATGTTGCTTCAAACTAATTATATGACGGATGTGAGAATAAACTACATTGTATATGAGACCCTCAAACATCTTTGCAAATTGTGATATAATAGAGATTGGCCTATAGTTAGTTACGTCATTCATACTACCGGACTTATGTATGGGGATAATATGTGAGATCTTCCATAAATCAGGAAATGTTCCTTCCTTAAGGGATTTATTGTATATAATCTGCAGTGGTAGAACCAGAGCATCAATGCAGAGACGAATAAAAATAGGAGGAAGTCCATCCGGACCAGCTCCTTTGTTAAGATCTAACTTTTTGATGCTATTTCTAACTTCATTCTCAGTAATGCCAATGGAAGACATACTGTAATTAGACGAGGAGTAACCTGGAGACAAGTCACCAGGCTGTTGATTAACACCGTACACAGATGCAAAATAGTCCGCAAATAGATCAGTCACACCACTACCACCCTCACCTACACGATCACCCCAAGAAACCTGGTCAGGGACACCTCTGAACGATTTTCCAGACCTAGTATAACGCCAAAAAGCTTTTACATTTGTTTTTAATTCACTCTCAATTCTTTCTATATAATATTTAAAACAGTTATCCATAGCTCTCCCAACTCGCATCCGTAAGGAAGCAAAAGTATCATAGTCCCGGGGGTTTTTGTACCGTTTAAACCGAGTCCTGTATTTATGCTTTTCCTTAACAAGTTTAATTAACGAAGCTGAGAACCAAACTGGATAACAACTATTCTTAGGTTTACCCTTCGGAGTGTATTTATCTATATTTTCCCATAGTAAGTTATAAAATGTCAGAACATAATCATTACAAGTCAAATGACAATAATCCTCCCAGTTTATTTTACGTAGATCACGAACACATGCCTCGTAGTCTGTTTTAATGAAAATATATTTAGACTGTAAAATATTATAATTTAAATTAGAAATTGAGGTTTTAGTAAGGGCTAATTCTAGTGGCGGATGATGTATATCTAGCTTACTGATGGGGGGTGCGGAAGAAACAGAAAGACTGGAATTCTCGTCCACCAAGATGAGATCTAAGATATTATCATTCACATTGCAGACGCTATTCATTTGAACATAGCCGGTGATGTGTAGGAAATCCCTCAACGCTAAAGACTTAGGGTCACTAATTCCTACAAAGGGATCATTAGACTGAAGCCATTTCACATTAGGAAGGTTAAAATCACCAAGAATCAAAGTGGTGCAATCCATATAACGCAAGCAAATTTCTTCAGCCTTGGCCAAGAATTGAACAAAGATATGGCAAGGTATATAAGACGGTAAATAAACAACACAAATATTCATACAGACGCCACCAGCACTTATACATAACCACATATCCTCAACGGAAGTTTGCCACTCAGTTTTATTAACAAAATTATACTTATTACTAATAGCTACCAATATCCCACCACCATAACTTTTAAAATACAAATCTTTAAACTGTGCACTACGATCACGACGTACAACAGTATACCTCTGATCAAAGTATTCAGAGGATAAGAACGAGTCATCTAACCAAGTTTCTGTCAGACATATTATGTCGTAGTCAGAACTTAAAATTGACATTAGAATTTCATGCGACTTCGTTTTCATGCCCCTCACGTTCTGATAAAAAATCGAAATATTATCCATTAGACTAAAACAAAAACTAAACATGATAATAGAAACTAAATTAACAATTCAAATAATTATACAATTTTTTCCAAACACTGCTCATCCTTAATTAGAATACTACCAGAATTTTCACTTTTGCATACAAAAATTTTACCGTAGCGAACCCAGACAAACTTATAAGATTTTTCTTTGGCCTTAAGACGTGCGGCAGCATGTAATGATTTATATGTCGGAGAAAGGTGCTCGGATACATAAACTGGCTCCTTGCTACCACCATAACCCAAAAGACTTGTGTTCAATTTATCATCAGTGTGAGACTTATTGTATCTCGTTAATGCAGAATACAATTCGTCGCGACATCTCGGACTACGCAGCTTCACTATTACAGAGCGCGGGCGAGACTTGTTGCTATTCATACTGGCCACTCTAACGCATTTCATAATATCACAGTCTTTTAGCGCATACGACACAACATTAGCCAACTGTGTTACGATGGTCGGTAACACTTCATTCTTATGTTCAGGTAATCCGTGAATTTCCAGATTCGCCTCACGCGTATTCTGATCAAGGGTGTTTATTTGCATTTTCAGCTGAGCCATAGTTTTTAGGATATCGGAGTTCTGTGAACGAAGTTCAATATTCTCACGTTGCACACCCTTGAGCTCAGTTTTTAAGTCATTAACTTGAGATATGTCGAAGGACCCAGATAGCTTCAACTCATCAATCTGTTTCTTTAAATCATCCATTTCGAATCTAAGCTCGCTAATTATATTCTTTATCTCAATACGCAATGTATTCCGTATTTCCTCCCGTATAACAAGTCGTATATCACTGACCTTATCATCCTCGCCTTCAGAGCTATCCTCAATTCTCTCAGACGTCGATTTATCAGGTTCATGCCTAGATAAACAGCTCGGGCAATTCCATTTAGAACGTTCAGTTTTATTGAGTCTTTTGAACGCCGTAGCACTCAGGTTAACGCACAGGTGATGATAGAACTTATCGCAATTAGAACATATAATTTTTTCATTTTGTTTAACTGGTAATCCACAAGAATTACAGTTAGACATTTTCTAAGTACACAATCAATCTCCCAAACAGTACAATAAATTCAAAAAGACAATATGTGATTTGTCGGACTCGAACTCACGCCACACTGTGTACGGATGGTAAACGTTAGCACTCAGAGCCAACAATACATTAGTTTAGCGTGTAAAATTATGGATCTTGTGTGGTGACAACACAAAGTCAACACAATAGGAGGTAGATTGGAAATAATTCCATTTATTACTTATGTTAGATCACCGCCACAGTACACTTTGGTTTTCACTATTAACACATTTAAAAACACTTTAATTGTTTAGAAAATTATTGATTGCAGCCCATAGGGTTCCGGTTTAGAGTGTCTAGACAGCACACAGTCGTAAAATAACTTTTTACTATGATTTGAGAATTTAAGTTACGGAGCAGAATTAACGTGACCGTACTATTTGACGTCTCGATGACAGAAGAAGATCAATCCCTTATGTTGCGCCTGCCATGTTTTGTCTCTGCATCACCCTGAGGTTGACTGGTAGAAAATACCTCAGACATTAAGCCTTTTTACGGATATTTTTTTATTTACTTGTGCGTAAAGTTTGAATAAATAAATAAATAATACAGCAGTCGCCTTCGGAAATTCTCAACACGGCTAACTTTGCCGAGTTCTTTAATCGAAAAGACGGCAAAATAGACAGCCTCAAAAGACATCGACCAGAATTCATTTGATAGTCTGTAACTTGTGCTTGTTTGCTCAAAATCTAGGTATCTTTAACGTTATTACTTTACAGATTGTTTGGCCATGAGAAATTTGATATATTTGCAGCTGGCTAATATCTAAGGTACTTAGCAAAATGTGGGAAATATATATAACATTTGTTTTTGTAACATCTTGTGGGTGACCTACAAAAATGTTCGGTGGCCGAATTCCTCCCTTATCGCGACAACCCAAATTGTGTGAGATAGAAATAGCCTTGGGAACACAACACTGTACAAACTTCGATTACGTTTCTTGACATTTTTCCGCTAAAGTGTTGTTACTGAAAAAATAAGTGATAAATTTAAAAGAATTTTCATCAGCGAGTTTACTTTAACAATGAAATAGTATTGTGTGACCAGTTTTATTGTTATACATTATTTAATCTAGTACAGACCTGGTCTTAAGAGTTAGTTGTGTAATATTTTTTTTGTATTAACTTGTTAGTTTGCAAATTTACACTAGCGTATCAATAAACCATATCTTACAATTACAGAGTAATTGCATATTACAATTCTCATAAAATTACAGAGTCAGAACGCAGTGGCTACGTAACGTAGCAGGCCTACGCCGGGCCTACGCCAGGCCTACGCGAGCTACGCGGTCGTAGTATATTATCACGGGATATCTAATGACGTACCGTAGGCCCATTCCAGTAGACTTTCCCCAAAATTTTCAAGTTAATAAACAAATTTTTCTACATAATAATCAGTGCACCAACGCAGAATGTCTTGTAAAAACAATTTTAAAATAACGAATGATTTTGTTCTCGTCTTATTTTCTATTTGTGAGTAGGTAAATAGTGAAATAACTAACAATAGCTGTTAAAATAAAAATCTAAACAATTTATATAAATACAGACGAATTGAGAACCTCCTCATTTTTTTCATTTGGTTAAAAAGGGTCGATATTCATGAAATTTAAACAGTCGAACTGTAATAAATTTTATAGTTTGTGTACAGGAGCTTGATTACGGACCTCAATGGGTCGAGAAAATATGAATGTTGTAAAAGGCCATATTCTGAGTATTATACTCTTACGCTCTTTTTATCCACAGTGGCCCAATGAATTATTAAAACCACGCTTTAAAAAAGCGAGTGTTTGGAACCACCGTGTTCAATATGTTCATATAGAGCGTTACTGAAAGGTGAGATAAAACTCCAGGGGTTAAAGGTAGTGCTTTTACATGAATGATCTACCTTCAATCTAAAAAACATTGGAGTAGATTTAATTATTTAACAAAACCGGCCAAGTGCGTGTCGGACCACGCACAATGAAGGGTTCCGTAGTTGGGATGAATTTATTGCAAGAACAAACTTAACTTTGTAGTTGAAAAACATGTTCTCCCATACATTCTGTATATACATGTACCAACCATGTGCAACCGCAAATGTTAGTTGGTCGATTATTACTCGTTAACTTGTAAAGCCTACTTAGCTTTGATAGTTTTCCTTTTAATTTCAATGTATATACTACTGCCGTGAATTCTTATACATATCCAAATCCAACCATTTAGCTGGCTGGGGGACATACTCTTTAATCTAACAAAAATTAGCACTTTAAAGCTTAATATTTCGCAAACAGATCCCTGAATTCAAAAATGGTTTACACAATCTACCAATATTTTTGACCGACCTGTCCACTATACCCCCACACTATGAGATAGATGAGAAAAAAAACATCCCTACTTTACGTGTAGGGGAGGTACCCTACAAAAACTTTTACCACTTTGTGATTAATATTTATACCTATGCCAAATTACATCTTTCTGGTACAAAGAGTGTGACCAAAGCCGCGGACAAATGGCGAAACCTTAAGGGTTCCTTGTTTACTACGGAACCCTAAAAAATAAGGTTGATGTAACTATAGAGGAATGAGGAACTGGGTGTAAAGTTCACTCATCCTCTCCGACCAAACGGGTGTCGTGTCTGGTGCACAACAATTGAATTCGGGAGGTCGACCTTCCGAATTCAATCGTTGTGCAGTTGCCCAGCAGCGTTTACCGCGCGTCGAGTATATATATTCGTATTTATATATTATTTCCGTTTATATATTATTTACATTTTGTCTCGGAGAAGCTACGAGGTTCGTTTGAATTTCAATCGTCAGCTCTCGCCAAGATCAATCGACTGTGTATAAAAAACATTACTATGAAATACTTATAAATAAAATCCATTTATTTCGGGTTCTCTGATATAACAATCACAACGTTATAGTGAATATATATTATATATATGATATTTAATTAAAAAATTAAAATTAATAATGCAATGTCAAAATAGAGATCGTATACGGTTGGAAAGCGCTTATCAAGAGCAATCCAATGACATCCATAAAACACCATAAGACATAGTGAAGCGGTGCCGGGAACGTAAAAGAATCCACTCGGATCAACGACGGCAGTACATCTGGCCGAAAATATTACCCGTTATGTACACGTACTTACGTAAAACGCACAGCCGTGTACACCGTGTTTTTCAAGAACATTCAACCCTTAAAAAGTGACATAACACAGTGTATCTTTACAGGTTCTTCGCTGTGATATATCCGCTGCGACTGCCGGTTGCGCGCCGGCGCAGCAAGCAAATGCTGCTCTGCGCGTGGACATTCGCGCTCGCCTGTAGTTTACCACAGGTAAGATATACTAAGCTACTAGTAATTACCGAGACTCCTCCGTGCCTTGGAAAGCACGTTAAGCCGTTGGTCCCGGCTGTTTTTCACGGATCTTTGACAGTCGTTACGGGTCGTCAGAAGCCCGAAGGTCTGACAACCAGTCTTACCAAGGGGTTATCGTATTACCCAGTTACTGGGTTTCCACAACCCAGTAACTGGGTAAAAATAAAAATACATCATCTGTGAAAATTTTAACTGTCTAACTATCACGGTTCATGAGATACAGCCTTGTGACAGACGGACGGCGACGTCTTAGTAATAGGGTCCCGTTTCACGCTTTGGGTACGGAACCTTAAAAAGCAGCAATAAAGCGACTTGAAACGGTATTGAACGCCCCGATCACCACTTCTGCAAAATACAAATTAATGTTGAGTACATTAACATAATTTCGACATCCTCGTTAATATTCACGAATAAACAAATGGACTTAAATTATTTATGTAATGTTATTGTTCTTTAATATTGGTCACCAGAAGGTTCACTGGAATATTTATATGTTTGATTTTTCATATTCTTTTATTTATTATGCACATTGGAGATAATTGTTATGCACCTACTAAACTATAGTTGTCGCGATTTAGCAATGGCGGTCATTGACCCAACTATATTTTCTAACTGAAATTAAGTCCGTTAAGTCCTGTATCAATATCTGTCGTGACCAACATGTTCCAATAACGAAAAACCATACATAGTTTATTGTAGAATAGTTTATTGAAATAAACTCAAACAATAAACTATGTATGGTTTAACAATTTTAGAATGGTTTAGTTCATAGGTCAATGACCGCTGTTGCCACGCTAAAGTGCGACAGCTGTATTGCTATCTCTAATCTGTGGATAAAATAAAAAAGAGAATGAATAAAAAAATTGATTATTACAGCTTCGTACTCTCCGATTAATGGAAAAAACAGCACAACTCATTCACGGCATTGCCGAGAACGAACAACGTACTTAGCTTTCTTAGATTCTGTTCCAATTTTCATGGAAAATGCTATGATTTGCAGTGAGAATAATAAGAACGTCTTCTGTGTAAGTGAAGCGTCACTCTTCAAGCCGCACTGCGCTAGTGTAGTGATTATCGCTCGTCCCTTCCCTGTTTGACAAGTGGATATTGCCCTCTGGGACAGTGACAGGCTGGTCTAGTCACTGAAGCGAGAATTTCAGCCACTATTTATACGTCATACTGTTCGTTACCCACAAAACGGTTATCTACATTGTTAGACGATTTCAGAAAACCTGCCAAGTGCATGCGCCACGCACAATGAAGGGATCCGGAGTTTGAATGAATTTATCCCAAGAACAAACTTAACATTGTAGTTGAAAAACATGTTTATTCGCTCAATATTGAGAGATTTACCATGTTATTTTAAGACCCTAGACTTCCAGGTTTTTCAGTACCTAATCTATAGGTAAGTATGGAACGATGAGTATTATTATCCAATTTTTTTTTCAAAATATTTGGATCATTCGTTTCGGCGATAAGGGGGGGTGGTCAACTTCCGTTTATTTTCTTAAATAACTTCAAAGCAATTTATTATAAAATATACATACTTAATGGAGACTCTCACACGGTACAGTTTGTAAAACATTTTCTTTCAATTTACTTAATTTCCTCCCAAAAGCGACCCTATATTTAAAATTAATTTAGTTTCGTTATCCGTCCGTTTTGGGTCACAGAAATTCATATGTCTTTCAGCTTAATCGGTCCATTGGATTCGAAGCAATTTGGTTGTGACAGACGGACAGGTAGACTCATTAGCGATCCTATAACGGTTCTGTTTTTACATTCAGACGTACGGAACCCTAAAAAGAGGAGCTTCAGCAATTTCTCGGAATCTTTTTTTTGTACAGCGGCAATTCTTTACCACGTCGACCTATTTCGATGATTGAAGGGTGGGCGTTTTGGGGGACTGCCTTTTGTAATTTGAACTTCAAAAAGTTCTGATTCTCATTCTAATTTGCATACTTATATGCTTTTTGATTTCGATTCTTTTTTATCGCATTCCGTGGTGAACCGCAAACCAGGAAAAAAATGCTTATTTTTTATTCATAAGCTCTGTACTCATGTAATGGTAAGTACCTACATAGTAATTCTTAATACCATTAGGTAGCTGTTCTCTACAGTGGCGTGTCGTAGTAAAACGAGTGGGGTAAGCCGGAACTTTTTTTTAAATTACATCGCTTCAACTTTCATCTTGGCCGCGAAAATTTACTTTTTGTTTATTTATTTATTAAAACTTTATGCACAAGTAAAAAAAATACTGTACAAAGGCGGACTTAATGCGTGAGGCATTTTCTACCAGTCAACCTTAGGGTGGAGCAGAGACAAAACATGGCAGGTGCAACATAAGTAATAGATAACTTGAAAATGAATACTTACTAATACAAACATACATAGATACATACATATAAACCGAATAAACTTTGTCAGGAGAAATAACGATAGGTAGAGGAGAAAACAAATCCAGCAAATCAGCGCTTCATAGATTCTGCCAACTTTTCACGAATATGTTCACGTGCCTTCAGTTTGAAAGATAACCGACTGGTTGCCATCCTGATGTTCAGAGAAAGCGCATTCCAAAGAAAATAACGGTGTTTACCTAACAAAATAACGGTGTCAATAAACTGTTTCATTAAATTCCTATGTACCTATTTCGATCTGCTTTTCTAATAAGAGCTTCATGCAAATTTGTCAAAATAATTGTATTCCTACCAGTCACGAACTCATAAAACAGCTACGAATATGTTTTTCAGTCTGCACATGTCATATTTTTTGATGGATTCGTCAGATTATAAAAACTTTATTCCATAAACTACTAGAATCTGTGAAAAGTAAACACGGGAAACAATACATTTTATTTAATTTACAACTGCCAGTCAACTATTTTATTTAATTTATCGTAAAGGGAAACATTAAAATGTTTGAAAAAACCATCGCGATCGCGTCATTTGTATTTTTTATAGTCATATCTGGGCGAGCGCGGCCTAACTTATTTTAGTTTTCAATAACCTTGAAAAGCATGTTTGCTCACAAAGCAAATAATCACACAATAATTTACATGCCGCCATCCTAACCCTACTGATCCTACTAATTACCTTTGAAATCTACTACTATTTTAAAGCGTAATGTTTTGTTGTTGGGACATAAAGACAAAAAATTTAATGTAGGCGTTTATAATGTTTTAATGTTATGGTGTGTCAAATACTTATAGTGTGATTATTCAATGACGATAGAGTGGTTGTGTTCCGAATTTCTGAAGGGAAGCCGGTAGGAATCGGGTTGTTTGAAGCCTACGCCCCTGGTTCTCTACCACCTTAGGGTCAAAATGAGCATTTAAAAAGCGAATGTGATAACCTAAACTGCTCAATCATTTCTGCACTTATCCCAATTTCTTCTTCCATTCTTCTCTATTAGTCGTTATCTCGGTAGTCACACTCGTTCTATCCATATAATTTTTCTCACATTCATCCATCGTTTCTTTGGTCTAGCCCTACTCTTATAGCCATCCATGTACATACTCAAAACTTCCTCACACGTCGTAATATTCTCAACATATTCCTGGTGATAACACTAACTAATATGATACAATTTATTCTGTGACCGAAACCGAACAGAATCGTAAGACGATACAAATATCATCTCACGTAACAAGATCGTTAGCTTTTATTGATATTATTACGATACAGAATGGAGAAATCTTATGCATAACTTGAAACGTTATCCTATCATCTTGTTTACTCGCCTTTTCTATGGCTGTCGTAAAAGCCTCACCCAAGGAGATATGCAGACTGACTGCCAAGCTTTAGTACGAGACAGGCATAATAGGAGAATATATATATATTTATTAATTTATTTATCTTTATATAGATTCTTTTCAATTTTGTGAATGTGAGAACGCTGTAGGCCTAGTGGACTGTAGATTTGTTGACCATCATTATTCTGTTAAGTACCTGGTACTTGTTGAAAGACCTACACTGTCCTCCCATACCTAATAAGACTGTTATTTAAAAAGCCCATTATTTTTTAAAATATTGTAAAAGCCCATTATTTTTAAAAGAGTAACCGTGGAGTTTCTTGCCGGCTCTTCTCCATAGGAAACAACCAATTGGAACCGTGCACCTAGCTTCTGACGTTTCATAAGTGGCCATGTAGGTTTATGCGAAATAAAAATATTTTGAATTTGAATTTGAATAGTTTACCTATGCCAAACACGATTTAACCATTTCAAACCAATAAAAAAATAAACCAGTAATTGCGTAACAAACTCACAATTCTAATGTCGTTTACAGTTTCGACTCCACCCACTTTTCATAGAACCCATACGACATGCCGCCATACATATTGGAAGTGAACCCTCCGGGAGGGTTACCGGCATTACGTTTGCGCTAAAGTTGACCATCGTGGACGGTCAACGGCATTAGGTCTAAAACCGTGTTTTACTTCGTTTTACAGTGTTTTATACACTGTAAAACGAAGTAAAATGCTGTTTTCAGGGGTCTTATATACACGTAGTTTCCAACCTTTGAATTTTTTGTGAATATTTGTAAATGTGAACAAAAACAAATAAAAAAAAATCTGGAATTTTAAAACCAATGCATATCTGTACATACATAACCTATCCATACATCTTGTTAAAATATACATCAGATTCTAAGAAAACCTACATTTAAAATGAGTCCTCCGCGAGGGCTCTCGACATCCCATATGCGACTAGGTGAACCCTCCAGGAGGGCTCCCGGCACTGAACGTGTTAATTTTGTCAATGCAACAATATTTAATTGTTGCATTGACAAAATTGTGTGTATTGCGTTATTTACGTTGTCGACCAGACGAATCCTTCAGATTGTGATAGAAATTTGTGTAACTCAACTATTTACAGCCTTGATTAACACATAGGGTACTTTTTACCCCGGTAGTACGTTCTCGTGGGATATTTTCCGGGTGAAACCGCGGGCAAAAGCTAGTTTATACTAAAACCTTTAGTCAACACATGAACTTTAGAGGTACATTTCAGAGCAATTGTTGAAAATTTAATTAATGAAACATTGTATTCGTACTTAAATTACATAATTTGTGCACATAGCTGTAAGCAGCTAGTTTGCGTGCAGTCTGTTTGTAACAAGGGTAAACAAGAATTCACCAGAATTTCATATTTAAATCCGAACTCTAAACAGAATAACTATCTACATAAACTGTAGAAGCGGAACCGTTTTCCCAGCATTGGTAAAGGTTTTGTTCAAATTCATATTTTGTTCCAATAATATTGCGAGTGTTGATTTTACAATTGATATTTTGACATTTTGTTGACAGTATTCCAATATCACAATAGGAAAGTATTGGTACTCGTATATTGGAATACAGTTTACAATATTTTTACAAATAATATAAACGATTCGGTTCGTTTCGTACTTTTGCAGAAGTTGGAGTAGGAATACCTACCTTATAAACGGTGGTTTTTAATTCATTGTTGAACTTTGAGGAGGTGAAAGTACTCATAATTATAAACAAATTTCACTATGGGTTCAACTACGAAATTTTAAAAAAATACATCCGTTTCATGGTAAATATTTTTGTATGAAACAGCAGATATTTTTTTCGATATTTCAGAGTTAGTCTCACAGTGAAAGTTGCTCATAATCATGAGTACGTTCACGACCTGAAAAGTTAACAGTGAATCAAAAATCACCGTGTATACATACACACTTTATATCAGAGCGATATAGTATAAGTTTTTGGTTTCCACCTAAAAACTTATACTAGATGGCTCTGTATTAAAAAACATAAACATTAACTTTAGTCACTTGAAACTTGGGACCATGCTAAATGGCTCTGTAGTACTAATACATAATATGCAGCGAAAGGAACTTCGTTCCAGCCGGGTGTCCCACGACACCTCCGGACTTTCTTTTATTTACTTCCTAATGCTGCATTCCCTTGGCATAGCCCTAAACTAACTTTTCCTTAAAGAATCAGGTGATAGAACCACGCCCTTAACTGCGTGACACTCACGCAGTTAGGGGCGTGGTTCTATCACCTACTGTTTTAAAAAGTTCGAAATATATATATTTTTTTTTTTTTTTTTTTGTGATTCTTTAAGGAAAAGTTAGTTTATCACAATCCGAGAGTTTTGAAGGATATTTCTAATCCATTGCGTCATAGGTTTAATAAAAACGTCTGCTCAACAACGTAAATAATGCAATGAACGTGGCCGATCTGTCAAAATGAAAGAAAATGTGACCAACTGGCGTTTTACTACTACAACTACTTAACGGTAAAAATTGTACATTTTGACGTGTAACATCTTTCCTCTCGCTTTGTTTCAATCTGTGGGAGCGATTTCGTGAAAAGGGACGGAAGTGTGTAACAAGAAGCCGGGGAAGCGCGCGCTATTTGATTTGACCAATGAGCGCGCGCGGTGCTAGAGTTGGCCGTCAGATGGCACCAACCCATTTTCCGAGAGGTTGGTACTGTCAGCCAAGATGTCAGACGTTACACACCATAATGCGACTTCTGTAAGGCTCGCTCGTTTTTTTATACACATTCTGAATCCACGTATCCACGCCCTTATATCTGAAGCTATATTTTTTACACCCGCATGTAATTTAGCTCTGAGATTTATACTTTCATATATTAAACAGACACATTAATCTTTCGCTTATGTGCAGACACATTAATCTTCCGCTGAGTCACAGAGGGTTAATATTATTTCATGTGGAACTCTGGTTTCTTTATTAAACAGCTGCTGAACCCGTGGCTCTACACACGTGATCTAAATAAATATAACATGCGAACTTTGGTAGCCCAGGTACCCTCTGTGAGATTTTCAGTAACATTAAGGCGTTGCCTTCCTCGATGAGCTGGGGTGGATCGAATAATCGATTTTTCCATCCATTCGCAAAATACGCACTTTGACGTGGATTGGCGGACACCAACCCGTATTGCGAAACGCCACGTCAAAGCGCGTATCTATTAACTAATACACGAAAAACTAATCTCGCAACTGTACAAGGATTTATTGGCGCGTGACCAAAATCGGAACTAACGCCGCCATATTTTTTTCAATACAATTTCTGTGACTATTTACTTATGTTTACATATTAGAGCCCCGCTGACAATGTCATTCGGGTGCCAAAGGATCCTTGTAGCTGCTAGGTACCTAATGACCGACTTTTCAATCGCCAGTTATCTTTCATCTGAAGAATAAATAGGTATGGCGGTTTGACATATTATCTATGCAAATGCTGTCAAACCGATATTTTTTATCCTCAAATAAATGTCATTGGAAGATTGAAAAAACCGGCCAAGTGCATGTCAGACTACGCACAATGAAGGGTTCCGTAGATGAGATGAATTTATCCCAAGAACAAACTTAAGATTGTAGTTGAAAAACATGTTCTGCCATACGGAATGTATAGGAGTACATATTTTTTCAACTGCCAATGTAAGTTGGGTGATTATTACTTGTTAACTTATACAGCCTACTTAGCTGTGAAAGTTTTCCTTTTAATTTCGTTATTTATACTACTGCTGGGATTTTTTCCATATATCCAGAACCAACCATTTAGCTGGCAGGGGGGGGGGGGCACTTCACTCTAACAAAAATTTAAAGCTTAATATTTCGCAAAAGGATCCCTGAATCGAAAAATGACATCCCACACAATGGGATAGACGAGAAAAAAAAACATCCCCACCCTTGTTTTTCATAGATTATATTTGTCGGCGTGATTAATATGTATACCCATGCCAAATTACAGCTTTCTAGTACTAACAGTCACTGAGCTAAGCCGCAGACAGTCAGACGGACATGGAGAAACTATAAGGATTCCTTGTTAATAACGGAACCCTAAAAATCTGCCCTAAATTAAATAGTGGTTCTCGAGGTATATGCGGTATATACTTACTAACAGACAGAATTGTTAAGGAAAAAAAACTGAAGCACAAAATCATAATAAGCATGTTGACTTTTGTTATTCTGCAAAGAATTTTCCTAATAACCTTCATATTTTGTTCTTTCAAGGGTCCGTTTGTTCAGCATAATTTATATTATACTAAGATTTTTTTACAAAAGACCTTTGGCAAGTGTAGGTACTTAATTGCACAGTAGGCCGCACGTCAGTGGTATCAAAACCAGTATAAGCTGGCCTCTTATTCTATTGAAACTTCGTATTACGCATAGCCAACTCAAGGTCACAGTGTGTAAGAACGTGCGGTCAAATGTACCATTTGTGCCTGTATTATTAGAATCCTGTCTGGCTAGGGACCAAAAGAGCAAAGTAGGTTTTCGTATTGCTTTTTTTTATGATTAAAAAAAGCATAACAATATGTAAATGTTAAAGCTAAATAAATATCAAATATGAAATTAGTTTCTTTGAAACACCCTCTGATTGTACGTTGGAAACTATGATCCTCAGAGAAATCTTTCAAATACGAAATTAGTTTCTTTAAAACACGCACTGAATGTACGTTGGAAACTACGATCCTGAGAGAAATCTTATAATTAGGAGCGGTTCCTATCATAAGTTTGAAAAATATTTGACCGAATTTCATTTCATCTAAAACTTTTCAACTATAATCGTTTCGTTCCACTTACTTCAACTGAATGAGACGAAATTCAAATCTTGTATAAAACGCACACTATGTAGGCAGGCATATTATAAGTTGGGGGATTACATAATTGATAAAAATGCTTGGCTCATCGCTGGTCCTGCTCCACAAGCATAAACTAATTGATTAGCATTTGAAAATACCGTTGGAGCTGCTGAAGATTTTAAAAACTATCTTTGCATTGTATAAATTCAATGTCTTACCATTGTTTAATTGCATAGCACATGTGTGAGAACTATGTACCGACTATAAAGCTGCCATTTAGGTACTGGGTATGTCTTTCATTGACTTGAATGTGCCCTGGCGGCTGAGAGTATGTCATGCTCACTTTAATGTCTCGCTGGCGGTGGCGCGTGTGTTGGATCATTTAGCTCCCTTCAAAATGGTTGAGCTGAATGGTGCTAATCCATGCGTCATGTTCGTGAACGGGCGCCGTCAGTAGAGACTGGTCATCTCTTAGCTGCCATGGCTTATTTTAATTTTTGAATTGTTCTTTATTTTTTATATTTTTATTACGGACGCTTTTAACGTGCACCTCTTTCTACATTGTTCTCACATGTATAATTTCAACGTTAATGATGTAACCAATATTTTGTAACAATATTATGATTTAAAAGAGTGTCCGTGGAGTTTCTTGCCCGTTCTTCTCCATAGGTACCTACTACGCTTTGGAATGGGCAACTAGCTTCATATTTCTGACTGACCGACTTCTTGACAATTCAAAAGTGCCTGTAAATGGTTTAATTGAAATAAATGCTTTGAGTTTGAGTTTGAGTTTTTTTTTACTTCATCGAAGTCACGTCTGCCACTGTATCAGTTGACCTATTATCAATTCGATATTTTTCGTTACTCTGACGTTTCATTTGGTCGAAAAACTTTTTACCGAAGTTACAGTTAGCCGAAATAACATTTGTTCGAAGTATTATGTTTCCGAAAATTCATTATAACTGGCGTTATATTAAGGCAATAGGAACTAATTTCAGATTAGTTTATCCAACTATTTTGTTTAATTAATTATTTAAATGTAATGGCACTTAATAAAACAATTAATTATGAACAAAAGTGGTTTTAAGTGGTCCCAATAAGAAGCATGCAAGCAGGCATGCAAAATGAAGCAGGCATGCAGCGTGCAGGCAGGCAAGCAGGCATGCAGCATGCAAACAAGCATGCAACATGCAAGCAGGCATGCAACATCAAGCAAGCATGGTTTCTGTCACGACTCCGGCGCTGCGGGGTTTGGGCTGCCCCACTCGAGCTTATCGTCTTGCTTGCAGCTTCAGCCGTGGCGGCGGGCCTTCCAACCACCTGCTCATCAGGTCGCGGGCCACCCCTCCGCGTCTACGCGGGCTTAAATTACACTCTAGGGGTAGGGCAGACAAGACTACGTGATGTCGGTTTTGCAGCGATTCCTTTCTGTCACTAAATTTTGTAGCACAACATATTGACTTTTTATGACACTATTTTAATTTAATATTGAAAATACTATTACTAAATAATATTTATCATACTAATCTTGTGTGAGCAACCGGCAGCAAGTGTGCGTTGTGTTGCGTAAAGTAAATTATTACTATTGTATAGAATCATGTTCTTCTAACTATTCAGACAGCTGTGCTGCTGGGGAGTTTGTTGCGCCACTTCTTCTTCCCAGCTAAAGCACTAGGAAGTGGTGAAGGGTGGGCGTTTTTGGGGGACTGTCTTATGTAATTTTGACGTTCGAAAAGTGCTGATTTTCAGCCTAGTTTGAATAAATGACTTTTGAATTTTGAATTTTGACTACCAAGTAACCGGCTTTATATTTGTGACCAAATAATATTCCGTAAAATGTTGTTTCGGTGTGGTGAAAATAATTATGGCAAATAAATCATTTGGCAAATGAAAAAAGTTCAAAAGAGGCTTCGACGAATAGCAAAAAGTTATTTTGTAAATCGGCGAAATATAGTTCGGTAAAATAATAACTATGACACATGATACTTCGATGATCTAAGAATATGTCAAATAATACATATAGCAAAAAAGACGTTGGTCAATAGTTTTCGGTAAAATGAAATTCGAACAAAAAAAATCGGAAAAGTGATCGGTTCCCCTAAATGGCATTATTTGACATTCATTCATGACATTGGAGGCACACAGATAGTTTATGGATTAACATAGGGGTACTTTTAATCCCAGTAGTACCTACGTTCCCGTGGGATATTTTCCGTCATACACGCGGGTGAAGCCAACAGGTGATAATATTGTACCTCAGAGTAACATCAGCACAACAACTATTCATATAACTTTGACGCCACGCCAAATCAAAATCAGATTTTTGTTCAATCGGTAAACCTCCATATTGATTCATCTAGCCTATTTTTAGACAAAGGCAGACAACACGATTGGAATGAATCCAACACAGGAATTAATTTGAATATTCTAGTTGCTATTCCTGCAGATTAATAGTCTGTGCATAGACTATTAATCTGTAGGTAGCAAGATAAACGACTGGTATACGATATCTGATCGTGACATGGCAACGGCAGAAGCTTACGATACAATAAAAGCCTAGGTGCGCTTGCAAGCATATAGTTCCAGCAAAATATAAAAGAAAGGAAAATCTATTCAACCATAATTAAAGAATTTCGCCGATATACTTTGCTAAAAAAACCCATGATTCGACCCTGATTGGATTAGGTACAGTCACGAACATTAACTTTACAGTAATGCAAATACCAGAAGCAGTTTTTTACAGAAATAAAAATTGAAACTTTGAGAAAAGACGAGGAAAGAATTATGGTTTCCATAACAAAGCCGCCACCGCCACTGTTCGTAACGGGTTCCCTCTATCAGCCAGAAACTTGATGTTCCGAAATTTATTTGGCATAACACACTTGGCATAATCTTCTTTAAACGAATATTTTAAAGGCGTAAAAAATATTTAAAATAATTATTGTTTGGCCGAATGTTTATATGTCCAAATTTATAATGGTATACTTTTAAGATGGCAGAATTTTATTTGGAATAATTTTATTAGGCAAACTGCTATTTCTATAAAATAGCATTTCTAATCTTAAATTAAATTAAAATATTGTCTTAAAAAGTCAATATGTTGTGCTACAAACGTTAGTGACAGAAACGAATCACTGCAAAACCGACTCCATGTAGTCTTGTCTGCCCTACCCCTAAAGTATAATTTAAGCCCGCGTAGGTGAGGAGGGGCGAGGCGCCCCGCGAGCTGAGGAGCAGGTGATTTTGATGACTACCGCAGCTTCGCCGGCCAGCCTCAGACACGGCGGTGAGCGTTAAAACCATCTGCGACGATAAGCTCGCGTGGGACCTCCGGAGCCCCGCAGCGCCGGAGCCGTGACAGAAACCATGCCTACTGCATGTTGCATGCTCGCTTGCATGCTGCATGCTTGCTGCATGCATGGTGTATGCTTGTTTGCATGTTGTGTGAACTTTTTGCGATATGATGGTTCTGCTTTTTAATTATTGTGAATACGAAATTTATGCTTAAAGATGATTCTGACTTACAAAATTATGAGTTTTGAATGTGTGATAAATGAGTGTATGCCAAACGATTTTCTGCGAAACGAAGTTTATGCTATCCGCTGCTATGCAAAATAATATTATGACATAAAAAAATCTGCTATAAACGGTAGACGGTTCACTAACGTTTCACCAAAACACCATTGACAAATTTTTTGTTCGCAACCAGCGTTTCGTATACTATTTATTTTACAAACAACTTATTCCGCAAATGTTTTTTTTTAAATCTTTTTTTTTTAATTTAATAGGGTTTTTTTTCCAAAAAGGATGTCAACCCCATCATACCTTATTACAATGTAAATACACTTAGATTATTATATCTAAGTGTATTTACATTGTAATAACACATGGAGAAACAAATAAAAAATTACATTATTGTAATGATATGAAATATTAGCCAAACTTGTTGTTGTTTTAATGATGAAATAACAAATCATGTTTTTGCCAATCATTACTTGTCAAGTGAAAATTTGTAAATTAAATTTTGGTGAAATGACTGGACACCAAGGTAGAACCGTTCGTAATACCATGAAATATCTATCAATACTTTAGTTACTGGGTTGTGGAAGTCAGATAGGCAGTCGCTCTATGTAAAATACTGCATCCGGTTAGACTGGAAGCCGACCCCAACATAGTTGGGAAAAGGCTAGGTAGATTGATTGATTGAATTTAGTTAAGAGGAAATCGCTTTCGAATTTGAATCTTGCGGAAGATTACGTTTGCGTAAGTTTTTTTAAATAAAGTATGGAGTTAATCAGAATCAGAATATTTATTTGTGAAGTACCTGCGCACAATCACTTGTATTATGGCTAGTACTTTATTTAAAAAAAAACCATCAAATTTAAAATCACCTCCAAAAGTTCTTTCATCCCCCGTTGGAGTTCCCCATGCATGTCTTTTGATAATGTTCAAACCAAAACTAACGTCGCGGACTTCGCGAAAATTAAACTAGAAAAATACCGTACTTTTTACCAACGTTTTCAAAAACGTTGTGGTATACGTGTTTGTCAAATATCTGATTATTTTTCCACGTAACAACAATTTTTTTTTTCATATTTAATAAAAACTAAAGTTCTTAGTTATGGATTACAATCTAGCCTAATAGGCTAATAAGCAATTTAACTCAGATGTAATATTTTACGAGACAGATTATGTTATAACTAAAAATAGTATGCACTTTTACACATTTTCTTAGCACTTTCTTAGGGTCTGATAATTGATGAAAACACTTTGTTCATGTGTTATAGCACAGCATTGTTAAAAAGGTTACAATGATTGCAATGGTGTTGTTTTCCAGCTCTGGGATATCACATGTGTATAGCAATTACAGGATTGGCCCTAACACATTTCCTTGTGGTACCCCATCTTTTATAGTTTTTAAACTCGGAATATACATCCTCTTGTCTTATTCTAATCATTCTGTTACTAATATATGACTCTAGAATGTCTGCAAATTGTGAGGGTAGCATGCGTCTGACTTTAAATATTAGACCCTTTTTGATCAAACCTTATCAAAAGCTTGCGCGACATCCAGGAATACGGTGGTGCAGACTTCCTTGTTTTCGAGTGTTTTTTCTACAATGTTTGTAATTCTATGTACCTGGTCTATTGTAGTGTTTTTCCCTGAAGCCAAATTGATGGTTTGGTATTAAGTCTTTTTCTTTTATTATTGGTTTTAACCGTTTTAATAACAGTTTTTCTAATAAATGTGGCAACAGGGAAATGGGTCTATATGATGATGCTTCATGGGGTGGTTTCCCAGGCTTCGCAATCACAATGACTTCAGTAACCTTCCATGGTTCCGGTAAATGTTTTAGCATAAATGCACCATTGATAAGTCTGGTCAGCTTTGCTAACGGTTTTGTGATAACTTTTCATTTGGTTTAAAAGTTTTTCAAAAAAAATTTCTAAATTCAAAATATTTTATTTCACATAAACCTACAAGGGCACTTATGAAACGTCAGAAGCTAGGTGCACGGTTCCAATTGGTCGTTTCCTATGGAGAAGAACCGGCAAGAAACTCCATGGTTACTCTTTTAAGTGTATTCTAAGTGTTGGGCAAACCTAAACGCTTTTTGTTCGTTGCTTATGGTCTATTTTCCGATTCTGTTTCTGACAGGCGGTATTTGCATAATCGGCGTTTTTAGTTTTCTTATCGCTTTCCAAAGAGAGTAAATTGTTGATTGACTGTTGGTTAGCTGCACAAGGTTAGTATTCAGAAATTCATCTTCAAATTGTAAAATTTTCTTCTTTAGTCATTTAGTTAGATTATTTAATAAAGTTTTATCCCGCGGACACCTTGTTTGCTGCCACCACTTTCTTTTCTCAGATAGTAAATTAAATTTCCTTGGGGTAGATATGTCCCTTATATTTCCGTTTTAATTGTGGCGTGTTGTTCCTCGCACATTGTTGGATATTAACAACAAAGTTTACTTCCGAGTCCAGCTGATCCTGATTGTGTAATGGAGTTTTTAGATCGATAATATTATCTAGATCAAGGGCAAAATTGTCTCAATCTGTAGACTTATTAACCAAGGTTGAGTGGCTTTCTCTTAGTAGATTTTTTTGACTAAGTCTTAAGAGAATCTCTGAAGAACGTTTTGAAATGAAATTGCAAAACTGCAACTCCACAAAATAATATCGCGATGAGGGTCCTCAAGAAAATATCAGAGTTGGCGAAAGCATTTCGCATTGACGTTATTATTTAAGGTTGTCATATAAGGGGATATTGCTGAATTAATGAAAGACTTTATCAGGGGCTCGTGGTTAAAATACCAATCGATGAGCCTACGAATTTAATCAGTTTGTCCCTATAATCTACTCCCTGTAGGTCAGATAAATAACCTCAATTGTCAAAAAAAGCAACAGTACCTATTTTGGGTTTAACATATACAACATGTATCCGATCCGTCAGAGTGCTGTTAAGTATCGTTCTGAGAGTATATTTATGCGGTAATTTTTAAGAAAAATGAAAAAAAAAATCACCTCAATTTTTATAAATGGGGATTTTAACTGGGTTATTTAACATCGGCCGTCATTTAGCGGGTGTCTACAAGTCATAAACTATGACCCCTGTTGAAAATTTGCTAATTTTTAATGGATTTGGTGTATAAAAAATATGAATCTTACATAGCAATAACTTTTTTAATATTAATAGTATTTTTTATTACTTCTTGGTATTGTTATTGCAGTATCTATGTTCCCCTTTCGCGTCGCACAGGGTTTTTCTTACATATTGTATGTTGTAGCCAGATCTGATAATTGATCAATTCATGAAGTGTTCGACCATTTATGAAATGGTTGTGTTGTGTAAGATTTCAGAACTCACGACTTATTTTTAATGGGGGTAGGCATAAACTACAGAACGCTACCTTCTGCGATCCTTAAATACTTCTTTTGCTTCGTTTACGTTCATACATCTGGTCATACACGCACACCGGTTGCGAGTACTACGTACCTGACCTTTCTGAACAACATCACCAATAAGGTCACTTATGTCCTTCTAGGGCGTCCCCTGCCAGCCTTTTCACATACATTCTAACTGGTAAGCTGAAAAGTCTATCAATTTGTCAAGACTCTATAGAATCTCGATGACCTATACCTTGCAACTGTAGAGTAGGTGGAAAATGACAGACTAGACTGATAATCACCGACCGACCGCACTTGCTGGTGGGGTCCGCTAGGCATGGCGGACTGATACCAATCGGAAGTGCGGCGAATGCATGAGTATCTCCCCCCGACTCATGGTACTCCACATGCTTTACGTCCCTTTTTAGAGAAATCCTTTCATAAATTGCTCCATTTACTGGTATAATTACCCTGTAGTTGAAAGAATTTAACTTCAGGCGTCGGAAACACTTTTAATAGACTGATACTTATATAGGCTTAGACTTTTGGTAGTATTTAAATACTTATTCGTTCTTTATTAAATCTCAGTACTTATTTTTTTTATTATGAATTGTCAGTATGGTGATGGCGATGTGAGTTATCTTTTTGTTTACTTGTTCCTTCCAGGAACTCATTTCCAGAATATCTTACAAAAAAAATGTTCGCAAAAATCTCTTTAGAAGTTAACAGCAATAAATCTAAGAAACCTGCTTAAGTCCCCTCCCCACTCCACTGACTTCTACTCCTACTCCTTCACTGTGCATGCGGTGCGGTTGTGGAATTCACTTCCGCCCGACATTAGGGACTGCCAGACTGTTGCAGTATTTAAAAGAAGAGTGAAAGAACACTATCTTTCCACTTCGTCATAGTTGCGTTGGTATTTATTTTGTATTTTATTTATTTTAGTATGTACGATTGTATGTATGTATGTATGTATGTAAGTATATTCTCATATAATTTTTTATCTTATTAAGTGAATTGTTTTGATTTTATGTATTTTACTTTCTCTCTACTCTTACACACGGTGTCTACATCTCTTTTTACCCTCTGTCCTATCGCAGGTATGCTGGAAGAGATTTCTTTAGAAATAAGCATCACCTTTGTACGTATTTTTATGTTCTTTTCTTCTTGTCTGTTTATATAAATGTGTGTACATAAATGGTTAAATAAATAAATAAATAAATAAATATTTGCTTATGAATTTACAATAACAAGAAGTCGGTTAAAACAGCATCAAACGGTTGTCGTGAAAGGTTTGTGTGTCTTGAAATAAATATGTTTTTCGCTAGAATCCTTTGATGGCGACATTGCTTGTTTCAAAACCGAGATTTAGATTTAGAGAGTTTAGATTTTCCCAGAATATCAACATCTTAGAAATTACTTTTTTATATTCAATGTACAGTTTTGACTTCGTTACTTTTTTATTATATGTATAAATACTCGTAGATAATAACAGTGAATTTAAAGTAGATACGATTTTTCTTACAAATGTTTACAGCCCATTTCATTTAGTTAAACTGTTTTATATGAATAGGAAGATACTACATCAGCAATCCTCGTTTGTCGTTTCAGAGTGACTCATGAAATGAAGTCCAAAAAGGTTTTTGAAAATTTCAAAAGCCTCTCTCTCTAAGGCGCGGGACACACACAAGTGTTGAGCGTCGCAGCCGTGGCCCCGGCGTGCCCGTTTCATATTTCATAAAAAATGTAGGAACGACGTGGCGCGGAACATACACATAACGCCCGCGCCACACCGTCGCCTCGCCCGCGCCACGCATCTTGTGTATATTCCGCGCCACGTCGTTCCTATACATTTTGTATGAAATATGAAACGGGCGGCGCAACGCCCGCGCCACACCGTCGCCACGCCCGCGCCATGCCCTCGCCCCACGCCACTTGCGTATGTCCCGCGCCTAAGGGCCTCCCGAAACACCCCCATGTATGTTCAGGACCGGACGGTTTTAAATATTTTTTGGAATTTCTCACTTGATTTCAGACCGTTTTATTTTTCCTTTTACGAGTATGTCGCATTTTTGTCAAATTAAAAAAAAAAAATATATAGCCTTTGTGCACGACAGCGATGTTCTTTGTAGCGGCGCCGCCGCCCCTAGATTAGGTACTAGATTAGGCTAGATTTAAGATTAAAGTAATGTAATAGTACCTATTGATTGTTTATTGTTTAAGTATAAGTGCTACATTGTAGCCGGCGACAGGTTGAACCCTGTTCGCTGGCGGAGCCGTGTGCCGCATACCGGGCGACAAGTTAAAGCCTGTTCGCTAGCCGAGCCGCGTGCCTAGTCGCCAACATGTAAAAACTTGTATACGCCGCTCGGCCACTTCGCGCGTTGCCATTGGTCGGTGGGCAGAAGTAGAACAAATCAAGGCCGATTCGCGCCCCCCGCGAATCGGTGCTTATAAAAGGCATGCCCCGGGCAGCGTGCGGGGTAGTCGACTTGAACTCTCTGGAACGCATGTTTAAATTAATCTCCCTTGTAAAACGTACCTATATTTAAATAAATCTCCATTATCAAACAAAGTGTAATATTAGTTCAACACCATCCCGCAATCAACTACAGTCCACTCGCGCACATTCTGGCCCTTCGAAGCCGAATCTTTAAAATCCAGTAGGATGGTGTTAACACGAAGCCGTAGTGGAGACTCCAGGAGAGAACAGATCCAGCAGGAGCCGACAGCAACCGCCGGATCGGGTGCCAGTAACCCGGCACCAGAATACAGCACGAGCCCGGTCGCTGTGACGGACACAGGCAGCGGATCTACGGCGACTACCACCACCGATGCCACGCAGACACAGGGTACGCTCAAGCCCGGCGACACCAGGTCACGCCGCTCTACAGCTTCGCGAAAAAAGCACCTCGCAGAACTGGAGGCCAGAGAGCGGCTGGCTGAAATGAAGGTCAAGCAAGCGAAGGCAGAGCGAGAGCTGCAAGAAATACAGCTGCAGCGCATCAGAGCCGAAGCTGACTCGAGTGAAGACGACGACATGGAGGACGACCTCGCCTCCGTAAGGATTGGAAAGTGGCTAGCGCGACCGGCGCCGCCACCCGGAGGTGAGGCTCGACCACCGCCACACGACGTCAGCGGCGGGAGGAACAACAGGGATGCAGCGAAGGACACCGGCGCCGCGACAGGCGCTCAACCGTTGCGGGACGACGACGGCTACGGGGAAAGTGTGTGTGCGAAAGTAAACAAGGGCAATATCGCGAGTGAAGTGTTACACAGAAAGGTGAACTGTGATAAAGTGATAGACGTGGGGACCCTCGCCGCGGCCCTAGCACAAGCCGCGCGCAGCTCAAGAGAGCCGCCCAGGTACATCCAGCAGCTACCAGTCTTCGACGGAAAACCCGGTGAGTGGATAGCTTTTAAGGCCGCGTATTGTGACTCACACACGTATTTTTCCTGTATAGAAAATGTCGCTAGGATTAGGATGAGCCTCAGAGGCGCCGCAAAGGAAGCTGTAGGTTGTCTATTGTATAGTCAATCTGACCCTCAGGTCATTCTAGACGCACTAGAAAGACGTTTCGGTAGGCCTGAGGCCTTGATTATGACCGAGTTAGATCATATAAAATTATTACCTAAATTAAATGATAACCCTAGGGACATATGTATTTTTGCTAGCCGTATAGCAAACACGGTGGGTACGGTAGAAGCATTAAATAGAATTCAATATTTACATAGCCCCGAAATGTCGCGTTGTATCGTAGAAAAGTTAACGCCAATACTAAGAAACAAATGGTATGATTACGCGGCTAATAGAAAGGTTGAAGATATTCCCGAGTTAAAGCGCTTATCTATGTTTATGAATGAAGAGGCAGATAAGTGTGGCGCGTACGCACAGCCAGAACGTGGGAATGATGACTCCAGTGGTGTACGACAACGGCGCAGAGTAGAGCGCACGTTTAATGTAAATAGGGAAACATCAAACGAGCAATGCCCGGCATGCAAGCAACACGGCCACAAATTACCAGACTGCAATAAATATAAACAGCTAGACATAGATACACGATGGGATATAGCAAAAACTCTAACATGTGTTTTAGATGCCTTCGAAACAAACATAGAAGGTTTATGTGTAAAGCGCCTATTTGTGACATAAAAGAATGTAACATGAAACATCACAAACTGTTGCATAAAGAGCGTAAAGTTGAGGCGACACACAACATAGCGACGCCGCCGCGGGCGCCGGCGCCGACGCCCGTTATCACACATGAAACCGTAACGTCAGCGCGGGAAACAGTATCAACAACTTTGCCTCAGAATCGCCGCGCGTATTTAAAAATAGTACCTGTCACATTGAGCGGACCACATGCAAGTGTAGACACATATGCCTTGTTAGACGATGGGAGTACAGTCACCTTGTTAGACGCGTCAGTAGCAGATATCCTAGGTGCAGATGGGCCAGCCAAACCTATGTGGATACAAGGCATAGGCACGGAGGTCAAGCACGAGCAAAGCCGATCTGTGAGCCTCCACATACAAGGCAAACACCATAGCGACCCACAGAAAATAGAGGCGGCGCGCACCGTAAATAGGCTTGAAATTATGGCGCAAACTGTACAAACCGAGGACATAAATAATTGTAGGCATTTAAACGACATTCATAGCACTCTTGTTTATGAAAACGCGCGACCAATGATTTTAATAGGCCAAGATAATTGGCATTTATTAGTAGCCACAGAAACACGAACAGGTGCGCGTGATCAACCAGTAGCATCGTATACAAAACTTGGATGGGTATTACATGGATGTCAGTACTCTGTAAACAAAGTTATAGCTACATTTTGCGGACACATCAAAACTAAAGAAAATCTGGAACCAATAGAAGAAACAATGAGAAACTTTTTCAAATTAGAATCATTAGGCATAGAACCTAGGATACCTAAAGATGACCCACAACAGCGAGCCTTAGACATCCTAGAACAGAAGAGTCGACGATTACCCGATGGCAGCTTCGAGACCGGACTATTGTGGAAACAAGAGGTACCTAAAATACCAAACAACTACCTAGGTGCCCTAAAACGGCTAGAAAATCTAGAACGACGCCTAGATAAGGACGAAAACCTCAAGACCCAGTACTTGCAACGCCTTGACAATCTATTCAATTCAGGCTATGCAGAAAAGGCACCCGATACCTACACAACCAATAAAACCTGGTACCTACCTCACTTCCCAGTGGTCAACCCAGCCAAGCCACATAAGCCGCCACGACTCGTACACGATGCAGCAGCGAAGACAGCGGGTCTATGCCTTAACGACCTACTTCTATCAGGACCTGACCTATTACTATCATTGCCCGGTATTTTAATGCGTTTCCGTCAAAACAAAATAGCTGTGTCAGCGGACATTAAAGAAATGTTCATGAGAATAAAAATAAGGGAAGAAGATCGCGATGCGTTGAGATTTTTATGGCGCGGCGACCAACGAAACGGACCGCCAGACGAATATCGCATGACGTCAGTTATATTTGGCGCGACGTCATCTCCATGTACAGCGCTATACATAAAGGATCGCAACGCTAGCGACTTTGCCGATAGATACCCAGCCGCGGTGTCAGCAATAAAAAACAACCATTATATGGATGATTATCTTCAGAGCTTTCCCAGCGAAGAAGAAGCTAAGAAAATAACAACGCAAGTAGATTACATTCATAAAAAAGCCAACTTTGTTTTATGTGGTTGGATATCTAACAATAAAAATGTGTTAAACAATAACCTCGCGCCTTCACAAGACATAAAAGTATTAGGCGGCGACGACACCGAGAAAGCCCTAGGACTACGATGGGATACTAAGGAAGATTGCTTTATATTTCGAATCAACAAAAACAAAACACCTATTGTATTATTAAACAACACACGCCCACCTACCAAACGGGAGGCGCTCAGCATAATAATGTCTATATTCGACCCACTAGGAATTATATCACCTATCACTACACCGGCTAAAAGGATACTTCAAAACACATGGAAGTACAAAACGGAGTGGGACAAGCCGCTACCCGAGGAGCTACAACCAAAATGGATAGAATGGATGGACTCATTTAGCACTATAGAAACGCTACTGATCCCACGTTGCTACGATTACGGTGACGTCATAGCCAGAGAAGTGCATACGTTCGTAGACGCAAGCGAGGAGGCATACGCCGCGGCGGTATACTGGCGAACTGAAAGGTTAGACGGCAGCGTACAAGTGACCCTGGCGGCAGCCAAGAGCAGGGTAGCCCCACTTAAACCCGTATCAATACCTAGGCTAGAGCTGCAAGCCGCACTATTAGGAGCGCGCCTAGCCCGGACGGTCGTTCAAGAACATGACTTCGAGGTGAGCGACCTAACATACTGGAGCGACTCTACCACCGCGCTGGCCTGGATTCAAGCCGAACCACGCACATTCAAGACCTTCGTGGCGCATCGTATTGCGGAAATTGAGGAACTCACCAAGAAGAACGAATGGAGGTGGCTACCCTCGAAAGATAATGTGGCAGACGACGCGACACGCAGCACGCCGGAGCATTTTAACTCGGAACACAGATGGTTTAACGGTCCCGAGTTCCTTAGAAAAAGCAGAGATGAATGGCCACAGGACAAAAAGGTCATTGCTCCCATGAACACGGGCGAAGAACGCGTCAAATGTCACGTAATCAACGACACAAAAGTGAACGATCATCTCCCAAATATTACACGTTTTTCTAAATGGACACGGCTGATAAGGACAACCGCAAGAGTACTTCAGTTCATTGACCTGTGTAGACCAAGTAAACACACTGTCGAATATAAGTATACTAAGAAAAATGTATCAAAAGATCCCACGTGGAAAGGAATACACAAAAACAAACCCGTTAAAAAAGTTACGCAAAAAATAACAAGGAATAAAACAGTAAACTACCTACCTATACCTGCTACTTATATTCTACGCGCCGAAGAACAATGGGTCAAGGGCGCACAAGCCGAGAGCTTCACAAAGGAAATTGCCGCCATAAATGACAACAAAGCAGCGCCCGGCGACAGCCCGTTATCGGTATTAAGTACATACCTAGACAACGCAGGTGTTTTACGTTTGCGCGGGAGAATCACAGTGGTACAAGACGTCAATGAAGAAATAAAAAACCCAATTGTACTCGAGGGTAGGCACAGATATACGAAGCTATATATAGCGTATGTGCATGAAAGTTTACATCATGGCGGTACCGACATAACGGTAAACGAGCTAAGACAGCGCGTTTGGATAACGAGACTACGTCCGTCTGTAAAGAATGTTTTAAAGGGCTGTTTATATTGTAAAATAAAAAAAGCAAAGCCAGCCAAACCCTCTACGGGAAACCTACCGTACCCCCGTTTAGCTCATCATGTACGACCTTTCACTTTTACTGGTTTAGATTATTTTGGCCCCATATCTGTTACGGTAGGTAGACATAAAGAGAAAAGGTACGGAGCCTTATTTACTTGTTTAACTTGTAGAGCTATACATATAGAAATAGCAAATTCACTTAGTGCAGATTCGGCTATCGCCGCTCTAAGACGATTTATAGGTAGGAGAGGTTGTCCAAAAGAAATATGGAGTGACAACGCTACATGTTTCAAAGCGGCTGATAGGGAACTAGGAGAAAGCGCCTTAAGTGCTTTAGGTAGTGAGTCCAATGCGCGGTCCATAAGCTGGAGATACATACCTCCCGCGTCACCGTTCATGGGCGGAGCATGGGAGAGGATGGTGAGGGCAGTGAAGGAAGCACTGTACGTCACACTGAAAGAAGTTCACCCATCAGACGAGACCCTCGCTACGTTACTCGTAGAAGTAGAAAATACGGTGAACTCCAGGCCACTCACACATGTCAACGTGACACCGAACGAGCCCGAAGCACTCACGCCTAACCACATACTGATCGGCCCTAACTCACATGTACCCTCACCGGGTAATTTCACCGCAGCAGACGTCACAGCACGACACCAATGGCGACGCGCCCAGGCTCTCGCAGACGTCTTCTGGCGAAGATGGGTACGTGAATACCTACCGCTCCTACAAAACCGGCGGGAGCCCTACGGCAGCGGCACCCCACCCAAGGTAGGAGACGTCGTTGTGATCTGCGACCCTAACCTCCCACGCAACACTTGGCCCAAGGGAAGGGTGACAAAGGTGTTGCCAGGTCCAGACGGAGAGGTACGAGTTGTAGACGTGATGACCAAAGGACATGTACTCCGAAGACCAACGAAGCGGATTGTCGTGCTCCCCACGGAATCGCCTGATGGCGACGGCGGGAGAAATGTGCACGACAGCGATGTTCTTTGTAGCGGCGCCGCCGCCCCTAGATTAGGTACTAGATTAGGCTAGATTTAAGATTAAAGTAATGTAATAGTACCTATTGATTGTTTATTGTTTAAGTATAAGTGCTACATTGTAGCCGGCGACAGGTTGAACCCTGTTCGCTGGCGGAGCCGTGTGCCGCATACCGGGCGACAAGTTAAAGCCTGTTCACTAGCCGAGCCGCGTGCCTAGTCGCCAACATGTAAAAACTTGTTTACGCCGCTCGGCCACTTCGCGCGTTGCCATTGGTCGGTGGGCAGAAGTAGAACAAATCAAGGCCGATTCGCGCCCCCCGCGAATCGGTGCTTATAAAAGGCATGCCCCGGGCAGCGTGCGGGGTAGTCGACTTGAACTCTCTGGAACGCATGTTTAAATTAATCTCCCTTGTAAAACGTACCTATATTTAAATAAATCTCCATTATCAAACAAAGTGTAATATTAGTTCAACACCATCCCGCAATCAACTACAGTCCACTCGCGCACAGCCTTAATTGTGATCTACGAAACATAAAAAATACTATCTGTCTAAACATCGCCTAAAGACTAAAACTTTGCTCAAAGGGAAAAATTTTGCTCGATAAGCTCTGTTCTACATTATCAGTGACCCCAAAGTAGTTTGGAAAACTTCGAAGGACTCTCAGCTTTCCAAAGAAATACAAGTAATAAGTACTTTTCGGGATAATATCTGTTAAACCTGGAGTTGGGGCGAAAGGGTAGAAGGGCGAAAAAGATTTTTGTTTAATACTTAGTAGGGTAGTTCTAAAGTAAGTATTGGCCTAATAACTTCCTCAAAAATTGGGCTTTCAAATGCAAAATACTTTTTCAAATCCGATCCAGAGATTAATGCATTCAAACAAACTCTTCAGCTTTGTCATATTAATCTCTAATTTAAAAAAAAAACAGGTAGCTTCAGCCCATGTTACTCGCTGATAATGTAGCTTTCTATAGGTGAAAGAATTTTTTAAATTGTTGAAGTATTTTTAGAGTTTATCCATTATAAACTAACGTATAAAACCTCAAATCAATTATTTTAAATATCAAAGTACTCGTAAGACAAGCAATTAATGGACTATATTTGTATGTTTTCTTTTCCATTAAATAATTATTGCGTTTTCTTCTGAATATCGATTTCTAATTATTATTTATTCATTTTCATAGATATGAGGAGTTGGCATTCTAATAATTAATTCGCAGAATTCCACTATAATCAGACTGAGGTTATTGTAGCTAGCGAAGTATTAAAAAACAATCAATAAAATGCATTGAACTGAAATTGTTTATTCTGTAAATAGAAAGGAGTATGCTCTTGACAGTTTACACTATCGCTCGTTAATATAACCAGCACGTCATTCTAGTGCGAACCTCAAATGCCAACAATCCAACATGTCTGCCGAAAAAGCTTTGAAGACGAAGGTAATTAAATTTCCTTAGGGAAACGAGAAACAGACACTGTGTGTGTAACTATTATAAACTATAACAACGGACCAACTAAAAATAAATGAATGGCGTTTGAGAGCTTCAGTGGGACTTCAGGGAAAAGAATAAAAAATTTAGAAATCCATTATCATAATAATGCATTGTGGTTTACCGCCCCGTGCTTTATTTACTCCAACAAAATGTGAACTCTCATTTTATCACTATTAATTTATTTAATAATAATTGCTATATTTCTCTTCCACAGAATTTAAAATATGCATTAGATTACCATGCCACACAGATTACCTAGAACAGCAGATTATTTTGTGAATGATCATCTGCCTAGCCTTTTCCCAACTATGCTGGGGTTGGCTACCAGTCTAACCGGATACAGCTGAATACCAGTATTTTACTTGGAGCGACTGCCTATCAGACCTCCACAACCCAGTAACTGGGTAATCCGATATCCCTGTGGTAAGACTGGTTGTTAGGCTTTCGGGCTTCTGACGACCCGTAACGACTGTAAAAAATCCACTAATATCAGCCGGGACCAACGGCTTAACGTGCTTTCCGAGGCACGGTGTTGGTATGTAAGGATGGTCATCCATCCACAGACCAACCGCAGCAATCGTAGCTTAAACTGATCGATCGACCCATGCGGCTGTTATTACTTAGCCACAAGCTTCCTTTAACCTTTTTTTATGAAACTAAAACTAAACGTTTGTAATAACTTTGAAAGTACTTACTATTAAAGGACAACCAAATAGTTCTAGCGATGCTTCGTTAACTAGGTACTCATCATCATATCAACAAATATTTTCGAAAAACTATTTTTTTTTAAACTTAAATTAAATTTCAATTAAACCATTTAAGGGCACTTTTGAATTGTCAAGTCAGTCAGAAATATGAAGCTAGTTGCCCATTCCAAAGCGTAGTAGGTACCTATGGAGAAGAACGGGCCAGAAACTCCATGAACACTCTTTTAAATAAAAAAATTGTAACAAAATATTGCTTACATCATACATGTTAAAATTATACATGTGAGAACAACTTTATCTTTACTTCTTTTTTTTTTTACTTTGCTTATCTTCGAAATTAAAAGTAGAGTTTTAACACGGGTGAAATTCATCACTGTTTATTGTGCTCTCTACTGAGGGCCAGCTCCTTGATTTTTACTTTTCTTCTTAATATAAGGATTTTTTAAACACAGACCTAACATAACATCACTCCTATTTTCACCGAAGGATTAAGCAGAGTGTACCTATAGTGGGTACACCCACAATACCACATACCACCAGGTTTCAGTCCCATGTAATAGGGGCGAGTCTACTGCCGTCAACCAGGCTCAATCACTCCCAACTCCGAGCTGCTACTGAGAAATTCCTGATGGAAAAACTCAATAACACTCACTTTGCCCGACTTGGGAATCGAACCCACGAGGCTAGGCAGTAACGCTTATTTAAACATTTTTTGAACAACACATTTAACCAAGGTGTACCTAATGATTGTGTCCGTTAATTCTACCTTTTCTTTGTCCATAGAGCATAGTCTTCCGAGTCAAGCGTCACCCACAAGTGGCCGGCTTTGAGCAATGCGTATCTTTTGGAGCCTTCAACTCGGAACAACAAGAAGTAGTCTACAACATCTTCTGTCTCTGCGCGATGTACTTCTTACCGCTGGTCGTCATCACTGTGTGTTATGTGTGTATCTTCTGCGAGATACACAGAAGCAGTAAGGAACTGGATGGTAAGTGAGAATACTTCTGTAACTGCAGTTGATTTGTGTAAAAAAAAAACTGTTTCTGCGCGATGTACTTCTTACCGGCTTCGTCCATCCTCATCCCCAGTTTACTTTTACGTTTGCTTGTTGAAAAAACACTTATAGTTCCTACCTACCTATTGTTAATTGTATACCGCGTATTATGACTGAATAAAAATAAATAAAAATCATACTAGCAGTTTTCTTACAATCAGTACTTTTCTAGCCTTCTAGCTATACCTGTAGTTAGATATATACGAACCGGGCGAGTTCAAACTGGGGATGAGAATGGACGAAGCCTTCTTACCGCTGGTCGTCAATCACTAGTGTATTATGTGTGTATCTTCTGCGAGATACACAGAAGGAGCAAGGAATTAGATGGTAAGATACTATATATTAGTTATTTGTGTATTCAAACTGATCACTGTTCTTCATTGATATACTCGCATAGCCTTTAACGTGCCCCATTCGACAGAATATTTGAAAAAAGAAACAAGTTTTCATTGTACTTTTGAAACATTGTCAAATCATTACTGACCATTTTCACTTCGCTTATTGATATTGCCAATAAATTTATGAATAGTTAATTTGATTGAAAACCAATACTTGTCAGCAATATCTACTTAACTTTCAGGGCTATTGGACTATTTGTCAAATAATAACGTACAATTGGTTCAACAAAGTAAATATTATTTGCGGCTATTATTTGACACAGTATTTTCCATCTGTGAAATATTACAAATTATAGTATTACTTTCATTTTATATACAACTTCAGAGAGGAGGCATTAAAATTGTATTACAAAGTTCGCCAACAAAACCACAATTCCATGTGCCGTCAGGGGTACCTAAATAACATTATAACTTTTGTATATTTTCATCTCTTTCTCTCGCTTGGGTATAAGCAACACAGATATATCTCAGTCTGTTACGAAAAAGACAAAGTAAATGTTTGCACACTTTAATCTGCTTTTAGTTTACTCTGAAAAGGTTCATAAACCATTATGTAGATTATAGGGCGTTTACCTAATCTAATTTTTATTTTATACTACTTGAAAGGCAGGCAGTTTTAGGGCATTTTTTGTTAGAGAAATTAGAAAAGCGTTTATTATTTTAAACATCTTATTTCACAGATATCAGTGAATAGATTAACTCTACCGATGAAAATATTAATAGACAAATAAATAAATGATTTTTTTTATTGCAGACTCCATTATCCATAAAGAGAAAACAAGAATAAAAATATAATAAGTAAAACAAAAGAAAAACAATAAAATGTCAAATATAATAATAATATGTTTTTAACATTCTTAAATGTTTTGTTTTTGTAATTATGAAAATATTTAAAATTGTAAATAATATGTATATAGATGAAATAAAGGAAATAATTATTTATGTAGGTATATAAAGGTAAATTTTGTAGTACATGAGGGACTTACAAGAAATCAATATCAAATCTGTCAATCAATCTATTAACTCATTCGATCAATCAATTAAAGAGTTAATTGATTAATCTAAAGAGATGACTCGATCAACCAAACTCAACAAAACAAGTTTGCTTGCCTTCTTCTTCACTAACACTTTCAGTACTTATCACATTCCTTTCACAGGACAATCTATTTCTCTAGGTATCTTTCATAGATTTTTATTCGAGACAAAAAAATAAAAAATAAAAACTAATTGTGGCAGAGACATCGACGCGCGACCTGTTGTACCTGTACCATGGATTCATGAGTGCATGATTCTGAACACCTTTGAAAACATTTAAAAAAAAAATGACCGCGTAGGTATTGCGATTTTCTATAAAATAGCAGATTTTTATTTCGTATTTTGTTATTTTAATATTATTTTATATTCGATGAGCCCAGTAGGCGGCCACGTTGATTGCGGCATCAGTGACATTCTTTAGGTCATCGAAGGTGCAGGTGAACGGCACTTAGGTCCATGAATATAAACTCAAACTCAAAGCATTTGTTTCAATTAAACTTTTGAATTGTCAAGGAGACGATCAGTTAGAAATATGATAGCTTCATATTTCTGACCGTTGCCATTCCAAACCGTAGTAGGTACCTATGATAAAAACAAAGATCCATTCAAAAATTAAAATAAGCCATGGCAGCTAAGAGATGACCAGTCTCAACTGAAGGCGCCCGTTCACGAACATGACTCATGGATCAGCACCATTTAGCTCAACCATTTTGAAGCTAAATGGTCCAACACACGCGCCACCACCAGCAAGACATTTGAGTGAGCATGACATACTCTCTGCCGCCAGGGCTCGTTCAAGTCAATGAAAGACGTACCCAGTACATGGTAGCTTTAAAGTCGGGTACATAGTACTCACACATGGGCTATGCAATTATATAATACTAAGAGATTGAATTTATATTATGTTTTGCAATCTTCAGCAGCTCCAATTTTTTTTCAGAAATATGAAGCTAGTTCCAAAGCGTAGTAGGTACCTATGGGGAAGAACGGGCAAGAAACTCCACACTCACAACTCTTTTAAATAAAAAATTTTATACAAAATATTGCTTACATCATTCATGTTGAAATTATGCATGTGAGAATAATGTAGAAAGACGTTCACGTTTGTAAATAAAAATCCGTAAAAATCCGCGTCCGTAATAAAAAGAAAAATACAAAGAACCATTCAAAATTTTAAAATAAGCCATGGTAGCTAAGAGATGACCAGTCCCAACTGACGGCGCCCGTTCACGAACATGACGCATGGATCAGCACCATTCAGCTCAACCATTTTGAAGGGAGCTAAATGATCCAACACACGCGCCACCATCAGCGAGACATCTGAGTGAGCATGACATACTCACAGCCGCCAGGGCAGATTCAAGTCAATGAAATACATATTACCCGGTAAATGCTAGCTCTTTAGTACATAGTACTCACACCTGTGCTATGCAATTATATAATGCAAAGGAGATTGAGTTTACTCAATACAAAGATGGTCTTACAATCTTCAGCAGCTCCAATCCTTCACAGTATTTTCAAAATGTTAATCAATTAGTTGTGGTTGTGGAGCAGGACCAGCAATGAGCCAAGCATTTTGATCAGTGATGTAATCCCCAACTTATAATATACACAGTGTGCGTTTTATACAAGATTTGAGTTTTGTCTCATTCAGTTGAAGTATGTGGTTTTATTGTAATACTAGCTTTTGCCTGCGGCTTCGCTCGCGTGGATGTCCGAAAATGTCCCACGGCAACGTTCTACCGGGATTAAAACCGGGGTACTCTATGTGTTAAACCAGGTTATAAACTATATGTGTGCCAAATTTCATCCAGAGCCGTTCAGTCGTTTTTGTGCCAATCCGATACATACATCCAGACACATAGACAAAATTTCTAAAAACTATATTTGCGACATCAGACTCGTACCTACACCTCGAAACAATTAACCTAACCTAACCTCACGTACCATAGAGTAGGAAACGTCACGGCATCGTGGAACGGTTCGCGTATTGCATTTTTATATTCGTGTTAACTTCGAGATTTAAGGTCCGAATCGAATGAATTAAAAAGTATTTTACTGCTACATAAATACCCTTGATGATAAAACTTTTTATTTGAATGAGAATTAATACTACGATACGAATGTAACCATCTTTAGTTACTACTGGTGATCCAATTAAATTTTAGAACACAAAAGCTGCTATTGTGACTTAACTAATTTCATTTCATTTCTATTTCTTGTACTACAATTATATCTATCACCTCTTTTACTAAAAATATGTAAATTACATGATGTTTTCATAGATATATTGACAAGGTACCGTCATGATTTAATATCCTTAAACAGTTCCCTTAAAGAGTCGCACCTGCGGAGATAATATATGGCTCTGATCGCTCTTTTCTGCAGAATAAAAATAAAAATATTATTATTATATATATTTTTATTTATTAGCGCAACATGCACATATTTGACTGTGGTTCTGGCAACGTGGTGTGGGTAGTTCAACAAAACCTGGCTATAAGTATCCAATTACCTAACTTATTGGGGTAATTAACTCAAATATTGGGGTCGAACTATGTAGGCGAGCGATTACAAGCTATTTCGCTTACCGGCCACTTAACGTACGGTCAAACGCACACGAGTGATAATAATCTGACATTGACGGCGTCTTCTTGTCGTAGCTGTAAGGGTGAATTTCGTAGTGCAAGTGTTACCCCTGATGTGCCGCTCACTGTACAACAACAATTTCTTCGTTATGGCAGCAATTAAGGCCACTCTATCATCGTTAAGATACTATCTATAAAATAACCAAAAACTGTTATACAACGTTTTCCTTGTCCACTGAATGGCGCAAATGTTAGTTATAATTTTATTTCAAAGCTGCCTAGCTAAGATTAAGGATTATTTTTTGGCACACAACAGAAGTTCTGAACTTTTTATATAAACCTTTTTTATAACCAATTTGTTCGGCTTTTGTCACAAATTGCTGGATGGGTAAAATATGGCTTAGGTTTAAGCAATCACCAGATATAATGAAATATAACGCCCAAAAAATCGTAAGTACTTACCAGAATTTAATCCCCATTTTAATATGAAATTATCACCAAAAAACGTAAAGTCTGCTAACCTAAAAAAGGCAAGTATCTTCAGAATAATCGCTGAGCTACCCAAAAAGGCCACGCATGCACCAAATATGTACTCGCATTTTATTTAAAAATTTCATCCAAATATGTTGCACAATTTTATCCTAATAAAGTAAATTAATATACAAAAATCATTGTTTACCCAAAAAATATAAATTAAGTTCTAAAGGCTCACCGATACTACCTTAAAATGTTTACTACAGGCTGAGCTTCTTAGAGCTTTCAATAAAACAACGGCCACAAAAAAAAACATTAGTTTATAAACAACATGTTTTATTTCTACATACAAATAAACTTAATAAGGCAGTCCTTAGTGTAATTTTAAAATTTAATGAAGAGTGGATCTTCAAAAAACTTAGTGATAAATGAGTCTTCAAACAACCAACATTAAAACGAGGGGTGGGAATAAAGCCGCGAGACTCAACTAATTTGCCATCAATATAACATACTTGGTTATATGCATACATTTTATGGCAAACGTAGTGATATATTTGGGTAGTAATGACACAAAACTTTGCTAGTTAAAATTTGGTGCATGCGTGGCCTTTTTGGGTTATGAAAAGTTTTAGTAGTGCAGGCATGACTTAAATAGCCCGAAAGATTTTGGTACAGGTTTCATTTATTTGTACATATTATTTTTTTTTGGATGAGGCTGTTTAGGGTAACGATTGTTTTTTTGGTGGTCATTCAATTTCATCCCGTAAAATATTGTTCAATATTGGAGAATTTGTATCAACATATTGCCGCAAAAACAGTTCTTTTTTATAAGATAGTACCTATACTATCCTAGAAAAATAGAAAAGAGGCCAATTTGCTATTTAGTTACCATTTATACCTATCTACAACGCTACAAAGTTATTTTGGCTCGCGGCCAAAATTGACCAAAATTTCTGTGACACAATTTTACAACTGCTTACCGACAACCCCCTGTCCATGTTATACAGGCCCCTAAATATCCTTGTAGCACTTATTTTTTATAGTAACTTAGTCTATTCTTCCTCAGAAAAACGCGACCATCGCAGCACTGTGGGCCACGTGCGTCTGCGCAGATCCGACCGACGCGTGTTAGAACGCGCACGACGTCGCACGCTACGTATGACCGTTACTATAGTCGCCGTGTTCGCGCTCTGCTGGCTGCCGTACGCTACTATCACTATGTGGTCAGTATAATATATGTGAACTAGTGTGAACAATGCGCTCGTGAGACGCTACGCACCGCATGTTAAAGCGCGCACGACGGCGCACGCTACTCATGTCCGACACAATAGTCGCAGTGTTCGCGCTCTGCTGGCTGCCGTACGCTACAATCACCATGTGGTCAGTACGTGTGAACACTTTGCTACACGCTGCGCGTCTCACACTACGCATGAGCGTCACTATAGTCGCCGTGTTCGCACTCTTGCGGCTGCCATACGCTACTATCATCAGTATGTGTGAACATGAACACACATGGTCAGTATGTGTGAACACTGTACCAGTTTGACGTCCTACGACGCGTGTTATAGCGACGTCGCACGCTACGCATGACCGTCACTACATTATGCTCATAAATATAAGTATGACATTGCCGATCCGCCTTGAGCAAGGGTAGTTCCTTCTCTGTATGAGAAGAGGCGTTTGCTCTGCAGTGGAACAATATAAGCTGGTATTATTAAAATTGTCAAGATTTCTTAGAAATCACAAACGACTTTATGTCAATATCAGGCCACCCTTAATCAAATTTAACAAATCAAGGTATCTCCAGGTACATGGTGGACCGTGAATCAGCAGCCCGCTTATCTCCAAGGGTCCAAGACCTACTGTTCGTGATGGCAGTCTCCAACTCCTGTATGAATCCTCTGGTGTACGGCTCCTACACCCTGGACATCAAGGGTCTACTGCGGAGGTTGCTGAAGTCTGCCTGCTGTCACTCATCAGCTGCCTCTGATACGATAGGTAATTGAATAAAATACAGGTAAACCAGAAAAGGTATGCGATTCGGTAATCTTCGTGTTTCTGAATTAGTAGCAACTTCGCGCCACAGAGCAACTCCCCACGAAACTTTTAAGTTTGGAACTGCCATGCTTTGTGGTAGTGCACCTATCACCGTGCTCCTGCTCCGGTCACAAATCGTCATCTGTCACTCAAAAGTTTTGACAATTTTGTTTGAAATTGTAAAGAGTATTTGATCTCCAATTTTGTACTCATGTTAATACAAAATAAGTAAGTGCTTCCATGGTTTCAACAGCTCTATAATTATGTACTTCTACATTAGATCCATCATCGCGCGTTCGTATTTCCAAAGATGGACGATGATTGCCGAAGTGCATACTTGTTCTGGGAGATGTGATGTAGATTTTATTATTAGTAGTTGGATTATTTCAGGAACGTCGTGGTTTCCGTACTAATTGCAAGAGAAATTAATTGCTTTTAATTGTCAACACTAATTGATCTAGGTAGCGGTAAATGGTATTGCAATATGCTCGCTCGTAATTACATGGAACTATGTATCAAGTGAAATGTAGGTGTATTATATCTCTCTGTCTACCTCTTCAGATGCAGGCGTGATACACTGTGTTAGTTTGTACCTAACCTATCTAAATTCAAAACATAAAACAATTTTTTCATGGTGAATTAAGTAAACAAAATATGTGGATCCATTTATCTTTAACACCTTTTATGAACCATATTTTATGCAAAATAAAGATATTCTTTTCTATTCTAAATAAAAATTCATCTTTCGCTTGCCTTAAAAATGAAGCTATTCCAATTCATATTGAAATCTTCATTAAATTGTAGTAGTAGAAGAAGAAAGAAAGAAAGAAAATACGTTTATTTGCGGTACTCATGACGCAAGGAAAGAACAAAACACGAAAATAACAATTTGAGGGGAAATATGCGTCACATCCACGCAAAACGGCCATCGCTCAGCATAATGCTGCGACCCTATGCGAGACAGAGTCCAAGCGCTGGTTTTTAGCGACAAACGGCGTTGACGTGATGACGTCAACCGGTGCAACATAATTATAGTGAAATAACAAAATAAGAAAAAAATAAAATAAACACAATAGTTAGTCCTAAATATATAAAATATAATATTTAAAATGGCAACATTTCGTACCGTCGGCGACTCACGCGCTGCAAACTTAATGCAATTGTCGCACGCACGCATTTGTCATAAAAAAAAAAACTAATTGTATATTTGTAATACAATTTTATTCCAAAGCAGTCCGATGATCTATTCTGTCTGCGATGAAGATAGCATGACATCGCTTCAAGGCGAATTAATTATGATAAATGGAATTGCGGAGTTTACAAACGATAATCAAATAGTATTAAAGAGCCAGAAATTGTTTTACCCGTCGCCAGAGAAGGGTTACGCTTAACTCAAATCCATCATGTCATTTTAATGACATAATTATGTAGTTACAAGACGCCTGTAATATTCTCAAAAGGGTAGGCAGGGCAATAACAGCTGTACGAGTCGATCGAAGGATAAGCTACGCTGGCCGCGGTCGGATTGTAGATGGGTGACCATCCATAACATATAGAGACCCTTCCGTGCCTCGGAAAGCAAGTTAAACCGTTGGTCCCGGCTGTCATTCGTAGATCTTTGATTATCGCGCGTAGTAATCATAACGTACATTCGAACGATTTTAAATTTGAAAATACTCGTTTTGCACGTAGTCTTAAGACTTTATCCATACCTAGTATTGGCGGATACTAATTGTGTTTGCCGCATTTAAACTAAAGTGCTAAAAGATCATTGTATTTTCGATTCGAAACGTTTACTTCGCGCGTTCGTGCCTCTGGCTGTAAAAGTCCGGCCGTCGAGGAAATGCGTTCTTGTCACCTGTCAATTTCATAGTAACGAATATGTGGTTTCCGAATTCGATCCTTATTACAACTAGAAATTGTCTAACTGACATGTGTCAGGAACGAATTCTCTCTACGGCCGGACTGTACTGAGTATAATTTCATCAGAGATATCTCAATATGGACGTGCTAACTAGTCCCTCTAGTATTAAAGAGCGTTCATCCAAAAAAGTTAAGGTAAATATTACTGTATGAAAATAAGAAATATGGCTAACTAGTGATCTAGAATATTAATAAAGCATTTGATATACATCAAATATAAAAACAGGTAATCAGCACTTTTCGAACATCAAAATTACATAAGACAGTCCCCCAAAACGCCCACCCTTCACCACTTCCTAGTGCTTTAGATGGGAAGAAGAAGTGGCGCAACAAACTCCCCAGCACCACAGAAAACCGTGTAAGAAAGGCATTTGGAAACTTACATCAAAAACTAAATATTCGGTGTTGCGATATTAATTGATGCATTTCATAATCAATATTCACTAGTTAGCCATATTTCTTATTTCCATATAGGGCCAAGAGGAAGTGTCCAGATTACTTGCCGGCAATTAAGCTCAACGGATGCCTACTTAATAGAGTAAATACTTTTAAATATCTTGGACATTTATTAACTTCTGACCTGGAAGACGATGCAGACATTGAAAGGGAACGCAGGGCGCTGTCTGTTCGTGCGAATATGATAGCCCGCAGATTTGCTCGGTGTTCGAGGGGCTTCAAAATAGCCCTATTTAGGGCATTTTGTACGTCCTTTTATACCGGCAGTCTGTGGATGGATTACACGCAGAAACAGTACAGCGCTTTGCGTGTCCAATACAATAACGCGTTCAGGGTACTCTTGGGGCTGCCTCGCTTCTGTAGCGCATCGGGGATGTTTGCCGAGGCGCGTGTGGATTGTTTCTACACAGTCATGCGAAAGCGGTGCACATCCCTGGTGCGCAGGGGGCCAGCCGCAACAGTATCCTGGAGGCTTTTGCTGAACGTTTCGACTGTCAGTACGTGAACCACTGCTGTATGGTTTACGTACTGACTAATGTTAATGTTAAGATATTGTTTTAATTTGATTTAATTTTATAATAATTTTAATTTTATTTGTAATATTGATTTTAATTTGATTTGTTTTTTTTTTATTTGATTTAATTTTACTAAATTTAATTTTTAATTTTTATTGTGTTTATTATTTTTGTAATTATTCATTCTAATTAATTGTACCTATAATCCAAGATGATTAAAATAAATAAATAATAATAATGCGCGCAATGATTATTGACATAACAGTCCCGCATGACGGGAACCTCGTGAAAGCCGAGAAAGTTAAACAGATTAAGTATCTTGACTTGGCTCGCGAGGTTGTCGACATGTGGGATGTGAACTCAGCGATCATTGTGCCGATAGTCGTATCAGCCAATGGCTTAATTGTCAAGAGCCTCGACCAACACCTAAGGAGGCTCTCGTTGGGCAGCTGGATTAAGGGCTTGATTCAGAAAGCGGTACTCCTAGACACGGCTCGTATTGTAAGGAGGTTCCTCTCTCTGGAGCCCTGACCGCCGGTAGCTTGGACCCTGTTCCCGATACCGATGGGCTACTATTTTTTATATTTTTAAATGTTTTTAATTTTTTTTATATTCTAATATTTAAAAATGTAACTTATAAGTGTTTAAGTGAAATAAAGGATAATAATAATAATAGTGATGTCGCCAAATTAATCAAAACAGCGAAATATTTGACAGCTATTCGCGACGTTGCCCACTTTCTGTATAAACACTCTTAACTAGACCAGTGAGATAGACTCATCATCATCATCACTGGCAACCAGGTTCCACTCACTGCTGAACATATCGTATCCTCCCTTATAATTTAACATATTTTATATACCTATAAATTGCTGGTATCTGCATCGAAATAATTACCGAGACCTCGATTTAACAAAAAATCACTGAAGATATATCGTAAACTAGCTGCGCCCCGCGGTTTCACCCATATAAGTCTCAATCCCGTGGGAATATCGGGATAAAAAGTATCCTATGTCCTAACCCAGGTCAATCCGTTCAGCTGCTTCAGCGTGAAAGCGTAGCAAACAAATAAACAAACAAACTCACTTTGGCGTTTAAATTATTAGTTAGGATGACAATTTAATTGTGGGTAAATAGTAACGTGCAAACACCAGCAAGTTTACATTCACACAACACTTATCCCACTTAATACAATTCCCACTTTTGTAGACAGTTTCGTGAGAAATTCTAACTTGATTACAAACTAGAATTTCTAACTACTTACTAAAGAGCAAGTCAAACTACATAAACGTATTTAAATAGGTAAACTTGTAATTACATTCATGTTTGATAATATGCTATATATTCTGCACAATTAGTGAGTTTTCCAACTATGTACATAGACTCCAGGAATTTATACTACGTTGAGATAATCTCTGTTAGAACTAGTGTTCTGGCTAATATATGCACACTTGAGGCTACGTGCGTCTGCCTCGTTGAGCTTCCTTGGTTCGGGCAAAGTGTTATTGGAATTTTACCATCAGGAATTTCTCAGTAGCCGCCCGCAGTCTGGATTTATGCCCGGTTGATGGCAATAAGCTCGCCCCCTATTACATGCGACTTAAACATAACTGGCGAAATGTGGGTGTACTATAGGTACACCTCTGCCTAACCCTTTAGGGTTACAGGCGTGATGTTATTTTATGTAATGTTCACGTTCACACGGCGTTGTATTGTACAATATTTTACTGGAAAATTTGGGAGTCGCGGTATTTCACAGAACACTTTATACAGTATGTACTTTTAACTGTATGAACAGTGGGATTATACTGCCTCGTATAAAATATATTGACAGTACAATAATTCAACGTTGGATGAGGTTGGACTGGTGATGAACATGTCGAACACCAAGCTGATAACAACACAACTCAGCATAGGATCACGAGTGAATGGTGAGGAATTGCAATAGGTCCATGAACACATCTAATTGGGCTAGCTGGTCTCTTTCCAGTCCAGACAAGACAAGGAAGTATCAAGACGAACCGTAAATGCCTAGAGGAGCTACTGGTCCATGAAAGAACTTATAAATGGAAACCTTCCTTTGTTAGTGAAGCGAACAATTATGGTCATGTGCATTCTTCCCATTTTGACCAATGGATCACAGGCTTGGTCTTTGACAAATATTCAAGAGTCCAAACTCAAGGTTTGCCACGGCCAGTGGTCCACATTAACACTGGATCGTAAGCAATTGCGCCACTTCTTCTTCCCAGCTAAAGCACTAGGAAGTGGTGAAGGGTGGGCGGTTTGGGGGACTGTCTTATGTAATTGTGACGTTCGTAAAGTGCTGATTCTCAGCCTAGTTTGAATAAATGACTTTTGAATTTGAATTTGAATTCGAAGTCTTTGTCCAGGAGAGGTGTTTGTCCAGCAGTGGGACGATACTGGCTAACAGAAACAGTAGTAACAACTCAACGTTATGTGAACGTAGCCTGTTAGTGCAACTGTTCAACGAAATTCGAACTTTAATCTAGAGAATATTCAGAACTTGTGTTATTTGCAAAACTAAATTGTAAGTTACAATCCGATGTTGTTGGACCGAATTGTAACTTTATTAAATAAAAAAAAGACACTTTAATTAGGACAACTAAGAGATCCATAAATTGTTAGTAACAGGTTTGCACTTAAAACCCAGCAGTGCTATTCTGTAACCATCTCACCGTGAAAACTTAGGTGAAGTGAGCACGGAGTGAGCTGTCATTCCACCAGCCGATCTATTCTGTAAAAATCTCACTGTGAAAACTTGGGTGAAGTGAGCGTGAAGTGAGCTGTCATTCCACCTGCTGCTAGGGACTGACAGCTCACTCCGAGCTCACTTCACCTAAGTTTTCACGGTGAGATGGTTACAGAATAGCACTACTGCTACTAGGGACTGACAGCTCACTCCGTGCTCACTTCACCTAAGTTCTCACGGTGAGATGGTTTCAGAATAGCACTGCTGTTGTTAGTAACTTAAACTAAAGACGAATTAATGAGAAGACCACCCATCAACTAGACAACGAGAAATGGAAACTAGGGTATAAGTCTTCTCACGAATTGCCTTATTATGGCCGAGGAGGTATCTGCCGCCACAGCCTTCAGGCTTTTATTGCAGGTGCAGGGTGGATATTGCTGGCCACGAATAAATAACATACTTTCTTCCAAGTACACAATATAATTACACTTTAAAACACTTTGAATCTGTTACAACACAATAATAGCTTACGCACTAATTAGACTAACGATAGTTGAGGATTTTACATGATAGTGTACAACTTAAACGAAGAATAAATAATGTTTAGTAATATCTTGTGGAAATAAAATGTTTTCCTTTATGCAGAGTGTTTTCATTTTAAAAAATGACACAATAAACGTCATGACGCCATTGACGAATAGTTATGGGGCAGGGAAATACCTCGCATACAGGTTTTAAATTCATATTTAACATTTACGACTGATTCCCCGAAGGGTTAGGCAGAGGTGAACTTAGATATTATAGTAATATTAGTTTTTTTACTCTTTAATTTCTTTTTTATTAAGCAAGCCCTGATACAGTAAACTTTTTTTTTAACTACTTGTTTTTACTATATAATAGTAATCTGTGGAAAATGTTGTGGGTAGTATATTTGTTAAGTTTAATTTTAAGTTTTTTCTGTTTATGTTTAATATACTACTGTTTGTTTTCCCTAATGTAATAAATAAATAAATAGTAAAATCAGGAAAAATAATTTTTAAGCAAATTCACTACCAACTTAAAGTCCGTATACAACTGTAATTGATTGACAGTTGTATGAAATGGCTATAACACAGCAAATTGACGTAGGGTGTGAATTTACTTAACAAATAATTACCCTGGCTGTACACGTATATGTCACCAAGGAAAAACATCGTATAGCCTGTAAGCCGAATAGTCGAGACAGCTCCAAAACCTCGTCCGATGGCGACGCTCAACATAGTATCTGCTACGACGCGTAGCAGCGTAGCCATCTCGTAGCGAAGGCTACGCCGTAGCGAAACTCATCCCGAGAATGTACAGTCGATCAGAGCTATAGTATAGGTACAGCCTGAAGTATTTACCTTTCCACTAATTCCGCCAATATTCATTTAATTTGTGTGCGTAATAACTTTTATAGTTTTTGAAGTTATAACATACATACACCCGGTTTCTGAATTGAGACTTGTCAAACTCTATTTCAGACCTACTTATGTAATTCCTTCAATGTTCCTAGCCCGCAACATTCAAAGTTTCTATTAGTATTTGCAAAGAAATCTTAAGTAAGAGTTTGACAAGTTTTCAACTTAAAATGTTCGATCCAGGAACCGGGCGTATGACTCACTAACATCGCAAAATAGCTGCCTGAATACCAATATCTTTGTTTGACTTTAAATAAATGTGTGCATGTGAACCTGTATTTCTGAATGCACACGAGATATAGGAGAAATACCTATTAACTTTTAACTTTTTTATTTATCTGAGGCCGGCAATGATCGCTTTTATTTCGTGCCAGCCACACACTGTGTTATTAAATGCTTATTATTCTTTGCACAGGTATCGACGGCTCTGGATCGAGTTCAATGAAGAATAGAAATATGAATTTGAAGACGCCGCTGATGAAATCTGTCAAGGTAAATAATTGTTTAAATATTTTCTTACTAGAAATTATCCCCGACAAACGCTTCATAACAATCCATTGTATTTTGACAAGTCTACAATATCCATTGCTTGAAAAAAACAACGGGTTGCACTCCGGGAGTGCCGGCAGAAGTGAAAACTTGAATATTAACGTTGTGCATTTTTGATATTTTGGTACTACTCTCCCTCCGTCTTACGAATTTTCGATCAAGTCACGTGTCCTGAAGCGAGTTTAACATTTTTTACCCATCACAAAAAAAGTGCACAACGCCGCTAAAGAACATTTCACTTCAAAAATCAACTTCCATCCATAATAAAAGTGAAGTGATATTCTTTTATTTGTATACGTCTTACGAATTTTCGATCAAGTCACGTGTCCTGACGCGAGTCTAACATTTTTTACCCATCACAAAAAAAGTGCACAACGCCGCTAAAGAACTTTTCACTTCAAAAGCTATCAACGAAACTATGACAACATGAATGAATAAATATTATTGAATTATGACAATGAAAGGTATTGTAGTCATGACAATGTTACCTAAGTAGTTAGGGTGTCTAAGCAGTGATAGCCGAGTGGTGTGTGTTCCGTCGGACTGCCAAGTCATAGGTCTCGAGTTCAAACCCAAGGCACACACCTCTGACTTTTCGGATTCATGTGCGTATTGTATAATTATCACTTGCTTCAAGGACGGTGAAGGAAAACATCGTGAGGAAACCGGCCTGAGAGATATTTCTCGATGGCATGTGAAGTCAATTCAGAGGGCGGCATAAAAACTCTGACACCAGGTTAGTCACTAACCACGCGAAAAAGAAAAGAAAGTTCAGGTGATGGATTCCACTTTCAATAGAAGCCACATTGTTCTCCATAGTCTGACAAAAAGTACCAACTGCCACGTGTCTGATACTTTCATAATAATATTACTGTAATGCTGTGGCCTCTGCATCTATTGTGTCAAAGCAATGCGTGCTGAAGCTTCGTATGTTTTGCTAGCTAAAAAGTTATCGCCATACCAAGCAAGCAAGTATACCGCCACCCGGGCGATAAGTGCTACGCAACCCGAACTATCGCGCCGATAACCGATAAGCGTTGGTCACATCTGCGTATATCATATCACTGTGCGAAGCTTCGTTACGATAGACGCATATGCGGCCGCAGCACAACGAATATTATGTCAACTTACAAACGACAAACACCGAAATGGTGTTTAAAATGCAAAAGCGTTGTATTCGGGCTATGTTTAACATCAAAAATACCGACAGCTGTCAACCAATGTTTATAAAATACCATATACTGACACTTCCGTCTCTATACATCATGGAAATAGCTTTATTTGTTAGAAACAATCCTCACTGGTTTCCTCTTTTGTCAGACAATGTCACTAGAAATAGACGTACAAAATATAAAAACTTCTTACAGCCTCTCTCTGCAAAAACAGCACTCCTTCATAAAAGCGTGTTTTGTATGGCACCATTAATAAGATTCCAGAGGTTATTAAAAGTATAAACCAGCCAAACTTATTCAAAAGAGAACTTAAGAAGTTACTTACTGAAAAATGTTACTATTATGTTAAAGATTTTTTAAATGATAGTTTCTAATCTATTTGTGTTATATTTTAATTTTGTTGTGCTTTTTTATTTTTCTCTTTCTTGATTTTGCGATATTTCAAGTGGCCATAATTTATTTTGTACGCCAATGGTGGCAAAACATGTTGAAACTTACAGATTTTCACTTTTACATCCACATTTGCATTTATACGTATAATGTTACACATGTTTACAAATAAATATATCTTTATCTTTATCTATTGAAATATATTTCTTTGTCTCACGTAGAATTGACGTATGGTGTTCAATAAAGAACGTGAATGAGAATTATTGTGGTACCTCGTACGCAAAGGAAAAGTAATAAAGTTTGACTAGAAGAATATACTTACTTCCTGTTTTTCTATAATATAAGACACAATAGGCACAAGATGTGATAACTGAAACCCTCTTACACGTTATTGTACTCATCATTTTTGTCCTTTAGCGAACAAAGGTTATGAACAACGTTTACAAAGGAGCTACTTAAGCAACTTTTCCCTAGATTTTGTCCAGATAAGCGAACATAAATTACATTAAATGAAATTGTATAATTTGTAAATAGGATATCGAAATCTCTTTTACACGTCATCATCTGCCTAGCCTTTTTCCAACTATGTTGGGGTCGGCTTCCAGTCTAACCGAATGCAGCTGAATACCAGTACTTTACAATGAGCGACTGCCTATCTGACCTCCATAACCCAGTTACTGGGTAATACGATATGTACCCCTTGGTAAGACTGGTTGTCAGACTTTTGGGGCTTCTGACGGCCCGTAATGACTGTAAAAGATCCAAGAATGACAGCCGGAACCAACGGCTTAATGTGCTTACCGAGGCACGGGGGGTCTCTGTATGTAAAGAGACCATCGAGACCTATCCTCCTGATCGACCGACCCTTGCGGCTGTTATTACTTAGCCACGAGCCCCACACTTTTACATATACTTTTCCACGCAAAACTAAAAAAAAAAAACAGTCGACATTTCTTATTTGACTACCTTCGATCAATAATAGTATTGATCGAAGTTGACTACCCCTAAAAGTACGAGAGCCCACGACCAAAACCATGTCGCACCGTTTTACGACCAAACCCGTAGAAAATCGTTAGCTTAGATGATTCTGAACCCGACTCCGGGGGCAGTACCGGTCAAAAACGTCACCGTTTTACGGAAGCCAATTTCTGTTATGTCAAAAAAAAAAGGCAGATGGTTTACGGTTTGAATTCATTTATTTCTAAAGATTACAAATCACTTATACAGAAATAAATACTAAAAAATATTAGTTTATACATTTTTGTTTTCCAGGAGTAATAGGAGCTTAGTGTTAACATTACGAATATTATGAAGGTAAATTGTTAAAAGTTTTGCATTGTCTACCGCCGTACGGCGCGTTGACGCGGTTGACGTGCGGTGACTCGTTATCTGTCAATATGTCTATAATTTCTATTTTTATATGTCTATAGTTTCATCACAATATGTCTATAATTAAAAATGTACACAGGATTCGTAAATTTATATTTTCACACAAATATTGTAAAACATTTTAAAAGAGTGATATACGAAAACTACCTTTTGGAAGGGGCAACTAGAATCAATTAATTTTTTTTGTAAATTTTTGACGTTCAAAAGTGCCTTATACGGGCCTAGGTATTTGAAATAAATGATTTGACTTTGACTTTGACACTTGAGCTCATTTTCAAAATTGTCAAAACAAAATACCGATCTGTCTCAAAGCAACCTGTTTAAAAAAATAATCTTTTGTATCGTTACTGATGTTACTAAAACTGACCAGGCAAACGCGCGGTGCTCGTTACGATCTTGTTCCTCACGTCACCGACGATGAGTCCGATAATGATTAAAATATATGATTTTTTTTCTTCAAACAATATTTTTCAAACGTTAACCCAGTTTCCCTTTGACCAATTTATTTTAAAAAATCCTTTTAATTTCAATTCGATGGTTTCGGGTAAGCTCTTTATTAATTATACGTAAAAACGTTGCGCATAGTCAAGTGATACACTAAATTTGTCTGATTATATTCTTTTTCAACACGTTCAAAATGGTTTCAACACATAAGATGCTCACATTTTCTTTTGAAAAATGATTTATTGGCATCAACTGATCAATGTTCACCTGAAAATAAAATTTTCAGACGAATTGTTATGGGTTTAATTTTTTGCCTCATTGTCCAGCTGGGTACGTGTGACGCTACTGGTTTCTGAAAATTGTGTTTTCGGTATCTAAAATCTATCGTTCAACTACATTCTGAAAATCAGACAGATTGCTATGAAAGAGTCCGGTATGTTTTTTACATATTTAGAAACGCGTTTAGGTCAAACGTGACGCAGAAAATTTAAATTAGGATTTTTTGATTCAGATTAAAAATCTATCGATTTTATACGGCTTTTTTCGTAAAACGATAACGCAAAAATTTAGGTCATTGATTCTCGTACTATGAGAAGAAATGACGAAACGAGTTTAGGAGGTCCAAGTCTATTTTAAAGTCCAGACATAATCTTGGGCAGGCCATATGAGGACCATGTAGATAAGTGTCTATAATGGTCTTTTGAGGAAAGAACCATACAGATGTCAGTGGACCTATCCAGTATCAAGCGTCGTGCAGACCGGCGCGACGCGATTCTAACAAAACAATTTCTAAAAAAACTTCACAGTAGAACAGTTACCAGTGTCACGTCGCGCGAAAAGTCACGCTAGTCTGCACAAGCCTTCAAGCATTGTCAGTAATACACGATTACTGACAATGCTTGAAGGCTTGTGTCTCAACCCAGAGCTTAAGGAGCTCAAATGTATGGCAGAACAAATTTGTGAAGTGATAATCAGTTTAGGCGCGTTGAGAGATTTTGAGTAGGGGAAAATCTTATTAATTTGCGTCACCGACATGCTTATGTTAACAGTATATCTGTAGCTATGAGTATTGCGCATGGGCAGCAGTGAAAAAACTACTGTTATTTAATAGTTTTAAATTTTCATTTCTGTCGGACAGCCCGTGATTCTTTTTTCGCGATTTCTGGATTGTTGCCTTGTTAAAAGTTCGAGTACAACGACCTTTTAAACAAGAACAAGAAATTACCTCGACAATATTGTAACAAACTCCTTGAAAGACACGAATTTTCATTAAAATCCAACTCAGACCTCCCCCCGAGCGAAACCTAGATTTGATACAGCCGAATTAGAAAACTTTTAGCTGGGGAGTTTCACCGTCTTTTGTTATTGTCAAATAGGTACTACTTTTTTAAGTCTTTCTTTATAGGTCTGTTTTAAAATTATAAACCACTGTGTTAGTGTTATTGGGTTTTTGTAGAAATTCCTCAGTAGCAGCCCGGAGTCTGGATTTGTGCCCGGTTTATGACAATGGAATTAACATAACTGGCGAAATGTGGGTGTACCTACTTCAGGTACACCTCTGCAAAACCCTTCGGGGAAACAAGGCGTGATGTTATGTTAAAAATAAATGTCAAAGTTTTAATGCATCTTAATTGTATTTTGAAAACAAAATCATAAGTATTTAAAAATAAAATATTTAGAAAACCTCTCAAAATAAGTTTGCAGTTTTTAAGTATTCATTTCATGAGATTTCACACAAAATAAAAAAATTCAAAACTTTTTAGTTTTACAGAGTTTTCTATATACAGGGTAACTGGTAATTAGTGACCGATACTTAAACACGTGATTTTACTCATCATTATGAACAACTTTTACTATGGGACCAAACCTGAAATTGCGAAAATAAAATCAGCTGTTCCCTACATTTTGACGAATTACGCGAACATAAATGTAGGAAACAGCAGATTATTTTGTCGCGAGTTCAGTTTTGGTCCCATAGTAAAGGTGTTCATCATGATGAGTAAAGTCACGTGTTTAAGTATCGGTTACTAATTACCAGTCAACCTGTATATAAAAGGAGAAACTGTCTGACTGACATATCAACGCAGAGCCGAAACTACTGGAACTAGGAACGTGAAATTTTGTACACCCCTTTTATAATGTAGGGGCCTAAGAAAGGGTTTTTGAAAATTCGACTTTTAAGAGAGCAAAAAGGGGAGATTTCGTTTGAATGAAAAATCTTATTCCTTAACTTAAAACTTGGCACAAAAAGTACTAGGCTTGCATGAATTTCAAGATCGTATTTCAATCATTAGACGTTGTGCACAATTTCTGAGCAGAGTAACCTAACAAAAAGTACTAGGCTTGCATGAATTCACGATAGTATTCAATACTTATGTTATGCTATAAATAGGATTTGGATGAGACAGACAGATAGTTTATAACCTGGATTAACACATAGGATACTTTTTATCTCGGTAGTACGTTTCCATGGGATAATTTCCGACTTCCACGCGAGCGAAACTGCGGGAAAAAGCTAGTATGAAATAAATTCTGTAATCCAATCCAATCGAGTATTTTTATTTTAATGTAGACACGAAACGAGGTCTCTGTGTAAACGAACAAACTTTTAAATCGAAAACGAGTTTCAAGACGAGTTCCGGTCTGATGTTTTCATAATATACTGTTTTAATATTGTTTTTATTTTTTTATTAATCTACTATAATCTCGCGCGCTAGACGGCCACAAATCCGACCAGTCATGGTCTGGTTCGTGGCCGTTGGGAACAAGTGCGCGATTCGTATCGGTTTCTATAGTCTACCTGGTCACTGGTCACCACTGGTCGGGGTCGCAGCGACCAGGTGCGCGAATTCCCTTCCGTCCGTTATAAACCGTCTCATTAAAAGAAGTGTTCTTACTTTTGTCCAAGCGTAAACCTTCGAGCTAGTTACAGTATTTTGAATTTTACAGCGGTGTCTCGATAGTTTTAACCGACATCAAAAAAAGAAGGTGATGCATTCGGCGATGTTGATGATGTTATTATAAGTTCCTGTTACTATTATTTACATAGCAGGCAGCAGGTTCGAATTGAATTTGTGTGGGGTAGGTACCATCGTGGACACTGGCGCCTGACTACTTTTCGACTTTATTGCTCAGGTTATATTATAAGGTAAGCAGCAAGGTCGAAAAGTGGTCAGGTGCCAGTGTCCGTGATAGTACATAATTTTGAGCTTATGTATGTACAATGACGACGTGCTGCTACATTTGTACAAGGTTTTATATCGCAGACTCGATCTGAACGACGTCTAATGTTACATCTGGCTGGTTTATAGGGAAGCTGGGTATGTTTACGTAACACTACCTGAGAAACAAATAGCTATCCGACTGTTAGGACCTGGCAGAGAGAATACAGGGAGATTGTAAAAAAGCGTATAGGTTTCCTCGCAAGGACTTTCAGAACTGCTCTTTGAGCTCAGCAGCAGCTCTCAATGCGTAACATAGAAGTCTTATGAGCGCCACCCCCCACTGTCAAGCAATATCCGATCACTGACTGAGCTAGTGCAAAATATACATGTATTAAGGTCCTAAAGTCTGCCGCAGATCTAATTTTCTTAAAGGCGTATAAAAACTCCCTCAGGCGTGTCATGGCTGAGTCGATTTGTTGATGCCATTTAAGGTGATTATCAAGTACAATACCAAGATATTTAACAGGTAGTATCAGAACTTGGGTTTGTACACGTATGGGCTTGGAGAGCAAAAGGAATCTGAGGTTGACCTGACTTATTTAAAGAAAAAGTAATGGACTTAGTTTTATCGATATTTAAAGTTAACAGATTTGTAGATAACCATTTCATGACAACACTTAGGACTAGCTCAGCATTTCTACAAGTTTCACTCCAATTGCGGCCATGAATTATTAGAGCTGTGTCATCTGCATAAGTTACTATTTTGCAGTTAGTTAATGGTACCTGTTAGTTCCAACACATTAAAAACAACACCAAAATACAACTCTTAAATACTACTATACTTATTTAGACACATTAGTGATTATTTATAAATGTTGCTTAAAGTTAAGTATTATTAGCGACTGTTTAACCATAAATTTTTGACGTTTGAACGTCACTTAACTTTTAGAAATGTTTGTAAATAAACCCCTAATTGTATTTATTAACGGCGCGCACGTTCGCACGTTTTGCTCGGGCCGAAGCCCCCAGCGGCGGAGGCGGCGGGGACCGCGGCGCCGCTGGTGTGTCGTGCTCGACGGGCCCGCGCTACCCGCCTCCGTATGATAATCTCTAAACTAATATAATAAATGGGTAAAATTGTTTGTTTGTATGTAAGATACAATTTTTGGAAGTACTGATACGATTACAAAAAAAAGTTGAGAGGTTTTGTTGGGACAAGGGAAAGTGGGGAAAGTGCTGAGTGCATAGGCTATGTTTTATAGAATACTACACTTAGTGGTGTGACCGTCGGACTGCCAAGTCATAGGTCTCGAGTTCGAACCCAAGGCACGCACCTCTGACTTTTCGGATTCATGTGCGTATTGTATAATTATTACTTGCTTCAAAAACGGTGAAGGAAAACATCGTGAGGAAAATGCTTGACAGATATTTCTCAATAGCATGTGAAGCCATGTCAGAGGTATGGACCTCTGACATGGCTTCACATGCCCATGGACCCCATGGGGGCGGCTTTAAAACTATGACGACAGGTTAGTCACTAACCACACGAAAAAAAAAGAAGATGGTATACTAGCTGCGCCCCGCGTTTTCACCCGCATAAGTCCCGATCCCGTGGGAATACTGGGCTAAAAGTATCCTACATCCTTTTCCATGTCATGTTTCCCATGTGCCAAATTTCATCCAAATCAGGCCGTTTTAGCGTGAAAGCGTAACAAACAAACAAACTCACTTTCGCATTTATAATATTAGTTAGGAGTTGACTTCCATGCGGACGGAAGACGCGGGCAGAAGCTAGTATCTAATTAATCTAATATTTTATTTACTACTGATAACCACAGATATACACACACATAATTATGTTCAGTTACTCACTCTCTAAGCACAATCCATTACCTCTAAGCCGCTTGATAACTAATTGATTAAGTCCCTCGAGTATTTCCACACGTGTTGATAGACCAACAAGAAACATTCGACCTTAATATTATCCCTTAGTAAACAAGTACAAACGGACTTCATTCACACGTCTCATGGAATCTCCATAAATTAGGTGCGGAGTTTAGCTAGATAATTTAATTTGACCCTGTATAACCTCGTTCCAAGTCTAATCTCCAATTCATGGCCATAAATTGCTTCTCGATAAAATCGCTTTCAATGGCATAAGAGGCAATTTACTCAGATAGCTCGTTTCATATATACTTCATAGGACTCAAAAGGTTGTTATCAATGAATTTGAATCTGATTATATGGTCGTTGAATCAGGTGTGCGTCAAGGACCTATCTTAGGCCCATTGCTTTTTATCTTGTTTATAAACGACATAAAATCCTGCATAGTCAACTCTAAATTCCTAATGTACGTACGCCGATGAAATTAAAAAAATTAAGGCTTGTGCGAACTCTCAGGATTGTTTACTACTACAAGAGGACTTATGCAGACTTTCACAATACAATAAACTTCATCTTAGTCTTCCAAAATGTCTCTTCATTTATTTGACTAAAAACAAAAATACTATTAACTTCCCATACACCTCGAACGACATACAACTGAAAAAAACTGAGTGCACACGTGATCTCGGCATACTGCGTGATTGCAAATTACATTTAGACACCCATATCGACAACATATTTTAAAAAGCCGGTGGTGGTTTTGTCATGCGAGCGTCAAGACTTCAAAAAGCCTTCTATTTTTCTCTTCTAAATTCATATTCAAAAGTCATTTATTCAAACTAGGCTGAGAATCAGCACTTTTCGAACGTCAAAGTTACATAAGATAGTCCCCCAAAACGCCCACCCTTCACCACTTCCTAGTGCTTTAGCTGGGAAGAAAAAGTGGCACTCCCCAGCAGCACAGCTGTCTGTTCAGTTAGAAAAAAAATTATTCTATATATTAATATCGCAACCATCCAAATCATTATTTAGATATCCCCACGTCTGCGGAGTTTAGCTAGGTAATTTACTTTACTAATTTGAGCAGCTCTATTGGAACAGGTATCTTTATTCAGAAACGAAACTTGTATAACACCGTTCTTCTTCTACTCTCGTACTGGTGGTTACTTTACAGGGTGGAAAATTAAAGCGGAAGTACCCTAAATATAGATACTACCAATTTTTACTCAAAGGAAACATTCGATTTCTTTCAAAAGTAAGTAAAACTGCATTCGAACATTCTTGAAAAGTCGATTTCTTGAACTGGGAATCGAACAAACTAAAATGCAAAAAAAGACCATCTTGTATTTTTATGGCACCATTCAAACGGGTCAATCTTAAAGACCAAATTTCTCTCATGAACAGACATGACATAATGTAACGTGCAATCTTACATATCCATACAATTTATTATTGTTAATACGAAAGTTACTCTGTCTCTTTGTGTGCACACCTACCTTGACGGCTAAACGGATTTGGATGAAATTTGGCACACGGATAGACCATGACCTGAGTCGTGAGGGCAGTTTTGAGTACGGCGGCGGGGATCTCTCGCGTCCGGCCCTGGTTCAGGCCATGGTACGGAGCGAGAGGGCATGGGAGGCCGTCACCTCCTTCTGCGAAGCAGTAATGCTCGCGAAGGAGGAGGCAGAACGCGTGAGGGAGAGGCAAATTTCGCGCCCTCACGCCCCTAGCCGCCGCAGGAGACGCCCTGGGCGTCGGGAATCGCAGGCCGATTCTCGGCCACCGTAGGCGCGGGTTTGCGGACGGTGAGCAATGGGTAGCTCGCCGTCTGATAAGGACCAGGCCCGGGTCGACGGCGCGTTGTGTTCCACGCGCGCCTCAAAGAGATGTCAGCAAATGAAGGGGTACGACAGGACCGATGCCTGCCGGGGTTGCGGGAAAGTCCGAAAGGGATACCGTGGCCCCTGGCAATGTACAGGCAACGGAAGGAACACGGGTGGGGTTTAGTCAGTAAGAGGCTGACACGCCCTTCCGCTCCACCCAGAGCGGGAGAAGTTTGATAATTTCCCACGCAAAAAAAAAAAAAGGCAGTTTTGAGTATGAATGTGGATATGGCTATAAGAGTAGAGGAAGACCAAAGAAACGATGGATGGACTGTGTGAAAGATGATATGGCTAGAAAGGGGGCCGATAGTCACCCCCTTTCTACCCATATACGACGACTAATAGAGAAGTATAGAGAAAAAGGACATGTTGCCCCGACCCCTAATAAATTGGTATATGGACAGGAGAATGATAAGATAGGCCATGATGCTCTGAGTACAGACGCCAGCAGGTCCACCTACCCGAAACTGTCAAATTTTTCCAACCAACTTTGAACCTTATGTTTTAGTGATAAAGTTGAAAATATATTAAAGAAATTTGCCAGATTGCAGTAGGTTAATGTGCTGGCGTCTGTATATGGGATACTTTTTCTCCCGGTAGGATTACGATCCTCGAACAAGTGTCGCTGTGGCCTGTCTGTATGTATGCCACAAAAAAAATCTTATAAAGCAAATATATTAATATAATTCACCTCTGTACGTATTTTTCTGTTCTTTTCTTCTTGTCTGTTTATATATGTGTGTACATAAATGGTTAAACAAATAAATATTCTCCATGAGCTTAACTTTACACAATCAATAGCCGGCACACGTAGGTAGGCCACCCTCCTTGACAGTAATGAAACCATTCTGTCGAAGGAAACTTTATTCGCCGCATACCGATTCCTCTGCCTTGGATAGACTAAAAGTGGATGTGACATTACGGGCTTTTTTGGGTCACAAAATATCATAATACTGTTCATGTAAATATATATATATATATAAATATATATTTATATGAATAAGTTTATGCTTTATGTATGTATGTATTTATTGTATATGTAAATAGTACACCAATGACTACCTGCAGTATTGTTTCTCCTGTTACCTTTAATCCATCCAAAGGTTGTCTGTAAAAGATCGCTTTAAGCGATAAGACCGCCCATTGTGTCACCCTATGTAAAATTTCTAAATTTATTCTATCTATCTATCTATCGATGTTAAAATATAATATTGTTCATTTCTCCTCACCACGTCTATCCATGGTCTTTCATTAACGGACTATGCCTTGTCATCGTAGATTTGTTTACAGTCCTTAGGCCCGTTTATTTGAACTATGCTCAGAAAGGTATGAAACTGTGTTGCAAACTTTCGATCTGAGTAAGTATAAATATAAACAACAGGTGTTAGTTTTGATAAGAGATTTTTTTTTATTCTTTTTTGTTATATTTTTTAATAAAAGAGGTTTTTATCCATACGGATATGCCAACCCCATCTTACCGTATCAACTATTTAACTTTAATTAAAGTAACTACAACTAAAACTATAAACTGTACCAGACATTTAATAATTCAGTGACTTGGCATAATTTCCACCAGGCCACACAACCTCTTTGCAATCGTTGATCTAGGGTTCGATAAAATGTGTTGAATTAGCCCAACGTCCAAAATGTGCAATTTATATTTTTTTATCAATTATTCCCTTTCATTCTTGCTCTTGACATACTCCATCAGCAAACGTTGCACATCCTCAATTTTGTCGCATATTTCACAATTACGTGATGCGACCTTTCGCATTACGAAAGCAAATTTTGCCGATAGATGGTGCCCTGAACGCAGCCTTAGTGCTAACTGAACATAACTTCTGCTTAAACTTGTATCCTCAAACCAGAGCACCCGAGAAGGCTCATTCTGAATTACTTTATACCAGATTCCTTTCACTTGAGACTTCTCATCAAAGTAGTTCCTCCATCGGTCAAAACATGATAGCTTAAATCAATCAAACATTTTTTTTTAAACATAGGTATGTTACAGATAGTTTATTGTCTAAAAAATGATTACTATGTTTTGCCTATATATGGCGTACAAAATTAACATAAACAAGCAATAACAATAAACAAAATACAATTTAAAATATGTCAGTTAGGTTCAAGAACAGGTCGTTACAATTTAAGATAAATAAACGCATTCATACTTAATCAATAAATAAAATCATAAGTGTTTAATTAGCAAGTCAGAATCGTCATACCTCTGTTTATCAGTAGTAAACTCAGTGATGGAGTAGTAACATCTATCTAAAAGGAATCTAAACAAGGACCTCTTAAAGGATCCCAGACACTCTTTATTTCTAATAGCTGCTGGTATACTATTATATATTTTTGGGGCCATACCTAGCACACTTTTGCCGAAAAATGCGGTTCATGAATGGTAGGTATTCTGACAACGGCGAGAGCGCAGTTTTTCAAATAAATGCACGTTATAGCGGGCAAACACTCCCATTTCATATATGTACATAAACTTGGCGCAATATTCCCAGTAATCTGGAATGTATGACTTTTCGCTACCCATCTCCACTGCATAAGAGATTCATGCATTTGCACAGAATTAGAGAATACGTGGCTTAGTTATAGCATATTTTATCTTAATAGAGGGCGCACCGGGCATCCACGACGACGTATGAATAATATGATTAAGTTAATTAAGTGCGCATGCGCTGGATACTCCGGAAAAGTTTAATATTGTTTAAGAAACGTATTCAGATCACATATCTCTGCCAGTTTGCATCTTCACTCAGAATATTGGTATATAATATGCAGCTGCCACACCGTTTATGTCCGATAAAAAGGGGTGACTTATTCTTTGACTTTTAAGATCGTGCATTCTGAAAGTGGGCAACGTCGCAAATAGATGTCAAATATTTCGCTGTTTTAATTAATAGTGGGTATCCCATAACTGTCAAGTTACTGAATGAAAGTCAAACTATATGTAGGGCTATCCACTATAAACTCCACCGTATGCGCTTGGGAGGGAGAGAGCTCCCAGAACCCAAGTTTTTTTAAGTTAAGGCTACGGAAATGTCTACATTGGACAGCCAGTTAAACCCAATCTAACTGCACCATTTGTCCACAGAGCAACAAAGTCCGAACCCGCCTCGGAGTCCGCTTCGCCGAAACCTCGCTGACGGCCGTGCCCTCTCGACTCGAGATTCCGAAGGTGGCGAGAGGTCCCGCCTGACAGCCGCCCCCCCGCCTCCACTGCGCTGAACACGAGCGCTGTCGAGTGCTAAATCAGTATTACAGCGACAAAATCACCACTGTTTAAAGCTAAGATTTTAGCACACGGAAGTAGCCCCGTTCATGAAAAGGAAGGTAGCACAACATTGTTTCAGCAACATGTTTTTGTTTTGCGTAAAACTATCTATGATCGTTCCAAAGGTATCTAATGAAAGTTGTAACAAACCCTGTTATTCTTGCTCAAGCATTCACTAGAAATAGTTTTTCCAACAATTATTGTTTCAATCAATCTGCTCGCCTTTTCCCAACTATATTGGGGTCGGCTTCCAATCTAACCGGATGCAGCTGAATACCAGTATTTTACATGAAGCGACTGCCTATCTGACCTCAACAACCAAATAACTGGGTAATACGATACCCCTTGGTAAGACTAGTTGTCAGACTTTCGGGCTTCTGACGACCCGTAACGACTGTCAAATATCCACGAATGACAGCCGAGACTATTTCTACCAGTCAACCCCAAGCACGGAGGCACGGACGAGTCTCCGTATGTTAAGATGGTGACCCATCCACGGATCAACCCCGGCAAGCGTAGTTTAACCTGATGGATCAACCCGTGCGGCTGTTATAACTTAGCCACGAGCTCCAAAAATTAATGTTTAAATAACATTATTAAACTTTATTTGAAAATCTTCGTCGAAAATTGAAGTTACCTATAAAATTATAATTAAACTGTCAAATAAAAACATCTTTATTATGGTGATTTCAAATTAGAATTTCGGGTTTAAGTATCCAAATAATCAACACTCAATTTGTAAGTGGCAATGGCAATACAAATTGACACCCACAGGTACGTTTTCTGACCAATTTGTTTACATTTTAGAGGTACCAGGAACAGGGTGTAAAGTTCACTCATCCTCTATAGAAAAGGGAGGATCCTCCGACCAGACGGGTGTCGTAACTAGCGGGCAACTGCCCAACAATTGATGTCGGAAAGTTATTAGTATATATATGTCGATCGTGCGGTAAACTCTAATTGCGCGATGCAGGATTTTGTGTGACGTCAGGATGTTTGAGTGACGTTAGGCCTTTGATACGTAGTTTGCATGAGGCGATATAAATGCCCCACAACATTTTCATCAGATACTTTTGGAACAGTCTATACATATACAGTTTGATTGTGAAAGAAACATGTAGCCAGCAACACAAAATTTTATTGCTGAAATAGTGTAGTGCAACTTTTGTTTACGGGGTATTGTGACATATCAAGTTTTAGGCACCTGTCCTACCGTGCCGGCGGTTAACGAGAAACGAATAGAGCTAGCAACTAAAGATGAGTTGGCGAGCAAAGAGCAACGAGTGCTCGACTTTGACGAGCGATGATTAGCTGGTATGCGTATGTACCAAGCGTGAGTCTCACCGAGTGTTCTGCCCGCGTGTTCTGCCCGCCAAGCGAGCGTCGCTGAACGAGTCCTCTCTTTGATAGCTCTTGTAGTTGCGACAAACGAATACTCACCGGCAGTGTGAACACTCAGCGATCAACTATTAAAATATGTATCTCTTTTACTTACACGGGACCTTACATTTTTTGTACGTTTCTTGAGTACGAAAATCGTTGATAGTTAGTCGCTTCGACGGCGGTGGTGGGACAGGTGCATTTGAAAGAGACTCTCACAGAGATATGAGTGAAAAAGGCGAATCTATGAAAAGCTTAAAAAGTTTTATAAAAGAAGGTGTGTCGCAGTAATAAGGGAGGCTATTAGGCTCAATTTACATTGCCACGGGACGAAATAGAAACGAGTTATTGTAACGATATTGTACTTCAAAATTAACTTTGTCAATTGTGTAACGTAAAAACTAGAAACGAGATTGTAGCTGCGGGAACTACCGAGAATGCGCGAGAATTCCCAGTAAACACGCGACCTGTTATTTGGCTCAGTTTGTACTTTACACTATTGACATAAACTTCGTAATACATTATAAAAAAAAAATCGGTTCCAGTCCGTTCCACGGCAATGTAAATTGAGCCTAATAGCCCCGCGACAATGTAAATTGAGCATAAAATATGTAATGGCACAGGAAGCTTTAAGTGTGTAATTACTAAAAGGCCTAAAGCATATGTGTAAATTATACCCAGTACCAGTGAATGATCCTATCTAATTGAACTTACGTGTTGATACAATGAATGAATATTAATGCAGCCTATTCTGTTCATAGGATTTTTATACAAAGTTTGTTTATTCAAACGCTAGGAGATGGTAACCCTGGATAAGGATACTGAAGAAACTGTGTATTTTTAGGAAATAAAATTCTTATCTTACGCATAAATGTTTTCTTTATCTTTTTGTGTACTCGAAATAGTGTTTTCTATAATTTTCGTAACCCGATAAAATGCTCGTCCAATCCAATTGAGCTTTATGATTAATAATCTACGCCACTTTATATAATAATATTATTTTAAGTCACTAATCTATTCACTTGTTTTATCAACCCTGTTCTAAAGGAGTGACCTAGAAAAAAAATGTTGATAAGTACAAAGTTCGATTCAAACCAGTTAAAGTTCGAGACCAAATCTTACTGCAACATAACTAACAATACGACGTATTCGTCCAAAAACTACAAAATTTGTGTCATTTTGATGACAGGTGTGGTAAAAAAAAACTTGTAAAATTATCGAATTGTCGATTGTCACCTGTCGGTTTTATAAAATAGACCCATGATTTTATCTCGGGTTTAAAATATATTATACAATATGTAAAAAATTCCCTGTCCGATACAATAAAATTACTGCAATAAATTTTCAACAGGGGTCATAAGATGACTTGTAGACACCCGGTAACGACGGCCGCCCGCGCCCTATGTAATAAACAACGCGGTAAAATTCCCCTTTGAAAAAAAATGTGACGATTTTTTTTCTTTTTCCTTTATATTACAATTTAAATAGAATCCCAGTACGATACCTAATAACCGGGTTTTTTTTTAATGTTGTAAATATATCGAATCGAACGATATTATCGTAAGGTTCCTCAGTAATTGCACGACATTACTTCAATGTTTGTTTACGATAGGTAATTGTTCACTGTTGTAGAACATATTGTTAGTTCAAATAATTATCTATGTGTTATTGTGCAATTATGTGTGTTACAATATGCTTAGCATAAGAGACAAGACTACAGAATATGTGTGTGTATTTTATGTAACATTGAATCGGCTCAGTTTTCGAGCAGAAAAAAGGGGAATATGAAACGTCGATCTCATCCATGTTTTTTATGTAATCGGTCTGAGCTACAGCTGTCCCTATCGCACTCTACGGAGGCAGACTTGAGGTAAGATGACGGCAATAGTTTCTTCAAATACCTATTTTTCAAATTCCTCGCAGGCCCTGGTCCCTCTTAAACACAGCGTATAGACAGTAACCATCCACGAAGACGCACTCCACTCTTCTTCCTTATCGGTTACAGTACAGTAATCGCGTGTAGGAACAAGAGTAGGGCGCGTGTTAGGGTCAGTGACAACTCGGCCCGAGTCATCTCAACCCGAATAATAATACCAGATATTTCACTCCCGATGACGGTGATTTGTACGGTCTGGCAGAAAGTCGGTATTTTAAAATAAATGATTACGAATGTAATTTTATTTCCGAAGATTTTTTTTATGTTCTAGACGCTAGAACATAAAAGACAAGAAGGCGCTTTCTGCGATTCTGATTTCTGGTTATATGAATAAGTGCTTAAATAAATTAAAACAGTCTTAATTGCAGAACAAGTTCATAGCATTCAATTTCATTTAAAATAATAATATTTATTACATTTATTCATAAAAATAAATTGTATCAATAAATTTAAAAAATCTTCAATATTATAGATACTTTTCATGCGACGGTACGGTGTGTATTTTTTTGACGATATAGTATCTGGTATAATTATTCGGGTTGAGATAACTGGAGCCGAGCTGTCACTGCTCCGCGTCTTCGTGAATGGCACTATCTATACTTAGTTATTATAGCTCGTTTTTTTAACATGAATTAATAGGTGCAATCAAGGTGCGAAATTGTTAAGAAATATTGAAACAAATTACTTTTGTACATAGTGGGCACCTCTCACCTCTTCGAAGCTGCTGATCAGACCATGTTCCACTTGCTGGAGTGTCCTAAGTGCCAGTTCACTTGCACTAAAGAAGACCTAATGAGCGCCACTGATGCCGCAATCACCGTGGCCACCTACTGGGCTCAAACAGTATAAACAAAGTTGGGTTTAGAAACGTGCCGCCTCGCTAGAAAGAATGTGAGGCGATTTGAGGTTGAGACGCCCTGAGCGTCGGGAATCACAGGCCGATTCCCGTCCACCGTAGGCGCGGCCTTGCGGACGGTGAGCAATTGGTAGCTCGTCGTCCGATAAGGACCAGGCTAGGGTCGACGGCGCGTTGTGTTCCACGCGCGCCTCAAAGAGATGTCAGCAACTGAAGGGGTCCGATAGGACCAATGCCTGCCGGGATTGCGGGAATGTCCGAAAGGGATACCGTGGCCCCTGGCAACGTACAGGGAACTGAAGGAACACGGGTGGGTTTTAATAGTTTAACCTAACTAGCGCGATACTGGACGATCAATTATAAGGTATTTTATTGGAAAAAGACTGAATAATGATTGTTCTGACAAGTAGGTAGATAGTGTTGAAAATAACTTGTAAATATGAAATTAAATGTTTATAAAACGTATTAACGCCGTGGCCTAATATAAGCGATGTCTCGGTCGTCGCGTTCATTTGTTCGCGATACCGAACGCGTCGTCGCGCCGACCATTAGATTTTTCTGAACAATTATGAGTTACAAAATGATTCGCGCGACGATCGTTTATGGTTAGGACGCGGCCTTAGAGTCGATTCGCAGTAAAACTTCTATACAAGGCGATTTAAAGCCTTGTCAAAGTTTACATTAAATGATTCATTATCATAAATTACCTGTATAAACAGAACCCTGATGATACCGTCAAAAGTATTACGAGTAAGTCCGGGTTCTTCAATTATTATTTTTTTATACAGAAACCAAGTAAATGCGTATCCAAGGAAATAGAAGTGTTCGACACTTGAATTCAAGCTAAATGTTGTATAAATTATTTGTATTAATATAAGTATTTTTTATTATTAGTTTAGTTAAGGCCTATATTAAGCCCTTTATTTATAAACGTTACTTAAATGTTAAGAGATGTTTAAATGGTTGTATGTATGGTTTAATAGTCTATTCCATAACTTTATAAATAAACAGCAACGTTTATAAATAAACCCCTATTGTTTAATTATTAAATTTTTACTAAACAGTTTTTTACTGGGATGTATTTAATTTAAACTCGTATTTCCCTAATTGTTGTTTTAATTCTTAAATGTCAGGATGTTGCTTTCAAGCAAATTAAAATACATGTTCAATGTTGTGCATCTTGTTACTCAATCTCAAAGGAAATATGGAAATAAATTTGACGTCAAATCTGATCCTTTACAGTTTTATTTAGAATCCTATTTACCTCTCGTCGGGTCGCATCTGCAGCGAACATCTTAAAGACTACTTAAGTTTAACCACTGATATTAACCGGCGGGGTAATTGCGTAGGTAACAACATGAAAATTCAACAACAATTTTACGTCATCGAGAAGACGAATATATAATATTGTAGGATCATTTAACACTTCAAACGGTCTTCGTCATGTTCGTGAACGGGCGCCGTCAGTAGGGACTGGTCATCTCTTAACTGTCACGGCGATTTTAATTTTAATTTAATGTTTGAATTGTTTTTTTTTTTATTACTAACGGACGCTTTTAATGTTTTGCATCGTTCTCATATGTGTAACTTCAATATGAATGATGTAACCAATATTTTGTAACCATATTTTGATTTAAAAGAGTGTCGGTGAAGTTTCTTGCCCGTTAATCTTCATAGGTACCTACTACGCTTTGGAATGGGCGACTAGCTTCATATTTCTGGCTGACCGACCCTTTGACAATTCAAAAGTGCATGTAATTGGTTTATTTGAAATAAATGCTTTGAGTTTGAGTTTGATACATTGTAACACCGAATCAATTTTCACCTCCCCCTTAACACCTAGGCTATTTTTTGATACTTGCTGATGACCTAAAGAGGTCCCATAAAGAATAAGAATTAACAATCTTGAAAAAATATAAATAAACCCGCGAAATTTCGCGAGTATTCTGGTTTCAAACATTTATGAAGCATAAACAATTTCCTTCTTACTACCTTTAAGAAAATACATTTTGCACTGTATCATAGTAAGATATATAAGATTCTGTTGCGCAAGCTTGAAGCCATAGGTATCAGAGGCGCCCAGCTGAAACTATTTAAGAGCTATTTAGAAGACCGCACCCAATGTGTACGGATTGATAATGTTCTCAGCGATAGTAAAAAAAACACGTCCTTCGGAGTTCCCCAAGGAAGTATTTTAGGGCCTACACTATTTTTAATATACATAAACGAACTCTGTAACCTAAATCTAGATCACGGCCAAATTGTTTCTTATGCGGACGACACTGCCCTTCTATTTTCGGCTGACTCAGAAAAAAATGTCTACGAGTTTGCGCAAAATGGCTTCGATATTGTTAATAAATGGCTTCAACATAATTTACTAACACTAAATGCAGACAAGACAAATTATATTAAGTTTTCAATGCGCAAGCAAACGTCAACAAGCACTGTCTCGACATTATATGCTCATCATTGCACAATTCCTACGGATAACCAATGTGTTTGTCCCAAAATTAATATGGCAAATACAACAAAATACCTTGGTGTTATAATAGATGAAACACTTTCGTTTAAACAACATATTAAAGCTTTAAATAATAGAATTCGCAAATTAATATTTGTTTTTAAAAAATTAAGATATATTGCTGATCCAAAACTAGTTAGACAAGTTTACTTTGCACTGTGTCAATCAATATTAACTTATTGTATTACCACATGGGGTGGAGTGGGTAAAACAATGTTACTAACCATCGAGAGAGCTCAAAGGGCGATTCTCAAAGTCTCTACTTTCCGCCCTTTTCTTTTTCCTACTAACCTCCTGTATAAATCTTGTGAAGTATTAACAGTTCGTCAGCTATTTATAATGGGTATTGTATTAAAACAACACACAGCGCTACCATACAGCACTGCATATACTAATAAAAGACGTAGAGATATAGTTTGTCCACAAAATTCAACAAAACATGCTTTTGTATCCAAATTTTATCTATACCTCGGTCCTCTTCTCTATAATAGACTAAACTCGAAAGCAAACATTTATTCCCTGAACTACACAAATTGTAAGAGAATTCTCAAGGATGCTCTCCAAAGTATGTCTTACGAAGATACAGAGAATTTACTAACTGTACTACAGTGAATATTATGTACAAATTTCACCTATGTTAAGTATTTATCAAATTTAGAAACTAAGTTAAGCTACCCAACATATAATTAGTGATCTATTGTCAACCTTTTGATTATTTATTTATTTTATAAGTCTATTTAAGCTCTTCCCGCCTGAAACACAGGATTACCTAGTTCAGGCACGTAAGTCTTAGGAATATAATTTACATTTAAGCAAATCTGTAAAAAATGATGCCTTGTAATTTTTTTGAATAAATATTATTATTATATTTTTTATGTCTTTGACATTTCTCGGGACCCTAGGGTCCCGGGCCTTTGAAAGGCGTACGAGGGGCCGAAGCCAACTCACAGAGGCCCGTTAGACGTGTTTAATGAAACGAGGCACCAACCGACGATTATCCCTGTACGCACTATGCTAGTGTACCCAAGGACAACCCCCGGTTGGTGCAGGACTATTGCAAGATATGGAAACAAAGATATTGGATTATGGATTTGGGTGGCTAAGTGAACTGGTTATCTAGAACTATGGAAAGACTATGGCTCCTGCCTGACCAATATTTTTTATAAAATACACAGGTAAAATAGTAGGGGGTGACTTGCACACTCAATAATGGGCCTCCGAAAACGGCCGCTAGCACAAAGTGTCGTAGCGACAAGGAGGCAACATGTCCTGAGGTGCTTATAAGGAATGGAGCGGTATTCCACGGCTATCAGGACAATCCCGGAAGTACGGTCAAGATCCCTACCAGCATCTTACTGGAAAACTTCCTTCCTCCGAGCTCGTTTGCTCCTGCAAATCTCCACTCAAGCCGGCCAATAAAGGCAAGAAAGAGGTGGGAGCTCTGTTCCTCATCAGTTTTCACTCCAGCCGGCCAATAAAGGCAAGCCAGAGGTGAGAAACAAGACTTCTCCCGGGAGATAGGGTCCGTGGGGTCGCTACTGCCCAACAGCTCGCCACATGCTGCCCTGCGGGTTTCTGTATCTCTCTTGGTCTGGCTCCTCATCCTAGACCTCTTCCGGCAAAGTAAACTCTACCGGCACAGATCTAGAGTTTGGAGCGCGCAAGCCCCACCACGACGTCAACGTAGAGATACGGCGGTGGGGTTATTATTATTATTATTATAGTAATAAATGTTTCAGTTATACGAGTAATACAAATTAAAGTAACATTAAGCTTTCATTAAGTCTGCACAAGGCTTAATGTTACTTTAATTTCACACTATTGAGATATCGTAAAGTTTTCTTAGAAATTGTTTTGTTAGAGACGCGCCGTCGCGTCGCGCCAGTCTGCACGAGGCTTTTGTGCAACTCCTGTTATTGCAGATTAGATGACAATTAACTTATATTAGGGTTGTAAGATGTTAATTTTAGCAGAATGTATGATGAACTGGAGTCATTTGTCAAATTACACACATCAAAAGTCTCTAGGCATCAAGTAGGTTTTAAGAGTATCGCCAAAATTGAGGATTATTATTATAACTTTTTCTGATCGTTATTGGTTCATTTTAGTGATTTCACTATTTAAAGAAAAAGAAAGAAAGAAAGAAAATACGTTTATTCTGCACAAACAAAACGCACATTTAAATAAAATACACAAATACAAAAGTAGCACATTTAAATAAATCATTTTCTTTAAATTTTGATTAGTAATAGAAAATCAACTGTCAATCAGGATTCCTATATAAGCGAGTGATAGCCTTTTTACAAAACCATTACAATTTCTGCATCGGAACTGATCATTTGATACGAGAAGAGATGATGAGAGCCGTCGGAATGTTGCAAGCTGGTTCCAGGCAACGTACTGTAGCTGTCACTCTTGGCACTACACAGAGCGTCACAAGCCGGCTCTGGATACGCTATCGTATCACGGGCAGCGTGGCCGAGAGACATGGAGGACGATCTCGCATCACCACTCGCAGACAGGACCGGTACATCCAAAATACTGCTTGACAGAATTGTACCATGACGCCAAGATGTTGGCTACGAGGCTCCACAGCTCCCCAGGCTTGCTGATAAGCGACTAAATCATCCGAAATCGTTTACGTGAAGTTGGTCTACGTTCCCGAAGGCCGCTGAGGGTTCCACCCATAGCACTCCGCAATCCCAGGGCCCGTTTACAATGGGCTCGCGAACACAGAAATTGGAAGGAAGAAGACTGGCGTTGTGTTTGCTTTTCCGATGAATCTCGTTTCGGTATTAGGTCAGATACAAGACGTAATATAGTTAAAGGATCTCAGATTTATGCGGAGAGGATCGTTTTACACGGCTAGTTGTAACACGCACTCTTACCGATCTCATCAATCCTCGCATCAACGTTCTGCTGTGACCTGCCCAATGGTCAGACCTCATCCCAATTGAGTACGCATGGGATATGCTCCAAAGAACAGCTCTGCCGAGTATAGATTCCGTGCATACCCCACAACAACTTTTTCAACTTTTAATTTTTACAAAATATAGGGATAAGTTGTTAACTTTTAAACATAGGAATTAAAGTAAAAAGCCAGTCTGGCAGACTAGATTTGGTAAATATTAATTGGATATTTTTATAGCTAAAAATGTACTTGATCCCTAGACACTTTTGATGTGTGTAAGCGAGTCTTTGATGTTATTCATCTCTGAAAATAATGACTCGCAAGCATAGGTAAATTTCCGACGTTTGGGTCCCAGACTGGAGCGAACCGGGGCTGCTTTGAAGCGTCCAAATGCCTCCTGCCGGAGGCTCTTCGCGAGGGTCGTGAGGTCCATAGCCCTTTACGGGGCACTGATGTGGGCGCGTTCATTGAGGTGGCGGCCAGCCCACCGGTTGAACGCGTCCCACACAGAGCATGTAAATTAAGAGGCGGAACTTTGAGAATTTATGACCGTCTTTAGCCAACCACATAAAAAAAACATAGCTACCAACATGAAAATTATAACAAACTTGACAACCATGTCCTTGAAGGGAAGAACTGTCATAAATAGGGATGCGCAACGTATAGAAATCAATAAAATTATCGATATCGATTAAATGCATTCTATGCAGATAATAGTGAGGCTCCAAAGCTAATTTATTTAGATAAATCGGTAAAATAAAACATTTTTAAATTTTTTTTTTTTTTTTATTAATTTATATAAATGAGCAAGCAACATCGGTATCAGGGCAAAATGGCTTCGTTTTTTGTTTTTATAACGTCACAATTCCTTTTAGCACATCTGACTCAAATTTTTCCAAGAGATTTGCACTGCGTCTTAGTGATGCCAGGCTGCATTTAGTTTTTTGCAATTGTTCCATCAACTGATTTTCCCTTGGTGTTAAATCTGTAAAGATAATTAATTAAATATAAGCAACATTTTCGATTAGACTTGTAAACACTTGTTCACTTAACACTTGTTGACTTGTTCTCTGTATATAAAACGCAGGGATCTTTTCATTTGAAATGATTAATAGAGCACAATTAATTTGTGCTCTATTGCTCAATCAATTTTGAGAATTTATTTCTCTGTCTGTTTGTAACATCATCACATGAAAAGCTTAATGAAGGATTATAATGAAACTACTTCACTTCTGTAGACGATTTCCCTATTTGTTAAAATACTTTCTTCCAAAGTGGTTAGCACATACATTTCGCTGCTCATGCAGTTTTTCTATTGGTAGATGCACTAGTTATTAGTGACCAACTGCTTTTAGCCACTCTCGACAGCTGGAAGACACAAAATATAAAAGGCTACTTACTCGTATAACTGACTAAGTTTGACTGGGAATTTATTTAGTGTGATTTAAAGTTAAGAGATCACCCAATTCACACTATCAGCATAACTAAATGGAATAGATTATTATACTTTGAATATGAAACTGAAAAAGATTTATTTCATATTCCCAGTATTTACATAATGGTGTCACAGGTAGATAATATGAGTCTCTCTGACCAATATATCTAGAAGTCAACCTAGTTAGACTACATTAGATTACAATTATTGACAAATATTACTGTAGGCACAATGTTTTAAACCATTTCTTCAAGAGTTTCAATAATTAATCTTCATTGATGGCTCGCAGTCGTATTACAGAATTTGAATGATGCTTTAATTTCCTGATTGTAAATTAATAGCATTGTGTTAGGTGAGCACAAGATCACATAGCAATAAATATCGGTACTCACCGGTATGGATTCAGTGAAAACTTGGAAAAATGCAACATTTTTATAGTATGCCAGGCCTCCTTGATACCGCAAACTCCACATATTCTGTGACCCTTACCCATGATGGTTCACAAACTTGGAATCACCGTCAATTATTCTGATATGTTATATACCGAAAGCATATTTATCTTCGATAAAAAATACAAAATCCAACTTCACGAGGATCGCCTATGTGAGGGTTTGCGCCCAACAGAGCTGCGCATCTTCACGGATGGATCCAAAACAGGTAGTGGTACAGGTGCTGGAGTCTTCTCAGAGGACTTCAACATCCACATAGCTACACCATTGGGAGTCCATAACACAGTGTTCCAGGCCGAGTGCTTGGGTATTTCTCTTGCCGCTTCAGCAATTCTGGCTAGGAAAGTTAAGGACCACTCGATACGTATACTCTCAGATAGCATGGCTGTTCTGCAAGCGCTGAACAGTCACACTGTGGACTCTGGGCTGATATACGAGTGCCACCAGAACCTTAACCAGGTGGGTGACCTCAATAACATAACCATTCAATGGATCAAAGGACACAGCGGTTCGCTGGGGAACGATGCAGCCGACGAACTTGCTAAAAGGGGGTCGAACATGGCACCAGTGGGGCCCGAACCCATACTCCCCTTCGGTTACCTACGCACTCTGGTAAGGAAACGAACTAGGGATCAGCATCACAAACTATGGTCGGACCAAGGTGAGTGCAGGCAGGCTAAGGAGGCACTGCCTTCAATCGATGGCCGGCTCACGAAACAGGTTCTCCGATTAACTAAACAGCAGCTGCGTACGGTTACTGCAGCTATAACTGGCCATGGGTCATTTAATAAACACCTCTTTGTCATAGGAGTTACAGACAGTCCGCTCTGCAGAGCCTGCATGGAGGACGACGAGACAGCAGCTCACGTGCTGTTAAACTGCCCGGTGGTCGCCACTTACAGGGCAAAGTACTTCGGTAACCCAGGTAGCCTACGCGAGATTGCCAGTAACACCAAGGCGTTGCTGGCCTTCTTTGAGGAGCTGGGGTGGATCGAATAACAGATTTTTCCCACCCTTACGCAAAATACGCGCTTTGACGTGGAGTTGCGGAAACCAGCCCGTATTACCTATTACCTATTACCGAAAGCATACAGAAAAAGGAAAAACAAACAGATAAATCACAACACAAACAATAATACTTGCGCGAAGGCAGACATGTTTGTGACCACTTCGTAATGTAATGTAATGTCATTTTGACGTGTGTTTCTGAATGTTGGCTAAAGAAGGTCTCAAATCCCATACAAAAAATATTTGTTCGGAGTTTCACAGCACTGCGCGTCCCAGAGGGTCATGGCCATCCGGCTGGTCCGGGGATACCGCACGGTCTCCGGTGAGGCGGCGAGACTCCTTGCCGGATTGCCGCCATGGGATCTGGAAGTAAAAGTCCTCGCGCACATTTGGGATAGATAGAGTGCGATTGTCGCAACCCAGTGCTGGGCACGTCACAATTGCGGCGATAAGTCCCCTCTTAGAGGGGTGCTTCTTGTAAATTCTATGGATAATCATTTCAGTATTACCAATCTAAATAACTTCATTTAAGTTTTTGTTTAACTTCTTTGAATAGGATTAGCAAAGCTAAGTTTTAATCGATAAGGCGACGACAGCGCGGCTTTTAATGTTTATCTATATTTAGCTTCGGTCGACGTCGTTAGCACACTGAAAACAAGTCTTCATAAAGTAATTGGAAGCGAGAATCAACAACTTATTTTTTCAGACGATTTTTTTTTGCATAGACATAAAATTAAATGTAATAATAATAATTCTTAATTAACACTTTACTCGTGGCTAAATAATAACAGCCACACGGGTCCATCAAAGGTTAAGCTACACTTGCCGCGGTCGGTTCGTGGATGGGTGACCATCCAACTCAAACTCAGACTCAAAGAATTTATTTCAATTAAACCATTTACAACCACTTTTGAATTGTCAAGAAGTCGGTCAGTCAGAAATATGAAGCTAGTTGCCTATTCCAAAGCGTAGTAGGTTGTACCTATGGAGAAGAACGGGCAAGAAACTCCACGGAACTCCACTCTTTTAAATAAAAAATTTGATACAAAATATTGGTTACATCATTCATGTTGAATTATGCATGTGAGAACAATGTAGAACGACGTTCACGTTTGTAAAAGTGACCGTAATAAAAACAAAAAAACAAAGAACCATTCAAAAATTATAAATAAATTAAAATAAGCCATGGCAGCTAAGAGATGACCAGTCCCAACTGACGGCGCCCGTTCACAAACATGACGCATGGATCAGCACCATTTAGCTCAACCATTTTGAAGGGAGCTAAATGATCCAACACACGCGCCAACACATATCGAGACCCCTGCGTGACTCGGAAAGCATGTTAAGCCGTTGGTCCCGGTTGTCATTTCATCTTTGATAGTCGTTACGGGTAGTTAGAAGCCCTTAAGTCTGACGACCAGTCTTACCAAGGGGTATCGTGTTACCAAGTTACTGGGTTTTGGAGGTCATGTAGGCATTCGCTCCATGTAAAATACTGGGAATAGCTGCATTCGGATAGACTGGAAGCCGACCTCAACATAGTTGAGAAAAGGCAGGCAGATTGATAACAGTTTACGACCATCAGTGCAGCCCTGGCTCTTGTATAGTCAACCTCTTAATTACTTTACCGCTTTTAACAATAATTCCTAGTAAATAGACATTTTATTAAGGTTGAAACTATCGGTCACTAAGTGCGGATTTCACCAATGTAACTGAACGCGATAAAATCTTCTAAACCGCGTTCAAGAGCTGTCAATGTCAAAACTGTTGTGGAATATTGACTCTGACAGCTCTCGAACGCGGCTTAGAAGTGCTGAACGCGTTCAATTCATTGGTGAAATTCGTTCTAACAAAAGTCATTTTATAATGAGCAAGCATCGTACTATGGGAGAAATACCCATGGCGGACACAAACGAAATTCTCAGGTTGTGTATATACACACATCAACACGGTCTAGGGATATTTTTAAAAAAGCGAATTACTATCAATGTGTTAATTATTTATATGACATGTATATATTTAAAAGATACGTTATTTAATATTCTACCATTTTTTAATAATGGTTAAAGTACTTCGATTAAAATTTCAGGATTTTATGGAAAAAAAATGAAGCATAGACGGAAACCGTATATGAATTAACTTTTAATTTATGAGTAAAAACAGAAAAAAATAGAAAAATCATTTAATTTGTGTTTATAAACTTGAAGTTAGTAGTCTGAGAAAGCGCCCATGATGTTCATAACACATCGGCAACGATTCGGCATGCTCAGAACAAGGTTGTCAATGTCTTGCTGCGGAATATTGTCCCATGTCCTTCTGAGGTGCGCAAAAAGTTGATCTTCTGTAGCCAGATTTTCAGGAACTTCCTTCAGAGCTCTTCTTTGCAGCATATCCCACGCATGCTCAATGGGATTTAGATCTGGCGATTGAGCAGGCCAGTCTAAGGCCCTAACATTGTGTGTATGTAACCAAGCTGCTACCGTTCTCGCCGTGTGTGCGGGCATTGTCGTGCATGAGCAGGAAATCTTGCCCCATTTGTGTTCTGTGGGGCAAGATTACGGGCCCCAGCACCTGTTGGACGTATCGTTCTGCCGTCATATTGCCCCGCACCCAAACGAGATCCGTCCGTCCTCCAAGACGAATTCCTGCCCAAACCATAATTGTTCCTCCTTGGTATGGGTGAACTTCCTGAGGGTTCTGAAGACGGCTCCATCGTCCAGGAACTCGCCAAACACGCATCCTTCGTGAATCTGGATGGAAGCCGAACCTGGATTCATCCGTGAACAGCACATTGGACCATTGCTCACGGCTCCAGTCCACGTGGTTCCGAACCCATTCTAATCGTCGTCCACGATTGCCTCTCCGTAAAGGTGGGACCCGGAGTGGTCTACGAGAGCGTAGATTGCTTTCATGCAGTCGCCTTCTTACAGTTTGGTCACTCACAAGCACTTGGTGTTCCACTCGCAGCCTTTGGACCAATTGAGTCGCCGTTGCATTTGGTTGAGCTCGCGCAGTAATTTGCAAAAATCGATCTTGTCTGGGGGTAGTGATGCGACTTGGCCCCCGGTGCCTCTTCGCTACTTCACCTGTGGCACGATAGCGTGTCCACAATCTTGAAATTACATTTTGGTGGGTCCCTATGGCCTCAGCAACATTACGCTGAACAGACCCAGCTTCCAGCATTCCCACAGCTTGTAACATCTCCGCCCTCGTCAAATGTTGGCGTTACATGGCTACAATACCTCAATTTTAACTTTATCTTTCGTTTAAAAATGAAAAAAAACTGTAACTAAACGTAATTCGTATTGTTTTCTAAATTTCGCACAAATGAAAATACCCTCTCCTACACATCAAGACATTTTTATGACACCGAAACAAAAGAATTTTCAAAAATTTGAATTTGGAATTAGTCTGAGATAAATTACAAACAAATCGGTGTATGAAAGATTACAATGCGGCCAGTACTTTTCGAGTTATTTAATTGAGTATGAAATATCCCTAGACCGTGTTGATGTGTGTAGTTTGGCTCTAGTATACGTTCGCGAAATATTAAGCTTTAAAGTGCTAATATTTGTAAGAGTCAAGTGCCCCCCCCCCCCCCCCCCTGCCATCTGAATGGTTGGTTCTGGATATGTGGAAAAATTCTCAGCAATAGTACATATAACAAAATTAAAAGAAAATCGACCTTGACCTAGTAAACGAGTGGCTAAAATATAACCTTCTCACAATTAATACGGCGAAAACCTCATTCATGATTTTTACCACTAAAAATAAACAAATACCGGTCTTCGCACCTCTTAAAATAGATAACGTAATAATAAAACGGTCAAACAGTAAAAAATATCTTGGATTGAGGGTAGACGAGAAACTAACTTGGAAATCACATATTGACCATCTACGAAATAAATTGACATCGCTACTAGGTGCATTACGAAAAGTAGCCAACTGTATTCCAAACAAGGTTCGTACTTTAATTTATAACTCCTTAGTGAAATCACATTTAGAATATTTAATTGAGATATGGGGATCGGCGGCAGTAACTAATTTAAAACCACTTCAAAGAGTGCAAAATAAAATAATTAAAACCCTATTCCATTATCACTATCGCACTCCAACAAAGACCGTATATGAAAAAAGTAAATTATTAAATATTAGACAGCTATACATTTACTACACTTGCCTTCTTGTTAAAAACATAACCACTAACTCAATACAAACTAATATACAACTAAAGAAAAAAACAATGCCATACAATCTGAGAAATAGATATAAAAACAAACTTGAAGTTATCAGCACACGCACTAATTACGGTAAAAAGACCATATTGTACGAAGGAGTGCAGCTTTTTAATGATTTACCGGACGATATAAAGGAATGCAATAACATGAATATATTTAAAAATAAACTTAAGAAACATGTATGTGAGTTATAACTACTGATAATCTGGAGGATACCGAATTGTAATGTACTATATCATTATGTTATTTTACTTTGTATCTCATTATAAGTGAACTGTAAGTTTTTATGAGAAATAAATTCTTTAAACCGAAAAGGAAAGGGCTGCGAGCACTTTGGGTACCACATTCGTGTCTATATTACATATATCTTCGTTTGCACACTTGCACAGAGTAATATCGTTGTTCTTTTTTTTTTTGTAATGGCATCTCGCAGGTCAACCTACGAGGTTGTCGGCTGCTAACCGGACGTTCCTGTGGGTGTCTCAATAAATTAAGGCGTCCAGCCATATGATCAGTGACAGCCATGTAACCTCGGTGTTACGTAATGCAAGTCCTTTTATAGATTCACGCTAGCGCTCGCGTTGGCGAAACGTTTTAAAAGTTAGAAATTGGCTGAAAATCCAATTAACGTATGGCTGTCGTGAAAGCGAGGTATATACCCTCCGTATAAAGGCCTCTTGCTATTGAATATTAAATGGCCTGATTTCTCTTTGTTCTGTGAACCAATAATACGGCCGATTATTCTCAACGGCTCACGAATTTCCGGGTAGAAAATCCTCGGTCTCGAAACATTACCTTACAAGGCAATCCATCAGCGTATCTGTTACTTACTTCACGCTACAATATGGAGGGCAAAACAATAGTCCAAAAATCAACACGCCAAAGTAGTTATTATAAATGTAATTCACATTAGGTAAGCAAAACGCACAGATTTCGCAAGACCAGAAAAAGTTGAACAGAATAGCCACTTGCGGTACGGGTCAAGTATTGTTTTTTGGGTATTCATTGCCAAAAATTGTTAATTAGATACAGTTTAAAATATTCGAAAAATAAAATATAAGTAAAAATTCTTTTAAAAAACAAGCTTTTAATGATCTAAAAAGTACTACATAAAACTTACGTAAACACAGAACTTTAATACTTTCTTAAAGGCTTATTTTTTAACTGTAAGAAGGACATTTACGCCTATATTTTATTTTGTACTTTTTAGCATTAAAATTTGTTTAAATATCTGTTCTATCATCTTGACAAATCCAAAGAGTCCAAACACGATGGTGCTAAGTATTGTTTTTTGGGTATTCATTGCCAAAAAGTGTTAATTAGATACAGTTTAAAATATTCGAAAAATAAAATATAAGTAAAAATTCTTTTAAAAAACAAGCTTTAAATGATCTAAAAAGTACTACATAAAACTTACGTAAACACAGAACTTTAATACTTTCTTAAAGGCTTATTATTTAACTGTAAGAAGGACATTTACGCCTATATTTTATTTTGTACTTTTTAGCATTAAAATTTGTTTAAATATCTGTTCTATCATCTTGACAAATCCAAAGAGTCCAAACACGATGGTGCTATCTCGTTTTTTTTAAGTAGTTCCTATAGCCACCTTCTGGTTTCATCAGCAGACCCTGGATACCACCTAGTGTAAGAGCACTTGTCAAGACAAATCTAATGAAACCAAACACGATGGTACTATCTTGTTTGGTTGAAGAGTTCCCATGGCCGCCTTCCGGCTCCATCAGCAGACCCTGGACACCATCTTAGGCTGTCATGGCAAAACCAACAAATTCAAACTCAACGACGCTATCTTATTTAGTTGAGAAGTTCCTATGGCCAGCTTCGGGCTCCATCATCAGACCAGCTCCATGGTATCATATTTTTAAAATGGCTCTGTAGTTATATAAATAATCAAATCAAATCAAATCGAAATCATTTTTATTTGCATTAAAACATGCTATTACAGATGTTACATTAAAATTAGTGCTTACATGTTTTGCTATACATATTATACATAGCATGCAAATTTGTCGGCATGCGTTACATCACATAGTATTATACAATTGTTGGAGCATATTTAGTCTCTATAAATTTTGCATATTTAGCCATTTATATAGTTTGTGTTTAAATGCTCTAGAAGTCAACGTTTTTAATTTGCTTGGTATATTATTATACATTACGTACACACATTGCTAAACAGTTCTTATTGTATTTTGTAGATCTAGGAACGTCATTTAGTACGAGTCTGAATGGATCTCTACGATTTCTTAAATTCAAATCATTTGCAGTTCTAAATAAATCTTTGTTATATGCTAAGTTTCAGCTCAATCGGATGACAGAAAGTGCTTCAAAAAATGGATGACAACTTGAAGTACCTGGAAGCAAATACGAACGAAGCAAGCTTATAAATAGCCAATTTTTTGGTAGTTTCCTGAGGGTATCGGAAAAATTAAATATACACAGTGAAAAGTAGTATTATTAACGATAATTTAAAACCATAACCGTTCTTGTCTGCGACCGGGTTGGATTCCACCGAATGGACTTTAGGTTGATAAAGCAATAACGAGGTCGATATACTAGATTCCGACTGCACAGGATTTGAAATAAATCCTGTGCAGTCGGCATACACGAATGCATTTCGTATTTGTGCAAAAATAGATACCTCACAGGTTCTAAACAATCATAATTCATAAGCATTACTTACCCCTCGCAAATAAATCTTTGACTTTTACTTTGAAATATTGGTTCTCCATACTCTCAGCTGCAACAATTCCATTTATCTAACATATTTGAACCGAGACAGCGGCAAAGTTCAATCTCTAATATTTTATCGCTAAACTCGAAAACTCTTCAACTTTACTCATACTTTAAACTCTCTCATACTTTGAACTGCAAGCACGTCTATTACAGTTCAGAATCTTGAAGCGCTGTCGTTACGAACTTATTCCCAATATTCGTTTACGCTTGCGATTCTCCGAAATCTTTCCAACTTAGCTAACAAGTTTGCTTGAGAAAAGTCGGGAGAATTTTATTGAAAAGTAGTAGAGGAGTTTAAAACGAGTTGTTATTGGATGTGCGTTTTGCAATGGCTGCAGGTTTCTTCAGCCTTTTGTTAAACTTTTGATATGTAACATCTTTCCTCCCGCTTTCCTGCAATCTGTGGGAGTGATTTCGTGAAAAGGGACGGAAGTGTGTAACAGAAAGCCGAGGAAGCGTGCGCTATTTTATTTGACCACTGAGCGCGCGCGGTGCTAGAGTTGGCCGTCAGATGTTACCAACCCATTTACCGAGAGGTTGTAAACAGGTTGATGATGATAATGATGATGACGATAATGATGATGAATATTGTTTATATCATATATTCGCAAAGATTTCAGATGTTACACATTATATGCGACTACTGTAAGGCGCGCTCGTACATAATACAGTTGCCAGGGGCGCCGACTCCGTGGGTGCTCGGGGTATCCAGCGCCGAAAAGATGCTAACAATGGGTGTGGAGCACGCACCCATGGGCATAGACATCAAAACTAATCGATGAATCGGCTTTGACCGATATATTTTTAATATAATTCGCCGCACGGCAAGACGTCTACGTTACGATTATTACTCTGGTTGAGTTACCTTTTAAAACGGGGTGCTAACATTTTCGAGCTCCCTCCACTCGCTCTTGCATCGTGGATTTTCTTAATTCTAAAGCTTTTCTGCATAAGTCAGCAAAGTAACTCCTATTTTGAATATTCAAAAGAAAGCTTAACCTATCCGAGGTGCTTACATTTTTAAAGAAAACTAAAAAAATAGATAAATCTTTGTTTTTTTTTAGTAATTAGACAATTTCATTACACAAACATAAACTCACGCCTTTTACTAATGGGGTAGGCATAAACTACAGAACGCCACCTGCTGCGATCCTTACATACTCCTTTTGCTGTTTCTTTTAATTTTATTGTATCATGTAGGTATCTCCATCACCGGCACGGCACGCCAAGTCAAGCCAAAACAAACAAACAATAGCACAGCCATACCTACCTATCTGCTACTATCCTTTTCTCGAAGCCAATCAGGACATTTCCCCCCCCTGTAACTTCCTTGTGAATTGCACACGGCAATAGAATCTACATACAACAAATCTACCTCATATTAGCGCTCTGTGCGCTTCATTAATGTTTACGTATACACCTTTGGCGCTATTTTCGTATTCCCTATACTTAACAAGGTATTTAATTGTTAATAAATAACCTTTAAATACTCAACATCGTTCGATTATTAATAAAACTGCCACTCCTGCTTTAAAGCGCCCATACACGGTCAGTTCTAACTAAGAAGCAAATTGTTAAGATCCTTCAGATCTGAACATTATGAAATAAGAAGAAAATTGTTGAAACTGAACAGTTTGATCGTTCTGGGCACGTATCCTGTCAGGCTGATCGTCGTCAGTTCAATTTCACAGAATAGATAAATTTATTCCGTGGTTCAATCTCCCCGTCCGTTAGCGGAGCCTGTCACGGAGAGTGGTTGGTAATAATATCAGCCCACGCACAGAACAACGTACCTACACACATCAAAAAAAGTTTGTGATCACTAGCAAAAGCTGATATATTTTTTTAATTTAACTTTAGCAAGACGTGTTTACGTTATATCTTTTTTTAAATAGAAATACACTGTTTGAAATAAAAAAATTAAACTTTTTTTTTTTATTACAAATATTGATTTATTCAGTCCTAATGTAATTGTAACAGAAATTTTATGGAAAGCAAAAGATCGTTTAACCAAACTTATACAACAATTTATTAATAGAAGGTTTTTATTTATTACAATATAACTCCTCCCCTGGCTCGCACACATGCGGAGATCCTCCTGGGCATGCTGAGGATCAAGTTATCCAGCATTTCTTGTAACCTGTCTCATTCTTGAATAGCGGCTTCTCTGATCTCTGACACTATCTGGGGAGGTGGCTGATGGTTCCAAACAGCTCGCTTAAGATCATCCCCACATACTATATTGGGTGTAAGTCAGGCGAGCCGGCAGGCCAGTCTAACATTGTGATGTCGTATTCTCGAAGAGCAGCATTAACTCGTTGATTTTGATGTGCTTCAATTTAATTCGTACTGGTCGATGATAAGGCGGGCGCCTTATCATCGACCAGTACGAATTGGTGCCCATGGTTTACTCGGAATGGTCTGAGAATTCTATCAATAGCGACTGTTTTGTACCTATCTGCCGCCATGATGCCTCGATACGGGATCAAAGGCGTTCTAGCTCCAATCATAATTCCACCCTAAAAGGACACTTATTTCCCGCCTTGCTGAACGGTTCCAGTGGCATTTCTTTGCCTTTCAGAGTCTCCAGGTCTTCACAGGCACGGACACATCGGTTATCTGGATGATTACTGATTCGCGATTCGTCAACGAAGAAACAGTTTTGCCAAATGCTTTCTGTCCTCGTCTTCTTCATTTTTCCGGTGCCTAGCCCACTGCAATCTCCGTCGCTGACGTAGCTGTAAATTCAGAGGTGCTCACCAAGACCTCCGTGCTCGTAGTCCAGCCTGGTGTAAGCAATTCCGAATGGTCTGAGTGCTATTTTCTAGTCCAGAGGCAGCCCGCACTTCTGCTTTTATTGTAGTAGCGTTGATTTTTGGGTCATGGGCTACCAGCAATCTGATATAGCGCTTCTGAGCAGCAGTCAGAACAGTTGGGCGACCACTGCGGGGTCGGTCAGCTAAAATTATCCATGCCGTGGTACCTCTGTGACGTGGCCACGACACAGGATTAGGATACAGCAACTTTGCGTGTTGTTTCTGTCGTGGAATATCCGTCTTCCCTGTCACAATTCTTGCTCGTAAAACTTCTAAAATTATCCTCTTGGCATTTTATGAACAACAACTTTCCTCGAAAAAATATTATAAATCCGTTCAAATTGACTAAGTCAGATTTCTGAATGAGCGTAAGCTTGGATTGAATTTCTTTTTATATGGAAAAATAATTGAACTTGTATTATATTCTAATTCTATATTTTTAAGTTAAGAATCTAAGAAATTTATAATATAGTCTACCGTTACAAAAAATATTTCGATTTTTCAAACTGATCGCAAACTTATTTTGATTTGTGTGTACCTACTTGAATTTATTACACTTCTATTGCGATTTTCTTATTCTACTAAGTAGGCACTGTCCCACCGCCCGCCAAGCGCCGGAGAAGCGAGTAGAGCTGGCAACTAAAAACGAGCAGCGGGTGCGCGACGGCGACAAGCGATTACTCGCTGTTATGCGTATGTACCAAGCGTGAGTCTCTCAGTAGGTGTTCTGCCCGCCAAGCGAGTGTCGCTGAGCGAGTACTATCTTTAATAGCTGCAACAAACGCAGTGTGAACAGTTAGCGATGAACTGTTAATATATGTATATCTTTTACTTACCTACAATCTTTTGTACTTTTCTTGAACGAGAAAATCGTTGATAGCTAGTCGCTTCTTCGTCGGCGGTGGGACGTGTCTTAATACATATATTACGAAGAAATATTCCACATCCTAGATACTCGTTCATCATTCGCTCACTGATAGAATTTATTACCTCCTCCTGTATACCGATATGATTTTATCGAACAACTTTATATAACGTCGTTAATCTCGCAAATAACACCTTGATAGAAAACATTTATTGAATTTACGATACGCTAGCGGGATATCTAGCAACCCGCACTGGGCCCGCGTGGTAGATTACAGCCCACTCCCGCTCGAAGAGTCCCAGTAGTGGGAACATTATAGGCTGAATATGTATGTATGTAGCGGGATATGATATACCTAAGCCAATAATAGGTATGTGAAATCTATTTTCTTAAATCTTCGAAGTCGATTGAAGTCTTCCCATTTTTCGCGGAAACCGAAATGACGAAGTTTTACTAAGTGTTTTTTTTTAGAGTTCGGACTTTCAAGTGCCTAAAACAGGAGTATTCCAGTATTTTGTCGACTCTGCTCCCAAAAAGCTGCTAGAAATTACCTAAACTACTTTTATTGTATAATAAAGTACTTGACTATGATCTCTCTAGCACGCCCACACTGACCTTCAGACAGGGGATCAAGCTTCCAATATAGATCTAGATCAGAACTCCTACACAGAGTTCCAAGTGTCTCTTCCAAAACTCACAACTTTTGATTAACATTCTTAGTTCTGAAGAATTCTAGGCAAAGGCGTGAACGTTTAACTGAACTATGCGAATTATTTATTTGAAAAAAACGACGCCTACATGAATAGGCGACAAATTACTACTAACCAGAATAAATAAAACACTTGTCAGAAGTTCAAGGATCTACTTAAAATTATTTTAGAAACTTACTTTGCCCCGATCTTAATGAAAACGAATGGAAGTTGGAAAGCAAACTAAATAAAATTATAATACAGTTTTGACGTTTTTTAGTGGGTATCCTTAAAATATAATTTGAGACAATACAACTTATTATCTTAAGTTAAGTTAATACTTTACACAGTACTGAATTTACATTTTTTATATCGGTGCCGCGATCTTGTGAATCGATGAAAATAAAGTTACTAATAATAACCTACCTTTTGCTAGCGACAATAAAAAATGTTTCCATATCTTGCAATAGTCGTGCACCAACCGGGGGTTGTCCTTGGGTGCACTGGCATGCCGCTTGGGAGGAGCCGCGCCGTGCTCTCATCTCAGGTGTCGGCAGTGACCTGTCGCTGCCGGCCGTTGTCGACTCGATGGTCGGCAGCGAGGAGTCCTGGGACGCGATGGTATCCTTCTGCGAAACAGTCATTTTGCAGAAGGAGACCGCGGAAAGGGACCGGGAGATTGCTTCCACTAACCCGATCCGCAGCAGACGCACCGGGCGTCGGCGGAGGGCGGATAACGCCCTCTTCCAGCCCCCCCAAAAGGGGCCCAGGGGCGACAGATCTGGGGAAATCCGTCACCTCCTACTCCTTAAGACCCGAGATGGTGGCGCGTAGTGTTCCACGCGCGCCTCTTTATAATGTAAAGGGGCAGTTTAACATCTCACTCCCCCCTAACACGAGGTGGCCCGCATAGGCAGGCCAGCACTAGCCGGGGATCGCGGAAGTCGCATTAGATCCCGTGATCCCCGGTGCAAGTGTGAGACGGAACACCGGGGTGATTTTATTCAGTAAGAGTCTGACAGACCCCTCCGCCCTCCCCAGGGCGGAGGACATCCATGAGGATTTCCACACTTAGCCAAAAAAAAAAAATGGGTGCACTAGCATAGTGCGTACAGGTATAATCGTCAGTTGGTGCCTAGTTTCATTAAACCCGTCTAACGGGCCTCTGCGAGTTGGCTTCGGCCCCTCGTACGCCTTTCAAAGGTCTGGAACCCTAGGGTCCCGAGAAATGTCAAAGATCTACCTATGGGTTGCTATATTAATTATGTATTATATTTTTATTTTTTACTAGCTTTTTCCCGCGACTTCACTCGCGTGAAGTCGGAAATTATCCCACGGAAACGTACTACCGTAACGCGCACGCGCCAGTTACGTCATGATTTTTTCCGACAACTTCGACAATCATCGTCATATTTCAGGCAATTTCGTAAAACGCTAATGAATTTTATTATACACCTGAGGAAGGGTCCTCATGAATCACAATTGGCCAAATAACGTCACCAATGGACGGACCATTGGTGAAAAACGTTATTTAGCCAATCTGGCCGGTCAAAATTATTTCTTTAGATTTTTTTTATTTGTAATGTCTCTATATGAACTTCAATCTATATAAAGTAGTTTGCGAAGAATAATGCGGTTTATACTTTTTGGTTTTACAGATAGGACTCCGGGCTGTTACTGAGAAATTCCTGATGAAAAACCCAATATCACTTAGCTCGACGTGGGAATCAAACGCAGAACCTTATGCTTATGTAGTAGTAGTGCTTGCGACCACTAGACCAATGACCTTTCCAGTGCCTGAATAAAGGCTAGGAAGGTGAATTCAGGCTAAAAGCTTCTATAGGCGTTGCTCAAGGATCCTGACTATTTAGACCAACGTCATGTGAAACTTACCTAAAAGCGTCACTCATATTCAGTCCTGTCGCTATTTTTAGAAAAACATACAAATACTAGTGATAGGTAAAGGAAATTTCCGAAATTCTAAGGCAGGAGCAAACATCAAAACTGAATACAGATTAATCCAGATGTAGATGTCGCTTCGATACGAAACCAATTTCAATTCGCTTTGAGGAGCTCCGTTTCGAACTAGATTGAGACTATACATTTCAACAGCGATGGTCAAAACCTCCTAACCGAAATTTTTCAATTTTGTATTTTAAGGTTTCGTATTTAAAGGTCTAATTCGCATGTTATAGTAAAATCCCTTAGTAAAAAATTTTATTGCTTGCATTGCAATAGCATAAATAGGAATGTAGAAATACATTCTAACTAAATCACCGTGTCTATGGAATTACCTCCTAACTTTCATGAGACTCGAATTATTTACAAAAAAAAGTCGGATGGTATCGTGGGACACCCAGTTGGAACGAAGTTTCGTTCGCTCTTTTTTTTTTTTCGTGTGGTTAGAGACTAACCTGGTGTCAGGGTTTTAAAGCCGCCCTGACTTGGCTTAACATGCCGTCGAGAAATATCTCTCAGGCATGCCGGTTGCCTCACTATGTTTTCCTTCACCGTTTTTGAAGCAAGTGATAATAAAATTATAGAATACGCACATGTATCCGAAAAATCTGAGGTGTGTGCCTTGGGTTCGAACTCGAGACCTATGACTTTGCAGTTCGACGGTCACACCACTCTGATTTTTTGGGCTTTTTCGTTTCCCGACGATATCTACCAGCCAACTCCTAGCGCAAGCCACGTTAAAGAACTTTGTTCCAAAATTAAACGTTTTTTTCACTTTGTGTAAATTGAAGACGAGTAGCGTCAGTACATAATACACACACACACTTCCGACTTCGCCCGTGTCTCGGACGGTGCCGAGAGCTCCTACGCTTACACACACATTCATAGCGTGTTTGTACACTTTTTACCACAAGTAAAGCGCGCGTCGCTTCGTAATATAAAAATACGAATATAAAGTCTGACAGTTTTTGTAAAAAAATGCAAAAAATCCTAGGTATACTATGTAGGCTCAAAAATGTTGGTCGAATTCGCCCATAGAAAAATATACATGATTACTTTTAAAACTATTCGAATGTTTTTTATTCTTTAGAATATGACGAAAGAAAAATGTTTTTGTGATTTTAACATGGAACTGTCTGTGTTAAAATCACAACAACATTTTATACGTACCTATTAGGTACTATTCGTTTTATAAATGTTGTTATTCGAACATTGGGAGCACATACAACAGTGTAAAAAATGTCTCTCCTTCGATATTAGACCAGAAAGTTCCATTTTTTATGTTACTAAAAACTTTTATCTTTTTATCATGAGAAACATTTAGTAAGGATATCATATAGCTGTGCCCCGTTACTTCGTTTTCGATTAGCGTTCTTTCTTTCTGTATTTCTTTTTGCTAGGCTCCGGAGATGTCCGAAGTGGAGACGAGAAGAGATGTCTTTCAGCTGGTGTGTATCCACCGAAGCTGTGCGGAGATGCGTACTGATGGCTAGACTGGAGTGGAGATCTGTGCTGCCTAGACCGGAACTGAGCTGTGTGTGGCGAGCGTTGGATATTGACCGCTCGCTGCACGACGCTCATATCTATTCACGTCTCCGCTGCACGCCGTCAGCAGCTTGCGAGGTACAGGTCACATCTCCCCTTTTACCGCCGCCCAGCTCAATCTCGGCGAGGCACAGCACAGCTCACATCTCCACTTCGATCGCGCCATAAAAATGTGATACATCTCCGCTCAGTGGTATGCACTGGGGCTGATTGGAGACGAGATTCTATTGGTTGTTTCAAAAACACATCTCAAGTCTTCTTGTCTCGTCTCCGCTTTGGTGAAATCCGGGCCTTAGAGCCATAACGTGATGTTAATGAATCTTTAACTAAAATACCGCGAATGCAAAAATGCTTTGTCTAAATGGCTTAAGTCGAAGACCTATGACGAAGTGGAAAATATGGTGTAATCGATGAGACTATAATATACACATAATAAAAATATTGCTCTATGATATTTTGCCGCTAATGGAAGATAATGTCCTACATTATTTTCCGATCCCAAGACTAGTCGTAGGGTTAGCTCCTATTCTCTCACTCGCACACTTACTCGCATACACACTCACCTCCTCACCATCTCCTACTCACATAGCACACACATCCCAGTGCGTTTTATGCCTATCATAAAAATACTGTGTTCCCATTTCTTTTTTTATTTTCTTTTTATAATTTTACATAAATCTTGAACAAGCTCTATAACTTTATAACTATATTACTACTACTACTATACTCCCCAGGTTATAGGAGGGCGGAGCATCCTAACACAAGCAAACTATTTGCTTAACAGGATTCTCCCCATTGTAACTACAATACGTTGTGTATGACGATGCAATATATATATTTTTTTTTTCAGATCCGACTTGTACTTTAACGAAATTCGTTGGCTTTATCAAACATCAAATTTTACAAAAATATACTGATTGCTACCTCGCTGATCAATTTGGTGCAAATCAAATGCGAGAGTAGTGATTCTTTAATTAAGTGAAGCTTAAATGAGTCAAAGAGAAATTTTCGCCTACAGGCCCCAAAATGAAAAGCATATTTCTCAATGGATTCAATTATTAAATTGTTTAAACTCAGTATTACGAGTAAAAAGCAGTAATTAAAAATATCTACTTACATAAGTTTAATATCATAGTTATTTCTTTGATAATATAATTATGTTATTTTTAAAGTTACAATATTAAATTAAGGCCTAGTTATTTGAGTTTCAAAAGAAATGGCAATCATTTTGAATTATACTCTATAAAAAGAAAGTTTAATGTCTCGATGGGTTTAAAAAAATATATTGACCTCGACAGATTTTAAAGTACACATCTTTTTTCAGTATCACACCAGCTTAAACACGTCCATACTAGTAGTACGCGGCACAATTTTAATTATATTTTATTTTAAAAATCACATTTACATATAGACACACTACGCACAGGTATTCACACTTGAATCCTACTCTTATTAACATCCTTATTTTATTCGATACTAGCTGAACCGGCAGACGTTGTCTTGTTACAATAATTAATTCATACAAAAATCCCACAGATAAATGACGTTCAGTTCAGGAAACTTTTCCAATTTTTTTTTTTCATAACAACTTAATTCGGACTACTAACAATTTAAAACAAAAATATAGCCAAATAGTTCAGCCATCAATCGTTCAATCATTCCATTTTAATATATATAGGCCCTATTGCATGGGACTTAAACATAACTGGTGAAATGTGGGTGTACTATAGGTATACATCTGCCTAACCCTTCGGGGATTACAGGCGTGATGTTATGTTATCATTTCATTTTTATTTATATAGATAGATTTCTAGTAGGTACCGTTTTGTTACTAGATTAAGTAGGTAATTATGCTGTACTATGGAAGAGCGAAGTCTCTTAACACACAGGCATTAAAAGGAGGCTCCAAACACTAAACTCCAAACAGCGAACTCATCTAGTTATTTTTTTTTTTTTTTTAATATTTAAGTGATTCCAATATCCTATTTACAGAATAAAAAATTTCATTTCATTTTTATACCCGTTTTTGTAAACTGGAACATTAATAAATAAAATAAAAAATTACATGTACAAAATGTTTACATAAATAAATGAAACTAAAACATGTTTTAACAACAACTATTTAATTATTCATAATGAAATATATGAAAATACCTGACAGCACAATAAAATAAAAAGATAGTTTTTTATTTACGTAATCTGGAGATCAGACCAAAGTATTTTATTATTTACCTACCTTTATATAAAGCAATCTTATTTTTTGTACGCCTATTTATTACATACAAATGTAAGTGGTTCCACGTGAAAAAGATTAAACACATACTTATCTTCACAGAAAAAGAAAAGCAATTTTCGGAGTTACGATTACAAAGATATTAATTTCCAAAAATTTGTACGAGGTATGTTATTATAAACACAAAGGGATATATTCATTGTTATTATAGTATATATATATAAGTGTCGGAAATACGTTACTGAGCTGACAAATCAGGATGTCAGCGCCACCTGGTGGCGCTCGATAAAATCAACCACATAACGCTCGGACCGGCTGGAGCTAAGCAGAGCTAAGCTAATCGGTGGCGGTCAAACAGTGAATACGTTACGTACGGAAACTGTCGTGCGTTCCGAATAGTTGTGTCATGAACCTACAGTGAGTGTATTGCTAGAGTGATTAATTTGATCGTGAATAAGAATTTGAGCTGAACTGCAAACGGTTTTTCTATTGCGGAATAACCAACGAAAACACGTACGCCCACAGTAGTTAAAATATGCCTTTATTATAACGAAAGAAACACATACCCTCCTCCATTATAAGTATATGTATTATTTATGTATGTATGTATGTATTTATTTTACAGTAGAAGCTCTTTATTTGCGGGGTATATGTTCCGTAAATATGCCGCGATACAGAAACCGTGAATATGGAATGGTAATTTATAAGGAGATACGTTCCTAGGTGACAAAATAAAAAACAAATATATAAAAAAAACAATTGAATTGAAGTTTTTGACCATATTGATTAATTACAAAATATACAGGGTTACTGGTAACTCGACGTATTCCTTGCAGGACGTCATAGTAGAGTTAAAATGCAACAAATTAAGCCCCCAAATGTTCTACCGAAGTTCAATAGTTTTTAAGTTAGTTAGATTTTTTGTTTTTTTATGAAAAATCCCAGATTAAATAATTTGAAACCAATTTAAAAATGATATACGGTGCGACTGTACTGAAATTTAAGTTATTATTAGTTGATACCGTAGCAGATCTTTGTTTATAACTAAAAGTTCAGAAATGCGTAAAACCTTGGCAAATATCACTAACCAAACATTTTTTTTTTGTAATTTTTGCTATTACTTCATTCAAAATGTTGTCTAGTGCAAAAAAAAATTACTACGCTTGATGTACAAATTAATAGTAAAATATCCCGGTCTTATCAGCTATACAAAAAGGTATGAAAGTTGACTACATTATGAAAATCGTTTTTGATTTAGTACAGGAAGGCGCACGCCTTCCTGTACTAAATCAAAAACGATTTTCAGTCTCACAAAAAGGTGATTATTCGGAAAATCTAATTAAACAATTTCGTTAACATCATTACTCAATCAATTATAAAACTTTAATTACACACGTCTTTTTCGATGCCCTCGGTTTCGAATACATGTTCTTATTCGCTTCCTCACTTCGGTTTTTGTGATTCTTGATGTGATTGTTGCCCTCATCTGGTCCGCCGCATCTGTTATTGTCTCCCTTAGTTCTTCAATTGAATTTACTGGGGTCACAGAAACTAGGTATTTCATATGACCCTAGACGTAAAAGTCTAGCGGCGTCAGATCAGGGCTTCGTGCAGGCCACGGAATCGGACCACCGCGCTCTATCCATCGGTTTGGATAGTTTTCATCCAGTAGTTGTCGAATTATGATTCGGAAGTGGGCTGGACATCCGTCATGTTGATAAATCATGTTTGCTCTTCTTTCTTCCGGTACATCCGTTAGCAGTGCTGTTAAATGATTTCTTAGGATATCTCCATAAAGTTCCCCATTTAGTGTTCGGGGTAAAAAATGTTTCATTAGTGATATTTGCCAAGGCTTTAGGCATTTTTGAACTTTTAATTATTAACTAAGATCTGCTACGGCATCAACTATGATAATAACTTAAATTTAAGTACAGTCGCGCCGGAAAATCATTTTTAAATTGGTTTCAAATGATTTAATCTGGGATTTTTCAAAATAAAATATAATTCTAAATAACTCAAAAACTACTGAAGTTCGGTAGAACATTTGGTGGCTTAATTTGTTACATTTTAACCGTACTATAACGCCCTGCAAGGAATACGTCGAGTTACCAGTAACCCTGTATTATCTTCAGGTTTAAGCAATTTCTTGCTTGGCAGTTTGTAAAAGCTCCTTCAATTCAGACTGATATTCAGCAGTAGGATTAGCAATTTGCCTCTTAATAATAAGACTTCGTTGCAAAGCGGCTCTTACCAAAGGACGGAACGTCTAATATGTTCATCTAGTATGTGCATTTAATAATATACTTTATGTTTACAGAAATAAGGTTGCTTTACTTAAACATTCTGTTTGTTTACTTTCTGAAAAGCACCGACCGTAGCGAAGGCGGCTTATGTCAAAGCAACCGCCGAACTAATCAAACATCGGCGATAGCATTTGACAACATACTTTAGGCGTAGTTGTAATAAGGTCTATTTTCTTTTTTTATTAGTCCATTTGCCGACGCGTTGACAAAGGATACCGAATGCTTTTTATTTATATGTATGTAACGATGTACCGATTAGATCCGCGTACATAGAAATCTTTAGCCTCGAATATAGGAATTGGGTCGCATTTTTTTAATCCGCGAATAGTGGAAGGATAAGGAAGCGCGAATATAGAGCTTCTACTGTATATGCAAATGGTACTCCACAGACTACCTCCAGTATTGTCTCTCCTTTGTCCCTTGATTCATCCAAAGGTTGTCTTTAAAAGATCGCTTTTAGCGATAAGACCGGCCATTGTGTCACCCCTTACGTCTGTAATTTGTATGGTGCTCATTATAAAATGTATTCCATCTATCTATTAAACGATAATTTAAGATAAGGGACGTTTTAACGTCACAAAATGTTTGACATTCGTGATATTTTTAGCAACTTTTTCTAACAAAATGTCCTTTGGAAAAGCGAGTTTCATAAAAAAACCACTGCATAAATCAATTACAAATAAAGTTGAACTGTGTCGGTGCCGACTTTGTGTTGGAAATGTGCCAAAGTTGCATTAAAGTAGCAAGAAAAAAGAATGTTTGTTGGCTCATAATTTTTTAATGGGTTTTTATATAACTATTCTGATTCAGACAACATCTATAATGAGACAAAAAGATATCATGTTTAACTTCGGATGTACAATATCAACCCCCCCCCCCCCCCCCCGAAATCTGTATGGAAAAAATATCAAAGAGTTCCACCTTAATTCAATTAAATACGAAGTCTCGCCGCAGTTGCGGTCATAAATTGTGCGAGTAGGGCGGAGAACATGTTTCGTCCCACCCCCTCGTTTTATCACGAACGTTGGCGTATAAAACAGACCCATATAACCCTAAAAATCTACCTACGACTAAACTTAACATAAATGGGTTCTACAGGTCGTATCAACATGTCTGATATAAGCGTTGGTCGAAATCCTTTAACTCGCGGCGCCAACCTGAAGTTACGACATATTGCACTGAACACGCATTTCATCTCGAGCATTGCGAAACGTTGACCTGTGGACAAAAGAATTTTAGATGTAGTTAGCACGCAACGGAAAACTGACCTTTCTGAAAGAAAGAAAGAAACAAGTAAAATTGCTTTTATTGGAATAATAAAAAAATTATACTTTACAAAATTACTTTCATAAGATCAATAATTTGTTCTTGCCAAAAAGGCCTCAGTTCAGCGAAATGTCAGATGGCAACACTTGGTATTACCACATGACGTTGATTTTCAGCTGCTACCTGCGGGTGTCATACGCCCCTGGAACGTGCAGTACCAAATATAGGACATCATCATAGTCCTGCCCTCGTCCCGTGTTACGTGGAGTCGGCGCACCACGTCTTCTCCTCCCATTCTCCCCTGTTATGCTATCATTCGCTCCCTTCGCTTTTATATCATACCAAATGTAGGACATAAATAAACATTCTAGATACAAAAATATGTAAGTTTCCCACAATTCCTTTTAATATTTGATACGTTGTTTTAATGGACTTTTATTTATATACACACATTAAAATATAGATATGACAAAATTATAATTTGTAATTTTTTTTTTTTTTCTTACCGCAAAATACGCGCTTTGACGTGGAGTTGCGGAAACCAGCCCGTATTACCTATTACCTAATTATAATTTTTGAGTATAAAGGTTATTTATTATTTATTGTTATTATTTCTTATTAGTTATTTTTTATTATTATTAGTTTTTATTTCTTGAGAAATTTCATCCAACTGACCTGCGAAAAGAGAACTGAGAAAGAAATGTAGACAATAGTGTGTGAGAACAAGAAGAGAAAAATATAAATATGCAGTCTTAAACTAAAATATTAAAATATAACACGTATTAGGTAATAAATTAACATATACTTAAATAAATACATAAAGCTTAAAAATATAAACACACATACTATAGGTATATAAATACTCACAGTTGAGAGGAAAGGTAATGCTCTTTTACTCGATATTTGAATTGAAAAACCTTTCATGTTTGACGTATTGAAAATGGACGACATTGCGTCCTAAATCTAATGGACAGAAGCCTCCTCTCGTTGAGAGGGAGTGGGCCGTAACTCACCACGTGGGCCCAGTGCGACTTGGTAGATGTCACATGTCTTCGATGTTTTTTGTTCTTGGACATGCCTCACGATGTTTTCCTTCACTGTTTTGAGACCAGTGGTGATGAAATAATTTACGCAAGGTAAAGCGCCTATCAGGGTTCGAACCTACGACCTACAACTCGTAAATGAAATGAAATTGTTTATTCTGTAAATAGGATATTGCAATCACTTTTACACGTCATATTAAAAAAATATTTAAAAAAAAAAGAAGAAAATGATAGATGAGTTCGGCGTTTCCTATCTGACTACTCTGAGAAGAAAGACCGAAACAAACTCAGAGGTCACAGTCTCTTTTAAAGTCCAGACATAATCATGGTCAGACCATATGAGGACCATGTAGATTAGTGTCTGAAATGGTCTTTTGAGGAAAGAACCACACAGATTTGAGTGGACCTGTCCAGTCAGTGCAAGCATTTGTCAGTAATCGTGGAGCTCAACTCGACGAACAATACCAAAGAAAGGACATTTGGGTAGGTTGCATAAAGTACTCAAACTGCCAGACCATCATTTAAACTAACTGAGAAAGAAAAAATTAAAGAAAAAGGAAAAACAATAAAAATAAAATATCCACATAGTCCTCACATTCACAATCATTACCACTGGGCCACCACTGCTCTCGACTTGAGTATGATGAAAACTTAATTGGTAAGAAAAACGATCTGTTTTAAAACCTTACATAGGATAAGTCACATAGGGTATGAAAGTGTTTGGGCTATAAATTACTTCCAAATTCTTTAAAAAACTCTTAAAAAGATAGTCTTAAAAGTTTTTCTCATACAACCTTAAAGTGTCAGGGACGGTCTGAGACTTGAGAATGCGGCTGTTAGGAGCACCTAGTGAGTTCTTTGTTAATAGCAAATAAAAACACCACAGAAATAAAATTATTAATTAAATTACGTGTTTAGTTATCATAGTGTGATTTAAAATATTTTTGAAATTGTTTGAAATAACTGTGAGTTTGTACCGTGTTTTAAACTCTGCGAAAAGAGCCTAGACAGTAAAGTATAAGCGTATTTTCATCAACTTTGTTATCAGAGTAATCGCCTTTAGTTTTCATTTCTACGCAGATGACTTGCAGCTCTACCGACATTTTACTGTAGCTGACGCGGGTTCTGCAATTGCTGCTATGAATCATGACCTGGCTTGTATCAGGATTTGGGCTTAGTCAACAAAAAACAAATTAATCCAACTAAATCCCAGGCCATGACCATAGGCAGCAGATTCGTTCGCAATGAGGCTGATGTTGTATCTCTGATGCCTTTATATCTCGATGGTGTCTGCATTAAATATACCGAAACCGCCAAAGATCTGGGCGTAATTATTGACTCCAATCTTTTGTGGCGTGCTCAGGTAAATGAGGTCAGTCGAACGGCATATTTGTCCTTTCATTCATTGAAAAGCCTTCAAAGTCTCCGCTCTTGAAGACTAAAATTTCTTTGGCACAAACACTTATTCAGCCGATTATAGATTATGCCGACGCCTGCTACCTGGATGCTACTGAGGAGTTATTAAACAAGCTTGAGCGCTTGCAAAACTTGTGCATTCGATTTATATTCGGCCTTCGAAAGTATGACTATGTTTTCGCAAGGAACTCAAGTGGCTCCCAATCCGCCTTCGTAGGAACGCCCAGATTCTATGTCTCCTCTTCAAAATCTTACACAACCCTTCTTATTCTTCCTACCTGCGTGAGCGTTTTTCTTACGCTCGCCCTAGCGACGTACCGTGTAGATCACACCTTAGATTTCTTCTTAAACGTCATCCTCATAAAACTAGCTACTATCATTAATCTTATTCCTTCTCTGTCCATGCAGTAAGATTATGGAACTCACTTCAGTCTAGCATTCGTGATTTAAAAACTGTTTCTCTATTCAAATAACAGGTAAAAGAGCATTACCTTTCCTCTCAACTGTGAGTATTTATATATCTACAGTATATATGTTTATACATTTAAGCTTTATATATTTATTTAAGTATGTGTTAATTTATTACGTTATACATGTAGGTATATTTTAATATTTTAGTTAAGACCTCGCATATTCATATTTTTCTCTTCTTGTTCTCACACACTATTGTTAACATTTCTTTCTCATTTCTCCTTTCGCAGGTCTGCTGGAAGAAATTTCTTAAGAAATAAGCAGTACCTTACTCAAAATTATAATTATGTATCTGTATCTATTTTACTGTGTGTACATAAATAATAAAATAAATAAATAAATAAAATAAATAAATATATAAATAAAATAAATAAATATATAAATAAAATAAATAAATAAAATAATCATTATCAGCCTATAATGTTCCCACTGCCGGGACACAAACCTCCTCTCCGTGAGAGGGAGTGGGCCATCCACGCGGGCCAAGTGCGGGTTGGCGATATAACATGTCTCCGAATTTTTGGGTCTAGGACATGGCAGTTTCCTCACGATGTTTTCCTTCTCCGTTTTGAAAGCAGTGGTGATGAAATGAAATACACATATTATAGTGCCTGTCTAGCCACTCAACTCGTTAGTCGAGGCATCACTGGGCCACTACTGCTCTAATATTAGACAGTAATATAATTAAATTTTAACAGCGTAGGTTTCTGGATTTCTAACAATTCACAAAAAAAAAACCCACCTCAAAATATATTTAATAACTAGATGTTTCAGTGTTATTTCAAGTATGCTTGTTTAAGGTTAGTTTTAGTAATGCCTTTCAAAATTGTTGATGGTTTATTAGTTTTTTTCTCAACAGTTTTACGTAAAAAACCAATAGAACAATGGTAACATCGAAAGATCCATTTGTAATAAAAATATACGAATATTCTCGGTAACTACAATTGGACTATTGTCAACTAAACTATTTTAGTCTCACACAATTGGTAAGAAAGCCCTTTTGTAGATTTAATTGTTATTTTTTACTATTGTTAGCTTCTCAAGCAACTTTAATATTTAAAGAAAACAAGTGATAATCAAATATGACTCTAAAAATTGGCTTATTTTGTAAAAGAACTCAAACTCAAAGCATTTATTTCAATTAAACCATTTACAGCCACTTTAGAATTGTCAAGGAGTCGACCAGTCTGAAATATGATAGCTTCATATTTCTGACCGTTGCCATTCCAAACCGTAGTAGGTACCTATGATAAAAACACGGAACCATTCAAAAATTAAAATAAGCCATGGCAGCTAAGAGATGACCAGTCTCAACTAACAGCACCCGTTCACGAACATGACTCATGGATCAGCACCATTTAGCTCAACCATTTTGAAGGGAGCTAAATGATCCAACACACGCGCCACATCTGAGTGAGCATGACATACTCACAGCCACCAGGGCACATTCAAGTTAATGAAAGGCATTTACTAACATTTAACATTTACCCGGTAAATGATAGCTCTTTAGTGCATAGTACTCACACCTGTGCTATGCAATCATATAATACAAAGAATATTGAGTTTATACAATACAAAGATGGTCTTACAATCTTCAGCAGCTCCAACAGTATTTTAAAAATTTTAATCAATTAGTTGTGGTTATGGAGCAGGACCAGCAATGAGCTAAGCGTTTTGATCAGTGATGTAATCCCCCAACTTATAATATTCCTGCCTACATAGTGTGCGTTTTATACAAGATTTTAAATTTTGTTTCTTTCAGTTGGAGTATTTGTGTGGCAAATCATGTTTTATCCAAATCCTATTAGTGGGATAATATTAATGATTGTAATATTGTGTCTTGAATTCATGCAAGCCTAGTACTTTGGTTAGTTTACTCTCAAAAATTGTGCACAACGTGTCGTGAACAGAATACGTACTAAATTATTTTTGCAACATCCGATTTTAATGAAACAAACCATAATCTCTGTCTACCTGTGAAAACTCCATGAAAATCCGTTCAGTAGTTCCGGAAATGTGCGCGAACAAACAAACCGATAGACACCGGATCCTACTGTTTTATATGTATTGGCAGCGCGGCGGCCCTCAGTCATTCCGCTCTACATGCGTAAACAGGGCGGCCCTGTCTCTTCAGTGGAGTCTCAAGGGGAGACACTAGAGTTGAAGCATGCTATTATTGAAATACAAGCAAGATCACCTTTGTGGGTTGCATATTAGAAAATCAAAACTTTCCTGAGCAAATTTCAAAAGAACAACGTACAAATCAACAAAGTTTAAAATAACAATGGTCATTTGATCAAAAGTTCAGCTGACCAAAGTCTGGAATATCAATGTTTAAATTATTTATTACACTATTGACCAAATCGTTTAAAGGTCAAAATGGATTACTGGATAAATTATTAATTATCAAATGGATTAACTGAAAAAGGTAAAAATAATATTAATATTAGCGAATAGCGCCTGTCTGAAAAGAGGGTATCTGGCGCTCGGCGGCCGCTCCCGTGGCACGCTCGGTTCACTCGCTCGCCTTCGCGCGTTAATGGTCACTGTTCTAACCTAACCTAACCTAACCCAAATGATTAACCAACAATAGAGGGGATCTGGCGCTCGGCGGCCGGTCCCGCCTTAGCCCTTCTAACCTAACCTATCCGAGGCGAATTGGGGTGTTAACCTTAATGATGGTATCTATATAGTAATGATTTGATATTTTAAAATTACATCTAGCAACTTTTGATCAGTCGTTCATTTGATGTCACATACATTGGGATTTTATTTTTTTTCTAAATAAAACATTTGGTCATTAAAATTTTGTTATTTCGTTTATTGTTCTTTTGAAATTTGCTCGAGAAAGTTTTGATTTTCTAATATGCAACCCAGGGGTTGTGTGGCATAAGTACTTCAAATCGCACAGCGAGCGCATTTTAAAGACACATCTAAGGATGACTGACAACCTTTCTACAACTGAGATTGCAATCTGCCATTTTTTTTTTTTTTTGTATTCAATTAGATATCTAACAATTCTCAGTATTGAGTCTTCATTCTATATTAACCAAAAAAAAAAAGGAAGATCATTGTGTTTCATATAAAAGATGCCTTTGATATATCCAAGATATATCCAAGATATATCCAAGATAAGAATGCTTGGAAACATGCTGGTCCTGCTCCATAGGATAATTTAGAATCAAGACAAAATCAAACTGGTTGCAAATTTAAGTGTATATTTTATTATTATTTTTTATTATATGACATTGATTTTACTTTCTATGACCAATTCCTCGCACACTGACTTATTAATTGTGGAATCTTAGGAGGATCGTCTACTTTTACAATGTTTGTAAATATGTGAGCACCATGTATCTATCACATAATTAGTTTTATCTGTTGTTGCTTCATTTTTAATTCTTAATTCTTTTTACCTATTGTGGTATAATAATTTTATTCTAGGCGCATCGTCCTCACATATAATTATATAACTAATGTACTTATACAAAATATTGTAAAACATTTTAAAAGAGTAACGGTGGAGTTTCTTGCCCATTCTTCTCCATACGAAAACTACCTTTTGGAAGGGGCAACTAGAATCAATTATTTTTTTTTGTAAATTTTTGACGTGCAAAAGTGCCTTATACGGGCCTACTTGAAATAAATGATTTGACTTTGACTTTGACTTTATATCTTTCAGTTGTGAGAATCCAATACTGATGAATTCTTTTTTTCTCCCTTCACCTCATCCGAAGTAACAAGGCAATACAACCTGTACGGAATCCATGTTGTGAACGAACAATCCATCGATTTTTTCGTCACAATGGGCGCAATGACTTTTCAGCGATATATTATTGCAATTCTAAAATCGTGTCACAAAAAATAAAATCGTAATGTGCGCTAGGGCTTAGTTTAATGACAAATAATTATAGACGTGTCATCGCGTTGGTTTCAGTCCGTGCTGAAAGTCACGTACGAACCTAATTCTTCTGTAAAAAATCCTACGTGCTTACCAATCACGAGTCTAGTTTTTTAACAAATAAATATAGCAAAATCCAATCAAGGATAAAATTCATTGAAATAAAATGTTTCACAAAAATAGAATGTACAAAAATAGACAGATTGTAAAAGACAACTTGATTAAATTCGGGGTTGTTTTACTATGAAATTTAGCAATCAAAATGTCTGAAAACCCAAACCCGTATGAAAATGATGACGAGTTATAAAATAGATATACAGATAAGTTGTAATAGAGTCTACATTTCAGCTTTGAGAAAAAAAATTAGAAAACTTTAAGCTTATAAAATCTTTGAAAGAAGTTTGAAGTCATGTATTTTATATCTCATGTGTTTATATTTCATATTTGTCTATTTTATTTTTTATTTTTTCTTAAAAACTGATAAAGTACAGTTTTTATTTTAAGTTAATTTAATCGATAATTTAAAGAATGCTGTGACCTCCGGAAATGGAAGGAGTGCACTAGACGAAAACCGAATATCTTTATAATGTTTTACTTTTGTGTACATCTTTTGTTTGAGGTCCTCAATAAACTCAAAAGTGCCTGTTAATGGTTTAATTGAAATAAATGCTTTGAGTTTGAGTTTGAAAAATTATTAAGTTACATAAATAACGATACCTATACAATTCCTCGGTCCGGCGCTAAACGGCACGAATGCGTATGGATGCATCGGCGCGCCGCTGAAGAACCGGTCCGGTTTGAAAGCGTCCGGCTCAGGAAATAGGTCTGGTTGCCGGTGCAGGTCGTAGATATGGATCGACACTTCCGACCCTATCTTCACTGGTAGGTCCTCTGCAATAAAAAAATAAATTGAGGACAATGGCTGTGTTTTTGGCATGCAGAGAACAAGTTTTGAACTGTTATTTTTCTGTTAAGAAAATGTGGAAAAACAACAAGAGTAAATTTTCCAGGATAACCAATTTCGAACATAATATTTATTACATACCTATAACCTACAGAGCACAGATGATTCTTATAGGTATAGTTACAGGCACTTTCGAAGAATTGTACCGACAAAGTTGAAAAAAATCATACAGAACCTTTAGAGGAAAACATGATCAAAATTCAAACATTAATTGAAATTAAAAGGGTTTTGATGAATAAAATAGAAAGGGTGTTGTCAGCCCTGAATATTTATTCACAAAGTTATTTCTGCTTGAATTATGATTTACAATTAAAGTTTGAACAGTTCGCCCTCATTTTAATCACTCGCAGAAGTTTGAGAGTTGTTATAATTGATTAAAATTGCCAGCTAATTTCGGTCACTTATGAGATACATTTATTTTAATTGGGATGGGCCCAGCAAACGTTTATGAAATTCAAATATACAATGTGTGCCCATTACATCGCTACTAAATTGGCATCGGTTTATTTTAAACCGTCCGATCACGCACGTATCCTATAGGAATTCCCGAGAGCTCGAGTGGTGTGATTTTTACAACCCAGTGTACGGTCGTGAAGCGTTTGCTGGTGCCAAAAACTAACAGACTTTTTTTAAATCTATTTTTTTAATCCTCCATGGTAATCTTTTTGTCTCGTATCGATCTGCACGAAGCCGTGCAAAAATAAAATCGGTGAAATTAATTGCTTATCAAATTGACTATCAAAATAAATTGTCCATTATATTGAAATCACAACGGTCATTCTTTGACTGTTGTATAAAATGGCAATAACACGACAAAGTAGTGTGTCCATTTGATAAAGAATTAATTTCGTTTACCGTATCTGCTGGTGCAGGTTGTTTTATTTAGGTATATACAAGGTACCCATAACGCCACACTACCAGTGGTTTGGAACACTGGTACCACTTCCTATTGTATCGGGATTACGATAGAAACGGTATCTCATTCCCGTTTCCAATAAACCTAGGTAATGCCATTCATAGTCGAAAATCAAAAAAATCTAATCAAAATATTTTACTTCACATGAACCTACATAGGGACTTATGAAAAAACAGAAGCTAGGTGCATGGTTCCAATTGGCCGATTCAAATTGACACTTAAATCTTTACGTTTCACCGATGCCTGCCGAGGTTGCGGGAAAGTCCGAAAGGGATACCGAGGCCCCTGGCAACGTACAGGCAACTGAAGGAACACGGGTGGGTTTTAGTCAGTAAGAGTCTGACACGCCCTCCCGCTCCACCCAGAGCGGGAGAAGTTATTTGATAATTTCCCAAACAACAAAAAAAAATCTTTACGTTTCATAATGGCCTGGCGACCTTTAAAACCAGCCGGTCTTACTTAGTTCAAATAAAGTGGATAGTAATTTTTCCTTAATTAAGTATGTCTTAATTATGAGCCAAACGCTCATCTATACAAAGTCTACTTCTTTTTATAGATGAGCGTTTGGATCCTTTGAATTTCAAGTAGCTTTTGTAAGCTTTCCTAATTACTATTTATTCAGTACCAAGTCTGACAAAAATCTAGAGTTTTCATATAAATACTAAATATATTCAGTATATGAAGCGAAATATTACAGTAGACCTTTACTTTACATATCATTAGGTAGATTAAAATATCGAAATCCTTTGAAAATAAAAATGTAGACAAAATGAGATTTTTCCCTCTTCAAAACTGAGTAATTAAATAATATTACAGGACCAATAACGAAATGTGTTTCTAACGAATCCAAAATCCGGTTTTCATGTCTTTAACAGTGCAATGTTATTGCAGGAATTATTTGAGTATAAAGAGGCGCATTCATTATATTCTCTTGAATATAATGAATGCGCCTCTTTCATTAATAGTTTCAGGGAATCAAAATGGGAATTATTTGAGGAATTTTATTACATTATATACCGAATGCCTTACTTGTTCTTTTAAATATCTTGAAAACAATTATATACATGAGCCAGGCAAACCATTTGCAATCATATCTTTTCCTATATCAAAGACACAGTTTATCTCTACACCGACGTTCTCGACCTTGATTTTAACAAAAACAATATAAGCCTGCCCACATAGTAAAGCCTACCCCTTGTCAACGCCACAAAAAGATTATAGCTACATACTGATATTCCGCAAAAACGCGTTCCATTACCGTAAATACATTGCTCTCGAAGCTTTTTTATAATACCGTTCGAAGTAAGAACCTTTCGTAGGTTTCAGATTATACTTATAAAAAATAATTATTTACTTTAAAGGTCAATAACATAGGCAATTTCTCAAACGAAACTTATCGCAAAATTAATGTGACAAGTTGTCAAGCGCGCTTCAACTACTGTGATTGGTTGAATGAATTGACGCATCGATATTTTATGTTCAAGAAACTGGGCGTTAGCTTTGCTATATTTTTTTTTTTTTGTTGTATCTGTATTTCTTTATTTGTTTAATTGTTTATTTCTTTATTTCTTTATTTCTTTATTTCTTTATTTCTTTATTTCTTTATTTCTTTATTTCTTTATTTCTTTATTTCTTTATTTCTTTATTTCTTTATTTCTTTATTTCTTTATTTCTTTATTTCTTTATTTCTTTATTTCTTTATTTCTTTATTTCTTTATTTCTTTATTTCTTTATTTCTTTATTTCTTTATTTCTTTATTTCTTTATTTCTTTATTTCTTTATTTCTTTATTTCTTTATTTCTTTATTTCTTTATTTCTTTATTTCTTTATTTCTTTATTTCTTTATTTCTTTATTTCTTTATTTCTTTATTTCTTTATTTCTTTATTTCTTTATTTCTTTATTTCTTTATTTCTTTATTTCTTTATTTCTTTATTTCTTTTATTTCTTTATTTCATTCTCACGAACACTGCTAGCATTACAGGAAATTCCTAATGCGGTAGCGAGGTCCTTAATTCAACTCTTGAATAACACAACGTGTCCTTACAAATTGTACGGTGCGCGATATGTTTGTGCTGCATGGCCGGGTTCAGAAGAAAAACGTGAACGTGTCTAGTCAGCCATCAACCGTGAGCGTCAAGTTCAAAGTAATGAAAAACTAGGTCACCGCCGACCGATTGCTGATTGTGATGGCTGACTGTGAACGAGCGTTAAGATTGATATGAACGCGGTCTAAATATCGCGGAGTCTAAAACCAGCTTAATATTGGTCTTGTATGAAAAATTGTACCCCATTTATCATGTTTCAATTACCTTTGATATACTCTCATCTTTTCTCGAAAGAGATGTAAGATGTTAAATAACCTAGAAAATGTTAATCTCGAGTATGTGATTACTTTTTAAAGGTAAAAGATTTTTTTGTCAGGAATGTTTCTGTGGAGTTGACGGTTTTGTTAGAAGTAATTATATATTATGTTGTAATAAAATGATGTACTATGAACATTTAAAAGAGAAATCATATTGTGAACATAAGAAACAGTTTAAGCGGCTTAAACCCTGCACTCACCGATTCGGGCATTGACCAGTGTTGGTTGACTTTCTTGAGTTTTTGTGCAGCTACATAACGGTTGCAGTGACGGCAGTCATGTAAATGATGGTCGCTATAATAGCAAAAAAATTAAAGTAAAAAAATGTTCTCTGGGTAAACGCACCAACTTACTTAAATAAAGTTTTTGTGACGTCATTCACCGGTCAATTGCAGAGGCTATGTGACGGCCACCGCTCTTCTAGGAAACCGTAGCTTAAGAAGCATGTACACACATGTTACTCAATAAAGACGTCACAAGAAGTATTGAGGAAATCCGTCCTAAGGACCTTCATTTACGTTGGATTTATGAGGATTATTACATAAATATGATTTCTGACCATCGAAATTCAAAAAAATAACATTCAAAAGTCATTTATCCAAACTATGCTGAGAATCAGCACTTTTCGAACATCAAAAATACATAAGACAGTCCCCCAAAACGCCCGCCCTTCACCACTTCCTAGTGCTTTAGCTGGGAAGAAGAAGTGGCGCAACAAACTCCCCAGCAGCACAGCTGTCTGTTCAGTTGGAAAAAAAATATTCTATCTAATAGTATTCAAAATAGTTTACATTACGCAATACAAAAAAATATATACATTAATGGCCATATGACAGCTAGCACACGCCAATGTACCAATCAAAAACATCGAGAACTATACTCAGGCAGAAATAAAAATAACTAAACGTAAACAATATCTAAATAAAAGCCTCCAGGCATAAAGGGCGTGCCTGCTTATAGTTGATATCACGTTTTTCTTTCCCGTGTTATTGGTCGTTTCGTTAAAAATATCTTAGACATTTTTGGTCTAATATTAAGTTACGTCGGTAAACTTTCGTGTCCTTTGCCAAAGACATCGAGGTCAGACGAAGATGGGTTAAGTTAGACTGACTAGCTACTTGAAAGTAAGTGAACCGGCAAATAGTAAGTTAATTGGAGAATTATTGGAAATTCAATTGATAAAAAGAGAAAAAAGGGTTGATAAATTGAAACACGAATTATACACATTTCATGTCACTTATTTTTTTAAAATTGAATGTTGGTATCTTGTGTTTTCTATAAGCTCATGCAATTTGTTTAATTTTGCTTTTGTGTGTTGATCTATTTCTTTTCATTACACTAATTTAATTATTTATCGATCTATCTATTATCGATGTAATTATTTATCCAAATTGATCTAAATATTTATGCAAATTGCTTTTCTTTTATATTAAAATAAAAAAGAAAAGCAATTTGCTCCTAACATAATGTTCTTTTTTGTACTAATAGAAATTATGAAATGTGTACATAATTATATAATGTATGCTACTTTTTTTAATTGTTTCACATTTACTCTTCGAGATCTGCTTATTGCTACCCGACTGCGGTGGAGTAAAAAAAAAGTAGAGCAATGCTTTTGACCTTGACTCTTCATACAATCAAAGTTAAAAATTCATGCTTACCCAACAAAAAGTCTTCAGTGATCTCCCTGGCGATGAATGGCACGCTAGGGTACAGTCTCAGGGTCTCTTTGATCACAGCCTCCAGGTACTTCATGTCGGCCAGGTCAGACATGCTAGGCGTACTGTCAGAGTCACCCAGGATTTTCTGACATTCTTCGTAAATTCGATCCTGTTAGAAGAAAAGAAAATTATAGATACAAAACCATGTTTGAGGTGGTGTAGGTTAAGGCGCCAGTGCTCTCCACAGCTACTTAGCCTCGCTTTGCATGAAAATATAGACGGGATTATCCGCTGCCACCCACCATCGAAATGAACCCGCGCAGCTAGCGTGCGACACTCCATGCACATAATACGCAGCTGTGAAATTATGCCTACTAAACGGTATCGACCGACTAAAAAGTATCTAATGCACCACGCTTATTCTGATTCTGAGACGTGAGAGAAAAATTTCGACATTTTTTGTTTTTCGGCTGTTCTTTGGGTTCTTCCTCATTTCCTTTTTTTCTGAAACCACTCCAGTATTGAAGCGAATAAAACAAAAACAAAAGTAATCAAATCAGTCGAGCCATTTTCGTGTTTCTGCGAGACTAATGCACGGTAATTGATTGTTATATACAAACCTAATGACATAGCCGACCTTGTTGGGATAAATCCACGAAAGAATTGTTAAGGTCTACCCAAAATACAATAAGAGAAACCATTTTGCTAAGCAGCGCGACAAATTCCTTGAAAAGGCCTAAAGTCTTTCTTTTGCGTATATCTAAAATATACAACGGCCATAAACAAACACAACCCAAACGCTCCACGAGATAAGATCAAAGTCCTTGGAAAAAAAGGGCAGCGAAAAGTAAAAAGAAAGTTGTTTAAAGAAACGCCGCAAAACTATTATTCCAGGAGATTTTAATCTTGTCCTAACTTGTGCTCTCTTGGTAAGCTGGGATTAACAGATAGCGTTCTTCTTACTCAGGGGCATTTCAGTAAAAGAGTTGTCTTATTGACCTTGCCATATTTCAGCGCGTAATTAACAGACAGCTGTGCTGCTGGCCAGTTTGTTGCTAAAGCACTAGGAAGTGGTGAAGGGCTGTTTTATGTAATTTTCTGAGCCTAGTTTGAAAAAAAAAGATTTTGATTTTGGTTGAAAATTAGCCAATCAGCACGATTGGACAAATGCCTAACAATACATTACCCAATCAATGGACGTTTACGTACGACAGAATAAAGAAACAACAACATACCAGCCGGTCTGCTTATTCTGTAAAAATCTCACCGTCTAAACGTAGTTGAAGTGGGCTTGAAGTGAGCTGTCATTCCATCTGATGTACTCTAGTCAGCTTACTTCACGCTCACTTTAACATACCTATTATGTTTTCTCGGTGAGATTTTTACCGAATAGTCCGACTGCTGTCGAACCATATAATATTTTTTTTTCTTGTAAAATCCTTGTGAACATTCAGCACAAGGTTAAGAATTGATCAATTGTCTTGAAGGGCAGTCAGTCCAGCGACTTGCGCCCTTTAAGAATCATATTCCCTTTAAATGTCTAGGGGACTTTCGTTTTAGCCTTTTTAATGTTGAATTACTATTCATTAAGACGGAACAGGGGCTGCGATTCTCCATACAAATGTATTAGCCTTTTTTCTTCCTGAATAATGCCTCTAGAACAATCTTTTTTTTTTCATAAAATCAAGGTCTGCTGTAAACACGTCCCTGTTATTTTCTTTTTTTTAGCAACTTCAACAAAAATGCCTCATGTTTACCGCCGTGATTAGAGGACTACCAGAAAAACTCGAAAAGTTTTTAATATAAAAGAAAATAATAGGAACCTAGACATACTCTTTCTTAAAATTTAAATGTAAAAAATAATTGCATCGGCTCAGTTTTCGAGGAGAAAAAATGGGAATACGAAACGTCAATCTCGTAATTATTTTTTTTGTGATATATTCGGTCTGAGCTGCAGCTGTCCCTATCGCACTCTACGGAGGGTCGGAGGCAGACTTGAGGTAAGGTGACGGAAATAGTTTCTACAAATACCTATTTTTCAAATTCCTCATAGCCCCTGTTCCCTCTTAAGGGCGTAACCAGTAAGTTTGGATGATTGCCTAGTCTGATCCTGTACGATTTCAATTAGTGTTTAATCTCTTCTTGAAATCTTCTGATTTCAAGTTCGTGGTGTAATTGTTGGTTGAACCCGGGAGCATTAGTAATTATACCTCTGAAGTATTTCAAGGTTTGAGGTGGATTGTTATGAGCAAACATTTGTATCCTTTGTCTAACCAAATGGTTTGTGAGCAGTTTTGTGGCTGAGTTTACTATACAGGCTGGTGATATAGACACTGCAATAGCTACAGGGGTAGCTGTACCTTTCATACTTTACTACGAAACATTAACAATATAGTACACCCACATTTCACAAGTAGTCTTTAGAAAAAGAAAGAAAGAAATAAAATACGTTTATTAGCGGTAAACACGACGCAAAAAAAAGAACACAAAAAAAAAAAACAAGAAACAAGTTTAGGGAAAATATGCGACACATCCACAACACAAAACGCAGCAAAACGGCCATCGCTCAGCATAATGCTGCGACCCTATGCAAGACAGAGCCCCAGCGCTGGTTTTCAGCGACAGCCGGCGTTGACGTTATGACGTCGACCGGTGCAGCATACTCGTACAATGAAATATAATTATGATATAAAAATAAAATAAATATACAATAATTAATACTACATAAATAAATAAAGTATAATATTTAAAAATGGCAACAATCTGTTAAGTCGGCAATCGACTCGCGCGCCGCCGTCGGCTCAGATAATGTGCGCGCAGCTGCCAAAAAACTATTTGTATGACCCATAAGACCCATGTAATAGAGGGCGAGCCTATTACCACCACACCGAACTATGAAACACGTATCCAATTGTAGAAAGCTCCTCAATAAAATAGGCAGGCAAAATGTATTCATTTAAACCCCTCGCTATTTATCGACGTCGCGAAAACATGGCGCCACCAGACGATGTGTCACGTGGGTTTACCTAGTATTTAATTAAGACAAGTTAAGACACGTAATACGAGTGGCCTCCAGCTTGGGGAGCTCGTAACTCATCTAGAAGACAGTCCTGATTAGGTCCCAGTTAGTTCTCAAAATTGGAAACGACGGAAATTCTGTTTCCGGACAGCTGTGATTTAAAGATACGGACAATATAAAGGCTCAGACAGGCGCGATGCGACACCGGTAGAACAATTTCCACCAAAGTCGTGACGCGCCATCGCGTCTGCCGTCACGTCGCGCCTGTCTGCGGGAGCCTTAAGTTGGTAGTCACTTTGCTTAACAATTACCTTGGCTGTACCTTTGCTCCAGTGACCGGAATCCTTAAAACGAATTGTTTAAAAGAAAGAAAGAAATATGTTTATTCTGCACAAAGAAAACGCACATTTAAATAAAATACTCAAAGCCAAAAGCCTCGTACGTTTCGCCTCGTGTGTTTCTATTACTTACTGCAGTTGGTATTTAATATAACTTTAGTGTTTCTTCAAACAAAAGACATAAAACATAGCACAAAGGAACTACAAACTTGTTGCTATAAATTCACTACACTACATTACGCCCTAGAAAACATTGGTAAAATAATTATGGATCTAAGTCAATATAAAATTACCTGGACATCCTCATGGTCTGCTATCAACATCAGTCCTAGAACGATTGCCATCGCTGTGGTGTCGTGACCCTTAAAATAGACAAAATATCAAACATATTAGTAACTTCGTTATTATACTCCTACGACACTCGGCATTACAGTAGCTTCCTATTAGTAAAACAATTTTCAGAAGATATCCCCTAAATACAAACTCACATACTCCTTTATAATATAGACAGCTTCTCTCCCTGACTTCGTCCGCGTATTTCTTGTTCCCCCGACCCAACGCGTAATTTTCGCTTGGCTCCTAAGGGTCGAAGCGTGATGTAAATAGCCTTCCTCAAGAATTTGAATATTAAATGGAAAAAGAATTCTTCAAATCCGACTGGTAGTTCAAGAGATTAGCGCGATCGAACAAAAAAGGCAAACAAACTCTTCAGATTTATTATATTAGTGTCATCAATAATTCCTCTGGAACAGCGACAGCGAATTTTCAAATCGTTTGCAAATAAATAAAAAGCTTTGACGAATCGGACAACAATATTTATTATTGAGACTAAGATCATCGGAACTCGAAAACTGCGGTTACCTAATTTCGCGATTATTTTTAACATATTGGAAATGGTATTCGGAAATATACCATTTTTGCAGAACTATGTATGTTTGTTAATTTCGATGGAATAGTCGCTAGTTTTTGCAAGTGGCTTCGACGGCGTGCAGGTCGGATATTATCCAATACGAACGTACTACCGGGTTAAATAGTATTCTATGTCCTAATCCAACTTATGGTCCACCCTTGTGCCTCAAGGATGGATTCCTAGACGATCATCAAAGAGGGAACGACCGAATGAATGCACATTCTATCCCCACTCTACCAATTTCTTTTTGTGAAAACAGGGACAGAACATTCGTTCGTTGGTCTCTCTTTATTAAAATGTCAAGAATACCTATCAACAAAAGAATGCTCTAGCTCTTGTTCTGGTTCTATGTTCTAAACGCACCTTAACAGTAATTCCGCTAATTAAAGCTCTCATATAATTATGTTTTCGGTAATGGCAAAATTATTTTAAGACGTTTAAGAAGTTTCTTCCAAAGCCACTTTCCATTAAAACTGAAGATGCAATGGTAAACACAACTCCTTCATCGATTATTTTAAACTTACTTCAAACATAAACGTATTAACTTCTTCTTTTATTCCTTCCAAATCGATTTCTCCTTTATCTTCCGCTTCAAGCAACAAGTCAAGCATAGCATATCTCTTTTTCCCACCAATAGAAACATCATCTTCAGTAAAATCACTCTGTCCAGGTTTCCAATTCTTCTTCCTCTCCATTATGACGTCATCAGCGAAGGAATGGACTTTTTCCAGACAATTCTCGAATCTTCTACCGATTGGAAACTTCCGGAAGAGATACTCGTTGTGGAGCCATACTCTGGTTAGACGGGCCAGAAGGAGGTTTCCAATTTCCAAAATGGCGGATTTGTATTCCAAAGTTTTTGAGGACTTGTCAGCGTCTAATTGGGTTCCCATGGCTGTTTCTGAAAAGATAAGTATACAGTATTGGCATATTTTTGGGTGTATCAATTAAAAAGCGACCACAAGAGTAAATTGGTTGTTTGATTGTTATTAATGTATGAATTTTTATTTTTCTTTACCATTTTATTTTTTTGCAATTCTTATCAGTCTTACCAATGTTATAATGTCGAAGAATATCAATTTTACCATTTTATATTTTTTAATAAGAATTTCATAGATTTTAAATTTTATATATTTTTTTTTTATATAAATGACACTTTTTACCGATGTTACCAAATTTTCAATCATAGCGCTTATTACTAAGTAAGTTAGCTTATTTGTCTGATTCATTGTTTTATGCATGTGGTGTTTACCTATAAGTAACTGATGCACTGTTATTTTACTTTAAAAAATGTATTATGTGTTTGTATCAGTGTAATCAATTGTTGGTAAACCTAATAAAAAAATTAATAAAAAAAAGAGTAGTCTGTGTCGCAACCAATTTACTGCAGCTAATCTTCATAAAAAAGAAATGAGGGGATCCTATTATGTTCCAAGAAAAAAGACATGTCGAGCGTGTTTTGAACCACAATCATTTAGAAGCCATTCAAGCAAAATACGATATTTCTATACGAAAACAAAGACGTCACTTCGTTCTGTCTCTAATTTAGTTTGATACAAAGTATTTACCCACTGATCCCCACAATTCTGAGAAAATCAAGATGTTTGTTTCTCGACCTTCGTATCCCAGGGATAGTACTGGCTTATCATAATCCCTGGGAATGTTGTCATGACGGAGGCTGACGTTTCACTCTGATTACGTCGCTTAAGGCGACGATAACCGACTTTAAATGATTTTATACTGAAGATCACGTCGAAACGAGTTGTGTTAATGATTATGAAAAAATATGTTAAATTAGAGCATTTTTTTAACAACTTAATGTAGGAATATTTTAGCTTATATTTATATTACAAAGTGAAAATAATTTTTCTAACGCGGCTAAAGAAACTGAGAATCACGCAAAATTTACGAAGCGTATTTTTCTGAAACATTTCAGATAATTTAATTATTGATATTTTAGTACACGTATTTTTATTAAAAAACTTTTTGTTTTATGTATAATAAAATTACAAATACGTCTAATTTGGGACAACGCTCCTTGACGGGCGAGTCCTATTACTGGCTGAACGTGCGACGCATTGCGTGAGCTCAGTACAGAACACGCAAGCTAACCACTCAAGGTTACTGGCATATCCTGCTCCACAAGCATAAACTAATTGATTAGCATTTGAAAATACCATTGGAGCTGCTGAAGATTTAAAAAACTATCTTTGCATTGTATCAATTCAATGTCTTAGCATTGTATAATTGCATAGCACATGTGTGAGTACTATGTACCGACTATAAAGCTACCATTTAGGTACTGGGTATGTCTTTCATTGACTTGAATGTGCCCTGGCGGCTGAGAGTATGTCATGCTCACTCTAATGTCTCGCTGGCGGTGGCGCGTGTGTTGGATCATTTAGCTCCCTTCAAAATGATTGAGCTGAATGGTGCTAATCCATGCGTCATGTTCGTGAACGGGCGCCGTCAGTAGGGACTGGTCATCTCTTAGCTGCCACGGTGATTTTAATTTAATTTAATGTTTGAATTAGTTTTTATTTTTATTTCTAACGGACGCTTTTAATGTTTTGCATCGTTCTCACATGTATAACTTCAAATTGAATGATGTAACCATTATTATGTAACCATATTTTGCTTTAAAAGAGTGTCCATGGAGTTTCTTGCCCGTTCTTCTCCATAGGTACCTACTACCACCAAACCACCAAACCAGTGACGAAACCAAGAACATGGTCCAAAAAATCATATGCCCTGGGGAAATGAAGCTGAAAGTACGAGGCGTACGCAAAATTGGAAAAGGAGGACTCATAATCAGCACTGAGACCAAAGATGACCTAGACAGGCTCAAGCAAACAGTCCAACTAGCTTCATCAGGGCTTACCGTCGACGAACCTAAAAAGCGCAAACCTCGCATTATAGTAATAGGAGTTCCTACAACAATGGCTGAAAATGAGGTTTATAAATGTATTTATGAACAAAACTTGGCCGACAAACTGCCCACTATATCCCTAGATACATTTTTGACCTCTATAAAACTAAGCCACAAATCTGGCAGGAAAGATGCTGAGACTTGCAATTTTATTATAGAAGTTCCAGCCGTCATACGTAAGGCCCTCATCACACAAGACAGATTGTTTATAAATTGGTCATCCTGCCCGGTACGAGACTTCACACTGGTAACAAGATGTTACAAATGCCAGCAGTATGGTCATGCAGCCAAAACATGCAAAATTGCTGCCCCTATGTGTGGACATTGCGGTGAAGAAGGGCACTCTATCCAAGACTGTGCAAAGAAAGCCGGTGCGCCAAAATGTGCTACATGTTTGCGCTTTAAAAAACAAGCCAACCACAAGACGGGAGACGCAGATTGCCCGGCTAAAAAAGCTGCCGAATACAGGTACATCAACTCGATCGATTATGAAGGCGCCTAAGAGCGCCACATACTTGTGTATATTTTAGACGTAATTTATTATTGTTATTTTTCTAGTTTAGTTATGGATAATAACTTAATTACCGACATAGATAACACATTTTTAACTGTCTCAAAGACATGTGACGTTGAGGATTGCAGGCAATATCTTTCCGATTATAAAAAGTCACTAACCGTACTGACCCAAAACATCGTAGTATTTATAAGAACATGGATAGCTTTAAAATTTTCCTTCATAGACTTAACTTTGATTGTGATATAATGGTACTAACCGAGTGCTGGCTGGCTAACCGCATAGATAACCTCCCAGTAATACCTGGTTACAACTTATTGCATACCAATAGAAACCACAATCAAAATGATGGTGTGGTAGTCTTTGCTAAGGAATCATTAAAGGTAACAGTCGAGGAACCTACTCCACAAGACTGTATGATTAATTGCTTAGTTATCAAAATTGGTACATCTACAGCGATAATCGCTATGTATAGGTCCCCTTCCGGTAGAAACTTGGATTCTTTTCACAATTCCTTAAACCAGATTTTTCAAGCGCTAAACTCGTTTAAAAATGTTATACTAACAGGTGATTTAAATATAAATATTGGCTCCGAAAACTGTGACACAGGGACCCAAGATTATCTTAATATCTGCTCATACCACGGTTTTCTCCCCGCTCACATATTGCCTACTCATCAGAGCGGTTCCTGTCTCGATCATATGATGATTAAAACCAGCCTATCATATATTACGCTTGTTACTAACGCAACAATTACTGACCATCATGCTGTCCTACTTACCGTAAATTTAACGCTGCCTAAGCTAAATTGTCCCCAGACCAAAAGCAAATTAAATACAAATAAACTCGAATATGATTTATGCAACCTAGATTTTAGCCCAGTTTTCAATAGTGCTGACGCTAATTTGGCTTTATCGTACTTTATAAAACTTGTCCAACAAGCAATATTACGTAGCACGACAGTTTCCACAGTGAATAAGAAACTTTATAATATTAAACCTTGGATTACTCCTGGACTAATTCGGTGTATAAGACACAGAGATAAGCTTCATCAGAGAACTAAGAGATACCCTGATAATCTAATCATTCAAACAACTTATAAAAGATACAGGAACTTCTGCAACAATCTCCTAAAGAATTTAAAAAATAACTACGATAAAAGTGAATTAAATAGAGCAAGTAAAAATAGCAAACAACTTTGGAAACATATTAAAAACGTCACCAATATGTCAAAACAGCGTGAATCAAATTCGAGTTTACTGCTTACTAATCCTTCACCACTCTTGTCAGCTAACAACGTTAATAAATTCTTTGTCAATGTTGGGAAAACTCTTGCTGAACAGATTCCGAAACATTATTGTGACCAACCACCTTTCCAAAAATCAAGCAATACCTGCAACCTGAAATCTTTTGCTATGCTGGACACTGACGAAGACGAAATAACCAGAATCATTACTGGACTAAAAGATGACTGTGCAATTGGATGGGATAATATAAGCAATAAGATCCTAAAACTCTTTAAGCATATTTTCGTACCTCCCTTAACGCATATATTTCGAATCTGTCTATCCAAAGGAATTTTCCCTAGCTGTCTTAAAAAGGCAGTTGTAATCCCCGTCTTTAAATCTGGTAGTAAAGACTTAGTAAATAATTATAGGCCAATATCGCTACTCTCCTCAATATCAAAAATACTAGAGAAAATAATAAACAGTAGACTAGTTAACTATCTAGAAAAAAATAAGTTCTTATCCCCTGCGCAGTTTGGTTTTAGAGCCAAACTTTCCACAGCCGATGCGGTGCATACCCTGACCGATTATATTTCAGAAGAGCTCGGCAAAGGTAACCAGACCCTGGGAGTCTTCCTTGATTTAGCCAAGGCCTTCGACACGGTGTCTGTTTCCGTTCTTTTAAACAAATTAGAGGCCATAGGAATAAGGGGAACGCCGCTGAAACTATTTGTGGACTACTTAAATGACCGATACCAATGTGTTAGAATAGATAATATTACGAGCGATGAGCAGAAAAGTACTGGTTTTGGTATTTCCCAGGGAAGTATTCTGGGCCCAACGCTATTCCTGATTTATATTAATGACTTGTGTAATCTGAATATTAAAAACGGCAAAATAATATCCTATGCCGACGACACGGCGTTAATATTTTCCGCTAAAACCAGTAGCGAATTGTTTGAAATTGCTCAACTAGGTTTTAATACTGTGACTAATTGGCTTCAAAGCAATTTACTAACATTAAATGCTGACAAGACAAAATACATTCACTTCTCCATGCGCAAGCCTCAACTTAACATTACTAACCCTCATCTATATGCCCATCAATGTGGAAATCGTTCAGTCAACATGTGTAATTGCCCTTTTATCCTCAAAACGAGCAGTATAAAATACCTCGGGGTAATAATGGACGACACACTGTCTTTCAGAAAACATATTGAAAGTCTAGTTAAAAGAGTGCGCAAATTAATATATGTTTTTAAAAAATTGCGAACATTTGCAGATTCAAAATTAATCAGACAAGTTTATTTGGCCCTATGTCAATCTATAATTGAATACTGCATCACTTCATGGGGTGGTGCACCAAAAACCAATCTACTTCCTCTTGAAAGAGCTCAGAGATCAATTTTAAAGGTAGCAAACTTCCATCCCTTTTTCTTTCCCACAGATCTGCTATATAAATCATGCAACGTGCTGACTGTTCGCCAACTTTTCATTATGCACTTAGTATTAAAACAGCACACCATGCTTACCTACACTGCTGACAATACTAACAAGAGACGGAATGATATAGTATGCGCAACTAATACAACCTCAAAACATGTCTTTGTAGAAAGATTTTTTACATTCTTAGGCCCATTTCTGTACAATAGATTAAATAGAAAACTTAGTATTTATAAATTAAATTACTTTAGCTGTAAAAAAATTATACTTGAATATTTACTAGCCATAGATTATGCACAGACAGAAGATCTACTTTTTGTCTGCAAATAGAATTGTTAACATGCTATTTTATTTTGATTTACCTAATTTTAATTTAGTTTATACTTTAACATGCTATTTTATTTTGATTTACCTAATTTTAATTTAGTTTATACTATTTACTCATTGTTAATTTATTACATTAAGTATTTATGCACTTCCTAGCCTGAAACACAGGTTCAACCTAGTTCAGGCAAATAAGCAACTGTGCTCTATTTTAATTATTAAGTTACTTATTGTAAACGTGCCCCTTTTTATAAATAAACGATTTATTTATTTATTTATTTTAAAAACTACGCTTTGGAATGGGCGACTAGCTTCATATTTCTGACTGACCGACCCCTTGACAATTCAAAAGTGCCTGTAATTGGTTTATTTGAAATAAATGCTTTTGGCCTTATTACAAAACAAGGTTTATATTTAGAACCAGGTTTCACCCAGTGAGCCATTTTTGAATTTCGAAATTTATTTCGACATCGTTAAAGTTCTAAATGCAAAAAATGATTTTAAATCCGAGTCTAAGTTGTTAATTTTTTATTAAGAACTTTAAACCAGTCTGAATAAGGTTCGAAATAAAACAACTGGCTCGATGGATTAAGCTTGGACCGAATTTAGAACTCGTTTCGTAATAAGACGGTTTGAGTTTAAGTTTGAATATATCTTCTGTCTTGTGTCTTCCAGGGGCGATGACTCCAAACAACTCGATTCCTGCCGGCTTCCCTTCAGAAATTCGGGAACACTACCACTCTATCGTCATTGAATAATCATACACCATAAAATTAAAACATTACAAAACGCCTACACAATTTTTTTTGTCTTTATGTCCCAACAACAAAACATTTTGCTCTAAAATAACTCGTAGGCGCGTCCGGCTTATTGTGAATTCAATTTCTATAGAAAATAAAGTCCACTTGACGTCACTTCGGTCACGTGACACCGCTGTTTCTTAGTAGCCGGGTAAGCCGGTCTGCGCCGAGTTACGATGTAATACGCATGCGCGTCGTGAAACGAAAATGAATGAGCTATTGTTCGGCCAGTTCGCTCAGTTGTTCGTTTGTTGTCGTTGAATTTCGTAATGCGTTCGGCTCGGAGTTCGGACATCATACATTCATCATTCGATTGACATTATGTGTGGTTGTTTTTTGATGTAATCGCATTAGAACCATATAATTTGTACAAATTAAGTAGTTAATTTGCATTTTGTTCGCTCCGTATGAATTGAATTCATTAGTTTATTATTGTAGGTATAGAATAGTGATTGAGATAGTGTTTATTTATGTGTTTTGAGTTTAGTGAAAGAAAAGATCGTTGTAATTGGGTATTTTGGGTAAGTAGATAGTTTAATAAGTTGAAATTATTTATTTAGAGTAGTTTTGAAAAGTAATTAGTACGATCAGTAGAATTAGGATGGCGGCATTAATAGTTTTATATTGTTGCTTGACAGATTATTTACTTTGTGAGGCTGTTGCCTCACAAAGTAAATAATCTTTATGCTTTTCAAGGTTGAGCTTTGAAAATAAGAAACACATCATTAAGTTAGGCCGTGCTCGTCCAGATATGATTATAAATTACAAACGACGTGATGGTTTTTTTCAAACATTTTAATGTTTCCCTTTATGATAAATATCCATGGCTGACTGGCAGTTGTAAATTAAATAAAATGTATTGTTTTCCATGTTTACTTTTTTCAGATTCTAGTAGTTTATGGAATAAAGGGGTTTTACAGATATTAATAATCTGACGAATTCAACCAAAAAACATGTTCAGACTGAAAAACATATTCGTAGCTGTTTAGAGTTACATGAGTTTGGGACTAGTAGGATAGAATCATTTTTCGCTAATTCTCATGAAGCTCATAATAGAAAAGTAGATCGAAATAGGAATTTTATGAAACGGTTTATTGACACCGTTATTTTGTTAGGTAAACAAGAAGTAGCTATTCGCGGGCACGATGAAGGTCCAAATTCAAGTCCAAAGTAACTATATCGAAACTTTGTTATATCTGAGCAAGTATGATACAGTAATGGACTCGCATTTAGAACTATGTTCTTCAGTTCAGAACCATGTCTTTTCTGGTCTCTCTAGACGTAATTGGAAAATTTTCGCTCGATTTATTTTTTATTCGACAATCATGTCTTTTTTAAAGACTATTTGAAAAAAAAACAAGATTCCTCGGCTTTTATGTCTAAAATTGACAGTAAGAAAATATAGTTTATTATCCAGATATGAGATATTTTTTCTCTAGATCAATTATTATTACTTGAATTATAAACGAAATAAGAAGTTATGTTTGTGTAGTGATTTTTAGTTCTGCCATTTGGCGATAGATGGTGTTAAATTCAGTTAACGAAAGAATTATTTTAAAATAAATAATCAATGTTTACTTTATTCATAAGTAAGCAAAGTTAGACCGGATCCGACTCTGCTTCGGCTTCCCTCTCATAAAGACTGACACTTCGCCGCTGGTGTCTTCTGTCTTAAAAACCGGCCAAGTGAGAGTCGGACTCCCACCACCGTACAATATTTAGCAAAAAAACACGTATATGAAACGTGTTTTTTTGCTAAATATTGTACGATCTGGACCCCTTTTAATTTTATCTGTGAAAATATGTGAAAATTTCAACCTGTTACGGTTCATGAGATACAGCCCGCTGGTAGACGGACGGACAGTGGAGGCTTAGTAATAGGGTTCCGTTTGGCACCCTTCTGATACAGAACCCTAAAAAAAAGTCTGTACCGATTCCGAAAGTCATCTATTCAATAAAAAGATTAATGATTACCTCGTAGACGGTTGAACGAATAAATTCTTTGCTTATCCTTTAGAAATGTGCTGAAGGTAATTTTACTTTCTATTAATTTAGATTCGATAGAATGTAAAATTGAGAAATACTAAACGCCCTATGTTCATAGCAGTCGCGGCCATGAAACAAGAGAGCGAGACGACACGAGCTGTAATGTGTCCTTCTTTCTCGCACGTTTTATGACCGCAACTGCCACGAGTCACGAGCTAAATAGCTTTATGTTTGTAAGTAGACTAGTTCGACAAAAATAAAGTAACATTAACCGTATATAATCAGTTTTGACTTACCACAAATAGTGAACAGAGTATAGTCACTGATGATGGGCAGCAGGTTCACCTCCGTACCCTCGAAGTCCTTGAGTTTCTCCACCAGTCCTCGGCTCCGCTCCTTCATAACCACAGTGAAACTCTTCAGGATGTTGAAATGGAAGGTCGGAGTGAGGATTTTGCGACGTCTGTGCCATTTTGCACCTGGTGCAAAAAATGGTGATACTCAATTTAATATTTGTTAAGTCTTGGTTCTCTTTATTTTTATTAAACCATCTTTCGTATAGATCCAAACTTTATAAGAAAAAATAAAATGAGTCATTGCATAAGAATAATTAGTCTATAATGTTCCCATTGCTGCATACTGGGACACCGGACTGTGTGACGTAGTCAGCAAGGTGGAAATGTAGCTGACTGCCCAGGGTTCACTTATCAGAGTATTGCCTTTCATGGTGCCTATTTTAATATACCTCGATCACGCTCACTGTTGCTGATATTTGATTGGTTCATGGTGATATACTCAGGCATTTTCTTTTGATAGATCAGCATGATTTATTTAACTCTCAAAATAAAATTAGCATGGAGGATGCTCTGATTTTTATACCAGCACTGTGGTATTTATATGAGGAGCTCGTGGCTAAGTAATAACTGCCGCACGAGTCGATCCATCAGGTTACGCTACGCTTGCCGGCTTGCTTGTCTGTGGACCATTTTACATGCCGAGACTCCTCCGTGCCTCGGAAAGCACGTTAAGCCGTTGGGTCCGGCTGTCATTCGTGGATCTTTGACAGTCGTTACAGGTCGTCAGAAGCCCGAAAGTCTGACAACCAGTCTTACCAAGGGATATCTTATTACCCAGTTACTGGATTGTGGAGGTCAGATAGGCAGTCGCTCCATGTAAAATACTGATATTCAGCTGCATCCGGTTATACTGGAAGCCGACCGCCATATAGTTGGGAAAAGGCTAGGCAGATTGACTGCGGTATTTATATTTTGAAATATCGCAGCATTATGCTGAGACAGGAGCCTTTTTTGGCCACACACAGATCTTTTTTTTTAAGTTTTTTTTTGTTTTCTTTTGTTCGAAAGTCTGTTAAATTTGTTCGTTTTAAGTGCTCCTCTTAATTTTTTATTACTGTTTGTACATTCTACAGAGCGTGTCAAAAAAAAAATTTTTTCTTTCTCTCTTTCACACAAGGTCTGCAATTAAACCGCGGTGTGATAAGTAAGTCAGTAAATTTTATTTGTTTAAACATGGTGTACATGATACATTGCATGCAGGATAGTAATGGGATACAGAAAAGTTCTAACATGTTCAGCCGCATATCGTGGCGTACAAATCGGTAGGAAGAGATGGTGCTTAAACCGTGATAATATTAATCAAAATTACATTTCTTCATTATTCATTAAAGACACTAGTACTAATATGTATATATTCTGTGGCTGTAACTAGCTTTATAAGCCGCAGTCGTCTGTTAGAGGATTATCACGGGCTTACATACTTCACGCTTGTATTTGTGGAGACATAAACTGGCTTACTACTAAACTATTATGCGAAACTATTACGACTGCCTCTGTTTATCATGACTGCCTCGTCTAGTGGTCGTAAGAGCTACTGCTGAGCATGGTCAGGCAAATTTTCATAGGATTTTTCCATCAGGAATTTCTCAGTAGCAGCCCTGTTCCTGGATGTGTGCCCGTTTGATGGCAATAGGCTCGCCCCCTATTATATGGGACTTAAACATATTTGCCGAAATATGGGTACAGATCTGCCTAACCATCCGCGGACTACAGGTTCTGGTATGTTATTTTGCCAAAATTCATGATAGTCTGACCTATAACCTGCACAAAGTTCACCCAGAGTAAGCGTAGACAGAAACACTGCATCGGGAGAATCTAGATTGAAATCCGCGTAAAATTGATGAGTCTGTGTCGCGTTAGACCCAGCGGGGATGACGCGTCACTGCAGCCTTTTGAAACAGGCCAGTTTATAGAACTTTACATAGCTAGATTCAGTACCGCATAAACTATGAAACTGGAAACTGTTCATTAAATTGCTTGAAGACAAAATAATGTAACGTACCGTAGGCAAAATTGTAATGCTGTACTGTGGGTCCCTCATAGCACATAATTATGCTGAGTGTAAGCCTTTTTGTCACAGTCATGACGTGAAGCTGGCGAATATTTCTGTTATGTTAATATTGTTGTTTTTTTGTATGCACGTGTTTCTCTGACAAATAAACCTATTTTTCTTTCTTTTCTTTCTTTCTTTCTAAAAGTTTCAATAACATGAGGTTTTAATTCTTCAAGTGGCCAGAGGGTTGGCCAATTTTTTTCGCAATTGCCATTCAACGTGGCAATGCTGCCAGCCTTTTGTGCCACTTTTCTTGTTGACAGAGATGCGGACGAATCTTTGATGCCCTTCCCCTCCTTTTAGATTTACTTGTATATTTTATTATTTTAAGACTGTCAGCTTATGCATATATTGTGTAAATATTATCTTGTATGAAAAAAAAATAACATTAGGCTCGCCACCTACATAACTGGCGAAATGTGGGTATACTACAGGGACACCTCTGCCCACCTCTTCATAGGAAACAGATGTAATGTTTCGACGAAAAATATTTCAATAAAACTTTCATTAGGCTTGTTATGATTCGTTATCAGAATCTCACGGCCAAGTTATATAAAGTTCTAGTGAAAAGTTTTTATCATACCCTTTAACTCCCTGTATTTTCTAGTCACTGTGACATGTTTATTTTCATTTCGGTACACGGAAAGAGTAATTGCCTGAAATATTTTTGCATCATACCGATGTTTATTGCTTTAGTATTATTCTTGTTGGAACACCAACCTTTCCCCTCTCAGCGGTGCGCGCAAATGGCTGCAACACAGTTTTTAAAAACTAATGTAGCTGTTATCGGACACAAAAAAAATTGTGAAACTGTTTTTGTTCCAATAAAATATTTGATTTGATTTGATTTGAGTCATCAACTATTAAATACTAATCTCAATTTCTCTGGGATCAACGTAGCATGTTATCTTTCCCTGCTATTTTAAAGTATTAGGCAGTAACCAGATGTATGAACGTAAACGAAGCAAAAGGAGTATACAAGGATCGTAGCAGGTGGCGTTCTGTAGTGTCTGCCTACCCCTATGGGAAGAAAGGATGAGTTTATGTATGTATATAGGCAAGTAATAATAATCGTCTCACCAGAACTCAGTAGCAGTCCTGTGCCGAGCCAAGCTTCTAGGAAAGTGTACGGCTTGCTCTTCTTAATGTTCCGCGAATGAGATAACACGACCTGTAAGCAAAATATTAACAAGCTTACAAGGTTGTACCAAGCGAACATTGTCGTAATGGCGTATGTAGATTGTTCATAAATAATTCAGTTTCAAAATCAAACCAGATTTATTCAATTCGTAATAAAGTATTATACAAACTAAAATATAGCGTCGAAAAATTCATCCGCATATATTTTAGTTTGTATAATAGTTAGTTAGTTGTATACACATGTTTAGATAGTCCCTATTGTTAATGATAATTATTTGTAATATCATTTTTCAAAGGACAAGTAACAATAGACAGCACCCTGCTAAAACACCCAGCCTTCACATTTTATTTAAAAAAGTATGAATTTTCACGTATATTGTACCTTACGGCCTTGTACACAACCCAGAGCATTTTCAGAAATGTTGTGGTTTGGCTTTGTCTTCTAAACTAATAATATAAAGAGGTAAAATTGTTTGTTTGTAGGAGGTAATCTCCAGAAGTACTGATCCGATTACAAAAGATCTTTCAACGTTAGAAAGCTACACTACTGTTGAGTGCCACAGGATCTTATGATATAGTTGAATTAAAAATATATAACTAAATTGCTGCTGTGAAGCTTGTTAAAAGTTCGAAAGTCTGACAACCAGTCTTACCAAGGAGTATCGTGTTACTCAGTAACTGAATTATGGAGGTTAGACAGGCAATCAATCTGCCTAGCTAGCCTAGCTATATTGTGGTCGGCTTCCAGTCTAACCGGATGCAGCTGAATACATCTCACCTCCACAACCAGTAACTGGGTAATACGATACCCCTTGGTAAGACTGGATGTCAGATTTTTGGGCTTCTGACGACCCGCAACGACTGTCAAAGATCCACGAATGACAGCCGGGACCAACGGCTTAACGCGCTTTTCGATGCACGGGCTCCTCCGTGCCTCATCTCAGTATGTAAAGATGGTCACCCATCTACAGATCAACCCCGGCAAGCGTAGCTTAACCTGATGGATCGACCCGTACGGCAGTTATTACTTAGTCACGAGCTCCTCCTTAGCCACGGGCTCCTCAGGTCAGATAGGCAGTCTGATGTAAAATACTGGTATTCAATTGCATCCGGTTAGACTGGAAGCCTACCCCAACATAATTGGGAAAAGGCTAGGCAGATTCTTGACTTCCATGCGGATGGAAGCCAAGGGCAGAAGCTAGTTTGTTACAATATTATGCTTTTGAGATCATCTATCTAACAAAGCCTCTACTGCGGGTACCGGTACTATCGTGGAAGTCGACATTCACGTCACTGCATCAGAGTAACACAGGGAAAATGTATGGAAATATATGAAGACGCGTTTAAATTTTCGTCCACGATAACTTTAACGTGCACGTATTTCCATATGTTTTACGTTAGAAATTATAAAAGCACATATTAGGGTTGATGGGGACACCAAAAGATAGGCCGTTCTAAGGATTTCAATAATAACTTTAGTCTCCTTTTCTTAATGTATATTGGAGGGGAGTGTGTTTTACTAACATGATTTTAGCTTTGAGACTACATACCCCATTAGGTACGTCTCTCAACCCTAAGCAGTGGCGTGCGGCCCATAAAGACAGAAAGACACTGCCTACCCTAGTTCTGATAATAGGATAATAGATCTAATATTATTTTATCAATAAACAAAACAAGATAAAAATACCTAATTCATAAATCAGCTCCACCTATCGAGTGCCGGTGGTATCATTAATATTAATACGTAATTTTGCATTCAATTCGCGCTGCCTAGCAGCGCCTCGCCATTGCCACGGCAAAAGACACAAATTATTACTCTCTTAGTGACTTATATGTGTGCTGTCATGGTCATGCGGATTTAATGTGTGTGCGTTCCTATAGCTACGTGGGTTTTGCTGACACACAATGACAAAAATCACGCACACAACTGCATGAATAGACAGTGACTTTTTTTGTAGTATTATAAACAACAGCACGAAAAATTACGACTCGTACCGAACATTTCCGAACGAAAGTTTGCTATGCAATGCAAATATTTTAGAAAGTAACATTGTTTCATTGAATTTTATAATAGTAGATGACCATAATTTTTTGTCGTATTATGTTTCTCTTATTTTCAAAAGTCAATAATCGCCATATTGTTTGATTTGTGTTCTGTTTGTGACTACGCTATCGGGTATTTAGAATTTTAATGTTGATAATAAGAGTGTAAAATGGATAATATTGTCTGTGAAACTTGTTCAGATGGTGTGTGTATTGAGAAAATAAAACAAGATGCGTTTTCAAAACTATCTTTCGGTGAAAAAAGGGTAAAAATAATCACAGGGCCGCCAAAACGAAAACGTAATGTTGTGGACGCAAAAATCAATTTTAAGCGGATTTTTATTGAAATTATAGATAACACGGCGGGGTATCTATCCTGTGCCGTGTCTAACCAGTCACCGGTTTAATTCTTCGTTGATAGTAGAATAGGTAGGTAGTTGGTTTTCAATCACACACAACTCTTAACTCAAACTCAAAGCATTTATTTCAATTATAACATTTACAGTCACTTTTGAGTTATCACTTATCAAGGAGTCATTCAGTTTGAGTTATTTTTTGAAGCTAGTCGCCCATTCCAAATGAAGTAGGTTCCTGATGGAGAAGAACGGGCAAGAAACTCCATGGACACTCTTTTAAATCAAAACATTATGGTATAGAGGTTATTTGTTCAACAATTACAATCACAGTTCTTTCTAACACAACTTTTCTTTTCATGTTTATTTCCAACAACCGCCATTCGGTGCGCCTCGCTTTTGTCAAAGTCCGGCGACATACCCCGAATTTCAATACAATATCTTATTACTAAGTTTGTTCAATAAAACTTACAAACAATGCTAAATGCTTATCAGTTAATTCTTTTATAATTAAACAATGCTAATATTCACAAATACAAAGGTTATTCAGATTAAAGTTGAATTAGAAGCTTCATTACTTTCTACCACTTTTCTATTGCTCCTTTGACAACACTTCCTGTGGTTCAAGGAATTTAATCAAACAACAGGTATTCACTAGTAAATTGCATTGTAAAATAATCTTATTACTTTATAGTTGGTTTTCTATTATTGAAACTTATTTAGTTCTTGTATTAAATTATTACATTCGGTTATTGATCATAATATTCGGAAACCGCGCCATCTTAGGTAACGCGTTGTCATAAACAAATTTACTATGTCAAATGACCACTTGTTAATATGACTAAAAACCCATAAATCATTAAATAAATGTTCCCTTTTAATTTTAACTTTAGTTTATTGCCCCAACATCGAAGTTAGTAAATTTCTCTTCCAGTTGACCCACAGTATATTGACTGGGTTCACAAAGTTGGTAATAGATGGCGTTCGATTGCAAACGAATCAATAACGTTCACAGATGCATGCGAATGACTGTAACAGTATTCCACAGTGACCCATAGAGGGCAGGATCAAAGACCTTATGGGGAATAACAATTATAATAAGTAGTTACGCATAAGATTATGTTATAATCTTTACAGGTAGACGCTTTCGCGGCGACACGGCCATTCTGAAAAGCAGTGCGCGCTCTGCACCTGCCGATGCCCTCATCCTACCTAGTTGCGTGGGTGTAGGTTGTTATCTGAAACAATGGGGATACATTTTGTCGGCAGATTATTGTTGCTTTTATTGTCCTACAATATTCAATGAATTGTAGGATTTGGTGACAGACAGTTTAGTTACCATTTAAAGCTTGTTTTAGATCTGACATCTATTCAGTTTTCCTTAAATTGAAATATTGATTGCATTTATGAAACAAAGTCTAGCTTTGGGTATTTTACTCGCAATTTGTTTTATTGATATTGCGTGATCAGCTGTTGTATGTGATGTAGTTGAATAGTTTAATTTTCACATGCATGCAGAAATTGTAGAATTTGTTAATAGTTAGTTCTAGGTAACATTAAAATCGTATAATAGATCTGCTGTCTACCAAATTTGTCTTAAATTGAAATATCGAATGCATTTAGTATGGAATACCTTAATAAGTACAGCTACACAGGGTACTCGCTTGCAAGTAAGATTAAGATCAACTTTTTCCTATAAACTGAGCAGATTACAATATAAAGATGTGCCATGCAATGGAGATAAAAATAACTAGCGCTTCATGCCATTGAAGGCATACAATTTGTATTTCAGTTTATTGTATGATCAACTGTTAGCTAATTAGTTTCATTTTCACAGGATGTTGTTGCTTGTATTATCCTACAATTTCCATTGAATTGTAGGAGTTGTTAGTAAACAGTTTTAGTTAGTAACAGCTTGTTGTAGATTTGCTGTCTACTTAATTTATTTTTAATTGAAATTATGAATGCATTGTTTTTGCACCTTACATAAACACACTTGTTAAGAATAGTGTGTAGTAGTGTTGTACAATCAGCTGTTAGCTGTATAGGTTTATTCACATAAGAAAGTAATGCTCTGTGTTAGACACAAAGTCTTGGATTTGAGCACACTTGTTAAGAATAGTGTGTAGTACTGTTGTATGATCAGCTGTAAGCTGAATAGTTTCATTCACATAGTAATGCTCTGTGATTGACACAAAGTCTTTGATTTGATAGGATTAAATATTAAGGAGTTTAGGACCATTGCTCCGTGTCAGGCACGAAGTCTTTTCTTTATTAGAAATATTGAATGCATTGATTTTGCATCTTACATAAGCACACTTGTTAAGAATAGTGTGTAGTAGTGTTATATAATCAGCTGTTAGCTGAATAGTTTCATTTACATAGGAAGGTAATGCTCTGTGGTAGACACAAAGTCTTGGATTTGACAGGATTAAAGGATAGGATCAGGAACACTGCTCTGTGGTAGACACAAAGTCTTTGATTTGATAGGATAAAGGTATAGGAGTTTAGGACAATTGCTCCGTGTCAGGCACGAAGTCTTGTATTTTTTTTTTTTTTTTTTTTTTTTTTTTTTTTTTTTTTTTTTTTTTTTTATTGTCATATTGGATGCATTGGTATTGCACCTTACACTAGCACACTTATTAAGAATAGTGTGTAGTAGTGTTTTATGATCAGCTGTTAGCTGAATAGTTTCATTTACATAATTGAAATAATGAATGCATTGATGTTGCACCTTACATAAGCACACTTGTTAAGAATAGTGTGTAGTAGTGTTGTATGATCAGCTGTTAGCTGAATAGTTTCATTTACAGAGTAAGATAATGCTCTGGGCGGTATTGTCCGCCGTGGACCCAGCGGGATAACATGAGAGTATTACCTATTAGTTACCTCTAGGGCTTACTAATAGTTTTGGTGTGAGTATTACTTATTGAGTTCTTTATCAGTTAACCCGTAAGTAAGTTAAAATACTAATAGTACTTTGCAATAGACTAGAATTAGTTGTTACAGGTAAGATTGCAAAAATATAAAGATGGTAAAAATAAATCAAGAAGTACTTTGGTGCATGATATGCATCACATGTGAGAATCATGTGGGCAGGTACTTGTTGACTTGGCTATTGTATTGGGCCTTTGAGCAAGGTGAGTAGAAAGTAGTTTGAAAACTCCTCACCTTTTATTTGAGCTATGATGTGTGAAGAGCTGGAACAGTCATCTCTGATTGGCTGTCCTTAAGTTGGCTTTCATTTGGTGGGATGTAGGTTGGTTTTTCCTGGGCTGGCGACACGGTCACTTGTTCAACAGGCTGCAGTGGTTGAGTCGCCTTTTAAGGCGACCTTGATAACAATTGGTTTGAATTTTGTTATGATAATTTTGATAGTAGTTCTGCAGGGGTTATCATTTTCTTTTTGATATGACAATCACCTGGAACCTGGAATGTGAGACGTTATGCAGATAAATAATAATGCAGGAAAAGGTGTTCCTACTAATATTTAGATTAGAAGAAACAAGCAGTAATTAATAATTAAATTAATCTATTGTTATGTAATGGCTATTACAGTTTGATGAAGTTAAACAGAAGAGGAGTACTATGAGCAACAATGCATTGGTTATTATTATTATGTTTTTATTTTTATTTAAATGCATAAAAACATGTTGAAAATTATGTTTTCTGTCAGTTTATCAAATTGTGTTTGCATTGAAAACTTCTTGTTTGATGGTATCTCATACTTATCTCGTTGACTTATTTTACAAACCTATTGCATACTTAAATGTTTCTGTATGAATTTTGCAACATGTTGTCCACTATATGTTTCAATGTTTACATACTTATGTGGAAAACTAATCGCCAATCAAAATTCCCCATAGCTATGAATTTCATAACATTACTTTTACTCGCCAAATAACTCTCATTGGGATCTAAGGATTTTATTTGTTTGTAACTAATTTAATTTTTATTTCTTTATATCACGCACTCTTATTTATCCAACTCACTTTACACATTGGCAGAATAGTAGACATCTGCTTTGCTTGCCATTTATTAAAAATAGAATAGAATAGAACTTTTGTTTGGAACTAATAACTTTCAACTAATTAACGCTTTACCCGGAGATGATAAACAAGGTCCTAAACCTTGCTTTAAACACAAGCTATAGAGAAATTGCAGGACATAAACAAAGAGCAGTGCGAATTTCAAACATAACAAGTCTATTTCATTATTATTGTGTGTATGTAGCCAACAACAAATCTTGAAAATAGTCAAAAAGTACTTAGTTCCTAAATGTAGTGCGAACACTAATTCAACAAAACAAGTTTGAGATCCATTTCTTAAGAAAAGTTTAGTATAAACTTTTATTATTAATAACATTGACCTTGTAATGAGCTTATTTTGTAGTGTAATTTATCTTGTGTTGTTATTGTACTTCCACAAGTTTTCAAGCAAAAGTGACATTAACCTTGCCAGTGTGTAATGAACATAGTTCAAAAAGTGTTAGTGATTCAATAACAATATGCTAAAATAATAAAACAAAATACTTCCCGGGTGGATGTTGAAATCCATTGACGGAGTGATCATTATATTTGCTTTTCTGGTTTATTCTGCTGCTTCGGTCATTCTGTGCTGTACATGTTGTTCTGCTTGAGTGCACCATGAAGCTCATATAAGTCCACTGCCACAGCCAGAAGTTGCCATCATCATTAAATTTGTGATCAATCTTCATGTTGTCATCAAGGTCATAGTAAGGAAGAAATATTTCAGTAGTCTTGGCTGTGCTGGGCAACCAGTCGCTCACTCTTAGAACACACCATGTTCATGGTTTCAGAGAAAAAATCTTTTGGCACGCACTCGGTCACTGCACTGCAAGCAGGTTTCGTAGTTGTCCGTAATTCTTTGGATGTCCGACATAAGCATGAGCGGTAGGGGATCGCACAGTGCGATCCCACTTCTGATAACACGGCGGGGTATCTATCCTGTGCCGTGTCTAACCAGTCACCGGTTTAATTCTTCGTTGATAGTAGAATAGGTAGGTAGTTGGTTTTCAATCACACACAACTCTTAACTCAAACTCAAAGCATTTATTTCAATTATAACATTTACAGTCACTTTTGAGTTATCACTTATCAAGGAGTCATTCAGTTTGAGTTATTTTTTGAAGCTAGTCGCCCATTCCAAATGAAGTAGGTTCCTGATGGAGAAGAACGGGCAAGAAACTCCATGGACACTCTTTTAAATCAAAACATTATGGTATAGAGGTTATTTGTTCAACAATTACAATCACAGTTCTTTCTAACACAACTTTTCTTTTCATGTTTATTTCCAACAACCGCCATTCGGTGCGCCTCGCTTTTGTCAAAGTCCGGCGACATACCCCGAATTTCAATACAATATCTTATTACTAAGTTTGTTCAATAAAACTTACAAACAATGCTAAATGCTTATCAGTTAATTCTTTTATAATTAAACAATGCTAATATTCACAAATACAAAGGTTATTCAGATTAAAGTTGAATTAGAAGCTTCATTACTTTCTACCACTTTTCTATTGCTCCTTTGACAACACTTCCTGTGGTTCAAGGAATTTAATCAAACAACAGGTATTCACTAGTAAATTGCATTGTAAAATAATCTTATTACTTTATAGTTGGTTTTCTATTATTGAAACTTATTTAGTTCTTGTATTAAATTATTACATTCGGTTATTGATCATAATATTCGGAAACCGCGCCATCTTAGGTAACGCGTTGTCATAAACAAATTTACTATGTCAAATGACCACTTGTTAATATGACTAAAAACCCATAAATCATTAAATAAATGTTCCCTTTTAATTTTAACTTTAGTTTATTGCCCCAACATCGAAGTTAGTAAATTTCTCTTCCAGTTGACCCACAGTATATTGACTGGGTTCACAAAGTTGGTAATAGATGGCGTTCGATTGCAAACGAATCAATAACGTTCACAGATGCATGCGAATGACTGTAACAGTATTCCACAGTGACCCATAGAGGGCAGGATCAAAGACCTTATGGGGAATAACAATTATAATAAGTAGTTACGCATAAGATTATGTTATAATCTTTACAGGTAGACGCTTTCGCGGCGACATAGACAATATATCCAACGAATGTCGCGACCGGTATAAAAATCTGAAAGAGTTAAAATTTTTTGGACTACTTTCATGTGAAAATTTCAATAAATATAATGACAATTTTCCGGTTGAACTAGTATCGCAATTCGTAAATGTTTATAAATTATACGACTTTAACTTAGACCGCCTTATCAATGAGCTCAAATGTGTTTATAAATCTGCCGAATTTAAAAACCTTAGTATTTACAAAATTATAGAAATTTTTTACGAAAATAACATAAATACAGTTTTTCCCGAAGTGCTGCGTTTGGCAAAATTAATTGTTACAGTTCCCGCGAGCAGTGCGTCAACCGAAAGGTCATTCTCGTCGCTAAAACGTATACACACCTACTTAAGAAATACACAAGGCCAGCAATGACTTACAGATCTTTCCATGATTTCAATAGAAAAAAACCTTCTTACGGAAATAAAACGCCTTCCCAACTTTTACGATTCCATATTATTATTGCAGACATTCTTACAGAAAGATAGGCGTGTAGATTTAATATACAAATAAAACAATCTTATATAGTATACTCACACCACCATCTTTTCACTGCTTTTATTTAAATTTTGCAAATCACATAAACATTACAAAACATCAAACAAACGCGCCGAAAGGCCACTTCGAATATCCGTAAATTGATATGTCTATAAAATCAGTCAATCTATGGATATTTGAGCTGGCATTTCGCAATTACCTACATCATCAATCGACAAGACGACGAACCAAAACTAACGTGCAGTATTTTTGGTGAGTAAAATTTTCTGCCTACCCTGTCTTAAAACTGTGTGCACGCCACTGACCCTAAGTATACTTTCCAGGCTATTTTTAGAACAATCCGCGTTGCCTTTAACCAAACTTTTTCCAGGGCCATCTCTGCACATCTCTGCATCTCTGCTCTCTCTCTGGCTTTATTTGCTTCATCGGAAGTGAGCGGAGATAGCGTAACACTAGTAACGTTAATGTACAACGTTCTAAGTGCTCTGCTCACACGACTACTCATCTTGTAAATACAGGTACAACATTATATAAAAGACAAACACATTATCCAAATACAGGGCGTCTCACGGATATGCCACATGGAGGGAAAGTACCTTGAATATTGTAGATGGAACATTTTAGTGAAAGAAGACATTATTTGAATTTAAAAAACAATTTAAACTGCATTCATAGATATTTAAATAATTACATGGTTGAACCGGGAATCGAACCCGTTTCATGAGAAAAATAATCCTCCTGTAGCTTTATCATACCGATCGAAAGGCTTCATCATAAGGATATTTTTTTGCTAAATAACATAGTGTCACAAATTAAGGGTTTTCCAATAAGAGGCGTTATTTTGAATAGCCCGCTATTTTGGTTGATGTCACTCTTGAAGCTGTAATTTTTTTAAATTTGAGAAGTAGAAACTACGCCATTAATAAAAATGGAACGATACACGCTTCAACAACGCATTGAATTGATTAAAATTCACTATAAAAATGGTGAAAATTTGGCAGAGACGGTTCGTAAAACTCGAACATTTTTGGGTCGTCGTGAAGCACCTTGTCGGACCGCAATACAGAAATTGGTGGAAAAATTCGAGCTGTTGGGACAACTTAGTGATGTGAAGAATAAAACCCGTGCACGTCGCTCAAGAACAGCCGAGAATATTGCTGCTGTAGCCGAAAGTGTTGAAGAAAACCCAGGTTTGTCCATTCCTCGTCGTTCTTTGGAATTAGACATTACACAAACGTCATTACACCGTATTTTGCATAAAGATTTGGGTCTTAAGGCTTATAAACTTTGCTCGCGAAGGAGGAGGCAGAACGCGTGAGGGAGAGGCAAATTTCGCGCCCTCACGCCCCTAGCCGCCGCAGGAGACGCCCTGGGCGTCGGGAATCGCAGGCCGATTCCCGGCCACCGTAGGCGCGGGCTTGCGGACGGTGAGCAATGGGTAGCTTGCCGTCCGATAAGGACCAGGCCCGGGTCGACGGCGCGTTGTGTTCCACGCGCGCCACAAAGAGATGTCAGCACAACGGAAGGGATCCGATAGGACCGATGCCTGCCGGGGTTGCGGGAAAGTCCGAAAGGGATACCGTGGCCCCTGGCAACGTAAAGGCAACGGAAGGAACACGGGTGGAATTCCATCTTTGAGGTCTTGAATCGACGCAGTAAGAGTCTGACACGCCCTCCCGCTCGACCCAGAGCGGGAGAAGTTATTTGATAATTTCCCACCCAAAAAAAAAAAGGCTTATAAACTTCAGTTAACACAAGAACTCAAGCCGGCCGATCATCAACAACGTCGTGTCTTTGCTGATTGAGTCGTTGAAATGCATGAAAATGATCCGGAATTCCATCGAAAAATCATCTTGAGTGATGAGGCCCATTTCCACCTCGGTGGCTTCGTCAACAAGCAAAATTGTCGCATCTGGGGCTTGGAAAATCCAAGAGTTATTGTTGAAAAGCCTGTCTATCCTCAACGTGTGACTGTTTGGTGCGGTTTATGGTCCGGCGGAGTCATTGGACCTTACTTTTTCGCTAAAATGAGGCTGGAGCAACAGTTACGGTGAATGGATTGCGCTATCGAGAGATGATTAATGATTTTTTTATGGCCGGAATTGGATGGTATTGATCTGGACAACGTTTACTTTCAACAAGACGGCGCTACGTGCCACACAAGCAACGAAACCAAATCTTTTACGGGAAAAGTTTCCGGACCGTGTTATCTCTCGAAGAGGTGATCACAATTGGCCACCGAGATCTTGTGATTTAACACCTTGCGACTTCTTCCTTTGGGGCCACGTGAAAGAAAAGGTCTACGCCAACAGCCCAGCGTCGATTCAAGACCTCAAAGATGGAATTCGTGAGGCTATCGAGGACATAGGGCAGCCACTTTGCGATTTGGTTATGGAAAATTTCATGAAAAGGATATGGTCCTGTAAGCGTGGTCGTGGTGGTCATTTGCCTGATGTTATTTTCCACTATTAACGGCATAGCTTCCTCTTTATAATGAAATAAACATCCGACCATTTATATAAAAAAATGGAATTTTTCTTTGAATATCAAAATAAGACCTCTTATTGGAAAACCCTGTAAAAGGAAGACCATGAATTTTAATATTTGATGTGAAATAATAATATTATTTAAACATCATTTTTTTAACTTAATTATTTGTGGACTAATCGACAACTCCAGAAATACGTATTAGGTAATAGGCACATTTTGAATGTTATGCAGTAAAGTTAGAGTACTTTATTCTTAACTTTATTGCATAAAATTCAAAACATCTCCATGGAGCCTCAAGAACAAATAATAATATTTAAAAGTGTCGATTCGCCCGTTTAGAGCGAGTAAATTCGTGCGAATCAACGAATAACGCGGTACGGAACCTTAACAAGCCCTCGCTGTCCGTTTGTCTGTCAGCGGGCTGTATCTAATGAACCGTAATAGGTAGACAGTTGAAATTTTTGTGATTGTGTATTTCTATTGCTGCCTTATCACAAAATAATAAAGTTAAAAACTAAAAGGAAATACAGGGAACGTTTTTTTTTTGGCGTGTTTTGTTAAATATTTTACGGTGATACGGAACCCTTCGTGTGCGAGCCCGACTCGCACTTGGCCGTTTTTTTTCGTAATTTCTGATAAGGTCCCTTTTTAAACGTTCTTCATAACGACGAGTACCTACAATTATCCCTTTTCAGGTCCAAAACCATTTTTAATTACACCTTGGATATTCATAATCATAATCATAATCATCATATTTGTTTTAAATGTTCTTAATTCTGTAAAAGAATCGTAATCCTAACTAATATCATAAATGCGAAGGTGACTTTGTTTGTTTTGACTTTCACGCTATCATGGCTGAACAGATTTGGATGAAATTTGGCACATGGGTAGACCATGATCTGGATTAGGATATAGGATGCTTAACATCCCGGTAATACGTTCCCGTGGGATATTTTTCGACATCCATGCCGCGGGCAAAAGCTATTGGAAAATAAAATTTGGTTATTTAATTGAAGTACCAATATTGTCACCAAGCTAAATTTATTTTTAAAGCTAAAGCAGATTGGGCGGACCGCGCCGCAACGCAACGCATTGCAAAAATCCTCCTGCGTCACTTTCATACATTTTCTATTACCCACCGCACACTACATAACAGTCGGGCCGCGCCGCACATTTTTGTATGAAAATGCGTTGCGCTTCGACCCGTTGCGGCTGTAATGTGCGCTTGGCTTTAGAGAACAATAACGTAGCAACATGAATTATTTGCATTTAGAGAGCATTGCGCAAATTGAATAGATTAAATGTATGCGGACGAAGACAAATTGTACAGCAAAATTATATACCCAGTGGATATCTTATGTAGACTTTCAATTAAATTGCCTACACAGCCGCAAACACAAACAAGTATTTTAGTTTATTTGACATCGCAACTTTAATATTAAAATTCTTGACGTGAATATTACTCCGAATAATGGTAGCTTAGATATATGATTGGTATAAAGAAACATATTCAACATTTTGTAATTTATGATTCCCTCAAAATCCATAAAAAAAATTAAGTACTTCTACATTTAAGAGGGAACAGGGCCTGCGATTCCCCATACAAGTGTATTCCCCTTTTTTCTTCCTGAACAATGCCTCTAGAGCAATCATTTTTTTCAGAAAATCTAGGTCTGCTGTAGTCACGTCCCTGTTATTTCCTTTTTTCAGCAACTTATCGGTAAAGAAAATATGACTCCAAAAATTACAAAAATACCCCATTTTTACCGCCGTGATTAGAGGAGTACAAGACAAATTCAAAAAGTTTTTAACATAAAACATAATGATAGGAACCTAGACATATTCTTTCTTAAAATTTTAATGTAAAAAATAATTGAAACGGTTCAGTTTTTGGGGAGAAAAAAGGGAAATACAAAAAATCGATTTCGTTAAATTTTTTTTTGTGATATAATTGGTCTGAGCTGTAGCTATACCTATCGCACTCTACGGTGGCAGTCTTGAAGTAAGACGACGGCAACAGTTTCTTCAAATACCTATTTTTCAAATTCCTCGCAAGCCCTGTTCCCTCTTAATCCGTCAAATTCCGTAGCTAAGAGAACAATTAAGAAGGCATTGTGTGTCGCCGATATAGCGTCCGGGGGAGGTGAGGGGTTAATATAGGAGTAGCGTCCCATTTTCTTTTTATTTCCTTTCTGTTATTACTTTTATGTTACAGGAACACGTATTTCGTGTACGATGAAATATTGAAGCTTCTGTTCACGCGTGTATTTCAATATTAATATTACTACACCCACATCGTGACGAGATGGCGTTAACCCTTCTTTTGCGGGTTTATTTACATTCCCGTATATAGGGAAAACATGCTTCTGTTATGTTAGGTACCATATCATGTTTTATTTGCAAGCCAGAGGGTTATTCAGTAGAATTGCCCCCCCAGCTACCAACCAACCTAACCATCTGCCAACATATGAATAACTATTTACATACATATACCAGGATAACTGCACATGCCAAGAACTCAACTGTGCGGAACACGTTAAATATTTGGGAGTACATATTGATAGTGGCCTGAGATGGGACAAGCAGATACGTGTTGTAACCTACAGAACGAGGCGGTTGATCCACATATTTAAATCCCTGAGGGACTTTGCACCCCAAGACAAACTTAAGCTGGTCTACTTGGCCCTACGTCAGAAGATTATCCAAAATTGCGCGACCGTATGGGGAGGTGCTGCCAAAACGCATTTTCTTGGTTTGGAGAGAGCACAGAGAGCTGTCCTGAAAGTGATCATAAAAAACCACGGGTACTCTACTGCACATTTGTACTCGGACAGTTCGTCAGCTCTTTGTGCTCAAATCCGTACTAAGGAAACACCCATCTGTGCCCCTACCCGACTCAAGCAGGCGCAGCAAAATAAATAACTGTTTGTCCTCGTGCCCCTTGTAAAACTGCTTTCGCCAGTATACAGTTTGACAGCCTAAGTAGAAGACTGTACGATATTATCAACAAAAAGCTCAGTATTGTAGGACTTTCCAGACACAAAGTTAAAAACATTTTTGCTGGCTGGCTCCAACATTTAGAGTTAGACTATCAAAAGATCGAAGACTTACTTGCACACATCGCGTAATATAACACACACTTTCACACTTACACTGACACCTCTACACACCGCACCAAACACACACACACACCCCCACCCCAACACAAACACACGTAATCGCGCGTTTCGCACCCACAGTCACAATTACAACCTAATCTGCTATAATAATAATAATTTACGTCACGACATTCACGTTGCCACGCTCTCCTTGTAATGCTCCATGTTTGAGGACTCCCAAAATACAAGCCCTAGCTTAGTTTTGGGTATCAGTTTTAGTACCTAAAGCAAAAATAAATAAATCTGTACCTATGAATCAAATTCTACTGAATGCTCTCATTTATTTATTTTATTATTTATGTACACACAGAAAAATAGATACAGATAAGACATAATCATAATTATGAGTACAAAGGTACTGCTTATTACTTAAGAAATTTCGCAGACCTGCGATAGGAGAAATGAGAAAGAAATGTAGACTATAGTGTGTGAGAACAAGAAGAGAAAAATATAAATATGCGAAGTCTTAAACTAAAATATTAAAATAAACCTACACGTGTAAAGTAATAAATGAATATATACTTAAATAAATACATAGATCTTAAATATATAAACATAAATACTAGAGGTACACTCGTATAAATACTCACAGTTGAGAGGAAAGGTAATGCTCTTTAACTCAATATTTGAATTGTGAAACAGTTTTTAAATCACGAATACTAGACGGAAGTGAGTTCCACAACCATTTGTGACAATGAACTTTTTACTTTACTTACTTTACATTGCTTAAATATTTGTGCATCTTAGCTAAAAGGGCAATTACCAAGTAAATATAGTAGGTATAGGTAGGACACAAATTTAACAAAACAACGGCATGGTTTTGTTGAACCGTTTTTTTTTTTTCCTTGGTCAGAGGCTAAGCATTGCCATACAACGTGGCAATGCGGCCAGTCTCTTGGGTACACTACCAGTCGACAGTGATGCGGATGAAGTTTTAGACGCTATATTTTAGTTTGTATAATACTTAGTTAGTTGTATACACATAGTTTTGATAGTCCATAATGTTTATGTTAATTATTAATAAGACAAAATGATAAATTTCTTGATTTTGCTGACGCGTATTATTTTTAAATACATAAACTCACGCATTCTTCCTATGGAGGTGGGCAGAGACTACAAAACGCCACCTGTTACGATTCTTAACGAAAGTAAACGAGGCAAAAGGAGTATTTATTTGTTTACTGACGCAAAAATAATACCCATACCTAACTATGAGGTACCCACTACGATGCACAATGTCTTTACAAAATGTGATATTCAAATTTCAAAAGTCAATTATTCAAACTAGGCTGTACAATCAAGAATTTTCGAACGTCAAAATTACATAAGACAGTCCCCCATAACGACCACCCTTCACCACTTCCTAGTGCTTTAGCTGGGAAGAAGAAGTGGCGCAACAAACTCCCCAGCAGCACAACTGTCTGAACAGTTAGAAAAAAAAACTATACAACAGTATGCAAAATTATTTACATTACTCAAAACAAAACATACATTAAATTATTAGCCATATATCAGTTAGCACTCGTCAATATACCAACCAAATACATCGAGAACTACACTCAAGCTATGTTAGTAATAGTTATTATAATTATTAGTAGGGTGAGGATATTATTCGTCTTCCACCTATTAATCTCTACCTCAAACAGTTAAATACTGACCCATCTATAGGAACCATGCTATATACCGTGACGATCAGCAGAACATACCTCAACGTCCTTCACATTAGAGATATGCAGGATCCTTCTCTTCATCATCTTGACGACGTAGCGGTCTCCATACTCCTTCTTGTACTGCCTTATTTTCAGGAATAGCGACCCTGTAACAATTACAATAGAATGGAATTGGTTATTGCTGCTGCAGGTAGATAAACAAAAAGTTTGGTCATTAAAAAAAAACTGGCGAAAAAATATAGTGCGGGTCGGACTCGCACGAAGGGTTCCATACCACAGTACAATATTTGACACCATATTATTTAAAAAAAAACTTCAGCATAAAAAACAAGTTTCTTATATTTTTATTTTTATTATTTGTTGTCATAGCGGCAACAGAAATACACAATCCGTGATTAGGAAACGGGCTGTTTCTCATGAAACGTAATATGTAGACTCTACCTATTACGGTTCATGAGATAAAGCCCGCTGACAGACAGACGGACGGACAGCGGAGGCTTGGTAACAGCGTTACGTTTGACACCCTTTGGCTACGGAACCCTAAAAAAGGGTGTACAGTAATATGAAAACAAATAAAAGAATATTCTAACATGAATATGATGAACAGAAAACTAAACTATGTATAAAGAACGATTCTAAGTGCCTACTATCAAGAAAGATAGATTATGCATATTCAATTATAAATTGTAAAGGGGTACAACGAAAGCCTCTATGAGTAGCGATACGTTAACTTCAAAATATCATTTTTTAAACTTAGTCGAGATTTTTAAGGAAGTCAGTTGATATTTTCTTTCGTAATTTGTATCTCTATCTTTCTCTTATTAGTTGTGGTACCTGCCCCACCCAATTCGTATACTTGCTATGTATATAATAGTGACTGGAAGTTATTGTAACATAATCAACATACACAAAGTAGAAAAAATACGTATTATTGAAGCTTGCTCAAAAACTACCCAAGCAAAGATAATAAAATTTATATGGGACCACTTCCCAAACATCCCCCACCATATGAAAAATGAATGACGTAAGTACATGAATTAAAAAAACTCGCGAATGGATGACCTACATACTCCTATTTTGAAATGGGTTTCATTCTACTTTGAGGCTGTGTAATAATGCCGGGGTTGCGGGAAAGTCCGAAAGGGATACCGTGGCCCCTGGCAACGTACAGGCAACGGAAGGAACACGGGTGGGTTTTAGTCAGTAAGAGTTTGACACGCCCTCCCGCTCCACCCAGAGCGGGAGAAGTTATTTGATAATTACCCACCCAAAAAAAAATTAAAAAAGGCTGTGTAACAATATGTTTACCACGGCATCAATGTTATTTCGTGCAGTTGGTCCGGATACGAAAGGTTTGACCTTTCATTGTCAGTAAAAATAATAAAGAAGCCGTAAAAAGGGTAGTTATGCTCTATATTTTTAGACAGTATATTGAACTCAGAAAAATATAGATTCATTGAATGTTTTCAACAAAACATCGAACAAACGCTTTATGAAACTAGACAGTTTACAGGAAAATGAATGTTTTCAGTAAAGACTCGACTAAATGTTAGTGGAGTTTTTGAGAATTTTGATAATAATGAGTATTATAATTTAACTTTATCTCAGACACACAATCCATAACTTGTTTTATAGAGGGCGTTAGTAGGACTGTCAGTATTACACACAATCAATCTGCCTAGCCTTTTCCCAACTGTGTTCGGGTCCAGTCCAGCTGACTTCCAGTCTAACCGGATGCAGCTGAATACCAGTATTTTTGCATGGAGCGACTACCTATCTGACCTCCATACGATTCCCCTTGGTAAGTCTAGTTGTCAGACCTTCGTGCTTCTGACGACCCATAACGACTGTCAAAGATCCACGAATGACAGCCGGAACTAACGGACCAACCCCGGCAAGCATAGCTTAACCTGTTGGATCAACCCGTGCAGCTGTTATTACTTAGTCACGAGCTCCTCATTAGTAGTTAGTAGTACACACAAAAATTATAATAAAAAGGTGTTAGTAATTTGTAAACAAAACAAGTTACACAAGATTTTACCGAGTCTATTCAAGTGCAGGTGTACACCTGGCCGGAACACAGTAAAGGGATTATTGATTTTGCTCGCTTACGTTCTGAAGAACGTTCCATAACGTTCGTATTCAGAATTATATACGAGATTCATTCATCCAGAGATATTGTGGAATTCTCGTTCACAGATTTAAGTGGAAACCCCGTGAACGAGAATTTAGAAAACAGATATTCGAATAAATATCCAGTTTTACTTTAATACTGTTACAATTAATTACGATCAATAATCCAGTTGCGCGGTGATTTTAGCAAAATCCGTTTTAAGCACCGTTGTTGTTAGAAAATTTGTTATCTCGTTTATTATGTTTATCTATCATATTAATTGTATACACTCGCTTATTAATTGTAAAAAAAAAATGGAAATTCGTCTGCTTTTACAATGTTCGTGTTATCTGACATTGCCTATTTTTTTTCTGTCATTTTGTAACTTTATTCTAGGTGCATTGTCGTATATAATTATTTAATTAATGTATACAAAATATTGTAAACCATTTTTAAAAGAGTAACAGTGGAGTTTCTTGCCCATTCTTCTCCATACGCAACTACCTTTTGGAAGGGGCGCCTAGAATCAATCATATTTTTCTGTAAACTGTGACGTTCAAAAGTGCCTTTTATGTGCCTATTTGGAATAAATGATTTGACTTTGACTTAATTACTTTCGGAAAAAAAAATTGCTGTATCTGTTCTATTTTCGGTAAAAAACTCGATGGAATTTACGTTACATTCGTGCCAAGGCCTCTAGTATTAAAACGTGGAATATCAAGGTTTACTAAAACCCGAGGTAGGCTACCCAAATCGAACAAAAATTTACCGGTACGTAAAACCAAAAAGATATACAAGGACAGGCTTCAATCTAGCCAGTTGGACCACGCCTCTTCGATGTTGCATAGAGGTGCCGGGACAACACGAGTTTTTAGTTCCATTTTCACTATACTATGTACGTACTAACACAATGCTACAGGTTTTTCACTTTCCCGTCGTTTGTATCTAGGATTAACATATAGATACATTTTGATTCTGTACGAAGTATAAAAAATCTTAATCCTACCCAATATGATAACAATTTTTAAAACAATTTTTGGCCGGTGTCGGCACAGAGCATGTAATTTAGGTGTCGGCGTCTGCGTCTCTCTACGTCACAACAATGCCACAGACAGTAAAAGCATAGACAAGTAACTGATGTTACGTCGGGTTCTGACACGCGGACAACATTATGTTTTATTTTTTAATGTATTTAATACATCTATTTAATTACTTTTATTTTGTATTTATGTATATGTATCTTTCTGTCCGTGACATCACTGCAGGCCCTATCAGAATACCAGCGCTGCGACATTTAATAATAAATGTCATCATGCTGAGATAGGAGCCTTTTGGCCTCGCACAGGACTTTCCACTTTATTTTAATTTTTATTCTGTTTGTTTTTTCAATTTTTATTTTTAGTGAGTGTGTGTTTAGTTAGTTTAATTAAGATCTCCTGTGCTTGTCCCAATAAATAGTTTTTCTTTCTTCTTTCTTTCTTTCTTTCAATATTATAAATGCGAAAGTGAGTTTGTTTGTTTGTTTATTTGTTACGCTTTCAGGCTAAAACGACTGAACGGATATAGATACATTTGGCACATGAGTAGACCACGAGCTGGGTTAGGATATAGGATACTTTTTGCAGCTAGTAAGCTCATAAATGATTTGTATGTCTGTCTGTCTGAAGGTTATCTTTGACTCGTAGATGTATAACCCCTATTAGATTTATAAGATATATTAGATATAGCTAAGAATAGATAAGTGACGACTTAAAACTTCCTCTCTCCTACTATTTCGCTGTGGCCGACAGGGTCCATAATGATCTCATTACATTTTAAGTTATTATTTATTTAGAGGTATAAAAAGTATGTATTAGGTATGTTGAAACTGTTGGTACTCCCCGTCACTTGTCCATAAGGGTTCATTAGAAAACCAGCGTCAGACAGTATTTGTCTGGCATTAATGCTGAAATGAACCTTTTTGGCGCAGCTGTGAGGCACACAATTGTCGCTTTATCACAAACTGTGTCCAAATAAATATTATTCTTTCTTTCTTTCTTTCTTTCTAAGTTACCACCTAAGTACACATTGTGGAATGTAATAAATGATTGAGTAGGTATCCTAGGTATATTATATCCCCTATGTCATGACAAACAGACAGACAGACAAGGCACAGCCTACCCCATTGAAGATATAAATATGGAAGTTACACAGGGCGCATAGAAGTGCACTAAGACAGGAATTCTCGTTACTATAGAGTAACGAGAATTCCTGTTTTAGTGCATTTACAATATGAGAAAACGAATAGTCATTTTCTCATATTACACTACATATTATTACGCTACATGTATAAGAAACTAGAGGCGCCCGCTGTTTCACCCGCATAAGTCTCGATCCCGTGGAAATATCAGGATATAAAGTATTCTATGTCCTAACCCAAACCATGATCTACCTGTGTGCCAAATTTCATTCAAATCTATTCAGCCGTCTTAGCGTGAAAGCGAAAAAAACAATTAAATAAACTCACTTCCGCATTTATAATATTACTAGCTGCACCCCGCGGTATCACCCGCATAAGTCTCGATCTCGTGGACATATCGAGATAAAAAGTATCTATCCTATGTACTAACCCAGGTCATGGTCTACCTGTAAGCCAAATTTCATCGAAATTTGTTCAGTCAAACAAACTCACTATCACAATTATAATTATTACTAGCTCTTGCTCGTGGCTTCGCCCGCGTAAATGTCGGACAATATCGCACAGGAACCGCATCAGTCTCGATCTCGTGGGCATATCGAGATAAAAAGTATTCTATGTCCTAATCCAGATCATGGTCTACCCATGTACCAAATTTCATCTAAATCCGTTCAGCCGCTACGGCATGAAAAGGTTACAGGCAGATAATAGATCTGTTTTAGGGTTCTGTACCTCGAAATGAAAAATTGAAACCCTTAAAGGATGACTTCGTTGTCTGTCAACAGGAACGCGTGGAGGCATCAAGTTGAAATAGATATCAACAGTTGTATATGATTCTAAATGCCTTACTTAAAATACTAATTATTCATTTTACTGTTATTATCACCATTAATTTGTAATACTTATTCTAGTGCCGCCATTAAACACGTAATACCTACATGTTATAAAGGTTAGTTAATGACTTAAAATTGTAATAACTTTTGACAGAGTGAGCCGATTTTATTGAAATAAAGACTAACATTTTAATTTAAGATACGGACTATGACTATATTTCCAATCCCTTAAATCATGTGAATTTAAAAATCATCCCCTGTTTTAGCCCTTTGAATTGCGTGTTTCAGCATTTTTGTAAAATCATACCCATTTTACAAAAATGCTGAAACACGCAATTCTTTATTTCTTAACAAAAGCATTAAAAAAATCATGTCTAACTTAACAAATGCTGGGTTTCCCACACAAACTTTCATCCCCTATTGATCACCCCCTTTAGGATTATTTTTGAGATAAAAAGTACCCTATGTCCTTTTCCAGTATGTCATCTATCTCCTCGCCAAATTTTATCGAAATCCAAGGATTAGATAAGGATTAGTTAGGATAATCCTATTGAAGTTTACTTAAATCAAAGTTTTAGATCGAATCTTTAAAAAAAATGAGAATATAAGTAAAATCGTTTGGTAAAGAGGTACAGACGCCAGCAGGTCAACCTACCCGAAACTGTCAAATTTTCCCACTCAACTTTGAACCTTATGCTTTAGTGATAAAGTTGAAAATCTATTGAAGAAATTTGACATATTGTAGTAGGTTGATGTGCTGGCGTCTGTACATCGTCATCGTCAAAACTGTTAACTTGCGTTCGGCCACTCCAAACGAGTTTCAATTCTATGTCTATACATTTAAACAAACAAACTCACTTTCGCAAATATAATATTAGTTAGGATTTAAAACAATAATTATTGTTACAAGTTCTAACCGAGTTCAATGTTAAATTAAAGTAAAGTGCTGTGTAAAATGTACTGTTTACATTAAAACAAATAACCATTTAACTGTTTACGAGTTGGAAAGTTAAGTTGAAAGTCGGGAATTATTGAAAGTTCGGCTGTAGTTGACTGCCAATTAATTACTGAAATACTAGCTGCTGCCCACGATTTCGTCTACGATCCAGGACAAAAGTAGCCTATATCCTTTTCCACGTCATGGTCTACACGTGTGCCAAATTTCATCCAAATCCGTTCAGCCGTTTAGGGCAAAAGCGTAACAAACTCACTTTCGCATTTATCATATTAGTTAGGATTACGGTAGAGCCGACAGCAGTTCTAATGTTTGACAGGTTTTTAAATAGGTACCAATTTTTTACAATATTTAACACAAATAACTATTTACACTAGTTACTAAATTAAATGAGTTACTAACTATACAAATAAATACAAAAACAAAAGAGCACTTAGGCGTCGAAGTACTCGTGTGCATCGCTGTCATTTGGAAACGTTCCCAGAAGACTGGCAGCATAGCCACGTTGAATGGCAATGCTGGCCAAAGGACGAACCAACCGTCCGGCCACGTGAACCGACTGATCGACCAGTCGGTGAGAAATTTCCTTAATACTTAATAAAAAGGAGACGCCGACTCAGGCCCCATGACCCGAGCGTTACGACTCCAAACGACTCAAAACTGTAGTCACCCATAATGTTACAGCATTTGCACAGCTTGAGGGTCTCAACAGCCGCAGCAGCGGCGCCAGCACAGCCAGCCGTGCTTGGAACATGAGATGGCGCAAGGGGGTCGACACAAATCGCAGAATCGGAATCGCAGGCCGATTCCCGGCCACCGTAGGCGCGGGCTTGCGGATGGTGAGCAATGGGTAGCTCGCCGTCCGATAAGGACCAGGCCCGGGTCGACGGCGCGTTGTGTTCCACGCGCGCCTCAAAGAGATGTCAGCAGAAGTGAAGGGGTCCGATAGGACCGCTGCCTGCCGGGGTTGCGGGAAAGTCCGAAAGGGACACCGTGGCCCCTGGCAACGTACAGGGCCCGTATTATGACGTATTAATGCCACCATTATTCCAGTGTGCGTGAGAGACGGAGCTATACAAGGCCGCTAGCACCATCCTTTTTTCTCAGTGGAATAATGATGGCATTAATACTTCATAATAAGGCCCCAGGCAACTGAAGGAACACGGGTGGGTTTTAGTCAGTAAGAGTCTGACACGCCCTCCCGCTCCACCCAGAGCGGGAGAAGTTTTTTGATAATTTCCCACCCAAAAAAAAAAAAAAATAGGGTCGACACAGGTTGTATCCCACACCACAGCCCACCTTCCAAGGCAACAAGGTCATGCCGTCTGGTCTCTTCCCATCATTCTAATTAGTTTGTGTTAGACTAGCCTACCGTGAATATATATACAGTAGAGGACCTAAACAAAGCTACATTCTATCAGCGATATCTATGATAAAAAGTCAAAAATGTATTGGATTGTCATCATAAGCTATCGAAAATCTTATGTCGATCCTATTGAAAGTCTTTGTAAAAATACGAAACGCTTTTCAATCGATTGCCACTTATATAAAATTAATAATAATAATATAATATTTGAACCTTTGCCATTGACTCAAAAAGAAGAAGATAACGTCGTATTATGAAACGAATTCTCAACCTAAATAGCCAATTTTCGAGAAATGTATTTCTTACAATCTGTCAATTTGGCGCAGTGGTTAAGCGATTTATTTGTATGACACCCACGATACAGGAGAAATTCCTAGTGTGGGGCAACGTTTAAAAAAAAAAAAAAAAAAAATATTGATCTTTAATCAGTTGGTAAGCAATTAGTCTCAGTAGCACTCGTGCTTGCAATTTGTAAAGGTAAAATAAGCATGAAGAAATAAAAATTTAGAAATTCCTAAGTAAATATATATATTTATACATTATGCGCATGCAAGCAGTCAACATTTTAATTACTAGGGCAACAAATAATAGTTTTGCACGTTAAGTGTCGCCTTCACGTAAATCTTAAAAACGTATGGAAAATCTATACTTAAAGCGAATAGTGTAAGTGCGACATACTCGTACGATTGGAACCAACATTGTATTCCCCGAAGCAATCATTGTCGTAGAACTTTCCTCTGTGTAGCCGGCTACGACGTAGCTCGTAGCTTTCATGCTACGTAGCGCAGTGCCTTGGTATTATTTTGAGCACTTCTACATCGGCGTAGTTATCTTCATCCCTATTTATATTAAAAAGCAAGATTCACTATAAAGGTTTTGTCTAAATTATACTAAGGAATAATTATTGTATTAATACAAAATACGCCTTTCATTAATGATTCCGTTACATTACTGTGTATCATTGAAAACCACTTAATCCAATTTGCCTACTTTTTCACCCTGTAGGTAAACTAATAAAACTAAAAACTAGCTAGAAAAATATAAAACCTTTTTTTTTTTTTTGACTAGGTTTAAGTAAATACTTTGTTACCGAAGCAACCAAAGAAATTAAAAAAGGATATAAGAAGCTGGCCTCGGGCACGTCTAGTAGATTAAAGACGAACACAATAGTGTAATCTAATAAACGTACTGCTTTTCCTTTATAGGAAGAAACTAGAACTAAGTAGGTATACAGGGTGTATCAGAAAGGTGTGTTCATATTTAAGGGTGTGGTACAGGCCATCAAACTGCATAACTTTCTCTATGGGACCAACATCGTAATCGCAAAAAAAATATCAACAGCTGTCCCATACAAAACTTCAAAATTCAAAATACACACATCAAAAAAGTCTAAGCAACACGCGTCATTAACAAACTGCATGTTTTATTAATTGATACTTTATTTTTTTCTTAACAAAGTAGATTGGTATACAATCTTTTTGCTCTCGGAAATATATGTATGCTGGCTGATTAAAAAAATAGACACTTTTCGATTGTGTTTTGTTTTCAATGTAACAAAAGCTAATAATTTTTTCCCGATTTCATGTGTTTTCGTTGCTTGATAAATTTGGTTTGGTGTTTTTGAAAAAAATTAGTGGTGAGTAATTTTTTATGTCATGGAGCGACGCCATTTGACTGCTGATGAAATGCAGAGAGCTGTAGGAATGCTACAAGCGGGAAGAAATCAGTCACAAGTATCTCGGCATTTTGGTGTCAATAGGAGCGTGATTTGTTGTCTTCGGCAGCGTTACGTTAATACAGGGGCTCCTGCTGAGCAGCAACCAGGACGTGGAAGGAGTATAACTGATCGACAGAACCGATACATAGAACTGACTGCAAGACGTCAGGCGATGTTAACCGCCCGGTTGTTAACCGCTTGAGAATTGTAGCTTTAAACCTATCTGGTTTAAAGCTACAATTCTCAAGCGGTGTTGTTGTTAGCCACCAAACCGTGAGAAATAGGCTGCATGAATACGGCCCACGAGCACGACGCCCAATTAGGTGCCCACCTATACGCCATGGAAATCGCGCCCGTCGAAACGAATTTTGTAAGGAACACTTGACATGGACCCAGGAGCAATGGGACAAAATTTTATTTTGCGATGAGTCCCGGTTTGGAGTTAGGCCTGATACGAGAATGGTAAGAGTGTATCGTCATCCCGGAAATGCTGAACGGCTGAGATGCGTCCAGGAAGTGCACCCTTACAGTGGCTCCACAGTGATGGTATGGGCGAGTATTATAATTAACAGACGAACTGAGCTCGTTTTTGTATATGGCAATATGAACGCTGAAAGTTACGTTGAAGATGTCCTCGGACCTTATGTTCACCCAGTTGCATAAAGTCTTGGCTCAGATTTCACGCTGATGCATGACAATACGCGTTCGCACACAGCTCGGAGGACCAGAGAGTACTTGGCAATGGAAAACATCCGGGTATTGCCGTGGCCTGCACAATCGCCAGACCTCAATACCATAGAGCACGCATGCGACATGCTCCCGAGACGTGTTGACAACCCAACAACTGTAAAACTTGTTAAAATTCCTTGGGATCGATTGCCGCAGGATCAGATAAACAATCTTATAAATTCAATGAAAAATCATTGTCGATCGGTCACACTTTGTATTAAATTACCAAATAATAATAAAACAATGTCGTTATTTAATTTTGTAAAACATGAAAGTTTAATTTCGTTCTAACTTTATTTTATACTACGTATGTTACGGTACACATAATGTTAATTATTGAATTAAATGAACAATTGAATGAAGGATTTTGTTGCTTGAGTCACGAATGCATAAAAAAATGCGTGTAAATGTATTTATTTTATTATTTATAAAACTTTTTTTTTTTTTTCACTTTTTATTTTTATTTTTGTATTATGTGTTTCACGAACTGTGTCCAAATAAATATTATTCTTTCTTTCTTTCTTTCTAAAAGAAATATAAATATATTACAATAGTAAAAATGGTTCAGAAGTTCAAAACCGTACATGTTGCTTAGACTTTTTTGATGTGTGTATTTAATTTCACATAAACCTACAAGGGCACTTCTGAAACGTCAGAAGCTAGGTGAACGGTTCCAATTGGCCGTTTCCTATGGAGAATAATTGGCTTTTATAATATTTTCAAATAGCAGTGCTAATAGGTATGGGAGGACAGTGTAGGTCTTTCAACAAGTACCAGGTACTTAACAAAATAGAAGATGGTGAACAAATCTACAGTCCACTAAGCCTACAGCGATCTTACATTCACAATACCTACTTGATCCAAATTACATACATTTGGGTCAAGTAGGTATCCACAACCTTAATTTTGACTACACCTTTATGATACATGCTGTATACGAAGGAGGAAGATTAAGTCCTAGAAATATATCTTATATTTATTGGAAGCGATCGGATTAATCTAGTTCGAAATAGGATTCGAGGGAAATAATAAATTATTTACAGCTTTTACGCGGTGTATTAATATTAACAGATCTACTTAATAAAAATCTTAAATTCTTTAATTTACTCACAGACAACGCATGGCCTAAATCGCTGGGTCTAGGAAGACCCAGTGGTTTAGTCCATGAAATTTTGCACAACAGTTCACAGTACCCTATAACAAAGGTGAGCACTAAAAAACAATTTTGGAAAACTCATCCCCTTAAGCTTAAAAAGGGAATGGAAGTTCGTCATTTTTCGTTCCGCAAAAAATGGAAACCTTATAGAATCACTTAGTTGTCCGTTTGTCTGTCAGTCGGGCAAGACCCATCTTCTCAGGCACGCGAGGAGGTATTAAGTTGAAAGTAATATCAAATACGTAAGTCTACCGTCCCTTGGAGTTCTAAAAAAATACGGCCATTTATTCGACATAATTTTGATACTCGCAAATAAATAAAAACTACAGGGTACTTCACGTGGACTAGAGTCATGAAATTTGGCAAGAAACAAAGTATGGCAGCACAATTAAAGTAAAAAGTCCGAAAATCGTCAATTTGTATTTTATTTTTATTTTTGCCCCTGTTTTTTAATTTGTAATTATTCATTTTCATTTTGAACCCTTCATTTTGCGACCACGCACGATGGAGGGTTCCGACACGACCTTGGCCAGTTTTTGAAGTTAGAAACAATAGAAAACCGTTTCTTAATTATAGTCAACGCAAACGGTTCAGCCGGTCAGGCCAAGTGATTTTCAAATTCAAATTTATTTATTTCCTGAACACAGGGTACATACAGAAGGTGTTATAATACATAAGATCCGAGCTGTGTCCCACCAAAACGCATACAAAATATCAAAGGTATTTATAAAAAAAAAAAAAACAATTACATTTTACAAAATCACTAAAACTGTCAAATTAAATAAAGTTTTATTTTATTTTGTATTTTTGGTTCAAAAAGAACCAAAAATACAAAATAAAATAAAAATAATGTCACTAATTCATTAATACAACAATACTCAAAATTAACTAAATTATTTAGTATGTCACATGTATTATAATTAAAATTTGTCATTTAAATATTCGTCAACAGAATAATACACCTTGTTATTTAACAATTTGAACAGATTTCTTTTAAATTTGTTAATGTTATTAATACTTGAGATAACTTGTTCTGGTAACTTATTATATAGTTTTTAAGCCATTGCATAAAAGCTGTTGCTATGAAATTTTGTTTTTGTTGCTAACACCTGCAACTTTAACTTTAGGAAATTCTGGCTGGATTTATGCCCGGTTAATGGCAATTGGTTCCCCCTGGGATATCATAGGAAACTAACTTGTGTACTGGAATCTGGGCTCAATGTTATGTATTTGACGGAGCAAGTGGCGCCGTCTAGTTTTATTACGAAATTACTGGGAATCACCGAAGAAGTCGAATAGAAGTCACACGTGGCTGGTGGCAGTCACTCTAGCAGAGCGTCGCACCGATGCGCGATGGTTGCGTGGCGGCTCTTCTTATGACAGAAGATGATGTCAGGGGAGCCGCTGTCATACCACGTTCACGACGAATTGATGATATTGTAGCTGCTGAACCACTAATACGATGACCACTTCTGGTAATGGCTATCAAATTTTTTCAAAACTATCGGTTTTTATTACCAGTAAAATTAATTTAGGTAATATTAAAATACCTTTGAAGTAAAACCTTCTAAATAATAATAAGATTCTAAGGTAGATGAAAAACTATGAAAGAATTAAGTGCCCCATTAAGACATTTTGAGAAGGTTTCATCCTGAATCTCGGAAAACACAAGGAACTTGGATGTCAAATGGCTATCTGCTTAGTAATTTCTGAATCATTTGCCTAACTGTATAATTTTATTAATTAAGGGAAAACGTGAAAGCCAATTAGTATTTATTAGTATCCAGGTCATAGCATGTGCCAAATTTCATCCAAATCTGTTCAGCCGTTTTAGCGTGACAGCGTAACAAACAAACAAAGTCACTGTTAGGTTTCAATTTATTAATACACAATTGCTGATATTGTACTGGCAACACCGAGAGATTCGATATGTCAGAATGGCGGAACAACGGTCTTCTGGTCGGGCGCTCACGAGGGTACGAGGTGCTAGGGGCTGTGTCGGTTTAAAATATAGATTGGCGTAGAATCGTTGGAGATCTACTGTAGATTAAGGTAACCTATTAGTTTTGACGTGACAACGTCTTATAAATTGGTTTGCCGGGTGACACTTCAAGAAACTGCGTTACGCTCCGCTCACGTTATGCGCTCACAATGAGAGCGAGTGAGAGGCACGCGTCCCTTCCACTCGGGCATGGTTAGCCCGCCTAAGAGCGAGAGAGACAGACATAAAAAGTGAAAGGCACGCAAAGTCGTTGTCACGTAAAACTTTCGCCCGTATACCGACTTTACAGGCAACCAATTTTATTGTAAATATTCGAATATTAAATAAATTGTGATATTATGTGGGGAATTAGGAAATGTGATGGTATGAAATATTGTAAATAGGTAGTTTTATTAGAAACTTTTAGATTATGATATTGCGGTTCAACCCTAAGATCCATTTGGGGATTAGTAACTATCTAGAGGTTAAATTATGATATTCGGTATTAAATTAGTTATTTTAGAGCAAAAGTAGTTACTTTGTTTAATACACCGATTTTTTTACAGAAAGGTTACATTATTATAAGCACACAAAAAAGTTTCAACACGCGGCGACGCGTACTTTTGAGAAAAAATATATTGAAAATCAATTATTTTTGCAATATTTATTGCAATAATTAATTAAAGCAATACAATATGTATATAAAATTGATTAATAAATTCTTAATTATATTATGTTTTTTTATTTTAACAGTACCTATTAGGGCAGCTAACAAATAAAATAGGTTAGGTTCAACTTATGTCAAAGAACCGAATTGATTGACCCCGACTCCACCTGGTACGAGTCTGTCCTACCCGTAGAGTGTTTTTATAGAGCCGGGGGCGCCTACGATTTGTTACGCAAAGGCGTAGAGGCTGCTCTTCCCGCAGCGCCGGAGAAGTTGCAGTCTCAAAATAGATACAGAAATCCCTCTGAATCAGTCCCCCTATTTAGTTCTGATTAATGTACTATCGAAGAACTTCATATATAAGCAGTTTGAAAACAAAATCCCGTGAACACGATGACCACATCTGTTACCGCCCCGGTTCTATAGCCGCCGATCGCTGCAAGCAGAAATAGTCCTTACGATGTATAGATATGAAGTTCCTCGATGGTACTTGGGGTAAACAGTCGGAACAATCAAAAGTGATTTCCGATTATCCACCCGTCTAGGGTGGACAGATGAACACGCGTTTCCGAGTATCCACCCTAGGGTGGTTGTTTTAGGGTCGACAAACGGAATACCGGTACACCTGTCTTACCCTTCAAGGATTATAGGCTTGATGTTATATAGGAACTACAAATCGTACTTACGTGGTGAAATCCTTATAAATTCGAGGGCACATCCTATGATCGGATGGCGCGGCGGCCCAGGCAGCTTGTCCAGAGAATTCTCCTCCTCAGCCAGGAGCCTCCAGATCACGATTGTGATGAAACCCAACAGTCCTAGTGTTAGGAGCATTTTGTCAACAGGTCAATGACCTTGGTATATCCTGCGAGTTGATATTGCGGAGGCTGCGAAGATTCGTCTGAAAATAATGGACAATGGAACAATAATTAGATCGGTGCTTCATGTCAGTTATCGGATTAGAAAGTCTTTTATTCAATAGATTGAAGTGCTAACAAACTATGCCTTATTTTCCCACAATGATTATTCAATTTTGTCCGACAACCAGCCTTACAAGGATATCGTGTTACCCACTAACTGAGCTGTGAAGGTCGATTGGGCAGCCGCTCCATGTAAAAAATAATGATCGAACTCGTTCCGCCGTTATCTTTATCAAAGACTTTATGTTTATTCACATTGATTAAATTACTCACTAATATTATGTATTTAATCCACACTCAGACCGTATTGGAGATGTCCTTCAAATAGGCCAGTGAGTGTCACTCGCAACCGGCGCACGTGTATGACCACCATCTATACCTACATACCATCGAAGAAGTTCATATATATACACCGTAAGTACTATTTATTTCTGCTTGCAGTTCTCGGCCGCTATAGAACCGGGGCGGTATAAGATGTGGTCATCGTGGTCACGAGATTTTGTTTTCAATCTGCTTGGATATGAAGTTCTTCGATAGCACAGACGCCAGCACATCAACCTACTAAAATCAGTTAAATTTCTTTAATAGATTTTCAACTTTATCACCACAGTATAAGGTTCAAAGTTGATTGTGAAAATTTGACAGTTTCGGGTAGGTTGACCTGCTGGCGTCTGTACATAAAAATAAATAAAATTGAAGTGTCTGTTTATAATGTCAAAGTAACAACTTTTGCATATAAAAGTATAAAAAGTATATGTATACGGTACTACTTATGACATAAAAGAATATTTTTTTTGTCTGTTTGTACCGAATAAACTCCGATAAGCCTGGACCGATTATGTAGGGACTACGCTGGCAGTTAGCTGATGTTATAAGGAGGTAACTTAGGCTACTTTTATTTGAGAAAAATATAAAGAATTTGGGTCCACGTGCACTGGCGTAGCTAGGTAACCAAAAGCCCTGGGGCAAAAAAGAAAAAATCTAAATTGCTTAGGTTTTATCAAGTAAAAATATTAATATTTATAAATACTTTAAAGATGAAAGTTACTTTATCATCAGCTCTTTATTGTGCACTGCAGTTCACAGCAAAGCAAAGCTACTTGCTACATATACCAACAGACAGACAGACCTCTTCCAGAAAAGCTGTGATTAATTTAGGAATCGCCGTAAAAAAGTCAACAATAACGACGTATATTGCAACTAATAATGTAAATGGTATTGGGCAATAAACTGGAGTAGAAAAGATTAAAGGGTTTATTATATGAAGGTACCGACCTTCATATAATAAACCCTTTAATCTTTTAATCCTACCGACTGACAACAAAATAAAAATGTATGATCTTTTCTTAACCGAAGTCATTCTTCGGTTAAACCCAGACTTGCAGCTTTGTTTTCAATTGCTATCAGCGTTAGGTGTCGGAGTCGAGCTTGATCTATTTATTATATAAGTTATTATTATTTTTGATTTGCTAAATGATCTTTTAGCTGCTGCAGAAGTAGCGTTAGGTCGCAAAAAATTGCACTGTATTGATTTTTTGGTATGTTGTTAGGTTAGGTTAGGTTATAGATACCAAATAAATCGTGTAAAACCAAGTTTGCAGCTTCGAAAGACTTACGCCTAATTGCGTGAAGCTCGAAAAATGAGTTTACTTTTACTTTTCCTATATTATAAGTTTATAACATAGGACAATCTACGTAGTGTCTTCCTACTATTTTGGGGTCGGCTTCCAGTCTAACCGGATGCAGCTGAATACCAGTATTTTACATGGAGCGACTGCCTATCTGACCTCCACAACCCAGTTACTGGGTAACACGATACCCCTACGTAAGACTGCTTGTCAGACTTTCGGCTGTTACTACAAAAACACCGGACAACAGCTAAGTAATAATATCAATAAACAAAAAGATAATATTGCAGTCTATTGAAATATGCAATCATTAAACGATTCTATTACCTTGAGAATAAATACTAGATTCTATTTATATTTGGCATTGGCAAGGTTAAAGCTAATTATGCATGTTCTGTTAATATGAATAATTTAAGAAAATATATTTTATACGATTTATTTATTTTGTTAACCTTGTCAAAAGATGTACGTAGGTACCTACCTAATAGAAACAAGATTTTGGATACATCAAATTAAAATTGAATAAGAATAAGAAATTTTATTTGCTCAAACATGTGTATACATACAGAATTAAAATAATACATGCATGCAAGATCTTAAATAAGAGTGGCTCACGACATGCCTGCCATATCTCATGGCGTGCACATATCTTAGGTACACTATTATTATTATTGAATTAATGATTTTTAAATATTACTCTTTAAAATACATTAAATATCAATTTTTAAATATCATCATTTTTTTATATTCCTTTAGTAGTCCTTTATTACAGATTATAATTATCACAATGAAGATTTATATTACTTTAATAGGCATTCAAACATTATTATAATAATGATAATATATTGTGAATAGATTGGAGGAGGTCGTGGCTAAGTAATAACAGCCGCACGGGTCTATTCATCAGGATAAGCTACGCTTGCCGGGGTTGCTCCGTGGATGGGTGACCATCTTTAGATATCAAGACTTCTCCGTGCCTCGGAAAGAAAGCACGTCAAGTCGTTGGTCCCGGCTGTCATTCGTGGATCTTTGACAGTCGATACGGGTCGTCAGAAGCCCGAAACTCTGTCAACCAGTCTTACCAAGGGGTAGCGTAATACCCAGCTACTGGGTTGTGAAGGTAAGATAGGCAGTCGCTCCATGTAAAATACTGGTATTCAGCTGCATCCAGTTAGACTGGAAGCCGACCCATACATATATTGGGAACAGTCTAGGCAGATAGAATTATAATCAATTGTATTTCACTTACCTTATCCGTATGGAACTCGGCAATGAAGATTTGCTATTCAAATAATCTAGTCTGAATGTTAAAACAACCGACTTACAAATAATACATCACAAAGTAAAAAAAAACTTGGCAGTCTATAAACTTCTTGGATAAAGTGCCGTTAGCGGCATAATAGTGGCGCTGCCTCGGCTTGGCTAAAGTGCCGTAAGAATTGTATTGTTTGATTGTTGAGGTTAGTTCGCTATAAAACACCACATTCTCAAAACATTACATTTTCTTGTGCCTAAACGGACCCTGGCGTTGTCACAGTTCTAACCTAACCTACCTTTCACCCGGCTAAACTTAAGTGTAGCCTTACTACACTTAAGTCTAGCCGGCTATAGACGAATCAAATTAACATTAGCCTTTCCTCAAAAACAAAATAACAAATGACAGTGACAATGACAGTAACAGTGGAGTTTCTTGCCCATTCTTCTCCATGCGAAAACTACCTTTTGGAAGGGGCAACTAGAATCAATTATTATTTTTCTGTAAATGTTGACGTTCAAAAGTGCCTTTTTGTGCCTAATTGAAATAAATTATTTGACTTTGACTTTGACAATGCAATGCTCAACAGTCAAACAAAATAACAAGTGACAGTCACAGTGACGATGAAAATGCAATGGTTACGGGCACTTTAGCCGGGCCGAGGCAGCGCTACTAATACACTTTATCCGACAGGGATAAAGTGCCGCTAGTGGCACTCTATACACTTCCAAAAAAAAATAATTTCGGAAGTCGGTGTCTTTGGATCGGTTGTTTTTTTTTTGTAGTAATTTTTAATTTTTCACTTTTCAGTTATGGTACCTACCCCACACCAATTCGTATACACATATACAAAGTGGACTAAATACGTAGTATCGAAGCTAACTCAAAAACTACCCAAGCAACCGCCGCGCAAGCTTCCTCTACCAAAATAAAAATTAAAATAATTCAAAATCGGTCCACACTGGACGAAAATATCGACGAACATAAATAAAAAAATGCATACAGACGAGCATATATAACCTTTTTTTACTAAGTCGGTTAAAAATAGGTACCTACGACTGATAGCAAGTGCTGCAAATAGGTAATAATATTTATAAGTATCTACTTAGGTAAATAATTATTATTATGACAAGAAAATTACTCGCTTAAAATAATAAGCGACTGGAAAACGTTGACGCAGTACCTCAGAACAATAGCTTGGGAAGAGTTTAGTCTGGTTTTACAGATGTAGGTACTAATCTAAAATAACCATTTTCAGTTCGTAGCACACTTACAAGATACCATCAATTATTATGGGATAATCCGCGAAATGTAAATCTCAAGATAATAATAATATTCAACGTACAGCCATATTATCATCTTTCAATAGTCACTATGATTCAAAAGTCACAGGAAGTACAAACGCCAGCAGGTCAACCTACCCGAAACTGTTAAATTTTCCCAATCAACTTTGAACCTTACGCTTTAGTGATAAAGTTGAAAATCTATTAAAGAAATTTGACAGATTGTAGTAGGTTGATGTGCTGGCGTCTGTACTGTAACTAAGTACCTATTATATGTTTATATAAGGTATTTACCTATGAAATTGCCGTTCTGCAGTAGGTACTGGCCATTTCAAATCAAAATAATTTTTGTTTGGCTAAGAATTCTAATTTCAAATTAATTTTATTTTAAAAACATGATCTTTTTTTTCCAAAAGTAGTCAATTGTTTATTGATTAGTGTTACATTTTCATCGCATTTCAATCTTTTCAATATTTTTCGTCATCATGGATACGTTAAAAATTCGAGTAATTATGGAATATGAGTACCGTCGTGGCAGCAACGCGGCACAAGCGTCACGCAACATCGACGACGTTTACGGAGCTAACACTACAAACCAACGCACCACCTGTTATTGGTTTGCTCGCTTCCGTTCTGGAAATTTCGACCTGAAAAATGAACCTCGCGGTCGTCCGAAGACTTTGGTCGACAATGACGAATTAAAGGCGATTGTGGAAGCTGATGATACACAATCTACGGCTGAATTAGCAGCAGCTTTCGACGTTAGCGTCAAAACAATATTGGTCCATTTGCGTCAAATTGGCAAGCTAAAAAAGCTTGACAAATGGGTGCCCCACGAACTCAATGATCGCCAGCGCGAAGTACGCGTCGAGACGTGCCTTGCACTGCTCAACCGACACACAAATGAAGGAATTTTGAACCACATTGTTACCTGCGATGAAAAATGGATTCTGTTTGATAACCGCAAGCGCTCAGCAAGTTGGTTGGATCCTGGTTCAGCACCTAAACAATGCCCTAAACGAAAACTTACCCCTAGAAAAGTGATGGTCACTGTTTGGTGGTCTAGCGCCGGTGTGATTCATCACAGCTTCTTACCAAACGGGGTGAGAATTACTGCAGATGTGTACTGTGAAGAACTGAACACAATGATGGAGAAGCTGGCATATCTCCAACCAGCATTGGTCAATCGCTCGTCTCCGCTGCTCCTGCACGACAACGCGCGACCTCATACTGCACAGCAGACGGTCTCCAAGTTGCAAGAACTGGGGTTGGAAGGTCTCCGTCATCCGCCCTACTCACCAGACCTTGCGCCTACAGACTACTACTTTTTCCAGAACTTGGATAACTTCTTGGCGGGAAAAAAATTCAATACCCGAGAGGCAGTACAAAATGCCTTTGAAGAATTTGTTGCCTCCCGTCCAGCTGATTTCTTTAAGAAGGGCATCAATAAACTGCCACTGCGTTGGCAAAGATGCATTGATTGCATGGTTATTATATTGTTAGGAATCAGAAGTGAAATAACTTTAAAAAATAATGATCTTTAATTCCTTTAAATCACAGTTTTCAAAAATTATTAAAAAATGCACTGTAAATATTAATCAGATAGAAATCACTCAAGCCAAAAGGAATAATCAGTAAATGAACATGAATATAAACCAAATATAAGCAAGCACACGATAATGGTCACGTAGCACGTCCGTTCTGAGCGCCGTCCAAGCAAAAAAGGGCCGTTGCAGCACCGCGCGCCTCCTTTTATAACCTTCCATAGGTTGACAGCTAATCGCCTGACGTCTTTAAGATGTCACCTCATCTTTCGTTACCAACAATATTATACTTCGATTAATACAAATAAAAAATACATGAAAAATATTCGTTTAAATTTTTTCACACAAAACGGCAATTTTATTACCATTATTATATTATTATATTTAAGCTTTGTGTTTATTTAAGTATATATAGTGTATTTGTAATTTTTTTGCGTTATACATGTAGTTTAGTTTAACACTTCACATATTCATATTTTTCTCTTCTTGTTCTCACACACTATTGTCTACATTACTTTTTTCATGTCTACTTTCGCAGGTCTGCTGGAAGAAATTTCTTAAGAAATAAGCAGTACCTTTGTACTCAACATTATAAATGTTTTGTATCTGTATGTCGGAAATACGTTACCGAGTTGACCAATCGGGACGCCAGCGCCACCTAGCGGCGCTCGACAGAGTTTACAACATAACGCTCGGACCGGCCGGAGTAAAGCACACTTTTTGGGTGGCGGTCAAGCGGTGAAGATGTAGAAACATTCGCGCGTTTCGAATAGTTGTGTCGTGTACCTACTACAGTGTGTGAAATGCTAGTGTGATTAATGTTATCGTAAATTATAATTTGATCTCACCTGCAAACGGTTTTTCTATTGCGCAATAACCAACACTACCAACAGAACGCCTACAGTAATTAAAATATGACTGATAATAAGGCGAGAGACACGTACCCTTCGCCATTATGTATATATTTTACTGTGTACATAAGAAAATGGTAAAAAACAACATACATCTTTCCTCATTTCATTCTTTCATAGATTGTTCATAGATACTCTACACTTAGATAGTAATATATAAAACAGTTCTGCGAATAATTTGACTAACTGACAAACAACGCATTCCCGGCATTTTTCTATTGATAATTCAATTAATAACAAAATATCTATCTATAAAATAGAATAGAATATATTTATTTGCTTTCTATTTGCTTGTTTGCTTTCTACACTCATACAAAAGCTATTTGTAAAAATAAATACGTTTTTGGCTATTAAATCTAGACTATATTACCACCAATGTCTTAACACCCACATATTTACACTCTTACTTACAAACATTCAATACACAAAACATTATTAATTTCCCCATTTCCATTTTTTGTTATGTTTTTGACATTTCTCGGGACGGCGCACGGTGGATCGAAAATCGGCTGTAGAAGACATAGGACCTCGATTTCTTAAATGTTATTTTTTTTTGCTGGAAATGACTTCTGCTGATCATTACTGTTCTATAAAATGTCATATGAAGTAATTGTGTGCACAAATGGAAGAGTTATAATTTTTATAAGAAAAAAATGTATGGAGCTGACATGAAAAATGAGGATATCTCTGGAATCGAAAGGTTGGCCATTATATCCTTGCACACTGTTATAGTACTATTTATTTATGAATTTTTGACATACTTAATATTGCGGCATCACTTGCGATTTTTTTTTTAAAAATCGTCAAAATTAAAAAATTAAAAATGTTTATGATATGTACATTTTAATGCTTAAATATGGCTATGCCAAGTGTAACTTACAATATTTTTTATGCTTAGACCAAAACATTCTAAGAAATCACAAAGTCGTATTACCTACTTTGTGATTTTCATTTGAAATGACATGCTAATTATGAATTACGTAATACGTAATCTTGTCTAATGCCTCAAGTCCACATTAGCTAATGATTAATAAAACTTAATACCTATATACCTGTTAAAAGGATACGTACCATAATGAGGGTAATTAGATAAACGTGATCATTAGTCAATAACAATAAATGGTAAACTATTGTATGATTAAAAATAAAAGCAAATTATTAAAAAAAAATATTAACTTAACCTAACCTAACATAAACAATAAAAGTTAACTTATTTTATACTTCGTCACCATCAGAATCCACTTCAGAATCAGGCTCTACAATAGATATAACTTCTAAGAACTCTGTCGGAGCTTCCTGATCCTGAAGTTTTAGTAGTTCTACTGTTTCCTTAAAGTATGTCTGCCTCTTGTGGGCATTTAATTTTGGTCTTGTGGAAGAAATTAGAGGATCAGAAGAGACGATAAGCATATTGAGGATATCTTCGTTTGATGCTTGTCTACTCTTTTTCCTCGAATGGTGTTCTCTGAACCTCCTAAAGTCTTTGTTTCGGGCCTCTGAAGCTTCTTCCGAAAGACTTACAGTTGGTACAATAGCATTTTCTGCAATTATGTCCCCTCCGTGAATCAACAATTTGTGGACGGTTGATGACATGTAGTACCAATTTTTAGTTGTTCTAGCGTATTCTTTAAATTTCGGCACGTCTACAATCTCTCCAGATGTGATAGCTTGCAGAATCACAGCAAATCTGCGTATTAGGTCTTCATCTAATCCAGTGATCACTGCAGTTTTATCAGGAAATTCAAAAAACCGCCTTGCTGTGTTCCCGTCGTTAGTTATGCCTGATCCTTGCTTAACGATGTCAATCAAAAGGTTGAGATCATCTTTGAATCGATCTTGAATGAGTTTTTTTCGTGAATGCAATAACTCTTGATGACCTTCTCCTCTTGCAGACCACTTTTTGAAGTCGAGACGATACGCTATGTGTAGAAGACATTCCATCACATTAATGCGGGCATGAAGTGATGATAATCCGAACTCATACACACCAGAAGAAATGGTTTTTGACGCAATGACATCTAACTTATTCATTTCTGTAGGCTTAGCCAAACACAGGTAGCAGGCCGCATTTGACTTAGCTTCAGACAGATATGTACACATTTTGCCGTCAATCATCGTCATCATTAATTTGTGACTAATTTCATGTCCATGACATTTTGAGGGAACGAGAGCTTCAATTTCGTTATCCATTGCAGTTTTTTCATTTATGACAACGTCTTTGGTTTCTTTCACAAAACTAAACTGGACTGGACGGCAATACCTAGGTGAGCAGGGTTTTGGATTCACCCATACGGTATCACCGTCAGCTGTCAACTTTAATGGAACCAAAGAGGTCATAAATATGCTGGAATCATCTTGACCACTCTCTATGTTTTGCTTATATCTACTTTGGTTAGATGCACCGTCAAATCCCCACTTTGATATTAATATCAATTGTTTATCTTGTATCGCATCAGGACTACAAATAGTTTCAAAAATTCTGTTCACTGTTAAATCTAGTAACGCTTGTAGTGCAATCTTAGCAAATGAATCCGTTACAGTCACAAATGTCTTCGGAGGGTAGCACTGTAGCTTAGCTTTTTGCACTTTATAGTAAGACGGATATATCTCCTTTGAACCTTCTCGAATAGTCGTTTCCCTTAACATGATATATTGCCATTTCGATAGTTTTAATGAAAGTAGCAAACCCAGTGCTTTTTCTGGTGAAACTATTGTTGAAGGAGCTGGTTTGTTCAACATTTCCTTGATTTTTGCTGCTGCTTCTGGATTTTGGAGCATATGTTCAATAACAGATGCAATATCCTCACGACCATCTCCTTTCAAAAGTGCTGCAGCTGAATAAGCTACTTCATTAGGGTCATTGCCTATATGTTCATCAGATCGCCTCTTCTTCTGCTTGTTACTTAGATCTTCAAACGGCTTTCGAGATCTTTTTGTCATCGTTGAAGTTGATTTCATTGTTGAAGTTGATGGTACAGGTTCAGGTACAGGTTCAGTAGAAATATTTTCACTTGTTGATTCTTGAATGAGCACATTGGTTTGCACGCAGTTTGGCCAGTCAATATTTGCCTCAAGCCAATTACTGTAATCACGTCTAAAAACTTCACTTTTCCTGTGGGATCGTAACCATCTCTTTTGAACTGCCCGTGTAAATCTTCGACAAAATTCTTTCACGGTAACACTGTCTTCATCTGAAAGGCTAGACCCCAGTCGAATAACAAGTGTGTTGAACAATATTTCATGATCGAAAGACGAAGCATCCTGATTGCTCAGAATAACAAATAAATCCAAATTTGTAATAATGCTTTCCATTATTCACGATCACTGAGTAAAAAGACACGGTAGGATAGATGTTAGTATTAGAAATGCTCTAAATGAACTGAAGTTGTGAGTCCAATGTTTGACTATTTATTGTTATTGACTAATGATGGTATCACATTTATCTAATTACTTTCATTAAGTTAATCCTGCACTAATTGTTAAATTAGCGAGTACCCCAAATTGTTTTGGTACTTATCCTTCTAACTAGGTATATAGGTATTAAGTTTTATTAATCATTAGCTAAACTTGACTTGAGGCATTAGACAAGATTACGTATTACGTAATTCATAATTACCATGTCATTTCAAATCACAAAGTAGGTAATACGACTTTGTGATTTCTTAGAATGTTTTGGTCTAAGCATAAAAAATATTGTAAGTTACACTTGGCATAACCATATTTAAGCATTAAAATGTACATATCATAAACATTTTTATTTTTTTAATTTTGACGATTTTTAAAAAAAAAATCGCAAGTGATGCCGCAATATTAAGTATGTCAAAAATTCATAAATAAATAGTACTATAACAGTGTGCAAGGATATAATGGCCAACCTTTCGATTCCAGAGATATCCTCATTTTTCATGTCAGCTCCATACATTTTTTTCTTATAAAAATTATAACTCTTCCATTTGTGCACACAATTACTTCATATGACATTTTATAGAACAGTAATGATCAGCAAAAGTCATTTCCAGCAAAAAAAATAACATTTAAGAAATCGAGATCCTATGTCTTCTACAGCCGATTTTCGATCCACTGTGCGGCGTACGAGGGGCCAAAGCCAACTCGCAGAGGCCCGTTTGGCGTGTTTAATGAAACGAGGCACCAACTATTGTTATGCTTATTATTATGTTATTTTCTTATTTAGATACCTGAGTACGTATCAGTGAATAATAATATAAAGTACATAATTTTTATATATCTTTGAATTTTATGTTAACTTATTAGTTTTTTTTTTTAGGTTTTTATTTTTTTTATTATTTATTATTATGCCTATAATATCTTGACTACTGTGTCGTAAATTAAAATGTCCTATATATATGAGAGCCGGGTGATCTGTAACTCAGGATCCTCCTGCCTCAGACACCTTTCTCCATTTCAGATTGTGCATCTTATATTAAAGTGCTTGTAACATCATGTTGAGATAAATAAAGATTTATGATTATGATTACCTATATTCCCCGATAACGATAAACGATTTTCAAAAACTAAATCAATCATTTTGTATCGGTAAATCCACATAGAAGTTTTAAATAACTCGATATTTTTTACTGTGCGCCTGTTAACGTCAAAATTTTACAGTATGTGGTTTATATAATAACAATAACAAATTAACAAACAATAAGACAGAAGTATAGAGACGACACGAGTTGTATAGACCGTATTAAGAGGGAACAGGGCTTGCGATTCTCCATACAAATGTATTCTCCTTTTTTTCTTCCTGAATAATGCCTCTAGAGCAATCATTTTTTTTTTCATAAAATCAAGGTCTGCTGTAGTCACGTCCCTGTTATTTCCTTTTTTTCAGCAACTTATCGGTGAAGAAACTATGACCCTCCAAAAATTACAAAAATTCCCCATTTTTACCGCCGTTATTAGAGGAGTACCAGAAAAATTCGAAAAGTTTTTAACATAAATGAAAATAATAGGAACCTAGACATACTCTTTCTTAAAATTTTAATGGAAAAAATAATTGAATCGGTTCAGTTTTCGAGGAGAAAAAAGGGGAATACGAAACGTCGATTTCGTAATTTTTTTATGTGATTGGTCTGAGCTGTAGCTATCCCTATCGCACTCTACGGGGGCAGACTTGAGGTAAGAAGACGGCAATAGTTTCTTCAAATACCTATTTTTCAGATTCCTTGCAGCTCCTGTTCCCTCTTAAGAGGCGTCGCGGCGTCGGAGCACTGAGGAGGTAACCGGGTGGGTGAATTCAATACCAACAACCTACGATTTTGACAGCTCCAAGCGCACAGTTATAAAAATCGAGTTATACATAAATCCAAAATGGCATGAACGAAGTCGCAAGGTAAACTAAACGCTTCTAATAATGCTTTTATTGAATTACCATTAAGCTCTTAACACAGGAATTAATTAGCAATTACTTACCTAACACAAGATCGACTCACATAATTAATTGCGAAGTTCTATTAAATTATTTACTTTGTGACGAGAATTATAAGATAACGTAGTACCAACAATTTAGGTCCATTCAAAAGTTGCTAATGTTAAATTAATGTTCATTAATATATCGTCTCACAGTGTGAACAGCTAGCTTAATTAATTAGCAGTTAAATGCGAAATTGAAACACATTTATCCATATTAGACCGAGGGTCTAATTTATCACGCGCGTCGAAAATTACTACATATAATAAAAACTACTACATTATCAGTTAGACTACATCATTCAACATTACATAACATCACGCCGATATTGCCTGAAGGGTTAAGCAGAGGTGTAGGTACCTATTGTCGTTACACCAACATGTTCGCTTAATTAAATTTCATTCAAAACACATTATGCGCCGAAAAAATGTAATGGTAAATAAATAGTGTACAGTGTCACAGACGCCAGCACATCAACCTACTACAATCTGTCAAATTTCTTTAATAGATTTTCAACTTTATTACTAGCGCATAAGGTTCAAAGTTGATTGGGAAAATTTGACAGTTTCGGGTAAAGAAAAGAAATAATAATATGTATTTGGACACAGGGTTTTTTGGCTAGGTTGACTTGCTGGCGTCTGTACATAATCTGTTTGGTTTATTGCTGTGTGTGTAAGTTAGACTATAGGTACACCTCTGCCCTACAGGAATACAGGCACGATGCTAAGTTTATGTGTGTGTATGTTAAAGAATATTTAAAAAGTGTATGATCAAGAAAAACAGCCGAGTAAATACACTGCCGAGCAATATAAAAAACCTTCCAAAGAGCCACAAAATTTTATAGGTACATGTGGAAGCCTGTAATTAGCAAATGTTAATACTTATGCATGATATTTATGATTAGTATTAATCTGTAAAATTAAATAAATAAATAAACAAAATCTAAATATCTATTAAAGTTACATGAAGTAAAAAAAACATGATAACCGTTTTATAGGTGTTTTTTATGCACTATTAAATACGCTTGAATGTTGCTTTTTACTTCAAAAAGCTATCTTGCGTGGTTTCGGAAATATTTCATCATAAATTAGTGTTTTTTTTTATATTGCCCGTCAGTATATAAAAAATACTGAGGTATGATATATCTAACTGAACTATGACCCGATTTTCCTCTCAATCAGTTTGTGAGACAAAATAATGTAGGAAAATACCTACAAAATACCTAGTTACATACAATAAGTACCTACTTACTGGAATTATTTTCAATACAGACGCAATCATTTTATTAGAAACAAAGTAACGAGCCAAAGCTGGTGGCAATTATCTAATGAATTAATAATAAATGACGCTCGACAAAATTCGTTCTTTTTCGTCTGGTGTCCGCAGGCCTATGACTTGGCTTCACATTCCGTATATAAAAATATCTCTCAGATTTCCTCACAATGTTTTCCTTCACCATTTTTGAAACAAGTGATAATATACAATACGCACATGAATCCGAAAAGTCAGAGCTGCGCGCCTTTTTTTTTTTTTTGGGTGCGAAATTATCGAATAACTTCTCCCGCTCTGGGTGGAGCGGGAGGGCGTGTCAGACTCTTACTTACTAAAACCCACCCGTGTTCCTTCCGTTGCCTGTACGTTGCCAGAGGCCACGGTATCCCTTTCGGACTTTCCCGCAACCCCGGCAGACATCGGTCCTAACGGACCCCTTCACTTCTGCTGACATCTCTTTAAGACGCGCGTGGAACACAACGCGCCGTCGACCCGGGCCTGGTCCTTATCGGACGGTGAGCTACCCATTGCTCACCATCCGCAAGCCCGCGCCTACGGTGGCCGGGAATCGGCCTGCGATTCCCGACGCCCTAGGCGTCTGCTGCGCGCCTTAGGTTCGAACTCGAGACCTATGAGTTGTTAGTCCAACGGTCACACCACTAGGCTAGCACTGCTACTGTACACTACTATACACTTGATGAAATGTGAGTGTTATCAGTATCACCTCTATCTACCCCTGCTACTGGTACCGCTATGTGTGATGTTCGTCACCTTCTTTTTCAAGCAACCGTCAGTGTTAATATTTATTTGCTAGTAGTTTTCAAACTTTCGCGAATTGTTCATTATAATTTATCGGTATCAGTATTATTTTAGTATTTTCTCTTACAAATAATTGGAGCTTGTGGCTTAGCAACATAACAGCCGCACGGGTCGATCCTTTAGGTTGCCGGCGTTGGTCCGTGGTCTTTACATACCAAGCCTCTGGCGTGTCTCGGAAAGCACGATAAGCCGTTGGTCCCGGCTGTCAATCGTGGATGTTTGACAGTCGTTACGGGAGTCAGAAGCCCGAAAGTCTGACAACCAGTCTTACCAAGGGGTATCGTATTACCCAGTTACTGGGTTATGAAGGTCAGATAGGCAGTCGCTCCATGTAAAATACTGGTATTCAGCTGCATCTGGTTAGACTGGAAGCCGACCCCAATATAGTTGGGAAAAGACTAGGCAGATTGATATTTCTCTTACAGATAATTATTAATCAAAATAAATTTGTGATTAACCTCCACTGTTCCACCAAGTGATATAGGTCGTGGTCACGAGAAGACTAGTCAAAGTATTATTTTCTCCACATTGTATTAATACCTTTTATTATTGTAAAATGCCAAAGTCCAAAGCTGGTCTACTGGCCGCAATCGAGTATAGCAACTGGATTTGGACCGCTATAAATTACATTGTGATAAAACCCTTCGGTAAACATCAAGTTTTAAGTGCGAGACCAAAGGCCAAAGTGCATTGGCCTCTTTTGCAAACAACAAATAGGCTTTAACTCGTACTTTATAAACTCAAACTCAAAGCATTTATTTCAATTAAACCATTTACAGCTACTTTTGAATAGACAAAGAGTCGGTCTGTTAGTCAGAAAGTTGAAGCTAGTCGCCCATTCCAAAACGTAGATCTCTAAGAATTAGAACGGGCAAGAAACTCCAAGGATACTCTTTTAAATATAGATATTACAAAATCCTGGGTACATTATTCTTGTTGCTTCTATATGTGAGAACAATGTAAACAATGTAATAATGTATAAGGTGTGGATAAATCCGGTCAAACCAGCTTATAACCAAAGCGGTCAATTTATAGTTATAGCTTAGCGAATGAATATGTTACCGGCCAAACACGATTTTAGGATGAACTAGTTTCGCCTAGGCCAAACCAGTTCTCCCTACACGCGATAGGACAAACCAGTATAGCCTAGGCCAAACTCGTTCATCCTGTTACCGATAGGATAAACCAGTTTAGCCTAGGTCGAATCGGTTCATCCTAGTTAGAATTTACATGCTTTAGGATAAACTGGTACGTCCTAGTCTGAACTAATTTCACTTAGTTTGTATCTTCTATAAGCTTTTCAAAGTAAACTGAATGAACTAATAGAATTAAAATAGTCAATATGATTTATTAAAGTCATTTATTAACTAATCATTAATCACTCCACATCTATCACTAGATCAACTTATATTCATCTACAAAAATCACCTTACATATCTGCAATTTGCATATTTACTTATTTTTGCAAGGTTTATGGTGGCACTTATAATTGCAGAGTACTTTGTTTTTCTTACAATTGTATTTGTTTGTTGTACAGTTTTTCATACAATTGCATTTCTCGAAGCCTTGCCCTGCTCCAACAGAATGTTTCGTGACTGCAGTCCCTAAAGATATTTCAATATCCTGGGTAATATCTCCCACATCTAAAAACTTCTGAATGCAGACGTCGAAAACACTTCCAAAAAATAAAAAAGAAGTTAAAACAAATATTTTTTTATATTTTATTACAGAAAATTATGGAAAATGTTAGTAAAATTATACTTGCAATAATGTTTTTGAAGTACGCCATGTTTGGTGCCAACTTTTTAAAGACCCCCCCCCCTCTAGGATAAACCGATTCGACCTAGGCTTAACAGGTTTATCCTATCGGTAACAGGATGAACGAGTTTGGCCTAGGCGAAACTAGTTCATCCGGAAATCGGGTTTGGCCGGTAACAAATACAAGGAAAATCTTTATAGTAAACTAGCTTTTGCCCGCGGTTTCGCCCGCGCTTAGGTCGGTAATTATCTCACAGGAACGTACTTACTATACGGATAAAACTTATCCTATGTCCTAACCCTGGTCATGGTCTATTTCCCCGGAGTCTAGATTTGTGCCCGGTTCTGATTGTCAAAGATCCAAGAATGACGTCCTTTCCGAGGCATGGAGGAGTCTCGGTATGTAAAGATGATGGTCCACCCATCCACGGACCAACCTCGGCAAGCGTAGCTTAACGTGATAGATCGCCCCATGCGACTGTTATTATTTAGCCACGAGCTCCTCACTCCATTAAGCACCTACTGTATCGTGTTACACGCGTTATTATTGTAGGTACAATTTACACAATGCCTCGATGCGTTTTCTGCGGTGAGCTAATGACAACTGTCACATTACACTCATGAAGGCTTTCGGTTGACTGCGCTTGAGTGGATATTCAATGAAGACCGAGCAGCATAGATCGTGGGAACAAGAGAACACGAGTCAGAGGCTCCATCGCCCAACTGCGGCCGATGTCGATATTGAGCAAATGTACAGTCACCAGCATAAATACCTTACAGTCACACTTACGCGAGATTTAAACGCAATTTTTTCCTAAAGTATTGATAGATATTTTATGGTGTTACAAACAAAGTATAATATGTAGAAAGCATTAATTATTTTATTTCATTATTTGTTACTACATAAATTTAGCAATAATATTCAAAACTAAGTCTGTATTTGGGCTATATATTTTTTCTTTAGTTTTAAGTTGGCTTGTGAACTGTACGTGTACCTAGGCTTACAAATTTGCATAATTTTAGTTCATGTGGTGTTTACCTTTAAGTAATTGTTACACTGTTCAAAGTTTTTAAGGCATTACTTTTATCAAGATGTTAGTGTAAACAATTGTTGGTGAACCAAATAAATAAATAAACCATACTATTATGAAAACAGAAAGTTAAAAACTTTAAATCCAACTAAGATAAAAATGCCAACTAAAAAAGTATTAAAGGTATAAACATCGATATAATTTTTTTTCGGTTTTCGTATAGCCACGTAATCTGTACGATTTATAATGACTTCCTTTTGACTTCGCCGTAGTCGGGAAAAAAGGTCTTTTCTCAAAGTTGGAGTTTTTATAGCACGAGTAAAACTTTTTAGTATACGTATTTAGGCTGTCTGTCCACGGTAGCGGAGAAGACAGGAGAGTAGCGGAACTGTGTCAATATTAAAAAATAGAATCTTAACTCCGCTCCAGTGGACAGGCAACCTTATGCTCGTGACTACAATCGGATATTCACGAATATGAAGAAGCTCCGCCGAATCTTAACTAACAGTATTTCTGCCGCTATGAAACAATGCTTCTAACATCATAACATAACATCACGCCTGTATTCTCCAAAGGGTTAGGCAGAGGTGTACCTATAGTACATCTACATTTCGCTAGTTATGTTGAAGACCCATGTAATAGGGGGCGAGCCTATTGCCTTCAACCGGCCACAAATCCAGACTCCGGGCTGCTTCAAATGATTCCGTGTTCCGGTTTAGCCACACTCTAGTCCTAATTACAGTCAAAAGGAACTCTTAATCGTTGTGTGGTCAGCAACATTGGTTAGCAACGCATTGTGTCACTTAACTTTATTTCCGTAATGTTCGAAAATGCCCGGCGTTACTGTCAATGCTTTTCCTATTGAACTACTAGCTGTAATCACTGGTTTCACAATCGGAATATTTATAAATTACGTCGTTTTCGCTTAGCGTTCTTTGTGACTGTTTTTCATTTTTCTCGGTTTCTAAAGGTCGTAGCGTGAAGTTAAAAAGCCTTTCTCAAAAATTCGGCTAACGACCAAATACAAAGAATACACACAATGGGACTTAAACATAACTGGCTAAATGTGGGTGTACTTTAGGTACACCTCTGCCTAACCCTTGGGATAAAAACAGGCGTGATGTTATGTTATGTAAATACAAAGAACATTTTTCAAATCATACTAGTAGTTCCAGAGATTAGCATTCAAATAAACGAACAAACTCTTCAGCCCAGATGTAGTTACTCTAACTAACACACAAAGCTTGTCCATTGACACTTATAAATAGGTTACTCGTATTGTATAAAGACACGATAATTTTAGTAACATTAACATTTCCCCCGACTTGCGGGATATGTTACTAAAATGCATTTTAAGTATACGTATTATCAACAATATTCAACTTAAATAAAAAGGTAATTATTACTTAAACCAGGTATGTACTCACATCTTTATTGAATGGTTCTCGACGAACTATCACAGAGAGATAAGAACAACAATTAATAACAAACCCAACACACACAAACGTCACTTATTATCACACTTATTTGATCATCACACTTATACAACACATTTCATATTCACTTAATTAAAATGTACATTTAATATCCTACTAACGCCTCTCTGTTCATACGCAGACACCCGCGAGTATCTATTAAAGAACTGACTGAGAGCTAAATATTACATCAAAGATAATAACCTAACATACACTATTATTTCAAGTTTATATTTCATTGACACACATCCATCGATAGAGGGACGAGATTAGAATAAACATCATAAAGAACACAAGTAGCAATGTATAAACACTGCGAGAATAGTCTCTAATAACATCAAGGTTAGTTTTTGTATCTATACATATTGTGCCGCATTTTTATTGACGTTTTTTTGATGAAAAACTGGTAAAAACACTCGTTTTATAACGTTATAAATATTGATCACATCTTTGTATCTTTTATATGAGCTAGATTGTTTGTTTACATTTATCGCTATTTATAAAATAGTTGTGCATGGATAACCCGACAGATGGCGTTGTTACCTGCCGCCACTCACACGCAGTTTGCAATTCAACTCAGCTGATCTTGACTCATACATACATATTAACTGTAATTTTACGCTTGCTGCTGCATTGAACTTTGAACTTGTGTAGCTGGTAAACATTGTTGATTAGATGTTATCCACAAGTCTCTGATGAGGAGCATATGGGGTAATTGGTATACAATGCAAGTCCAGCTTCAAGTTGCACAAAAACTAAAATCTTGTAAAACACAAGTGATATGCAATAAAGAAATTAATTGAATTGAATTGAAACCCCTCTAGCCTAGCTTGGTAACACGTCACAGCTCTAGGATCTCACTTCACATGTGAACCTGTAAAGAAAACGACTGCTTTTGCGCACAGGCATTCACTACTAGTAGAGCAGTGGTGGCCCAGTGGTAACGGCCCTGACTTACGAGTTGTAGGTCGTGTGTTCGACCCAGGCAGGCGCTTTACGTTGTGTCGATAATTACATCACCACTGCTCTTAAAACGGTGAAGTAAAACATTGTGAGGAAACCGGCATGTTCTAGAACCAAAAATTCGAAGACATGTGACATCTACCGCACTGGGCCCGCGTGATGGATTACGGCCCTCTCGAAGAGGAGGCCTGTGTGAACATTATAGGCTGATTATGCGTATGCTTCCTTAAACCCACTGTCAGCCTAGCTTGGTGACATCACAGCTTTAGCATCTGACTTCGCATAGATAATAGAGCCTTTCAAGAAAAAGACTTTGTTTTGGGGACTTGTATTTACTGCTAGATTCTAGCAATATGCATCTGTGATTTGCGCATGACATGATAGACAGATTCGCTGAACATTTTGAATTTGAAGTCTGTCCTATTAAGTAATACCATTTTCTTCAACTTCCCAAAAATCCAGCTGTCTTTAAAAAGGGATGGAAGTAGGTACAGATATTTATAAACATTTATTAACCAACAGATACCAACAGATATTTTTATATCTATGAGTACCTACTCATAGATAAAAAATATCTGTCAAACAAAACTCGTACATAACTTAAAAACGAGTGAAAATGTATGAAACAGATTCTTTCGGATCAGAGATGTTACCATATCAAAAAATCACGGGCCATGGTTCCTCGAATTACTAATATTCTAAAAGCAAGTTTTGCGGGAAAGTGCCGGGGTTGCGGGAGAGTCCGATAGGGGTACCGTGGCCCCTGGCAACGTACAGGCAACTGACGGAACACGGGTGGTTTTAGTCAGTAAGAGTCTGACACGCCCTCCCGCTCCGCATAGAGCGGGAGAAGATTTTTGAAAATAAGCAATCCAAAAAAAAAAAAGTTTTGAAATAAGGTGCTGAACTGTCTATAAGTAGGTGATAACTAAAATATGGCGTCGAAAATTTACTCCGCATCGCTGCCGACTGATAAAATACCCAAGAGACTGACGGCATTGTTTTACTTAAGTTGGGTTATTACATATATGTATTTTTATCTAAGCGGGACACTTAACGCCCCCAGAGTTAATAACAATAAAACTTCTATTGTTTAGTGTCCTTCAACCGATTAATAAGATATAAGTTGTTAGTTCACACACACATACACACGTTTCATTTTAATTCTCAACAAACAATATGTTTAAGTAAGTGCAAGATTTACTTCGTGTAGCCAAAGATCTTAAATTGGCAATAATCTCAAACTCGTTTTCATCTAGTATTTGGCGTATTTATTACACAAAGTTCACAAATGTGATGCATTTGTGAACTTTGTGTAATAAATACGCGAAGAAAATCAATATGAGTTGTTAAACTAACATCCATACGTAATGTGCAATAAAATAAACATATACCTGTAGGTGTTAACAATACCAGATAATAACAACGGCTCACAATAAAGCAATAAATATAAAAGTATATTATCACGATGAGCCCCACCTCGGTTGCATTAAAGTCACGTATACAATGAATGCAATTTAACGCGTGAAGTTCTTCGACCTATCCAATTGCAGGGTAAGTTTTGTAGTATTTTCTGTTCTGTAGGTATGTAGAGGTCGGTCGTATGTTTGCACATATGAGAATTTGCCCTTAGCGAACAAAGGGTTGAGTGGTGATTGTGAACAGGATTTTTAAAGAACACCACCTTCTGGGTTAGTGGGTTCCTGATGTATACCCAAATGACTTTTCATTCTTAATTCAACGAAGACTATACTATTAGGTAGTTTATAGTTAGGTTTCGGAACAGAAGCAAAAACACCCTGAAATTATTAGATTTTTGTGAGTTTGCACATTTAAATACTAAACTCCATTTTCCACGCTTGACGAATGATACAATAATTGTAATATTACCTAGACATTCGTTTCAGGGTTTATCCTTGAGATTCCATAAGCTTCTCATCACCACTGCTCTCAAAACGGTAAAGGAAAACATTTTAAGGAAACGGGTGAAACGGGGGAAACGGGCGAAAATTGGGTTTGCCATCTGGAATTTGCCTTAAGCTCGCCCCTTATTACATGGGACTAAAACATAACTGGCGAAATGTGGGTGTTTAGTGGTGTGAGAAACAGGGTGTAATGTTCACTCATCCTCTATAGAAAAGGGAGGATCCTCCGACCAGACGGGTGTCGTGTCGAGCGGACATCTGCCCAACGATTGATGTCGGATAGTCTTATATATGTCGGTCGCGCGTTAACTCTAATTGCGCGATGCAGGATTTGTGTGACGTCAGGTTTTTGATGCGTAGTTCGCATGTGGCGATGTAGATGCCGCCACATCACTCCCCTCCGGAGATCAGAGGTCGATAGTGGGCTGAGTCTTGTATCTTTCGATGCTTCACAATGCCAGCTGAGGTTCCAGTGAGTCGGGACCGGGTGCCGCATAGTTCGCGGTGAGTCGAAACTGTTTGTGGTTATTGCGGTGATTCCCCAGTGAGTCTGGGTGGCGCTGCGTCATGATCCAGTGAGTCGGATGTGGTTGTGGCTGACTGCTGGCGTCGACCAGGAGAGGGTAGAATGGGCTCTGCTTGTGAGACCGGTCGACTGGTCGGTGCTGTTCCATGGTTGTTGATGAGGCTGAAGGTGAAGACCAAGAATGCGCGTTCGCTGTATTTAGGTGGTCAGGATACCCGTTGAAGCCGTGGCTGCTGGCTGACAATGTGACTCGCCTCATGAAAGCTTGCAGGAGTGATGATGATGATGACGTCACGCTGAAGTAGTTGCACGAAGGCTGCGTTGACAGGACAACTATTTAGAGGCATGAGGAACAGGGTGTAAGGTTCACTTATATTCTATAGAAAAGAGAGCATCCTCTGACCAGACGGATGTTGCAACTAAAGCTGAAAGCTGTACTATAGGTACACCTCTGCCTAACCCTTTGGGGAAATACAGGCGTCATGTTATGTTATAAACAAGTAATCATTAGTCAGTCAGATTGACAGCTGATCTAATTGTGCTGATCAGAAGACGAGGATGTTCTTATACACCCTATAATGTATGTGATAACTGATTACTCGTATTATAATTAGAAGGCTATGAGTTTTATTATTCGTAGGCTATGCCCAATTGATATTGTATGTATGACAAAAACTTTTTGTACCTACTGAAAAAATATAGCAATCAGTCAATATGAAGCAAAGGGTTGCCGTATAAAATGTTTAAGAATATTGCAAATACTTTGTGTTTAGTCCTCCAGACCGTATTTCGGCCACGGCGGGCAATCTCAACGGAGACTAGCCTTCGGCGCGGGAGACATTATAGTGCACAAGTGTGTGCGCAGACACAGGAGCACTCTCTCTTCCCTCACTCTCATAGTTTGATGGGACGGTAATCCGACACGACCGGAGAGAGATCAGGCGTAGGACCAACGGCTTAACGTGCTTTCCGAGGCACGGGGGTATCACACCGCCAACTTCCAAATTCCGGGCTGTTACTAAGAAATTCCTAATTTAAAAACCCAATAACATTTTGCCCCCGGGAATCGAACCCAGGACCCCACGTTCAGCAGTCGCGCTTGCAACCACGAGACCAACGGGGCAGTTATCTAATCAGTTAATCACTCACTATAAATGAAAAATTTAATATTCTGGAGGTAATCACTTTATGGAAAGCATTGTAAGCCATTCCCCGCTTACAAATTCTTGGAAAAGAAGGAAAGAAAAAGTATTTATTGGGACTCGCACAGGAAGATTCTACGACTCGCACGGGACTTAATCCGCGAACGAAGTCGTAAAGACTTCTTCAAATAATAACAATGATTAGAAAAGATTAGAAAAGAATACAGAAGGTTATATTTATATCCCTTTTGAAACCACAAAGGAATGAATTGTGGACATAATTGAATTTTATATGGAAATGCCTTGGGGCTCGCGGGCCAGAATAATGAAGTTCGCTTATAATTGATATTTGCAATAGCCCCTGCGTTAGAACAAAAGATTATGTTTTTTTTTTTTTATATAACGGCCTTTTTTGTTCTGTCTAAAGGAGGATGCAAATCCTGGTCCCACCTTCCAATAGCTATGTGTGTTACATCGTTGGATAGGTATTTTTAAGCTGAATAAAAGTTACTATGGCGCCAAGTTCCAAATCTTAGTCCGTTCAAAGTTATTCTTTAATAAACATGGTAGTTTTATCAGTAGCCAAGTAATACTATTTTTACGTAATAATTGCATTTGTGCTTTATACACGTAGTGTAGACGGTAACGCAAACCTTTTTATCGGTCTGTCTCACTCGCACTCGTTAAGTATGCTTAGAACAATGAAACTGGTTAGCGGCACGGATAGGCGGCGAGGTTGCGCGCAAGCGCAGGTAGTCGTTCGTTTGCAATACGTGTGTGACTACGTCTTGTCAATAAATCAGCCTTTTCCCTATGAAACTCATACACGTGAAAAGGAACAAAACATATTTTTTTTTTTCTACGTTTTGTCAATGTTGACATCTGTTTAACTTTTTGTCATAAGGTTTGCGACTCAGTGACGCAATTGATAACCGTAGGTTAGTATCTACACTACGTGTATAAAGCAAAGAAATGCAATTATTACTTAAATAGCATTACTTGGCTACTGATAAAACTACCATGTTTAATAAAGAATAACTCTGAACGGACTAAGATTTGAACTTGGCGCCATAGTAACTTTTATTCCTACCTACCTACCTTAGAGAAGCAGTTGAGCATGGCCATATTGAACAAAAGTATGTAGAAACAAGTTGTATGGTTGCGGATATTTTACCGAAACCTCTGTTGAAAGGGAAGTTAATTGGTGTACGCTGGGTATGAGCGTTGTGTGATTGTGTGATGCATGAAAGTAGAAATGAATTTAAGGAGGAGTGTTAGAATAAAAGAGTATGTTTTTTTTACAACGATCTTTTTTGTTCTGATTAAATTTATTTTTCTACATTCTTTTTTTTCATGTTCTGTCTTGTACAGACGCCAGCAGGTCAACCTCCCCGAAACTGACAAATTTTCCCAATCAACTTTGAACCTTATGCTTTAGTTATAAAGTTGAAAATCTATTAAATAAATTTGACAGATTATAGTAGGTTGATGTGCTAGCGTCTGTACCTTACCTTGAATGTATTGTCAAAGTGAATAAAACTTAATTTTTAACTACCAGTTTTTATCGTTTTCTGCATTCACATACTAATTCCATGCTGCATGTCATTATTCTAAGGTTAGTATACGTAGTATCTCTATGTAGTCTGTGAAGGTAGTCATCACAGAGTACATTCTGTAGTCATCTTTAACCATAGTGTGTGTCAAACGCAAGCTGTGAACGCAAGGTAGAGTGAGAGTGTGTAATGCTTTTTTTATTAATTTAATTTATTTCTAATGCATATTATAAAAAATCTTAGCTTTTTGCATTCCTTCTCCATATGAACTTTAACTATGCCAAAGGAGATTTTTTTTTTGTTCGCTGATTAGGCCCACCAATTATTGTGGCGTCTATTAATGAAACGCATGTTGATTTGTTCCTTATGAATCAAAAACGGGAATATTGAGAAATACAACCCTAACCTAAAAATCACTCTAAAAGAGCTATTGTTTTGTGAATAGCTTGGTATTTCTCCTACAATAAAATCACCTTACATTACACTTCACAAATAGAAAATAGAAAAATATTTATTGTCCAGGTAATACAGTAAGCAGGTTCAACCACCTTTATATTTAGCTCTCTATCTAAAATGTTTGCTAATAGTGATATGTACCTATAAACTGAATAAATATGCCGTTAAATATGATAAATGTTTAAAGGGGTGTGAGCCTGGAGATCTGTCATACAGGTCCCGAACCTAGTTCAGACTCCAGCTCCAGCAGCACAAAGGTTCTGGCATAAGGCAAAATTGAATATACACACTACTGTAACAATGTACCTTTATGAGAGAAATAAACTAAACTAAACTATTATAATTTAGTAAAATAGTGTACTGTTCACTAATAACGTTTTAAACGGTTTATGAAATAAAAAATCACATAATATATAGGTAACAAAGCATTTTTATTACTGTAAGGATATCAATTTCAACGACAGATGCCTTAGAAGTAGATAGTATTTCATCTAAAAACGATGCAGGTCGCTCCACCTCTCAACTTAATACCGTTTCCAAATAAAAATACTTAAATACCGCACGCACAACATTACATGTGCACAACAGCCAACAGTACCAACACCTGCCCACCAATATGTTGCAACAGTATCCAGCAAGAACAGCTCTTGTCTTATAAATTGATGTCCTAGTTACCTGAAAAAAATTTAAGATTTGTGTTAGAAAATAGCGTATTTTAACTAATATTATTATTGTTCTCTTTGGTATGCTGGAATCCACTGCAAAATAATTGTCTTTTCCGCAGCGTCAACAGGCATAGTATGCATTTGTTGTGCAAATCGACGTGGAAATTCCTGTATCCAAACCTCCTTAATGAATAAACAATTTCAATGTTTCAATATTTTCTTGCGTTGAAATCTTACTGAAAAATTAACACAACTTCTGTCCGAGTATTTTATCATCTGCATCCTTCTGGAGTAAATGTTGTACCATCTCGAAGATTACATATTCATTATAATCCTTCAATTACACACAGGAAAACAGAAATATCAATTGAATGTAATTCAAAAGAAACGGAAAAAAGGAAATTGACCAGACTTGGTATCGCTATTTGTTCTTTAGTGACTTAAGTTTGTAATGTTGATAAATCATGTTTTTAAATATAATATTTTTTTCTAGTAATGCGAATCCTTAAATTCTCCGCATAAAATAACTACAAAAGTATTAGTTTTTTTTTCGATTTCCTTTTTTACCCATACATAGTTTTTTTTTTCACGCAAATAATGTCATATGTCATTATCTTCAAAGAGTATGTAAACAATAAAACCTTCTTGACTTACGCAAAATAATTAATTTACGCATACAATTATTGAAATTATAGTTGAAGAATTAGAAACAACAGATATTAATAACAACGGATTATTATTATTACATTGTTATAATAATCTGTTAAGGTGTTGAAAGTGCATATGCAAACCTTTTGGTTATGCGAAATGCAGAATGTTTTAGAGACCTTAGCCTGTTTCATTCATTATTAAAAACTCTTTGAAAACAGAACACACGCGCGCCATGGGATACTATGCGCGCGCATTCCGAGCAGAATTATGCTGGCGACAGAATGGCGGGCTTTCTCTTTCTAGCATATATGCACGTCCCATTCGTTTCGTTTGAGTACAGTCTCCAACGATACTTAGTTTTATTATTATATTATTATTATTATTGTATATTTAATATAATGATTTATTTATATTAAGTTTTGTTTTAATGTCATAGGCCATTATTATTTTGCAATTTGAATTCATTTTAATAACTTGGTTAATGTATTTCTATGTCGCATAAATTCTTTTTTAAGTGAAGACTGATATTGTGCCAACACTTAAGGCAAATAAAAATGTACCTATATTCTGATTCACTTTAACTTTTTGTTTGTCTCAATAGACAAGTAAATATTGTAAACCCATCTGGGTTTAAATAACCACTTATAGAAATAACTAACGTGATGACATTTTGTATAAAGATAAGGTCTGGTCTGGATTAGTATCTATATATTTACATAACCGTAAACAAGTACCTATACCAATTCAAATAAAATGGGTGCGGGTAAATGTGCGGGCAGAAACCAAAATGTATGTGGCAGAAAAACATCCATTGCGTTTTTTATGCGACTGTACATGCGCCGATTTTTGGCGCCAATTTTTTAAAGCGCGGGTTGCTACTTTGACCTCTTATATTCTTTTCACCGACTGTTTTCGTTTTTTTTTGTAAATAATTTAATTTTTTGATTAATTTTATTTTCTTGAGCAATATTATCATTTTAATTGCGTTCTATTTGTAAATTGTTCACTATGGAAGACTCAGTTCGTCGGTGTATTAACTGCTCAATTCTTCTGCGGTATTTACGTTGGCAGTCATTGAGAGAAGTTAGTGAAAATGTCTACAATACTCTGGCTTCTTGGATTTCTCCAACACCGGTAAGTCATATAGCACCTACATAATAATTATTATGATCATACTATAATTTTTCAGAGGCCTGTTAGACGTTTTTAATGGATTGAGGCACCAACCAACGATTATCCCTGTTCGCACTATGCAAGTCCAGCCAAGGACAACCCCCGGTTGGTATAGGACTATTGCAGTTTATGGTAACAAAGATATTGGATTATGGGTCTGGTTGGCTAAGTGAGCTGGTTATCTTGAACTGTGGAAGGACTACGTTTATTAACTTTGATATTGACACCGCGTCGGTACAGACGCCACATTTTCTCACCGTAATATTCCTATACATCGTTTGGAATATGATTGGGAAATAAAAAGTTGATTTAATACAAAATAACTTTATATCGCGCCTGTATCATTCCCCAAAGGGTTAGTCAGAGGTGTGTGTAACCTCTATTATCTGTTCTGTGTGTAGCACCTACACCCACATTTCGTCAGTTACGTTTAGTGTCATGTAAATATATGGGAAGAGCTTATTGCCATCAACCGGGCACAAATTCAGGGCTCCGAGTTGCTACTGAAAAATACCTATTGGAATAGCCCAATAGCACTGTCTGACCTGGGAATTAAACCCAAGGCCCCACGCTCAGCAGTCGCGCTTGCGACCACTATACCACCGAGATCTACAAAACAGTTATAATGTTAAATGTTATTAGTTTATTACCTACTGTTATTAAAAAATACATATTTTATCTTTTTCCGTAAGTATTTTTATTTATATAGTAACTAAGTCAACAGTACCGGTGTTCCCGGTGGTGGTGAACCTACGTGGTTAGATAGTTACACACTTCAATCAGGTTGGAACTATATACATAGGTGGTACTTATGTACAGCGTTCACGAAAGTGTGAAGACTCATTATGTGATCTAATAGGTACTATTAGGTGCATGAACTGTGTTTGTAAGGTATCTACCAGAAACTAATGTAATTATTTCGTTTACTAGATTTCACGTGATGGCATAGTTTGCACTGAGTGCTTTGCATGTCTAAATGATGCTATCCAAGCTGGGCCAGCATCAGCTCCTTCATTTGGCCATCGAAGTGTATGCTTTGCATGCGGAAAATCTATTCTACGCGTACGTGCAATAAGAGTGCCTTCAAATGGTGAAGAAAGGAATATGATTCTTAGTTGGATATTTCCTCACTTGGTATGCATCTTATTTCATTTGTCAAGACTGGTGACTATAAGCCTAGTTATTTGTTTTATGATTTGGATTATTTTTAATTAAATTGAAGTTAAAACAAAAAGTGAATATACGTTAAGAAGTAATTATTGAAACTCCATGGCACTCAACGGCACGGTTCACCAGAGTTAGAGTCACGGTTGTAGTTGTTTTTTATTGTAAATCAAATATTTTGCGTATAGCACATGTGTGAGTACTACATGTACCTACTATAGACCTGACATTTACTGGGTTCCTATGTCTTTCACCGACTTCAATGTGCCCTGTTGGCTGAGAGTATGTCATGCTCACTCTGTCTCACACAATGTCTTGCTGATGGTGGCGCATGTGTTGGGTCATTAAGTTCCCCTTAAAATGGTTGAGCTGAATGGTGCTGATCCATGTGTCATGTTCGTGAACGGGTGCCGTCAGTACAGGCTCTGGTCATCTCTTAGCTGCCACGGCTTGTTTTAATTTAATTTAATTTTTGAATTGCCTGTTTATCTTTTTATTAAGGACGTGACTATTCATAAGTGTCTGTTAATTTAATCTATTGAGCCGCCACGAGGTGGTCGCAATATGGTACCCATGGTCGCAATATGGTACATACACATATTTTGCTTACTTATTTCAGCATGCAAAAAATACCTTAAAATAAAATAATATACAAATATGCAAAAAAATGCTTGACCAAATAAATGTTTGAGTTTATTTATTAAGAGGTTTTCATTTCCAGGGACCACATTTGGAAAGAGTGTGCCGGTCATGTTGGATGGCAGTTAAGAGGAACATGCGCCGACAAATGCAACATGATGCCAATCGTTCCATTCACGCTGAAGACAGCGAAATGGTGGAAGTAGCTGAAGTTATATCTAATCAGCAAGTAGTTCATGTTCAGGTTCCTCTACCACCACCACTTCCACAGGAGGACTTATTTCAGCTGCAAAGAAGGCACCTACAGCCAAAAATAATGTCACGTACTTATAAACGTACAGCAGCGACCACACGACATTGCGTATTTCCTGATTGTGAAAACCTCGAACGCTTAGTAGTTCCCAGAGTTTTGAAGGAAGAGGTTTTAAATCGCCTTAGAATTTATATTCCTCTATGTGCTCGGATTTGTAACTTCCATTTGAACAACGATTGCTGGGATCAATTACAAGTAAATTATTCAGATTTCACAGGTGCACAAATGGACAATCTACTGGCTATGATGGACACAATTTCATTAAATAGGAATGACTTCAGCAATGTTCATACGATTCCATCCCATTTATGTCATTATTGGTTAGGTTTGACTGCTACACAGTTCTATGATTTATTGAACAATATACCACGACTGCACGAAGAAGTACCGGATGCAAGTATAGCATTAAGTATTTATTTAATTAAATTGAGAACTGGGGACAGTAATGAGAGGCTGACTGGTCTTTTTAATATGCCGAGAACTTCACTTGAACGCAATATGAATAAAGCAAGGGATATTCTGACTGAGCAACTAGTGCCTCTCTATTTGGGTCTTGGTCACATGACCGTACAAGAAGTGGCAGCGAGGAATACAACAATACCAGAAGGTCTTTTCGGAAACTCAGCAATGCCTCTTGAGACCAAGCCAGCTATTACCATCTGCGATGCTACCTATTTGTATGTCCAAAGTAGCAGCAATTACTTGTTCCAGAAAGAGACGTACAGTTTGCACAAATATGCAAACCTCGTAAAACCATTCATGATTGTTTGCTGTGATGGTCACATTTTAGATTGCATAGGTCCGTATAAAGCCATAACCAATGATGCCACAATTATGAGCAACGAGTTCAGCAGCTCAGACGGGGCTATGCGGGCATATTTTCGAGAAGGAGATATCTTCCTTCTCGACAGAGGCTTCAGAGATGTGGTACCACAATTACGAAATTATGGATATTTAACATATATGCCGGAATCCTTGTTGGCAGGCCACCGTCAGTTAACGACAGAACAAGCGAATAAGTCCCGTTGTATCACCTTGTGCAGGTGGGTCATTGAGGTCGTGAATGGTCGACTGAAACGGGACTTCAAGCTGTTCAGACAGGAATTTTTCAACAGAGCTGCCAAACATTTAATGGAGGATTTCAGAATAGGTTGTGCTCTGACCAATAAGTTCCATCCACTGATTCAGGATAAGCCAGAGTACGCGGAATATTTGGAAATAGCACGACGAAGATACCATGTCACAAATTATTTAGCAGAGATAGTGGAGTCTGAACACTTTAATAGAAGGCGAACTATGTTTGTTAATATAGATGGCAACCACCCACATTTGGACCAGTTCCCCAGGCTGAGTTTGGAAGACTTGAAAAGGTTAGCTGTAGGAACGTACCAGCTTAAACAAGCAAAATCTTACTACGGTGAGCATATTCGTGTAAACGGCACGTACACTGTGGAAGTGAATGATGTCATTGAAAGTGACATACTACTTAGTCTGGGTACTAACCCCTACCTGATACGTGGAAGAATAAAGTCTCGTCATGTTAACAGTCGCACGTATTACTCGTACCTTATGATAGACAGGGACGAAAATATTACCAATACTGTTCAGGCTATTTGTGGATATTATTGTAGTTGTTTGGTGGGTAATCGTACAGTGGGCTGTTGTGCCCACGTGATGACTATCACGTGGTATTTAAGTTGGGGTAGGCATAATGATGTTAATGCACCAGCGGCGTTTTTAGATGATATTTTTGAAGAGTTTACAACCCAAGAGAGTATTTAATATTTTTATTGTTTTGTTTTACTATATTTGGGTTAGGTATTGCTTTTATTTATATTTAATTTGACTCATTTTCTTAGTTGCTTAATAAAGAAACTTGTGTATATTATTAGGTTGGGGAAAAAGTCTTTTCGCATTATAGTATGTATGAACTTGTAATAAAATCTCTTTGGCTATACTATGTGTATCTGGCTGGTTTTGGTATCATTGAAAGTTTAAATTTTAAAGAACATAATTCCAAATTCAAATTAGGAAAATGTGTGATTTTTATTTGTTTTTCGTACTGTCAAGATGAGTGAATCTAATGAAGAAATTCGATACATTTTAAAATTTTACTACAAAAAAGGTAAAAATGCAACGCAAGCCGCGAAAAAAATTTGCGATGTTTATGGACCTAGTGCAGTGTCTGTGAGAGTAGCACAAATTTGGTTTAAGCGTTTTCAATCCGGAAATTTTGATGTCAAAGATGCACGTCGCTCTGGTCGCCCTATTACGGATAAAATGGATGCCATTTTTGAAAAAGTGGAGCAAGATCGGCATATTAGTAGTTACGACGTAGCTGAAGAACTGGGAATTGACCACAAAACAGTTTTGGCGCATTTGAAAAAAACTGGGTACACAAAAAAGCTCGATATTTGGGTACCTCACGAGCTCACTGAAAGAAACCTAATGAACCGTGTACTCATTTGTGATTCTTTATTACGACGTAATGAAACCGAACCATTTTTGAAGAAGCTGATAACTGGTGATGAAAAGTGGATCACGTACGACAAGAACGTGCGAAAAAGGTCGTGGTCAAAGGCCGGTCAGGCTTCACAGACTGTGGCAAAACCCGGGTTAACTCGCAACAAGGTGATGCTGTGTGTGTGGTGGGATTGGAAGGGCATTATTCATTATGAGCTGTTACCACCAGGCAGGACCATCGATTCTGAACTCTACTGCGAACAACTGATGAGATTAAAGCAAGAAGTTGAGAGAAAGCGGCCGGAATTAATCAACAGAAGGGGTGTGGTTTTTCATCATGATAACGCTAGACCTCACACATCTTTAGCCACTCAGCAAAAATTAAGAGAGTTTGGCTGGGAGGTGTTAATGCATCCGCCGTATAGTCCTGACCTTGCACCTTCAGATTTCCACCTGTTTCGGTCTCTTCAGAATTCTTTAGGCAGTGTCAGGTTAACATCACGGGAGGACTGCCAAAACCACTTGTCGCGGTATTTTGATCAGAAGTCCCAAAATTTCTATAGCAATGGGATCATGTCCCTACCTACAAGATGGCAAAAAGTTATCGAACAAAATGGTACCTACATACTTTAGTTAAATGTAAACATACTATGTTAAAAAATGTTTTGAATTTTCTTAAAAAATACGAAGAAACTTTTTCCCCAACCTATTATTTACTGGAATTTTAATTTGCAATGTCAGCCCCCAGCACGCTAATTGCGTAATACAATCACAATCTGAATTATTTTGAAACAGATTGCTAATCCATTGCTTTATAAGTTCGAAAACATTTTCCGTTCAACAACGTAAATAACCTAATGAATGTTGTTGAACTGTCACAGATTTGTTTTAATTATTTACGAAAATGTGTTACGCAATGTGTTACGCAAGTAGATAGCTGCATTACGCATTCCTAGTTCAGCCTTTCTCTTGTAAAGTATAACAATAAGTCAAAAGAAGTCTCCTTAGTCTATATTAAAGGTGATTAGAACTAGAGTATTTCCATCCACTTAAAAAAACGGTTTTAGTCGGCGGGCACGAAATTAGCGGTGGCTGAGCGATGCCGAGCAGCGCTGGGCAGGCCGATCCGGCAGCGGCCTAGGCGTGTGCACGAATAAGGCGGTAAAAAAATACAGCACTATACTGGAACGAGGAACGGCCATCGAGCGGCGAAATCAAACAAGTTTGTTCCTGACCCTAGCACGTTGCCACCACTCCACCATGCTACCGCATCATCGCATGCATCGCTCGGTCGCCCCGCGCCGCTCTCGCCCGTTTCTTGTACAGAATGCTATGCTATTGTTTACATCACCGCCCGCCGCTTCTCTGTCGCTATCGCTCGGCAGCCACTAATTTCGTGTCCGCACAATTAGTGGTAACGCAGTTCTCAATTAAATGCTTTTTTCGCGAGATTATTTATTTTTTATTTTTTAAAGGTTACATTTTTGGACTAAGAAATACTAAAAAAACAAAAGTGTTTTTCTGACTATTTCTTAGTCCAAAAATGTTCAGCACTTTGATCTTATTGATGTAACCATGTTGTAACGTATAAGATAAGTACCATTTACGTGAACGTTATATGAATTTGACGTTTTTATTGAAGTTTTGATATTTTCGATGTTCCGTCTAAGATATACAAATTGCTAAATGATCTGTTCCATGTGAATTCTCGAGTTTTTACTTACCTCTAAAACCTCTACATCACCCCTACATCAACCTTTATCTGTCGCAATTGACGAGAATTGAATATACTCAAACGTCATTTTGACTAATTCGTATTTTGAATTTACCAGCACACAATTTGACAAAAAGTCACTAAGAGATTCGATACTAAACCTAGATTTTGAGACCTAATTACCGTGTAATGCCGAGAATTATGATAAAATGGTAAATTACATTTGAAAGCCCTAAGATCATTCTTTAAATTAAACCATAAATCTTTGAGTCACTCCATGTTTCGTACCGATACTAGGTTCCTTAGTCGCTTGGTCAATGTCTTTTAATGAATTAAGCGTTGTTGTCACTTGACACTTGTCTTTCTGACAGTATCGGATAGTGATGCAGCTTGATTTTATTTAACTCATTACTCGAGTAAATAAAGGCTCGAGTCCATGTTCTCTCGAGGTGCCCGTCGATTTAGTCGCAATTAGCTAAATATCTGTTGTACCATAAAGGTTTACATTAACCCTTAACAACCAGCCTGGTGAAGACCTGGTGAAGACTATTTTGAAACATTTGCACCGGTAGTCAAGATGTCGTCGATTCGTCTTCTACTAGCACTGGCAGTTGAGAAAAACCTGATCGTTCATCATATTGATGTTACCACCGCTTTTCTTAATGGAGATCTGCATGAAGAGATTTTTATGGAACAGCCGCAATCTTTTGTTCAAGAGGGGAGTGAAGGCAAGGTTTGCAAATTAAACAAAGCCATTTATGGCCTCAAACAAGCTGCCAGATGTTGGAACCAAAAGATTCATGAGCATATTATAAAGATGGGGTTTTCTCGGTCTAAATATGACCAGTGTGTCTACACAAAAAATTATGGAGACATTTTCACTGTCATAGCTCTATACGTGGATGATTTTTATATATTCACAAATAAAGCTGTAGAAGCCAGGACGGTGATACATCAGATTGGAAGGTCTTTCAAAATAAAGGATTTGGGTGAGGCAAGAGAATGTCTTGGAGTCCGGATTGAGAGGAAGAGTGTAAATGAAATCCACTTGTCTCAAAAGAAATACATTTCAAAAATCTTGGAGAAATATGGAATGCTAGACTGCAAACCAGTAAGTACACCGGTTGAATTGAATCTTCGCCTGAAATCTAGTGAAAAGAATGACAACACGCGGTATCAGGAAATTATCGGTTCACTAATGTACCTGGCATGTTGCACAAGACCTGATATATCGTATGCAGTTACGATGCTAAGTCAATTTAATAACTGCAATGATTCTACTCACATGGCGGCACTGAAACGAGTGCTTAGGTATCTAAAAGGGACAGCAGAACTATCGCTGTGTTACAAAAAATGTAATAAGCCTTTGGTTGCCTATGCAGATGCAGATTGGGGAAATGGGCCTGATGGGAAATCTTTCTCTGGTTATACCCTAGTTCTCAGTGGTGCTGCGGTGTCTTGGCAGTCTATAAAACAGCGTTGTGTAGCGTTAAGTACTGCTGAAGCTGAGTACATCGCAATATGTGAGGTCGCTAAGGAAGTGATATCGGTAAACGGTTTATATTCTGAACTGACTGGCCGTCATAACACTGCTGTTACTATTTTTAGTGATAGTCAAAGTGCTAGTAAGCTAGTTTATACTCCTGCCATTGGAAAACGTTCCAAACATATAAATATAAGATATCATTTCGTTAGGGAGTTAGCAGAGCAAAGGGTTATTCGTGTTGAATATTGTGAGACTTCCCTTATGCCTGCTGATATGATGACAAAGGGAGTTGGTAAGCAGAAACATGTGTTCTGTACACAGCATAGTGGATTAAGTGGGGTGTTGTACCATAAAGGTTATAATGCACTATGTATTTAAAAGTAAAGTCTTCTTTTGTTGTTGCCTAGCAACTGTTATGGTTCTGTTCTGTCATCCTGTGTTTTTCAGATGAAGTTAGTTTTTGTTATAATAAAATGTAAATTACTTTATTAAACCACTGTTACAATGATATCTTATTTTCATTGAAAGCAAGCTCAGCCAACAATATCACCAACACTGCCACACACTAGTTAACTGTCATAATTCAAAATACTATAATGTACAGAGTTACAGAGTTTTAATAAGAGTGACAATACATGTTCTGTGGGCTAATGCTGTCATCGTATCGTCATTGATTATAAGATTGACAGTGGAATTGAAGTAAGAGAAAACGCTCTTTAAAAAGTCGAACTAAGTCGATCTTAGCCGAATGTCAGACTGAATCCTCAATGTACCAAATTGAACGGTTGCTGTATTTTGGAATTTGCTATGATTCCTCTCTTTGTGCGTATCAAACGTACGAAGCTGCTGGGTACCTCCCTCTAGTACCTACCTTAATTTCAACTTGACTTAATTTTTTGAATTACATAATCGGGACAATGGAGTGCCTGTTAATGATTGAGTAACATCACTAGAGTCAAACTGACAAGCAACCAATAACTACAATCCGATTCACGTTGATTTTTAAACCACTTTACGCGAAAGTAAGCAAACTTAAAAATGGGATTCAACTCAGGAGGACCTGCTGCAGCATTGATGGTATATTTTTGTAGATTTGGTTACCTCGAACCGTAAATACGTTATGTAATTTGTTTTTTTTTCTTAAAATCTTTAAAATTCTTCAATACATGCATTTATGATATTGTCGACCATAAATGGAATTGAATCAATTGAGTGCACTGTCAAAACATTTTCTTTTTATTATTAATTCTTAATTCCGAATTTATAAAATAAAATATACCATTTTAAATGATAAATTGGTTACTTTTTTTTAAGTATAATACGATTCATAGACGTAAAGAAACTATCTCCTTTCATACTCTTCCGTCCGCGTAATTTTCGTAAAAAGGGATACAATTTTTTTGCTTCACATATTAAAATATACATAATTTAACTATAGTCCGTTGTTAGGGTTAAGTAGTTTAAAGAATTGGTTAGTTATTCTCTTTAAGGGTTTTACATCAGACACTTTTAGAAACGCAAGAGAGAGAGAGAGAGAGTGAGATACTTTTAGAAGTCCCTGTAAGTTTCCTATGGTCTGTTGATATATTCAGTAAAAATCTCACCGTAAAAACTTAGGTAAAGTGAGCTTGTCAGTCCCTGGCAAATGAAATGACAGCTCACTTCAAGCTCACTTCACCTAAGGGCCTTATCAGGCGGCGATTTATGAGCGAAATTCAACGAGGCGATTTTCAATGCGCTCGTTGCGTGTGTGTAGCGAGCACGCCACGTGTTCGCTGTATTTGCGTCACGAGAGCGATTGACGTGAGTGTACAAGGGAGAGTGAGACGAGCGAGTGTACAATATTGTGAAAACGCGGTCAACACATCGCGTAGTCGCGGCTAGCACGCTTGGCACCCGCGGAGAACACGTTAACAAATCGCCTCACTGGAAATACGCTGGCAAATCGTCAGTGTGATACTGATAACGTTCAAAGTTTTCACGAACAGATTTTTACAGAATAGACCGGCTGATTTAAGGCCTATTTTTTGCATCACAAATCACTTAGGCTCGTATTACAGAACCTCACGCAAGACTCAAGATTCATTCCTTAAAACTAGTTTCAACCAATCAAAAGGCTTTGAACGAGTTTTAAGTAATGCTTGAGTTTTGAATGAGGTTATGTAGGTAACATGGGCCTTAATACGTTGAGTGCTAAGCGTAGGTATTTAAAACAGCGTTTTGATTCTGATGATATTTTAAATATGTTTTAAACGCATTGTGCAAGTGTCATGTTTAATGAAATAAATTAAATCCTCAAAGCAAATAAGGAGATATCAGAAAAAATACTCGGGCAGAAGAGAATTATTATAATTGAATTAGATACAATTTCAATTATGCTATCTACAACAGATACCTAATTGAAATTGAAAGAAATTAAAATACTACTGAAAAATTGAACAGCAGATTTGCTTCTAAATTAATTTAAAAGTTAATAAACTTACAGATTTGCTAAAGTTACTATTAAAAAGAGAATAAGTAAGTAAGTTTATTTATTTGTATAAACAGGGTGTACATACATTGTATGCAAGATATTAAATACAGAAATGTTCTATTACGTATCGCGGCGGCGCGCGGCGTACAAATTGGGTAGAAGAGATGGTGCACAATAACAGATAACAGATAACATCACGCCTTTTTTCCCCGAAGAGTTGGGCAGAAGTGTACATAGTACATTTCGCCAGTTACGTTTCAGTCTTGTAATGGAGGGCGCCTATTGCCATAAACTGGGCACAGATCTAGACTCTGAATGCTGGTGGTGGAATGCTGGTGAAGAGAATAGGTACTACTACCCAGCATGAATGCTGTTGCAGGGCAGAGCTCACTGCCCAGGTTGACAAACTCACAATAGAAATAAGTACTTTTTAAATTCTATTCTACTAAAGTGGAAGCCAACGACCCACTTTATTTTAGTAACACTGAATTAAATGTAGCAGCCTGTTTCCTGCCACGCACTTCACGACTCCACGACACGACACCCTAGGGAATATTAGAACTTAAGAAGTAAAACAGTAACAGTAAAACTTAGGTAGGAAATTAAATGTAATGAAATTGTTTATTCTGTAAATAGGATATCGGAGTCAGGTTTACTGGTAATATTACAAAAAAAAAGAAAATAAGCGTAATGGAGTCAACATTTCCTATTTGTCTACCACTGAGAAGAAATGGCGAAACAAACTGAGGGGTCAAAGTAAAGTAAAGTAAACATTTATTTACATAGATTGCAGGTACAGTAAATAAAATGTGACAGTTAAAATATGAGTGATCCTTGTACAATCTACTTTATAATAGGCATGCAACATTATTATAAAATTTGTAAATTAATAAATGAATTGCAATGATGACAAAGTTAAATATTGAATTGCAATGTTGACAAAGTTAAATATTGAATTGCAATGTTGACAAAGTTAAATATTTTTGAGGTAGGTATTACAGTTCAACAATAGTCGGCGTGGTACATTCTTAGAAATAAAAAAATATTTAAATAATCTACAATACAATAGTAATAAAATTAAATAAATCGAAACAAAATCTCTTTTAAAGTCCAGACATAACCTTGGTCAGGCCATAATAATATGACATAGGACTTACTTCGTTTCGTTCTTCTCTTTCGGAAGAATATGTATATAGAAATAAAAATACTTACGATTCATTGACACATCACCCTCATTGGCTAACACACTTTCAATCTCCATCCGAAAGATTTGAAGGGAATTGCTAGTCCATTGCTTCACATGCTCGAAAAATTCCTTTGCTCAACAGCGTAAATATCGCTATGAATGTTATTAACACGTTCAGTGCCGGGAACCCTGCTGGAGGGCTCACCTAGTCGCAAATGGGATGCCAGGAGCCCTCGCGGAAGGCTCATTTTAAATGAAGGTTTTTCTTAGCGAATACAGCATTATAAACTGTGAAATTAAAATCTGTTGTAGATAATAACAAGATTTATTAGTATATGCGTTGGTTTTATCAAAAAAAATTGTTTCAGGAGGCCCGTATTTTCGGGATGGAAAACCATTTTCACGGTTACAAATATTCACAAAAAATTTAAAAGGTTGCATCCGGATCGGGATCAGAGCGAGTTTATTATAGTACTCTTTTTTTTCTACTATATCACGTCCCCATCGCACTAGTACATGACAAAATAACCCCAGAGATCCTACGTATAGCAACAAGACCCTATTTTATTTTACTTTGTTTTACAGTGACCGTCCGCGATAGTTAACTTTAGCGCAAACGTAATGCCGGGGACCCTCCCGGAGGTTCACTTCCAATAATTATGGCGGCATGACTTAAGAGCTCTATGAAAAGTAGGTGGAGTCGAAAAAACTGCCTAAATGAAAGGAATTATAAGTGCGTTACACAATTACCCCGCTGGTGTAAAGTTATGTACTTTTAAGTCTATCTGTGAAAAAGCCTTTTCCGTCCGAAACGAGCGAGTCATTTAGGTAGGGTCATTAATAAAATTTAAGCATAAACTAAGGTAATTGAAATGCAATCAATCTTTTGTCCGGGATATTATAAGTTCTTTGTAAAGTAAGTCGGTCGTCAATGACGACACAAAGCTGAGGCAAAGTAATTAATTATAATTTGTAGGAACGCTAGTGATAAAGCTAAAGATTCTAGAATAATGATAACTTTTGGGCCAAACGCTAACATTAATTGGAGATATGATCTCGTCCTGAAGTTAGGTACATAGTCTAAAAAGTTTCGAGCTCCAATCATAATTGAAAATCTTCATATTTCAAATAAATGCAAATGTTTCGTAGTTACTCAAGCATGAATTTCGATGTAGTTTTATTTTCAACTCTGAATTTTCTCACATCAAAATAGCTATACAAATCTTTGAACCAGTACAATGGAATGGTGAAAGATTTGTATAGCTATTTTAAAGGCAGACCCAATTCAGTAAAGCCCAAGAACTAATTGATTGAAATACGACGATTCTTTGAGACTCTACTGTATATTTATGGTTTATAGGCTGAGATTTTCATATGTCAGGCGTAAGGCATCTTCAGGCGTAAGGTTCCATCTTAATTCCATAACATTTACATCATGAAAGACTTACATTTAGATCCTAAATATGATATAATGTTTCATGCGGTATTTTCCCAGAACTGAAAAGAGCGTCATCGCAATTTATCACATGCAGTGTGATCATAAAGTAGCAAGTCACGGATGATGCCAGTTCGTGACATATTTACTCTGGGATACCTTCTTTTCGCATAATGTTCTTTGTCCTAATATACTTCGGCATAACGATTTTGGCACAATTTGTTTTGGCATAATAATACTTCGGCATAATTTTTTTAGGCATACATTTTATGTTGGCATAATCATCTTAAAGACTAATTTGTTTTGGCATAAATTTGATTCGCATAACGCTAGTAGGCCTAAGAACCGAATTGCTGCAAAACCGACTCCACGTAGTCTTGTTTGTCCTACCCCTAGAGTGTAATTTAAAATCGCGTAGGCGCGTGGGGCCGCCGAAGGCCCGCAGCGCCGGAGCCGTGACAGAAACCCTGCCTGCTGCATGTTGCATGCTCGCTTGAATGCTGCATGCTGCATGCTGCATGCTTGCTTGCATGCTGCATGCTTGCTTGCATGCTGCATGCTTGCTTGCATGCTGCATGCTTGCTTGCATGCTTTAACTTTATGCTTAATAAATGTATGCTTTAGAATATTATGCTTAATCATTATTATGGTTAGAGAAATTATGCTTAAAAAAATTATGCGTAAGCTGTTATGCGTAATTATATTATGCGAAAATATAATTATGACAAACAACATTATGCTAAGTTATATTAGGTCTTAAAATTTTATGCAAATGGATAGGGAACCATTTACTCTTTGCTCTCGACAGCATTTAAGTAAATAACGTACATACTCGTAGGTGCATCTACGGGTATGTACTGAGTATGTAGATGTGATGGGTATCGATATCTAAGCGCGAAAAAACAAAAAAAAGACAGATTGTCCCAACTCATACTTCAAGTAACTACACTACTAGAGGTCGTTGATAACAAAAAAAAAAAAAACATAATTTTTTTTGTTTTTTCTTGTTTTAATACCGATACCGGTACCCGTCATACACGGAGTTTCGCTACATAATTTAATTTGACCCTGTAGAGCAATGGTGGCCCAGTAGAGCAGTGGTGGCCCAGTAGAGCAGTGGTGGCCCAGTAGAGCAGTGGTGGCCCAGTAGAGCAGTGGTGGCCCAGTAGAGCAGTGGTGGCCCAGTAGAGCAGTGGTGGCCCAGTAGAGCAGTGGTGGCCCAGTAGAGCAGTGGTGGCCCAGTAGAGCAGTGGTGGCCTAGAAGAGCAGTGGTGGCCCAGTAGAGCAGTGGTGGCCCAGTAGAGCGGTGGTGGCCCAGTAGAGCAGTGGTGGCCCAATAGACCAGTGGTGGCCCAGAGAGCAGGCCCCGAATTACGAGTTGTAGATCGTGGGTTTGAACAAGCAGGCGCTTTACTTTGTGTAAGTCATTTCATCACCACTGCTCTTAAAACGGTAGAGGAAAAAAAATCGTGAAGAAACATGTATTCCCTAGAACAAAACTTCTAAGACGTGACATCTTCCAACCCGCACTGTACTGATTGCAATGGGTTTCATTTTGGCAGTTCAGCCACGTCCATTGCGTTATTTAGGTTGTTGAGCAGACGAATTTTTAAACATATAAAGCAATGGATTAGCAATATCCTTCAAAACTCTCGAGTTTTATGTGGTACGCAATTAGGGAGCTGATTGCCAACTTTGCTTTTGAAATAGAAATGGAATTTGAAATCAATGCTCCTAATATCACTGGAAGAACTCGTGGCTAACTAATAATAGACGCACGGGTTAAGCTACGCTTGCCGGGGTTGGTCCGTAGATGGCACGTTAAGCCGTTGGCGATCTTTGACAGTCGTTACGGGTCGTCAGAAGCCCGAAAGTCTGACAACCAGTCTTACCAAGGAGTATTGTATTACCCAGATAATGTGTTGTGAAGGTCAGATAGGCAGTTGCTCCATGTAAAATACTAGTATTCAGCCGAATCTGGTTAGACTGGAAGCCGACCCCAACATAGTTAGAGAAGGCTAGGCAGATAGATTTGTTCCTAATTTCACTGATCCTGAATTGGAATAGTAAGTCCCTGGTTCTGTTAAATTGAATACTATGAATTACTACGAAATAGATTGAGGACTGAATACATTTCTATAGGCATGTATTTTCGTTTTGAGAACCGTTAAAATAGACTGTTAAAGCGAATATGGTTCCATTAATTTAAGAAATTTTCGCTGATACCTTCTCCCTGTAAAAACTGAGGATTATATTAGATTTCTTCTGCTTGAGAATATCAATATCTTATTAGGTAACTCTCGCTTGCACATTCTCGACTCTCCATCGGTATTATTTACCTAGCAAAAATTCTACTCTATTTTCCCAAAGATTTAAATCGTTACATTTGCCGTCCCTGTACTTATGTCGCGCGAAAAAGTGTCAATACTGTGAAGAGTGAGCTCACACATTCCGAATATTTTCCGTGGCAGCATGCGACATCTGTGTGTGTCAGAGGTGTCAAAAAGAAACAGAAACGCGATTATCTTTTGACGCGGTAGGGCTAATCTACCAATTTAAATCTTTGTTTGTTCCACCATAAAACAGACTTAGATCGAACCCAACTACTTATCTATCTATAAAACATCACACAATATCCAAGCAACGCCAAACTGACCTTTGTTCTTATCTAATCTAACTAGCCTCATAGCCTGTATTGTCTCACTGCACGGGCTTCTGTATTAATAATACAGATAGTTCACTCCGCAAAATCATTTAAATAAAAAGCAACTCTTGGTACGACACAATAAAATGCAATTCAGGTCGCAAAGCGCTAATTACCTACAGTTATATTCACCTAGATGTTGCCTCTCTTTCTATCACGTAACTCTTAGATGTCTCACTACGTTACACTCACTCAACGGCATGTGAAGCCAAGTCAGAGGCCTATGGGCGGCTTTAAAACTCTGACATCAGGTAGACACTTACCACAAGAAAAGAAGAAGAAGATTCACTGAATTGGCCCAACAAGTCGAGCCCGTCGCGTATTTGTATTATAGCTTCATACCTGAAATGAGGAGTGAACCAATCTGTGCTTTTGTTAGCGCCAATCTTCTCTTCTGACATGCGGCAGACATGTCTGCTTTGTATTTCAAATATTACAAGTAGATTACGTCAGACAAAAACAAGTGGATGACAAATCCTTCTAAATGTAGACCGCTCAAGCTCCTAAACAAAATTGGAATTGGAACAGATAATAAACTGTTTATACCAGATTCTGTTCAAAGTCCAATAAACAAGATTGCCAAAACTTGTTCCATAATATTAGACAGCTAATACGACCACAGCAATTTCTATATTTAATAGACTGTTATTTTGAGGGGTTCCACACCAAAAGGTTACCACTGCCAACGGATCCCTATTAGTAAACTACACCATCTGCCTGTCAATATGTCTGTCACTGGATATCTTTTTAACCATAATAACCAGGAGGTCAGCTGAAAATGCTGGTATTTATCTTTACCGGTAACATAGCTGGGAAAACGCTAGGCAGCTGATTAGGAGGCCCATTGTTATTAATAAAATACTACATCTTAAAGCCCATATTATATACACACGATGCGATTTAATTGCATGTGGCATACCATAACCTGAAGTAACAATAAAAATTGTACTGACTAAACATTGTTTCGATGATGCAAGATTAAAGCAACTAACTTGTAATGTAATAATGGGGCTTACAGTCTAGCAATTTCTAGTCGTAATAAGGATCAAATTCGCAAAACACATATTTGTTAGTATGAAACTGACGGGTTGTCAAGAACGCATTCTCTTGACGGCTGGACAAGCCCCACGTACACGTTGGGCGAGTCGATACACGCAAATCAAACGACAAATACACGCAAAAAGGCCTAGTATACGACGGGCTCGCCCAAAGTGTTCTGGGGGCTTAACATGGTAAATAACAAATTAATGTACCTAAACTATTTAATAATAGTTAGTCCCACTCACACTTAGCTCACTAAGGTTTTATACTATCTATAATAATAATATTATTATAAAGACATTACATTTATGATGAGAACGCCGTAGGCCTATAACTAGACTGTAGATTTGTTGACCATCATTATTCTGTTAAGTACCTGGTACTTGTTGAAAGACCTACACTGTCCTCCCATACCTAATAACACTGTTATTTGAAAATATTGTATTTTTAAAGAGTAACCGTGGAGTTTCTTGCCGGCTCTTCTTCATAGGAAACAACCAATTGGAACCGTGCACCTAGCTTCTGACGTTTCATAAGTGCCCTTGTAGGTTTATGTGAAATAAAATATTTTGAATTTTGAATTTATGAGTTTGTGTGTAGAGGCCAATCTTCGGAAATACTGGTCCGAATCTGAAAATTCATTCACGTATTGGAAGCTACATATCCCTAAGTGTCATTATCATAAGCTATAAATAAAAAAAGCTAAATATATTGTATGAGAAAGTCTGCTTTACACGCGGGCAAAACCGCAGGCGAAGCGCTAGTTTTGTTTAAATCTTTACTCGTATATTCGCCGAAGGAGCCCAGTCTTCCATTGAAGACCCAATCATCTATTTCAAACTAAGTATAAGAATTTTGAAATTTTAAATTAGAGAAATTTGCTACATCGCACTTTGAGGGTTATTTTCAAAAGATCTAAGAACCCTATTAGTAATTAGTTTTCCATGAATAAGATCTAATTAAATAATATTTTCAATATGTAGTAGGCATATGAGGCCGCGTCCTAACCAACAGCAATCGTCGCGCGAGTAAACGATCGTCGTGCTCCTTTATATGAATATGTCATACTCGCGCGATCAATCAAGCGCATATGTAGGTACGTAATTTTTCAGGTAAACGTTCGCGTATTCGCGTATTCGCGCGACGATCGCGTTCGGTCAGGACGCAGGCTATGTGTATGCAATAAATGATATGTACGAGCATTCAATGAAGATTTTGGTTCCAGTAATTAACAATTATCAGCAATTAATTTTTATGACTGCCTCGTTGGTCTAGTGGTCGCAAGCGCTACTGCTGAGCATGAGGTCGTGGGTTCGATTCCCAGGTCGGGCAAAGAGTTATTGGGTGTATCCATCTGGAATTTCTCAGTAGCAGCCCGAAGTCTAAATTTGTGCCCGGTTAGTGGCAATAGGCTCGCCACCTGTTACATGGGACTTAAACATAACTGGCGAAATGTGTGCGTTGTGGGCTGCAATATTATATACAGTAAAATCTCTTTATTCGCGGGGTATATGTTCCATAAATATGCCGCGAATACAGAAACCGTGAATACAGAATGGTAATTTATATGGGTTTATAGGGGATACGTTCCTAGGTGCCAAAATAAAAAACACAAATATATAAGAAAATCAATTTTATTGATGTTATTGAACATTTTGATTAATCATTATCCTCAGGCTTAGGCAATGGTTTGAAGAATTTTGTTATTTTCTCTTGCTTGGCAGTTTTTAATAGCTCCGACAATTGAGACTGATACTCAGCAGTCGCATTAGCAATTTGCCTCTTAAAATTAAGACTTCGTTCCATAGATGGATCAATGTTCACAAAGAAGAAATAAGGTTGCTTTCTTCTGTTTGTTTACATTTTCAAAAACGCCGACCGCGGTGTTTGCGGCAAATGCGACAAAGGCGGCTTAGGTCAAAGTGCTCGGCGGTACCATTTGACGGCACTTGCAAAAGATATTGCGTTAAACACCTATTGGAATTTTGTATGAAATTTTAGATCCGCGAATAAAGAAAATTTTTGCCGCGAATAAAGAAATTGGGTTGCATTTTTTTAATCCGCGAATAGTGAAAACGCGAATGATGGAAGCGCGAATAGGGAGCTTTTACTGTATATGTTTTGTGTATTTCTTGTTTCTATGTTTTATATTGTAGCTGTTTGTTGTTCCTTTTGAATAATAATAAAATGTGGGTGTACTATAGGTACACCTCTGCCTAACCCTTTGGGGAAATACAGGCGTGATTTTATGTTTATGTTTGTTTGTTTTTTTTTTTTTGGATGGGTAAATATCTAATTACTTCTCCCGCTCTGGCTGGAGCGGGAGGGCGTGTCAGACTCTTACTGACTAAAACCCACCCCTGTTCCTTCTGTTGCCTGTATGTTGCCAGGGGCCACGGTATCCCTTTCGGACTTTTTTTATTATTTTTTTATCGCGCACTGAATTTTCAACTCTCGGTGTTGACCCGAGCGTTGAGAATCCAACGACGCACTCTCTTCCCAGCGCGTTGTTAAAACACTGTTGGATTTTCAACTCTCGGCGCTAAGCAGAACGTTGAAAATTTAGTGCACGCGATTTTAGTACGTTCGTGCGAACGTGGACTTAGAGTTTGTCATCGACAATTTATTTACATTGCTTGAAACGGATTCTCGAGCATATCGTTTTATTACACGTCATCATCATCAACCTACAGCAGTCCACTGCTGGACCTTGTGCACTCTGAAATGACTCGCCGCACTACCGCATTTACGCACACGATTATGCGGTAGTTTGGCGCGTCATTTCAGAGTGAACAAGCTATTATACCTATTGACCTATAAAGCTGCACAATAAAGCTACAACTATATGTGATCAGATTTTGTTTTTATATGTTTTAATATTTAATAATACAGTTCTCTCTTTTCTAAATGAAATGTTTGTAAAAGTATAGATTTTTCAAAACATCGATTTTATTCGGCAGATAATGGCTTAAAACGGTCACAGCACTACGGTAACGAACCCAAAGACATGACATTGTAATGACATCCTGTCGAAATATTAGTCACCAATTAATTCGTGTTTTTGAGTGGATTTTTCCAATATAAAGTGAAACTTGGTGCTCACGAATGATACCCATTGTCTATGGATAACATAATAATTAATTAGGATTATGAATTTGATTTTTCCATTTCTTACGTAGACGTTCATACAAAGTTATCGCGGTATGTATAACGAGAAACGTCAAATCGGACTTCTTAGATTGTCGCGAGATTAAGTGTACATTCAACGGTATTTTTCATTATCGTCATGTGTGGTGCCCATTAAAACAACTTGCTGTATGTTGTTGTTGTTACATTGTAACGGTGGAGTTTATTGCCCATTCTTCTCCATATGAAAAGTACTTTTTGGAAGGGGCGACTAGAATCAATTCTATTTTTTTGTAAATTTTGACGTTCCAAAGTGCCTTTTATGTGTCTAATTGGAATAAATTATTTGACTTTGACTTTGACTTTGTATGGTTAAACGTGAAATTCACGGGTAATATCGCGCAAGCGATAATATCAAAGAGTTTCAATCTCTCTACAACAATAGCCTACATTCGTAAGCTACAATGACACCGTAAACCTGTTGTCTATAGTAAAGTAGCTTGTAATAATACTCACCCTCCTACACACATCCACTCATTTTTATTTATTGATATGGCACCTCAACAACTTACTCACTAAAACATACAGAAACAAAAATCTGTTAAAGTTTTAGGTATTGTGAATTCGTCACTTACAGAAGTGTACAGTACTAGCAGAGATCTTAATGATCATATGACGTTTTAATTATCGTTAGTTGATTTAGTTACAAGTTACAAAATAAAATGAAAAATGACTCATGTTCACAAACACGATGGAAAGTACAGAAATATTTAAATAAGTAACAAAGAAGACCTACAAAGACGTAAATGGAAGTGGATACAATTTTATTAATAGGCGGCTTGTGTCGCACAGAGGTCTTGAGACTCTGAGCTGGTTAAAAGTCTCGTATGGAATTGACGAAAAGGGTTAGAGAAGATGTCGATGCTATTGGTTCGTATAGCGATTTTATTATAATTTCCCATTAGACGGTTCATGAGTGCGGTGCTACCAAGGTTAGTACGACTTGCAGTTCTGACAAAGGTAATGGTCTCGCTACCAGATCGAATAGTTTTCTATCGAGGTACAGCTATAGTTAATTCCGCCAAATAGCGATTTTATAAAGAAAGATTTGGTCTGTCACGTCTCTTCGGTGTTCAAGAGAACATATTTTAAAATGACTGAGCCTTCGACCATAAGAAGAATCTTGTGGATGACTAAAATGACTGAGCCTTTGACCATACGAAGAATCTCGTGGACAGCTAGAGCTTCTAAAACGAAGGTATCTGGTGAAGCATCTTTAGATAAGATCAATCCTGTTTACGTGAACACGGTAAGTAGGGTTCCAAACTGGAGATGCATAGTCCAGTAGACTTCTCACAGAGTATTGAAGAGCACCTTAAGGGTAGAGATGGACTGGAAATCCCGAAATATTCTTTTTGTAAAGCCCGACATTTTTGCAGCTTTGGCAGTGATATTGTCAATGTGGTTGACAAATCTGAGGTTAAAGTCGAGCTGGACTCGAAGGTCACGAATCGTGTCCACTGTTTGTAGTGTTACCCATTGATATACTAAAAATATATTAATGGCTTGTTAATGTGTTACCCCATTTATGGAGTAAGATGTAAGTAAAGGTTTCCGTTTTTTGGTAAATGTAATGTGATAGCACTTTTTCACATTGAGGGACATGCGGTTTTTTAAACACCAATCGTGAACTGCGTCGAGGTCAGCCTGGGGTAAATGAACGTCGACGGATGAGTTTATATCTTTATAGATCTTTAAATCATCAGCGAAAATAAATCAATTGCTATGTTTTACTGAGAGAACTATGTCACATAATATATTAGAAACAGAATTGGGCCCAGGTGCGAACCTTGGAGGACTCCAGATGTAAACTGGTGACTCACCGCCCTTTACAACCACTCTTTGTTTTCTTTCTGAGAGATGCCATTTAAATCAACTGCAACTCTGCAACTGGCCAAATATGCCTGCAAAATTCAGTGCTACCAATCACGTGTCACGCGTGTTACCTATGGACATCTTCCTATGTATCTACATACCTAGATACCTACAGTACCTACCTATTCATGACTTACAGTGAAGTGTTGCAAGTGTTACGCAATCAGTGAATCAGTGAGTGATGCACGAAATAAGTGACGAAAGTGCTGACGGTGCGCGCATTCCAATCTCATGGGACGATCGATTGGAACAAATCGTGAGAATACTCGCTCGATCGCCGAAGCTTGAGGTCGTCTTTAGGATAATTAGTCATAAGTACCTAATGTAATCTTTATTTTAATTAAATTTATGTAAAAGGACAAAAATCGCCTTTTAAAAACCCTCCTACCAACGGCACTAACGTAATTGGCGCAGTCGGTAGGATAGTCGAGTCAGTGCGCGTTATCTAACTTCGAGACCGCCTGATAGTCGAATCGTCGACGCGTCGACTATCCCCACGAATCTACGAGCAACGCTGTTGGAGGAGCCCGCAGAATCTTCTGTTCCTGAGACTCCGCCCTCGTCCAAACATGGATGAGACTGGATATGCAGTATCTACTGTGAGTTATAGTTTTAAGTTATGCAGTTCCTAGAAATCGGTTGCTATTCCTGATCCTTTTTCCATTACTTATTCTTAAGTAGTCAAGATTTCTTTGTCAAAGGGAAATAGGGATCTTAAGCCGAATCCGCGGCACATTACTATAGATAGATTAAGATTTGATAGCATTACTGAGCATTCAGAAATAGAAATGGCTCAAGCTGATAATGCCAGTAAAATTGATAGTATATGGAAAGCCCTTAGATTAGTACCGGAATTCGATGGAAATTCCCACGTTTTAGTTAGATTTTTGCACATTTGTGATAAGTTAGTTTTAGAATATGTTCATCCTGATGAGCAGCTTGTTAGCTCAGCTCTTCTTAATGGAATTATCAACAAAATAACAGGTAAAGCTGCACGAACATTAGCTACCAATGGTATTCCAGACAATTGGCAAGGTATTCGTAATACTTTAGTTAACAGTTTTTCGGATCGTAGAGATGAATGTTCACTTTACACAGATTTATCACTCCTTACCCAAGGTACCGATACGGCTAGCGTTTTTTATGAGCGTGTGCAAAACATGCTTAGCACCATCATGGCCTATGTACAATTGCACGAATCAGTCGCTACCACTATAAATGCTAAAAGGCAATTATATAATAAATTAGCATTAAAAACTTTTACAAGAGGACTCCATGAACCTATCGGATCGCGCGTTAGGTGCATGCGTCCAGAAACATTGGAAGAAGCTCTGGAGTTCGCACAAGAAGAGATTAATGTGTCTTATCTACAAAGTAAGAGCTACCAGCTTGAAAATTCTAAAAAAGCAGCTAGTTATCAAAAGCCCAATAATCTACCACCAAGGTTTGTACCTCCATCACATAGTCAGCCTAGACCTAATTTCATCCCGAATTCGAACAATGGCAGTTTTACACCACAGCCTTCACCCATGCATAGACCTCAATTTCAAGGTCCCTCTAACACGCAACAGGCTATGAGAGCATTACCACGTGCAGATATATCAACGGGTTTTAGAGTTCCACCTCGTAATAAACCCCAAAACGGTCCCGTTCCAATGAGTGGCATAAGTCACCCCGTAGCCCGCAACTTACCCTTGACTGGACAAACAGACCGAAGACAGGTGAATCTTAATGAGACCGATGACTATTTTAACTATGACCAAACTGACAACTCTGACTATTCGCAATACTTACCCGAGGACTATTTCCCTGAAAAAGCACCTGAAAATATGGAACAATATAACACTGAAAATTTTCGGGAGGCCAAGGATACCAATTTCCCAAAATAGAACTGAATATTCATAGTAAAAGACAACTCCCATATATTCAGATAGAAAACCCCCCGTTAAAATTGCTCATCGATACAGGCGCTAATCAATCATTTATTAGTCCTGAAATCGTAGACAAGTACTTCTCCCACTTACCAGTTTACGAAGACCCATTTATTGTATCAAATATTCACGCAACCACTAGAAATGAATATTCTATAATTGTACCATGCTTTTCCGAATTTCAAGGACACAACCCTATAAAATTTTTCATCTATAAGTTTCACGACTACTTTGATGGCTTAATCGGATGGAATCTACTAGAACAGTGGCAAGCAAAAATAGACCTTCAGACGCGTACGTTAACGACTAAACTATCCTGCAATACAATTCAAATGTATGACTCTAAAACAATTAACTTATTTGAGACAATTGTCCCTGCACAGTACAGCCGACTAATTAAGGTGCCTATTAATATTTGTCAAGGTGATGTAATGGTTAATCAGCAATCAATGGCTGTAACATAACTGAATGTCTATCCACTGCCGAAAATAGTACATGCATAGTAGAAATGTCTAACCCCACTAATAATGACGTTATTTTTAGCCTTGATCAACCAATAACTGCACATGTATTCAACGAACAGACATTAGTCACCAACAGTAAAGACAGCGGACGGTTCCAAGAAATTTCACCACGCTTACGTACAGACCACCTTAACGCTGAGGAACGCGCTAACATATTATCATTATGTAAGGAATTTTCGGACATTTTTTATTTAGAAAATGAGCCTTTAACATTCACAAATAAAATAAAACATAGAATTAACACGGTTGATGAAATTCCAGTACACTCTAAAACTTATAGGTATCCATTCATCCATAGAAATGAAGTCCAAGAGCAAATTAGTAAAATGTTAGAGCAAGGTATTATTAGACCATCCACTTCGGCATGGAGTGCACCTATTTGGATAGTTCCGAAAAAACAGGATGCATCTGGCAAAACTAAATGGAGGCTTGTTATAGACTTCCGTAAGTTAAATGAAAAAACTATAGATGACAGGTACCCTATCCCTAACATTACAGATATATTAGATAAGTTAGGACGCTGTCAGTATTTTACTACCCTAGATCTCGCTAGTGGTTTCTACCAAGTCGAGCTCGACCCAGCCGATATTCATAAGACAGGATTTAGTGTAGCAGATGGTAACGGACACTATGAATTTCTACGAATGCCTATGGGCTTAAAGAATAGTCCTGCCACATTCCAACGCGTCATGGATAATATCCTTAGAGGCTTACAACATGAGATCTGCATTGTCTACCAGGATGATATCGTATGCTTTTCTACGTCACTACAGGAACACATAGTTAATTTGCGTAAAATATTTAAACGACTTAGGGAATCTAATTTCAAATTGCAACTAGATAAATCGGAATTTTTAAAACGCGAAACACCATATCTTGGTCATGTCATTACAACGGAAGGTGTTAAACCTAACCCCGATAAAATTTCAGCTATTCTTAAATACCCCATTCCTAAAACTCAAAAACAGATTAAAGCATTTATAGGTCTAATAGGATATTATAGACGATTCATACCAAACTTCGCGCGTATTACAAAACCATTAACCGCATGTTTAAAGAAAGGTGCAAAAGTGAATCTTACCCCCGAATATATTAAGTGCTTTGAACATTGCAAAACTCTATTAACGAACGACCCTATTCTGCAATATCCCGACTTTTCAAAAGACTTTGTTCTTACTACAGACGCTTCTAATGTAGCGCTAGGAGCGGTTCTGTCCCAAGGACAGATAGGTACAGATAGACCGATAGCTTATGCCTCAAGAACGTTAAACGACAGTGAAATTAACTATTCGACCATAGAAAAGGAACTCTTGGCAATAGTTTGGGCGGTCAAATATTTTAGGCCGTACCTATTTGGTAGGAACTTTTCCATAGTTACAGATCATAAGCCACTACAATGGCTCATGAATCTCAAAGAACCTAGTTCACGACTTACTAGGTGGAAACTTAAGTTATCCGAGTATAACTATAAAGTAATCTACAAAAAAGGGAAAGCCAATACAAACGCTGATGCACTCTCACGGGTAGAGATCTACAATGAAGAATCGCCTTCTCTAATAGTCAATATCTCTGACTCAGAATCTACTGTGACAGCACCCGACGAAAGACCTTTAATCAATGCCTCTTCAACTGACACCGCACCCTCTTTAAGAGCTTTAAGTAGTCCAACCCCCGACCTAGATGTGCAAGACTCTGAAACAATACACACATCTCATGAGAATCCTATCCTAGAAGTACCCATCTCAGAAGAACCCTTAAATAAATTTAGAAGACAGCTTGTAATAAAATGTACCACTAAATCTTCAAAAGCTAAACCCAAAATTACAGTTCCCTTTGAAACTTTCAGAAGGACGGTCATAGAAGTTTCTGAAAATAATTTAGAAGAAGAAATTGTATCCATAGTTCAAAAATTCATTGAGCCTAAACTTCGCACAGCTATTTTAGTACAACCAGTTGAAAAAATGTATACTATTGTTCCTGTAATTCTGCGAAACCTGAAAAGCTCTGCAGTTAAAATAATCCTAGTTAAACGCGAAATTCAGAACGTTTCAGACTATCTGGAACAACAAGACATAATATCGAGATATCATAACGGAAAAACTAATCATAGAGGAATTAACGAAACATATCTATCACTATCACAAAGATACTTTTGGCCAAAACTAAAAGAACAAATTACATTATTCGTTAATGAGTGCGTCATTTGCAATCGTGCTAAATATGATCGTGTCCCCCCACGTCCTAAATTTCAGATAGTTCCACCACCTACAAAACCTTTCGCACTTGCTCATGCAGATGTCTTGACAATAGAACAAGGAAAATACCTAACCATTATCGATGCATTCTCTAAATACGCACAAGCATACCTATTACCAGATTGTGCTGCCCCCAATATAGTAAAAGCTATCTTAAACTTTAGCACTCACCACGGTTTCCCATTATCTCTAACAACTGATAGGGGTACCGAATTCACTAATCAGGTAGTCCAAGAATTCTTTAAATTACATAAGATAGACCATCACCTAGTTGCCGCTGATGCACCACATGAAAATGGGATGATCGAACGTTTTCACAGTACACTACTAGAACACCTACGTTCATTGAAATTACAGCATAAGAATGAGTTAGCACAAAATCTGGTACCATACGCACTAATTGCATATAATAGTTCTGTACACAGTCTGACCAAATGCAGACCTTTTGACCTGGTCACTGGACACTTTGACCCTAGAGACCCGACGGACTTAGACCTGACCCAGCAATTATTTCAACAATACCTACAAGACCACCGTGATAAAATGGACGTAGTATATAAAATCATACATGACTCATCTTACCGTGAACGCAAGACCTTAACGGCTCACCGTAACCTTGACCGTGAACCTGAAGCAGATTACGAGCTTGGGCAAAATGTATACGTAAGAAATCCGGTAGCTCAGAGACAAAAGCTCGCATCGCGTTACACTCAAGATAAAGTCACTACGAACTTACCTATACACATATACACATCTAAAAAGACTGGACCAGTAGCTAAAACTAGAATTAAACGATCCAAATTAACTAAAAAGTCGCCATTGTTGCAGGATCATAACCCTCATCATGACCCTGGACCAAGTACTAGCCGACAATCCGACGGACAAAACCATCCGACTTGACGACTTATCCAACGGACCTGGAATATTACCCTTTAACCTAGGTAGAACTAGAATTGTTGCACATGATCATATCTTTTTACAAGAAATTAACTTAGACGAAATTCAACACCAGATCGACCTATTAAGAACTCAGCTAGACGACTTGACTGCTAACGTATCCAAACAAAGCGCATCTATGTTTAAAAATCAAATTTTATATCTATTTAAAAAGTTAGACGAAATCACATCCCACCTTGAAACCTTTGGCCCTAGTAAAAGACTTAAACGAGGTCTTATCGACCCCTTGGGATCTTTAATAAAAAGTATTACAGGCAATTTAGACCATGCTGACGCTCTACGATTCGAACACGCTATTAAAATTTTGCGTAGTAATGATAAAGAGTTAGCAGATAGCTTTGATAAGCATGTCAGTCTATTCAAGGATATGACTGTTCAACAATCGCGAGTATTAGACACTTTGAGCTCTAACCAGCAAAAGCTCACAAAAACTATTGCTTATCTATTGAATGTCACTAGCGATAATCATACAGTTAAATTCATTCGCTTATTTCAGATCTTTAACGCATTAACTAATAATGTTCAAGATCTATATTTAGAAATAAATAGATTAGAGAATATTTTAGCGTTTAGTCGCACTAATTCTATGCACCACTCTATAATTAGTGTTCAGCAATTGAACAATATGTTAAGCAAATTGAAATCCTTATACAATTTGGATCAGATAATTCAGTTAGATACTAGGTACTATTATAATATAATTAACATAGGATCATACTACACTAGTAATAAGATAGTGATTGTCCTCAAGTTTCCTATTTTGTCACCTACAACCTATAGCCTATTCAGACTTTGCCCTGTTCCTAATAGAAAATCTTTAGTTATCCTACCACCTTTTCCTTACATAGCAACTGACTCTAAGGAATTTGTATACATGGAGGCTGAATGCCCGAAGATCGACACCTGGTACATCTGTGAACAAAAAGTCTCATATCAAGGGCGCACGCATCAAGATTGTATTCATCATCTTCTCTACCAAAAAGAGATAGGAGAACTATGTCACCCCACTCCCGTCTCTCTCTTCAAGGAAGCACTTCTACAACTAGATAGTCAGCATTACGTCATCACTTTTCCAAAGCCTACAAGGGTTCAGATCAATTGCGGACAGGAAGAACATCGACAATTGAATGGCAGTTATTTCGCAACAATACCCAAGGATTGCTCTATAAGGACATTGGAGTTCACCATAGTCAACACTAACGACAAAGTACGCGGAAACGCCGTCGAGTTGATGTCTATTCCAGAGGATTCACCGTCCAGCTTCGAGGATGATATACCCCACTACAACCTTACTACAATTAACTTAGACAAGCTTCACGACATCCAGCATCAAGTACTATTAGAAAAACCAGTAAAATTGGACAATACAGGCATTACAACTGCTTACCACATAGTTATACCGCTTTATGGCATAGCCTTATTAAGTGCAGGTGCACTTGTTATTACTTACCTTATACGTCAACGACGATCCTTAATGAAGAAAGTATCAACCCCAGCGGAGACCTCTACTACTACTCCTAGTCTTCAGGAAGCCGCTCCACAGGATCGCCAAGCCGCAATATTTGCGTTAAACGTGCGCAAATAGTTGCTCGTCTGGAGGGGGAGGTGTTACCTATGGACATCTTCCTATGTATCTACATACCTAGATACCTACAGTACCTACCTATTCATGACTTACAGTGAAGTGTTGCAAGTGTTACGCAATCAGTGAATCAGTGAGTGATGCACGAAATAAGTGACGAAAGTGCTGACGGTGCGCGCATTCCAATCTCATGGGACGATCGATTGGAACAAATCGTGAGAATACTCGCTCGATCGCCGAAGCTTGAGGTCGTCTTTAGGATAATTAGTCATAAGTACCTAATGTAATCTTTATTTTAATTAAATTTATGTAAAAGGACAAAAATCGCCTTTTAAAAACCCTCCTACCAACGGCACTAACGTAATTCGCGACAAATTATTATGAACGCACTGTGTTTATACACAACTAATTTGAGATTGTTCTCCTACTTCATCACTTCCTTTTATTTCATTATATCTTTTCGATCAAAATAATGTGTTATACATTATTTTGATGTACAAAGTTATTTCGTAAGTATCGCCTACAACAGGGGAAGAGCGCTAGGGTCTGAAACACAGACATTTTATACCTAGTTCAGACACAGATGTTCAAAATCTGATCATAGAATAAAGTGTATCACCATATTATTTAAATTGCTGTATATTTGTGAATAAATAAAAATGATTCTTATTCTGATCCCATTTAGGTAGAAATCTAGAGGAAAGACTACTACTAATTGAACAGGAAAAAACAAATCAAGCAATATTTTACAACTACTACTCATCATGACGAAGCAGAAACCTGGTAAATTGCATACATACTATAAACGAGGTCATTGAACTGTAGTAGCCCTAGGTTGCACTAGGACTACTTGGATGGATAGGTGACCATGTCTAAATACCAAGACACCTACGTCCCGCGGAAATTCGTGGATCTTTGACATGGTTACGGGTCGTCAGAAACTCGAAAGTCTGACAACCAGTCTTCAGGGAGTATCGTATTACTCAGTAATGTAAAATACTAGTATTCACCTGCATTCGGTTAGACTGGATCGTAGGTTCGAACCCTGACAGGTACTTTATTTTGTGTAAATTATTTCACGACCACGGCTCTCAAAACGGTGAAGGAAAACATCGTGAGGAAACCGGCATGTCCTAGAACCAAAAATTCGAAGAAATAGACATCGACCAACCCGCACTGGGCCCGCGTGGTAGATTACGGCCCACTCCTTCTCAGAGAGGAGGCCTGTTTCCCAGCAGTGGGGACATTATATGGCATCACCCCATAATGTTACACCCAAGTAATGTAATAATGTATATCCAAGATAAGAATGCTTGGAAACAAGCTGGTCCTGCTCCATAGGATAGTTTAGAATCTAGACAAAATCAAACTGGTTGCAAATTTAATTGTATATATTTTTTATTATATGATATTGATTTTACATTCTGTGACCAATTCCTCGCACACTGGCTTATTAATTGTAAAACTTTAGGAAAATCGTCTACTTTTACAATGTTTGTAAATATGTGAGCACCATGTATCTATCACATAATTAGTTTATCTGTTGTTGCTTCATTTTTAATTATTTTTACCTATTGTGGTATAATAATTTTATTCTAGGTGCATCGTCCTCACATATAATTATATAACTAATGTACTTATACAAAATATTGTAAAACATTTTAAAAGGGTAACGGTGGAGTTTCTTGCCCGTTCTTCTCCATGCGAAAACTACCTTTTGGAAGGGACGACTAGAATCATTTCAATTTTTTTGTAAATTTTTGACGTTCAAAAGTGCCTTTTCAGGGCCTATTTGAAATAAATGATTTGACTTTGACTTTGATTTTGACTTTGTTCCCACTGCTGGGACACAGGCAATAAAATAATGGCAATTGTGCATTTCAAATCTATTCGTCACATAGTTTTAGACAAAGACCATTTGAGTAACACAGAAAAAAATACCGGAATGATTCATATACGTGTCTATTTTTTTTGTCACGAATCAAATAGTTTAAAGTCTGAAACCATGGTGACTATTATCTGTCTAAAGTCCAAACTAATCTCATCTATAATATTATTTTGATGAAACATCTAATAGTGTCTATATCCGTGTTACGGCGATATCTCGGACTTTGAACATAAAAATAGTCACGATGACTTTTCAATCGTTCTATATGACCATAAAAACATATTTTTTTTATTAATACTAAATCTTTGAGGTGACTCTAAAATTCTTGAATACTCCAACAGCGCGCTTTCATTTAGGCATTAATTGAAGTGTTGCATTTTTTTAGTGCAAACGGGCATTAATCTACAACTTAATGCTACCTAAGTTATAAATACAAATGTGTCTGTCTATTTACTAGGCTTTAACATCTAAACTGGTGTACTGATTTCGATGATTTTTGGCAGAAACGTAAAATAATCCTACCTCGACATTGAGAACTTTTACAACATGGAAAAAGTAACTTCCAGCACGTGCCTTGGCACGGCTATTTATCATAGAACGAGATTATCGGACAATTTACATACTCGAATAAGATAGCCATACCTACATATTAATGATACAAGCGCGTATCTTTGAAGCCCAGCAGTTGCATGTACCCTTAGGAACAGTATAATGAAGTAACAGTATTATGTTTCGGAAGTGACCTTAAAATAATTACCTACGGCCGCTGAGTAGAAGAACCTTTCGCGTCCATGCGTAATTGCCGCGCACTCGATACTGTTATGCGTACACTGAGATCTTTAAACACGCTGTTTCGGCCGGTTTCTATGAAGATATAATACTGTTACTTATTTATACTGTGCCTTAGGCTTATCGAATAACACGTGCATGTAACTAGGCCTACATATTAGCCATACACGAAGTTGCAAGTCATCGTGACTAAGCGAGTAACTACGGGTTGCTATCCATAACTTTCCTTATACGCAACACACGAGTGAATCGCGACAATATTACCACCAATGTGCTTTTGTTTTACATTTCACCCGATTACACGCGAAAAATTGAATTTTATTTTCTGTCAAATTCATTCGGCGAAGGTGTGTTTACAAAGTAATAAAGTAGATTGAAACGACAGTTATTTGTATTGAACTAGGACAAACGTCCCAAAACTCAAATAAGTCTAGACTTTACAGAGCATCGGGTCCAAGGATGGTGAAACTATGACATACTGTTTTTGGATAAACGTAAATAATCGTCACAAAACGACAAGGGCTATTATTGTTTATATGACAATCAAAATAGTCAGATAGGTCCAATTTTCTGTGAACTGTTTTCAAAGTGATTAAGCACAAGTACGACGTCGACTATACAATACGGCCGATATAACTTGGCAGGTCTGAACATAGGCTCTGCGAACTTTCGCGCATGTACTCTCACTCACACTCGCCTCGTGCCACCATTTGGTTCCTAAATAAATGTATTGCGCAGCCTTCTGCGCGAAGTTCGGAACTGCCAAGTTATATTGGCCGTATTGCACACCAACCTACCCGAAACTGTCAAATTTTCGCAATCAACTTTGAGCCTTATGCTTTAGTGATAAAGTTGAAAATCTATTAAATAAATTTGACAGATTGTAGTAGGTTGACGTGCTGGCGTCTGTACATTGATTTTTTTCATTGCGTTTTCGATCATTGAGTTGTACACCGTTTGCCTTACTCATACTTAATTTATTTATTGTATTTCTTTCTTTCTTTAATTAAGACAGTTTAAACCAGTTAAAAAAAATGAAGATACAGTTTGTATACTTATATACATGCCCGTATAAGAGAAAATATAAAATCACAAATCACCAAGTTGAGGTAAAAAGTTAACAACACTTTTATAAATCCCTCTCACAATACTTCAGACATGCCAATAAATTAGCCCTCTATGTGAAAAGTTTTGCCATCCCTGTCTAATCTATTTCGCTGAATTAACTCCGCACTTTCGTAGCGACACTCTCATCCACTTACCCTTTAAGAAAATAGGGATTGTTAAATTACTCATTCACAATAAGTACGAAGACCCCAGCACAGCACTTCGTTTAACTACTTAATTCACCTAATTACGACAGGAAATTTTTACAGCACTGTGCTGACAGGTTTTACGACAATTTTCCAAAGAAAAGTGCTGTGAACTCATCGACATGAAACCATAATTTGAGAACAGCGCCATTTTACCAACTCCTGGGGCTTATTACGCAATAAATTCTAACTTCTTATCATAAAGTAATAAAAAATATGAACTTTTGAACACAAAATGGTTGAACTTACGTTGAAAACATGGACACAACTTTTTGTTTTCTGCTATTACCCGTAAACCCATAACATCAATCCCGGGATAATTGGTAAAAAACCATTGTAAAGCAAGGGAAAAAAAATGGTTTATTATTTTAACAAGTTAGGTAAATAAGCCTGTAATGAAATGGAATGAAATTGTTTATTCTGTAAATAGGACATTGCAATCACTTTTACACGTCTTATTAAAAAATTTAAAAATTGCTAGATGAGTTCGGCGTTTCCTATCTGACTAGTCTGAGAAGAAAGACCGAAACAAACTCAGAGGTCACAGTCTCTTTTAAAGTCCAGACATAATCTTGGTCAGGCCATATGAGGAACATGTAGATTAGTGTCTGAAATGGTCTTTTCAGGAAAGAACCACACAGATTTGAGTTGACCTGTCCAGTCAGTGCAAGCATTTGTCAGTAATCGTGGAGCTCAACTCATAGCCTAAGGAGCTCAACTCGACGAACAATACAAAAGAAAGGACATTTGGGTAGGTCGCATAAAGTACTCAAACTGCCAGACCATCATTAAAACTAACTGAGAAAGAAAAAATTAAAGAAAGCGGAAAAACAATAAAAATAAAATATCCACATAGTCCTCACATTCACAATAATTAAAACAATATAATACTTTACAAAGTAATCATGTTATTTTGTATATAATTTTCAACAATGTCAATAACACTGTCATTTTGTCACTGGTATTTTTAATGATTTACATAATAATTAAAATGTCAAATTTTATGGTTTTATCACAAGGCTTAGCAGAGCGAGCAGCTCAATCCCACGCTTTTTTATCTTCTAAATAATCTGAAATTTTATAGTACCCTTTTTTACTTTGTGTTAGGAGACTCCGCTTTTCCATGTCTTAAATAAGTATTATTTACTTGTTTTATTTTTTATATGTATGAATTGACTTAGGAAGATGATTATTGTATGTCTGAAAGAATATGCTATAACAATGAAAATTGCAAAGAAAGAATGTGAAAAAGCCAAGTAAATATTAAGGTAGAATTTTTTAAAGTGGTCCCAATTTTTATTTCAATAATGTTAAAAGGTATTTTATCTCAAAAATTATCAAGTATCGTGGAACATACATGATGTATTTTCGGATACCCCTGGGCATAAGGAATCAATTTATTTTTAATATGTCACTACTTGAACTAAATTAGCTTGGTAGCGAAAGTCAGCAGACGACGACGTCTGCTGACTTTCGCTTTATCAAGTTTATAAGATATCGGTACCCATCAGGTATGGAATGATAAACAAAAAAAAAATATTGATGAAGTTTTTTTTTGTGGGGACAGCGACCGCAGTTGGTGTTGTCACTTGAATATTAACTTACTTATAAGTTTAAAGGATCCGATTTTTTTGTGTTAACTTCACCTGACAGATTAGAAAAAAGTAACGGTGGAGTTTCTTGCCCATTCTTCTCCATACGAAAACTACCTTTTGGAAAGGGCAACTAGAATCAATTAATTTTTTTTGTAAATTTTTGACGTTCAAAAGTGTCTTATACGGGCCTATTTGAAATAAATGATTTGACTTTGACTTTGATTATTGGCTCGATTTAAATTCTGTTTATTATTTCTAAAAGCTTATGAGTTATTTTATCGGATTCACTTACATTTTTTATTAAAACGAGATTGCCCGATATCAAAACCGCTTTGAAGTAAAAGAGTATGGACACAAAAATATACTCATAAATTATAAATTAAAAAAAAAAAAATCTTAGTAATAATATCATATTTGGAAACCCAATAAAAGTCCATAGACTTTTTTTGCGTGGTCACCCTAATATGTTCGATTTTTTTTTGTATGCCGCCACCATAATGCACTACAAAAACAAAGCGACATCAACGCCTCTACCGGTGGATAATCTTACTATTTTACGATATGATAACTAATGTTTGGCCACATAATGAAGTAGTCGTGCGTTTAACTGTTCATATCATTAAACGTCGAGTATTCAATGATCTGGCCAGGCCACATCATGATCTGACCAGTGGTCGATGTTCATTTCATGAAATGATCAACATTAAGACCTGGCTACGACATTTGGAAAAAAATAATCTATAAGTGACCGTGCTCGGTCACTAATAGATAAGCTTAAGCATAATAAGCTTATAAAGTGAAATAAAGATGATATAGAAAATTACAGACAAATCTCGATTATAAGTGTTATCTCCAAAATTTATTAAAAATTCATATACAAAGAATTTAGAATTTTTTGGAAAAAAAGGATTTAGAGAAAATAAAACTAATATGGCATTTCATGATTTTTTGTTTAGAGTTATGGTAAATGTTGATAAGACCAACCCTGTTTGCACAATATTCTGTGACATGACCCAAGTATTCGATTACGTTAGGCATGATGTTCTCTTAGATAAAATCTCATACGGTGTTAGAGGCAACGTTCTAAAATTATTTAAATCATATTTAGACAGCAAAAAGCAACTCACAGAAATATCCTCAATAAATACAAAAACTAAACGTGAAGAAATATTCCACTCACATGAACTTGTAATTAAATATGGAGTTCCTCAAGGCAGTGTGTTGGGCCCTCCACTATTCATATTGTATGTAAATGACCTACCTAAAGATCAAACTATCACATCATGTGTGAGCACTGTGACCACCTTCTATAAAGCTACCATTTACTGGATACGTCTTTCATTGACTTGAATGTGCCCTGGCGGCTGAGAGTATGTCATGCTCACTCAAATGTCGATCGCTAAGTTCCCTTTAAAATGGTTGAGCTGATCCATGCGTCATGTTCGTGAATGGGCGCCATCAGTAGGGACTGGTCATCTCTTATTTGCCACGGCTTATTTTAATTTTTGAATTGTTTTTATATTTTTATTACGGACGCTTTTTACGTGCGTTTCTACATTGTTCTCATATGTATAATTTCAACATGAATGATGTAATTAATATTTTCTAACAATATTATGATTTAAAAGAGTGTCCGTGGAGTTTCTTGCCCGTTCTTCTCCATAGGAACCTATGCTTTGGAATGAGCAACTAGCTTCATATTTCTGACTGACTGACCCCTTGACAATTCAAAACTGCCTGTAAATGGTTTAATTGGGCACGCCACTATTGCGGCGATAAGTCCCCTCTTTGAGGAGTGGCTAGAGAGGCGCCACGGCGTCCTCACCTTCCGCCTGACGCAGGTCCTCACCGGACATGGTTGTTTCGGGAGGATCCTATTTAGTATCAGGCGGGAGAAAACGCCCGGGTGTCATCACTGCGTGGATCGCCCGGAGGACACGGTTGAGCATACGGTGGAGGTCTGTCCGGCTTGGGCAGTGCATCGCCGTGTCCTCGTGGAGGCGATCGGCGGCGGGGATCTCTCGCATCCGGCCCTAGTCCAGGCCATGGTACGGAGCGAGAGGGCATGGGAGGCCGTCACCTCCTTCTGCGAAGCAGTAATGCTTGCGAAGGAGGAGGCAGAACGCGTGAGGGAGAGGCAAATTTCACGCCCTCACGCCCCTAGCCGCCGCAGGAGACGACCTGGGCGTCGGGAATCGCAGGCCGATTCCCGGCCACCGTAGGCGCGGGCTTGCGGACGGTGAGCAATGGGTAGCTCGCCGTCCGATAAGGACCAGGCCCGGGTCGACGGCGCGTTGTGTTCCACGCGCGCCTCAAAGAGATGTCAGCAAGTGAAGGGGTAAGTTATATTGTTAGGAACGTTATTTTTTATATAACTACAGCTTGGAAAAACAAAATATTTAAATAAGTTGCTTAAAATAACTAAATCAACTTTACAAATAAAAAATATAAAAAAATACCAGAAAAACTTTACATAACGAATTGTGCTTTATTTTGAAAATCATGGTTCTGTTCGCCAAACTTATCGTGCGCTACGTCCATTTTACGGTCGACATAATCGTCCATCCCAGCATTCGGAACACCATGAATCGTTTTCGCACCACGCACACTCTAGTGGATAATACAGGTCCACAAAGACGACAAACAGTGCGCAGTTGTTGCTATGGAGCGTAGTTTTCAGGAGAACAGCAATAGAAGCAGCACAGGTACCTTGATTGCTGACTTCTTCATTCCTCACTTGAATGACAAGTCATTCCTCAATTGTGACAGAGCTTTGGTTTCAACAAGATGGCGCATTATGCCACACGGTGGGCGAAATCATCAATTTATTGCGAGAAACATTTATTGACGAGCGCATAATCTCGCGTAATGGACCTGTGAACAGGCCTCCACGATCGTTTGATCTCACACCTTTAGATTACTTTCTTTGGGGGTATGTGAAGTCACTAATATATAAACCACAGACGTCGGACCATTTGGAACTGAACATTCGACGTGTTATTGTTGATGTACGGCCCCAGTTGCCAATAAAGTTGTCGGAAATTGGACTTCACGGTTGCGCTTCATTCGAGCCAGCCGTGACGCTCATATGCCCTAAATCATATTTAAACACTAATGGCATAAAAATATCATATTATTTACACGTGTTTTATTTCATTTTGAATTTGTATTCCTCTAAAATAAATGAGGTATCAGAAGTGGAACAGAGTTAAGATACAGTACCGTATGTTAAGCCGCATTTACACATTCGCGCGAGTGACGAGGCGAACGGCGAGTCGAAGCACGAACACGAATATTTAAACGACGCTTCGTCATTCGCCTCGTGTTTCGCCTCGCCGCTCGTGCCGCTCGCGTCGGGAGCGGTTTTTTTGACACGAGTCAAAGGGAAACGAGTGGCGAGGCGAAATAGTGTTTTCACATTCGCTCTCTAGTTCATTTCGTAGCAAATGGCCTATCAAGCAACATCAAAATGGACTGGACCATTATTAAAGATATTATGTTTTTGGAGTTTTACCAAAGTCAGCCAGAGTTTAGAGTCCCAAGCATGCTCATCATAAAATTACACTGATTGGAACAGTATATCTGAAGTGATGGGAGTACCAGTGAATGACTTAAAACTGAATAAAAATTCTTTGATGGCTATTTTTCCTTCACATCGACATCAATAAAATGCCAGATTCTTGTGTGCAGGAGAGGGCCACTATCGTCTGCGACAACGTTTTCTTTGAATTATTTTTTGTAACACCTCTAAATAATTATATTGACTTTACAAATGCAATGCAAAAGCCGCTAGAACGACGTCGTCCATTTCATGAAGCTTGCATGAAGCATTTCGTGTAGCCTAAAGCCACACGAATATCTCGCCGAATGGCGAGGCGAATTACGAGCACGGATGTGTAAATGCGGTATTACAAGTAGAGCAATAATTTGCAACGCAACCCCATCTGACGGCCTCGACACTGGCAAAATCCGATAATACGGGATTGCCTTGTCGAATTTTGGGCACAAACTTGCTAAACAAGACGGGAAACAGAGTTAAGCGTTTTTACGAAATACATCGATGGTACATTTTCGAATAGGAAATGATTCTAAGGATAGGTTCCTTAGTATAATTTCCTGATACAAAACATGTTTACAGCTGTAACAAAATTTTCATGCAAAAATAGACGATGTAAAACTGAAAATATCGTTTTATTCATGTTATGCTAGAACACGGTTTCGTAAATTATTCAGGGGTTGTAAATATTTATGGAAAAGGTTTTACGCTTGTTTTTCCTTATTCGGCTCAATTTGGGTATCTTCGGTCGATTCCTATTTCTTACCGGTCAGTAATTGACCGAGCGAGCGAAGCGTCTCTGCTTCAAGTCTGGCGAAATTTGCTTTCGTGTGTCAGTTTGTTGGTACTCCTGTACAGGTCGTATTTTACAACCGATCTGGACGAAACTCATAAAAATTTGGTGAAGATCTGATGAGGATCTTCGGCGTGATGAGCAGAATATCTCAAGTGCAAATTGCTCACTTTTAGATTTCTACCAGTGGAATCGGCACCGAGCACCTGGGACCACCTTCTCATCACCAAACTAAAGAATTCAGAAATTCATTTTCAGAATTTACTTTAGTGATATATTAGTTGTTGCATAAAAGTTTGTGCTCGTGAGGTCTACTGTTCGCATAACTACTAGTAAAGAGTTTAGAACACAGAAATATACTAAGTATTCAATTCCATCTTAGTAACAATCAATTTGGCAAAAAAAGAACATCATGTAGGTATCTATAGATAAGGCACAGTCAGCGACAAAAGTCGATTAACACTGCTACTTTTACACGTCATCTAAATTGACACAAAATTATTCGATACGTTGTATTTTAAAAATTAAAAGAATATATCTTTTAATTTTACTTCAGTTCCGATTTCGATTAAATATAAGGTCCCATTAAAATAGATGGACACACTTTTAGAAATCATTCAGCCCACCAAAATAAGGACAACGGTAAAAAAATAATAAGAAAAACGCATTAGATACTTACAAGAAAAATAAATCAGCTAACGAAAATACACAAAAAATGTTGGTTACCCAATGCCATTTATAATTTTAGGTCAAAATAAAATCACTTTAATCTGTGTTTTTTTTGCTTGGATATCTTTGGTTAGACGTACTGAACGCTGTGTTAAAATTTGTTCAACTATTTTAATTTGACCCTGTATTTATCTCATTAATTAAGATTTATAAAACTAAAATGTAAATCGACTTGTGTCGCTGACTGTGCCTATAACTCGTACATACTTCTTTCATCCATTGTAAGCGCCTGAATGTAAAATTGGCTTCATCATTTATCAAAGGATTGTTACAGCCTTGGTCTTTTGATAAATTCTACCAGTAGGTAATATATACACGTACATTAAACATAAAGGGTACCTGTAACATCACAGAACGTGTGCTCGGTAAGAGAGTACTTTGGTGTTCTAAAACCAAAATCTTCGTATTTAATCTTGACCAATACTGAAACTGATGGTGCCAAAGTCGACATCAGGGAGGCACTCCGGTATCTCAAAGTCAAAGTCAAATCATTTATTTCAAATAGGCCCTTATAAGGCAGTTTTGAATGTCAAAAATTTACAAAAAAATTAAAATGATTCTATTCGCCCCTTCCAAAAGGTAGTTTTCGCATGGAGAAGAATGGGCAAGAAACTCCACCGTTACTCTTTTAAAATGTTTTACAATATTTTGTATGAGTACATTAGTTATATCATTATATGTGAGGACGATGCACCTAGAATAAAATTAATATACTTACCACAATAGGTAAAAAGAATATCACCGGATGCTAACCTAACTCTGTCATGTGGTCGAGGCCTATTTGACGGACAGGGCCGTCATCTACCCCGGTCACCAGGTAGAATGGAACCAGCGAGAGATGCCGTGCGGTGTCCCACAGGGATCGTCATCGGATACGATAGGGTGCTGCGCGCCGACCTCCCTATCGGCGTCAGTGTCGTTTGTTACGCTGACGACACGTTGGTCCTGGCGCAGGGGAGGTCGTACCAAGCGGGCCGCCGTCTCCTCGTGGAAGCGATCGGTGGTGGGGATCTCTCGCGTCCGGCCCTGGTCCAGGCCATGGTACGGAGCGAGAGGACATGGAAGGCCGTCACCTCCTTCTGCGAAGCAGTAATGCTCGCGAAGGAGGAGGCGAAACACGTGAAGTAGAGGCAAATTTCGTGCCCTCACGCCCCTAGTTGCCGCAGAAGATGCCCTGGGCGTCGGGAATCGCAGTCCGATTCCCAGCCACCGTAGGCGCAGGCCCGGGTCGACGCCTCAAAGAGATGTCAGCACAATTGAAGGGGTCCGATAGGACCGATGCCTGCTGGGGTTGCGGGAAAGTCCAAAAGGGATACCGTTGCCCCTGGCAACGTACAGGCAACTGAAGGAACATGGGTGGGTTTTAGTCAGTAAGAGTCTGAAACTCCCTCCCGCTCCGCCCAGAGCGGGAGAAGTTATTAGATAACTTCCCACCCAAAAAAAAAAAAAAAAAATGGTGCAAAGTCGTAGTAAAATCGACGGGCGGCAATCCGAAAGTTGACAATTTTACAAGTTTTATTCATAGTTTAAGTGCTTTATGAAACACCACCTGTCGTGAAAATGTGTAATTATGTCAGTATTTAGCAAATATATTGCATATCGTTAGTAATATTTAATAGGCCCCAGTCGTCTTGCACCCGAACATGATAAACTAGTAGTAGTGCTTTCTGTGAAGGAGCTCGTCGGAGGACGAACTACTCGTATGTGTACTATCTCGTACATACTCGTATTTATGCCACCAAGTAGCGTTGTTGTGTGCCGCTGAGATCTACTAGAAAAAATCTCTATTAAATATCTATTAAAAATGATGAAATGTTGTTTATTTCTAGTAGATCTCTTTAGACGTCTTTTTTTTGGCTATAATATTTTAAAGATGAACGCACACTTATCCGAGCCAAACGCGTCGAACGAACCGAACGAAACGAATTTTAGAAATCTTTATATGATATTCTATGAAACCTCGCACACCTGCCAGCGTCGAATCGTCCGAATCTGGAAGACCGTTCGTTCACGTTGACTTAAATTCATTCGACGCGTTCGGCCCGGATAAGTGTGCGTTCACGTTAAAACTAGATGGCGTCGGAAATGGATGACGGTATCGTGTTACAATCACGAGTCATTTAATTTTTGTTTCTGGGATAGCGATGCGTCTGCGATGACAGGTGGCTTGTTTACAAATAATAGAAAAAATGCAAAGTTGAAGTTGTTGTTGTGACTCATACAGAATATAGATTAACTACCATGGGCACGCTAAAAAGAAGAATAAGAAGAAAATATGCAAGGTAAATAATACAAAATTTAGTTCATTTGTATTTTTATTTACAAAAAACAGGTAGTACGAATTACGAAGGTGACAGCCGGAGGACTTAAAAAAAACCGAAGTTTATTTAAAGAAACGTTTAATTGCGTTTAAATTACAATATTTGACTTATGTTAAATCTTACGTCTAGACTTGGACGATGCTAGTTCCGAAGTACCTAAAATAATTCTTACAAAAATATAATTCTAAACGATCGCGAAATTGCGGATGCGCTGTCAGCAGAATAGAAGTAGGTGGCCGACGGCTGCACGAGGCGTCGAGTCAGCAGAGTCGGCGTGTTGCAATTTTGCGTGGAAACATCCGTTGTACGTAAATAGCTATCATGTCGCTATTCGGTCGATTTGGTGTAGGCAGGGCACGTAACACCTCCCCCCTCAGAACAGCAACTATTTGAGCAATTTCAGCGAGAATGTTGCTGGTACATTTTCCTTGATTTTAGGAGATTCTACTACTTCTATTGCCTTGTCGAATTTTGGGCACAAACTTGCTAAACAAGACGGGAAACAGAGTTAAGCGTTTCCGAAATACATCGATAGTACATTTTGGAATAGGAAATGATTCTAAGGATAGGATCCTTAGTATAATTTCCTGATACAAAACATGTTTACAGCTGTAACAAAATTTTCATGCAAAAATAGACGATGTAAAACTGAAAATATCGTTTTATTCATGTTATGCTAGAACACGGTTTCGTAAATTATTCAGGGGTTGTAAATATTTATGGAAAAGGTTTTACGCTTGTTTTTCCTTATTCGGCTCAATTTGGGTATCTTCGGTCGATTCCTATTTCTTACCGGTCAGTAATTGACCGAGCGAGCGAAGCGTCTCTGCTTCAAGTCTGGCGAAATTTGCTTTCGTGTGTCAGTTTGTTGGTACTCCTGTACAGGTCGTATTTTACAACCGATCTGGACGAAACTCATAAAAATTTGGTGAAGATCTGATGAGGATCTTCGGCGTGATGAGCAGAATATCTCAAGTGCAAATTGCTCACTTTTAGATTTCTACCAGTGGAATCGGCACCGAGCACCTGGGACCACCTTCTCATCACCAAACTAAAGAATTCAGAAATTCATTTTCAGAATTTACTTTAGTGATATATTAGTTGTTGCATAAAAGTTTGTGCTCGTGAGGTCTACTGTTCGCATAACTACTAGTAAAGAGTTTAGAACACAGAAATATACTAAGTATTCAATTCCATCTTAGTAACAATCAATTTGGCAAAAAAAGAACATCATGTAGGTATCTATAGATAAGGCACAGTCAGCGACAAAAGTCGATTAACACTGCTACTTTTACACGTCATCTAAATTGACACAAAATTATTCGATACGTTGTATTTTAAAAATTAAAAGAATATATCTTTTAATTTTACTTCAGTTCCGATTTCGATTAAATATAAGGTCCCATTAAAATAGATGGACACACTTTTAGAAATCATTCAGCCCACCAAAATAAGGACAACGGTAAAAAAATAATAAGAAAAACGCATTAGATACTTACAAGAAAAATAAATCAGCTAACGAAAATACACAAAAAATGTTGGTTACCCAATGCCATTTATAATTTTAGGTCAAAATAAAATCACTTTAATCTGTGTTTTTTTTGCTTGGATATCTTTGGTTAGACGTACTGAACGCTGTGTTAAAATTTGTTCAACTATTTTAATTTGACCCTGTATTTATCTCATTAATTAAGATTTATAAAACTAAAATGTAAATCGACTTGTGTCGCTGACTGTGCCTATAACTCGTACATACTTCTTTCATCCATTGTAAGCGCCTGAATGTAAAATTGGCTTCATCATTTATCAAAGGATTGTTACAGCCTTGGTCTTTTGATAAATTCTACCAGTAGGTAATATATACACGTACATTAAACATAAAGGGTACCTGTAACATCACAGAACGTGTGCTCGGTAAGAGAGTACTTTGGTGTTCTAAAACCAAAATCTTCGTATTTAATCTTGACCAATACTGAAACTGATGGTGCCAAAGTCGACATCAGGGAGGCACTCCGGTATCTCAAAGTCAAAGTCAAATCATTTATTTCAAATAGGCCCTTATAAGGCAGTTTTGAATGTCAAAAATTTACAAAAAAATTAAAATGATTCTATTCGCCCCTTCCAAAAGGTAGTTTTCGCATGGAGAAGAATGGGCAAGAAACTCCACCGTTACTCTTTTAAAATGTTTTACAATATTTTGTATGAGTACATTAGTTATATCATTATATGTGAGGACGATGCACCTAGAATAAAATTAATATACTTACCACAATAGGTAAAAAGAATATCACCGGATGCTAACCTAACTCTGTCATGTGGTCGAGGCCTATTTGACGGACAGGGCCGTCATCTACCCCGGTCACCAGGTAGAATGGAACCAGCGAGAGATGCCGTGCGGTGTCCCACAGGGATCGTCATCGGATACGATAGGGTGCTGCGCGCCGACCTCCCTATCGGCGTCAGTGTCGTTTGTTACGCTGACGACACGTTGGTCCTGGCGCAGGGGAGGTCGTACCAAGCGGGCCGCCGTCTCCTCGTGGAAGCGATCGGTGGTGGGGATCTCTCGCGTCCGGCCCTGGTCCAGGCCATGGTACGGAGCGAGAGGACATGGAAGGCCGTCACCTCCTTCTGCGAAGCAGTAATGCTCGCGAAGGAGGAGGCGAAACACGTGAAGTAGAGGCAAATTTCGTGCCCTCACGCCCCTAGTTGCCGCAGAAGATGCCCTGGGCGTCGGGAATCGCAGTCCGATTCCCAGCCACCGTAGGCGCAGGCCCGGGTCGACGCCTCAAAGAGATGTCAGCACAATTGAAGGGGTCCGATAGGACCGATGCCTGCTGGGGTTGCGGGAAAGTCCAAAAGGGATACCGTTGCCCCTGGCAACGTACAGGCAACTGAAGGAACATGGGTGGGTTTTAGTCAGTAAGAGTCTGAAACTCCCTCCCGCTCCGCCCAGAGCGGGAGAAGTTATTAGATAACTTCCCACCCAAAAAAAAAAAAAAAAAATGGTGCAAAGTCGTAGTAAAATCGACGGGCGGCAATCCGAAAGTTGACAATTTTACAAGTTTTATTCATAGTTTAAGTGCTTTATGAAACACCACCTGTCGTGAAAATGTGTAATTATGTCAGTATTTAGCAAATATATTGCATATCGTTAGTAATATTTAATAGGCCCCAGTCGTCTTGCACCCGAACATGATAAACTAGTAGTAGTGCTTTCTGTGAAGGAGCTCGTCGGAGGACGAACTACTCGTATGTGTACTATCTCGTACATACTCGTATTTATGCCACCAAGTAGCGTTGTTGTGTGCCGCTGAGATCTACTAGAAAAAATCTCTATTAAATATCTATTAAAAATGATGAAATGTTGTTTATTTCTAGTAGATCTCTTTAGACGTCTTTTTTTTGGCTATAATATTTTAAAGATGAACGCACACTTATCCGAGCCAAACGCGTCGAACGAACCGAACGAAACGAATTTTAGAAATCTTTATATGATATTCTATGAAACCTCGCACACCTGCCAGCGTCGAATCGTCCGAATCTGGAAGACCGTTCGTTCACGTTGACTTAAATTCATTCGACGCGTTCGGCCCGGATAAGTGTGCGTTCACGTTAAAACTAGATGGCGTCGGAAATGGATGACGGTATCGTGTTACAATCACGAGTCATTTAATTTTTGTTTCTGGGATAGCGATGCGTCTGCGATGACAGGTGGCTTGTTTACAAATAATAGAAAAAATGCAAAGTTGAAGTTGTTGTTGTGACTCATACAGAATATAGATTAACTACCATGGGCACGCTAAAAAGAAGAATAAGAAGAAAATATGCAAGGTAAATAATACAAAATTTAGTTCATTTGTATTTTTATTTACAAAAAACAGGTAGTACGAATTACGAAGGTGACAGCCGGAGGACTTAAAAAAAACCGAAGTTTATTTAAAGAAACGTTTAATTGCGTTTAAATTACAATATTTGACTTATGTTAAATCTTACGTCTAGACTTGGACGATGCTAGTTCCGAAGTACCTAAAATAATTCTTACAAAAATATAATTCTAAACGATCGCGAAATTGCGGATGCGCTGTCAGCAGAATAGAAGTAGGTGGCCGACGGCTGCACGAGGCGTCGAGTCAGCAGAGTCGGCGTGTTGCAATTTTGCGTGGAAACATCCGTTGTACGTAAATAGCTATCATGTCGCTATTCGGTCGATTTGGTGTAGGCAGGGCACGTAACACCTCCCCCCTCAGAACAGCAACTATTTGAGCAATTTCAGCGAGAATGTTGCTGGTACATTTTCCTTGATTTTAGGAGATTCTACGTCTTCGTGCTGATGATGTTCATCGCTTTCATTTGGTGATTTTGGCTTTCTGAGCTTCGTGCAAACATTATACCGACGTATGGTGAGGGTAACGATCAGTACAGTTGCACCGATTATAACGACATATAGTGGGATTGTCGTATGGTAAATCGATTGTTCCAGATTCGTGTGATCGATTTGTGCTGGTTGCTGCATTAAGATTTTATCTTCGATTTCATGTAGAGCTTTCAGGTGTAATGAATTTAACTTCAGGTGTGGGATAGATTCGTTGACAATGTTCAGGTTCATGGGTATTTCGGTGATTTTCATCGGTTGTCCTTTGATACGGTCATTCGTGTTGATGATAGTAAACCGTTCAGTGCGTAGTAAGCATTTTTGCGGAATGGTGGCGAGATAACTTCCATGTAGAGAGATGAATTCTTGACGTTCGCATCGTAGCTCGGTTCGGGTTGGTTGTGGAAAGGTGAGTGTATAGCGTCTGTCGTCCAATTGTTCCATGGCTTCTTTGGTCAGCGTGAGTTTAGTGGGCAGGCATGACTTCTGTAGAGATTGATTACAGATGAGCCCTTGGATGCAGTCTAGATGTCCTCTCGTCGGTTGATGGTTGACTTCCTCCTCGCAGAGATGGAGCTGGTTAAACTTCGGGCATTCAGCCTCTATGTACTTGAAAACTTTCCCGTTGGTTGCAATGAAAGGGTAAGGAGGAATAAGGGTGTACATAAATTTGTTGGGAACTATTGCTAATCTGTATAATTCGAACTTATCAGGGGAGATTATTGGGACTTTAAATATGATAACTATTTTTTTGTCTGTAAAATAATAACCAGGTTTTATAACTGTATAGTATTCTCTTAGATCTGCCTCTAGCAATTGGTCTGAACCGTATATTGATCTTAATCGTTTAGTCATATTACCTAAAGTATATATGCTTAAAGTACATCTGTGTTATCGCTAATGATAGCTAACAACTGAGCAAACTTTGCGAATCTTATAAGATCATTTTTAGCAGAGGCTTTCTCGTCTAAAAGTAATCCTAAAGTGCTATTGATCCTCTCTTGATTACTTACAATTTTTGATAGTATCTCACTGTATCTAGTCATCCAGACTTTATTAAGACTTATATGTTCATTTACCTCCGATAGTATCTTGTCATCATTATTTTCTAAAAGTTTAATGGCATTATTGTAAGTTTGGGCATCCGATTGATCTAAGTTACCAGTTATGCTTTTTACAACTGAACCTAGACCATCTATGAGACCTCTTTTACTACGACCGGGTTCTAACGTTTTTAACTGGGAATTAATTTTGTCCAATTTATTAGATAAATGGTTAATTTGAAGTTCATATAAAACAAAACTTTGGTTATCTAGTTTAGTTTTGAAATAGTCCAATTGATTAATTACTGAGTTAAGTCTACCTTCAATGTCATTTAAGTCTATGTATTGTAGGAAAGAATGATAGTGTGTTATGAGTCTAGATTGTCCAAGGTTGAAAGGTAAGAGTCCGGGTCCTTCGTCTAAGCTCTCAAGTTTTATCTCGAGCGCCAGTGTTGTGTGAACGGTCATCGCCAGTAGTATCCTGTAACAAATTTGAGGTCTTAGGGGTACGCTTGAGTCGAGACTTTGCTACGGGGCCTTTCTTCTTAGATGTGTAGATGTGAATTGGAAGGTCAGCTAGCACAGTGTCATGAGTATAACGCGGAGCTAGTTTTTGTCGACTAGCTAATGGGTCACTAATGAAAACTTGCTGTTCTGGTTGGTATTCTATTTCGGGCTCTCTGTCCTTATTCCTATTTTGTATGATATTCGTTCGGTCAGTAAGTGTGAAGTCGTTGATAAGGTCATATACCGTTTTCATCTGGTCTCGGTGATTTAAGATGTACTGTTGCATAAGATGTTCGGTCATGTTAATGTCAAGTGGGTCTCGAGGGTCAAAATGTCCTCTAATTATGTCATGTGGTCTGCACTTTGTGAAGCTATGAATTGTGCTATTATAGGCTAATATAGCGTAGGGCATGAGGTTGACCACAGGTTTATCCTTCTGACGTAGTCTTAGGATTCGTAGATGTTCTAGTAACGTAGAGTGAAATCGTTCAACAATTCCATTATCATTAGGGGAGTGAGCTAGTGTTCTGTGGTGGTTAATTTTATGCATTCTAGTAAATTCAGAAAATAATTGATTTGTGAATTCAGTGCCGTTATCCGTTACGATAGTGAGTGGAAGACCGTGATGTGTACAGTAGTTTAAAACTGCCTGAAGTATACTAATTGCTGTGCCATCTCTTAAATAGTATGCCTGTCCGTATTTTGAGAAAACGTCTACCACCGTGAGATATTTTTCATTTTGGGCTGTGAAGAGATCCATATGTACTAATTCGAAAGGTTTGGTAGCCGGAGGCACTAAATTTAGTTGAGGTCTAATCGGGTTCCTATCATATTTAGATTGACCGCAAATTATACATTCATTTATATACTTAGCTATCTCATCCTTCATCTTAGGCCAATAATATTTTCTGGAAAGAGCAAGATAACATTCATTTATCCCTCTGTGATTGGTCTTACCTTCATGGTAGTTTTTTATGATCTGTTGCTGCCTTAAGTATTCTTTTACATCTTCTAGTTCAGTTTTTGTTAGCACTAGATTCGTAGCTGAGCTTTTAAAGTTATTTTGGATAATAGGTATTATTGAATACATACCTAAGGGCGGAGTTATCTTTAAAGCGGTTTTAACTTTAGGTTTGACATGTTCTTTTATGGCGTTTACTACGTCCTGTTCTAAGTTAGATTCTGAGACCTGGATATGTGTGCGAGTATGTGTGTCAAAAGGTTTAGTGGCTATCGCTCGTTTAATGTAGGGGACGTTACTGACTATAGTTATACATATTTGTCGGTGGAATTTGTTTAAAGGTTCGTCAGTGATAGGAACTTCTAAGATAGGGTTTTCAGTGCTAGTGTGGGCGGTGTCTGTTGTAGAACCTGTTTGAGATGGTGGTCGCTCTGAAGGGTTGGCTAACATTGACTCTGTCTCCTCGTTATTAATTTCTACTCGGGATAATGCGTCTGCATTAGTATTATACTTTCCCTTTTTATAGACTATAGTGTAATCGTATTCACTTAGTTTAAGTCTCCACCTAGTCAACCTTTGGTTGGGTTCCTTCAAGTTCATTATCCACTGTAACGGCTTGTGGTCGGTGAATATTTTGAATTTGCGACCGAATAGGTAAGGTCTGAAATACCTTGTAGCCCAAACTATGGCTAAAAGCTCTTTTTCAATAGTGCTATAATTGGTTTCACTGTCATTCAAAGTTCTCGAGGCGTAACAGATAGGTTTATCTGAGCCGATTGTTCCTTGCGAAAGTACAGCGCCTAAAGCTACGTTTGAAGCATCTGTTGTTAATATAAACTCTTTTGTGAAGTCGGGATACTGTAGAATTGGGTCATTTGTCAGTAAATTCTTGCACTTGTTAAAACAGTCAGTGTATTCAGAGTCGAAAGTAATTTTACTAGTCTTTTTGAGACATTTTGTCATAGGCTTAGTGATGCGGGCAAAGTCTGGGATAAATTTCCTATAGTATCCTAATAGTCCTAGGAATTGTTTTATTTCCTTAGGCGTCTTTGGTAATGGGTATTTTTCTATCGCTGCTATTTTATCTGGGTTTGGTTTAACACCTTCGCCACTGATTATATGTCCTAAAAACGCGGTTTCTAATTTCAAAAACTCGGACTTATCCATCTGGATTTTGAAGTTAGATTCCTGCAATCTTTTAAATACTTTCTCTAAGTTAACCATGTGCTCTTGCAAAGATGTACTAAAGATTATGACGTCATCAAGGTATACTAGGCATATCTCATTTTGCAAGCCCCTGAGCACATTGTCCATTACTCTTTGAAAAGTAGATGGAGAGTTCTTCAAACCCATGGGCATACGCAAGAACTCAAAGTGTCCATGCTCTACATTGAACGCTGTCTTAGGAATGTCGTCTGGATGCATCTCGCATTGATAAAAGCCTGATGCAAGGTCTAGCGTGCTAAAATACTGGCACTTACCAAGCTTGTCAAGTATGTCATTGATGTTAGGAATCGGGTATTTGTCGTCTATAGTCTTGTCATTCAGTTTGCGAAAGTCTACTACAATGCGCCACTTTTTTTTGCCTGATGCATCGGCCTTCTTTGGAACTACCCAAATAGGTGAGCTCCAGGCTGATTCCGAGGGTCGTATGATACCTTGGTCCAGCATTTTGGTTATCTGGTCTCTAACTTCTTGTCGATGCACAAAAGGGTAGCGGTAGCTTTTAGTGTACACGGGAAGTTCGTCAGTCGTTCTAATATGATGCTTAATTTTATTTGTAAAAGTTAAAGGCTCTCCCTCAACATAGAATACGTCAGCAAAACGGGCACACAATGTCTCTAAGTTAGTTTTTTCCTCGATATTTAAATGATCTGTACGTAATTTACATAAAACCTCTTTAACACGCATAGGGTCTTGTTCGGTGCTAATGCACTCAGTATTAAATATCTCGGCTTGTAAAGGTCGGTCAAATACAATAGTCAGGTCATCTTCCGTAGGGTTTTCAATTTCAACAATTCCAGTACAATCAGTAACGCGAGTAATACACTCGTGAATAATGCAATTACAATAAATTTGCTGGTCTATCGAAACATCGCCGTCTGGACAATAGATAGGGATATTCACTAGTTTTGACGAGTTAGCAGGAATGGTTTCGTGACTATTTGATCTTTTACATTGATAAAAACGTATAGGAATGGTTGTAAAGTCCGTAATTAAATAATTATTTTTTAGATCAATCTGTGCTCCGTCAAGTAAATCTAATCCTAATAGACCATCAAAGTAGTTATGAAATCTATAGATAAAAAATTTTACATTCGTGGGATTATTAAATTCATCAAAGTTCGGAATCGTAATAGAATGTTCGTGCGTACTAGTCACACGAGCGTTCGTTACTTCGAAGGGGTCAAAGTTTAAAGGGATATGTGAAAAGTATTGTTCGACTGCCTCGGGACTAATAAAAGACTGATTAGCTCCGGTATCTACTAGTAGTTTAAGTGGTGGGTCTGATATCTGTATGTAACGTAATTCCCTTTTAGATTGAACATTTAATTCTATTTTAATCCTTTTTGATCCTTCTCCTTGCGAAAATCCTGATCTGCTTTAGAAATAGCGGACGGCTGTGCTTCTAAGCATTTTACGTTATTCAATTGATCCACATTTAATTGATCTTCGGGGTTGGTCTGCTGATAGTCATAAAAGTCAGAATAGTCATAGGGCTCACAGACATAATAATAGTCAGGTAATGCGTAGTAATGGTCAGGGTAATTGTAAGCGTCATAATCATCAGTCATTTCGTTAAAATTCATTTCACGGGTTTTGAAGTAATTACTTGGTGGTGGATTTCCAAACCTACGCCAATCATTTACTGGCAGTGGTCTTGGTACAAAATGACTAACACCACTCATCGGTTTCGGACCGGTATTTTGCGTTTGGGGGTTCCTATTTGGAAATCTAAATGCGTCAGTTTGGGAGTTGTAATTCGGCGGGGGCGCACGAAACATCTGTTGAGTACGGCTAAACATATTAGGGGCCTGTTGAGGTACCTGATTTTGCTGGAAGGGTAGTCTCCATTGCTGCTGCTGCTGTTGCGGCGGCATAAACATAGGCATATGCCAGCTGAGGCCTGGGCTAGGGAATCTAAAAACTCGGGGATACTCTCATTGCGTTGCTGTAGGTACATGACGTTCATTTCCTGTTGTACAAATTCCAGAGCCTTTTCAATAGTTTCGGGTCTCATACAACGGATACGGGACCCTAGAGGTTCCTTAAGACCTCTAACGTAGGATTGTAGAGTTAACTTTTTATAAAGATCGCGTTTAGCTTCAATGGTCGTTGCTACGTTTTCGTGCAATGTGACATAAGTCATTATAGTGCTAAAAAGGGTCTGGCATTTGTCATAATACTCCTGCGGGGTGCTACCTCCTTGTGTCAGTAAAGACATGTCATTATAAAGGGCGGTCTCATCCCTTTGGTCCGAAAAATTATTAACTAATGCGTCACGAATCCCTTGCCAATTGTCTGCTATGCCATTAGAATTAATAGTTGAAGCTGCTGGCCCGGTGATTTTATTCAGGATGCCGTTTATGAGACATAAATTAGTTAACTCGTAACTCGGGTCATTTCTAACATATTGTAATACGAGCTGATCACATATTTTAATAAATCGTGTTAGAACATTCGGATTCCCATCAAAATTTGGAACTGCGCGCAGAGCGTTGTAGATAGTATCGGGGTTCAGTGACATATTGTTACTATCAAATAATAAACCTAGGCCTAAATTATCGGATTCCGTAAACCTATTTAAATCTACTTCTCTGCTCCTATTTATCTGTCTGGAGGAGACAGATTTATTCCTAGTTTCCCTTGGGTGAAAAATTTTGATTTAGTATTATAATATTTGGGTATAAGGAAGGACAAGGATGCAACACTTAAAGAAAGTTTCAAGGACTTACATATACATGGTTTTTGTCGTTGTATCGATGGCTGGATACGTCCTCAGCTGCGTCTTCTTCTTAAGTTCGGATTTTCGACGAGGTACTTGAAAATACCGACAGCGACTATCGGAGTCAGCAGATTAACGATTTTTGGAAATCTATACCGCGCCGCGCACTGCCTCGAAAATCCTACCGACTGCGCCAATTACGAAGGTGACAGCCGGAGGACTTAAAAAAAACCGAAGTTTATTTAAAGAAACGTTTAATTGCGTTTAAATTACAATATTTGACTTATGTTAAATCTTACGTCTAGACTTGGACGATGCTAGTTCCGAAGTACCTAAAATAATTCTTACAAAAATATAATTCTAAACGATCGCGAAATTGCGGATGCGCTGTCAGCAGAATAGAAGTAGGTGGCCGACGGCTGCACGAGGCGTCGAGTCAGCAGAGTCGGCGTGTTGCAATTTTGCGTGGAAACATCCGTTGTACGTAAATAGCTATCATGTCGCTATTCGGTCGATTTGGTGTAGGCAGGGCACGTAACATACGCAACCAATAGTTTAAGCTAAGTTAAATGTACTTAAATGTTAACAGAATTGAGCAAAGTTAAACTTGTCCAGTAAATGCAAAAACTTAGTAGCTTTACTTATGTTACTGGAACATCTTACAAACTAAGTGCGCGCACTGGTGGCACGGCACGCCAAGGGATTTTTTTGCGACGAATAGAAATATAACTTAATAGTATGACAATAAAATTGAAATTTCAATCTGGTGCCTAAAGACGTCGCGGCGTGCCTAAGGATACCGCGCCACCGTTGCCGTCAGCAGAATGAGCTTGCATGTAGTGATGCCGAAGGACGGTGCCGTGCCGTGCCGCCAGTGGGCGTAGGCCCTAAAAGTACTTACTTTATGTCTTAAAACGACCCTTAAGTTACCAATTAGTTATACTATCCTCACTAGCTGATTTAATTTAATTTAAAATGTAAAATACTTTTGAAAATTTAACCATTTCTATTATTTGCTATTTTCTAGCAATTAGAATTGCCAATATTGGTCCCTTGATTCAGTCATTAAAATTTTCATATAAACAATAATGCAAAATTCAACCATAAGTAGTTTGCAATACAGTAGGTATTGCAAACGCCTTAGTTTGGCCGACTTGTATCATTGATCACTAAATATATTAATCGCTAAACGAATTTTAAACTTCGTTCTATTTCTATCAATCATTAAGTTGTCAGAGATAGAACGATGTTTTATTTTAATTAGCCGTCGTTCCCGGCTGTTGTTCTCTATTAAATATCTATTGAAAATGATGAAATGTTGTTTATTTCTAGTAGATCTCTTTAGACGTCTTTTTTTCGGCCAATATTTTAAAGATGAACGCACACTTATCCAAGCCAAACGCGTCGAACGAACCGAACGAAACGAATTTTAGAAATCTTTATATGATATTCTATGAAACCTCGCACACCTGCCAGCGTCGAATCGTCCGAATCTGGAAGACCGTTCGTTCACGTTGACTTAAATTCGTTCAACGCTTTCGGCTCGGATAAGTGTGCGTTCACGTTAAAACTAGATGGCGTCGGAAATGGATGACGGTATTATGTTACAATCACGAGACATTTCATTTTTGTTTCTGGGATAGCGATGCGTCTGCGATGACAGGTGGCTTGTTTACAAATAATAGAAAAAATGCAAAGTTGAAGTTGTTGTTGTGACTCATACAGAATATAGATTAACTACCATGGGCACGCTAAAAAGAAGAATAAGAAAAAAATAGCAAAGATAAATAATAAAAAATATAGTTAATTTGTATTTTTATTTAAAAAAAACAGGTAATACGCAACCAATAGTTTAAGCTAAGTTAAATGTACTTAAAAGTTAACAGAATTGAGCAAAGTTAAACTTGCCCAGTAAATGCAAAAACTTAGTAGCTTTACTTATGTTAGTGGAACATCTTACAAACTAAGTGCGCGCACTGGTGGCACGGCACGCCAAGGGATTTTTTGCGACGAATAGAAATATAACTTAATAGTATGACAATAAAATTGAAATTTCAATCTGGTGCCTAAAGATGTCGCGGCGTGCCTAAGGATACCGCGCAACCGTTGCCGTCAGCAGAATGAGCTTGCATGTAGTGATGCCGAAAGGACGGTGCCGTGCCGTGCCGCCAGTGGGCGTAGGCCCTAAAAGTACTTACTTTATGTCTTAAAACGACCCTTAAGTTACCAATTAGTTATACTATCCTCACTAGCTGATTTACTTTAATTTAAAATGTAAAATATTTTTAAAAATTTAACCATTTCTATTATTTGCTGCTTTCTAGCAATTACAATAACAAACAATAATGCAAAATTCAAACATAAGTAGTTTGCAATACAGTAGGTATTGCAAACGCCTTAGGCCTCATTTACGGAGACGCGGGGCGTCGCGCGTTGCGTTGAGCGGCGCGGCCCGCACTGAATTCAAATATATGGCGTTGTATGAGTGCGTTTACGGAGAAGCGATTTTAGACGCGTTTGTTTGAATTAGGGCGTTTTTTGCGGCCGAGCCCGCGGATGGCACCGACGCGTCCCACGCGGCGTTTATCGCGGCGGCGCACGCAGCGGCAATTCTCGATGAAGCTATGTCCGAGGACACGCTTGAGGATTCGCCGCGGGCGCCGCGGCGAGCACCGCCACGCTTCCCGTCTCGCTTCTCTATGAACATGGTCGTATATTGCTATAAGTTTGTGTTTACGCGTGCGATGATGCGTGCCGCTCCACGCGCCGCCCCACCGTAAACAGAAAAAACGTCCGACGCGCCGCGAGACGCCACGCCACACGCGACGCGAGACGCCCCGCGTCTCCGTAAATGAGGCCTTAGTTTGGCCGACTTGTATCATTGATCACTAAATATATTAATCGCTAAACGAATTTTAAACTTCGTTCTATTTCTATCAATCATTAAGTTGTCAGAGATAGAACGATGTTTTATTTTAATTAGCCGTCGTTCCCGGCTGTTGTTCATAGATCTTTGACTGTCATTACGGGTAATGTCTGACAAACATTCTTGCCAAAGGGGTATCGTATTACCCAGTAACTGGGTTGTGGAGGTCAAATATTCAGTCGCACCATTTAAAATTCTGATGGTGGTGCTGGTATTCAGCTGCATGCGGTTAGACTGGAAAGCGACTCCAACATAGTTGGAAAAAGGCTAGGCAGAGATAGCTCTAGATATACTTAGTGCTTCGTTGTGCAAGCAGTGAGCCTAGAACGAACGCGCGGAGTAAACGTAACGTAAGTTCGAACGATTTTAAAATCGAAAATACTCGATTGGTACAATAATATTTACTTATTTTTAAGACATTATTCATATTATGGATGATAGTAATTGCGTTTGTCGCAAAAAAAAATACCAAAATACTACAGGCCCTGGCAAATAGTACAGGATTTTTTCGTGCTTGTGAAGCACGACGCGTGCGTCTGGAGACACATTACGACTGAATTCGGTCGTATGGCGATCGCTATCTATGTCGAGACAGCCGCCCCTGGATAGATGTATTTAAGACAAAAAAAATCGATCGAATTTACATTTCGTGTTCTCCGCATATTCGTTATACTAGGGCCTCTAAACATGATAAATGGGCGTTAATTTAACGTGGAATAAACTTGACGTATATGTGGTCGACGGGCCTCAGCACCAGGTCAACCATGAGCCTGGGTCGAGCTCCCTTCACCTTCGGCACGATCTTGAAGTTGCGACAGATCTCACTCAGGGTAGTCTTCATCTCTTGCATGGCGAAGCGTTGGCCTGTGGACAAAATTGGAGAAGTTAACATTAATCAATTGCTTTGGTTCCCGTAGAGACAGAAACTACATCACGAGCTTTGTGTTTTCTTGGTGGGGAAATCTCTCGAAAATCACTTTGCACTCCTGCAACACCTTCAATAGCTGGTGAAGTATTATAATCAGCGTTCATGTAACGTCGCTATTCAGCGTTTGGAGGTTTGTAGCACTGGATGCGTTTTGCGTTCTATGGTCCGGTCAAATCGAACATAAAATAACATAAATTAATGTTCGAGTTGACCGGACCGTAGGACGCAGAACGCATCCAGTCTGACAAGTCCCTTAATATAATGTTCCGACCGGGCGGCGGCAGCGTCGTAATTGCATAAACCATTTACAATGGCAATCAGCCTTTCATTTTGAGAGTTTATCAACATTGCGTTATTTACGTTGCTGGGCTGACGAAATTTTCAAACACTTGAAGCAATAAATAAGGAATTTGCTTCAAAATCTTTAGGATTGTGATAGACAGTGTGATACGTAATTGGGATGAGATTTAGTCTCAAACATTTTGCAAGGAAGCACTTTCAAAACTCGTCGAGAAGTTTGTTCTTGGCTAAGTGCCCAGCAATATGCTGCATTTTTATGCATGTGTGGTGGCATCTAACGCCAGATGCAAACTACGCATCAAAAACCTGACGTTACACAAATCCTGCAACGCGCAAGTAGAGTTTACCGCGCGGCATACGACCTCCTGACATCAATGGTTTTGCAGTTGCCCGCCAGACACGAAACCCGTCTGGTCGGAGGATCCTCCCTTTTCTATAGAGGATGAGTGAACTTTACACCCTGTTCCTCATGCCTCTATAAGAGCGCTGAAAACCATTGCTTCGTCTAAAGTTATTAATAGCCACTTTGCGTAAATATTGCCAATTCTGAAAACCATCACGTCATTAATGAAGCGCGGCGCGGCCGTACAGCCGGCGCGCGGCAGCTATTTTCGTTAAATCACAAACGAAATTACTCGGCTTCTGCATATTGTGCCAGCGGTTCGTTAATACCGAAAGTATACAATTTCAATAAAAACATATTTAGGACCTTTCTATACCTAACAAACGGTAAAAAATCTACTTAGACGATAAAGTGAATAGTCGATAAAGTGACAATCCATGTAAATTATCTAAGATTTAATACAAGTTTAACATAACATCACGCCTGTTTTACCCGATGGGTTAGGCAGACGTTTACATACAGCACAACCATATTTCGCCAGTTATATGTAAGTCCCATATAATAGGGAGAAAGCCTATTGCTATCAACCGGGCACAAATTCAGACACGGGTGGAGTACTACTGAGAAATTTCTGATGGAGAAACCCAAATACCTACACTACCCGACTTGGGTATTGAACCCAGGACCTCATGCTCAGCTGAAGCTTTTGCAACGACTAGACCAATGAGACAGTTAGAACTATTAAGAACAAAAGAAACGATGGATGGACTGTGTGAAAGCTGATATGCCTAGAAAGGGAGTGACTACCGAGATGACGACTAATAGAGAAGTATGGGAGAAAGAGACAAAGTCATTTATTGAAACTAGGCTGAGAATCAGCACTTTTCGAACGTCAAAATGACATAAGACGGTCCCCCAAAACGCCCGCCCTTCACCACTTCCTAGCGCTTTAACTGGGAAGAGGAAGTGGCGCAACAAACTCCCCAGCAGCACAGCTGTCTGTTCAGTTAGAAAAATATGATTCTATGTAATAGTATGCAAAATAATGTACATTACGCAACACAAAACATAATTTAAATTATTAATATTATTATATTTATAATTTAATTTATTAGTATTAATAAATATTAATATTATTATTAATTATTATATGTCAGCTAGCACACGCCAATATACCAAAAACATCGAGAACTATACTCAGGCAAAAATAAAAAATAAAGACTAGACGTAAACAATATCTAAATAAAAGCCTCCAGGCATAAAAGGCCTGCCCGCTTACATATAGCTATATATAGCTGTAACTGGAAATAATAATTGATAAACTAGGAGCATCGAGGTAAAATAAATAAACAGTTAATTACTAATAACAATAACAAAACCATGATCGGGAAGTTGTGCCGACCACAAATAAAGTGGAATAAGGGCAAGAGAATGATGACTCTAAATGTCTCTGATGAGGAGGCTCCCTAAATTGTATGTTAATTTGCATTAATATTCTGACACGATCACGCATTCAAACAAAATGCAACTTTAAGTAGTATATTATGATTTATTGGATCGTTTTCTTTCCATGTACAAGACAGTTACCGTACGTAATTGTAACATTTTCGCTCGATTCATTTTCTATTCGAAAATTTTTTCTCTTCTTTTTTAAAATATTATTTAAATAAAATCAAGATTACTCGGCTTTTATGTCTAAAATAAGTATTAACAGTAAGAAAATATTGTTTATTATCCAGCCACAGATATTTTTCTCTAGATCAATTATTATTTTAGTTATAAATGAAATAAGAATTGAGACTGACGCCATTTAGTTTCGTGTTCGAACACGAGCAAAAAACGCACGCGATATTTAACTCTATTACTGATGTGTTAGCGTTTAGCACATAGTTGAGTGGCAGGGTGCAAGGGGGCGGAGCTTGCGTGAAAATTGTCTTTAGAGTACCTCGTCTTAAACAAAACCCTCTACTCACCAATACAGTTCCTAGGTCCGGCGCTGAACGGCACATATGCGTAGGGATGCCTCATCTCGTTGCTCAAAAACCGCTCTGGCTTGAACTTCTCCGCCTCAGGGTATAGGTCCTCACGTTGATGCAGCTCGAAGATGTGCACGTCCACTGTTGTGCCTTTCCTTACTAGCAGGTCACCTGCTGAAGGTTTAAATTATAAGCATAGATTTATGGATTTTCGTGATCGCTCAGGGGTTAAGGACTTGCCTTTTATGCACGAGATTGTGGGCTAAAATCTAGGAAAGTTCCAAAATGAATTTTTCAATTCATATGAATTACACCACGATTCAAACTTAATGGCGGCTCGGAACATGAGGCGAGTCGCTGCGCAGTGACGAATTCAAGGGTCAGCGAGAGTGAGGGGTGGGGTACTGCGCAGCGAGTAGCGTACTTCCGAGCCGCCTTTAAGTTTGAATCGAACTGTACTTTCTAAGTTTATCGTTCATCACTGACAGCGATGAAGGAAAACATCGTGAGGAAACCTGGACTTATATTAATATAAGCCTGACGCCGCCAATAATCCCAATGTCTTCTCTGTATGAGATGAGGACTTTGCCCCGCTGTGGGACCATTCCCACAGCAGGGCAAAGGCCTCTCGAACATAATACAACAATCTATATAATACCAGCCTTTTATCGAATAGACTGTATTATATGGATTTTTGTTTTATTTATGTTGGAACCCAGGACCTCGTCTCTTCGAAAGGGAGTGGCGAATGCGAGTCCCCATCAGAGCAGGTTTGTTTACCAAATAAAAATAACACCTCTTCTTACTTTGAGCAACCTGTATCTTCATAGAAGCAAATTACATTTCAAAGTATCCCGAGTCCCGGCATCCTCAGAGTGATATATGTTTCTAAAGTCTGCAGTGCTTCGCGACGGCGCGACGCAACTCGAACAATAAGTCAAAGTCAAATAATTTATTTCAATTAGGCACAAAAAGGCACTTTTGAACGTCAAAATTTACAAAAAATAATAATAATTGATAATAGTCGCCCTTTCCAAAAGGTAGTTTTCGTATGGAGAAGAATGGGCAAGATACTCCACCGTTACTCTTTTGAAATGGTTTTCACAATATCTTGTATATATCAATTATATGTGAAGACGATGCACCTAGAATAAGATTACTATACCACGATAGGTAAAAATAATACAATTTGTAAGAAAACTACTCGGTAAAACAATAACCGGTATCGCGTCGCGCTAGTCTGCACGAAGCTTAATACGTAACATATTTGATACGCTAGATGCAACATGATGCAGCGACGTGTTAGCTAGTGCCCCTTACTGCTCGACGCGACGGCGCGCGGCGGCTGCAGTTGCGTCTGCCATTAACACATGCCGCTTGTGACCAGGTATCTGCCTGCCCTTTCCCAACCATGTTGGGGTCGGCTTCTAGTCTGACCGGATGCAGCTGAATACCAGTATTTTACATGGAGCGACTGCCTATCAGACTTCCACAACCCAGTAACTGGATAATACGATACCCCTGGGTAAGACTGGTTGTCAGACTTTCGGGCTTCTGACGACCCGTAACGACTGTCAAAGAGCCACGAATGACCAAATGAATGTGACCGTGTATATGAGCACTTAACTCCACTAATTATTATTATTATTTATTTATTTATCATGAGCAAAGTTTATAAGAATCTTAACTTAAGAAATATGCCCCGCAAAACCGTTTTCACGGTTTGTCTTTGGGAACAGAACAAACATTACAAATAAAGTTTATTAGTGCGGACACTTAATTTCCACTTATTGCACTTATAGAGTATCAGACTACTTATTTGCTCTGCAAACCACTTTCCTAAAAACATCGCTTACAAACTCCCGAACAAGAACTGCTTAAGTAATTTGGCAAATTTACCTTTTATTTCCTGACTTCTTATTAAATATCAATAGGCAATTGGTTGAGAAGGTATTCTTTTATCAAGCGTTCGGTCGCCAAAATAATTTCTTATTCTAGGTACATCAAATGTACCTGCTGATACCATCCTAGTTGCGTGGTTATGGGTAACTAGCGAGTGACGCTCCTAACTACCTACCATGACTGTTAACCAGAAGTAGGTATTTATGTTTTAAGCTGATAGGAAGAGTTTTACAAATTTTAAATAACTTATTATAATCATCTTTACATTTATTTTTAGTTTTCTTACTTACTATATGATACTTCGGAAAAAGCTTTTTGTATCGCAATTTACTAGAAAATATATTACTAGTCTAGGATATTCTAATACCAAAGTTCGCGAACCAAAGGGAGCACAATATTAAACGCACAAGTTTTTTTTGCACTTTACACCCACTTTATCAATTCATTTGTTTTTTTTTATGAGAAGAGTGGCTACCTACATACCACTCAAAATTATCAATTTTTTATAAAAAACTACATCAAAGTCAAATAATTTATTTCAATTAGGCACAAAAAAGGCACTTTTGAACGTCAACATTTAAATAATAATTGATTCTAGTTGCCCCTTCCAAAAGGTAGTTTTCGTACGGAGAATAATGGGCAAGAAACTCCACCGTTACTCTTTTAAACATCAAAAATAGTATTTACCGCGAACAAGCTCGAATAAAGTAGTTCAATCAATAATAATTGATTTTAAGTTCAGTACTTAAGAAATCTCGAAGAAAATTTTCGTCTCGCTGCACCCAATGATTCGACAGGTTTGTAAATAAGAAGAGTTAATTAATTAAGTGAGCAGAGTTTTTAAAAAGTACCTCTTGACCAGGCTAACCTCGAATGTCTTAGAAGGTTAAGTATTCAAACATTTTTCTGTTTCTTCAAATCTACACTGACGAGCACTATAAAAAAGCCACTTGCCAACTGCCAAAAACATCTAAATATCTTCTAAACCACACAAGTTAGCTACACGAAGTAAAAAAATCTTGATAACAGTTTTATATGTATTTTTCTGCACTATTAAATACATTTGAATGTTGCTTTTTAGTTCAAGAATCTATCTTGCGTAGTTTTGGAAATATTTCATGATAAGGTTAGTGGCTTTTTATATTGCTCGTCAGTGTATGAAAGAATACTTACTTAAGCACTAGAATTCAATTCAGAATTAATTACTGAGAAATTCCCATCTGCGGGGTAATTGTGTAACACACATAAAATGAAAATTGATCGCAATGGGTTTCGTTTTGACAGTTCACTTACGTCCATTGCGTTATTTATATTGTTGAGAAGACGAATTTTTCAAACCTATGAATCAATGTTTTAGCAATATCGTTCAAAACTCGCGGATTTTGATTCAAAGGTACGTAATTAGGGTGCTGATCGGAGCCTTAATACGGCTAACCTTAGGTAGGTTAACAATCTAATGAAGTTTGATAAAGAAATAGTTCTTAAGAGCGTTTATATAGAAAGTGGGCAACGTCGCAAATAGCTGTCAAATATTTCGCTGTTTTGATTAATTTGGCAATATTACTGTATGGAAATAAGAAATGTGGCTAACTAGTGTACTAAAATATTGATTATGAAATGCAATAATTAATATCGTAACACCGAATATTTAGTTTTAGATGGAAAAAAAGTATTTGGAGACTTTCCAAATGCACCTACACCTAAAACGGTTACAACATCAAATTGAGTGTTAAGTATAATTGCAATTTATCATTAATATTCTATCTAGTTCACTAGTTAGCCGTATTTCTTATTTCCATACAGTAATATTGCCAAATTAATTAACATAGGTAAATATTTTTGACAGCTATTTGCGACGTTGCCAACTTTTTGGATGAACGCCCTTACTTAAATAATTCTTGGGAAAGGATTAGAAATACTATGAATCCCTATGATGTTTTTTAAAACTTTGCTGAATGCCTGCGCGTGCGGTTACAAAAACAAGTCGCACATACACAAACAACCAGAGCCAAAACAACAATCCGCGGACCATACAAATATTTTTCCGTGAGTGAATCGGAACTCACAACACGTACTAATCGCTCAGCCATTGTATCAACCGAGCCGTCAAAAAACTATACAAAGTATATATACACTGTGTCAAGGGCAAGATTCAAGCCCGCTAAATTTAAAAATACTTTTTAAAAACATCACAGACGTAGTTATAATATATAATAATATACTTTGCCTTTGCTTTTTTTGCGTAGTTTTTGGTGCGAACTAAAAATATAGATTATAGCTCCGTCTGAGGTCACTCGAAGAAGAACCGGTACTGTTTTAAAGAACCGGGATTTATGGGACCTGCTGGCAAAAAAACCGGGATTCCCGGTACTTTTAGTACTTTCGATACTTTAAGTAAGCCTTTATAAGATAGTAGAGTTGAACGGAGAAACTAAGAGACTTACGAAATCACAGGAGTTGAAAGTGTTAAAACTGAGAAAGATACGAAATCACAGAACAAAATAAAGACCATTTAATTGAAATCAAATCAAATAAAACGTTTTATTTCTTGTTTTATAGACAATAAATCAGTCTTATTTAGTAGGTACTAGCTGTGCCCGCGACTTCGTTTGCGTGCATGTCGGAACACGATAATGTGTCGCTTAGAGAATGTGTAGGTAATACTCCTCCATTGAAAAGGAAGACGCTCGCGATCTTGCCTGGTGGGAACTACCTGGGGTTCTCTACCACAGCCCTTTCGAATGCAGTCACTACGTCTTCAGGGTTTATAATGTCAGTGCGACGAAGTGTTACATGATTATTCAGAATAAATAAAAATCAAGGCGCCTGGTCGAGGCTCATTATGTGCACCTGCCGTACTCAATAAATTGACAGCCGTCTGGCGGAGTGTGCTAAAGCGTTAATTGGTGAAGAAGGATCACACTATCAAGAAAACAGGCAAAAAATCTATGAAATGATCAATATGATATTATTGTGTTTTTAATTGTATCTGTGTATCCTTTGTTGGAGATCCCAAATAAATAAATAAATATCTTAAAAACTTGCTAACCGACTTTTAAATTAAGGAAATGTTTCTCTTTAAACTATGTTAAACGACGAATGTTCGGAAAGGATATCCGTCCATAGCTGACATTCGGCAAACCATAATTAAAAATACCAATGGAAGGATTTGAGTCAGATTCACAGTAATCAGTTAATTTCGCTTTTTTCTTTGGTATTATTTCTATAGTTTCAGTATGTGTTTGTCGATGTTGAAGGAGAAGGAGGAAGGAGCATGTTCTCTGTGCCTGTAAAATATTTATGCTCTTTTCGTATACACATGCTAGTTCTATTTAGTAGAAGTAGCATTTGCTCGAAAGTAGCATTCGCCAGCACATGAACCTACTACAATCTGCCAAACTTCTTTAATAGATTTTCAACTTTATTACTAAAGCATAAGGTTCAAAGTTGATTGGGAAAATTTGACAGTTTCGGGTAGGTTGACCTGCTGGCGTCTGTACCTACGACTAGGTAGCAAGCGTATGCTACGCTTTAAGCGGTCGGGCTTTAGGCAATAAAATTAGACGCGAAAGTACCGAATGAACCGGGATTTTGTTCTGAAAATCCTGGTTCCAAAAGACGCAAATTTCCGGGATTGCCCGGGACCATTCACTAATTGTAATATGTCTTGCTATAATATATATTATAGCTACGTCTGTGGTGAGCTTTATGCTTGAAAATCAAATTATCAAAGACTTTATTTTGGTAAGTAACAAGTAAAGTAAGCGACTTATATGAATAGGAACTTTACTTGTACATAATTAATGTTTATATATGTATGAAACACTTGCTCTCATTCGCGAATATGAACATTTCACGCATAAGTATAAAGTTCACATTCGTATGAAACGCTTACTTTACTTAGTCAAAGGCAAAGTGCGGTCTGTGAATCTTGTCCTCAGTATTGTACGTGAAACCAGTCTTACCCAGTTTAAAGTCTTCTTCAATTTCTCGTCCAATGAAGGGCACGCTAGGGTACAGCCTCATGGTCTCTTTGATCACAGCCTCCAGGTACTTCATGTCAGCCAGGTGAGACATGTTCACGTGGTCAGAACCGTTCAGGATGTTCTGAACCTCCTCGAAAATACGATCCTGAAAAATGGATGGGGTGTGAATAAAGATAGAAAATCTCATAGAATACAGCACCTTCTCCATTTATGAAGTCGGTATTTTTTTCGTTAAAATTGTTAAGAGTTTTTAAAATAATTGTTGGACAATGTTAATTATATCACGTTAGAGAAAGTCTGCGGCACTGGACATGGTTTTTAAACCCAATGCTTTTTTTGTGATCCCGTGTCCTCATATGAAAAGTACCTCTATAACGTCCAGGAGTTAAGGTACTAATTTACATTTATTAGTACCTATTACTTGTAAAAATGTTAGGAATATCGTATAATTTAACAATGTTTGTAAATATGTGAGCACCAGGCACATGATTAATTTCTCTGTCATTCCTTAATCTTTCATTATTTTTATTTATTTAACAGTTTATGTACACACATATAAAGAGACAAGAAAAAGGAACAGAAAAATACGTACAAAGGTGATGCTTATTTCTAAAGAAATCTCTTCCAGCATACCTGCGATAGGAGAGTGGATAAAAAGAGATGTAGACAACGTGTGTAAGAGTAGAAGAGAAAATAAAATACATAAAATAAAAACATTTAACCATTCACTGATATAAAATATGACCTTCAATATGAGAATATACTTACATACATACTTTCAAAATAAATATCTCTTAAGTATATATACCTACTAATAAATATAATTTAGTAGGTATATAATATAATAATAAATACAAAATATGCAACTATGACGAAATGGAAAGATAGTGTTCTTTCACTCTTCTTTTAAAAACTGCAACAGTTTGGCAGTCCCTAATGTTAGGCGGTAGTGAATTCCACAACCGTACCGCATGCACACTAAAGGAGTAGGAGTAGAAGTCGGTTGAGCAACGTTAACGTGGTATAGTAATCTTATTCTAGGTGCATCGTCTTCACATATAATTATATAATTGATGTATACAAGATATTGTGAAAACATTTTAAAAGAGTAACGGTGGAGTTTCTTGCCCATTCTTCTCCATACGAAAACTACCTTTTCGAAGGGGCGACTAGAATCAATTATTATTTTTCTGTAAATTTTGACGTTCAAAAGTGCCTTTTTTGTGCCTAATTGAAATAAATTATTTGACTTTGACTTTACAAAGGGCACAATTTCCTGCTAATAAATGTGTGAAACTCGGAATCCACTAAGTTATTTATGTGACTCTGCTTTAACAATGGTTTAATCTTTCAAAGAAACAATTGTGCGAAAGAATTATTTCTTTCCTCAAGCATAAAATACAAGCAATATCAGTTACCGGTTGTTATAGAAAACTGAATAATTTTTGCATTTTCTTTGAAACAGGACAAATGGAATTTCATTTCTGCTGGGCTCTACCGAGAAGGTTCCATTAAAAAGCGCAACTGCAAGTCTTGTTATTTTATTTGTGCAACTTGTTCCAATTTGCACGAGAAATATTAAAATAAATATGGAAATGTTATAAAAACTATTAAACTTTTATTTTGTTAAAAATCAAACGACTTCCAAAAAAAAACACTACAAAGTGAAAAATAACTTTATCTTGGAAGTCGGTATCTCGTTATTTTAACTTTCGTTTTTTGCCACCGAATTCCTAAATAAAGAAATTTTTCATTTTTAAGTTTTTTTTTTTTTGGAAGTCGGTACTTTTTTTTCACGTTTTAGTTGTGGTACTTACCCCACACAAATTCGAATACCACTGCTATGTAAATAACAGTGACAGAAAGTTATTATAATACACCTTCCCAGACCTGACAAACATCAACTGTGTTCGCATACGTCAAAGACGGCATTAATGGAAAAAAGCGTTTTCTGTATGGCTCCAGAAATTTTTAATAAAATACCACAGTCATATAAAGCATTGCCAGTAAATTTGTTTAAAAAAAGATGCGAAATTTAGTAACAGACAAATGTTATTATAATATAAGCGACTTTTTGAATGACGCTACAATATAGGTACTTAGATTAAAGTGCCTTTAATAATTTAGTTTTATTTTGTAATTTAGTTAAGTAATATTTTATATTTTTGTAAATTTTATAAATTGTACGCCTTACGGGTGAAACCTGTACATACGAAATATTGTGACATCCTGCATGCTTAAGAGGGAACAGGGCGTGCGATTCTCCATACAAGTGTGTTCTCCTTTTTTCTTCCTGAATAATGCCTCTATAGCATTCATTTTTTTTTTTCATAAAATCAATGTCTGCTGTAGTCACGTCCCTATTATTTCCTTTTTTCAGCAACTTCCGATAAGTTGCTGAAAAAAGGAAATAATAGGGACGTGACTACAGCAGACGTAAAGAAAATATGACCCTCCAAAAATTACAAAAATGCCCCATTTTTACCACCATGATTAGAGGAGTACCAGACAAATTCGAAAAGTTTTTAACATAAACGAAAATGATAGGAACCTAGACGTACTCTATCTTAAAATTTTAATGTAAAAATTAATTGAATCGGTTCAGTTTTCGTGGAGAAAAATAGGGAACACGAAACGTCGATTTCGTCAATTTTTTTTGCGATATAATTGGTCTGACCTGTAGCTATCCTTATCGCACTCTACGGGGGCAGACTTGAGGTAAAAAGACGGCAATCGTTTCTTCAAATACCTATTTTTCAAATTCCTCGCAGCCCCTGTTCCCTCTTAATTTGCATGTATACGCATGTTTAGACAAATAGTATCTTTATCTTTATACATAGACTAAGTGGGAAAATTACGTATTATTGAAGCTAACTCAAAAAGTGCCCAAGCAAAGTTAATAGCGAGAGCATACTCTCGAGGTGTCCCATATAAAATATATTAAAAAACTTTTAAACAAAAAAAAATAATTGCAAGTCAAGTTTATATATGACGGAGTTATGCCCGAAAATATATTTAAAAAATACATAAACATCCAAATGAGAACCTCTTTCAGAAATCGGTAAAAAAAAAAAAAAACAATGAAATTCATATCCCGTAAGTATGCATCTCATAGCACACGCCAGAAAAATCAGGAAGAATGAGTATTGATATGCACGCGTGCTTTTTTATGGTGACGTTTTTTTAACGTACGTAACGTTCAGCTTAGCGCCGATAGATGAAAATCAAACGGTGACCTTTTACAACGCGCTAGGATGTGCTCTGTTGGATTCTCAACGCTCGGCTCGACGCCGACTAGAAATAAGGACAAACTACGGACTCCCTTTCACCGGCTTCATAAGGTTCATAACTCATTTGTTGGGCTTGGTATCCTTTTATAACAAGCTACCTTCTTCTTTGCTAGATTTGCCTTTTAATGCGTTCAAAACTAAAGTAAAATCCAACCTCTCTTCAAAGGCATACTATTCTATCAACGACTACTTAAATGATAAGAATAGTTGGTCGCTGTGATTAACTCAAGACAATGTTTAAATGTTCTTTCTCCAGAATTAGCTTACTTACTGACAGGTTATATGAGTTTATATAATTGTTTATAATTTTACTAATTTTACTTTATTTATTGTTGACATAATCTACTCATTACAATGTTTTTTTTTATGAGTTGTATTGCAATATGTGGTTAGCTAGCGACCTCGATAATTTTTTAATTTACCTCAATGGTCCTAGTTTATCAATTATAACTTCTAGTTACAGCTATATGTAAGCGGGCACGCCCTTTATGTCTGGAGGCTTTTATTTAGATATTGTTTTCGTTAAGTTATTTTTATTTCTGCTTGAGTATAGTTCTCGATGTTTTTGGTTGGTATATTGGCGTGTGCTAGCTGTCATATGGCTATTAATTTTATAATTTAAATTATGTTTTGTGTTGCGTAATGTAAATATCATTTTGCATACTATTATATAGAATCTTTTTTACTGAACAGACAGCTGTGCTGCTGGGGAGTTTGTTGCGCCACTTCTTCTTCCCAGCTAAAGCACTAGGAAGTGGTGAAGGGTGGGCGTTTTGGGGGACTGTCTTATGTAATTTTGACGTTCGAAAAGTGCTGATTCTCAGCCTAGTTTGAATAAATGACTTTTGAATTTTGAATTTTTGCCGAGAGTTGAAAATCCAAATCAAGATCAAGGTAGTGCTAGGTCCTGCATAAATTTCACAGCACTTCAAAATTCCAATCCCAAATCCAATAAATCTTTGCACATCACGTAAAATGAACATTACTTAAGTTCATTTTACGTGATGTGCAAAATATTATCGAAGGTCTTCGAAAAAATACAGGGTGGGGTCGTCACGACTATAAAATAAACTTCATATGTAACTAATGACGTTCCCAGAATGAAATTCAGTCAAGTACATACCTAATCTCCAAAAACCCGAGCCCAATGTGACAGTACAGTAAGTCAGTCCAACGGTGACTCGCAACTGGGCTCGGGTAGACACTAGTTTCAACCCAGTCCAATGCTGACTTCGTGCCCTCAAGTCAGTCCAGTTTACTAACCTACCCGTCTATTTTTGGACCCAGTAGCTTCCCCCGCCTGACTTACTGACTACATGAACCCGCTTACTGGGTCCGAAATTCCGAGTCACGGGGTCCAGTCACTGCCAAATTATAAACCGGTCAGCTAGCTAGTCGGCTGATTGGCAAGAAATAATCTTCACCATTAAAGTAATTCTTTTTTTTTTAATTCTGCCAGTCGCTACCACTAGTGACAGGCCGAATTTTAAAAAAAATGTGAATATCGAAATGAGTTAGATTTTTTATTTTTTTTTATTTCGATATTTGAATTTAGGTGTTCGGTGGTTTCAAAATACTTAGGACACTATAGTATTGCCAGTGCTATAATTTATTGTCGTATTGTCGTCCACACATGGAAGGCATGAAAAGTAGATGAATTGAAACTAATAAAATTGAAAACCTTTTGAACATAAATACAATAAATAATAATAAATAAATATTACTATGACAAAAAATAACGGTACCTGAACATCTTCGTGATCTGCCAGCAGCATCAGACCGAATGTGAGAGCTAACGCCGTGGTGTCGTGACCCTGAAAAGAAAAACACCTATTATTTCTGCTTCGCTACTTAGACTAATCTAATAGTAGACAAAAAGAGTAAAAACAAAGAATTAATCATCAATCTTCGCACTAAGAAAAATTGTGTTTTTTAGTTTCCGGTTTCAGCACCACGTGGGAACGAAACTTTTATAAAATAACATAACATAACATCACGCCTGTAAAGCCTCGTGCAGACAGGCGCGACGTGACGGCGCGTCCTTACTCTAACATAACAATTTCTAAGAAAAAATCACGGTAGAACAATAACTGGTGTCACGTAGCCGTCACGCGCCGTCACGTCACGCCAGTCAGCACGAGGCTTAATCCCCGAGGGGTTAGGCAGATGTGTACCTATGGTACACCCACATTTTTGTGTAAGTCCTATGTAACAGTGGGCGAGCCTATTGCAATCAACCGGGCACAATTCCAGACTCCGGGCTTCTACTGAAAAAATCCTAATAGAAATCCCGATAACACTCCGCTCGACTTGGGAATCGAACCCCGAACCTCATGCTAAACATTAGCGCTTGCGACCAACGAGGCAGTCCGTTTTCAAAAATAGATTTTTTCTATAGATATATTGATCGACGGAAAATTCGTATTACTTTCGTCTTGTTTTCATTTTATCTGTGTCAAATAAATTCAGTTTATTTGTATCATTGTTTCAATTTTCTAAAGAAAATATTAATTTTGTAAAAGAGATGCAAGGAGAAGACTTTCCAACATCTTTGAACCATTTAATGAATTTAGTGAGTCACTCATTTCATAACCTTATTTCCCGTTTTTCAAGTCGGGAATCGTAATTAATTGCCTTGCTTGCTTGCATGGATTGCTTTTAAACAATTTCGTTCACCATAAAATAATATTCAGCGGTTCGAGACGGGAGTGATAATTATAAGATTCGAATGACGTCGTTTGAACACACACTGCCGCACTGTTTCGAAAAAAATTGCGAGTAGTACCAACGCCTGGGACTTGCGGCACCCCGACTTGATGAGGTTAGGTTCTAAAGAGATGGCGCTATCCCTTTCGTGGTAATTTTTTTCGAAACCATTTAGAAATAGGAGCCCCGGAAAGCGGGGCTCCATCGACTACGCCGTCGCTATTATTGATTGGAAACAAATTTAGACTCGCCACGTGATCTTCCTCAACCTTAATAGGCAACCCGCAATGGTTTTTTAAGTGTTTTGAGGTTAGGTTACAATTATTTGTTTTTCTTAAGAACGATGTGTAACCTTTTCTTGGGAGTAGTGCCAGGGAAAAGGGGACATCAGCGTGTTTGCGATAACGTCATTCGATTTAGCGGTTTTCGATTCAATGTGTTTTCGAACTGGTGTACCACTCGCAATTTTTTTCAAAACAGCGTGCGTCGGAACAACCTCATTCGCATTTTCATATCGCTCCCCTACATTGTGGTGACTCACCTCAAACATAAACGTGTTGACCTCATCCCTGATGCCTTCCATATCGATCTGCCCCTTCTCTTCAGCTTCTAGTAACAAGTCCAGCATGGCCAGTCTCCTCTTAGTTCCAATGCCATCACTTACTTCTGCTTCCTCAGCTCCTTGATTCTGAGCCCTTTGAGCTTTCCTATCCATTATAACATTGTCTGCAAACGATCGAGCTACGGAGAGAGTTTTAGCAAACTCCTTCCCTTCAGCAGAGTTCTTGTATATGAGCTCGTTGTGCATCCATATCCTTGTGATCCGACTCAACATCTGCATGCCAATGTTCAGGATAGCGTTCTTGTAGTCTACGGTAGCTGATGTTTGGTCATCATCCAGCTTAGTCCCCATTGCAGTCTCTGTTGATATAAAAGGAATTCTGTTTACGTATTCATGAGAAGGGTAACGAGTTTTTGTGAGGCTGTTGTCCTCTTTGAAAGGGATATACGGATCCTAATTACTTTTTTCAACTTGATCGTGAATTGATTCACGAAATTCAGACAGGTTGATTCAACCTTGGAATTGAAATGGACCCAAATTTTTGGGTCCAAAACTCTTATTCATTGCCTTTGCAATGACTTGAAAGAAGATATGGAAACACCAGTGAAAAAAAAATTGTAAATGGTGGTTGTAATATGTATTAAGTAAATTCTTTAGCAAATAGTCTAACATAAAAATAACACAGATATTCATACAATATATTCAAGAAAAACCATTCAACTAAACACAAGGAAATACAAGACGCTACTTGATCTACAAAGAATCGTTTTCTAGATATCTCCAACAATTGGAAGTAATTGAGATAGAAAGATATTTGATTGCGTTCGTTGAGATGGAATACGACGATATATTACCGTTATTTCTGTTACATTTTTCTGGCTTCAACTTGCGTTGGATGGCCTTGGAATAAGATGGATAATTATGTAAGGTAATATTGACATATTCTTATAGGGTGATCAAAGAAGGGATAAGGCAGTGTCCCTATCGGACTATCTTATACCCCTATTGGATAAAGTGCCAAAAATAATATAACTTTTAAAATAAAAAACAAAACACACTTAGTATTATTATCATTAATATAAATAGTTTGCCAAAAGCAAAAATCAAAGCATGTTGTTAATTAGGCTTTTTAATTAATAATTTAATATGTAAAGTCCAAAGGGGGCAGATTCTGGGATCAAGACGGTTGCGCTTTTTTTTAACCGACTTCCAAAAGAAGGAGGTTATTAATTCGGATGTTAATATATGTTGTTGTCATTAAGTCAGGATCTAATGATGGGATCCTAGAGAAATTGAGGGAACTCTTCAAATATTATAGGCACACCTATAGCGATTTGGGTATTTTTTATAGTAACTCGTGCAGTTGCTCTTGGAAAGCACCATTTGGTGAAGTGGAACTGATGATGAAAAACCACAGATGGCCACCGGAACTACTCAATAATAAGTATTTCACGTGTTGCGATTCGATTATTTTAATATGGTTGCCAAACAATTTATGCTCGTCACAATGCATATAGAGAAGTGGAGAAGTACAAGGAGAACTCCTTAACGATTAACGTCCCTGCATCGGGAAAAACAATATTTTGTAAAAGCTGATGAGTAGTTGACATTAGGCTACTGTAACTTAGATAAATTACAAACTCACCCACTAAAAAGCAAGCAATAAAAACTTTATTACCGACTTCCAAAAAACACTATAAAGTGAAAAATAACTTTAATTTCGGAAGTCAAACCTGCCTCAAAAAATAAATAAACTCTAGTATATAAGTATATTATTATTGGAGAGTAAATAAACTTTTTGTAAATTCCTTTTTTATGTCGTGTAATAATGGCGAGTATTTGAATATTCGCCATAAGAAATGGCGATTAATTGGTATTCGACTATTCGCTATAACAACTATTCGCGTCATGTCTAGTTTATATGCGATTAGCTTAGCTAGCCCTCATGCTCGTGCCCGCGGTAAAAATATATGTAACTATCTATTGTCCGCGACTTCGTCTGCAATGCAGGGTAAAAAGTAACCTATGTCCTACTCCAGGTCTCAGGCTACTTGTCTGTCAAATTCCATCCAAATCCATTGAGCCGAATTGTGGAACAATCAACTCGCATACAACAATCTTTCGCATTTTCATCACTCATTACCGCGGTGTACCGTGGTGATACAAACCAGTCCACACACGGTAGCGAGGCTGACTGCGCCTAACGTTCATCGAAGTATCGACCTTTTCAAGACGTCGCTAAAGAGTTATGCCATGCCAAGAGGATGTAAATTAGATACTATTAAGTAAGACAAGCTACATAATTGAGAGCTGAGCTATATTTAATCTCTACAATAATTACTGACTTAATTGAGCATCAAGAATAAATATTCCACATCCGCGTAAGGCAATATCAGGTTAGTAGATACTATGTATCTACTTAAAACAAATGCATTTCTGTCAAGTGCAACTGACAGCAGCGGGCAGTAACCCTGAATTAACATCGAAAAGAGATAACGTTGTAAGTTTGTTGTTTGTTGTCAAGCTGAATTGCATATAAAGTAAAATAAGGTAAGATATAAAACCATGATACAAGTACGCAGTACTTATAAAAAGTCGGTTATCGTCGCCTTAATACAACTTTATTAATCAGTCTCAAAGGCAGTATGGGATCATCATAAACATAAAGGTTACTCTTATTCCAAGAGATAGCCCGCGTACGGCTATCTATCTAATCGATAGTAACTATCGCTAGGAGGGCTGATTCAGCATTTGATGGGTGTAGGGCCCTCCTCTGGTTAGAATGGTGATGGTCTCCTCGCATGCGGCTGGCCAAGTCACTATCTATCGCCGCTCAAAGACGAGCTATTGTTACAAAACATGAACAATGAACGAGTGCCTATGGAGTTTCTTTCCCTTTCTTACCCATAGAGTGTATCATTTGGAACTTGTAAAGGGTATCGTATTATTCAGTATCTAGGGTAAGGCGGTCAGAGACAGTCGATCCATGTAAAAAACTGGTATTCAGCTTCATCTTTTTAGACTGAAAGTCAACCCAAACATAGTTGGCACAAGGCTAGACAAATACACTTTGCTACGTTTATGAATTCTCTCTACTTTCCTTAAGGATTTTTTCGATAAAGAGAGTAATATAAAATATCGATACTTCTTGCTTTTGTATAAGTTGGCAGCACTGTTGGCAGTGTGGTTGGCAGCACTGTCTACCTCGTCCCCCACCAAAAGTGACGGAATTATTTTGTTCGGAAATTAATAGGGAACAGGGCCTGCGATTCTCCATACTAAAATGTATTCCCCTTTTTTCTTCCTGAATAATGTCTCTAGAGCAATAACTTTTTTTTTCATAAAATTAAGGTCTGCTGAAGACACGTCCCTGTTATTTCTTTTTTTTTCAGCAACTTATTGGTAATGAAAATATGATCCTCCAAAAATTACAAAAATAGCTCCATTATTACCGCCGTGATTAGAGGACCACCAGACAAATTCGAAAAGTTTTTAACATATAAGAAAATTATAGCAACTATAGACATACTCTTTCTTAAAATTTTAATACAAAAATAATTGAATCGGCTCAGTTTTTGAGGAGAAAAAAGGGGAATACGAAACGTCAATCGTCTATTTTTTTGTGATATAATCCGTCTGAGCTGCAGCTGTATCCCTGTCGTGCGATACGGAGGCAGGCTTGAGGTAAGACGACGGCAATAGTTTCTTCAAATACCTATTTTTCAAATTCCTCGCAGGCCCTGTTCCCTCTTAAGCACACTTACAAGTCCATAGGTTAAATGGTCTATGTCATTGATATTAGTAATGTATCCACTATCCAATCGCAAACGTGTATTTTTTTTCAAGCTGTAGGTAGGTACTTCAGCAGTATTTTTATATTGTTATCTTCAAAGTACTTACACTTAATTGCAAGGCGATCCTTACATGATATTGGGTGCAAAACAAAACCTCACCATCTCCAATATGATATACCTGAACCAAGCCTGCAATCATACCCATCAGATGACGGGCACAAACAGCATTTGCAAAACACGAGCGCATGTTATGACGTGCGCTCGTGATTTGCAAATGTTGTATATGCCCATCATCTGCCTTTTTATGCACATTGACACATGCACATTGGTTTTCTGTGCCGTCAATTTACAATGATAATACGCGCTCGAGAAATACAAAAAATCTAACAAAGTAGATAAGTTCCGCAAATGGCATATAATTATGGTTATGGACAATTATGACGTTACTGCAACTGCAATTACTACTGATTAGGGGCATGGCATTCATTGAGGTAATTTGTACAATGATAAAAATATAGGCACTACCTACATTGTATTGTGGGAAGATCATTCTGACATTGAATAAGGTCAGCCAGTGCATTTATTATTCAATAATATCCGTATATATTATGTTTTTGTAAACTACCTAAATAACTCTTGTTGAAGAAATGAATGTCATGATTCATAATTGCAATAGATATTGCAATACCGGAATTTTTCATTTTACCATAAAATGAAACATTCTTCCTCTGTTAAAAGTTCTCTCATATCGATCATATTAAGTTCGTCTTTGAAACTAGACGACAAAAGGTGAACTTACAAGGTACAAGAAAAGGAGTCTCTCAACTTTCAAAGGTGACATAGGTCTCAAAGTGATATTAGTATATGTTTCAACCTTGGTCGCGATCCTAATTAACTTACCTACAATTTAAAAATCATGACATGCGATCTTGAACGTGACATGATGTCACATTCAAGATCGCATTTGTCTTGATAAATGGTTCCGCAATTTAAGTACCATAATTGCGAAAAACATATTTCTTTTGTTATTCTCATATAGATTTGAAAACACCTTTAACATGTTTAAAATAATTGGTAGTCTAAAATCTTTACAACATGTTGTGATTGCATGTCTTTTGTTGTCAAAGTTCTGAATGTTTTAATTCGTATTTTCGTTTCAATTAGGATTAATGGCTACAGTGTGATGGTCCTGTAATTATGTTTTTTAGTTTTTTGTTATTTTCTTCCCGTTACCTTTCGGTTTTAGACCAAAATTGTGAGACTTATCACAAATATAGTCATCATCTGCCTAGCCTGGCTTCCAGTCTAACCGCATGCAGCTGAATACATAGTGACGTCTAAAATCCGCAATTTTTTTTTGTCATTGTCATTATTCAAGGATATTTAATTTATCTACTACTCTCTTGCTAATTATATTAACTTTATGTAGGTACTTTCTTTTTATCAACTTTTTCTTAAACTATATGTAGAGGCTTATTATTAGCTATTTTTTTTAATATTATATTCTTTATATCATTGGTTTGTTCGTCTGTAATCCTTCTTTAAAATATATAAATAAATAAATAAATTTTGTGTTTATAAAACAAAACCCTAATAACCATCGCGCGATCTAGACAAGTCGATAGACACAGTCCTCATGTAATAAAATCCATCCAGCCATTAGGATGCTTAGAAAGTATAAAGAATCCCACATAAAAATACAGGGTCAAATTAAATTAATAAACGAAACTCCGTAGACGTAATGAGTACCGATATCTACCTTATAATAGCATAATCAGCCTATAACATCCCCTCTGTTGAAACACAGTCCTCCTCTCTGTGAGTGGGAGTGGGCTGTAATCCACCACGCGGGCCCAGTGCGGGCTGGTAGATGTCACATGTCTTCGAATTTTTGGTTTTAGGACAAATTTCACGATGTTTTCCTTCACCGTTTTGAGAGCAGTGGTGATGAAATAATTTACTCAAAGTAAAGAGACCGCCTGGGTTCGAACCCACGACCTCCCTACTCGTAAGTCGGGGCCGTTACCACCGGGCCACCACTGCTCTATCGATACCTAAACATGATAAAACAAAAAAGTTTTTATTTTAATTGTTGTGTGTTGTTGTTGTTTTTGTTTTTTTGTACTTGAAATATCATTTTTTTCTTTTTGTATTATTTTCTCAACTCATACTTAAAAGAAATAGAAAGAATGAAAAAACGTTTATTTGCGGTAAATATGATGCGAAAAAAAAACAACACAAAATATAAAAAGAAACAAGTTTAGGGAAAATATGCATGTATATATGTTACTTCAAGTAACATCACTACAAGCGGTCGTTGACCCCAAAAAAACTCATCAATCTTTTCATTTTAATTTTATCGATAACCATCATGTCTGCGGAGTTTCGCTAGGCAATTTAATTTGACACTGTATACAACAACAAAGATAACGACCTGGTTTTGCAGTCGGGTTAAAATTGCAAAATCGTATCGTGCTTCAGGTGACACTAAGCGACTTTTATTGATTTTATACTGAAGAGCATTTTCTTAATATCTTAATCTGTGAATAATTTAGATTATGTCTATATCACATAGTATAATTAATTTGTAAAATTATGTCTAACGCGGATTAAAAACTGAGGATCACGCAAAAACTATCAAGCGTATTTTTCTGAAACCTTCACCATTTTAAAGATAATTTAATTATTTATCTTATAATATACTTCTTTCTAGTGTTTTTATTCCTTAAATGTTATGTACACCTATTATTTGTGTATACATTAGAAGTAATACCTTTCCTATTTTTTTATTTTTTCGTAATCCAATTGTTGAGTGTATATGCTGTTGGTGTTCTTTAATAAATAAGTATACGAGTTTTATAAAAATACCTTTTGATTTATATATAATAAATTAATAATGCGTCTAATTTGGGACAGCGCTCCTTGATGGGCGAGTCCTATTAATGGCTCGACGTACGAGCGTGACCTCAGCACAAAACACGCAAGCTAACCACTCAAGCCCACTGGCATATTTCGGCGTCTTAAATAACTTACCGCAGATAGTGAACAGTGTAAAGTCGCTGATCAAGGACATCAGGCTGACGTCTTCTCCCTTCTTCTGCTTCAACATCTTCACCATATCTTGGGTCTTCTCTTCGATGACGGGCGCGAAGTTCTTCAGGATGTTGAAGTGGAAGGTCGGGGTGAGGATCTTACGACGTTTGTGCCAATGAGCGCCTGGTGGGGAAATGATCGAGTGAAGATTATGTATTGGATATTGATATTTATTTGTTTATTTAATACTTTGGAAGACTATCAAAACAGGATAAAAATTGTAAGTGTAACTGCCAGCCAATTACAAGTCTTCATTTAAAACCGAACAGCACAGCACTGCCTGCAAATAAGAACAAGCGAACATCAAAGCTAAGAGCGCTAACAGACTGGGACGCCATGGCGACGTCGCCGGCAAACTTGATTCTATACAATAGATACATTACAAAATAAAGAAACACAAAACATTCAATTAAATGATTTTCACAAAAGCTCTAGCTCGTTGCTTTGATGCTCCCGGGAACTAGTAGCTGTGAACGCTAGCATGGTCCATAAATAGTTTGGCAATGAGAAATGTTCTGCATTGCGCCTTGCCCGAAGTATACCAAGCCTAATGCTTTCGTGTTCCGTGTATATTGGCATACCCACGCCTCCAGGCGGTATCGGCCTTATCGGCTTAGCTTTCGGTTCGCCAGTCAATCTACGCCACTTAGCTAACTAGAGTAAACTCTGACTAATCCCAATAGGATTCACATAGGTATATCTCTCATTCATTCATTCATTCATTCAATCAATCATCCAGACTTGACTGGATTGGAAGGCGGCCCCTTCCATGAAGTAATGATTGGTTCACAGTAGGAATAATTTCTTGAGAAAAGAATCCAACTTGGCATTTTTCCAATGAAACCATATTTTACTCCAGCTCTTGATATTCTTATATAGTCGAACTATAAAGCATTTGGTATCATTCTAACATTTCTAACACAAGACTGATCCTTAGACCAATCTAAGCAACGAAATGGCAACAAAACCCTTCCCAACATTCAAATTCTGACCCAAATGTACAGTCACGACTTCACGAGCTTAAATATCTTACACTTACGCAAGATTCAAAAGCGATTCTCTCCTAAAGTATTGATAGATATTTAAGTGTATTACGAACATGGTATTATCGAAACCATAGGTACTATGTATTATGAAATAGGTCTTTTCTCAAAATTTCAATTTTTATTTCACGAGAAAAACGCTTATGCTCGTGACTGTGCCAGCAGTTTTCCGTATCGAGTTTTGAAATACTTAGGTAGGTATTTACTTTGTTTGACGTGGGTACAAGCGGGTCTTTGGGTACATAACAACCTTTTATACATAGTCAAATGAGCGAACTTCCTGAAAAAGCTTAAAAGGCCCGTAAAGTAGGCCGATCCTTGAGGTTTTATATCTCAAAGGACCTCCCAGAAAAGATTAAAAAGCTTCAGGGGTTGTTTTAAATACTTAATAACAATATCAGATGTCCGGTTTTCTGTAGCTAGAATTGGATTTCACCTTTAACCTAATTACGCAATACACGATCAATCGGAATTTGAATCGTTGTGAAACAAATTGATACATAAATAAAAACTAATCCTTTGCTTCATAAGTTCGAAAAAAAATCTGCTCAATAACGTAAATAACGCAATGAATGTTGTTGAACTGTCAAAATTAAACTTTGTCGTAAACGTTTACGAAAATGTGTTGCGTAATTAGATGGCTGGTCTATGACAGATCATATCAATATCGACCGCCATCTCTCTTACCGCGAAATCGCCACAATATATTTTTAATTTTAAGGGTTTCATAAGTCCGAATGAAAAAACGGAATACTTATAGGATCACTCGTGTGTCTGTCTGGCTGGCTGTCTATCTGTCTGTCTGTCTGATAGACGGACAGGTAATTTGCTCCGAATCTACTGGAATCTACTTGGAATCTAAATTGATGAAAATTGACCATTCCTTATCTCCGAAACTATAAAAATACAGAGAATGGTTCTTTACTCAAAGATTACAGGCAAACCATAAAAACTCTATGGTCTTCAAATAACATGGTAAATCTCTCAATATTGTGCGAACAAACTTACATTTGCAATTATTAATTATTCATCACAACCACGAAACCCTTCATTGTGCGTGGTCCGACACGCACTTGGCCGGTTTTCTTATTACTGCCCACGTGGAGGTCGGAAATTAACCCACAGGAACGTAATACCAGGATAAATTATCCCATGTCCTAACCCGGGTCATGGTCTACCTGAATGCCAAATTTCATCGAAATTCGTTAAGCCGTTAAGGCATGAAGCGATAACAGACAGACAGATATTTCAAACTGGCAGAGCATGTCTTGTGGCATTAAGTCTTGTGGCAGTAAGGTTATAACGCATTTTGTACATACGTAAAGTACTTAAAAATAAATAAAATAATGTCTTTTTGAGTTATATGGCTAAGATACCAACCCGTGCTCAACAGCAGTCCATTGCCCAGCCAGTCCTTCAGGAACTGGTACGGGACACTCTTCTTTATGTTCTTCGAATGGGCCAGTACCACCTGGAAGATAATAGTTGTGTTAGCATAACATCGTGACGTCAGGCTGTCATATGAGTACTACCGGTCGATTCTTCACACACACACGCAAACACGCACACACTCTCTCACACATGCACTCACTACATCTTTTTCACACTAGAATAAAACATATGATTGTACCTACCCCTAAAAAATAAGTACTGCTAACTTACCTGTAATCTTGTATACATATAATGGACGGATGGATGACCCCTGTAACACAGGTTCCACCTAGCATGGGGGTCATTGATCAAATCTCTGTGTACTTGTAAGTCCTACGCTGTAAATGCTGCGCATAAATACTATGTACATAACTTTTGGAAATAAAAATAAATTATTATTATTAATTATTCTGTAAAAATCTCGCCGTGAAATCTTAGGTTAAGTGAGCTTGAATTGAGCTATTGACTATTGACAGCTCAGTTCACCTAAGCTTTCACGGTGAGTTTTTTCAGAATAGTACTGCAGGACCAACAGGGTGGTTTCTGAAAAATTATAGGCCAAGGGTGGTCTGAAAATCTGAAGGTTCCAGTCGCTCCCTGTGGGGTGGCTATCTTCAGCACAGGATCAAACCTTTATCAGTCTTATTCTTCTTTACCTTTATTAAAAATATTTAAGATAGGTCCGGTATATAAGATGTTAAAAAAATTACTTTAGAAATTTTAAGAGGTGCTTTAGACCATCAAACTGAATCATTTTTACTGTGGGACCAACTTTGAAATCGCTAAAAAAAACTGCTGTCTAAAGCACCTCTTAAAGTTTCTAACAAAATAAAACTTAAACGTAAATTTTTTAACACCTTATTTATATTCGGAATCCTACTTGTTGCCGGGAATCAGAAAATTTCCAATATACATATTATGAAGAAATAGTATCGATATTTACCGCATTCCACACTGTAGTGTGCAATGCGGTAATTATCGATACCTCGAAGAATGGTTAGGTCGGGTTCTAATCCGACCTAAACTGCATTCTTCGAAAGTCCAAAACGACTTCAAGCTATATATTTATACTCGTATTATTTCGTGGTTTTGACAGCTTGGTCTTATATTCCAACGCTTATTGCCCAATTTCACTGACACTAGGCGATACCAAAATGTATGCCTGACTAAATGCGTGATAGTTAATTGATTCAGGCGTGACCTTGCGGAAATCCACTATAAAATACAATAGATGTAGATATATTGTGTAACCTATTCCGCTTAACTATTCCTAAAGACCGCGAACCGGAAGACGTAGCGTTGGAAGGCCTCCCACAAGATGGACCGATGACCTTGTAAAGGGCGCAGGAATCCGCTGGATGCGGGAGGCACAGAATCGGCCGAAGTGGCGGTGCTTGGGGGAGGCCTATGTCCAGCAGTGAACGTCTTTCGGCTAAAATGATGATTCCTAAAGAGTCATAAAAAACCCTGTAAGAACTCGACACGTGTTTCACCACTCAACGAGGCATAATAAGCAGGATGCCGATTGACTTGTTGACACGCCGAGCATCGGTCTCGGCGTGTCAACACGCTGAGTGAGCCATATCGGCCATCAACCCCACTTATATACTGCTCGGTCCATTTCGGCTCGGATCGTTATCAGCGCGTTGTTCACCCCTAATCGCTATATCTACGTCTTTTGTATTTTAAATGCGTGCTGTTGGATTTTCAACTTTCGAGGATGAGCTGAGTGTTAAAAATCGAATGGTGCTCTTTTATTTAATCATTTATTTAGGTGTGACCTAGTGTCAGTGAACACGTGCATTATCGTCGAGTAGTATTTCTTCTAAATCTTCTAAAAGCTCACTAAACTGTTCTCTGAAACGATTTTATCATTTCAAGCCTACGGAATACAGGCCCTCCAATTTCAGCTGAGTGAATGGAAAAGTTTGAAGCACCATTTATGAGGAGTTTCCCAGTACTCAATAAAGAGTGACATTTTAAAAGCTTTTAGTTGTGTATGTAGCCTTCGCGTTGTTGCATAACGTTCAAAGTTGATTGGGAAAATTTGACAGTTTCGGGTAGGTTGACGTGCTGGCGTCTGTACATTCGATGCAGTTTTTCTTCATCGTATCGATGATTCAAAATAATTATTTGTAAGTTACGACCAACCGATTTAAGGCTCCCGCAAACAGGCGCGACGCGACTCTAATAAAACAATTTCTAAACAAACTTTACGGTAGAAAAATTACCGGTGTCGCGTCACGCGACAAGTCGCGCTAGTCTGTCTGCACGAGCCCATATTCTTTAAAAATGCCACTGTGACAACTTAGGTAAGGTGAGCACCACTGTCTGCTCACTGTCAAGCTCTGGCTGGTGGAATGATAGCTCACTTCTATCTAAAGTACATAGTTACATCTTTTATGGGGTACTGTGTTAAATGTTACAACAAAATACCTTGTGATATTTTGCAATTAAATGAAAGAATATTTAAAACTCATATTAAAAGTACACTTTGTAAACAAGCATATTACAAATTAGAGGATTATATCCAAGATAAGAATGCTTGGAAACATGCTGGTCCTGCTCCATAGGATAATTTAGAATCAAGACAAAATCAAACTGGTTGCAAATTTAAGTGTATATTTTATTATTATTTTGTATTATATGACATTGATTTAACATTCTATGACCAATTCCTCGCACACTGACTTATTAATAGTGGAATCTTAGGAGGATCGTCTACTTTTACAATGTTTGTAAATATGTGAGCACCATGTGTCTATCACATAATTAGTTTATCTGTTGTTGCTTCATTTTTTAATTCTTAATTCATTTTACCTATTGTGGTATAATAATTTTATTCTAGGTGCATCGTCCTCACATATAATTATATAACTAATGTACTTATACAAAATATTGTAAAACATTTTAAAAGAGTAACGGTGGAGTTTCTTGCCCATTCTTCTCCATACGAAAACTACCTTTTGGAAGGGGCGACTAGAATCAATTAATTTTTTTTGTAAATTTTTGACGTTCAAAAGTGCCTTATACGGGCCTATTTGAAATAAATGATTTGACTTTGACTTTGACTTTGACTTCAAGCTCACCTCACCTAGTTTTCAGAATAGATCGGCTGAATTCCGCCACGACGAAAGAGTTAGCATTGGCCTCGCAAAAGTCTATACTCCATAGGTTTAGGTAATTAAATAAAGGTAAACAAATCGTAAAAAGGATTTTTATAGCAGACACTTTCTTGTTTAAGTTTATTAAATTAAATTTATTTTAGATTTTTACAATAGTTTCCTCTTTTATTTAATGTATGTCAAACTTTATCATTTATTCTTAAACTACTCTTCGTAGATCTAACTGCTTGAGCGCATTTTTTTTGTTAGATTTATAATAATAATATAATATTTTGCAATCTGTCAAATTATAACGTTGCTAAATTGAAGAGTAGGTACAACTGTGACGTAGCATGACAACTGAAGTGACTGGTATTACGTTTAGTCGGTTACTTGACAGCTGTCTCGTCACATGGTTTTTTTTATTTTGGTTTACCTTTATTTAATTACCTAAACCTATGGAGTAGAGACAAAAACTACAGGAATCTACCGAAAAACCCATTGATTTTCTCAAAATCAAAATCATAAGGCAAGCCGCTTGCCGCACAAAGAAGCCGCCAAACAAAGGAGTGCCGCTCGGTAAAAGGGGGGCGCCGGCACTGAGTGTAGTAGCCTCCATACTATGTCATAGTTGTCTACGACAAGACAAGTAAAGACACATTTTACGTACCTCGATATCAGCTGGTCCGGAAATGTGCAGGACTCTCAAGCCCATCACTTTGAACACGTAGCGGTCGCCATACTTCTTCGTGTAGTCTACGAGGATATCCAGGAGCTTATCTGAAAGTGGAAAGGGAGTTGAATCTGTGATAATTATGGGTCATATTTTATATTTGTAGGTATAATCTATTGGGATAAACACGACGGTCGACGGACAGCTGTTTCTCTTTTTATTTATTACGAGGCTTTTGGCTACTTTGTATTAGTGCGTGTATTCTATGCCTTTGTTTGTATGAAGAATAAACAATTTTTTTTTAACAAAATTTTTTTTCAATATTTTTCTAAACCGCTTTTGGCCTAATAACTATTTAGGTAAGATCAAAAGGTATAAAGTATGGTAAGTAAAAAACTATTATGATTCCAAAGACAAAACTGAAAATAAAATGTCAGTATTTTTTTTAAAGAAATGAAATGAAATGAAATGAAATGAAATTGTTTATTCTGTAAATAGGATATTGCAATCACTTTTACACGTCATATTAAAAAAAAATAAGAAGAAAATGCTAGATGAGTTCGGCGTTTCCTATCTGACTACTCTGAGAAGAAAGACCGAAACAAACTCAGAGGTCACAGTCTCTTTTAAAGTCCAGACATAATCTTGGTCAGGCCATATGAGGACCATGTAGATTAGTGTCTGAAATGGTCTTTTGAGGAAAGAACCACACAGATTTGAGTGGACCTGTCCAGTCAGTGCAAGCATTTGTCAGTAATCGTAGAGCTCAACTCAGAACTTTAGGAGCTCAACTCGACGAACAATACCAAAGAAAGGACATTTGGGTAGGTCGCATAAAGTACTCAAACTGCCAGACCATCATTTAAACTAACTGAGAAAGAAAAAATTCAAGAAAGGAAAAACAATAAAAATAAAATATCCACATAGTCCTCACATTCACAATAATTAAAACAATATAATACTTTACAAAGTAATCATGTTATTTTGTATATAAATTTCAACAATGTCAATATGTATATAAAAAACTGGTATTTTTAATGATTTACATAATAATTAAAATGTCAAATTTTATAGTTTTATCACAAAGCTTAGCAGAGCGAGCAGCTCAATCCCACGCTTTTTTATCTTCTAAATAATCTGAAATTTTATAGTACCCTTTTTTACAAAGTTTGGTTTTTATACAGCTTTTAAATCGTTTAATGGGTAAGTTTCGAATATCAATGGGAAGTTTGTTGTAAAAGCGTATACATTGACCCATGAACGAGTTGCCTACTCTGTGGAGACGTGTGCGATGTACAGCAAGGTTGTGTTTATTCCTGGTATTTAAACTATGAATATCGGTCATTTTCATAAAATTTGATATATTTTTGTGTACATGTAATAGGTTATCAAAAATATATTGTGAAAAAAAAAAAAGTTATGATTCAGCGAAATAAAAAAACGTTTTTAAGTTATTTCAACATTAAAGTATGTTAACTCAACGGTAAACAAAAAACAATAAATAATAACTAACAAAACAACAACATTTTCTTTCATCACAATCTGTTTACCTACATTATAATGTTTTCAAAGAGAACCTAACTAAAGAAAACTAGCAAATTGTTTGATCTCGACTACTTAGGGTCAGTTCACACCCAATCGTGACACGAAGCGACGACGCTGCGCGCACTTTTTAAGATTGTGATACAAACTATAACTTTATTTACTACTCAAAAAGATACACATTTAATTGAGATAATTCAAAAATGCATTGCGGAGTCGCGCTGCGCCTCGAGATGCCTCGTGGCGTAGCGCGACGCAACACGAAGCAGCGAGGCGAGGTGAGCGCGAAACCACAATCTCTTCAAGCATCGTTGCGTCGCGTCACTTCTCGGTGTGAACTGACCCTTAATTATAATAATTTCTTTATTAAGACTTTCAAGTCACAAACATCTGTGTAGCGCTGGGTATCACAAGAGCCAGAATTATGCTGCTACTAACCAGCTTTTGACCTAATAATACCATTTTACTAATAATATAAACTAGAAAGTGAAGATTTTTTGGCTTATTGGTGGTTCGCACGAATTTACTCGCCCGTAACGGGCTAAGTAAATTTATTTGTAGGCGAATCGACCACCTCAGAAATCGATTCGCCTACAAATAAATTAATTTCATGCGAATCGCCTCAAGAAAAAATAATATTATTTAAAAATGTCGATTCGCCCGTTTCGAGTGATTAAATTCATGCGAATCACCAATAAGCCCATTTTTATATGTTTGTTACTCAATCACGCACGAATAAACGACTGAATGGATTTCGATGATATTTGAAGCATAAAGAGACCATGTCCTGGATTTGAAGCATAGACAGACAATGTCCTGGATTAAAAAATAAAATACTTTTTATCCTTTGCAACCTATTCTAATTAATTCTTCAGCTTAAACTATGGGATTGGCTGTCCTGCACATTCCTCGTACCGTACGACGTCCATTTTTGTAGTGCTGGACGTCGCACCTATTAAAAACGGCGTAGGATAGCCGCTCTCGACTGGTAACACGGTGGTTTAAACTGTGTACTGAAGGATTCCGGCTTTCGTGCTGATGTCGGCTGTGCGCACGATGTCATTCGGACCAGAAAAAGTGACGCAGATGCGCCCGCTGGCCTACTTTTTGGCTGCGCAACCACGAGATTATGCAAAGGGAAAGGGGTATTGTATTTAACTGGGTTTTGGAGGTCAGATAGGCAGTCGCCCCTTGTAAAATACTGTTATTCAGCTACATCTGCTGCATCTGCAAGAGCTCGTAGTAGGCGAGCTCTTAACGCAATCTATTTTAGGACCTAAACTGAACTGTTCTTCTAATTCGTACCACGACGTTTGTTTAACGATTCAATTAAGGCCATGCCATCTGACAGCGATTGTCCCAAACTGAGTCGCAAGTTTTGGTTTCATTCATTTAATTTTGTACTTCTTTAGTACCATGACGTGCAATACGCTCAGCGGCAATTGGATCATTAAAAGCGAATGAAATATCGCAATTTGTGGCTGAACCGCGTTTGAAACGTTTTTGGTGAAAAAGAGACAACGCTATTATTATCAAATAAGTTTATTTCGCGCAGATTTTAATGTCAGTCACGTTCAGAAGCAAGTAACATTGTATTATGTTCTTCTCAGTATCATTACTTTAAAGTAAAAAAGACACTCAACAGTTGTTTTTAAGATTCCACGTTAATACGGTAACTATTGTTAAAATAATTCTTAGTCAAAGTAGATATTTATTTACCTTTTGCTATTTATTACCTACACGAAAAATTTAAAAAAAAATGTAGTTCATCAGACATCTGTTAAAGAAAAACAAATGCGGTTAAAAAGGCATGTAGGATAGATATTTTAGACTATAAAAGAAAGATTATACATCGTGTACGTTGAAGCGATGCAGTTTAGGAACCTAAACTGAAATATCTTGAATCGTTTTTAATTAGATCATGGTGGGCCACCTGACCCCAATATAATTGGGAAAAGGCACAGATGATAATTATGATGACATAGAATAGTTTCCCTACGATAAGCGAGAGAAACCACGGACAAAAGCTAGTTCAAAATAAACAGTAGGTATTATATTTACCAGGTGGCGACTGAAACAGTTCCCAAGAGTTTCCTATGATTGGTTTCCGAGGAGGTCCGGGTAGCTTGTCCAGTGGATTCTCGTCTTCCTTGAAGAATAACAGCCATATCACCAGGGCCACGGCCCCGATTATCAGCCCTTCGAAGAACATGTTGCTAATACCTGTGGACAATGTAAGCAGTCTGTAAATCATAGGAACTAAGTTCTTACTAAAGGATCTATACAGTATCGGCGTTAAGGTAGGGCGCCAGACATAAAGGGGAACCACCGGCCTCTTATTTCTCTAACTTTTCTGTTATTTAACTCTTACACTCTTTTTTTTACCCGACTGCGCGACAAAGTATAGGTAGTAGTTTTATATGAATGGGCCAAAGAGAAAAGACGCAGCGGGGTGCTAAAAAAATTTGAGCTTGCTCTTGTAGCCTGCGTTCTCTGAAGTCTGAATTCAGAATTTTTTATTTTTTATTTAATGTCCTTTTCGTCGATTAAACAGATGGGTAAAGGTCGTTCCTAGGTCGGATTCTCTACTAATAGTCTAGTCCGTGAGAGATATTAGAACAGAGCAGTTCTCTCGAGTAAGACATTCACGATCAAATTTGAATGACGTAAAACCATTAGTGTGCCATTCATTGTTTTATCTGTTATCTAAAGCCCCATTTATACGGAGCAAGTTTCTTGTCTTTAGCGTAGGTACAGACGCCAGCTGGTCAACCTACCCGAAACTGTCCAATTTTCCCAATCATCTTTGAACCTTATGCTTTAGTGATAAAGTTGAAAATCTATTAAAGAAATTTGACAGATTGCAGTAGGTTGATGTGCTGGCGTCTGTACAGTAAAATTGAAGCTACAAACTGACTAAAGAAGAGCCAACAAGTTAGGGTAGGTATGTCATTTGTCATTGGTAATGAAATCGCACCGTGAAAATCAGGCTTCAGAGTGGGGGCACAACATCGGGTGGGGTGGGGTGGGGTAGACTCTACTTGTGGCCGGCCCACACTCGTTAGTTACGTCGGTAGCTAATGTGATACGAGAGAAGACTGAAATTAGATTTACTTTTGCGTATGTTAGTAACACCTTTAATCCATTTGAAATAAGATTAGACATTTAACCAAACCTCTTTTACAGTCCGTTCAACCGATTTTGAATTCTATTGCGTTGGTGGCATGACAAATGGCAGCTGCAGTAAACAGTTGGTCTTGTTACCACTTTTTTCTTTTAATGCCATTCCTTATGCCTAAAAAGGGTTTGTTTAAATGTCTAATCTTATTTCAAATGGAGTATAATCGTGTTTAGCTGATATTATATGAGGCGGATGCCTCATAAAATATAAGCCACTTTAATATTTCCCAATCCTTTTATCGCCAAAAGCCATGAGCCAAGGGTTGGATACTTGTGTAGACTCTTGAATGACGTAATAAGTATTCTGCTCTGAATTATAGATGATATAAGTAATCTCTTTACTTCAAGTGGGGTTGCCAACTTTTAGAACGCACGACGGCACGGTTGGCGCAGTGGTTAAGCGATTGACTGCTGTGCTGCGTGTTGCGGATTCGATTGCCGGACGGAACAAATATTGGTATGACCTACAATTAGTTGTTCCGGGTCTGGCTGTTTCTGTATGTGAGTTTAAATGTTTGTAAACGCACCCACGATACAGGAAGAAATTCCTAGTGTTTAGCAACGTTTTAAAAAAAGAATAAAAAAATTAAAAAAAGTATCAAATTCTTTGAATAGAAAAAAAGTATTTAGAAGAAAAAAAAAAAATTCATCAAATTTATTTTTTTATCCCTTTAAAAATATATTTTGGGTGCTTGTAACAAGGGCTAACCATATTTGTTGTCTTTGACAGTTTCAAAAGTATACAAACGTTTTGATTACAATAAATAAATAGGTACCGTTTTTAAATTTTTATGGACGATCTGTTTCTTTCTTCTCGCCGCTTTAGATTAATTACCGAAAAAACTGTCAGTGAAAGCTGAAGTTGCGGGAGTTTTGTAAATAGGTGACTGGAACACAGTTACTTTTTGTTTAACATTTGTTTAGCTGTCAAATGCATTTTTAAGTATATAAGTAGGTATTTCCATTTGTCAACAGTATTTTTCTCTGAAAATTCTTTAACATTATTAAGTGGGTACCTACTAGATTTTTTATTAAATTATAATTATCAATAAATAGTTCAGTAACTACCCATATGAATGTATCGTTTTACATATCACAGTAAAGATTAGAAATAAAGTATTTCCGCATACTTTATTTTTATGCAAAAGTATAAAGTATATTTTATCGGGATCTAATAAAGCAGGATTAAAGTACTAGCGGCCCGCGGTTTCATTCGCATTAGTCTTGATCCCGTGGGAATATCGGGATAAAAAATATGCTATGTCCTAACCTAGGTTATGGTCTACCCATGTGCCAAATTTCATCCAAATCCGTTCAGCCGTTTTAGCGTAAAAGCGTAACAAAAAAACAAACTCACTTTCGCATTTATAATATAAGTTAGGATTAAGCTTCGTGCAGACTAGCGCGACGCGACACTGGTTATTGTTATACCGTGAAGTTTTCTTAGAAATTGTATTGTTCAAGTGGCGTCGCGTTAGTCCGCACGAGGCTTTATAATATTAAGTTAGGATATAGTTAGGATAAAGGATAGTTGGTAACCCTTACTTCAAGATGATTGACGTGCCACACAAAAGCAATATTTTACAAAACGAGATCCACAATAATTACTTCTTTAGAAGAAAAACCAACTTTCGATTGTTGTTATACAACAGCTCTAAAACAAGCATTAATAAACATTTGTCGTACTTTGTGTGTCAGTGTCATAATGTGTCATTATAAAATGAATATAGTATACCTAGCATTAAAGAAAACAATTACAACCATCTATAACATCACGCCTTGTTTCCCCGCAGAGTTGGGCAGAGGTTACCTGCAGTACACCAACTTAAGTCCCATGTAATAGGGGGCGAGCCTATTGCCATCAACCGGGCACAAATCCAGACTCCGGGCTGCTACTGAGAAATTCCAGATAGAAAAACCCAATAACACTTAGCCCGACCTGGGAATCGAACCCAAGACCTGATGTTCAGCAGTAGCGCTTCCGACCACTATACTAACGAGGCAGTCCAAGATCTAGGCTTGTCATAATATTTATTTGTGTAATTATCTGCCTGTGCGAGTCCCAATGTATACTTAATCTTTCTCTTTTATCTAGAAAATTTACTTCACATTGTCCAACTATAACATGCATCTGTATCTAAAAGCTCTAATGTGGTCAAAGCTAAATGGTTAGGCTGCGTTTCCACCAGAGATGAGCGAGAATGCGTAGCGAGGGATGCGTGTGAATTTAACCAATAACATCGCTTCACTGTCATAGTTGGAGCTAAACTAACGTTGTTATTGTTTAGTTTTACGGACAGTCCTCGCTACGCATCCTCGCTCATCTCTGGTGGAAACGCAGCCTTAATCTAGAGTTAGGCACCTGTCCCACCGCCGGTGCCGACGAGGAAGCGACAAGCTCTCAACTATTTTCTGACTCAAGACACGTACAAAAGATTGTAGGTCCCATGTAAGTAAAAGAGATACATGTATTAGGTGATCGCTGACTATTCACACCACCGGCCAATACTATACAATTTCGCCATGTCCGTCTGTCTGTCTGTCTGTCCGTCTGTCCGCGGCTAAGCTCGGAGAATCTTTGTACTAGAAAGCTGTAAACATAAACATATTAATCACTTCCAAACTCAAACTCAAAGCATTTATTTCAATTAAACCATTTACAGGCACTTTTTAACTGTCAAGAAGTCGGTTAGTCAGAAATATGAAGCTAGTTGCCCATTCCAAAGCGTAGTAGGTACCTATGGAGAAGAACGGGCAAGAACTTCCAAGTGGTAAAATAAAATCATGAATATTTTTTTAGGGTACAACTCCCCTCCCTCTCCTACACGTGAAGTGGGTTTTTTTTCCATCTATAATTCTATGGTGTCGGTTGTCGTTGGAAAGGTCGTTCAAATATATTGTGAGTTTATGAAAACCATTTTTGGATTCAGGGATCCATTTACAGAATATTAAGCTTTAAGCCTCGTGCAGACTAGCGCGACGCGAGGGGGGCGACGCGACTCGAACAATACAATTTCTAAGAAAACTTCACGGTATAACAATAACCGGTGTCGCGTCGCGCTGTCGCGTCGCGCTAGTCTGCACGAAGCTTTAAAGTGCACAATTTTGTTAGTCAAGTGGGTGTGTGTGTGTCCCCTGCCAGCTAAATGGTTAGTTTTGGATATATGAAAACATTCACGGCAGCTTTTGATAGTTTTTTTCATGGAAAACTATGACATCTAAGTAGGCTTTACAAGTTAACGAGTAATAATTAACCAACTTACATTTGCGGTTACAAAAACATGTTCTCCCATACATTCTGTATGTTTTTCGACTACAAATCAAATCAATTTATTTGCCATAAGTATTGGTACAATTTAGGTCTTAACATAAATAATACAGATCCATAACACTTAGTCATAATAATGTGACATGCAATAATTTGGGATTATAATTACCTACTATTATAGTCAACATTCATTCAAAATTAAAGTTGTTATATTATTGAATACATTTTTCAAAAAACTATTGATGTTAGAAGGTAAATGATTATGATTATCATTTATTTTTCAATCTCTTATTAAATATGTCACTTGTAGAAATTCTTTTCCCTTAACCATACTTTATGACACCTTGTAAATTTATTAGCTGGTCATATTTTAACACTGTCAGGTATAGCATTAAATACGAGTATGCGACCACAATGCATAGCTATTCTTACTATATAATGCTGTCCTAGGAATTATTAGTCGTTATAGTATTGATATTTGTCTCTATTAACTAATGAGTTTACCGATCACTATTCTAGGCTAATTAAGTATTACTGATAATAAATAATGTGCAATCATTAGACTGATACACTTATTACCTGCATGTGATTGGACACCAATCTGATAATACCGGTTGATATAATATTATAACACGACATCACGCCTGTATTCCTCGTAGGGATAGACACAGGGACACATTACACCCACATTTCGCATTTTTTTTAGATTAGCTTAGAATTGTCTGATTGACGAACTCAGGGAAAAGTTGACAATGAGTCGTAAATTGTGGTCGTGACCTAATTATTTTTATAGGTATTACAATGGTTTATCCGCAATGACGCAGATTACTATACACCTTTATATTATACTTAACATTTTAATATATCAATTGAAAAAGAAATCTAGAAGTGTAGTCGCAGGACTCACGGAAGTCTTCCGACAGGACGCAAAGCCGTCCTTCCGGAAGAGCTTAAAGCAGGACAAGTCGTCGGGCGATCTATCATTAACTTACTATCACAAAGTTATGATCATCACTCTCCTGCTCATAACATTTTTAAGCTGCTGCAGCATTTCTTCTTCCCTATGTCTCTATTAGTCGTCATCTCGGCAGTCACCCCTTTCTAATCTTATATCATCGTTCACAAAATCCATTCTTAGTTTTTTTGGTCTAACGTACATTTATAAACTCACGTCTTCTCCCCAAGGGGGTAGGCACACTACAGAGCGCCACCTGCTACGATCCTTATATACTTACTTACTCCTTTTTCTTCATTTACGTTCATACATCAGATCATACACGCACGTCATTATCAAATAATTTATTTGGTCTTCCCTTACTGTTCCTATCCTCAAAACTTTCCTCACGACATGTCCCAGATTCCTCCACAACACATTTAGATAACTATCACACAGATATACACATAGATATAGCACAGATTACTCCAAGCCGACGCGACGGCGCGCGAGTCGATTACCGACTTAACGGAATGTTGCCATTTTTAAATATTATACTTTTTTTATTTATGTAGAATTCATTATTGTAGGTATATTTATTTTATTTTTATATCTTAATTATATTTCATGGTATGCTGCACCGGTTGACGTTATAACGTCAACGCCGGCTGTCGCTGAAAACCAGCGCTGGGGCTCTGTCTTGCATAGGGTCGCAGCATCATGCTGAGCGATGGCCGTTTTGCGTGAATGTGACGCATATTTTCCCTAAACTTGTTTCTTTTTTTAATTTTGTGTACTTTTTTTTGCGTCATGTTTACCGCAAATAAACGTATTTTCTTTCTTCTTTCTTTTTATCATAATTTGTATCAACACACATGTTGGGGAGTTTGTTGCGCCACTTCTTCTTCCCAGCTAAAGAGCCGTTCGAAAAGTGCTGATTCTCAGCCTAGTTTGAATAAATTGACACACAATTTAAATGATAATTTTCTATTCACAGTTCTCCAGAAAGCCACAATACACTCTGTCAAACGAATTAATTTATAAGCACGTTAATGAAACATATGTATTTGCAAGTACTTAATCGCCGACTCATTGTTCGAACCGTGATTGAATTAATTAGTGAAAATAAACAATACACCGTGAAATCTTAATGGTTGTTTTCCCGCAGCGAAATGGCTTTGTCTTGGTAATACAATCGTTGTAATCGTTAAAATAGATGGACAAATTTTAACACAGTATTCAGTACGTCTAACCGAAGATATACAATAAATGGCATTGGGTTACCAACACTCTTAGTGTATTTTCGTTAGCCATTGTCCTTATTTTGGTGGTCTGAATGATTTCTAAAAAGTTTGTCCATCTATATTAATGGGACCTTATTATAAACAAATAAAATATTAGAAACAATTTTGAAAACAAATTTTGTGTTGTTGCGTGCAAACTAGTTTATGCTGTATCACCACGTGCGAGAGTTTATTTTGCTTTGAACATTTATGCATCGCTGTTCCCTTTGTCGGCGGCGCGTGCGATTCGAGTAGTATCTACAAGTTACCTGTTACTATTGATTTTCACGTTTTCAAATTGATGAATATTTTTTCAATTAGTTTAAAACATTAACATCTTTATTTATTTACTTTTACTCTATGCTTCGAAAGCACTCTTTACGGCAAGTTGTTCTGCCGCGGGAAAACAACCATTAAGATTTCACGGTGTATAAGTACTTTGATAAAACTTATTTTAGTTCAGTTTCCTGTTAAACTACTGAATAAAGAAGATTTTGAAATAAACAAATTTTTTTTTTCTAACTTTAAATTCAATCTATCACGATTGGCATAACCTGCAGCTGCTGTAGGGTACGGTAGAGAATTTGTCTGGTTGGGTTTAACAACCGACCTTCGTGAATATTTTTTAAGTTGATGCCATGAATAATGAGATGAACGCTATTATTTTCATAGTTAGAAGATTAGAAAAGAATAGAGGATCAGCTTGGAGAGCTGACCAAGCGCGTCATCATGTAAAAAATGTACGTCCGCAATGACGTACGTCCTTAGGCTCGCCCCCTATTACATGGGACTTAAACATAACTGTCGAAATGTGGGTGTACCTGCTACAGATACACCTCTGCACAACCCTTCGGCGAAACAAGGCGTGATGTTATGTTATGTTACGTCTTTAATTTCAGTGATAATCCCTGTAACTACTTGTAAGGGTGCGGACCCATTGTATCTAGTGAATACTGTTAAGGCGACGATAACCGAATTTTAATAATTTTATACTTAAGATCACGTCTAAACGAGTAGTGATAATGATTTGAAAAAATTAGAGCATTTTCTTAATAACTTAATCTGTGAATATTTTGGAATATATTTATATTACATAGTGTAATTTATTTGTAAAGTTATGTCTAACGCGGATAAAAAACTTAGAATCAAGCAAAAAATATCAAGCGGATTTTCTGAAACTTTCACCATTTTAAAGATAATTTAATTAATAATATTTTTGTTGACGTGTTTTATTAAAATACCTTTTGTTTTATGTATAATAAATTAATTATGCGTCTAATTAGGGACAGCGCTCCTTGATGGGCGAGTCCTATTACTAGCTGGACGTAGAATAAGAATAATTTATTTGCAGAAAATACAGGTGTTACCAGTTATTGCAAAAGTTGGTGGTTTAATGTACCATCGAAGAAGTTCATATCTATACACCGTAAGGACTATTTCTGCTTGCAGCGCTTTGCCGCCATAGAACCGGGACGGTAACAAATGTGGTCATCGTGTTCACGGGATTTTGTTTTCAAACTGCTTAAATATGAAGTTCAACGATAGTACAGTTCATATTTTTCCTTTTTAGGGCATGCGAATTAATTTTACATTAATACCTAATAGGTACCTAATTATTTTAACAAGATATACAGGTACAGAAAAATACCTACGTTCCAATAGAATTTTTAAATTAAGATACATTTTAAGTTACAATAAATATCACAAACACACAGATCACAAATAATAGAACTAATAATAACATTTTATGTAACAACAATTCTTTAAACAACTTAAATACAATACGCCATAAAACAATAGGAAATTTAAAATAAAGATTTTTCTTTATGTTTTGTGTTATGTTGCACAAATTCTTGTAAACTATAAATACGTTATAAGATTCAAGCCTTTCTATTACAGACTGTACAGCTTCGTGTATTTTATTTTCATGGTTGTTTTAGTGTTACTAGGCACCGTAACAAAAAAATCATCAGCGAATAGGACACTATCATAGTTTAGTGAATCTGGAAAAATATTAATATAAAGTAAGAATAGAAGGGGCCCAAGACGCTCCCTTGTAGTACGCCATATTTATTCAGTCTTGGTGAAGACCTGTAGACAGTGGATTCAAGATTAACATTTCAATTAGTAACTTCAACACTTGCTGTCGGCCTGTTAAAAAACTTTTTATCCAAACAAGAGCGACACCACGGATACCATATTTTTCGCATTTCTTTAGTAAGATGCTATGATCTACAAAATCAAATACATTACTCATATCAAAAAACACTGCTACAATCGGAATTTTATCATCTAGATATTCTGTTATCTTTTTAATTAGGGTAAATGCTGCTAAAGAAGTTGACTGATTATGCTGAAAACCGATTTGTTCCTGTTTTAGAATGTTATGCTTATTAAAGAAACTTATTAGTCGGTTGTAGAATATATTTTCAAAGATTTTGGATAACATAGGAACAAGTTTAATGGGGCGATAGCTATTTGGCTCTTTTCGATGACCTTTTTTGAAAAAAGGCTTAACTATGAATTCTTTAAATTCTCTGGAAAAATTCCTTGTGACAATGAATTTTCTATAATATGGTTAAGAACATGAGCACAAGCCTTAATAATCCGTGTTGAGTTAGATTCACAACTTTGCTTAGCTTGGTGTCGTTTAATGATTTTATTGTAGTAATTATTTCTTGCTCAGTGGTCGGTCTGAGAAAAATCGAATTATCATTTATCTGGTTTTGAGTCTGTCGTTGTTTACTTGGAACATTTGAGTTATGATCATTGGCAATATCGATGAAGAATATTATTATATTATTATTTTTTATTATGCTACACGTACAGTGCGTGAGCGACGAGCTCAGCCCAGAACACGCAAGCTAACCACTCAAGGCCACTGGCATATATCGGCAACTTAACAGGGCAAGTTATAATATTATATAAGTGCCTATAGATATTTTCTTCTAAATATACCCATCTCACAAACATACATAAACTACGACTACTATAGCTAAATACCAAAACCAACTGCGTTCTCATCTCATAAAGAAAATGGGCGTGGAAATGAACCCATTATTGAACATCTCTAATCGGTAGGTATCGATAAATCTTGGTTTAATCATCGTTAACTACACGAGCGTCGTTAGTAAAGTCTGGCTTCAGTAATTACTTAGAACGTGAATAGTTGTTGAACTTGCGATTACGTATTATTACTTATTAACAATCCGAATACAATACATATAATAAAATAATAACGAAGAATTTTTATCCGTTTGTGTTTGTCTGAATGTATGTTCCGGATTGGCGCAAAAAGGGCACATAGATATTTTATAACCTGGATTTAACACAAAGGGTACTTTTAATCCCGGGAGTACGTTCCCGTGAGATATTTTCCGACATCCACACGAGCAAACGCTGGTAATAATACTATAAATACGAAAATAAATCTATCTCTCTCTGTCTGTTACCTTTTCGCGACTACACCACGTCGCTGAACCTTATGAAATTTGACAGCTAGGTAGCCTGGGAGCTGGAGAAAGACATTGGCTACTTTTCACCCTGGATATTTCTATTAAACATGATGAAATACAAAATACACGTTGACGAAGACGCGGGCAACAGCTAGCTAAGCTAGCCGCTAATATTAATTGGGGTATATTTCAGATTACTCTATAGTTAATAATGTTCCTGTGATTAATTGGTACCTAACAATTCAATTAATTCTACGTAATATTTTCTGCGATTATGTCTGCGACGTAATATATAAATTTACTAGCTTCCACCCGTGGTTTCGCCCACGTGGAGCTCGAAAATTATCCCACGGAAGCGTATTACCGCGGGATAAAAAGTACCCTTTGTGTTAATCCAGTACCCTAATTACGTAATAAATATATATAATATATATGTGTGTAATATATATATACACCGTGAAATCTTAATGGTTGTTTTCCCGCAGCGAAATGATTTTGTCTTGGTAAAACAATCGTTATATATAAACAAATAAAATATTAGAAACAATTTTGAAAACAAATTTTATGTTGTTGCGTGCAAACTAGTTTATGCTGTATCACCACGTGCGAGAGTTTATTTTGCTTTGAACATTTATGCGTCGCTGTTCCCTTTGTCGGCGGCGCGTGCGGTTCGAGTAGTACCTACAAGCTACCTGTTACTATTGATTCTCAAGTTTTCGAGTTGAAGAATATTTTTTTAATTATTTTAAAACAAAAACATCTTTATTGTTTTACTTTTACTCTATGCTTCGAAAGTACTCCTTATGGTTCTGTTCTGCCGCGGGAAAACAACCATTAGTATTTCACGGTGTATGTGTTATATAGTATTATTATCTTGTATTTGTTTCATCGCTTACACGCGTCGTCATGACAAAGAGCCTTTGGAATAACTTGAAACCTGAAAAGGGGTCATTGTACACATCACTATGAAGAACTTTTACCCTGTGACCAATTAAGAAATCGCGACAAAAATACAAATGTTCCCTTAATTTTGTCGAGTTATGTGATCATGAATGAAAAACAGCTGCTTCATGCAGCTGTTTTTTTTTTGGGAATTGTACCCTTTCATTACAAAATATATGTTTTTATACAAGCAATTATAAATCCCACAGAGGATACTTGAGTAGGATAACAATATAAGTTTAAAAACTTAATTATATGCTGATCTAATTATACTAGGATGGATTACATGAAGAAGACAACAAAAATTCTGACAAACTATTTAAAAAAAAAACACAAAGGTAGTTAAGAACAGAAATAAAAATAAAACTTTGGAAACTTAATTATGGTGGTTACATGACATGACAAAGCCCATATTAAATAAACAAAACAAGTTTTTTGCCAAAACAATACAAAAACCTACAGCAACAAAAAGCAGTACAAAGATAAACAGATCTTTAATTCATCATTAGGTATCTGTAAATCCCTCAGAGCTATAAAAATATATAGAAATGTGATAAAAACACTGCTTTTGCACTTTTGTGCTGGTGTGCGTGACAGCTACGTCTTAAGCCTCGTGCAGACTAGCGCGACGCGACGGCGCGCCGCAACTAGAACAATACAATTTCCGAGAAAACTTCACGGTATAACAATAACCGGTGTCGCGTCGCGCTAGTCTGCACGAAGCTTTACGCTCGCGCCACGTCATTGTGCTGTCATTGTGCTTTTCTAGTGTGCGTGCATTTAGCGGCCAACAGTTGGACGCTATTTTTTGCGACGAGTTCACAGGTTTGACTGTCTATCTAGGCATAATTATATCTTTGGGTTTTGCTTTCAATACACAAAAAAATAAAATCCTTGACAAACATTCTCGTTTTCGGTCCCAAATAACATGAAATCAGTGATAATATTTGTATTTTACATTATTTACAGAGGAAATAACATTTATCTGAATATCTCATATTTAGATCATGATGATAAAGACGTTACTTGTCACTTATCCGCTATTTGAGACGTCTTTATAACCGACGGACATATCAATTATTAATATTCCTAATATTGAGATGCTGCCAAGACCAGAGAAACAATTTATTAAAGGTCAGATTTTTACCACATTAGTAATACACTGCTGTTGGCACTACCAAAATGTCATGTCTATCGATACCACAAATGAAACTGAACGCGATCAGCACTTTTAATCCACGTTCAAGAGCTGTCGGTGACATCCTGACCTGACATCATTGTTGTGGAATATTGACACTCTTGAACACGGTTTAGTTTTGTAGTTTGACTTAGACATATTCCCGTCCCTAACTTGCACTTGTAGTTTGACTTAGACATGTTCTCGTCCCTAACTTGCACTTGTAGTTTGACTTAGACATGTTCTCGTCCCTAACTTGCACTTGTAGTTTGACTTAGACATATTCCCGTCCCTAACTTGCACTTGTAGTCTGACTTAGACATATTCCCGTCCCTAACTTGCACTTGTAGTTTGACTTAGACATATTCCCGTCCCTAACTTGCACTTGTAGTTTGACTTAGACATGTTCCCGTCCCTAACTTGCACTTGTAGTTTGACTTAGACATGTTCCCGTCCCTAACTTGCACTTGTAGTTTGACTTAGACATGTTCCCGTCCCTAACTTGCACTTGCAGTTTGACTTAGACATATTTCCGTCCCTAACTTGCACTTGTAGTTTGACTTAGACATGTTCCCGTCCCTAACTTGCACTTGCAGTTTGACTTAGACATATTTCCGTCCCTAACTTGCACTTGTAGTTTGACTTAGACATGTTCTCGTCCCTAACTTGCACTTGTAGTTTGACTTAGACATATTCCCGTCCCTAACTTGCACTTGTAGTCTGACTTAGACATATTCCCGTCCCTAACTTGCACTTGTAGTTTGACTTAGACATGTTCCCGTCCCTAACTTGCACTTGTAGTTTGACTTAGACATGTTCCCGTCCCTAACTTGCACTTGTAGTTTGACTTAGACATGTTCCCGTCCCTAACTTGCACTTGCAGTTTGACTTAGACATATTTCCGTCCCTAACTTGCACTTGTAGTTTGACTTAGACATGTTCCCGTCCCTAACTTGCACTTGCAGTTTGACTTAGACATATTTCCGTCCCTATCTTGCACTTGTAGTTTGACTTAGACATGTTCCCGTTCCTAACTTGCACTTGTAGTTTGACTTAGACATGTTCCCGTCCCTAACTTGCACTTGTAGTTTGACTTAGACATGTTCCCGTCCCTAACTTGCACTTATAGTTTGACTTAGACATGTTCCCGTCCCTATCTTGCACTTATAGTTTGACTTAGACATGTTCCCGTCCCTAACTTGCACTTGTAGTTTGACTTAGACATGTTCCCGTCCCTAACTTGCACTTGTACTTTGACTTAGACATGTTCTGGTCCCAACTTGCACTTGTACTTTGACTTAGACATGTTCCCGTCCCTAACTTGCACTTGTACTTTGACTTAGACATGTTCCCGTCCCTAACTTGCACTTGTACTTTGACTTAGCCATGTTCCCGTCCCTATCTTGCACTTGTAGTTTGACAGTGACAGGTATAACGCTTAACCAAAGAACGTGCCAAGTAAAGTTTATAAATCTCGGCCTTAGTCAGAAGTACATCATGCGGTGGAATATCGAAGTAAACATAAATCTTCACACAAACTGTGTCACAAGTGTTTTTTAAATATTGTTTACTAAAGCGTCGTGCAGACCGGGGTGACGTGACGCGTCTCTAACAAAACTTCACGGTAGAATAATTACCGGTCTCGCGTCGCGCGACATGTCACCGTAGTCTGAACACGCCATGTGGTTGGTCTAACTGATTTAACCTTTAGACCGTCCGACCGTGATCTCCAATAATGCTAGTCCGTAAAATCTGTTCTCGAGACTCGAGACACGTGCAAAAATCAAACGAGAGGCACCAGCATTGATCGTTCCTCTCGGGATACCTTCACCTATCTATTTATAACTAATTTGTAAATATTTATTTTTTTATAAATCCTTTTTTTTCAGGAATTTGTTTTATACTTCTTGCTGTGCCCTACAGGGAATTGTAGGTGCCTTAGCTTTAAGCCATTCTAACGCCTTATGCAATAAGGAATGCAATTTAAAGATATGAATATAAGTTTCTAATATTTATAAATCAGCTGAATACGTACACTGTACTGTAGGTAGGTACAAAGGTCAAAAACTCTTGAAACATGTTGTTGACTTTTTATAGTTATTGAAAGTTCATACATACTTTATTTAAACTTGGTAGTTACCAAGTTCAAAGATGTTTTTTTAACCGATTTCAAAAAAGGAGGCAGTTATATGTTCTTCTGTATGCATTTTCCGTTAAACGTTCAAATGTAATTTATTTTGATTGATCGAACACGTAAGAGAAGAAGAAAATTGCTTATACATATATCAAAAGAATGAATTTAATGCTTGATCAATATTTATAAAATTTTAGAAAAGTAATAGAATTTTTGACTGAAATTCAACTTGAATTTCGATAAAATATATAAAAATACTCATAATTTACAATGCATAGAAAAAAGGTAATATTCAATCCATAGTCAAGTTGTGGATTGACTATTTTTGAATGAGTTTATATAATTATACAAAGTGTTCCTTTTGATATACCATAACTCTATGATATTAATAAGACCATGTCGAAGAATCAACTGGCATATAAGAATTATAAAAATAAAAAAACTTTTTTTCATTCAAATAATTCGACACAGTCACGATTATTTACGTAAAACGTGAAATATAAAAAAATACATTTAATTCAGACTGTTTATATCCATTATTTAATTAATCCAGAATCGGTCTAAGTGGCGGTGCTTGGGGGTGGCCTATGTTCAGCCGGTCTATTCTCTAATAATCTCACGGTGAAAACTTAGGTGAAGTGAACGTGAAGTGAGCTGTCATTCCACCTACTGCTAGGGACTGACAGCTCACTCTGAGCTCACTTCACCTAAGTTCTCACGGTGAGATGGTTACAGAATAGCACTGTAGGAGTGGACGTCTTCCGGCTGATGATAATGATGATATCCATTATAAAATATGACTACGTCGCATTTCTTAGCTTTAAATATGAATGATTGGTTTGAATGAAAATGATTTACTCGTGCTTATTAATGAAACTTAGAAGAGTCTAGGTGTTTATTTATTTATTTTATTATTTATGTACACACAGAAAAATAGATACAGATAAGACATAATCATAATTATGAGTACAAAGGTACTGCTTATTTCTTAAGAAATTTCTTCCAGCAGACCTGCGATAGGAGAAATGAGAAAGAAATGTAGACAATAGTGTGTGAGAACAAGAAGAGAAAAATATAAATATGCGAAGTCTTAAACTAAAATATTGAAATAAACCTAAACGTATAACGTAATAAATTAATATATACTTAAATAAATACATAGAGCTTAAATATATAAACATACATACTATAGGTATAGGTGTTATGCTTCGAAACTATGCATTTTTGGAACACTTGTTCTGGGACTTTTTGTATTATTTTTACTTATAGCATACCTTAGAGTTATGGAACATCTAAAGAAACACGTTATATATACAAAAATCAATTGCCGTGTGTTAGTCTCGCAAAAATTAGAAAATAGTCCGACCGATTTGAATATAAATAATGTATTTTTTTTTTGTTTACCTCATTATTAGGGTGGTTTAGGAAGACCCAAAGGAACAGGCGAAAAAACGAAAAATCTAAATTTTGTCTTACGTGGTACAAAGTTCACAGAGTCATGTAGTAGGTTCACTTTTTTTTACAGGTTCCTAGAGTCTGTTTCGGTTCGCCTCAGGTTCGAAACTCAAAAGCAAGGTCAAACTCTCCTAAACCTGAATGAATATCAAGTATCTAACACCATTCAATAAACAATAATCCACTTTAATAACATAATAGGTTCAGCATTATTAAAATCCAAAAAGCTCGTTAACAGAGCTACCTAAGCATCAAATTACACTATACAGAATCCTAGAATAATTTGCATGACACAAAATACCCACTTACTTCAATTACAGTCTGAGAATTCGATCATTGAAGTCGTAAACTGAATCCAGCACTACACTTAATACAAGAGACTTTCAATTCGCGGATTTGAAATTCGATTTAACACAACCGTGCGCCTGAGTGCGTCGGCGCTCCTCAACTGAGTTGAACACGGATTGATAAACACTAATATATACACGTAGTATTTTTGTTCCTATGTCTACCCAGAACTCGTTTGTGTACGACCTACATCTGATGAAAATAACACATAAGTTGCAAAAACTATGACTATGGTGTTTCATAATTGTGCGTAGTTAATTTTGAATGTCACATTGGATTTTTGCATCACGCATGTATTCCCCGATGAGTTAGGCAGAGGTGCACCTATAGTACACCCACTTAAAAAACAATACTCGATACTAAAATCCCCCCCCCCCCTTTGTTTTGTACATATTATTATTATTTTAAGCCTATTAGTTTTTAAATCATGTAAATACGTTTGTGTAAATAAATAGGATCATACGTAAAAAAAAAAACTCAATAATAATATTGGTTTTGAGGAAGTCCTCGTAGACATAGAGAGTAACACATACGTGTTGTTGCAAAAACAATGACTTTGTCGTTTTTAATAGGTACCTAGTTACTTTTGTGATGTCACTCAAGTTGGCTATTTGAGGAAATTTATATTGTTTTTGAGGAAGTTCTCGTAGGCATACCTACAAAAATAAATCTTCATGTAGCTATGAATTTTAGAAAAAAACTCATGTTTTCCGTATGGGTCCCGCGGCGGCGGTGTAGTTTATTACAGATTTATTTATTTATTTCATTCTTCAAGCACACAAATGTATAGAGGCGGACTTAATGCCATAGGCATTTTCTACCAGTCAACCTTTGGGTGATGCAGAGACAAACAGTGGTAGGTGCAATAGCGAGAATGGAGGATTTTTTTAATATTTAAATATAAAGATATACATATATACGAGTACCTATTAAAAACTATAAATATAATTAATACACCAAATTAAATATAAATATAAGCACAAATAAGACAAACAATGAGAAAACATTACCATTGTGATGATACTGCCAGCTTCTTGCGAATGTGCTCGCGAACTTTATTTTTAAAAGATAATCGGTTGGTCGCCATCCTGATTTCCTGGGGCAGCGCATTCCACAGAGAGATAGACTGAATGAAGAAGGAAGAGTGAATGAAGTCTGTGTGGTAAGTGGGCCATTGAAGAAGACTATTGTGAGATGAACGTAGATTTCTATTGTGGCTGGCGCAAATGTACTGAAAGTGGGGGGCCAGATAACTAGGGGAAGAGGGAGAGTTAAACTCAAACTCAATCTCAAAGCATTTATTTCAATTAAACCATTTACAGGCACTTTTGAATTGTCATGAAGTCGGACAGTCAGAAACATGAAGCAAGTTGCTCATTCCAAAGCTTAGTAGGTACCTATGGAGAAGAACGGGCAAGAAACTCCACGGACACTCTTTAAGTTAAGAAATGAAAACAAGGTGGTCAGTGCCCTTTACTCTCTGCGCTGGCGTATGGACCTCGGAAGCGACCGATGCGCAGAGACATGATCATATTTACGCAGATTGAAAACGAATCGAATACAGTTATTGAGAAGACGGTCAAGTTTGTCGAGGAGATCTGCATTCAAATCATTGTAGCACACATCACCATAATCGATGATAGGGGTTAATATTAAGGACTGCACAAGCATTGTCTTCGTACTCGATGGTAATAAATTTTTCAATTGGTATAGAGCCCGCAGCGTTCCAGTAACTTTCTGGCTTACCCTAGCGACTTGAGTACGGCAGTTCAGGGTATTATCAATGTGCAAGCCTAAGTCCTACACGTCAGTGCTAAAAGGAACGATCGTACCATTGAAGAGAACAAGGTTGACAGATGGTGCCTGCGGCTTCGCTCAAATGACTTTGTGTTCTTTTGATAACCAAATCATTGGAAGCTTGAAGTTGTGGTATATTCAGAAAGTAATAAATTTATTACTGATGAGATATTTCAGGTTTTGTCTCCAGGCAACGCCTCTATAATAGTATTGTAAATATTCATCGCGATTGGTGACTAACCACTAATCACAGAGCAGGATCATAGTATAATTTAAGGTTTAGTTAGGGTGCTTACATAAACAGGTTTCCGGCAGGGATATTACGGAAGTCGTTTTACCAGAACCGGATCCGGAGTCGGAGGTTATAATTTTGATACATCGGAATCGGAACCGGAACCGGAGTCGCAGGCGGAAGTAGAAGAAAGATAGAAGGCTTAATAAAACAATAGAAATATAATTCAGTCTCTTTAATCAGTCAAATATTAGCGATAACATCCACAAACAAAACAATAAGCTGAGACTTCCAGCGCGAGCGGGTATAAAATAAACAAACATTACCCTGGCGACGAGTTATAACTTGTTCGTACGCGCTCTAGTCACGTGCATCGCTGCGTTTCGAACTTCGGTATAACTCCGATTCAAAATTATCGGAACCGAAGTCGGAATCGGAGGTGTAAAATTTATCGGAAGTTCCGACCTTTCGGTATTGGAACCGAAGCTCCGTAACATCCCGTTTCCGGTGTAGGCGAGTCTGTGCGGGTCGTTACCGATCGGTTATAATATTTTATACCTGAACCGATCGGTAACGACCCGCACAGACTCGCCTACACCGGAAACGGGATGTTACGGGATGTTACGGAAAAGTGAGCGCATAAGATAACGTGGGAATACCCACGTTATCTTATGCGCTCACTTTTACAGGAACAGGTTTAAACTTGTCGGTGTCGAATACCTGGACCGAGCCAAACTGGTTAAAGAAACAGGTTCCCATAAAGAAACCTGTTTCTTTATGTAAGCTACCTCCTGCACCGATCGGTAACGACCAGCACGGGTTTGTCTGTGTGGGAAACCTGTTTCTTTATGTAAGCAACCTCCTGCACCGATCGGTAACGACCTGCACGAGTTTGTCTGTGTGGGAAACCTGTTTCTTTATGTAAGCAACCTCCTGCACCGATCGGTAACGACCCGCACGGGTTTGTCTGTATGGGAAACCTGTTTCTTTATGTAAGCAACCTCCTGCACCGATCGGTAACGACCCGCACGGGTTTTGTGTGTGTGGGAAACCGGTTTCTTTATGTAAGCAACCTCCTGCACCGATCGGTAACGACCCGCACGGGTTTTGTGTGTGTGGGTACCCGTTTTTTTTATGTAAGCAACCTCCTGCACCGATCGGTAACGACCCGCACGGGTTTGTGTGTGTGGGAAACCTGTTTCTTTATGTAAGCAACCTCCTGCACCGATCGGTAACGACCCGCACGGGTTTGTCTGTATGGGAAACCTGTTTCTTTATGTAAGCACCCTTAGGAACTAGCTGTGTTCGCGTCTTCACCCACATAGCTATGTATTCTATTGGCATTATGTGTAATTAGGAATATCCGAATATGTTTTGTGTCACCTGTTATCAGCCCTGGATCTAGGGGGGACAAACCGGGGCCTGTGCCCCGGGCGCCAACTTCAGGGGGCGACAAATTCAACTGTTGCAGACAAATGCACGCGTCTCATTTATTGCGCTGCTGTGCACCCAGCACACCGCTACTTCGCAATAAATGAGACGCGCAACACATAAATATAATCTTTCTATTAATTTCTTTTTTACAACAATTTTGGCGCCCCTGTTGGATTGGCGCATTATCGACCGATTAAATTTGATTAATTACGTTGCTGCCAAAATCATTTCGAAAAAAAATTAATTTCGCCGGCTATCTTAGAGGATCCCTCATAAAGGATCGGCCGGGCGGCAGACGGAAGTTCCTGTCACGCTTCAAAAAAAATCTAGATCCGGGACTACCGTTTATCCATCCAAAAAAATGGCCCTCTGATTGTTTGTCATCCTTTAAAAATGAGTACCTACCTACTGTATTGCCAATCTCCTTTATTCGGTGGTCCCAAAGAAGGATAAAGACTATTAAATAATCTCATCGTAATAAATGTTTTAAATTGTGTTAAGAGGTTTTTGTTATACAAATTCCACAAATTAGGTTGAAGCTATTTGAATAAATACAGCCTACGCTGATTTGAATACGATATAGATTGAATATTAAACGATGTTATGATATTAATCACATAGCTATGCAAGCATTTGTTGTCAATATAAGTGCTGGTGTCCATACCGTAACTCGATCTCGACAGGCCTACATATTGAGCATGAACGACCTCTTGACCCTGAGATCCACCCTATTAATATTGATCACGGCGTCATTGCGTCGATTAATCAATCTAAAGTAGTAGGGACATAGCCCTTTGTGATAAATATACAAGACTATTCTTCTTCTTAGGGCCTGTTCACACGTACCACCCACAACCACACCACATCGCAGCGACAAAATGTGGGCAAGCGGTTACGTGTGAATATGTAGTCTCGGCGCAGCTTCTTGCAGTGTAAACTGCAAGAAGCTTGTACGGGACCACTGATTGTACGGGACCACCCGTACAAATGTTTAACTTTGCTGGCATAGTATTTGAGTTGGCTTCAATAATACGTATTTTTCTAACGTAGTCTATGTGGATGATAAGTTCCTGTCACTGTTATTTACATAGCAGGTAGTGGATTTTAATTTGTATGGGGTAGGTACCACAACTAAAAAATAAAAACTTTTTCCAAAAAAAAACGACCGATTTCCAAAAAAACGACCGACTTTCGAATCAAAGACACCGACTACCGAAATAAAAGTAATTTTTCACTTTGTAGTGTTTTTTTGGAAGTCGTTTTTTTAAAAGTTTTTTAAATGATTGTATCGCTCTCATAATATCTTGCGGTACTACTGGATGCATAAAAATTGAGTTTCGCTTTGCTCGCTCTTACATTATGCATTCTCATGACTGAGTTTTTCTGCAAAACAAGACAAAGTAACTTCTATTTCTGTTTGAATAATCAAAAGAAAATCTAACATTGCAAACATTTTCGACCTCACTTTCGCTCGCTTTACATTCTTATGCTTTTCTGCTAATGTCGACAAAGTAACTCAGGGGCGTAGTCATTTTATGTTAAAAGGTTGGGAACCCCTGCTCTATAGTGAACTACAAATTGGGTGGGGGGTAGGTGGCCTTGCTCTTCCACCGCTTCTCAGCCTAACAACAGTGCCAAAAGCCTCCAACATTTCCATTACTCACATCAAAGACTATATTTCCTTCCAACTTTCATCGTTCAGATATTAAATTTCCTCGACTTTGATCATAGTTTACTAGTAATAAAAACAGTTACGTATCATAAACTTTATTTCTACAAGAAAGTTAATAAAAAGTTATTAGCTTTCGTCTATGGATCCGGGGGCGCGTAAGCAAGGCCGATGTTCCGAAGCTCACAATCCTCTTGCATAAAATCCCGTAGCAGAAGCTTCTTCAGCGCCGTACGACGAACCTGATTATTAAATTTGAATGTTTTTGATTAGTTTACAACGTATTTAGTTTAGCGAATGAAAGTGTAATGTAGGCCGAGATGAAATATCTTGTACAAGTCACAAAATATATATAAGTAGATAATAAAACCCGCAAAGTGCGTGTCAGAGCTCAAGATGAAGGGTTCCATAGTTGGGATAAATTTATCCCTGGATATCCGGCTGGACCGATTTGGCAAATTTTTGTTTTAAAATGTTCGTAATAGTCCGAATCAGGTTCTTACGGAAAGAAATGAAAAATTTGCAGTTTCCATGAAAATTGGTGGATTTTCTATGGGAATTTTGTATGAATTATTGAAATTTGGATTTGGACAGTACAACGTCTGGCGAGTCAGCTAGTAACATGATAACATCGTCATCTGGACCTACATGGAGACCATAGTTACCGAAAAAAACACTTTTGACACTTAGGCAAATAAACTTAGTAACAGCTAAGTTTATTTTTGATCAGCTTATTTTATTTCTAACTTTATTAGTGTGTTGCAAACCCGAAGCTGACACATAGCACCGGTTACCTAATCAATGAGGAACACCGAAATAGCATACTTCGGTACGGGTTAGACCGTCTCTGGGGTCCAGTGACATATTGTCGGCTCAGTTTGGTTGGTGGTACATGGGCATGTTCTAAGTCCGCGTGGCTATAGATACCACTGTCTTATTTCGCCACAACAACAATGTTAACAGCTTTGTTGTGTTTTGGCAGTTGGAGGTAAGATAGCCAGTTCCTCTCTGGTTGAGGATTCTAGGTAAAGCTCACTTCCACCTTCGGCCTGATCATTACTTACCATCAGCTGAGATAAAACAAGAGCTTCCCCAAAGTGGATAAAAAAAAATTGACCATAGAAATATCTATGGGTTAGACCGTCCATGCTAGTTTTTTGAGGTTCTTAAACCAATAGCAGTATCGAATAGATACAATTCTAGTTAAGAATAACATAACATCACGCCCATAATCCTCGAAAGGTAAGGCAGAGGTGTAGGTACCTATAGTAGGTACACCCACATTTCGCCAGTTATGTTTGAGTCCCAAGTGTTATGAAAAGGTAGGTAACCCAGACATGCACACAACCTGCGAACTCAGGTACTTAAGACGTCGCCCGTCTGTGAAATAGAGCCCCTGACTGAAGGCTTTGAGTGTAGAAGCTTAAAGCAGCCACAGGAAAGTCCGGTTAAGCAGCTACGACCTTAGTGGTCACCTGCAAGCTGCCATTGTAACAAACAAAGAAAGAAAGTTACAGACAGTTCGAATTCATCAATCAACTACGACACACATGTCAAATACAGTCAGTTATTTGCTGCTGTTCGCGTGACCCGCGTCATTATATAGTCATAATCCTAATATTAGTTATTGTTTATAAAACGTGTTTAGTTATAGTAACTTCAACATTAAATTCATTGTGTTATACTGAATGAACAATTTCATTTCATCTACTATAGAACCTAGAACACATACTAACAAAAGTTCTATACATGTAACGGGAAGCGAGCCTACATGCCGTCAACCGGGCACAAATCCAGACTCCGGACTGCTACTGAAACTTCTGATCAAAAGCCAATAACAAGAAGACAGAAAGAAGAAGACGAGTTAAAAATAGGTACTTCTAAAGCCGGGTTACAATGCTGTCATTGAATCGAAGACTCTCAAAGCGTAAATAAATAAAAAAATAAATATTTTTTTATTATTTCAAATAAGTTACAGACGAGAAAATACATTGTAGTTGTTATGGTTAAAATAAGGTAAAAGATGGATTACAACTGATTGACTTAAGAGTAAAGACAGGTATTACATAATTATGCTGAATATGCTGTAACCACAAGGTCTGCACATGAGTTGGGCGAGCCCTGCCTCTTAAACTAGGGTGACCTGTATCTTAAGACACAGTGATCAGCTATAAGGTATCTAATAAAATAAACAAAACTTGTGAAGTGTGTGAGTTTGCTATGTTTGTGTTTATATAATATTTTACTTAAGTATATGTATATGTATGTATCTTGCTTATATTAGTATGTATTTTCCCCAACATAGATTTATGGTTTAAAGGAAGAGAAGGGAGTGCAGTTCATGAATATAGGAGAGTGTGTGTGAATGTATGTAACTATAACTGCACACCCATGTGTATATGGAGAGTGTGGGTAAGTGTAATTATGAGTGTGCAGTGAGAAATAGTTATTATTATTAAGCAATGTATGTAAGTAGGGACTCGGTTTGTAAATAATCTTGTTGAAGTAGCCGTAGCTGTCACCTTAGACTTTACTTGATATCTGTTGAGGTCACGGATGTTGAGGTCTTTGTGAGTTTTTTTGTAAATATATGCGCTAAGTGTGTGGTACTGGTGTCTGGCGAAAGCTGTTTTATGCTGTGTGCCTGGGGGAATGTCAGTACGTTTTTTAGGATCAGAAGGAGGGATGCAGGCGTGTCTTTTAAGTACCGATCGGAGCACAAATAGCTGACGGACAGTAAGCACCTTACATTCCGAGTACAATTGGGTTGTAGGATAGCGGTAAGACTTACGTAGCATTACTTTTAATATAGCTCTCTGTGCTCTTTCAACTTTGATTAAACTGGTTTTAGTTGCGCCACCCCATGCCGTGATACAATACCCTATTACTGATTGACACAGAGCATAGAACACCATTTTAAGAGTCTCAGGGTTTGCCGACTCTCTAAGAGACTTAAAAATATGTATCAGTCTCATAGTCCTGGAGGTCAAGGCATTAAGCTGCTTATCCCAACGTAACCCTGCATCTATTTGTACTCCAAGATATTTTACATTCTAAGTTCTTGGTAAGTTGTCGACATTGACACGGTGATGATAGCCGTGAGCAGGTGTGAGCTATTATCGAGAATGTAAGTTCTGGTGCAGTGTTCTGACGAATAGAAAAAGGCATAAAGGACGTCTTGTCAAAGTTAAGCGTTAGCAGATTTAGGTTGAGCCATTTCATTACGTTAGTAAGTGCTGATTCTGCGTTATTTTTAACACTATCCCACGTTGACCCATCAACTATAATAACGGTGTCATCAGCATATGCAAAGATTTTGGTATTAGGTAGAGTCATTATGCACAAGTCATTTACGTAGATTTGGAATAAAATGGGACCCAGGATGCTTCCCTGTGGCACTCCGTGAGAAATTAGTTCCTCATCACCAAGGAGGTTACCTATTTTGGTAATTTGGGTTCGATTGGTCAGATAATCCTTAAAGATTTGAAGAGCAATGCCTCTTATACCAAGCTGTTCCAATTTTGCGAAAAGTAAGGGAACAGACACTGTGTCGAATGCCTTTGAAAGGTCTAGAAAAATTCCAAGACATTTAGTTTTATTGTCCAGGTTCCCAGCAACCAACCGCGTCAAATCAAGAACTGCATCTTCGGTCCACACTCCAGCACGAAAACCATATTGGTTATTGGCTATGATCTGGTACTTGTCCAAGAAATTATTCAGATGGCGGCTAAGAATCCTTTCAAGTATCTTGGAAAGAGCTGTCAAAACCGAGATGGGTCTGTAGTTGTTGACACAGCCTCTGTTCCCCGCCTTATGGATTGGATGGATAATAGCTCTTTTAAGTGCATCAGGAAAAACACCCTTTTGTAGACAGTCATTGAAGATATGGGTCAAAGGTTGTTTAAGTGTCTGACGGCACTAAAACGTAATCTACGAGACTATTTTCACCATTTTCATCTCAAGTGGATCTTAGAGCATTCAATCTCATGAGACTTGATACATCACGTGGTTTGACTTGCTCAGTAGATATACATACATATGCCAAATAAAAATATGCATTTATTACTTAATCACTATAATGACAAACTTATATTTTTTGGCACCAAAACTTTTGTTGAGATATTAAAATCGACTAGGGATACTGCGTATCTGCCTATTAGTTTTAGACGTCAAATAGCATGGCTGTTATAGCTTTTAATATAAACTCAGAAATAAGTTGTATGTCGAAGTCTTATGTAATTAGCACCACAAAAATTCGTAAAAATTATAAGTGACAGTGCCTTAATAGAGAGAATATTATATCTATACAAATGCCTACATATAAAATTATAAAATACTAGCTTTAACCCGCGGCTTCGCTTGCGTGGATGCCGGAAAATGTCCCACGGCGACGTACTACTGTCATTAAAAGTACCCTATGTGTTCAGGTTATAAAAAAAAACCAGGTTATAAACCATATGTGTGCCAGAGGACCACGGGCAATTCTGTATGAAGTCTGGTCCCAAATCTCAACAGTGATGAAACTTATGCCATGTGAAAGCTTTTAAGGTATTATTAAATTTATACTATGGCAGCTAAGTCGAAATCGAGCGCGAACAAGGTGTTTTTGAACATTCAAAAAACGTTAGGTTAAGGCTTAGAACCCGCGATCCCCGGTGCAAGTGTGAGACGGAACACTGGGGTGATTTTAGTCAGTAAGAGTCTGACAGACCCTACCGCTCCGCCCAGAGTGGGAGAAGTTATGTCACAATATCCCACAAAAAAAAAAAGGTAGGACTGTATTGGAGAAGTGATTTGTTTGATAGGAAGTCTTTTATAGAGTAGTAGCACTTGTTACCCCATCACCAGGTTGGTCACTAACCACACGAAAAAGAAAGAAGCCCAATTCTTGAGGTAATAGGCTTTTTGCATACGGTACGGGTGCAGGTGAACGGATATTTGGGATACCTACTCTAGCAGATGGGGCATGTATGTTCAAAAGCATCGCACTCGCACTGGATGCTGGATAAATTGATGTAGTAAATTGGCAGATGTCTAGATGTCTACCTCAGAATACTATAGGTTAAGGCGAGATGAGAGGGCGGAGCACATCCATGAGTGCCGCACATTAGCGACGAGTCAACCAACTTTGGTCCAGCGGAAGGTGACCTCTTATGCCGCCACCGCAGCTACCGCAGCCAAACCAGGCTCGTCGGGGCAGACCAAGGGCGGCGCGGCTACACAGGTGGCGAGGGCCCCGGCCCTGGTGGCGAAACGACCGCCCCCGCCTCCTAAATGTCCTCTGACCGACGCCGAGTGCCAAGTAGCCAGGGAGAAGACGAAGGCGGGTAAGGCAACAAGGGCGGCCAAAAGTAAAGCGAGGCGGCAGCGGCGCAAGGAGTGAAGCGTCGCGGCTAGGCTCCGCGCCCCGAAGTCCGCAGCTGTAGTGATTACAATACAGCCAGATGCGGAAAAGAAGGGCGTGTCCTACCGCGACGTGCTCGCCAAAGTGGAGACGGCAGTGGACCTCAAGGAGATCAGCGCCGCTGATGGGTAAGGGTCACTGCGACTGGAGCCCGGATGCTGGAGGTCCCCGGCACGGCCAGCGGCCCCGCCGCTGACGCTCTGGCCGAAAGGCTTAGGGCGTCCCTAAATGCAGACGAGGCCTCCCGGCCCACCAAATGCGCTAAATTGCGTATTCTGGGCTTGGACGACTCAGTGTCGGAGGGTCCTAATGACTTTATCCAGCATCCAGTGCGAGTGCGATGCTTTTGAACATACATGCCCCATCTGCTAGAGTAGGTATCCCAAATATCCGTTCACCTGCACCCGTACCGTCTGCAAAAAGCCTATTACCTCAAGAATTGGGCTTCTTTCTTTTTCGTGTGGTTAGTGACCAACCTGGTGATGGGGTAACAAGTGCTACTACTCTATAAAAGACTTCCTATCAAACAAATCACTTCTCCAATACAGTCCCACCTTTTTTTTTGTGGGATTTTGTGACATAACTTCTTCCGCTCTGGGCGTAGCGGGAGGGTCTGTCAGACTCTTACTGACTAAAACCACCCCAGTGTTCCGTCTCACACTTGCACCGGGGATCACGGGATCTAAGCCTTAACCTAACCTTTTTTGAATGTTCAAAAACACCAAGTTTGCGCTCGATTTCGACTTAGCTGCCATAGTAATACCCTAAAAGCTTTCACATGGCATAAGTTTCATCACTGTTGAGATTTGGGACCAGACTCCATACAGAATTGCCCGTGGTCCTTTGGCACACATATGGTTTATAACCTGGTTTTTTTTATAACCTGAACACATAGGGTACATTTAATGCCAGTAGTACGTCGCCGTGGGACATTTTCCGGCGAAGCCGCGGGCAAAAGCTAGTATTTTATAATTTTATATGTAGGCATTTGTATAGATATAATATTCTCTCTATTAAGGCACTGTCACTTATAATTTTAAAAAAAAATTGTGGCGCAGCCATGCTATTTGACGTCTAAAACTAATAGGCAGATACGCAGTATCCCTAGTCGATTTTAATATCTCAACAAAAGTTTTGGTGCCAAAAAATATAAGTTTGTCACTATAGTGATTAAGTAAAAAATGCATATGGTTATTTGGGATATGCATGTATATCTACTGAGCAAGTCAAACCACGTGATGTATCAAGTCTCATGAGATAGAATGCTCTAAGATCCACTTGAGATGAAAATGGTGAAAATAGTCTCGTAGATTACGTTTTACGCTTTGAGAATCTTCGATGCAATGACAGCATTGTAACCCAGCTTTAGAAGCTTTTCTTAACTCGTCTTCTTCTTTCTATCTTCTTGTTATTGGCTTTTGATCAGAAGTTTCAGTAGCAGTCCGGAGTTTGGATTTGTGCCCGGTTGACGGCATGTAGGCTCGCTTTCTGTTACATGTATAGAACTTTTGTTAGTACCTATGTGTTCTAGGTTCTATAGTAGATGAAATGAAATTGTTCATTCAGTATAACACAATGAAATTAATGTTGAAGTTACTATAACTAAACACGTTTTATAAACAATAACTAATATTAGGATTATGACTATATAATGACGCGGGTCACGCGAACAGCAGCAAATAACTGACTGTATTTGACATGTGTGTCGTAGTTAGTAGATCTCTGTGGAGAAGATCGGGCAAGAAACTCCAAGGCAACTCTTTTAAATATAGATATTACAAAATCCTGGCTACATTATGACTTATGTATGACTTATTATTCTTGTTGCTCTTTATGTGAGAACAATATACAAAAAAAAAATAAGATTAAATATAAGCCCTGGCAGATAAGAGATGACCAGTCTCAACTGACGGCGCCCGTTCACGAACATGACGAGTGGATCAGCACCATCCAGCTCAACCATTTTGTAGGGAACCGAATGATCCAACACACTCGCCACCATCAGCGAGACATTTAAGTGAGCATGACATACTCTCAACTGCCATGCTCTTTCAAGTCAACATACATCTTAATAACATAATAGACTGGTTATTTAAGAATAAGCTAAAAATAAATTTGAAAACACAGTTTATGATGTTCCAACAAAGAACAAGAAAACATAATTTAAATATATGTTACGCAGACCAAAAAATACCTGAAACCAACAGTGTCAGATTTTTAGGACTTTACTTGGATAGTCATTTAAACTGGTAATCTAGTCCAGAGGCGGCCCGCACTTCTGCTTTTATTGTAGTGGCGTTGATTGTTGGGTCACGGGTTGCCAGCAATCTGATATAGCACTTCTGAGCAGCAGTCAGAACAGTTGGGCGTTCACTGCGGGGTCGGTCAGCTGAATTATCCATGCCGTCGTACAGAATTGGGATACAGCAACTCTGCGTGCTATTTCTCTCGTGTAATATCCTTCTTCCCTCAAAGTTACAATTCTTGCACGTAAAACTTCTGATAATCCTGTTGGCATTTTATCAATAACAACTTTCCTCGAAATAATATTATAAATCCGTTAAAATTGATTAACTCAGAATTCTGAATGAGCGTAACCTTGGATTGAATTTCTTTTTATATGGAAAAACAATTGAATATGTTTTTTTTTTTATATTCTAATTCTATATTTTTAAGTAAAGAATCTAAAAAGAAGAAGACATTATAAAATAGTCTACCGTAACAAAAAATATTTACATTATTCAAACTGTCGCAAACTTTTTTTGATGTGTGTATACAAAATACTCATTGATTCAGTAAAACGCTTTTATATTTAATAAATTAAGAACAGACTTTTTAAAATGGTTTATATCAAGATCTTTTATTGGATTGGGTAACTTGTTATATATTTTGGGTGCCATTCGTAAAAAACTTTTTGAATATACCGCAGTTTTGTGTGGAATAACACATATCTCTCTGTTGCGTCGTTTTGATCTCAATGTTTGAAACAAATGCAGGTTTGATATTACAAATACTGCTGTCTCGTAGATCTATAAACAAGGCAAAGTAAGAATTTAACATTTCTTAAAAAACGGACTACAATTATCAGTTTTTTTTAGCTTAAATACAGCACGTAGTTATTTTGAGCTTTGAAAGAAATTTCTTTGTCAGTGGAATTACTCCAAAACATTATTCCAAAACGTAACGTTGTAGAGACATAAGCTTTGTATGCTGTCGAAACAACGGACTCGTTTACTATTTTTTGCAAGATTATAAAGCGAATAAGAATACTGGTTTATTTTTTTGCAGACAGTTTCTAGATTACCAGTTTAAATGACTATCCAAGTAAAGTCCTAAAAATCTGACACTGTTGGTTTCAGGTATTTTTTGGTCTGCGTAACATATATTTAAATTATGTTTTCTTGTTCTTTGTTTTTAGATTTAAATTTATTTTTAGCTTATTCTTAAATAACCAGTTTATTATGTTATTAAGATGTATGTGGACTTGAAAGAGCATGGCAGTTGAGAGTATGTCATGCTCACTTAAATGTCTCGCTGATGGTGGCGAGTGTGTTGGATCATTCGGTTCCCTACAAAATGGTTGAGCTGGATGGTGCTGATCCACTCGTCATGTTCGTGAACGGGCGCCGTCAGTTGAGACTGGTCATCTCTTATCTGCCAGGGCTTATATTTAATCTTATTTTTTTTTTGTATATTGTTCTCACATAAAGAGCAACAAGAATAATGTAGCCAGGATTTTGTAATATCTATATTTAAAAGAGTGTCCTTGGAGTTTCTTGCCCGTTCTTCTCCACAGAGGTCTACGTTTTGGAATGGCAACTAGCTTCAACTTTCTGACTAACTGACCGACTATTTGACAATTCAAAAGTAAATGGTTTAATAGAAATTAATGCATTGATGTTTGAGTAGACGATTTATAGGTCTCTTTAGCGGTATGGCAGAATGTGATGATACCATTGACTAATCTTAAGGCCATATAATGTACCATATTGTGACAAATAAATGATTATAATTATGAGGTCTGCGCCGTCGCCGCGTCGGGGCGTCATCGGGGCGGCGGAAAAAGCGCGGGAGGCGCGGTCAAGTCTCATCTTTCGTGGCGTGTTTGCTATATCTAGCTAGACTCATAAAGTATTGATAAATATGTTATGGTGTTAAGACCATAGTAGTAGGTATCATTTATTTATTTACACACCTGAAGTCTACCTTTACAGGTTGCTCTATTGCGAAAGTTTTCGAACGAAGCCATACTATCATGAAATAAGTCTTTTCTCAAAGTTACAAATTATATCTCACGAGAAAAACACTTTTGAATTTTGCGTAACTGTACAGTATTATTTATGCTCGTGACTTTACTAGTACTTTGTCTAACTCTTGAGAGTTGTCAAGCAAGACGCGCTTAAATGGTCAACGACGCCATTACCGCGGTACCAATCACCATCCATTACAAAAACACTAAACAGAAAAATGTCAGTCGTACAAATTGTCTGGATTCTTGGTGGAGAAGTTCAAGTGGCATATCATTTTCCCGCGTTTTGTAAGGTAAATATCGGTATTTTGAGAAAGATTTGCAGTCTATTTTTGTAACAATTCTTCCTCACCCTATTTATTATTACGCAGCTGTTCTCAGTCCGTACGTTTATGAAAATGTTTAGGCTTGGTTATTTTTACCCGACTGCGGCGAAGCCAAAGAAGGAGGGTTATGTGTTTGACCTGTATGTATGTATGTCCATCCCTATGTTACCTCTTAACTACTATATATAAGGCTGAACCGATTTTAACGAATGATATGTCTTTCGATTCGTCTTTATTGCGCGAGTGTCACTAGGCATAATATTTTTTTGGAGTCGCAGACTTCTTAAATTTAACAATAAAGACCTATTTGCCTCCGACTGCATGAGATTGTTTATAGTATTAAGTGGGATTGGAGACACAAATAGTTCATATTGTTTCTATTTTTATTATAGTTCACTTTTTACGCAGTCGGGATTTTAATTTTTTAAATTTACTTTTTTGTTTGGCAATTGTTTTTAGTTTTAGAAACTTTTAGAAACGAAAAGTTGCTAGCATTTTCGGGCTCATATTTAATGGATAAGAAAGTGAGAAGGTTTGTTCGTGGAACTAAAACAGTTGGAAAAACAGGCCAGTAAGCATTTATTCATAATACATTCAACATTTGAAACAAAAAATAACACTCCATCCAACAACATTTCAATAAAACATTTATCCTACGATTGCTTTAAAAACATTGATTGGAAAAAACTAACCGCCAATGCTCGGTTTTCAACAAAAACATAGCGATAATACAATGTCAAACAATAAATCCGAAATTTATTCTACTCACAGAATAAATAAGAGATGGTCTCGCTAAAGAAATTTACCAAGAAATATCATGACCTAATATAATAGACGATTAAAGAAAGAAAGAATATAGTTTATTTTGGACCTGAAACACAAAATACAAGTAACAAAAAACAAATAAGGTGAAAATAATGTTTTCATCACATGATCTATTCAAAAAGACCTAGTTTGTTCTTCGCAAACAGGAAACAAAATAGCTCTTTAATCCCTAGGGACCAAAAGCGATTTAAATTTGGAATGTGGATATTGTTAGTAAAAGTTCCAATCACCAAAGAGATCAATCACGAACATTGTATGAATAAATAAAAGGCTGAATGATGAAGAAAAGCGAGTGCGAGGCAAATTAAATAAAGTGTGTTTTAAAAAAAAACGCGCGAAATGCATTCCACCTTCGTTCGTAATTGTTTACTCAAATTCGGATTAGATCAGACCTTTTAAAAATGAGTGTGTCTTCCTCAATGAAATAAATAACCGTAGGTACTATTCTTATTCATAAGTTGCACTTACTTATTTTCTCATAGCCCTCTATGTCATCTACAAAAAGTAGTGTCCACCTCGGGAGCAACACTATTTTAAGCTCGAGTGATGTACTTTGAATCTCTCGCTGCGCTCAGGATTCTACTTTAGAACCCCTCGCTACACTCAGGGTTCTATTCTAGAATCCTTCGCTCCGCTCTGGATTCAAAGAAACACTCCCGCCTTTAAAATAGTTGTTTGCACCCTAGGCAAACAATCTACTATTTAATAACACTAATAGTGTGTGCCTCACGGTTGCGCCAAAATGGTTCATTTCAGCATTGCCAGACAGATGCTGCATGACGCTGGTTTTTAACCGACTTCAAAAAAGGAGGTTCTATGTTCGTATGTATATGTTTTTTTGTACTTATGTTCATCGATATTTTCGTCAATTGTGGACCGATTTTGAAAATTCTATTAAATTCATTAAGGTTTTGTGTAAATTGGCTGAAATAAGACGATTATTGTTGAATATGTCGGAAAAAATCATGCCGACTGGGAGCTTTACAGGCGTGCGCCGCTTAATCCGTTAAAATATACATAAAAATTATGTTCTACAGGATTGTTTATCTTAAAAAATTCAACAAAAATATCCGCGATGGCATGTCTTATCTTCTCTTCTTTTATATAAAAATTTCATTGTTATTTCCGAAGCAATTTTGACCGGTATTATACTAATCCTTATCCAATAAAATATATTATTTAAATTGGGCATTTAAATATGCCTTGACATCATATTATTATCATTTAAATGAATAGTTAAAAAATAGTGTATAGATATCACAGATTCAAAATTACGCGTAACAAAATAATTATGGTTGACGGCTACGCGAGCGCAGCAGAAGTAGGAGTGAATGACCTTTTCCTCGGCTATTAGGTATGTAATCCCGGTAGTACATTCCCGTGGGATATTTTGCGACACGCGGGCTAAGCCGCGGGAAAAAGCTAGTACCTAATACGTACATATTTTTATACTAAGAAAATTAGTAATTACTTAAATTAAGTTAACTTAGATTAAGTTTCGCCCGACCTTGTGGAAAGGCCCGTCCCTAGAGTCCGCAGTTAACTAAATCGAGTGTAGACACGACCCACTACCGAGTTAGTTTATATAAATTAATGAGCTTATTTCAGCGTCAACCTTTCATCCCGAACAAGTAAAAAAAATGCTTAGTTTTATCAGCACGCGTAGCATGACAACCATAGAAACGGGTTTTCTACGGGTTTTGTGGACCTAACACTAGACAAAATGACAGATTGGGATTATTTATCTGCTGTTTTGTCTATGCTAGCAGTGCTGGGATGTTTTAATGGAGAAAACTTTTTTAATAAATAAATAAGTAACGTGGACGAAGCAAAGGAAATAAATAGTAGGTAAGTTAGGATTTTTAGAGTGTGTTGTGTGTTGTGAGCACCATGTATCTATCACATAATTAGTTTCTCTGTTGTTGCTTCATTTTTAATTCTTAATTCTTTTTACCTATTGTGGTATAATAATTTGATTCTAGGTGCATCGTCCTCACATATAACTATATAACTAATGTACTTATACAAAATATTGTAAAACATTTTAAAAGAGTAACGGTGCAGTTTCTTGCCCATTCTTCTCCATACGAAAACTACCTTTTGGAAGGGGCAACTAGAATCAATTAATTTTTTTTGTAAATTTTTGACGTTCAAAAGTGCCTTATACGGGCCTATTTGAAATAAATGATTTGACTTTGACTTTAGTCAATAACTGATGTTAGTTAATTTACCAAGTTTTTGCATAGTTTGTGGCAAGAGGATTAAGTATACCTACATAACCCCCCCCCCCCCCCCCATCCAACAGACAGTTTGTGCAATTATGTGTGAATGACCTTTCTCTACATTTATTCTGCTTATTTCAACGGAACAAAACAGTCATTATTTTCATATTATGTTGCAGATGCCGAGCGAAGTAAAACAATAAAATACTTACAATGATTTACGAAATTGTACAGCCATTATGCATCTCACAATTATTTAAATTGCAATATGGAAAGTTGAAGTTCCAAAGGAACGGTGATAAAAAATTGTAAAGAAATTCAATGTCATAAACTACATCAAGTTAGTCATCAAGTAGGTTTCTTTTATCTTCTTTAGAAAAACAATCAACAATAATATAAAATGTTTACAAAAAATCAGTCTTATTTAAAGAAACAAACCAATAAAATATAAAAAACTGTTAAAGGGTTACTTTTGGTTTTTATAGATGCACGTATTTTTATTTTTTGCACAACGCCAAAGTTCTGTGCTGTACGATATGAGCATAAAAAATTTGTAAATAATAAAGATTTGTATGTAGATTTCTTTGATATGCTCTAAAATCTAAACTAAATGATATTTTATATCATTTTACGTTCAAAATAAAATGACGTTGGAAATCCGGTCGCTCAGTCTTTCGCTCGTATAGCGAGCGAAAGATTTCTTTGATATGCTCTAAAATCTAAACAAAATGATATTTTATATCATTTTACGTTCAAAATAAAATGACGTTGGAAATCCGGTCGCTCAGTCTTTCGCTCGCTATATATACTATATTCATGAAGTCAAAAAAGAAATAGAGAGAATAAAATATACATATGAAACGCATTTTACTAAAGAAGCATTTTGAGAAATCTATTGCAGTACTTCTAAATACATAGCCTTAGAATTAAAAAAAAGCGTTTCAATCGGAAAACTTACCACAATAGAACACTAAACAATACACAAAACTTCAAAAATAAAAGTTCACTGCACAACATTAGTAGACAATTACAAAATAAACAGTGAGTAATAGAATGCATATGCACATACTTTTCACCAGTCCTCGACGTCTCAGATAAGCAGCCTGTTTGTTTGACAAGAAAGGGTCATTGTTGAGCTAGCTACCTGAAGTCGCGCCAACCGGTTATGGAGATGTATTCTGTTTATTTAGATGATTTCATTTTTTTTTTTTTTCTTTTTTTTTATAAAAACGTTGCCCCACACTAGGAATTTCTCCTGTGTCGTGGGTGCGTTTACAAACATTTAAACTCACATAAACAAACAACCAGACCCAGAACAACTAATTGTAGATCATACAAATATTTGTTCCGTGCGGGAATTAAGTAAATATTTAAATATATAGTTAGTCATAAACTAATGCGACTATCTCAATGTATGCGATGCAATGAATGCTGTCCCTTAAAATTAATTTTGAAATCATTTTATCACGGATCCTTTAGAACGTAGACAATTTTTGTTTACGGTCGAATGGCCTGCGGTCCATTCAATTTGGGCCGTTCACACTAAATAACCTTTCTTTTTCTTAATTCATTTAAAACAAATTGTTTTAAAATAAAATATATTTTATTCTGTACTTAATGCAAACAATAAACAAGCACAACGTTGTATGTATTAAGCACTTCGCAAAGTAAGTGAGTCCTTATTTAAGAAAGTAAGTTTTAAGTGAGTTTTAAGTGGCAAAAAGTATAAAAGATCTTGAATTTCTAGGTACATTTGCTGTCAATATTGCTTCACTAATTCACAATGAAAAAGACGTGCTGAAGCATTAAAGGCATTACAAAGAGGACTCGTGGCTAAGTAATAACAGACGAACGGGTCGATAGATCAGGTTAAGCTACGCTTACCGCGGTCGGTCCGTGGATGGGTGGCCATCTTTATATACCGAGACCCGTGCCTAGGGAGTGCAATCTCGATCTCGCGAAATCGAGAGAATCGATTTACTGTGCTGCTGGGGAGTGTGTTGCGCCACTTCTTCCCAGCTAAAGCACTAGGAAGTGGTGAAGGATGGGCGTTTTGCGGGACTGTCTTATGTAACTTTGACGTTCGAAAAGTGCTGATTCTCAGCCGAGTTTGAATAAAAACATTTGAATTTGAATTCGAGATTCTCGCGAGATCTCGAGCTATTTTTCGAGATTTAATCTCGTGGTTCACTTTCGTTCTTGAAATGTCGTTCGTAATCTCGACCAAGCAGGTCGAAATCTTAAACGAGATCTGACACGAGCCCTTTCACGTGTTCAACCAGTCCGCACTGCAGCTTCAAAAACTACGCCATCAATATCATCACTGCAAAAGGAATTAGAAGACGCTTTGAGGGCAAGTAAAGACACACAACTCAAAGCTTAGCAACAGCCAGGATGGACAGCCTGCTGTGATAAGAAATGAATCTTTATCGAGTATGGTGGAGAAAGAGGACAATACCTTAAATTCGCCTACAGCAGCGTACTTACCGTAGTCGCAACCAGCGTGGAGGCTGAGCGGGCTTTCTCAGCCACAGATCAGCCGTTTGGCCGACAACACCCTAAGTACCATATAAGCTTCCTGCGAAGTTATTTCCAAAATAAATAATTTATTGCAGTGTGCGGTGCGCTTTGTGCTGCTGATTTGTTGCGTAGTGCAGGCAGAGCAAATGATTATTACTTTTAATAAATCAATAATTCAATTAAAGTTAAGTTTTATTAGCAAAATATAACAGCAATATCATGTGAAGGTAGTTTTCATTGAGTGTAACCATTTTTTATTAAAAACTTGCTTTTGAGATATACAATCCTGTAGAACAAACATTTTATTTATCTCTCATAGTTTACGCGGCGCACGCCAGTAAAGCTCTCAGTCGGCATGATTTTTTTCCGTCATCTTCAACGATAATCGTCATATTTCAGCCAATTTACACAAAACCTATATGAATTATACCGTTTGAATTCCGTTCGGTTGTTTTTGAGTTTATCGCGTTCAGACCAACAGACAGACAGACGCGGTGGCGGACTTTGTTTTATAATATGTAAGGAAACAACATAATTTAAAAAAAATAGGGGTTATCTCGATATTGTCGAGTTTAATCGAGATACAAGTATTCTTTGTATGGCATCATTGATTCACAACAAGTTGCCTGATGACGTCAAAAAGTTACCTGTTCATCAATTCAAGTCGAAGCTGCACAAATTCCTGGTTAATAAATGTTATTAGAATGTTAAGGAGTACTTACAGGATAAAAATATAGATAGATACATAGAGTAAGAGTAATTTATTGACACTGAATAATATGGCAACACAAATAGTGTGACATGCTATAATAATTTAATTTGACATCTGTATATAATTTTATTTTGACTTGAACCAATACTAATTTAATTTATTTGATTGTTCAGTCTATGACATGTATTATAATACATCTGACAATTTTTATTTTTATTTTAAGTATAATAATTTTGTAATGTTATTTTAATAATTATTTAATTAGATTAACAATAATATAAATATTTGTACACCTTAGTAGGTAATGAACCTGTATTAAGCAAATAAATAATTTGATTTGATTTGATTTGATTTGATCAATATAGTGTAAGCGTCAGAACCCCTGAACCAATAGAGATATTTGATGTTTACAAAATACCAAAATGCACTACCTTTTTTCTACTATTTGATACCTAACTTCAAATATTTAGTACCTCGACTGACAGCGAAAAAACGGATAAAGAAAGTGGTCAGACATTCTGACATCGGGATGTCTGGACCATTTTTTTTTCATAGGGACATTTGGGACGACACAACTAATTAATCTTTTTGTAAATATTTACTACCTTTTTAGTACCTCAACATTTTTTTTTTTTTTTGTCATACCATTAAAATGTTACACAAGAAAGAAACTTTGCTAGCTATGTATATTCTCCCTCCGTGCATTTTGGTATTTTCTAAACATCAAATATCTCTATTGGTCCGGGGGTTCTGACGCTTACAATATAGTCTAGATTGTCTAGAAGATAGACAGGATGAGTCCCCACAGTAACCATTATTATCTTTCAGAATTTGATAAAAATTTCATTGTTGTTTCCGAAGTTATTTTGACCAGTATTATATTAATCCTTATCCAAATAAGTTATTTAAATTGGGCATTTAATTTAGATTAAAATATGCCTTGACATCATAATTATCATTGAAATAAATAGTTTAAAAGATATCACAGATTCAAAATTAGCGTAACAAAATAATTATGGTTGACGGCTACGCGGGCGCAGCAGTAGGAGTCAATGACCTTTTCCTCGGCTATTACTATTAGGTAATCCCGGGAGTACATTCCCGTGGGATATTTTGTGATATCCACGCGGGCGAATCCGCGAGCAAAAGCTATTAACTATATCATATTATAAATGCGAAAGTGAGTTTGTTTGTTACGGTTTCACACTAAAACCGCTAAACAGATTTGGATGAAATTTGGCACATGGGTAGACCATGACCTGGATTAGGCCATGGGATACTTTTTATCCAGATATTCCCACGGGATCGAGACTTACGCGAGTAAAACTGCGGGGCGCAGCTAGTAATTATATATAAGTTCTGTAGCCCGTATAGCGTGTGCAGTGACAGAGAATATTGCTCAAGTCAGTCAACAAATTAAATATATTATTAGGGTTCTGGGACACTGGAAGTTTTAGAACTTAAGCAGAAGATACTTCACGTTTCAGGACAGACCTGCAGAATTCTATGCAATGTAATACAGTGCTTGAAGTAATGAATTGCTATTTCATATCTGATTAAACTTTTAGCCAATGAAGTGTGTAATATGAGAAAAAACTACTGAAGCGTTCACATTATAAATGCTTGCTTGATCAATCAATTTTATTATAAGCCTGATCGTATAATAAATAGCTTGTAGCTGTAGGTATACTTACTTACATAATGATTTCAAGGAACCGACAATGACATTGAGACGCGACCGCAATCCGCAAGACATGTCCTGTGCAGATGCGTAGGATGAATGAGTTGTATGTAATTATACGAGTATCCTAAGGTAGACATCTAGACATCTGCCAATTTACTAAATCAATTTATCCAGCATCCAGTGCGAGTGCGGTGCTTTTGAACATACATGCCCCATCTGCTAGAGTAGGTATCCCAAATATCCGTTCACCTGCACCCGTACCGTTTACAAAAAAGCCTATTACCTCAAGAATTGGGCTTCTTTCTTTTTCGTGTGGTTAGTGACCAACCTGGTGATGGGGTAACAAGTGCTACTACTCTATAAAAGACTTCCTATCAAACAAATCACTTCTCCAATACAGTCTCACCTTTTTTTTTGTGGGAAATTGTGACATAACTTCTCCCGCTCTGGGCGGAGCGGGAGGGTGTGTCAGACTCTTACTGACTAAAACCCACCCGTGTTCCTTCAGTTGCCTGTACTTGCCAGGGGCCACGGTATCCCTTTCGGACTTTCCCGCGACCCCGGCAGGCATCGGTCGCAGCGGACCCCGCCAGTTCTGCTGACATCTCTTTGAGGCGCGCGTGGACCACAACGCGCCGTCGAACCGGGCCTGATCCTTATCGGACGGCGAGCTACCCACGGTGGCCGGGAATCGGCCTGCGATTCCCGACGCCCAGGGCGTCTCCTGCGGCAGCTAGAGGCGTGAGGGCGCGAAGATTGCCTCTCCCCTCTCTGATTTTAGTTGTGTCAAAATTATTTTTAAATGTTTTTTTTATTTTGCAGAATAGCTGTAAGATTCTCGTAGCCAAAAGTAAGGAATTTTAGTGATAGTTTAGTTAGTTTAGTTCGGTGTACAAGAGAATCGGCACCACTGTACAAAATCTTGGTCAGGGCGTCATATATTTTGTAAAAATCTCCTTTGTAGGAATGCACTATATCGATCATGAGCGAGTTCATACTCCGACTCGCACTTGGCCGATTTTCGGGTGGCTATGACCGCAACGTTTTTATAAGGGGCTAGATCCACGCCTGAGGATTTTTTAAAGTTTTAGGTCGCTATAATATATATTATCTTCAATGTGCGTGATGAGCTTTACACATAAGATCTTCTGACTACGTTACACTCACTGAATTGCCCAACAAGTCGAGCCCGCCGCGAACTTGTAGCTTCATACCTAAAATGCGGAGTGAACCATCTGTACCTATTAATCTGTGGTGAAACAAACAAACCAACCGCCAATGTTTGCCACTTCGCTTGACGCAACTCTTCGCGGATGAACATCATCTCCGGGCGAAGATCCCGATGTGCGAAGGGATCCATGATGATTTGCAGCTTGGGGTCGATGCCCGCAAGCTGTTGGTCACTGAAAAATATGAATTAGTCTTTAGGTACCCGCAGATCTATAGACTTACCTACTTATACAATATGTAAAAAAACCCTTTCCTATCCGTGAGTTTGTTGGGTATCGTACTGAGAGTCTATTTATGTGGTTATTTTCATTTCAGACAACCAGAAGAAAAAAAAATTTTTTTTTTTCAATGGGATTTTTTACCGGGTTGTTACGTGGGGCGCGGGCGGTCGTCGTTTAGCGGGCGTCTACAAGTCATAACTTATACTCCCTAATGAAAATTGCTAATTTTTATGGATTTGGGTTAATTTTGATACAAAAAATTTCTTTTTAATTTTCAATAATAATAATAAATAAAAAAATACATTTAAGGTAGCTAATGTTATTGCAGTACCTATGTGCCCCATTCGGATCGGAGAGGGTTTTTTTACATATTGTATACAGGCAGTGGACCGCCACTGCCTGTATACAATATGTAACCGTTAATATGTAACGCAATTTCTATGAAATGAAAACCCTTGCTTTTGAGCGCATTTGCGTACAGAGTACTTTTTATTTTAAGAGGCATTAGTTCGCGCAAATGCTCTATCCGGTTTGTTGACCCGCGTAAAGTGAGTTTGTTATTGTTTTGAAATTAATATTTTGAGAATAGTATTTTATTTTCCAAGTGCTGAAGTAATTAATTAGTTTTATTGTTTAAAATGATGTGATAGTTATTGCGGCGATGTTATTCCGCGCTTTTGTAAGTGATTATAGTGTTATTTTTGTCATCGAAATGGGAATTCGGAAACTGTGTTCGAAAAGGTATGTAAACTAAGTTTTTTGAAAATATGTAACTCATTACTTCAACCGTAACCAACTTCAAATGACTGTACCTATTTCTCGAAAATAAAAACAAGTCTTTCTGTCAGTCGAAGAATAGATTGAAATAGGCATTCGATTGTTTATTATACAATCTTAGGTAGGTAGTTGGTGCCATGAAAGCACATAAATAGTGTTGTTTGTATGACATTTGTAGTTTTGGTAAACCACTGAATAACAAACCATCTTATTAAGTATATTAAGTACATCTCATTAAGATCACAAAACACAATAATGTTCGTAACGAAGAGATTCTTCATAGATGTTTTGAAATAAAGATTAGAGTTGGCTATTGTTACTATGGTAAATTATTAAAAAAAAAAACAATCGTCTCATAAAATTATGCAGAATATGAATAATTATGGTGAACAGCTATCTAATTACGCAACACATTTTCGTAAACAATTACGACAAATTTGTTTCATTTTGACAGTTCAACAACATTCATTGCGTTATGTACGTTGTTGAGCAGATTTTTTTATCGAACTTATGAAGCAATGGATTAGCAATTTTTTTCAAATGATGCAAATTCCGATTGATTGTATATTACGTAATTAGGGTGCTGGTTCGGCTAAGCGGTGTGATTACGCGCATTCATAAGTATAGATGGCGCTTATAACATTTACGTAGTAATGCTTAAAATAATAACAACAGACGCCAGCACATCAACCTACTACAATCTGTCAAATTTCTTTAATAGATTTTCAACTTTATCACTAACGCATAAGGTTCAAAGTTGATTGGGAAAATATGACAGTTTCAGGTAGGTTGACCTGCTGGCGTCTGTAAATAGAGGTTTTCTAAATAAAATAAATATAATTTTGATGTACCAGGAACAACATATGAAAATCAGTCAATCCATCACTTGGCTGTTTCTTTTTTCATCGTAAAAAATCTGTCGGCTTGCCCTAATTTTGACCCCTAGGCACGCCACTGTACAGGGTCAAATTGAAGTAGCTAGCGAAACTCCGCAGATGTGATGAATATCGATATCTAGGGTAAAAGTGGGATAGTTGCCCCACATTTTGAAATTGTAATTTTTTTTCTAGAAAATAAATGATATTTAAACAGATTTTTCGATTATATGGTACATTGGTCTATTATTTATTATATTTTAAAAAGGAATTCAATGTAGCTATTGCTTATAATTAAAAAAAATAAGAAAAGGTACGGTACTAGCTCTGAGTATAGATGCCTATTATATGGGTTAGATGCCCCGATGCTGTTATCACTATGAGGATAGTTGCCCTTAGGTATAAATCAAAGTATATTTATAATTAACAAGTTTTATTTTAATATTTAGAAATGGCACATTACACTTTGGTTTTAATTTTCATATTCTTAGTTCTTACATTAATCTGTTGTTAGTTTGTATGGGTCAAATCTTACAAGCTGAATTAAAACCATTTTCTCTTATCCTGCGGAGTTGAAATTTTACATATTAGTACAGTTTCGATGACAAAACATTTTTATAATGCATGACCTGGTTCTACTCCCAAGATTAGCTCCAGACGAAGGAATTCCTCAACGGTCAACAATACAAACAAGACATTTTATATAAGTATTTATTTATGATAGTCCGTTCTAAAGTCCACCATGACCAGGATGCTGCTGTTTTCTCGTTGTTTTCTTCGTGTTGATTTCTTTTATTTTTCATTCTATCTTTTATTGTTTTTTAAAAGAATTTTGGTCATAGAACTTTATTACGTAATGTCTATGTTTCAGTATTTTTGTTTGCGAGTTTTCTTTTTAATGTTTTCAATGGAATCCCATATCTACGATATATTTCTTTAATACCATTGCAGCTATTAATGCCTCTTGCGTCCATTAAGCTTGTGGATGAGCTCTAACCTTTCTTATATAGGCATTTGCAAGGTATTTCTGAAAAGAAGAAATGGGAACATGAAATACAAACATCAACTTAAGCCATAAGGGATAGATGCCCCTAAGGGCATCTACACTCACAAAAAACGAGGCATCTATCCTTTTCAATAGGGATAGATGCCCTAATTTTTTAAACAAAAACCCGTTTAAAAATGACAAAGCTTTTTACTGGCGGTAATATTCAAACTATGCACTTGCAAATAACAATAAAATAATATATCACTTACCTTCGGAAATCAAAAGTTACACGCGTTTGTGAAACAATTAAATCCGTAATCCGCGATTTTTGTGAGCAAGCCCGTCGAACTTTCTCTATAAACACACGATACGTCCAATCTTAGCGGTTGCCACTCACACATTAACGGGGTGGGAGGTGTTCTTTACTTATAAGTATTAACTGCGATGATAGTACGTTTACAAGCCACAATCCGAATTATGGGGCGACTATCCTCCTAGGGCAACTATCCCACTTTTACCCTAAACATGACCAAATAAAAAAGAAAATAATTTAATGAGTTTTTTTGGGTCATTAACCCTGGTAGTGTAGTCACTTGAATGAAATATCAGTTTTAAAATCAATTTTCCGTGTGTAAACTTCACAAACGTGATGGGCATCGATATTTAAATCTAAACATGATAAAACCAAAAAAAAAAAAAATCTCAACGTACTTCAAGGTCTTCAGGTAAAAACAGCAACAACGGTCGTTGAATCCAAAAAATAACATATTTTTTTATGTATTACTTCTTTCTTCTCGCTTTCCTACAATCTGTGGGAGATTTCGTGAAAAGGGACGGTAGTATGTAACAGGAAGCCGGGGAAACGCACGCTATTTGATTTGACCAATAAGCGCGCGCGGTGCTAGAATTAGCCGTCACCGGTACCAACCCATTTTCCAAGAGGTTGGTACTGTCAGCCAAGATGTCAGATGTTACACATCTTATGCGACTGCTACAGCAGTCGCATAAGATGTGTAACATCTGACTGTAACATCTTAGTTAGGTACACCTAACTCGCTCGTATTTTTTATTTTGTCGTGTTTAGATAATTATCGCTACCCATCTCATCTGCGGAGTTTCGCTAGCTAATTTAATTTGACCCTGAATACCTCATACACCCAGATTTTTTGGTCTTTGCAGTACAGGTATCTAAATACGCAACACATTTTCGTAAACGATTACGACAAATTTGTTTCATTTTGACAGTTCAACAACATTCATGCGTTATTTACGTTGTCGAACAGATTTTTTTTTTCGAAGTTGTGTATCAATGGATTAGCAATTTGTTTCAAAACGATTCAAATTCCGATTGGTCGTTTATTACGTAATTAGGGTACAAGCCAGTTTGTACTCGTTTTGTGGCATGCGGCCTACCGTATGTAGACAGGGATATTAGGTCTTTACCTATGAAATTGCCGTTCTGCAGTACTGGCCATTTCAAATCAAAATAATTTTTGTTAGGCTAAGAATTCTAATTTCAAATTAATTTTATTTTAAAAACATGTTTTTTTTTTCCAAAAGTAGTCATTTGTTTATTGATTAGTGTTACATTTTCATCGCATTTCAATCTTTTTCGTCATCATGGATAAGTTAAAAATTCGAGTAATTATGGAATATAATATGAGTACCGTTGTGGCAGCAACGCGGCACAAGCGGCACGCAACATCAACGACGTTTACGGAGCTAACACTACAAACCAACGCACCACCTGTTATTGGTTTGCTCGCTTCCGTTCTGGAAATTTCGACCTGAAAAATGAACCTCGCGGTAGTCCGAAGACTGGTCGACAATGACGAATTAAAGGCGATTGTGGAAGCTGATACACAATCTACGGCTGAATTAGCAGCAGCCTTCGACGTTAGCGTCAAAACAATATATTTGGTTCATTTGCGTCAAATTGGCAAGGTAAAAAAGCTTGACAAATGGGTGCCCCACGAACCCGATGATCGCCAGCGCGAAGTACGCGTCGAGACGTGCCTTGCACTGCTCAACAGACACACAAATGAAGGAATTTTGAACCGCATTGTTACCTGCGATGAAAAATGGATTCTGTTTGATAACCGCAAGCGCTCAGCAAGTTGGTTGGATCCTGGTTCAGCACCTAAACAAAGCCCTAAACGAAAACTTACCCCTAGAAAAGTGATGGTCACTGTTTGGTGGTCTAGCGCCGGTGTGATTCATCACAGCTTCTTACCAAACGGGGTAAGCATTACTGCAGATGTGTACTGTGAAGAACTGAACACAATGATGGAGAAGCTGGCACATCTCCAACCAGCATTGGTCAATCGCTCGTCTCCGCTGCTCCTGCACGACAACGCGCGACCTCATACTGCACAGCAGACGGTCTTCAAGTTGCAAGAACTGGGGTTGGAAGCTCTCCGTCATCCGCCCTACTCACCAGACCTTGCGCCTACAGACTACTACTTTTTCCAGTATTTGGATAACTTCTTGGCGGGAAAAAAATTTAATACCCGAGAGGCAGTACAAAATGCCTTTGAAGAATTTGTTGCCTCCCATCCAGCTGATTTCTTTAAGAAGGGCATCAATAAACTGCCACTGCGTTGGCAAAGATGCATTGATTGCATGGGTGATTACTTCGATTAATACAAATAAAAAATACATGAAAAAAATTCGTTTAAATTTTTTCATACAAAACGGCAATTTCATAGGTAAAGACCTAATTAAATGTTTGACTGACTTTACATTGTGTGCTGGTAGCTGGTAACGACTACTACTTCTATCTATACTACATAAACGAAAACTTATTGTTTCATTTTACAACACTTACAACACAGATGGCGTAAGCGTAAAGAGTTATCAAAATTCGACACTAGATTCTTCTAATTTCAACTACGCTTGAACTACACTAGATGTCACTAACATGTACCACTACCACCTGCTCCTAGTCCAAACTAATATGTACCTACCTACAGACGCCAGCAGGTCAACCTACCCGAAACTCAAATTTTCCCAATAAACTTTGAACCTTATGCTTAAGTGATATCTAAAGTTGAAAATCTATTAAAGAAATTTGAGAGATTGTAGTAGGTTAATGTGCTGGCGTCTGTACAAACTCCAAGCTTGAAATTAAATTATATTATATAAATAGGAGTATGTAAGGATCGTAGCAGGTGGCGTTCTGTAGTTTCTGTTTACCCCCATGGGAACAATGCGTGAGTTTTATATATGTATGTAAAATAGGAAGATAGTACAAGCTAGCTCCAACATCTGCTTCTAGTGCTCCTGCTTCTTCTAGAGTCTCTCCTGCAGGATCGTCTTTAGTTTCAGCAGACATTTTGCTGCTCAATCAAAGTAAAATCAATTTAAATGATTAATTCAAGCAAACTCCCAGTTACACAAAAGTAGGTAGATGTCAACTATGTCAACCAAAGAGTAAAATTGTATAAATGAGGATGTCAACTCAGGTCATTATGAGTTGAATAAATCTATTATTATTATATTTTTGTTTTTAACATAATTTTAAATGTTGTTGATATGCTTTGTCTTGTGTGTTTTAATTTAATATTTTTCTACAGCTTAGCTAATTTAGAAAAAAGCTACAAAAAGGAATACAGCAGCACCATCTATGGTTCCATGTCGAAATTAATACAGGCTGGCAAATCATGAAGGCGTGCGTTCTGAAGTATTTTTTTTTACAGGTTTTAATGCATTCTGCTTTCATAAATAACAGTAATCATCCATCACATTATACAAAACTGTAAATAATTAATTAATTTACGTAGAAAACTACGAGTTGGTTTAGAATAAAATTAAAAGAATATTTAATTTTACTTTGAGGCAGCGATGACTCATCAATATACAATATTTCCGAACGCACTCCCACTCCGGTAAAAGGGTGAGTGAACCGCCTCATTGTTATTTATTGCATTTGCCTCTAATAATACATTAATTAGCCGTTTTACGGACACAGCGAGTGCAATAACATAGGTCGCGACAGCCATGCCGATGTGAGTAATTTAAAAGGTGTGGCACGACAAGGGGCGTAGTTTCTCATCTAGTGACATTAGTGGTGTGAAAAAATATTCTTCCTAACTCGTCGCAAGATGACCGAGTACAAATTGGTGGTGGTAGGCGCCGGAGGCGTCGGTAAATCCGCATTGACTATACAGCTGATACAGAATCATTTTGTTGACGAGTACGATCCTACGATCGAGGATTCGTATCGGAAACAAGTAGTTATCGATGGTGAGACGTGTTTGTTGGACATCCTCGACACGGCGGGCCAGGAGGAGTACTCCGCGATGCGGGACCAGTACATGCGGACGGGCGAGGGCTTCCTGCTGGTGTTCGCAGTAAACAGTGCTAAAAGTTTCGAGGACATTGGCTCCTATCGGGAGCAGATAAAGCGGGTGAAGGACGCGGAGGAGGTGCCCATGGTGCTGGTGGGGAACAAGTGCGACCTACAGGCGTGGGCCGTCGACATGGCGCAGGCGCGTGAGGTGAGCTTGTTTACATAATAAACCTGCACCACACACTACACTATATTCACATCTCTTTTGTTTGTGTACACTGTATTGTACATCAAAAGACCAAGACCAAGGAACTGTTAAATCATGAATCAAGCATCTAATCAGAGTTACACTTAATTGATCAATTTATTCTTATTTGTCTTATAATAGCTTATGTGAAGCATTTGTAACCATCTTATGTAAGATCTTTGTTTGTATACAGCCAAACCTTAAATCATGAAACTACATTTTCTTGAAGACGGCTGACAAGAATAAGGCTAGCATCCTCAATACTTACTCAAACGAGTAGTTACTCTTTTGTGTAATACAGTTAAGTTCAATCACTGCATATTAAAAAGTATGATGTCACAATTTAATGAATAAACTCGATATGACTATTGTCTAGAAATTTTGATCTAGAGGCCAGATAGCTACACTACTTATGAGCTGTACCTACTTTGGATTATTCTAAAAGTGCTGTCATAGCTAATATAATGACTAGATGATGTAATGAGTAAATGCGATGTCTCTGTAGAGTAACATAATTTGACTACCTGTTGGACTTTTACCTTTATATTAGTTCTATAGACAACTAGATTTGTCTCCAGACAACAGTTGGAGTAATATAGGAACCTATTGAAATAAACATTCTAGTATTGGTGTGATGACAGCTGGCTGTAAATTTAATAAATTCTTCTGTGTTTTATGCCCATCGGTACATTTTATTTTCCAAAATATTCTTCTTAAAATGCTTACTAGCACTAATTAAAACGCATAGCTATAGCAAACATAACGTAATAGCTATGTTTGAACAATTTAACACATTTAGTAACACCATCTAATACTTGCGCAAACAGAGCTTATTACGATATCACATTAACCTTATATTCAGATTTATTTTAAAATTAATGTATGTAACTGTAACTATTTTATATGAAGCTCAATAGAATGTTTTGAAGAAAACATTGTTATTGTGTAACTGTCAACATTTAATGAATAGAAAAACAACCAGTTGTTGATATGCAACAAAGAATAGTTTACAAGTACTTACATTACACATTCCAATGCAAACAAAGTAATCAATTAATTCAGTTTATAAATAAGCCTATCCTAGCCTAGGCTAGGTTACCTATAATCAGCATAGTGGTTTATTGAGTACCTTATCTTGCATTCTTTCTAAATAGTCACTCAATAGCCTTCATAAGTAAGTGGCCATGTACTTAAAAAATTAAGTCCGGTGCAATGGTTGGCCAATCAGCACTACCTGTACCTTGTCCGGCTAGTGTGCTGTGCTTATAACTTAAATAGCTCATGCTGTTATAAGAGAAGAAAACACCATAATAATTAACCATCCAAGTTTGTCCCCAATTCAGGGAAATACAGCCTTTTCCACAACAAAAACACTTGCACTTATATTCGGCCAAAGATCCAGGTTGAAGTATTGTGATTACCCTGTAAACTAGATCAACCACGATCCATTGGTGTTTATTCTTGCCCACCAAGACCAGAAAAGTGCGTATAAAACACTTGTGGCTTTAAAAGATGCAACTTGTTGATGAAATAATAAAACATTGAATCATTTAGGAATACTTTATTTCTGACCGCATGACCTGTGTGTAACTTCGGTATTCTAAAACAAGGCAGAAGAAAATAATATGAGACAGCAATTAAAAGTAATTAAGTGTTGTTCTCATGAGTGAGTCATGTGGCGTCTGTACATTGTTCAATGTGCCACTTCATATAATGAAAGCACGTTTAAATAATGTTGCACTTTCAGACACTTGCCTTGATCATTTTCAGTCTGGTAATTAAGGAGAATCTAAGAATGTTGTCTCTCTATGTAACATTTCTTGTGAACTTTTCTTTATGTTAGTAACTAATTATAACATAAAAGTATCTAATTAATTACTAATAGGCCTTGCAATTAAGTACAGAATATGAACCTCACAATAATCTACTAGCCTATTGAAGTAAAGGCATAAACAAAAAAAAATTGCAAAATATACTTCCAAAACAAATCAGCCATACAAAAATTAATCATTGTACTTTTTAAGATTCAAAATATACTTATAGCATTTTATTTGGATCAAGAATCAGGTTTGTATTCAACATCATAATAAGTAACTATTGCACAAATACTAAAAATTCACCCTCTTATTCATAAACATTGTTTAAAGTTAAGAAAAGTTTAAACCTAAAAAATGTATGGTTAAACACGCGCTAATCATTACTTAACTTTAAGCAGCGTTTATAAATAAGGGGGTCAATGTTTATGAAACACGTTATGTCTTCATTTTATACACTCCATAAACATAACACTTACTATTTTCATTGCTCGCTTTATAATTACTTAAACCAAATAAAGTAGAAATATGTAACTCATGTTGATAACATCAGGATAATAGGCGAGAAATATGTTCTTTTTACAGTTTACTATTTTATTAAGTAATTAATATTGCTTCTATAATCAGATGACTGGCCTATCCTTAACAAAATTAGGTTTTTTGAGGAAAAATACATTATAAACAACTTAGTAATTTGCTGAGGATCTGATAATGTTGTGATATGTGTAATTAAAACAATCCAATTTGGTATGCTAGGGGAAGCACCAAATCAGAACAAAATGAAAACAATCTTTCATTTCATTCTTATTTATAATATAACAATGCAATAGGTATAGAAATACAATACATAGTAGGTTTCATTATTTTCTATTATTCCCTGGGTAATAATGGGGAATCCCTGTCAAGTGTGGATTGACCTCAACAATCACTGGAGAATGTGGAGGTGTTGATATTGTGGTGCATATGGTAGGTACATAGGTACCAAATTTTCATTCAAGGCATAATATAATGCTTTTAATCGGAAATTAATTCTGTAGACTAGGCCCCAAACGCAATAAACTGATGCTTATTGCGCCAGGCGTTTGGGGGCTGATGCCATCTCATTGGCGACCCAAGGTGGACACTGCCTTTTTGGTGAAACACCGATACGTTCCACTGGCGATATCCCAGAACTCCACACATGTTCTGATAACCGCCATCGTGATGGTTTTAGATTTAGAATACGACCTCGCCTTCCCGTGGCGGTGGGTATCCAAGAGCCCCTTGTACCTATAACCGCCGCCACTTCTTAGCAAGGTTCTCCAATAATTTAGTGATATTTCGATGCCTGTCATTCTTTGTCATTTATGATGTCACACGCCTCACACGATTCTTCCCATACTCACATAGCAACATGTTGACAGCTAACGTCTATACATATCGCTAAGTTGTGGAGTCTAAAACAACATGCCGCGTGGCTCCTCGCATCTTTGTGCCCCCTATACAAGGCTACAGAAATCCAATGGGTGGTCTTATTTCTAACTTAGAAACACACCACATTCTGAATATTTAGGTAGTAACCGGCAAACAACTACTTTTAGAATCCTTGTAGGTTTATTTGTTTATCCTGTTCTTTAATAGCAACAAATGAGTAGGCCAGACAGTCGCTCGCTCCACGAGACACTCTACAAACAAATAAAAATTCCTGGTGGATCCGAATTGTTTTTTTTTTGTTCCGTACGTCAAAAGGAAAAAACGGAACGCTTATAGGTGTGTCTATCCGTCCGTCTGCCAGAGCCAATTGGCTCTGTGTCCCAAACACGGAAGTGTAACATAAATAAATGAATTTTGAATACGGGATCACTTTACTGGAGGCAAAAAAAAAAACTTTTCGAAACTGTACCGTGTGACATATCAAATGAAAGGGCTTGCTGCGAGGACCTCAAATAGGTACATTTTTTTAATAATATTTAAAAAAAAACATTTAAATAATACTTATAGATGAAAATTGACCCCCTTTATCTCCGAAACTACTAAACTTAAACTTTAAAAAAATATACAAAGAATATCATATATATTAATTACTTTACTCATAGATTATAGGAAAACCTATAAAAAGTCTGTGGTCTTGAAATAACATGGTAGGATCTGTCAATATTGTGCGTAAAAAACTTACATTTGCAGTTGGAAACAATGTGAGAAAATGTTTTTCAACTACAATGCTAAGTTTGTATTTGGGATAAATTCATCGTAACCCTTCATTGTGCGTGATCCGACACGCACTTGTTTTTAAACGAATATTATCAGTCATAAGAACACATGCACATGTATCTTGATAGAGAGATATAGAGGAGGGATAGCTTTGCGCCTGCGCTACAGGCTTTTCTTCTGCGTTTAACGTTTTGAGTGGCATCCATCCGCGAATACTTGTGATATTGATTATGGATACCCTTACTGCAGTCTGTAGGCGGAACTATAAGTTCGTGTTGAATACACAGAATGCCTGTATGTGTTAATCAGTTGAATAATCCTAACGCTGCCTGCTAGACAAAGGTCTGTCCCAATTTCGGACACAACACCTGATTCCCATCGTTCCGTATCACCTAGTATCACCGCTTCCCCTCTTCCCTCTTCAGGACGTTGATCCATCTACAACAGTCAATATCGACACAAAAAAAATGCAACCGTCGTAAACGCGCATTAACTACGATTCTTTAATATGTTGTTAGGTACCCTGAGAGTAGTTTATACCCAAGTTTGCAACCCTGAAAACCTTGTGCTTCTCCCATGGTGCTCGAAAAACTGCGAAATTCTGGCACTTGTTTCAGTTTTTTTTTAAATATAGGCACGCGTTTTTAGGTATTTTTTGTTCTATATTTTTGGGAAGCAAGCAAAATTTGCTACAATTTGAGCTCTATGTCTATTGGTTGCGAAGATACAGCGAGTCAAAGATGAGCATTTTTTTGGTACGCAGACCCTCTGGAATATGGTAAGGGGATCGACATCAACTCTCTTGTTAAAAAATTTCTCTAAAAAAATGACCCTAAATCGATAATTATACACTTTTTGGAAAAAAAATGACTAGTTGTGTCTTAGCAACCAATAGACTTAGAGTGTTTGGGTTGGGCTTAGACTGTATCAAATTTAGCTTGCTTCACAAGGTATATTAAGGTATATATATTTTTCAAGAAAAACTGAAACACGCGCCAGAATAGATTCTCGAGCACCATAGGAGTAGCAAAAGGTTGTCAGGGTTGCAAACTTGGGTATAAACTACTGTCAGTGGACCTAACAACATATAAAAGAATCGTAGTTACATGCGCGTTTACGACGATTGCAATTTTTTTGGACACACTACGTTTTTCGAGTCGTCTGCTTGAACTGTCATGATCGTCCTGCGGCAGACATGACATGTCTACTTCCACCACTTCAACTTGGTAGCTCTACAAGCTATGTCGATTACCTAGCCGTTCTGCCAATCGCTGGGGAGTTCTAATAAAATCCATCTAAATACCTTAAGAGGGAAAAGGGCATGCGATTCTCCATACAAATACATTCTCCTTTTTTCTTCCTGAATAATGCCTCTAGAGCAATCTTTATTTTTTTTCATAAAATCAAGGTCTGCTATAGTCACGTCCCTATTATTTCCTTTTTTTCAGCAACTTAAAGAAAATATGACCCTCCAAAAATTACAAAAATGCCCCATTTTTACCGCCGTGATTAGAGGAGTACCAGGCAAATTCGAAAAGTTTTTAACACAAATGAAAATGATAGGAAACTAGACGTCCTCTTTCTTAAAATTTTAATGTAAAAAATAATTGCATCGGTTCAATTTTCGAGGAGAAAAAAATGGAATACGAAACTTCGACTTCGTCAATTTTTTGTGTGATATAATTGGCCTGAGCTGCAGCTATCCCATCGCACTCTACGGGGGAAGACTTGAGGTAAAAAGACGGCAATAGTTTCTTCAAATACCTATTTTTCAAATTTCTCGCAGCCCCTGTTCCCTCTTAACTTACTTACATTTCTGAAACCGTAGTGTTGCGCAGTGCGCTTGTCTTCTAAATTCTAATAGTAACCAGTCTTAAAATCTGGGCATTGTCTGTCAGTTTTTAAACTACTGCTGGAAACAATATTGACCTTCACGCAAACCTATTCATTTGATTCTATTTGTTCTTTTTTTTCACCATTTTTACCGCAATAACGTATTTTGTTTATTTTTTTTCATCGTTGAACGTTCTCAGAAATTATCTTTGTTTGCGGATAAAAATGTGTAATGGTTAATTTGTGGGTTATAATTACTAAAAAAATAAATGAATATTCAATCAAAACAACGTTTTAATAAACTACCAAATTTGTCATTGTCCTGTTCATGTCTGTAATTTAAAGTTCCAGATCAGAACTATTAATATTAATCGTCTGAGTAATGTACTAATGTTGCTCCTTCCTGGTGATACATAGGTACCTACATAATATGCAATAAATGGATAACTGTTATTGACATTACTCATTGTGACAATGTTTTGACGAGTTTAAAATGTACCTACTGTGTATTCAGAGAAGCTGTAGGTATTTTCGTTGTAACTTGAAATAATCGTACCTACTTGCTTGAGTATGAGTAACTTCCCTGTATAAATCGTGATCCAGAAAATAATAATTCACTGTACTAATTCTGCCACTTCGTAAACTTTTGAACTAATGTTTTTCGTCTCTATCTAGTATCTATGTACTAATTTTCTTTCCGTTCCTAGTCCTCACAAATATTTCGAAGTATTTGCAACGAGTATATTCGAGAGAATACAGAATATATTCGAGACTAAACTGAATACCTACTTCTAAGTCAGTGCCCCTAAACTTTGTTGCTAGCTCATCCGGGGATCCAAATATTTGGTTCTATCTGGCAACTTACGGGCGACCTTTCAAGTACCCGTAAAGGCATACTTTGAAGACAAAGTTGATCACAAACTCAATCTTTGGTCCCCAAACTTTGGTATATCTTTGTAAGCATTGTTCTCCCCAAGACTGGAGATGAGAGAATTGAGAGATTACAAATTCCAAATATTTGTTTTTTTGAATGCCACCATTAGATACTTAACAAAACCAAGTTTTTCAATAAACCTGATTCGAATTGCATTGTCTCTATACGTAAAGAAAAGCAAATAATTGTTTCACTACTACAAGCCTTTTGAGATGTAAATATTTCTATAAATTATGGACTGTTCTGGTAATTGTGACATTTTAATAGAATAATTTATAGTTGTTTGTTATGTTTAAGGTCTTTAAAATCTTTTATTTATTGGTTGGACGTACAGTGTTATCGCTTCTGTATTTGCTTGGCTGACGATATTCGTTACAAGTTTAATAAAGACTGAAGCCTACCCAGAAAAGCCTTTGGTTACCATTTTTTGCCGCTACGGTTAGCATTTAGGCTTACTTACATAAAGTCATCCATTAGGGCCGTCCTTAACCTACGAACTTTAAAATGTAACGATCGCTGTCTGACCTACATAACGCAACTAGTCTTTGAAATAACTTCGTCCTTCTTAAATATTTATGCGATTAGCATTTTTGCCGGTCGTCATAGACACTTTTTAGTCTTTCTATATTGACGTCATTGTCGTTTCATATACGTCATTTCATCGTACAGCGACATTTATTATTGTATATGTATTGTGGTCTCGTCTCCGCCACGTTATAGTACGGTATTCCTTACCTTCCTTGTTTATAGCCGGTAAGGTTAGTAGGTGTGAACTTAACAGGAATTAAAGCACCGAATTTATTGGGCACCGATGTAACCAAAAAGTTAAAACCATTGCGTGCCCATAAAACGAGGAAGATATGGCATAAAAACCGCGAAATGAGCTCCGGCAAGACTGCCGTTTTTAATGAACTTTGACGCAGGCCTGCAAGACCTGACTGTGTACCTACTTACCTCCTTACCAAGTCCCATGAGCTAGATATTATGCTTGACGAGACAAAACATTAACTTGTGAATTTTGTCTTCCTAGGTCTGAACAGCGAGCGGATACAACTTTTACGGCAAATTACCACGAAATTTGCTTGAATTGTGCAGATTTTGTTCAAGATATTTAGTACAAATCATTGGGTTGTTTTCCAAGTTTTTTTATCGGACATAGATACAACTACGAGAGAACAACCCCTATGCACGTGCACTCTGTTTGTCTGCTAGGCCCTTTATTTCTTCGCAATTGTGAGCCATTGTTGCTCGAGGGAGCACAGAGAGATGTGGGAAAATTAATAAGTTGTAACAAAGCATGATTTTGTCGTCAGCTTTGTTACTAGTTTCATCGAAATATAGAGCAATCCCCAAACTCTCTCGCTGTCCGGCCATCTCGACAATATTGCGCTATGTTCAATGTTCTTTCATGGCGTAGCATTACAACAAAATATAGTTATCTAATGAGTTCAATATCTGCATTTCCAGGTGGCGCGGAGTTACGGTGTTCCCTTCGTCGAGACGTCGGCTAAAACCCGCATGGGTGTCGACGACGCATTCTACACGCTCGTCCGAGAGATCCGCAAAGATAAGGCGAGTCGAGTCAAAAGGAATAGGAGAGGACGAACCATAGGCCCCGGCCGGAAGTTCAGATGCACGTTTCTGTAATTCGGTATATAATTTAGTGATAATATTTGTGGATATTATCTGATGGCGACGAGTCGGTAAGTCAATTTTATTGTCGACAAACACTGCTTGTTTAGTGTTGTAAACTTTTTACTCTTTTTGTAGTGACACTGACACTTCCGACGTTCAAAAGTTAATCGATTAATGACAATCGGTTTTAACTTCGTTGAAATAGTTTTTTTATCTATTAGTTAGACTACACTTAATAGCTTTTTGTAAACAATAATATTGACTTCGTGCCAGTAGACTAGCTTATTGACTACACAGCTTACTGTCATGGACTTTGAACCGTATTACTATTAGTCTTAAGGTTCAATTTCCATGTTCATAGTGTAGCTAAGTTTAAGGAAAAATGCTAATGGTATAAAATTAAATACTTATTAGCCATAATATAAATTTATAATACGAATATTTGAAATACGTTCAATTAAAATCGATTCTTGACACTTAATACTATTATTGATCGAAGGTCCTGACTATTCCGGTATAATGTGTAACATCATACAAAACTTACCAATATAAATGAAATAATTAAGTATAGACAAGAGATATCGATATCGTATTTATCGACACAATATCGCATTCATGTCTCTCCTCCACTGGTTTAGAAAATAACAGGTGCGATTCGCATCAGCTACATTTACAGCGCGCTTTTGACTTATTTCTTACCATTTATATAAAACATTCTACATAGCATGTAATCTTTGTATAATATTAATTATAATTAGCTAATCTCTGTGAGAAATATCCATAAATATTATGTGTATAATGTAGTAATGAGGCAGTTATGAAATCTAAGGCATTCTTCTGGGCTGAGTAAAAATAACTTTTTGTACAGTGAAATATTTCAGAACTTCTTTGTGCTTATTTGTATGAGATACTTCAAACTTGAATGCGTGGACATTGAGTTTGTGTCTTTTGTGATGGTAACTGAAGCTACAATTTAACATCTCTCATTAAAGAGATCTATTATGTTTGTGGGGTTTATCACTGCTGCCCCAATATGTTAACCTAGACCTCAGTCTCAAGACTGATGAAGTATAGACAAAAGATTCTAATTATTTATTTTTAAGTATTAAACCCAAATTAGATAATTAAGAATATTTTTTGTGACGAAAGAATGTGCTATATCAATAAGTTTCTGATCATGAGGGTGGGTAATCTTTACTAAGCTCATGTTTCTGGACGGTTTTCCCTACTTTTATATAATTAATGTACCAGAGAGATTGCAGATAGGGTAATCTGGAATCTTTTCTCACTGTTATCAAGTATAATACTCAAGTTACAAGCACTGGCGACAAGTTCTCAAGGTGCTATTTGAAGCATAGTATACTTGTAGCGAAGGCCGTGTCTGTTTATTAGAAAAAACTTGTATGTGTGGATTAAAGTTACATGCATTATACAAAATTATATAAACACAGTTGTACTTATAATTATAAATTGTTGATGAAAATATGTCAAATTACCTTAATTTCGCCTTTACCCTATTTCCAACTTATTCATGTTTACCCTAAGAATTATTTATCCGATTTAAAGGGTAAATTCGAATCTTCGTAATAAATAATGGTTGTGCATTATTCAAGTACAATTTTAGATTGGTTGTAAAAACTGTTTAGTACAAATAGTGCACAATTATTGGGTAGACAATTGACTAGTATTACCCCTTGTCTCTTTATAACTAAGTAAAAGGTTAAAATTGTTTACTGTATAGCTCAACAAGACTTACAAGTCCTATCAAAAATTCGTACCTATCTATTGTATAATAATTATCATATTTTCAGTTGTAAAGATCTTTTCACTATGTAATTCCTGTTTTACTAGACTTTTCTTTGATAAAAATGGCTGCCGGGAATAGAGCGCAGCCGATATCATATACAATCGTTATTGTAGCATAATATTAGGAACATTGTTAAATGTTTTCTACTTTAGCTAGAAGCAAATTTGCAAGCTATATTGAAGTTTGTAACTACTTTACGACTTATGCTTGAAAACTTTTGGTGAAATGCCAAATAAACGTGATTAAAGGATTTGTATAATGTCCCGTTATCAAAAAAAAAAATGTCTCAAATATTTTGGCCACCATTTTAATTTGACAGAGGACAAATTCTACGAATCCTAGTTACGCTTATAATTGCTCACAAATCGCCCTCTAGGAAATAATTTCTTAGGATTTCAGTTATTTTTTTAATGAGAAACGGAAGTTTGTGTTTCAGATCCGCAAAATATTATTCAATATTCTACCTTTATATTATTATTTTACTCAGCATGTACAATGAATTATTCAAACGAATTTTTTAAATCAAATATCAACAATCATGATTTTTTTGACAGCGTTTTTTAGCATTTTAAGTTTATTATAATGATTAGTTGTTAGTTTAATTATAGTCTAAAAATACACCAGGTACTTTCAACATTTTGTTTTTGCAGTTTGTATGATTGTTCGTTTTATCCTCAGAACGCAAAAAAGTAGTAAAGAAACGAACTATTGTAATGACTCGTTAAATTATAGTCTAGCCATGCATCAGGCAGTGAATATCAATAAAAAGTTAATCACTCAAGTGTTTTTTTTGTAACGTACTGACATAAGCCTGTGCGTTTGCTCATGCATGTAATTCAGCTGTATAAGCGTATAGCTTTATATGCGTTTTTAATTAGGTGCCAAACTATAAGTACTTGGTATATTTTTACGAATAATGTATAATTTTAAATACGAACGAAAATCCAAGCTGCCATGAAATCGTCATCAGCCAGAATCATTTTTGCCATGAATTATGTATACCTACACCCATTTCGTAGCCATAATTTTGTATTTACCTAACGAAAATATTTTTAAAGCTTTGCAATAAACATTTTCAGTATAAAAATATATTTAATGCTATATATTAATTACCTTGCTTGTAAACGTTGTTCAAACGATTTCTTCTTTTTTCTTAAGTAGTTTTAATTTTTATGTCCTGAAAAAGAAACGAATATTTGAAAACGTTTACGAGTAAGGGCTATAGTTGTAATATTTTTTATTATATTACTTAAATATAAATTTCAAAGCTAGTGCACAATTTTGTTGGAAATAGTTGATATTTTATAACTAATTAATTCTGTAACAATATAGCACAAGACTGTGTGCTAATTGAAATAAATAAAATTGACGAGGCAAAGTGTTTTATTTATTAACTACGAGCTGCCTGCACCGGCTTCACACGTGTAGTACTAAGTACTTATCTACGGCGAACCTACCTATTTATTTATTTTTTTGTAGAGCTTCTCATAGCTGACCTCTGAGGTCATGACTACTTCCTCCAGCCAGGGGTAAAAACTATTCTTATTCAAACTAGGCGAGCGCTCCCTGTGGGGTACGAACCTCGGCTTAGGGCGTCGCTGGGGGGAGGACAGCAAGATGAGACAGGCTAGATCAAGGATATAACATTTTTACTTTTTGTATAGGAGTAAATTTTGTAGGGTGACCATAATGTTCTTCTTAAGTACATAATAAAAGAACTCAAAATAAGTTTTGTAAAAATCCATAAAAAAAATATTTACTTATAACTTAGTCACATAAATATCTTATCATATCGGCTTTCATAGACTTTGGGATTTCAATTTGCAAGTGCCGGATTTTTTGCTGGATATCGCTTCTATTAGTTATTACTATATTCAAAAATGACACCCGAGTTAATTCTGCACAAAACCGAAGGAATTAGGTATATTTTTTACTATTACTGCACTCTGTGGGGATAAGGGCCTGAATTTCATCATCCATGTGTCTTGAGACCAATGACAACTGCTTCGCTCTCCTTTACAAAATTAAACTGAACTGGACGACAATACAAAGCTGAGCATGGTTTTGGGTTCGTCCATACAGTATTATCTCCATCTGTCAGTTTTAGTGGCACCAAGGAGGTCAAGAAAATGCTTGAATCATCTTGCTCACCCTCCGTTTTTTGCTTGTATCTGTATGGCTTTGGTTGGAAGCACCATCAAACCCCCACTTGGATATCAGTTTTAGCTGCTTATTTTGCACATCGGCATAGTCAGAAAGACTTTGAAGAATCCTCGTGACTGTGATGTTAAGTAAAGCTTGAAGTGTAATCCTAGCCGAGAAATCCGTAACTAGTGAGACGACACGAGAGGCTGCCATTCAGAAAGGTGCTAAGGATATTTATCCATCCTACTAAACTAAGCTTGATTGCTACCCTCCGAAGCAATCAGTGTCATTGCTTCGGAGGGTAGCAATCAAGCTTAGTTTGTTGCACTTTATAGTAGGATGGATAAATATCCTTAGCACCTTTCCGAATGGCAGCCTCTCGCAAAGTAATATATTGCCACTTTGAGAGTTTTAGTGAAAGAAGCAATCCAAGCGCTTTCTCTAGTGTAAATATGACTGTTTTCGCTGGTTTCTTAAGCGTTTCATTAATTTTAACGGCTGCTTCAGGATTTTTCATCATGTAGGTATTCGATCACAGGTGCGATATCCTCATGCCCTTCTTCTTTTAAACGCGCTGCAGCTGCATATGCCAATTCACTGGAGTCTTCGCCTGTATGATCATCAGATCTTCTCTTTTTCTGTTTACTTCCCAGATCTTGGAATGGTTTTCGGGACCTTTTTGGCATTGTTCCAACGGCGGACGATGATGTCGACGGTTCTTGAGAGTCTGATTGTGCTCTGGTATCTCATCAACAGTTGGCTCTTGATTAACTAAAGTTTGCAAACAACTTAGCCAATCAATATTTGCTTGCAGCCAATTTCCGTACAGTCTTCTGAAGTGATCAAGGAATCGGTTGGATTTCTGCCACCTCTAAAGCAGCTCGCGTGAATTTCCGACAAAATTCTTTAAGAGTTACTCGATCGATAAAATTGAATTGAATTAAATTGGTGATTAAACTTTCCATTTTAAGATTTTAGTCGCAGAGCAAAACTTTGTGTTAGCAGTTACACAGTTGTGAACAATCTAAATTATAAAGCGAAAATTTTGCCATTTTTTTTCAAAACGTCGATAATTAGTTAACTACCCTCATTAGAGTTTTAAAAGATGTGCTAATGAAAATTTATAATCGTCAAAAACATTTCTTAGAACTCATAACACAACTAAACAACAAATTAGCTTACTTATCAGAAATCATTAACAATCATTCAATCACCTATTCAGACTTATTAGAAGATTAAATCATTGTAATTACCTAATCACTTATTTTCAGACTCACTAAAAGACTAAACTGTTTGGTATTTTGGTTGTATTTAAAGTTTTGAAACTCATTTTGTATTGATAAATATCTAGCTCAAACATAGTTGTCTAACTACTCCTTCGGGAATTTAGGGGTGATGCTATTTTATGTTACGTGTTGTTAAAAGTCTGTATTCCTCAACTTAAACACTAAAAGGAACCGTTTCATATGTAAAAATAAATAAATATATTTCGACGTTTTAAAAAAAAAACTTGCGTCTTTTGCCGTTATCTGACGTATGTCAAAAATCATAAATAATTTGTACTATAACCACCTGTAAGGTGATTACGGTTTTCCTTGCCGTTTAAGAGATAATTAGCTTTTTTATACTAGCTTCATACAATTTTTTCGTAAAAAAAATATTATTCCTTCGTTTTTATGCAGAATTAACTCGGGTGTCATTTATGAATACATACACTTGCAAATTGAAATCCCTAAGTCTATGAAGGCCGATTTACAGCCCACCGTGCGGCGGGGGACTTTGTTTTATAATATTTATGTAAGGATTTGGTAATGTGTACCAGTCCTTATAACGATTTTTCTGCTTGGTCACCCAGATTCCTGAAACTGTCAAGTGTGTGACAGATATCATTGTCATTGATGTCATCAAAAAACTTGTAAACACCCGGAATATAACTTTATTTATAATTGTGTTAGAGGAAAATAATTAAGAAAACTTATTCAAAACTATGGAAGCGAAAGACGTGTGTGTAGAAATTGAAAACGACGAGTTTTATAGCAAGTTCTTAGATGAGTCTATAAAGCCCATACTCAATGAACACCTCTCGGTTACGGATCAAGTGAATAAACTCGCTCAGGGGATTGAAAAACTAAGCAAAAGCTTGGAGAAACAAGTTCTCGCCAAACACAATGATTTACTTACACAGGCAAGTCATATTTCCGACTTAGAAATGACTTTAGAATCGGTCCAATCTCAAGTACAGAGTTTGCTACGTGGTGCCGAAAAAATGAAAGATCGAGTACATACACCATATTTTGCCCTAGAGACCCAGACCATGATGCTCGAAAGAGTTCAAACTACGTGCACTTTACTAAGACACTCCTCTAAAATCTTAAACTTATGGAATAAACTGCAGAGCATCAAAGATAACCCATCCAAAGAGGCCATCATACTGTTTGAGCTGAATGAGTTGATCAGTGACTACGATTTTGAAGGGATAGATCTACTCGACGAGGTCGTAAAGGCGGTACAATGTAGGAGAACTGAGTTATTAACTAACTCTACTGAACTTTTGCAATCAAGTCTACTGAGTGGAGACAAAGTAAAACTTTTACAATGCTTCAAAGTATTCCACAACCTTCAATGCACAGAGGAACAGATTAAGAATTCTGTTAATACCATACTGAATGATTTGAAGAAGGAAATTACAACTGCATTGAATGTACAAATGGTTTCAATTGAAGTAAAGAAATCAAGCTCCGGAAGAATTGCACCAGGGAAAGCAAACATCATGAATGCTCAAGACTTCAAAATAAAACTATGGGACAACATTGAGAAGCTCTTCAAAGTTGACATTTATAACAGCTGCACTAAAGTCATAATGCTCCAGAATGTAGTCAATGAATTACATGCAATTGGAAACTTCAGGAATATAGCTAAAAACTTCTGGGCCGACTTGTCCCTTGTCTTCAGCAGTGAACTCGAAAAGAGCCCTCTGACTGTCAACCAATCTGTGGAGATTGACTACCCAAGGTTACTGAAAAGCTTCAATGATTTACTCTCTAGACTAAAATGTAAGGACCTAGAGATGAACCGCTCATGTCTTACAAAATGGGAAAACTCCTTTTTATCCAAATCATTGGGAAAGTTACTGGAGCCTGTTAGGAGTGTGTGGCACTTGTCTCAAGTTCCAAATATGGATCAAATAGATAATGCTATCCGAGTTATTGCTGATGCACTGAGCATCTCACTTGGTGACAAACAGTTGAGCATCAGTTTGGCCAACAGTGTGGCCAAGTCTATCAAACAGATGACTGTAGAGGCTGAGCAGAGGTTATCAATGGACAGCGATGTTGCACAGATCATAGAATCACCAACAAGTTCACAGCAGAAGAATGCTGACCTCTGCAACTCTTTATATTACTTCTCTTCACAAATCAAGAGAGTGCTCATAAATATGAACTCAATGTTGCCTCAAGAAAGTATACAAATTGTTCAGAATAGCTTGAAAGACATCTCCAGCATGCCAATACTTCAGTTATTTGCTGAATCAATCAAAAATTCACTGTACATCATTTTAATGACAATGCATGATGAACCTGACTTGATCAGGGCTGATGATCCAGCTGGCAAAACCTTGTCATGTTCCCCATACATGAAGGAACTTCAGCAATTTGTGTCCAGATGCAAAGACATTTACTTATCAATGTTCAGTGAGAAATCTGCTCTCAATGAATGCTGTATAAACATAGCCAGAGCCTGCATTGAAAGATTTATACAGCACATATGTAATGTGAGGCCCTTGAGTAAGTTTGGGCGAGCAAAGTTGCAGATAGATTGTAAGCATCTGGAGATTGCTTTGTCTCCATTAGTAAATGATATGACAGAATTAGGGGACCACTACAGACAGTTGAAGGCTCTGCACCTTTTGTTAGAGAAGACTCCTCAGGAAATAGCTAAGAGCCAGACTGAAGGTGCTTGCTTACCATACTCTTTGGTTATGATGTTCTTATTCTCTCATGGTGGGCATCAGCTGTTGGCTCCTCATACCTGCGCTGGATGGAATGTGCAGAAGTTGATGCAGTGGCTGGACTCTCATAGAAATGAAAGGGATAGGATGGAGTTTGTGGCAGGAGCTTTGCAAAGATATCAGAACCATGTGAGACAAAACCAAATAGCGACGTATGACGAGGTGTACCCTGTGCTGGTACAGTTGCTGGAGGATGGAAGAAAGTCTTTGAAGAAGTAGAAAAGTATTACCACCTGCACTAGGTGTATAAATGGTGTCTGAAACTACCTAGGGCATTATTATCTATGTACCTATATTAATTAATTAAATAAGCCATCCCATAGTCTATTTTAATGTTGTGTAATCACCAATCAGGTTTCTACTTACCCCGGAAGTTCCTTAGTATAAATAAAACTATTATTTAAAACTTAGTTATTTATTGAAAATAAACTCGTTTGAAACAAAAGCAGTGTCTTCTTTGGCGTCCATCTTCTACAAGCAAGTATTGTTCGTGATGATGCCCACTTCGATCTGATGCAGTAAATTCATTGCTTTAATTCCTGTTTTTCTTGACCCATCTGCTAAAGAATGAGCAGTAGGGTAGTAATTATAACATCTAAGAAGCGAGCCATACTCGCGTATAAATTAATGAAAACAGGAAAAAAAATAGAGGGGAAATAGAGTTTGAATCAAATCGAATTTGTTTCGAATAAGTCTCAATTTAACGCTTATTTGTCGATTCGATTCTAAGCTAGAGATTTCTGGAAGTAAGCATAGTTCGATATTTCGAATCTACGAATAATAATATGTAAAAAAACGAAACCTTAGTACAGTTACCGTTTCGATTTAGGACCCATTGTTTACATTAAGAGGGAACAGGGCCTGCGATTCTCCATACAAATGTATTCCCCTTTTTTCTTACCTCTAGAGCAATCATATTTTTTCATAAAATCAAGATCTGCTGTAAACACGTTTCTGTCATTTCTTTTTTTTCAGCAACTTATTGGAAAAGAAAATATGACCTTCCAAAAATTACAAAAACGCCCCATGTTTACCGCCGTGATTAGAGGACTACCAGACAAATTCGAAAAGTTTTTAACATAAAAGAAAATTATAGGAACTATACTCTTTCTTAAAATTTTAATATAAAAAGTAATTGAATCAGCTCAGTTTTCGAGGAGAAAAAAGGGCAATACAAAACGTCGATCTCGTCATTTTTTTTTGTGATATAATCGGTTTGGGCTGCCGCTGTTCCTATCGCACTGGAGGCAGAATTGAGGTAATACGGCGGCAATAGTTTCTTCAAATTCCTCGCAGGCCCTGTTCCCTCTTAACAGTAATACTAACGCGGATGCTGTCATTGCCAAACAAATATCGACTTTGCGCTTGTTGAAACCAAATGAATAAACTTCCTTCGGCCCGAGAGCGCATCATAGCGGAGAGGCGCACGTCCCAGGTTACAGTCCGATTACTTATTTTCGACTTGATTTTTTGGAACGCAATTTTGATATTTGTTTGGCAATGCAAACGAGCTGCGCTGCGCCTCGCTAGATGTACAGACGCCAGCACATCAATCTACTACAATCCGTCAAATTTCTTTAATAGATTTTCAACTTTATTACAAAAGCATAAGGTTCAAAGTTGATTGGGAAAATTTGACAGTTTCGGGTAGGTTGACCTGCTGGCGTCTGTACATAGGACTTACAGGTACACATTTGCGTGGAACAGTAGTGCTATTCTGTAACCATCTCACCGTGAAAACTTAGGTGAAGTGAGCTGTCAGTCCCTAGCAGCAAGTGGAATGACAGCTCACTTCACGCTCACTTCACCCAAGTTTTCACCGTGAGATTTTCACAGAATAGATCGGCAGATTTTGAGCTCGACTTACACACACACACATGTTATTATTCATAGCTTCGGATGTAAAAAAAGATAAGGAAAGTGAAAAAGCCGCAGAATAAGGCTAAGTTCCAAAACCAAGCGCTTGCAACACGTTTACAACTATAGGTACATCACGTCAATTAATTTAATAATTATGATAAAGGACTCTTTCATTGTAAACGTGTTAAAAATCTTGTTATCCAAACTTCGCCTAACATCAAACTACATAAATAAAAAGAAAATATTTATTTCAATTCAACAACATTCTGACACAACTATCTATACAACAACCATCAACATACTCGCACTACATAGCAACTATAACTATCTTTAGGTACTTCTGATAAACAAATGCAGACTTAGAACAAATTGGACAGGTGAACACATGTTGTGATATTATCTATGAATATAAATCCATAAAGTAAGTCATCACAAAAAAAAAACAGAGCAATAGGGATGATGACCAAAAAAGTCTTATAGATTATAAAAAAAATTACTTGCACGTATTTTTTTTTTTTACGTTATCAAAAGATTACGGCGATACATTGAGTTAAAATGTGCCATGACGTCACGAGTATGTAGATTTTATACTTACTTGTGACGTATCAACCCCCACTCCCCAACTTTATTGCGTTTTTATCTAAGTAATTTTTTTATTAATACGATAAAGCAAAAAATATGGGTTTAATATTTTTTTAATATCTAACTGACGGACTAAATAGAATTTCTTTTTTTTGACACAGGCATCATCCCTATTGTGCAGGGCCTATGTTACCCGAGCTCTCCCGAGCTGCATTATACAGCATGTATCAGAAAGGTGTGCTACAGACCATCAACTTTCTCCTTAGGACCAACATCGTAATAGAGAAAAAAATATCAACTGTCCCATACAAAACTTCAATACCTACTCGACACAAATGTATGGGGCGAATGATAATTTTTTCACGATTACGATGTTGGTCCCATGCAGAATGTTGTTTGATGGTCTGTACCCAGAAACCGCGGAAGTGGGGGCAGAGGGGCCAAGTGCCCTCCTAAAACCAAACGGGGGGCCGCGCCCCCTCCAATTTTACAAACCTCACTAACCTATCTAGTAATACTGCACGTGCATAGGATATAAACATTTGGTTTAGATTTAAATGACATTCTTAGGGAATTCGCATCAAAAACTGCTGAGGCGCAATGTCTTTGGTATCGTCCAGTGAATCTTCGCGAAACCAAATTAATTTGATTGACCTAGTCATCTCTGTTTCGTCTTATAACTGGAGTAAATTGACCGGAGCAAGCCGGGGGGGACCGGAGCAACCAAAGAATTTTGCCCCCCCGTCATAGAGTACTTCCGCGGCCCCTGTCTGTACCACGCCCTTCAATTTCACCACACCTTTCTGATACACGCTGTAGAAACTCGGGGTCATTCATTTATTAAAATCTTGATAAACCACGGTTTGGAAGGTAGCTATACTGTGTGGTACAAATTGCAGAATTGATGGAAAATATTGGATACAAAATAAATTCAGGAAGGTTTAAAAAATGTTATTTTAATGTGCTGATATCTTTACTGTGATTTTCTCAATTGACACTTTCCTCTTATAAATAATTATTAAACATTTATACATGATTATAAAATATTGTCTTATAAGCCATTTTCACCTGATTCAAATATAAATAATATTTACCATATTCCACCAATTCCTTGATCCAATACCTATTAAAGCCTATTACTCGAGTAATATGTACTTTTACAAAAGTACATATTCTGTCTACTGGCAAATTAAACTAGAAAAAGGAATAATATTCGTACAAAAGCGAAAGTAGTGTTCCGAATACGCTGACCTAACATTGTACGGAAATCCTATATATGCGAAATCAGCATAAACTGGAAATGTATAGCTTGATGTGTAGCCGTGCGTACAAGGATCTTTTGGCACGTGGCCAAAATCGGAACTAACACCGTTATTTTGTTTTATTCAAGGGGGGATGCGCTAAGGTGGCCCGCGAAATTCAAATTGTCTTACATTTTTTGCAATTTACAGGTCAGTGTCAGGTTGTATGGCAATTAAAATATGATGCGCGACCGTAACAAATATGGCTTTACAGAATTATAATCATAAGAATCAGCAACACAACTCCTTAAGTTCGAATTGGCCTCAAATGTGATGGAATTCATGTCATTCAATAGGGTAATATGAACATACACGTATATGAGGTATACGGTAATATACAGGGGTATATGAGTTGTATTGATGATTTATATAAACATAAGTCTCGATCCCCTGGGAATATCGCGATACCCTATGTCCTTTTCTAGGTCATTGTCTATCCATGTGCCAAATTTCATCCAAAACCGTTCAACCGTTTTGCCATGAAAGTGTAACAAACAAACTCACTTTCGCATTTATAATATTAGTTAGGATTATAATTCTATAAATAAATATTTGATATGGCCGCAAATCATATTTAGATCAACGTACAACCTGATACTGACCTGCAAAATGCAAAAAACCGCCACCGCCTTTCGCCTTTACAAAATTAAATTTCAAATATGTTTATCCACAGCGCCCTCTGACAATGACATTCAAGTGCCAAAAGATCCTTGCAGCACTCTTTATTGCACAGCAAATAAAGGTGATAGAATTGAATTGTTTTTATTGCAGTCAGAGGCCCTAGTGTGAGTTTTTTTTAACCATCTCGACGTCACGCATCGACCGCGTTCGGCGCTCCGATTGGCAGCCGGCCGGCCTTCACTAGTGAAGGGCCAATCGGAGTGCCGAACGCGGTCGATGCGTAAAGTCGAGATGGTTAAAATAAACTCACACTAGGGCCTCTGAAAATGGTCCTGTTTCGGGGCGTATAGTCCCTCCAATCAGTGAAAATAGTACCGTATAGGTATAATTATATTTTATGTAACCTATCACTTTACTCCTTCGGGCGTATCACGCCTACTTTCGCTTCTACACGAAGTACAGTCGAACAAGTTATTTGGTATACAGGGAAAAAGATTCATCTTTCCACTACATTGTCAACATTAATTTTATATTGTCTGCGTCATAACTTTTTAAACTTAGGCATACTTAGGAGTGTTATCGTAAACTTCTATTTGTACTGAAACTGAATAAGCGCCATCTGGTAACTATAATGGGAAACACAATTATTCCATAAAAATTGACTTAGGTGGACGATAATGCGATCGAGAATAGCGCTACAAGGTTATTTTGGCGCGTGGCCAAAATCGGAACTAACGCCGCCATCTTATTATTTGAATACATTTCTAGTGACATTTCACTAAACAATTGCACAAATGTTCACCAACAGCGCCCCCTGTCAACGAAATTCGAGCGCCATAAGATCCTTCCAGCCTTCGATCATTAATAGTACTAGATGTCCGAAGAGCGCAACAAAAACGGCCGGAAAAATAAGACAACAAATAATGGTGTGGTCTTATTGTGCAACGTAGGTTTTTCAACCTTATTGCTTAGAAATAAGTTTACTTTAAAATCGAATTAGTAAGTAAAAACGCTAGTAAATGCAAACGATAATAAACTTTATAATCAAGTAATATGCAATCACGGCCACTTGGGCGATGTGTTTTTGTTCCTAATCCTTAATCTAGTGCTATTGTTGATCGAAGCATGTAGCAGTGTAAGTATAAAAATTCGCACTAAAGCCACTGTATACCGAATATCTTGTTGTACAGTACTGTTTCTCACTGACTAACGACCGATTTATGGAACGGAAATCAACACAACAATTTTCTAACAAATTGTCAAGCGCCCGAAAACGATTGTGATTAGTTGACTGAATTATCAACAGAAAATGACTTGCGTTTTTGGTTTTACCCCGTCGATAATGTTCGTTCCAGAAACCGATTGTGAACCTTATGTCAATAGCACTACAGTCTAGAATTGTTAAACCTGTTGTTCTTCGAAGGCCACTTTTAACACGTCTTCGATATCGCTGACGAAGTGCACGTTGACCTTGTCTCGAATGAAGGCGGGCAGGTCGTCGTAGTCGCGGCGGTTCTCTTCCGGGAGGATCACGCAACTCACGCCGGAGCGTTTGGCCTGGAGAAAATATTTATTCTTTATTATGTAGCGTTTAGACGTTTAGTCAACGAGATAAACAATGAAAAAGTGAATAAATGAAAATTCAAATGTAATATCTAACATATTATTAACTAGCTGCGCCCCGCGGTTTCACCCGCATAAGTCTCGATCCCGTGGGAATATCGGGATAAAAGGTATCCTATGTCCTTTTCCAGGTCATGGTCAATGTGTTAACCCAGTTTATAAACTATCTGTGTGCCAAATTTCATCCAAATCTGTTCAGCCGTTTTAGCGTGAAATCCGCAACAAAAAAATAAACAAACTCACTTTCGCGTTTATAATATTAATATTAGTTAAGATTAGTAGGATTAGGGTTGCCAACCCTACTATATTAGAGGTCTAAATACTACATTTCTAAAGAAAAAATATAGTAGGCGATACTACTATATTTTTATGTCAATACAAAATGGCGAGATGATCGCAAAAGGACCAGTATTAATCTCATAAAAGCTGAATTAATGGTATTTTCATTTATAACCTTAATTTATATGCCTTTAAAGAATGAAAGTGTATTTGAAATATATCTTCTATATTTCGCCTTGTACTATATTTTTACAGGCAATGGCTTCAAAAATACTATATTTGATATATAAAAAATTTGGCAACCCGAAGTAGGATTGCAGTCGCTTTTTGTGTCGGGCTGTGTGACCAAGCGGTCAGTGCTTCTAAACTACACAGTGGATTTTAATGTGGTTTGACCCATAATTTAGAGAATTTATTCTGGAAGATTTTTGTGTATAATACATTAACATTGAACTTGGATAATATAGTACAGAAATCGCGATGTTTTGACAAGTCGCTACATCAGTAGTTTTTTTATTTTTATCAAATAACTTCTCCCGCTAGGCGGAGCGGGAGGGCGTGTCAGACTTACTGACTAAAACCCACCCGTGTTCCTTCAGTTGCTTGTACGTTGCCAGGGGCCACGGTATCCTCAATATCTTTATTGCTTTACCATAATGTGTACTTAGGTGGTAACTATATAATTTAGATCATTATGGACCCTGTAGGGTACAGCCAAAGGGTAGGAGAGAGGAAGTCCTGTTTTACGAGATAATTAATGTTGTTTTTGTGGGAACAAGTTTAAACTTACATATTATAATAATCAAAGTCAGGAGATCGCGAATAAGATACTACATACGTATTTCACTTATCTACACTTCTGGACACATCTATTGGCCCACCTTAGTGTTTAGGTTTCGATGGCCCCTACCGAAATATGATTGCTAGATTGAACAAAAACTGTTGATGCAGTTTTAAACCTGATACATTTTACCATCTTTTTCGATCGTATTGTTTTAAATTTGAATTCAGAATACCATACGACATGGAGCTACGCCTAACAAGTCGGATATGCGCCTTGTTAAAGGCAATTGATTTTTGAATAAAAAACATGTTTTATCAAATAAAGGTTTAATTTAATTACGCGTGTTGCCTCCATGGGCATCTACCACAGCTCTCATACGATTAGGCATAGAGTTTATCAACCGCTCTATGAAATTTTGAGGGATCATCTCCCATTCCTCTTCTATGGCAGTTTTCAACTCCTGCATCGTCTGGGCAACTGGCTGACGAGCCCTAACACGTCTAGCTCGTCCCACATGTGCTCAATGGGGTTCATGTCTGGGCTTCTGGTTGGCCAGTCCATAACTGTGATGTTCACATCCCGAAGATTTTCCCTGACGATGCCGGCCGCATGGGCTCTTGCATCATCATGCATAAAAAGGAAATTTGGGCCCACATAGTCCGCGTATGTATCACGTGAGGTTCTAAGCACTCACGAATGTACCTGTACCTGTACCTGTAAATAGACCTTATATAGTTTATTTATTTATTTAGAGATATAAAAAATATGTATTATGTATGTTGAAACTGTTGGTACTTCCCGTCACTTGTCCATGAGGGTTCATTAGAAAACCAGCGTCTGACAGCATTTGTCGGGCATTAATGCTGAAATGAACCTTTTTGGCGCAGCCGTGAGGCACACACTATTATTTCTTTATAATTATTTTCACTTTTATCTTTGTATTATGTGTTTCACGAACTGTGTCCAAATAAATATTATTCTTTCTTTCTTTCTTTCTTTCTTTACCTTTCAGCATTTAATGTTGGCAGCCGTGGTCCTGTAACAACCTCAAGTTGAGTTTTGCCGCTCGCGGATATACCGCCCCAGACAGTCCATGAGCCACCGCCATAAGCAACCCTCTCTTCAAAGCAGCATTGTGCGAAACGCTCTCCCTTACGTCGGTAGACCTTCTTCCTTCCATCATTGCCATGTAACACAATTTTAGACTCATCAGAAAAGAGTACACGGCTCCAATCTTGCTGTGTCCAATTTAAATGACTGCGTGCGAAATGAAGGCGCGCTGTTCGCTGGGCTCGCGTTAGTTTGGGCCCATTAGCTGGCTTGTGTGGTACCATATCGCGTTCTTTTAACCTTCTCCGAACATTTCGAGCGCTCACAGATACTCCGTGGAAGTCGCGAAGTTGGTTTTGTATCTCAATGGAGGTAAGGTGACGATTTCTCAAGTTGGTCGTCACGATGAATCGATCCTGCCTTTCAGTTGTGACCCGAGAACGTGGCCTTCCTTGGCGACGAACAAAGCCGCCAGTCTCTAGGTACCTCCGATAAACATTTCGGACCGCAGATCGACTTAAATTAAGTTGAGCACTCACGTTTCTTTGGCTGTGTCCGGCCTGAATAAGTGCCACAGCTTGGGCGGCGACTTCAGGTGAAGTATCCATAGATTATTGATAGAACCTCACCTTAATGTTAAGAATAAGTAATGTTTGTTGCAAAACCAAAGATATCAATCACTTTTTCAAGAATTAAATCCAAGTAAACCAATAAAACCAAGTTTTCTTAGTATTCGATTGTTTGATATCAACAAACAGGCTCCAAATTGTCATTTGTTTCTTTAAATTCTGTGTTCGAAATTCAAAAAAAGACTATAGAATGAAATTGTGAATGTGCCAGGTTCAAAACTGCATAAAAACTTTTTGCTCGACCTAATATAAAATTTTAGCTAGGACCAAACGAAACTGAAAATACAAGGTGGGCCAATAGATGTGTCCAGAAGTGTATTATTTATGTATTATTTTATCTGCAAATTGTATTGGATTATTTTATATACCTGTACATATGTATTATAATTCTGTTTGTTCATTTGTATAATTTTTTTTCTTTGAATAGTTATTTTATTTATATGATTATTATTTTTGTTATGTTATTTATTACTATTATATATTATTGTATCATAAATATATTTTAAACATACCTATTACTTGCGTGATTTTCATTTATTTTTATTACTTATGTTTATTATTTAAATATTCATTTAAGGAGTATTTGTTTGTAGTATTTGTTTATCAGTATTTTTTAAATTTATTAAAATATATTTACCTTTTCTTCTTTCTTTATTATTTCTGGTAGCTTGTTATATATTTTTATAGACATTACGTAGGGACTAGATTGGTGTCAAGTGTGTACTGTGATTCTTGGGATGTCTTCGCGTTTTGTGTAGAACTTTTGATGCTTACGGATAAATTTACATATTTCTAGAAAGTAAAAAGTAAATGTATCGTTTTCGGATTTTCCTGCAACTCCGGCAGGCATCGGTCCTATCGGACTCTTTTAGTTCTGCTGACATCTTTTTGGAGCGCGCGTGGAACACAACGCGCCGTCGACCCGGGCCTGGTCCTTATCGGACGGCGAGCTACCCATTGCTCACCGTCCGCAAGCCCGCGCCTACGGTGGCCGGGAATCGGCCTGCGATTCCCGACGCCCAGGGCGTCTCCTGCGGCGGCTAGGGGCGGAGGGCGCGAAATTTGCCTCTCCCTCACGCGTTCTGCCTCCTCCTTCGCGAGCATTACTGCTTCGCAGAAGTAGGTGACGGCCTCCCATGCCCTCTCTCTCCGCACCATGGCCTGGACCGGTTAAATAAAAGAGTACGTACCGCAATAATCTTCTCCTTGATCCCCCCGACGGGCAGCACGCGGCCCGTGAGCGAGATCTCGCCCGTCATGGCGAGGTCGTGCCTGACGCGGCGCCGCAGCGCCAGCGACGTGAGCGCCGTGGCGATGGTGGCGCCGGCCGACGGGCCGTCCTTGGGCGTGGCGCCCTCGGGCACGTGCAGGTGGATGTGGCTGGCGGGGCAGATATACATATTATTTTTTTCCCTGTGGCAACACTACAGCTAACAGCTGATTTGAATTAGCTCTTGTAATTTTAATCTTACATCTAAATTTCATTTTTTCCTTATAAACTAATCATCTCTAACACTACTGCCCAAAACTATCTTCTCTTTTCCAATGTCTTGTCGCTTTCTTATTAAACTTATTAAGTTATAATCGTGATTATGACTCGCAGCGTCCGTGCTCGCCTCGAAGAGTCCAAATTCAATCAGGCTTTGAGCGAATTAAAAGCTTCAAAGGAGTTCTGTGACTGACTGAATAAGGAAATAGATGACAATGAAAGGGTGCTCTTTGATGTCCATGAAAAGAATAGGAAGTTGAAAATTGAAATGGCTCAGATATATACTCAATACACTGATGCCATAGAAGAACGGGACAGACTTCAGCTTGTTGTGGACGGGTTCAGCCAGTGTAGCATAAAGTATGAACAAGCTCTTAGTCACAAACATTTATTACAACAGTAGCTACATGAGGCTCAAAGTCAAATAACAGAACTTCAGACTACACATCATAACATCACCGCCTCGCTGAACCAAAGTCTGTTCAATGAGTTGATGCCTATTGCCCCGCCACTGGTTTCTACCATAAACCCCTCTTACACTATAGATTTAACAGGTGATGAGGATTCAGTCATGTCATTCAGTGAGGGTAGTGACCAGTAAAAACAAACTTAAAAAATACATTAAAATCAATAAATACATTGTTAAAACACAAAAGATGGTTTAAAGACAAAAGTTCTTTATTAAAAATGTTAAACTCAATAGAGAAAGGCTAAATTTACTCAAGCAATTAGATATGTATTCTCTTAATTTGGAACAAAGTACTAGGAGGAACATTGACACAGAGTACTTGTAATCTGAACTTGACCATTTACAGGAGAAACTTAGTTCGATGACTAACAAATATAATACCTCTGAACATCTAATGAGGGAATATGTGTTGGCAATGAATGAGCTGGTAAACTCACAAACAAACAACTGTGAGCAGTGTCAAACACCACCCAAAGTACTTACGCCAGATCATTCATTGACAACTCGCAATACCACCTTACCGCAGCCCTGTGTTGATTTGACATTTCCTGCTATCACTGGTTCAAATAAACAATCTAAACAAATTGTAAAAAATGATGTAGTATTATTTTGCGGTGAGATTGGAAAGGAGTTGATGTTGGATGAATATCCAGGAAACTCCATAATGAATTACTGTATGCCTGGTTGTTCTTTATTTGACATTATGAAAATAATTATTAAATTTAACTTTAGCCAGGATACTACATTTTATGGGTAATAGAAGAAATGTGAACAAAGGAGAATTGCTCCAATATTACAGAACTTTGTGTAATCTAGGTTTAAGAAAAATTGTGTTGTTTACATTCCCATATAGTAACAGTTTGCCACAGGAAGAAAATAATTTAAGATTTGAATTAAATATGACATTGTATAATTGGGCTTTCAATAATAATCAGTTCCATTTAATTGATACTAACAATTATGTTGGTAATAATTTAAAATTGACAAGAGATAGATATAATATTGTTATGTACTATCTTTCTGACTATTGTAAAAGACATAGCTGCGTCGCTATCATATTTTTTTTTCTATTTCAGCCAAAAATTTGGCTAAACAACTTGCTTCTTTTGAGCAATGCAGTGACATTTTAAATAATTCTGTCAATAATTTGGCAACAACTTGAACAGTTCATTGTAATGAGCGTGTACAGGCCCCCATGTGCTTCATATGATATTTTTGAGAAATATATGGAAGAAGTATTGTTAAAGACTTGTAACAGTAATAAAACAGTTGTAGTCTGTGGAGATTTCAATATTAATATACCTACTGGATAAATCAGCTGTAATAAATAAATTTATAACTTTATTAAAGTCATATAATTTGTACAATACTTTCTTTGAGCCGACTAGAATAACTGCCACTAGTGCTACCTGTATTGACAATATTTTTACAAACTTAAGACCTTCTAGCCATTTAATTATAAATGAGCTGGGCTCTGATCACTGTGGCCAGTTAGTCACTTTCCCTCAGAAAACAGTCAGAGCCACCCGTGTTCCTTCCGTTGCCTATACGTTGCCAGGGGCCACGGTATCCCTTTCGGACTTTCCCGCAACCCCGGCAGGCATCGGTCCTATCGGACCCCTTCACTTGCTGACATCTCTTTGAGGCGCGCGTGGAACACAACGCGCCGTCGACCCGGGCCTGGTCCTTATCGAACGGCGAGCTACCCATTGCTCACCGTCCGCAAGCCCGCGCCTACGGTGGCCGGGAATCGGCCTGCGATTCCCGACGCCCAGGGTGTCTCCTGCGGCGGCTAGGGGCGTGAGGGCGCGAAATTTGCCTCTCCCTCACGCGTTCTGCCTCCTTCTTCGCTAGTATTACTGCTTCGCAGAAGGAGGTGACGGCCTCCCATGCCCTCTCGCTCCGTACCATGGCCTGGACCAGGGCTGGACGCAAGAGATTCCCGCCACCGATCGCCTCCACGAGGACACGGCGATGCTCTGCCCAAGCCGGGCAGACCTCCACCGTATGCTCCACCGTGTCCTCCGGGCGATCTACGCAGTGATGACAACCGGGCGTTTCCTCCCGCCTGATACGAAACAGGAACCTCCCGAAACAACCATGTCCGGTGAGGACCTGTGTCAGGCGGAAGATGAGGACGCCGTGGCGTCTCTCTAGCCACTCCTCAAAGAGCGGACTTATCGCCGCAATAGTGGCGTGCCCAGCATTGGGTTGCGACAATCGCACTCTCCATGACGCCATGAGATCCCGCCGGAGCTCTGTCCGCTGTGCCGCGATTTCTCGCGGAAACGGAGTTACGCCCCGGCGTTTCGACTCCTCGTGCCACTCCCAGATATGCGCGAGGACTTTTGCCTCCAGATCCCATGGCGGCAATCCGGCAAGGAGGCTCGACGCCTTACCGGAGACCGTGCGGTATCCCCGGACCAGCCGGGTGGCCATGACCCTCTGGGACGCGTTCAACCGGCGGGCTGGCCGCCGCCTCAATGAACGCGCCCAAACCGGTGCCCCGTAAAGGGCCATGGACCGCACGACCCCCGCGTATAGCCTCCGGCAGGAGGCGTGTGGACCCCCTAGATTGGGCAGGAGCCGCTTCAAAGCAGCCCCGGCCCGCTCCAGTCTGGTCCAGTCAACAGTCAGAGCTCAAAGAAAACTAGTGAGTTTTGTTCGTGTAAATAAAAGTCGCTTAGGAAAATTTAAAAATAATTTGATGGAAAAGCTACCGGGTTTGCCTTATCATAACGACCCGGATCAAGCTTATGCTTCACTATTTAAACTCATCAATTGTGAGTTTAGGAAGGTTTTCACCTCAAAAACATTGCCTGTTTGTGACCGCATTATATTAAGTGATTGGGCAACACCAGGTATTTATAAAAGTAGGCAGAGGTTATTTGAATTGTATCATGAAAAATCATATAACCATGATGAAACTTTTAAAGAATTCGTTAAGAAATATTCAAAAATTTTTAAAAGAGCCTGTTCCTCAGCAAAAGCCATACACATTAAAAATAAAATAAAAGCTTCTGAAAATAAAATTAAAACAATTTTGAATATTATTAATTCAGAAACGGGAAGAACGACAGTACGGAATCGTGACTTCCATCTAAAAATCAATGATGTAGATATTAAGGCAGACGTGGAGGTGGCCACTGAGTTTGAATTTTTTTTTACTATTATTCCCATTTTAACAACCAAAACTCCGTCATCGTCATCCTCCACTTCTGCTTACTCAATACTTAAAGAATGTGTACCAGAATGTGACAAACTTTTTGAATTCACAATTATTACTGCTAAAGACACTATAGAATTTTTTAGAAATCTTGATGTAAAAAACACTGCTGACCTTTGGGGATTATCAGCACATACCATGTCTTCAATAATTGTTCGTCGTTTTTAACTCTTGTGTTGCTTCTGGTGTTTTTCCTGATCTGATGAAACTTAGCAAAGTGATTCCACTATACAAATCTGGCAGCAAAAATGATCCCACAAATTTTCGGCCTATTTCGATTTTACCTTCATTGAGCAAAATCTTTGAAAAAATAATTTTAAAACAAATATTAGGACATTTCAATGCACATAATTTACTTCATCTGAAACAGTTTGGTTTTACAAAGGATCGTTCAACTACAGACGCGGGCGTGGAATTACTGAAGAGCATATTCGAGGCCTGGGAGGAGTCGCAAGATGCTCTTGGCATTTTCTGCGACTTATCCAAGGCCTTCGATTGCGTACATCATGACACACTCATCAGGAAACTGTACCACTATGGTATGAGGGACAAGGCTCTTGACCTTCTGACTTCTTATCTGAACAACAGAATTCAGAGGGTTGATGTTAATGGCAAGAGATCTGCAGGATCTGCGGTCACCATGGTCGTTCCGCAGGGTTCAATTCTAGGTCCTTTCTTATTTCTAATTTATATAAATGACTTACCTTACCACATAAGGGATAATCACAAGATCGTCTTATTCGCAGATGACACTTCCCTCGTTTTTAAAATCAAACGTCAGTTAGTCAACTTTGAACAAGTTAACGATGCACTCTCTAAAGTTGTGCATTGGTTTAATGTAAATAATCTTTTCCTAAACGAAAAAAAGACTAAACTCCTTAGATTTTCAACGCCAGCTAACTACTAATGTTCAAGTTAATGGAATAGAGTTGGACCCTGTAGAGTCAACAGTTTTTCTTGGAATAACTATTGACGGTAAATTACATTGGGGCCCACACATAGAAAAATTGACAGGAAGGCTTAGTTCGGCCGCTTATGCTGTTAAAAAAATTAGACAGATAACTGATGTAGATACAGCCAGAATTGTTTATTTTAGTTATTTTCAGTCTTATGTCTTATGGGATTCTTCTCTGGGAAACCTGTGCGGACATTAATACTATCTTTGTTCTACAGGAAAGAGCTGTTCGAGCCATTTACAACCTTGGTCCAAAGGATTCCCTTCGAGAAAAATTCAGAGAAATAAACATCCTGACTGTCGCCTCACAATATATTTTTGAAAACCTATTGCATGTACACAAAAATATATCAAATTTTAAGAAAATTACCGATATTCATTGTTTAAATACCAGGAATAAACACAACCTTGCTGTACATCGCACACGTCTCCACAGAGTAGGCAACTCGTTCATGGGTCAATGTATACGCTTTTACAACAAACTTCCCATTGATATTCGAAACTTATCCATTAAACGATTTAAAAGCTGTATTAAAACCAAACTTTGTAAAAACGGGTACTATTAAATTTCAGATTATTTTAGAAGATAAAAAAGCGTGGGATTGAGCTGCTCGCTCTGCTAAGCCTTGTGATAAAACCATAAAATTTGACATTTTAATTATTATGTAAATCATTAAAAATACCTTTATATTACTTTGTAAAGTATTATATTGTTTTAATGATTGTGAATGTGAGGACTATGTGGATATTTTATTTTTATTGTTTTTCCTCTTTCTTTAATTTTTTCTTTCTCAGTTAGTTTTAATGATGGTCTGGCAGTTTGAGCACTTTATGCGACCTACCCAAATGTCCTTTCTTTGGTATTGTTCGTCGAGTTGAGCTCCTTAAGTTCTGAGTTGAGCTGCACGATTACTGACAAATGCTTGCACTGACTGGACAGGTCCACTAAAATCTGTGTGGTTCTTTCCTCAAAAGACCATTTCAGACACTAATCTACATGGTCCTCATATGGCCTGACCAAGATTATGTCTGGACTTTAAAAGAGACTGTGACCTCTGAGTTTGTTTCGGTCTTTCTTTTCAGAGTAGTCAGATAGGAAACGCCGAACTCATCTAGCATTTTCTTCTTTTTTATTTTTTTTATTTTTAATATGACGTGTAAAAGTGATTGCAATATCCTATTTACAGAATAAACAATTTCATTTCATTTCATTGTGAATAAAAATACTTGGTTTGAGAAATTAAAGCACATAAGAGATAGGTGAATATAAACAGAACTTAAAACCCAAATTAAAGCTTCCACGCATAATGGGCGTGCCCGCTTCCATACAGGCTGGCAGGGATATCAACACGCAACCTGTTAATGTGGATTTAGGGGCCTTTTCATGAAGTATTAATGCCATCATTATTCCACTGCGAAAAAAGGATGGTGCTAGCGGCCTTGTATAGCTCCATCTCTCACTCACACTGGAATAATGGTGGCATTAATACGTCATAACACGGCCCCAGTACATGAATCTAAACGGCCTGTGTTAAAATTTAAAGTCGGTTATCAAACAAAAAACTGCTTGTTTCATAGAAAAGTGCGGCCAAAATGTATGCTCATTGCCGGCCTTCTGTATCTAGCTATTTTGCGATAAAAGTGACTTATTAACATTAACACGTGAGATTTGCTTTGGTGGTGATCTATTATGTATTCGGATGTGCACCCGCATACACCAATATCGATAACCATTTATTTTAAACAGACAGTACATTGTAAACGACTTGCGAACTTTAATCACGACCATTTTCTCTACAATATTTTTTTTTCTACTAATTTTTATGGCAGTTTTCTGAAAACGGTCAAACAAAGTGCAGATTTTAAGGTGTGACAGACAGACATGCATGATAAGTTATCGACCACGGAACCCCAATCAAGCTCACTTCTCCTCACCTAATGTTCAAAAACTTGTTCTCCGGGTAGTGCATGTTCATGTAGTTCCTGGCGACAGTGAGCGCGATGCGCGCGGACTCCTTCATGACGTCACCGAGGTGGCCCGTCAGCTCCAGCGAGCCGAACGGAGACTTGTCGTCTATGGCCGCGTTGCGGACGGCTGTTTCTATGAACAGACTGCTGCCACCTGAGAGAAAAGATATTTTTTTTACTTTAGCGGCCAAAAAAAACAAAATGGTTTAATACACTAAAATAACCAAAAATAAACCCCATCTTAGCATAAATTGCAAAGGTAAAATTTAACACTGATGCGACCCAGTTTCTGGTCTTTTAATCTGCCTAGCCTTTTCTCAAATATGTTGGGGTCGGCTATCAGTCTAACCGGTACAGCTGAATACCAGTATGTTACATGGAGCGACTGCCTTATCTGACCTCCACAGCCCAGTTACTGGGTAATACGATATCCATATAATTGGTAAAAATGGTTGTCAGACTTTTGGGCTTCTGACTATCCGACACACAACTGTCAAAGATCCACGAATAACAGCCAGGACCAACGGCTTAGTGTGCTTTTCGAGGCACGCGGGGGTTTTGGTTTGTAAAGAAGGTCACCCATCCACGGACCAACCGCGGCAAGCGTAGCTTAACCTGATCGATCGACCCGTGCGACTTAGCAACAACCCAGGTCTTATTCCAGTAATATTTAGCGTGAGCGATTAGTATAACCAGACTATCTATATCAACTATCGTAGCTATTTATCGTCATTACTTATTCGGATTAAGTAATGACTAACTATCTATAGTCATGACTTAATCCCGAAGCATAACGGTGACGTAAAAGCAGATATTCTAGCACACTTATAGCGGCATTTATAACGCCACATGGGAACTTCGCAGCACGCCTGACGTCACACAAATCCTGCATCAAGCAAGCTAAGTTATCTGCGCGACTAGCATATATACAACATCCCGACATCAATCGTCGGGCAGTAGCCCACCAGACACAACACCCGTCTGGTCGGAGGATCCTCTTTTCTATGGAGGATGAGGAACTTTCCTCCCTCTTCGTCATACCTCTATAGACCCAAAGCAACATGGAGATCTAAAAGCAGATATGTTTGCACACTTACCCATGGCAGTCCACGCGAGGCCCATAACGACTCCTGGCGGCGTAATTTCGTACATGCGATCGTGCTTAAACGTTGGCTTGCCTACTAACTCGGATAAATTTTCGTCCGTCACTGTTAAATTCTCTGTTTCTTGCTTCACTATCTTGTATGCTACTTTGCGGCAAATCTGAAGAATAAAAAAGGCATGTATGTAATCGAACCCTAAATAATTCCCATTTTGTTTTCCTAACAATGTTAATTAACACTCTAATATATAGTTTGACCGGGACCGCGCTGTTCCGCGCCTTTAGAATGCGCGGCGAGGCGAGACGGCGTGGACGTTAACGAATGAGCAGCCTGAACTGCGCCCCCGTGAGCCGAGCCACGCACATACCTTAGGCACCGTACAGCGGTCTCGGTCAAACTATAATAAACCTTTTTGTGAGTCTCAAATAGTTCCCATTTTGTTGTCCTAAAAATACTAAATAGTCAAGTAATTGCACCAATTTGGATGTACCGGTTGGTCACAGTTCTAACCTTACCTATTTGGTCGGGGCCTTAGTTACTGTGACCAACTTTGAGAAATGGCGCGAAATTTTAAAAGTTGGAAAGTTAAAGCGTACATCATTAGCTAATCGAAAAGTGTTTAGAGGTTTATTTTAAAAAGCGTACATAATTCGAACGTTTTTAGAGGATTAATGAAATATTTCCCAATAAAAACAGTTTTAGAGTCATGGATGATGCGTGAAAACAGTAAGGCCTATAGTTACAATCGCTTTTATTTAGACAATTCCTGCCATTTTGAAATATTCTGCCAAATAGGTTAAAATTAAACAACATTCGTGTGAGCGGTGACCCAGCTCAAGTAATGCGTGTTGTTCAACTGCCAGCATGTAAGTGACTGCCAATGTGCTGCGCAATTAGGTGGATGTAGACCTTTGGCAATACGGGAACCTTTGCCATGGCTGTTTGTTTCAACAGTTCCAAAATAAAATCTTTTGTTTAAAGAAAAAAAAAACATAATCCAAACTAATAAATGCGAAAATTTCTTTCTTTATTTGCTTGTTACGCTTTTAACGCTAAAACGGCTGAACGGATCTAGATGAAATTTGGCACATGGGTAGACCACATGACCTGGGACAGGACATAAGATATTTTTATCTCGATATTCCCACGAGATCCAAACTTATGCAGGTGAAACCGCGGGGCGCAATTAATCATAATTAAAAACGAATGTAATTCATTTGGTACTGTGATTAGCTTAATGAACATACCAAAATCAACTTTGCTTATGCACGTAGCAACTTTTAAGTGATATTCTCTTAGTTCATTGATTGTAATTGTATGCTGTTACGAACATAGTATTTTGGAACCCGTACTATTGGGATAAGAGCAATTTCTCTTATCCCAAGAGTAGCAATGGATTATTCCATGATGATCGTGTGTAGCGACTCGGGCGTCAAGTCTAAGCCCATTCTCACTCGGGGTGACAGTAACTCAACCTAAACTGGTTGGCAACGGCGATGCAACTGGTACTCTCACATGGCGCAACTCAAGTTGTATCAATTTTAGTAATTTCAACATTCATACAAACACCATTCACACGACAACGCTCCATTTAAAAAAAATGCGTTGGCAACTACCGAGCGACCCGCACTGACAGTTGCGCGTGACTTGCTTACGTCGCCGTTGAAAACTAGTTTTCGACAAGTTGCGTCGTGTTAGAACCGCCATAGAAATGTATGTGCTAACGCGTATGGTTGTGTTAGCGTTGAAACCGGTTTTATTTTTGTCACCTCGTGTAAGAAAGGGTTAACTGTGTGTCACTGAGACCGCAGTTCAGCAGAATATCAGCGTTAGGTATATTTGCCTGACACATGCTGAGCTGAACTCCCATTTGGTGCAACCTTGAGACGCACACCGCACTTGTTTATGTTCGTTGATCCATTATTTTAAAGTGTGTCATAGCCAATAGTGTCATCACAATGTCTTGTTTTCTTCCTTTTTTATTTTTTGTTTGTTTGTATATTAGCACGTGCTATTAGGAAATAGCTGCAAATTAGTCATTATTTAATCGTGCTTTTGTATGTTGTGCTGTCTTTTGTGTGCACTAAACAAACGATTTATCTATCAGTCTTGCGGGCAGTCGGGACCAGGTACTGTTGTATTGCTAGCTTCCCTTTACAATAGTGGCGTGTAGTACTAACCTACATACAACATACCTTCTCAATATGTTTCTGCAGGTTCCTGACGCCACTCTCGCGGCAGTAACTCTTGATGAGCGTGTGTAGCGACTCGGGCGTCAAGTCTAACTGTGTGTCGGTGAGACCGCAGTTCTTGCGGGCAGTTGGAACCAGGTACTGCTGGGCTATTGCAAGTTTTTCTTCGGCTACGTACCCTGGATAAAGATAGGAGATTAGAAGGTCGAAAAATAAAATTTGTTACAGCTGATGAATAACTAAGGGTTTATTATAGGTCAAGCCACTGGTTCGCCTGAACGGCTCGCCTAATAGAAAGAGGTTGTCGCCACCTATACCATCAATACTAAGTTTATAGATGCATCTAGATCGCCACATTCGAACTAGGCATCACACTGACATCACGCAAAATCCTGCATCGCGCAAGCAGAATTTACCGCGCGACTAGCATATATAAAACGTATCGTCAGCAACCGTCGGGCAGTAGCCCACCGGACACTAACAACACCCGTCTGGCCGGAGGATAATCCCTTTTCTATGAAGGATAAGTGAACTTTACACTGTTCCTCATACCTCTACACCAACATTAGGAACACAATTGAAACGTTCCTTGTGCCTTTAATTTACCAGTGTCTTAACCCTTTTAAAGTAGAAAACAATAAGAATATTTAGCAACAGAAATAACCACCCCTTAATTTGTTCTATACATATAATATATAGTCCTCCAGACCCGTATTCCGGCCACGGCGGCCAATCTCAACGGAGACTAGCCTTCGGCACACAAGTGTGTGCGCAGACACAGGTGCACTCTCTCTTCCCTCACTCTCATAGTCCGATGGGACGGCAATTCGACACGACCGGAGAGAGATCAGGCGCATACAAATACTAAATAAGTAACGAAGAACTTTTGTCCGTTAGTCTGAATGTATGTTCCGGATTGGCGCAAATGCAGCAGGATGGATTTGGATGAAATTCGACACACAGATAGTTTATAACCAGAATTAACACTTAAGGTACTTTTAATCCCGGGAGTACGTACCCGTGAGATATTTTCTGACATCCAGGCTGGCGAAGTCGCGAGCAAAAGGTGTATATAATAATGAGAGATAAACATATTGTATCTCGAGCCGCGATTACTTCTTCGACTCCCAAACAAACACACATTAGCTCGCTATAGCGAAAACACCTACCATTGTGTCAGCCTTTGTAAAATTTCTACATTTATATGTAATTTTTATGGTGTTTATGATTAAGAGTATTATATCTTCTATCTATCTAGCCTACAACTCACCAGACATATCAATAAGTTCCATCCTATCCCTCAGCGGTTCAGGTATACGTTCCACCACGTTCGCCGTACAGATGAACAGCACTTTGGACAGGTCTACAGGTACATCCAGGTAGTGGTCCAAGAAGTTCGCGTTCTGTTCTGGGTCTAACAGTTCTAGGAGGGCTGAGGATGGGTCGCCGTGGACACCCCTAGGAATAAGAAAGGAGTTTTTAATTTTTGAAGCAGATTTCATCGCGCCTGTATTTCCCGATGGGTAAGTCCGATGTGTGCCTATACACCCTTATTTCGCCAGTTGTGTTTAAGTTTCTGTAATAGGAGTTGAGCCTATTTCTATCGAACGGGCACAAAGGCAGACTCCGGGCTGCTACAGAAAAATCAACCATAAATATCATTATAATAATGTGCACTATCGGAGCACATGATTAGAATGACACATGATGAGAAACGACCAATTGGAACCGTGCATCTAGCTTCTGACGTTTCATAAGTGTCCTTATAGGTTTATGTGAAATAAAATATTTTGAATTTGAATGAATTTAAAAAATGATATTGATGGTTCATGACATTCAAAACGCAAGTTTCAGACTGACATTCTAGACTAAAGTGTTCGACACTAACGACACTCCTAAATTGAGGCACACACTCACGACTTGCAACTCACTAGTGTCTGTCCGCGTCCTTTTAAAAACCGATAGTCGCGCTCATGTCAGTTTTTGTTTGGAGAACCAGAAAGCGCCCTCTGTCGGCACGACCACGCGTTCAGGTTCACCGAACAAAACATGCGCGACTCGATTGCCAACTTAACGGAACGTTGCCATTTTTAAAAATCATACTTTATTTATTTATGTAGAATTAATTATTGTATATTTATTTTATTTTTATATCATAATTATATTTCATTGTATGCTGCACCGGTCGACGTCATAACGTCAACGCCGGCTGTCGCTGAAAACCAGCGCTGGGGCTCTGTCTCGCATAGGGTCGCAGCATTATGCTGAGCGATGACCGTTTTGCGCGGATGTGACACATATTTTCCCTAAACTTGTTTCTTTTTTATTTTGTGTTTCATTTTTTGCGTCGTGTTTACCGCAAATAAACGTATTTTCTTTATTTTTTTCTTTCTTTTCTTTCTATGACATAGAAGTCAGACATCCATAGTTTACACGAGCTTAGTAGCTAATCCTTAGTACTTGTCACACGTGCTAACACTTAGTGTTAGTGAAAGTGAATAGAAGCCTAGAAGCCTCCTATTTACTGAGAGAAAAGCAAACATGGTAAGCTATAGCTACTAAGTGATAAGTACGAAGCTCGTGCAAACTAAGCAACACTCATATGACATTCTTCACTAAGTGTAAGTAGCTCACGAAATGCTAGTTATACTTACTTGCCAATCTTATCCACTTCATCGATCAGCACCAGCGGGTTCTCTGTGCCCGTCTTCTTGAGACACTGCACCAGTTTGCCCGGCATGGCGCCCACGTATGTCCGTCTGTGTCCCTTGATCTCCGCAACATCTGTCATGCCGCCTACTGAGAACCTGAAGTATTGTCTGTTGAGCGCGCGGGCGATTGAACGAGCTGAAATAGGACGTATTGTTACTTCGTGTAGGTTGAAATTATGATGATGCTTTGTTGTTGTTCGTAGCAGGAGTTCATTCCTAACCGACTTAATGAAAACAGGCGGTGCTACGCTGAACCTAATCTGTATTGTTTTTGTGGTTAATGGTTTAGAAACTACTGGAGGGTGGAACTACTGGTGGTCTGGGTATTTACACAACTCTAAAATGTCCAAATGGTATCTTTGGTATTGTTCGTCGAGTTGAGCTCCTTAAGTTCTGGGTTGAGCTCCACGATTACTGACAAATGCTTGCACTGACAGGACAGGTTCACTCAAATCTGTGCGGTTCTTTTCTCAAAAGACCATTTCAGACTCTAATCTACATGGTCCTCATAATATGGCCTGACCAAGATTATGTCTGGACTTTAAAAGAGACTGTGACCTCTGAGTTTGTTTCGGCCTTTCTTCTCAGAGTAGTCAGATAGGAAACGCCGAACTCATCTAGCTAATTTTTAATATATTTTTTTAAGATGACGTGTAAAAGTGATTCTAATATCCTATTTACAGAAAAATTCATTTCATTTCACTAAGGCCCATATTCAAAAACGATTTTCAAGCTTGAATCTCGATTTAAAACTTGATTTATCCTTTCCTTGTATAAAGATAATTTTGACTTACAACCATGGTTTTAGAATTGCTTCCTTCTTAGGTTCTTAAATGAAAATAATTAAAACACAATTTATCTTGTACTTTATAGGACACAATATTTAAAAACATGAAAAAAAACGATATTTTAAGAGAGCCCCCCGACTTAGGATCATGAGGACTTAGGATCATCTTAGGGTCGTGAGTTCGAACCTAGACAGGTACTTTATTATGTGTATTTAAGTTTACCCCCACTGCTCTCAAAACGGTGAAGGAAAACCTCATGATGAAACCATGTCGTAGAACCAAAAATTCGAAGACATGTGACATCTACCAACCCGCTCTGGGCCCGCGTGGTGGATTGGGATGGTGGAGCAGTGGGAACATTAAAGACCGATTATGATCTTTCAAGATCAAAAGACTCACCTATACTAGTCTTTCCCACCCCCGGCGGTCCATGGAAGCACAATATCTTTCCTTGGGTAGACCCCTTCAACTGCGACACGGCTATAAACTCCAAGATTCTCTTCTTGATGTCCTCCATGCCGTAGTGGTCTTGGTCCAGTATGACTTGCGCGTCGTCTAGTTTGAGGTTCTCTTCGGAAAACTGGCCCCAAGGTAGGGTGGTTAGCCAGTCGAGATAGCAGCGGGTGACGCTGGAAAAGTAGGACGTTTGTTTTGTTTTGGCTTTTTGGTGTAAAAAAACTATTATACAAAACAAAAGAAAGAAGCCGGTGCATCATCTTCTAAAAATATTGTAAAATATTTTAAAAGAGTTAACGGTGGAGTTTCTTGCCCATTGTTCTCCATACGAAAACTACCTTTTGGAAGGGGCGACTAGAATATATATATATTTTTTTTTTTGTTAATTTTGACGTTCAAAAGTGTCTTCATTATAAGGGTCTATTTGAAATAAATGATTTGACTTTGATTAAAGTTATTTTTCACTTTTTAGTGTTTTTTTGGAAGTCGGTAGGCCATCCTCCAACCTCCATTTTTGAAGTCGGTAAAAAAAAAACATAGTTCTAACTAATACACTTATTATTAAATGGCACTGCACCTTGTGTCTGATATCATTAATGTGGCTTGAAATCTCACGTAAAGAACCGTAATCCGTATTATTAAGTAAAATATGTCTGTCTATTTGTCACAAAACTCAGTCGCAGCAATAATTTTATTATTATTATTATATGATGTGGTTGTGGCACGAAGAGTTTATTTGAAGGCGTCCTAATCTCTAGAACTACAAGTCGCATTTGAAAAACACTTTTTTTCATAGCCCAACTCACGAGGAATGTTATAGGCTATTTAACATCACGCTACGGCCTTTAGGAGCCGAGCAAAAATGATAATATACAGAAAGACCGTGTTAACGAAGTAATAGCGCGGGCGGGCGATAATTTCACGCCGACGAAATCATGGGCAGAAGCTAGTCAGAGGTAAAATAACTGTGAAAGGACTGTAAACTCCAACCCTCGTGGCAGTCGCGGTTATGAAATGTGCGAGTAAGACCGTGAATCAAATGTTCGGGATTTCCTAAATACTGAGCCCACAGTCGTCTCGCTCCCACGTTTTGTGACTGCATTGTTAATACACACATCAACACGGTCTAGGGATATTTTTAAAAAAGCGAATTACTATCAATGTGTTAATTATTTATATGACATGTATATATTTAAAAGATACGTTATTTAATATTCTACCATTTTTTAATAATGGTTAAGGTACTTCGATTAAAATTTCAGGATTTTATGGAAAAAAAATGAAGCATAGACGGAAACCGTATATGAATTAACTTTTAATTTATGAGTAAAAACTGAAAAAAATAGAAAAATCATTTAATTTGTGTTTATAAACTTGAAGTTAGTAGTCTGAGAAAGCGCCCATGATGTTCATAACACATCGGCAACGATTCGGCATGCTCAGAACAAGGTTGTCAATGTCTTGCTGCGGAATATTGTCCCATGTCCTTCTGAGGTGCGCAAAAAGTTGATCTTCTGTAGCCAGATTTTCAGGAACTTCCTTCAGAGCTCTTCTTTGCAGCATATCCCACGCATGCTCAATGGGATTTAGATCTGGCGATTGAGCAGGCCAGTCTAAGGCCCTAACATTGTGTGTATGTAACCAAGCTGCTACCGTTCTCGCCGTGTGTGCCCGGGCATTGTCGTGCATGAGCAGGAAATCTTGCCCCATTTGTGTTCTGTGGGGCAAGATTACGGGCCCCAGCACCTGTTGGACGTATCGTTCTGCCGTCATATTGCCCCGCACCCAAACGAGATCCGTCCGTCCTCCAAGACGAATTCCTGCCCAAACCATAATTGTTCCTCCTTGATATGGGTGAACTTCCTGAGGGTTCTGAAGACGGCTCCATCGTCCAGGAACTCGCCAAACACGCGTCCTTCGTGAATCTGGATGGAAGCCGAACCTGGATTCATCCGTGAACAGCACATTGGACCATTGCTCACGGCCCCAGTCCACGTGGTTCCGAACCCATTCTAATCGTCGTCCACGATTGCCTCTCCGTAAAGGTGGGACCCGGAGTGGTCTACGAGAGCGTAGATTGCTTTCATGCAGTCGCCTTCTTACAGTTTGGTCACTCACAAGCACTTGGTGTTCCACTCGCAGCCTTTGGACCATTTGAGTCGCCGTTGCATTTGGTTGAGCTCGCGCAGTAATTTGCAAAAATCGATCTTGTCTGGGGGTAGTGATGCGACTTGGCCCCCGGTGCCTCTCCGCTACTTCACCTGTGGCACGATAGCGTGTCCACAATCTTGAAATTACATTTTGGTGGGTCCCTATGGCCTCAGCAACATTACGCTGAACAGACCCAGCTTCCAGCATTCCCACAGCTCGTAACATCTCCGCCCTCGTCAAATGTTGGCGTTGCATGGCTACAATACCTCAATTTTGACTTTATCTTTCGTTTAAAAATGAAAAAAAAACTGTAACTAAACGTAATTCGTATTGTTTTCTAAATTTCGCACAAATGAAAATTCCCTCTCCTACACATCAAGACATTTTTATGCCACCAAAACAAAAGAATTTTCAAAAATTTGAATTTGGAATTAGTCTGAGATAAATTACAAACAAATCGGTGTATACAAGATTACAATGCGGCCAGTACTTTTCGAGTTATTTAATTGAGTATGAAATATCCCTAGACCGTGTTGAGGTGTATATATTGCTATAAAAGTAGGGGAAGACCAAAGAAACGATGGATGGACTGTATGAAAGATGATATGGCTAGAAAGGGAGTGACCACTGAGATGACGACTAAAGGTCAGTTCACACCGAGACGCGAAGAGACGGGCACTTTTTTAAGATCCGATACAATATCGAATTTATTTACTACACAATAAGGTACACGCACTGCGCAGTACCGCGCATCTCAGCGTAAGTCAACATGCGTTCACGCTCACACTGAAATTTATACCTTTTCGTGAAGAAAATAAGTTCGATATTTGATTAAAGTGTGCGTAGCGTCGCGTCTCGGTGTAAACTGACCGTAACAGAGAAGTATGGAAGGAAAAGACATGTTGCTCCGACCTCATATAAACTGGGATAAGGACTGGAAAATAATGATGGCAAATGCCAACCTACCCGAAACTGTCAAATTTTCCCAATCAACTTTGAACCTTATGCTTTAGTGATAAAGTTGAAAATCTAAATCTAAAAGTTGATAATCTATTAGGTTGATGTGCTGGCGTCCGTACATTACCTGTTTTTTCTTTCAAAAATAGCACTTGTAATTCAAATAATTTTTTTATGTGAGTTTTAGTAATTATAAGGTCTTACAAAATATTTACGTGCTTATAAATCTAGCCATTAGAAATAGAAATCATTTATTTGCTTATAAATGGTCCCAATACATTTTACCTTACGGCATGAATATAAACTCTTTTCCAATTTGGTATTTAGTCAAAATAGTGGGTAAGTGAATCTAACACATAACGCAACAATAGGTTTAGAATATAAATTAACAAAAAGGAAGCACTGTACTTTAGGGACCGGCGATTTTTTATAGTAGGTATTTTTTTTTTGGTAGAGTACATCCTTTTTAGTGTAATTTTGAAAACCGCAAATCTAGCAAAACCATAGGGGCTGAGAATTCAGTTGTCATACTACGTCTCAGTTGTACTCTTCAATTTAGCAACGTTTTAATTCATTGAAGTTTAGAGTTTAAGCTCTTTACAATAGACAGATTACAAAATATTATATTATAATTATAACTAAAAAATTGTGCTCAAGCAGTTACAGTTACAAAGAGTAGTTTAAGAACAAATGATAAAGTAACATACATTGATGAAAGAGGAAACAATTGCAAAAATCTAAAATAAATTTATCTTGGTTTTATCGTATTTTTAAACAGGAGTCAAGTATCATCTATACAATCCTTTTTACGATTTGTTTACCTTTATTTAACTACCTTAACCTATAGAGTATACATTATTTTTACTAAGCCAATCCATTGTTGTTTTAGTAATTCGTTTTATTTAAGCATTTAATTATGGCTGTACTGTCGTCCGCAAATAATGTCATTGGTTGATGAATTTGTCGAGGTAGGTCATTAATGTAAATTAAAAATAATAATGGCTCAAGGACACTACCTTGGGGAACCCCATATCTAGTTACTCTACAATTAGATAAAATATTTAAACTCGCGTTTGGATTTTGTACATATTCTCGATATTTCTGTGTATTGTTTTCGATCCGTGAGATAAGATTTGATTAGGTTTAAGGCGTTTCCTCTTATACCATAATCGTAAAGTTTATTTATGAGTGTATCATCTCTTACGCAATCGAATGCTTTTGTCATGTCTGTGAATATTGCACACATAGGATTTTTCTTATCTACATTATTCATAATGACTTTTAAAAGATCAAATATTGCCATATTTATATTTTAATTTTTTCGAAAGCCTTTTTGCTCTTCGTTAAATAGATTCATGTACTTATAATTGTTTCAAATATCTTAGAAAATACTGAAATTAAAGCTACTGGTCTGTAATTTGACATGTTATTGTTTTTTTTATGTAGTGGTTTTATAATAACAGTCTTTAAACTATCAGGGAATATACCAGAGCTTATGCATACCTTTATTATATGACTTAATCGTTTTGCTATAATATCAGAAACATATTTTACTGCAACGGTTGAAATCCCGTCGTATCCAAAACTTTTTTATTACACGTATGATATCTTGAGGTACTACCGGCAACATGAATAAAGAATTCGGGTTATTGGTAATGTCAACTGGTACCACCAGAATGATTACTAGATACATTCTGTACCTGGTCAACGAAAATATCATTAAATGATTCAGCTATTTGCTTAAGATTTATTAATTCGCTTTCTTTGTTTATTTCTAAAATAGGTTCTTTTATTTGATTATTATTATTGATTATTTTCCATGGTGCTTTGGATTTGTTTTGTGAGCTGTTAATAATATAATTATTTTGCGGTTTTTCAGTAAGTTTTACGATTTTTTTAAATGTCTGTGAATATTTTTAAAATTTATTTTTATTCTCATATGTAGATGCTTTTCTGTATTTCAAACGTAGATTTCTTTGTTTTCTACTACAAATCCTTTAATTCCCCGTGAAATCCATTTTTTTTACCGATTTTATATGAATTAATTGAGTCGGTACACATAAATCATATAATAAACGAAACTATTATATGCCTCATTAGTATCATCTGTTTCCAGTACTTCTGAAAAAGATAGACATTACAGGTAATTTTTGAATAATATTAAATTTTCTTTGGATATGTTACGTTTTCGACGGCGCCAAGAATTTACTGTGCATGTTTTGTTTTCCTGAATTTTTAATAATTGAGCAGTATGGTCCGATAAAGAGAAATCGATTACGGCACTCACACCTTTTTGTCTGGAACTATGAGCAAAGTTATCTAGACAAGTACCACTTTTTGTTCTAGTTGGTTGATTGAGTTCTAATTTTATTTATTTATTATTTATTTAATACTTCAAGCACAGAAATGTACAGAGGCGGACTTAATGCCATAGGCATTTTCTACCAGTCAACCTTTGGGTGATGCAGAGACAAACAGTGGTAGGTGCAATTACGAGAAATTGAGGAATATTTTTAAAGTAACTCATATACTAAAGATACACATATACCTATTACAAACTATTAATATAATATATATGCCTAATTATATATAAATATAAGCACAAATAAATATACATAAATACTCGAATATACTAGAACAAATAAGACAAACAATGGGAAAACATTAACGTTGTGATGATACTGCCAGCTTCTTACGAATGTGCTCGCGAACTTTAACTTTTAAGGATAATCGGTTGGTTGCCATCCTGGGGGAGCGCATTCCACAGAGAGATATACTGAACGAAGAAGGAAGAATGAATGAAGTCTGTGCGGTGAGTGGGACATTGAAGAACGCGATTATTTGATGACCGTAAATTTTTACTATGGTTGTCACAAATGTACTGAAAGTGGGGGGCTAGATAACTATGGGAAGTGGTTGAGTCAAGAAATGAAAACAAGGTGGTTAGCGCCCTTTGCTCTCTGCGTTGGAGTATGGGTAACCACTTTAGAAGCGACCGATGCGCAGAAACATGGTCATATTTACGCTGATTTGAATTTTCAACGTCTAATATAAGATTATTTCTTTTGAGTGTGTTAATGTTAATTGGACTTATACTATGTCACTCATTAATTACTGTTTGATAACTTACTTGAACTCAGAACTGTGGCTCTCCAAGAAGTTGAGCTTGTTAAGTTCTTCATCGATGACAGTCTGTATTGCTTGAGGTACCTTCTTATCAGCTAAACGTTCCCTGAACTTATCGCCAATCGCGTCCTTGTCGTCTTTTTCTAGACCTAACTCTTTTTTGATCACCTGTTGCAGAATATAAGGATATTAGTACCGGCGCGGCGCCAAAGAATCTAAAGATACGATTACAGAATCAAGAAAAAATTATCAACTGTACAAATGTATGATTGTTTTTTCTCGTTTACGATGTTGGTACCATGGAGAAAGTTTTTCAGTTTGATGGTCTGTATCACACCTTTCTGATACAAGCTTCAGCGTGTATCAGAAAGGTATGGTCAAATTTGAGAGTCTAGCCTATTTTGTTGTACTAACCTTTAGCTGTTCATGCAGGATATACTTCCGGTGTTGTTGTTTGACCTTCTCCTCCACTTCCTTGCCGATTTTCTGCTGCAGCTTCGACAGCTCTAACTCCTTCTTCAGGAGAGAGAGGGACATCATCAGCCGCTTTGGTATCTGGTGGAGAAAACATGAGAGTTGTTTGAAAAATGTCGTGGGCTATCTATCATATTTTTGGGATCTTACTTCATTTAAAGTTTAAAAATTTATATCTCCATAATTATGATGATCGTTGCTGAACCTTCTGAGTCTGAACAGTATTCAAATATGAGACTATTTCTGCAGAGAATACTTTGTTCACAACAATAATGTTATTTTAATAATAACTCATACATCATTACAAGTGGAAGGAATAGGGAAGAAATAGGGAAGGGATAGGAACACTTGGTCTATGCACACGGCGTCTTTTATACGCACGTTATATGTACCGCGCGTCGACAGCGCGTTTTCTGCCTTCAAGGCAGATTTTGTTGCGCGTATACGCACGTCGACGGCGCGTAAAAACAATGAGTGCAAAGGCCCTATAGGCTTAATCAAGATGGTCACTCACGTCCATCTCTTCAAGTACAGCCTGTAGTTCCATGGGCTCTGACCCAGTGAGCGCGGCGCCCAAGTCTGACAGGTACACCGGGTTGTCGACCACGCGCTGTCCTTGTGCCAACATATGGTGCAAAGACTCCCTGTAAAACAGGCGTTAATTTGAATAACCGTGGAATAGTAACATTACTACTGCAGATAAAGCTGCATTACAGCATTTGAAACTGGCTTCGCACGGCGCGTGATATCACGAGGACTTTTTTTTTTGTATATATATAGAGTTCCGTACCAATGGTACCAAACTGCCGAATGGAACCCTATTACTAAACCTCCACTGTCCGTCCATCCGTCTGTCTGTCTGTCAGCGGGCTGTATCTCAAGAACCGGTAGGTATATATAATAGGTAGACAGTTGAAATTTTAACAGATTGTGCATTTCTATTGCTGCTATAACAACAAATAATAAAAATAAAATAAAGTTAAAAATGTACTCCCCGTAGAAAAATGTTTTTTTTTTTGCTAATAAAAACTTAGTGTTTAATATTGTGATTCCGACTCACAAATGGCCAATTTTATGAATTCTACAAAAGCCTGCACAAATGACATTATCGCGACTTGCGGGATGTCATGCAAGAAAGTTGTATGCTCAAGTACTTTTGAATAATAGTTTGATGGCATGCCATGGCTTCACAGCTACCATTGACTGTTGACTGAGATAGTAGCATATATTTCTTGGTCAAAGTAGTTAGTTGAATACTTCTTTTTTTACATGGACTTGCAACTATCTTCACAATACCCTATTTTTATAATAGGATTGTGATACCAGTAATATTTAAGAGGAGTTTTACCACATAATAGTTAAATTTATAAAACTCACCTGTACAAAGGATTCAAGTTAATAATATCCCTGATGGTCTTTATAATCTCTTGCGTCAAAGCCTTTACCTCTTCTGTATGCTGGAACTTCTCATGCATCATATTCTCTACTTTGGCCATCAGCACCTGATCCGGAGCAGGTTTCTTGGAATCCTTGGCTGGCTGTTCAGGAGTCTCCGGTTCTTTGGTGGACTGCTTCCTGGTGGTCCGATACTTGCGTCGGCGCCGCTCCGCATCAGACTCTTCGCGGGCAACGTTAAGCTCCACGTTAAATAGCGGAAACTTCAACTTCATTTCTGAAATGATTTCGACATTTCAGAAATGAAGTTGGTGTGTGAGTATGAAATGATATTGGATGAATTACTTAACAGTAACATGTTTTGAAGATATCAAATAATTGGTCCAAACATTGCTCATTAAAGTGAATATGTTTATAGGTAATAAAAGAAGTCTTTAATCTTTACAATTCTGATTAAACATGACTTCATGATCAGTTTTTTTTTTCTTGACAATTGTTCTGGGTGTCAACTATTCTGCCAGCATCACTATGAGACAGCAGCGCATGATAAAAGATGTCATAAAGCGGATTGAAGTATGCAGTATACCCATAAACCCTTCAAAATGGCAGTATCACTCACCAGCAGGCCCACTTTCAATCTCATCTTCAATAAACTGTCCCGTAATCCTTATTCGTCTGTGAGCCATTACGACAAGCCTCAGTTTATAGTCCATGTCCTGCAATTCATGGATCTGTGCAAACACTCCCACTTGATGCACATCATCCAGGCTTGACACAATATCGGACTTCTCATCCTCTTTCTTACGTAGAAAGATACCAACATAAGGCTGGTTTAGTTTCACTTTACGTCTTATTAAATCTATTAAAGCTGGGTTTGATATCTGTAAATAAGTTACAATGAAGGTATGTTTGTAAAGAAGGTTGTATTATTGCAATAACAAAAGCATTAAATAATCTTACATAAATTATGTGATTTGTATAAAAATTATAACAAGTCTGCTTAGCTTAGGTGTTTCAGCTTATCTATTTCCCATACATACTGAGTGAACTAGACAAGAAAAAGAAATTTTATAAAACAGAACATAAACAGCTACCAACATGGTAGTAGAATTGCAGAACTATAATGGCCTGTTAGACACCTAAATGAAGGTATAACCACATTTTAGCATAGCTTGTGTTCTCCAATGTAGATTCCTTGTAATTACAGCAGAATCTGAGAGAGAGCTTTATTTACACTCTATGGTCAGTGGGTCATCTTAGGTATACCAGCTACCACTAATTACGTAGAAACTATTCATGGGAAATCTTCAATTGTAGAACTAACCTCAATAAGCTTGATAAAACGCGGGAAGACAGGGTTTCTGTTGATAGCGATGACGGGCACCTGCGGCCACACTTCAGGCACAGCCACCGTGGCTGGCAGCTGGCTGCTGAACAGTGGTGTCTCGTCCTTATGCTCGGGGTCCTCCTCGGGAGGGTCACTCTTATTCGTTGAGAAATACCTCCCAAATCCAACCTGCTTACTCGCACTCAAATAACTGCTACTATAGCTACATATACGGGCACCCCTACCACCAGAAACCCCAGAATAACACAATCTTTGCACCGGTTTACTGTGTGATGCAACTTTTGCTAAATTGCGAACCACGGATGACTTCAAGTTCGGACTGAGGAAGCTGTTCCGCAACAAACTACTGGCAGTATGCATTTTTATAGTTTTGTAACCGATCTTCACGTTTTATATGCCGTGTTCCATTTAAAATACACAAATTCGGCAAACGATTAGGTTATTTTTCCAGATTCTTCAAGAATCGCGAGATTATGAAATGACAAATGACATGACATAAGATTTTTTATGGATTATTTTTTTTTAATATTTGGACCGACGAGCACGGCTGCACAGCCAGCGCAGCAGTCTGTGGACAGAACACTATTAGTCTGTACGGTTCTCGCGCGAGAAAAGTTTTCTAAAAACCATTTTCAAATCTTCCTTTTTTCTTTCATACCAATAAAAATTTACTTCAACGCGGCAAAGTGTATTCATATAGGTCGATGTTGGTATGTTTTAGCTTTCGTTCAGGAACAAACTGTGGGTGTGGAATGGTCACCATCACCATCACCAATGCATTTGACATTGACATTTCAATATTTTCATTTTCAATAATAATTCGATAGTTGTAAGACAAAACTTCTATTATTTTTCTACATATTGTATAAACTTTATGAATGTAACGAAGTATCGTAGAATAGCTACAATCCTTTCCAAGGTTTGTAATTAAATTTTACAAGTCAAACTTATTTAATTTTGTATTTTACCATTGGTATACATACCTAACCTCAATAAAAATATAACCATACCTTTTGTTATAACTGCAGAGGATAATGAAAATGGATGCTGCTACAAAGCACACGTCGATAAAAGAAGGAAAAGCAGAAATACTTCTTAAAACCGACCAGGTTTTTTATAACCCAGTGCAGGAGTTCAACAGAGATTTAAGCATAGCTGTATTGACTATATTTACCAATGATTATAAAGCAGAGCAACTTGTTAAAAATGAAAAGTACGCAAAAAATAGTAAATATAAAGAAAAAGTTGATACCGAGGTTTGTTTATTGTTTATTTACTTTTAATAACAAAAAGACCAAAACTTGCAGATGGCCCCTTATGTGTCTATCAATCTGTTCAAAGCACTAGTAACTAAAGTAATTTAACAATGAATCCAAATTCCAACTAGCTATATAATCTCCTCTTGCATTAGCAAGAATTATATCAAATTAAAAAAAACAACCGACTTCCAAAAAAATCACTACAAAGTGACAAACAAACATACAAAAACAAAAACATACAGGCAAATTGAGAACCTCCTCCTTTTTGAAGTTGGTTGGCTTTTGATATTTTAAAATATTTGCCAGTCAGCACGATGGTTGTACAAATTACTGTCACCACTTGTGGAGGCTCTTTAGTGCACCCCATAATATTATAAACACAATACTGTTCCCCATACTAGTGGGCTACTATTTTTTATATTTTAAATGTTTATTTTTCATATTTAAAAATGTAATTACTATGTATACAATGAATAAAAGAAATAATAAAATACTATACAGAAAATACAGATAAATAAATAAAAAATAATCTATGCCGAATGTTCAGTCTTACCCATAACATCTAAGTTCTCAATCACATATTACAAGAAAAAATTGTCTTCAATAAGCTAATAATTCCAATTCTTTTTCAGGTAGAAATAACAATACTAGAAGCTCTATCAGCGACTGGACTAAGAAGCATCCGTTATGCTAAAGAAGTGCCAAATATCACTAAGATTGTTGCCAATGACCTGTCACCGCAGGCAGTGGATACTATCAAGGAAAATATTGTGCATAATGATGTGAAGGATTTGATTGAAACCAGTCAGGATGATGCTTGGTGAGATTTAAATAAAGAACTGCATACTTGCTTTTAAATGTTGAATTCAGAATCTGAGATCAAGCTTGTGAACTAAAAACTCGATGTCATACACAACAAAGTTCAACTTTCATTGCAGTCAAAATAGTTTTTAGGATTTTTTTTACAGATGGTCACTCAAAAATTGACTTATATTCACAATGCTAATGTAGATAATTGAGTAAATGGTGATGGAGGCTCAGTTGCCAAAGGAAAAAAAAAAAAAATAATGGTGATGGAATTAAATTATCTGAGATAATGTATTCAATAGGCTAGTTCACAGTTTGGATAAAACCAATTGGTAAAGTTCCTTGTAGTTTATTTCTCTAAAAATGTGAATATTTTAGCTCACCATAAACAAAATTTTATAAGGTATTTTTATTACTGTCAACTAACCTATTATAGTTAGTCTACAACACTGATCAATGGCACTGTACGACTAAACGCCGACAGACACTACGCCGACAGACTGAACACCGACAAGACTTTACTTCGACGTGACTCTTCGCCGACAGGACTCTTCGCCGACAGGACTCTTCGCCGACAGGACTCTTCGCCGACAGGACTCTTCGCCGACAGGACTCTTCGCCGACAGGACTCTTCGCCGACAGGACTCTTCGCCGACAGGACTCTTCGCCGACAGGACTCTTCGCCGACAGGACTCTTCGCCGACAGGGCTCATTAGCGACGCATAGCGAGCTCGGGACTTGGGGCACCCCGACTCGGACAGGTTAGGTTAGAAGGGGATGGTGGATGGTGGATCCCCTTCGTGGTTATTTTTTTTTAAACCACACAGAAGCGGAGCCCCGCGAAGCGGGGCTCCGTCGACAACGCCTTACAAAAAACTGATTATCGGAGATAAATTGCGTCGCTGATGAGCCCTGTCGGCGAAGAGTCCTGTCGGCGAAGAGTCACGTCGAAGTAAAGTCTTGTCGGCGTTTAGTCGTACACTCGATCAATGGAAGGGGACTATGTACATTGTGAGGAAACCTGAACTTAAAGGTTTAATATCACTAAATTTGATTAATCATTTGTGTTTCCAGCATGCTAATGTACAAACACAAACCAAACAACAAGCGTTTCGTGGCTATAGACCTGGACCCTTACGGATGTCCCTCTGTATTCCTCGATGCAGCAGTACAAAGTGTGCAGGAAGGAGGCCTACTGCTGGTTACTGCTACAGATATGGCAGTGTTAGCAGGAAACACTCCGGAAACATGTTACGTTAAATATGGAGCTATTAGTTTAAAGACTAAGTGCTGTCATGAAGTGGTGAGTAGAAAATGTTTGAAAAAATGCTTGCTAGAAACTTAATCCCTATATGCCTAAACAGGGGTCTTCTGTGAACCTGCATATTTTATGATGAAAGTGTAAGCATTATTTCAAAATACAAAAATATTTTAACCACTGCAAAATAACTAAGTACAATCATAATGTAGTACAATATGTTTCTTCCCTCCAATACCTAGTCAACAAATGTGAAATTATTATTGTTATACTAAACAATAGGGATGATGCCTGAGTCAAAAAAAAAAAAACTATTTAACCCGTCAGTCAGATAATAAAAAAATATTAGACCCGTATTTTTTGCTTTATCATATTAATAAAAAATGACTTAGATAAAAACGCATTAAAGTTGGGGAGTGGGGGTTGATACGTCACAAGTAAGTATAAAATCTACATACTCGTGACGTCATGACACATTTTAACTCAATGTATCGCCGTAATCTTTTGTTAACATAAAAAAAGAAAAAATACGTGTACGTAATTTTATTATAATCTCCAAGACGGACAAAACAAATGTTTTTGTCATCCTATCAGCATGAGGCTTTTTTTTTCTTACTTATTTTCTCTATTTTTATTTTTATCCTATTTACACCTAATTATACGTGCATGCTGTAGTCACCTGTAATGAAGGAGCACACTTAAAAGACCCGTTGTTATTAACTGCATTATATCTCACCACTTTTTCAAATAATTATTAAATTTAATGAATTTTTTTTTTTTTCGGTGAATTTAAAATAAACTTGATTTGAAATTTTGTTGATTTAAAATTAAAATTTAGGGTTTAATTCAGTACTCAAATATTCAAATCATGTAAGTGGCCCTACAAACTGGCATCCACTGGTATGTTTTCTGATTGATTTGTTTTTTTTAATCAGAAACTTTTGGAACAGACCATACATTTGTTTTTATATAACTGTAGTTTTAACGAAGGTAGCAGAAGGTAGCAGGTAGGTTTTAGCAGATATAGACGGAGTTGACAAAATAAAAAGGGTTCTTTTTTTAAATAACCTAATTCTTTTTCTAGGCTCTAAGGATATTGCTACAATGCGTAGAATCGCACGCCAACCGCTACAGTCGCTACATAGTGCCGCTGCTCAGTATATCTGCAGACTTCTACATCCGCGTGTTCGTGAGGGTCTTCACTGGCGCCATTCACTGTAAGAAAACTACTAGGTAAGCACGCCATAGTGCTACAATTCTTAGTTATAGCTACATAGTGCCGCTGAGCAGTATAATTCTGCAGACTTCTACATCTGCGTGTTCGTAAGGGTGTTCACTGCCGCCATTAAACAAAATAGTGTTACAATACATACTCCAACTGGTTTCGAACTCAATAAAAACATCAACAAAAAAATATTTAAGTTAGTAACATAATTATCTCATGAGTTCATCTGGCCTGGCGGTGTGGAATCCCACTCACTCGTACAGTGCACATCCGTGCACTTGCTATGAAATGACCCTTACTGCTACGACATTAAGGTGCTGTCAACGTTAAATTGTTACCACGCATGTGCAGTTGACTGTACATGAAGCACTCGATTAAAACCAAACGGCCTTATTACAAAACAAGATTTATCATTAACCATTTTTAAATTTCGAACTTTATTCCGCCAAAGCTAATGTTCTAAACACTGACGTTAAAATCGACCCTCAATTGTCAATTTTGTGTTGAGAACTTTACCGGCTCGACGGTAAAGTTAGCTAGGACTAAAAATACAACTCGTTCTGTACGTTCTTGACATTTACAGGGCGTTCATTATAACTTATCCCGTGACGCGATGGGTTGCACTTTTCTGCCAGTCGCCATTTTGAACTCTATTAGTATTTTTACTAAGCTTGATAAGCAATGGTGCCAACATGACAGCAAGGGACAAGTTATAGTAAACGGTCTGGAGTAACACAAAGTTTTCACCTTCGATGTATTCAACATAATTATGAAACCTACTCAAATACAGCTTAATTTTTCCAGCAAGCTAGCCATGGCGTACCAATGCACCGGTTGCGACAGCATAACCCTACAACCACTTGGTGGCTTCAGACCTAACCCTACAGAGAAAAACCCGGCACAAATGAAGGCCTACTTGCCTACAGCGCCTCCTGTCGGGGAGCACTGTGTTCATTGTAACCAGAGGCATCATGTAAGTAAATAATTGGTTAGAATTATTATAATTTTTATGCAAAGAAACTGCAGTTTTTCTGCTATCCAGCCATTGCTAAGTTTCAACTAGTTTTACGTGCTGATTTTGGTTGTAGCAACTGCTGCCTGAACTTTATAATATCGCCTAGGAATGTCCGATTTAAATACTAAGTTATGCAAATAAGCAAGAGTTCACCTGGTAGTTAACGATAAAGTTTATTATTCAGTGTCATCAAAAAATCTTCTGCTCTGCGTTCCATTCGAGTTTCAAGGACGACATAGCAAATTATCACGCCATTATACAGGGTCAAATTAAACTAGCTAGCGAAACTCCATACATGTGATGGGTATCCATATAGTCCTAAGTCCTCACATATAAAATAAGTAGGGGACTTTCGCGTGACACGTGACGCGTCAGTCTGTCTCTCTGTCTGAACGCGATAAACTCAAAAACTACCGAACGGATTTTCAAGCGGTTTTACCAATGGACGGAGGGATTCATGAGGAAGGTTTTATTATATAATTCATTAAGGTTTTGTGTAAATTGGCTGAAATGTGACGATTGTTGTTGAAGATGTCGGAAAAAAATCATGCCGACTGGGAGCTTTACTTACGTGCGCCGCTTCAACAGTGAGAGATAAATAAAATGTTTGTTTTACAGTATTGTATATCTTAAAAAGTTCAATAAAAAGGTCGGCGATGGCATGTCTATCCTCTAAGGATGACACACAATAACCATTTTTATCTTTCAGAAATTGATAAAAATTTAATTGTTATTTTCGGAGCTATATGACCGGTATTATATTAATCGTTATCCAATAAAATAATTTAAATTGGACATTTAATATAGATTAAAATATGCCTTGATATCATAATTATCATTTATATGAATAGTATAAAAGATATCACAGATTCAAAATTACGCGTTACAAAGTAATTATGGTTGGCGCGTGCGCAGCGGTAGGAATCAATGACCTTTTCCTCGGCTATTACGTATGAAATCCCGGTAGTACGTTCCCGTGGGATATTTTCCGACATCCACGCGGGCGATGCCGCGGGCAAAAGCTAGTAAACATGATAAAATGAAAAAAAAAAAGATTTACAGATTTTTTTTTTGGGCTTGGCTATGCATTTATTGTATACTTGAAATATTAGCTTAGAAAATCAGTTTTTTGTGTAAACTTAACATACTTGATGGGTATGGGCAATAGTAAAAAAAAACAGATTTACTAAAGTCATAACTTCACAAAAATAATCATCAATTCATTACTTTTTTCGTTTAATTTGACCCTGTATTTTGACCTGACAAAGTAAGATTTTTTCCAACTGCGTTAAACCAAAAAACCATAGAGTAGGCGTGCAAAGTAAAGTATCATTATTTACCCTCAGCTAGGCGGCCCACTCTGGTCAGCGCCGATCCACGACGAACTCTTCGTGACCCGCGTTCTAACTCACGTAGAACATAACCCTGAGCTCTTTGGTACAGCCAAGCGTTTGGCAGGAGTTCTGGCAATGGTGAGGGAAGAGCTGCAGGAAGTACCGCTGTACTATACCATGGATAGACTGTTTGGGAGAGTCCATTTGGAGACTATGCCTATGTTGGTTATGAGGTCAGTGTGGGTTTTGTGTCTTAGTAAGAATGGATTTTGTGTTAATTTTTAACTTTATCCAGGTAGTTCCAGATGGTTAAAAATTATATCTGTTGTTACCATAGCCTGAACCTTCGGGTCACCCATATCATACACAGATGTTCTAAACTTCTGGAGGGAGGTGGGCTGGTTGGAATAACCACCAAACGGCCGCTATGGCCCACGCACAATGGTCCACCTGACGGACTAAGTTCGGAAACCAAACCCCTTAACATAGAACATAGATCAATAGCCTGAATTATGTTTAAGTAAATAAGTATTTTGGGTTCCAATTTAATCAAATATCATTTGTCACATAAATTAGCTGCCGTCCTGATCTTATATGGCTGGCCTTACGAACAATCAGGTCCAGGGCCTTTCGGACAACGAAAACGAACTTAAAGACTCGAACAAAAAAACAACGGGTTGAACTCCGGGAGTGCCGGCAGAAGTGAAAACTTGAATATTAACGTTGTGCATTTTTGATATTTTGGTACTACTCTCCCTCCGTCTTACGAATTTTCGATCAGGTCACGTGTTCTGACGCGAGTTTAACATTTTTTACCCATCACAAAAAAAGTGCACAACGCCGCTAAAGAAGTTTTCACTTCAAAAAAAAGAAAACGCATATTGATGTTGTAGCAATCCAATGCCTTGTTGTTTATCAGATCTGCAGTGTATACTTGTCTTATTATAGTAAAGAAAATATTCTCAGGTCAGCGCTCCTCAACTCGGGGTACAAAGTGTCGTACTCGCACGCGTCGCGCGTGTCAATAAAAACTGCGGCGCCTGCACAAGTACTGTGGGACATTATACGGACGTGGGAGAAAACGCATCCCGCCAAACCTGCTAAGTATGTGCAATCATTAACTTAGCCTTTTACAGAACGATTCAACATTTTATTAGTAATCATAGCAAATAAATTGTGAAGGTTGGATGTGTGTTGAGAAGTATGATATTTTGCACACGACACTAACTCAATTTAAATCGGCAAGTTTACGGGATTCTTTTTACGTGGTTCAATCAAATACTCATCATCATAGTTTGCTTCCAGTTACTTTACATAGACCGACTGCCTATCTGACCTCCACAACCTCGTTTTTGCTGGATAACACGACACTCTTTGGGAAGACTGGTTGATAGTCTGACTATCCGAAACATCCGTCCAAGATGTACACACGGCTACATATCAAGCTATATATTTCCAGTAGAAGCTGATCTGGCATTATGCAGAAATCCTATACAATGCGAGATCAGCTTCTACTGGAAATGTATAGATTGATATGTAGCCGTGTGTACGAATGATAGCCGAGATTACGAATTTCGACGTAAGCCATGTGCTCCTCCATATACAGATTAAAACGGTATTTTTTTTAATTTAGACTGCTAGCAGATCCAGTAGCACGGTTCATCCTGAACCAAGACATCAAAACGCAAAACATAGACCTCAGTCACCGAGGCGACGCCAATCCTACCAGTCGTCGCGATGGTCGGCTGCGGTTCCAGTACAATCCTACTCCTCACTGGGGACCTGGCTCTAAGGCTGCTGTTAAGTACGTATTTTTGCTTAAGCCGATATCACACTTGACTTTCGTAAATTTTTCGCTTTAATTTGGCATCTTTCACTCGACGTAAAACGTCGGAACGCAGAATTAATCAAAAGTGAAAAATGAATTCATTAGTGAACCGATCCAACTATGTTGGATTTCGGCAGTCGGTATCTTTCACTCGTCTAGTGAATGATCACAAAATGATATAAAAGGAGCGGATGATCGTTCATTCCTATGTAATTTTGTCGTTGTCATAACATGGTGGAATGAAACAAACAAAATGAACCTTCACTCGAGTGAAACGTCTGATATCGGCTTTATAAGGTTCGTAAAAATGATAAATAAATAAAAAAAATTACATACCGTGCGTTTAACGCCAGTGCAAACGCACAGGTACAGCAACATGTTTTGTTTTGCTCGAAACATATTGCATAGACATACTATCTGCAATGCTGCCAGCAAAATAAAAATATAACAAATATAAAATATGTTTCTACAAAGAAGGCTTACAGGGAAGCGCACATTACAGCACCGGGCCGCACCGCATCGCATTTCAATATAAAAAAAAACGCGTTGCGGCCATCTTGTAGTGTGCAATGGTAAAATACAATATGTACGAAACTGATGCATTGTAGGAGAATTTGTACGTTGCGGCGTGGCCCGCCGCCCATGTGTGTTGCAGAGTTAATACTCAGCCTAATATTTCCGTATTTACAAGCAATAAACAAATTAAGAACTTTTTATGAGCTAACTGAATTTGTGTGTTCTTTTTTGTCACAGTGTAGGAGACGAGAAGATAACAAAGGCGCAACAGAATCAAAACAAATATTCTAAAGATAAGAAAAATGAAAAACGGCAACACTCGTCAAGCGACGACGAAGAAAGGAAGAAAGTCAATACAGGCAGTGAAACTGCTGAGTAAATAAAGATTTTGTATACTCAATTTTGGTATTTTATTCAAGCATAAGGATCTAAATTAAACGAATTTTTAACATAATATCACGCCTTGTATCCCCGAAGGGTTGTGCAGAGGTGTACCTGTAGCAGGTACACCCACATTTCGCCAGTTATGTTTAAGTCCCATGTATTAGGGAGCGAGCCCATTGCCATCAACTGGGCACAAATCCAGACTCCGGGCTACTCAGAAATTTAGCTAGAAAAACCCAATAACATTTTGCTCGAACCGGGAATTTAACCCAAGACAGCAGCAGCTCAGCAGTAGCGCTTGCGACCACTAGACCAACGAGGCAGTCTATTATCATATTGATATATACAGGATTTACTAGTAATTTATTTATTTATTAGGATTTGGATTTATTTATAAAACCTCTGCTTCTCTCGAAGCCCTTGGACCGTGTCTATATAAATCTACCTCACCCAATAAATACACCTCATCGTGACTTATTCGTAGAGTTGTCCATTGGTGAGTTTTTCAAAATTTCCGCTAAATTAATTAAATGTAATAGTGGCACTTCACATCGCTATTCGGTGTTCGCGTTTTTTGCTAGGTATGTTTTATTCTGATATAGTGTAGAAGTCCGAATAACTCGAACATATCGTCATGAACAGCGAATATCGAATATTCAAGAATATTTTTGCTATCTTTTTGCTCATCTGAAGGTAAAGATCAGGCGCGGATCCAGCCCTCAAAAAAGGTTGTGGTCACAGCCACCCGAAAATCGGCCAAGTGCGAGTCGGAGTATGAACTCACTCATGATCGATATAGTGCATTTCTACAAAGAAGATTTTTACAAAATATATGACGCCTTGACCAAGATTTTGTATTACCATTTACCATTTCATGAAATGGTTGGACATTACATGAAATAATCAATTGTAAAATCTGGCCACGACCTAGGCACTTATGTGACGTTACTTCGTTGCGTTCCGAATCACGCACGATTCATTATTATATTTTATTAACGCAGTGGATATTATATCATCAGCCTATCGACCTCAATAGACCGTGAAAGGGTGATGTCACAAGTCTATTTGGGTTTTGAGCATGCCCATCATGCCCACAACGGTGGATCCGCGCTTGGCAAAGATGGACGTGTTGACGGCAGCAGCGACTTCTTATTTCCTCTGTGTTAATTACCGACATATTATGCGTACATAATACACCGCACTCTAATGAGCAAGCCATTATTTTGTGGATGGTAAACGAACTTATTCGGTATATTCGCCATCCTTTGATATGTGACCAAAAACCGACAACCGGCGGAAACGAGTGTTCGTGTATTTACGTATTCGTCTTATTCATGAAAAATAGCCAAATATTTGGACAAATAAGACGAATACAAGAACACGAACAGCGATGTGAAGTGCCACCATAACAATGTCATCTAGACGAACAATGTATACAAAATATATATTGTATGTTCTAGGTAAACTACATTTCAATCATTTTCAAAATAATTACACGAATTCATCCATGTTTATACAAAACAATGTTTATTCATTTATTTTTTATACTACTGTTTGTTTTCCCGTTTAAAATAAAATATAACAATTTGATCGAGTTTTTATCCGATCATGCTGTCAACTGTAATGACAGCAAAATTTCTAAACGAAACTGACAGCTCAAGCAGATATTACCCAGCTAAATTGAAAACACAGTGCTTTGACAGAACAGTTTCAATTCCCGTTCAAAATCATTTGAGCCCTAGCGCCACTCTATTTCCAAAATAGAATATCATAATCGCCGGATAACAGTATGACGCAAATGCGAGGTGAACGCGTAAAAATTGCAAAGAGAAAGCTATAAATTATTTAATTGATAGTACTTATCGTAAGGAATAATTGTCGACGTCGTAGCGAGTACACGTGCCGATGTCATTATCATTTGTTTATTGTACTGTGACACCAAGTCGCTGATATATTAACAATAACATATTGATTGTTTTGTGTGAAAAATTCGTTTCCTCTAACGATAAGGATGCATTTACAGACTTTATTAATTGTTTTTTTAATATCTTTCGCGTGTGGACAAGACAGACAGGTGGGTTTTGTTTTTAAACATATTTTTTTAAATTATTGGATGTAGATTTAAGCTAAGGCCAATATTGTTGACACCCCCTTCTTCGTTTGTCTTTATCCCTTTTTGTTTAGAGGACAAATGTCAGCACTCAGCAGAGATCAGTGTTATTGGGTCATTGTCAAAGAGTACTTTAAATGTCATTGTTAGTTCATCTGACATTATATTACATTTTTTTCAACTTCATTTCACTATTCTGACTTAGATGTCTGAAAGCCTCTAAGATGACCCACTGACCGAATGTTCCTTTATAAGTCCTATAATTCAAAAAGTTTCAATACCAAACATGTTACTATGTCCTCCTTTATACACACATCAACACGGTCTAGGGATATTTTTAAAAAAGCAAATTACTATCAATGTGTTAATTATTTATATGACATGTATATATTTAAAAGATACGTTATTTAATATTCTACCATTTTTTAATAATGGTTAAGGTACTTCGATTAAAATTTCAGGATTTTATGGAAAAAAATGAAGCATAGACGGAAACCGTATATGAATTAACTTTTAATTTATGAGTAAAAACTGAAAAAAATAGAAAAATCATTTAATTTGTGTTTATAGACTTGAAGTTAGTAGTCTGAGAAAGTGCCCATGATGTTCATAACATATCGGCAACGATTCGGCATGCTCAGAACAAGGTTGTCAATGTCTTGCTGCGGAATATTGTCCCATGTCCTTCTGAGGTGCGCAAAAAGTTGATCTTCTGTAGCCAGATTTTCAGGAACTTCCTTCAGAGCTCTTCTTTGCAGCATATCCCACGCATGCTCAATGGGATTTAGATCTGGCGATTGAGCAGGCCAGTCTAAGGCCCTAACATTGTGTGTATGTAACCAAGCTGCTACCGTTCTCGCCGTGTGTGCCCGGGCATTGTCGTGCATGAGCAGGAAATCTTGCCCCATTTGTGTTCTGTGGGGCAAGATTACGGGCCCCAGCACCTGTTGGACGTATCGTTCTGCCGTCATATTGCCCCGCACCCAAACGAGATCCGTCCGTCCTCCAAGACGAATTCCTGCCCAAACCATAATTGTTCCTCCTTGGTATGGGTGAACTTCCTGAGGGTTCTGAAGACGGCTCCATCGTCCAGGAACTCGCCAAACACGCGTCCTTCGTGAATCTGGATGGAAGCCGAACCTGGATTCATCCGTGAACAGTACATTGGACCATTGCTCACGGCCCCAGTCCACGTGGTTCCGAACCCATTCTAATCGTCGTCCACGATTGCCTCTCCGTAAAGGTGGGACCCGGAGTGGTCTACGAGAGCGTAGATTGCTTTCATGCAGTCGCCTTCTTACAGTTTGGTCACTCACAAGCACTTGGTGTTCCACTCGCAGCCTTTGGACCAATTGAGTCGCCGTTGCATTTGGTTGAGCTCGCGCAGTAATTTGCAAAAATCGATCTTGTCGGGGGGTAGTGATGCGACTTGGCCCCCGGTGCCTCTCCGCTACTTCACCTGTGGCACGATAGCGTGTCCACAATCTTGAAATTACATTTTGGTGGGTCCCTATGGCCTCAGCAACATTACGCTGAACAGACCCAGCTTCCAGCATTCCCACAGCTCGTAACATCTCCGCCCTCGTCAAATGTTGGCGTTGCATGGCTACAATACCTCAATTTTAACTTTATCTTTCGTTTAAAAATGAAAAAAAACTGTAACTAAACGTAATTCGTATTGTTTTCTAAATTTCGCACAAATGAAAATTCCCTCTCCTACACATCAAGACATTTTTATGCCACCGAAACAAAAGAATTTTCAAAAATTTGAATTTGGAATTAGTCTGAGATAAATTACAAACAAATCGGTGTATGAAAGATTACAATGCGGCCAGTACTTTTCGAGTTATTTAATTGAGTATGAAATATCCCTAGACCGTGTTGATGTGTGTATTTAGACTTGATCTGATCACTGGTGTCATGCTACACATCCTCCCACTAAACCCAATAATCTGATGTTTATGTTATTCTGACCTTATCTAAATGTATGTAACCTACATTTATTTTATTTCCATAATAATTTAGTTTATTTACATAATTAAGTTTAATCAATTCATTAGAATTTTCCTGAATGATCTAATCATCAAAAATATTATGAAATAACTTTATTTTGAAGTAAATAATCATTTGATAATTATTTTGTAATTATACTGAAAGAATAACTTGTAATATAAATCAAAAAACAACAGCTGATACTGGTTTATAAAAAAACAATATTATATAATTAATTTACAGATAATCCCAATATTGAACCCAGGATGTGAAGACTGTGATACAAAAACCACCCTCATATACATCAAAGCTGAAGGCACCCATGACACTGTCCACCAGCTATGGGACTTTACGAGAGGAGTGCCCACCATCATCTACGTGATTACCAAACTCAACTCTTCGTTAAATATAACTTGGCAGTATAAAGTACCTGTTAAATTTTGGCTCACCGAAAAACCTCTGTATAGTTTTGCTGCAACTATTGATAAGGTATTTATGTTTTAATATTTTTTAAGGCTTTCTCCATATTTTTCTGAGGAAAAAATCACTTATATTGCAGAATTTACCAATAATTCTCTGCTGTAAAATTGAAATTTTGCATAACACAAAGATAGTGACGTTTTCCTGTTTATTATCATTTAGGCTGATAAAAATTAAACTGCTTGCGGGGATTCCCCTTGAATTATGGAAGTCACGCGTTTATTTGTGATTGTGATGCATGTTAGTTGTTACCCCAAATAAACCATAGCTTAATCAGCCTATAAGGTTCCCACTGGTGGGCCATAGGCCTCCTCTCTCGAGAGAGCGAGTGGCTGTAATCTACCATGGGGGCATAGTGCGACTTGGTAGATCACATGTCTGCGAATGTTTACTTCTAGGACATGCCAGTTTCCTCACGATGTTTTCCTCCACCGTTTGGAGAGCAGTGATAAAATAATTTACAATAAACCATACATGGTATGTAATATTATCCTATTTGACGGAAATTCAAAATCATATTTATCAATAAGTGACGTAACTTGTAAATCGACCCGCATCGGTTATACTAACATGCATCATGCATCTGTTGATTTTAGGTCAGCGTTTACGCATAGCTAAGGGGAATAGGATGCCTTATTGTATTGTAATTGAATTAGTTCAATTATTCCCTTGCCTGTTCCAAAGAAGGGAGTGATCAAAATCAAATTACGAACATCCTCTGTACTCATACCAATTTCTCTCATTCCAAACCATTTCCTGCAAAGCTAGTGTCATTATCTCTTCAAAATTTAAACTATAACAATCAAGAAGGAAGACGTAGGTAAAGGTGTCTAGTACACCCACAGTTAGCGATTTTTATGTTAAACTAACTTTTGCCCGCGGCATAGTCCGCACGAAAGGTCGGCAATTATCTCACTAAAATACCATATTTATAACCCAGGTCATTGTCTATCGGTATGTCATTGGATTTCATCGTAATCTGTAAATCCGTTGAGGCGTGAAAAGGTAACAGACAGACAGGTCACTTTATTAGTATGGATGTGCCTAATAATAGCGGCAAGCCTATCGCCAAAATCTAGACTAAGAATTTCCTTTTAGAAATGCCCATATTTTCAATCAAACCCAGGAACCCACGCTCAGCAATCGTGGTTGCGACTATTACAACAACAAAGGAGTAATATAATACACTTTGTACAAAAATATTGTTTAATTCAAACATTTGATACGTGTTGTGAGTCATAGGTTGCGTCCCCATTCCATACTAGCGCATTGTATTAGATAGCAATGTGTCTCGTGACAGCCTTACGTGGTAAACACACTCAATTCACATCTTTATTGCTATAAGAATAATGACGAACATTGAATAAACCATGTATTTTGGAGCAGAGTAATCAGAATGCAAATGGTGAGATGCAATGCGAAATTGATATCCCATTTTTGATTAGATATTGTTGCCATTAAATCGACATTACTTATTTATCTCCGATTATTTTAACCTGTTTTCATGCATAAGAGTACAGACGCCAGCAGGTCAACCTACCCGAAACTGTCAAATTTTCCCAATCAATTTTGAACCTTAGGCTTTAGTGATAAAGTTGAAAATCTATTAAAGAAATTTGACAGATTGTAGTAGGTTGATGTGCTGGCGTCTGTACCTTGCATAATCTCCATTCATTTGGAAATAAATTGCAACCAGGATTGCATTTGAAATCTTTACTAGAAAACCATTACATTTTATTTCAACCTAGAATTAAACTGAAGACCTCTATATCCACAACCGTGAAGCCAATTCTTTTTCATTATACTTCTTAGGGTTCCGAACCTTAAAAGGAAAATACGGAAACCTTATAGGATCGTGACTCGTGTGTCTGTCTGTCTTGCTGGCTGTCCGTCTGTCACAGCTATTTTGATCCGAATCTACTGAACCAATTTGACCAAACCATGGTGAACATTCATTTGCTTAAGGACGCGTTTACAAATTTGATAGGTATAGAATCGAACTACTACATTGACAAAGGTCACACACACAAGTGTACGCACGGTTAATTGCGGGAATAGTAGTCATGTGAACTAATTTTGGTACTTTGAATTTTTTTTTTCTCTATATTCTTTATAATACATAGGCAATCTACAAAAAATATTTCGTATTGTGGTTTGTATTTTTACTAAATAATACTTAGATACAAATGCCTACTTCAGTGACTGCTAGGAGGCACTGGAAGCCCTCTTCTAGTAGAAAGATGTGGGCTGTGGACTTTGGGCTAGTTTTACTTGTTATGATGAGACTTTACCTCCGGACTTGATGGAGTGACCTGAAGGTGTAATTCGGTGACTGCTACTGGTACTCCTCGACTAGTAGAATTAGATGTGCCGAGTTTGGGCTTGTTTTGTAAGTTATGATGAGACCTCACCACCGGACTTGATGGAGTGACCTGAAGGTGTACTTTGGTGACTGCTACTGGTACTCCTCGACGAGTACAACTAGGTCTGCCGAGTTTGGGCTCGTTTTATTAGTTATGATGAGACCTTACCACCGGACTTGATGGAGTGACATGAAGCTGTACTTTGGTGACTGCTACTTGTACTCCTCGACTATTCGAATTAGATGTGCCGAGTTTGGGCTTGTTTTGTAAGTTATGACGAGACCTTACCTCCGGACTAGATGGAGTGACCTGAAGGTGTACTTCGGTGACTTGCTACTGGTACTCCTCGACTAGTAGAATTAGATGTGCCAAGTTTGGGCTTGTTTTGTAAGTTATGACGAGACCTTACCTCCGGACTAGATGGAGTGACCTGAAGGTGTACTTCGGTGACTTGCTACTGGTACTCCTCGACTAGTAGAATTAGATGTGCCAAGTTTGGGCTTGTTTTGTAAGTTCTGACGAGACCTTACCTCCGGACTTGAAGGAGTGACCTGAAGGTGTACTTCGGTGACTGCTACTGGTACTCCTCGACTAGTAGAATTAGATGTACCGAGTTTGGGCTTGTTTTGTAAGTTATGACGAGACCTTACCTCCGGACTTGAAGGAGTGACCTGAAGGTGTACTTCGGTGACTGCTACTGGTTCTCCTTGACGAGTAGACCTAGGTGGTCACTCCATTGAGTTCGGTGGTGAGGTCTCATCATAACTAACAAAACGAGCCCAAACTCGGCAGACCTAGTTGTACTCGTCGAGGAGTACCAGTAGCAGTCACCAAAGTACACCTTCAGGTCACTCCATCAAGTCCGGTGGTGAGGTCTCATCATAACTAACAAAACGAGCCCAACTCGGCAGACCTAGTTGTACTCGTCGAGGAGTACCAGTAGCAGTCACCAAAGTACACCTTCAGGTCACTCCATCAAGTCCGGTGGTAAGGTCTCATTATAACTAACAAAACGAGCCCAAACTCGGCAGATCTAATTCTACTAGTCGAGGAGTACCAGTAGCAGTCACCAAAGTACACCTTCAGGTCACTCCATCAAGTCCGGTGGTAAGGTCTCATCATAACTAACAAAACGAGCCCAAACTCGGCAGACCTAGTTGTACTCGTCGAGGAGTACCAGTAGCAGTCACCAAAGTACACCTTCAGGTCACTCCATCAAGTCCGGTGGTGAGGTCTCATCATACTAACAAAACGAGCCCAAACTCGGCAGACCTAGTTGTACTAGTCGAGGAGTACCAGTAGCAGTCACCAAAGTACACCTTCAGGTCACTCCATCAAGTCCGGTGGTGAGGTCTCATCATAACTAACAAAACGAGCCCAAACTCGGCAGACCTTTTTTTTTTTTTTTTTTTTTTTTTGGGTGGGAAATTATCAAATAACTTCTCCCGCTCTGGGTGGAGCGGGAGGGCGTGTCAGACTCTTACTGACTAAAACCCACCCGTGTTCCTTCCGTTGCCTTTACGTTGCCAGGGGCCACGGTATCCCTTTCGGACTTTCCCGCAACCCCGGCAGGCATCGGTCCTATCGGACCCCTTCACTTCTGCTGACATCTCTTTGAGGCGCGCGTGGAACACAACGCGCCGTCGACCCGGGCCTGGTCCTTATCGGACGGCGAGCTACCCATTGCTCACCGTCCGCAAGCCCGCGCCTACGGTGGCCGGGAATCGGCCTGCGATTCCCGACGCCCGGGGCGTCTCCTGCGGCGGCTAGGGGCGTGAGGGCGCGAAATTTGCCTCTCCCTCACGCGTTCTGCCTCCTCCTTCGCGAGCATTACTGCTTCGCAGAAGGAGGTGACGGCCTCCCATGCCCTCTCGCTCCGTACCATGGCCTGGACTAGGGCCGGACGCGAGAGATCCCTGCCGCCGATCGCCTCCACGAGGACACGGCGATGCTCTGCCCAAGCCGGACAGACCTCCACCGTATGCTCAACCGTGTCCTCCGGGCGATCCACGCAGTGATGACACCCGGGAAACTCGGCAGACCTAGTTGTACTAGTCGAGGAGTACCAGTAGCAGTCACCAAAGTACACCTTCAGGTCACTCCATCAAGTCCGGTGGTAAGGTCTCATCATAACTAACAAAACGAGCCCAAACTCGGCAGATCTAATTCTACTAGTCGAGGAGTACCAGTAGCAGTCACCAAAGTACACCTTCAGGTCACTCCATCAAGTCCGGTGGTAAGGTCTCATCATAACTAACAAAACGAGCCCAAACTCGGCAGACCTAGTTGTACTCGTCGAGGAGTACCAGTAGCAGTCACCAAAGTACACCTTCAGGTCACTCCATCAAGTCCGGTGGTGAGGTCTCATCATAACTAACAAAACGAGCCCAAACTCGGCAGACCTAGTTGTACTAGTCGAGGAGTACCAGTAGCAGTCACCAAAGTACACCTTCAGGTCACTCCATCAAGTCCGGTGGTAAGGTCTCATCATAACTAACAAAACGAGCCCAAACTCGGCAGATCTAATTCTACTAGTCGAGGAGTACCAGTAGCAGTCACCAAAGTACACCTTCAGGTCACTCCATCAAGTCCGGTGGTGAGGTCTCATCATAACTAACAAAACGAGCCCAAACTCGGCAGACCTAGTTGTACTAGTCGAGGAGTACCAGTAGCAGTCACCGAAGTACACCTTCAGGTCACTCCATCAAGTCCGGTGGTGAGGTCTCAACATAACTAACAAAACGAGCCCAAACTCGGCAGACCTAGTTGTACTAGTCGAGGAGTACCAGTTGCAGTCACCGAAGTACACCTTCAGGTCACTCCATCAAGTCCCAGACGAATAGGCATTTATAAACTTTACTTACTTTTACGGAAATAAAAATGTGTGATTATAAAATTATCTTACCACAATATCAAGTATCAAATTTGGTTTACAGTATATTTTGTATTTGTACAGCGATCTTTTCCACACGAACCGCTGCAAACAGGCAACACAGGGTCCACTCACGACAGCGGTCTAGCGCGGACTGAGGTTTCTTTCGAAATGTTTGTGCAATAATCAAAACAGGAACCAAAAATAAAATAACCCTTAACGCAATCCATTAAGATTCATCCGTAATAGCAAAATATGTGAAAAAAATAGTTTTGGTTTTTATTTTTTTTGCGACTGTTTGTGACATTTTTAAACATTTTTTTTTTCTAAGATTTAGAAATAAGTATGTTTGCCTACTGAAAGTATTTTTAAAATCTCAAAATATGTTGATAATAGAATAAAAACTGTACTGAAACTCGACCCAGTATCGTTAATTTTGTGGAAAATGGCATCGGAAGATCGTTTTTACAATATAAAAAACTATAATTTTTAACACAAAAGTTACTATAATTTGAAGATGAAGAACCAATCTATATGTGGTAGTTTTAGTTATATAAAATTCGGTTTAGTTTTGTCACAAAATGAACCGAAAAACAGCAGAATTTTGTCCGATTTGAAAACGCGCCCTTAAGTACCAAAATATCGGATGTATGATACTTATAGAAAACTCTTATTAGCTCAGTTGTTGTTAACGTGCTTACTACCTACTCTACATGCCGACATTCGCCGAATATTAACCGAGCAATGTAATAATAATAACATTTGTTTGATTCATCGTCAGTAAGTAAGACTAATGTTTAAGGAATATAGTAACCTGAGAAGTAAAATAATATTGTGTCTATTGGCATTATTTCAAGGGACTACAGGACCTAAACGTGCCAAAACGCAATAAGTTTTATAATGCCTAAAAGTATGATATACTGCACTAAACGAAATCAGAAAAATATATGATATTCATCAGGATATATGCTAGGAGGTGAAAACATAATAGAACTAATTTGATACCTTAGAAAAAAAACACGAAGATACCTCTAAAAATTTCTTTTAACGATTAAAAATCATATTAGTATACATGCAATCATTCTGATTTTTTGTCAGAAAAGCGCGGGCGGGCGATGCGACGCGGTGATACTTACTGTTTTCATTAGGAATTTCTACCGCGTAGATTTCGGAAACTTGCCTACCAATAATCATATTATTGTTTTATTTCAATATTTACTTGATAACTTAAATACTCGTACTTTGAAGCACCCCACGTTCGGGTTGATATTAAATTTTTAGGGTTCCGTACCTCAATAAGAAAGAACGGAACCCTTATAGAATCACTTCTTAGCGTCCATCTGTTTGTCTGTTAGTCTGTCCAGACCCTTTTTCTCAGGAACGCGTGGAGGTATCAAGTTGAAATTAATATCAAATACGTAGGCTTACGGTCCCTTGAAGCTCTACAAAAATCAAGCTTCTAAATTAACGCAATAAAAAAACACCGCCATTTATGCGACATATTTTGATACTCGCAAATAAATCATAACCTATAGGGTACTTCCCGTTGATCTAGAATCATGAAATTGGCAAGAATCAAGGTCTCACAGCACAAGTAAAGGAAAAAGTCCGAAAATCGTAAAAAAAACCGGCCAATTGCGTGCCGGACCACGCACAATATAGGGTTCCGTAGTTGGGATGAATTTATCCCAAGAACAAACTTAACATTGTAGTTGAAAAACATGTTCGCCCATACATTCCAACTGCAAATGTAAGTTTGTACGAAGAATATTGAGAGATTTACTATGTTATTTTAAGACCATAGACCTTATAGGTTTTCTTGTAATCTATGAGTAAAGACCCATTCTGTTTTTTTTTTTCAAAATGTTCATCTATTTTCTTAAATATCTTTAAAAGTATTTAAAAAAAAGAGATTCTCGCAACAAGCCCCCTTATTTGTTACGTCACACGGTACAGTAAGCAAAACTTTTTTTTTTAATTTTCTGTTTTGCCTCCCAAATGTGAGTATTAAAAATCCACTTATTTACGTTACACGTCCGTCTTTTGGTCACAGAAATACATACGTGTACCTAATTTCAACTTAATCGGTCCATTAGATTCGGGGTAAATTGTCTGTGACAGACGGACAGACAGACACACATTAGGAATTTCTTAGTAACAGCCCGGAGTTTGAAAATTGGCGGTTTGATACCCCCGTGCCTCGGAAAGCACGTTAAGACTTTGTCTTGCACCTGATCACTTTCCGGCCGTGTCGGATTACCGTCCCGTGAACTATGAGAGTGAGAGAAAAGAGAGTGCACTTGTGTCTGCACACTAGTGCACTATAATATCTCCTGCGCCGAGGGCTAGTCTCCGCTTAGATTGGTCGCCATGGCCGAAATTCGGTCTGGAGGAATATTATTACAGGAATATTATACTATACATAGTGAAAATAAATAATTTATGCAAATGCATGTTGTTCCAGCTACAAGAATACAATGACATCGAGAACAACGGGCACATTGACAATAAGAGCCCACAGAGGGAGCTGTCGTTGCGTGGAATGGTGTGGAATCGCAACGACAGCAGGTTAACTGACAAGGAAGCCATGCTCCACGTGCTTGGGAACTTCAGGGATCAGAGGAGGCAGAGTGGTTTTCTTGATATGAAAGTAAGTTATAGCACAGAGGAAAACAGATGGGACACTCCGCATTTTAGGTTTGAAGCTGCAAGTAGGTACGGGCTCGACTTGTCGAGTTCAGTGGGCGTAACGTAGTCAGAAGATATGAGTTCGATAGAAAGAGATGCAACTTCTAGGTGAATATAACTGTCTGTAATCAGCGCTGTGATACCTGAATTGAACTTTATTGTGTCGTTGCAAAGGTCGTTTTTTATTTAAATGATTTTGGGGAGTGTCCCATCTGTACTATAGAGTAAAACACGTGTCTATATGCACTTATGTCACATGGTATAAAGAATTGCGAATGTATGGCAGTATAATTGACTGATAAGAATGTGAGGTCGAAAATACGAGGATATTTCTACGATCAGCTAAGTGTTTTCTAGATACTAAATATAACTTTAGTGCGACAAATGCGTAAAATTATGGTGACTACGCTATTTTTAGGTCGCAATAATATTTTGCGTGACCTGGAGATTGAACCCCCACTGCTTAGCAGTCGCATTTGCGACTACTAGAACAAACAGACTACTAGACCAACCTTGTTACTGCTTAGGTACATTATAATTTCATCACATCTGGCAGCCACATTTCATTTAGGAGGATTACATTTTCTACACCCTTGCCAACTTCCTACATTAGACAATCTGCACAAATCTGCCCATTATGTATATTTTATTTATCAATAATATCTTCCGCCAGCGGCTAAGCCCGCGTGATATGTTTATAAATGATAGTTCTATGTTACTTAGTGATAATATAGCATTCTATTAGTGAAAGAATTTTCAAAATCGGTCCAGTTGTTTTTGATTTTATTCATAACAAACGTACACATAATCCAAGAATTATTTTCTCTTTCAACCATATCTCTAACACAACTCTTCAACCCAACAGCTAGACCTCCTCCCCTTCAAAGACTATGCGATAGACCTGCCCCACCTCATCCACACAGCCAACTCGACGCTCATCGACGTCAGCCTAGTGAACCTGACGTCGTCGCCTGACTACAACGCGTCAAGGTTCGCGATACACTTCACGATGGTCAGCACCGACGCAAGTAGCGATACCATGACTTACAGCATGAGGAAGAGCTTGGATGATGAACATACGCCGGGAGTTTTTGAGGTGAGAAAAAAGTACTTTTACGGTGGGAGAAATTCAGATTGCATAGGTACAGTCAGTATCAAAGTCTGTTTTTAAATTGTAATTCTAAAAACTAGTTTCGAATAATTTTATGTAATTAAGAGTGTCTGTTAGATGACTTCGTACTGTCCCTAGTCATCAAAATAATGTAATATTATTTTTCTACTTAGGCTGTGATTCAGCACTTTTTAAAGGTAAAATTCAGAACTTGCAAATGACAGCCAAACGATTATTTTTGTTTTGGATTCCTACTTCTATAAATATTAAAACAGTTGCACAAATAATGAATATTCAAATTATTTTTTGTTGGAGAAGAATCATATTTTTCACTTGAATGAAATTGAAAAGAAATTGTTCAGTCGGCGAATAAAATCCTTATTTCCCGTTCTTTAAACATAGCTGCATTGAAAGTATTTATAGGAACTGATCGTAGATGTTTTTGTAAGGCGTATCAATTTCAAGGGTCTTTGAACGCCTTACAGCATGGGCCTTACCTTTTGTAACACTGCGTGTACTTCTTGAATAAATTGTTATGTATAATTTACTTGACAGATATTCGAGATAAAGACGCCCAAGTCCAGTAAGTCTGACAACGGCGGCTTCATGCAGTTCCGTCCGGTGTGCTACACAGAACCAGAGCGTAGCGTGTCCTCTTCAACCAATGCGTACATTACGAACTTTACCAGGTAATTGTATTGACAAGTTATATAATTATAGGTGTATTGTATGATGCTTAGTCAAATTTCCAAAGACGTGGAGCAAATTCTTGTCTCATGCATGAGCGTGCGCAAACCTTTTGTTTTCGATATGTAAGTAGCGTGTAGCGTTATTCTACTCACCTTTTGTTTTCGATTGTAAGTAGCGTGTAGCGTTATTCTATTCTACTCACCTTTTGTTTTCGATATGTAAGTAGCGTGTAGCGTTACTCTACTCACCTTTTGTTTTCGATTGTAAGTAGCGTGTAGCGTTATTCTACTCTCCGGACTCCTAAATCGAGCTTTGCATTTATTTATAACCCCGCAAAAATATAACCATAGGCAGTGTTAGTGACCCAAAAAAAAAACAACTCATTACATAATTTCATCAATTTGACTCTGACTTATGAAATATAAGCGAAGAAGAACAAAGTCAAATCATTTATTTCAAATAGGCCCGTATAAGGCACTTTTGAACGTCAAAAATTTACAAAAAAAATTAATTGATTCTAGTCGCCCCTTCCAAAAGGTAGTTTTCGCATGGAGAAGAATGGGCAAGAAACTCCACCGTTACTCTTTTAAAATGTTTTACAATATTTTGTATAAGTACATTAGTTATATAATTATATGTGATACCGTGGCCCCTGGCAACGAATTAAAAATGAAGCAACAACAGATAAACTAATTATGTGATAGATACATGGTGCTCACCGTTTTTTTTTAGAACCGTTTTGTTTTCCTATACGGTTAATCTTACGTCACTTGTGACACTTAAACTACGAAAACCCACTGCTACACTTAGGCCTGCGCAGTCTGGCAGACGGGACGGCCAAGGATTTGAAATTTATCAATCGAACTTAATACTTATCCAATCGAAATAAGGTACATATATATATATTTCATTGCTCGGTAATCGAGAGTGAACTGCGCTGCGATGCTCCAAGGTATATCACCGAGCATTGAAATATATACCTTATTTCGATTGGATAAGTATTAAATTCAATTGATAAATTTAAAATCTTCTGCCTTCCCGTCCGCCAGTCTGCGCAGGCATTACTGCTGCCCACAACTTACTGCTACAAAATAAAGGCAATAATCTATTTTTGTTTGTCCTCAGATCGGTTCTTCCAAAGTCGGGTACTTTGCGCAATTTCTACCGCGACTATGACCCGAACAACTTACTTATTCAAGATATGTTCATATCGTTCGGTCTGCCCGGTGACGGCTTCTATAGACAACATAACTATACTTCTTGGTAAGTAACGAGAATATCTTATTCAGATTATTTCATCATTATGCGACCAGTCCGTCATACCTATGTAGTTTCGTCAGTCAATTTAATTTCAGCCTTTGCAAAGTTATTGGTATGAATAAATTATACAAAGAGTTATTACCACCAAAAATAAAATTTTTGCCACCAAAAAGTGTTGCTACGTAGTAGCAATTCGTGCCACTAAAGATGAGACTTGACGCACCACGTGGTTAGACTTGCGCAGTAGACGATTTATGGGTCTCTTTAGCGGTGTGAGGTCTGCGCCGGCGCGTCATCGGGGCGGGGGCAAGAGCGCAGGAGGTGCGGTCAAGTTCCATCTTTCGTGGCGCGTATTGTACTTACCGGTTTGGAGAAAAAAAACCGAATAGTCCGAGTTGAACTCGCGTGGTGACGGTTTCGTACGATGAATATGTTATCCACTGTTTTTTATACTTACCAAGAAAAAACACCGCAACTACTGAGCCTAAAATTTTAATAATCTGTGGCCCGACTGTCAAAATGACGGTCAGACAAATTTTTCTCCGTGGTAATTTTTAGTATTTTTACATAATAAAACATTCAAAAATCTTGTAAAATTAATAGTTCTTATACCATCAAAATGGAAACGCATATACACCACCTGGATGCAAGAAAATGGATATAACGAAAGAACACGGAGAGAACTGAAATGTTGACGCGAAGTCGGGCACGAAAACTGATAAACACACAACCAACATCTTCGGGTTCGTCGCTCAGCTCCGCCTCGCAGTTGCCGGAACCTGCTCCAGACGTGAGTCCAGTGATACCGGCCGCTGCAGTTGCGTCGAGCTCGAGTGACGAATACTTCTCGCCGCCGACGACACCACCACCAGTACGTCGGCGCGGAAGAGGCCGACCACCGGCCAGCTTGGGACTCCGAGGCCCACCGGCCTCTGACAGGGTCCCCGCTCCCGGTGGAAGTGTGCAGCGCATGAGGTGGACACAAACTGTCAATGAAAATGTCATGCGCGCATACTTTGGGGCTACAGAGGGGGGAAGTAACTTGACTGCGTACCGTGGTCGGATGTTCTCTCTGTTTCAGGTGCTTGAACCAGCTGTCAACGTGTCGGCGCAACGACTTTCGGATCAGGTGCGGGTCATCCAGCGTAACCATATGCTGGATGACGCCGTACTGGATCGACTACGCCTCGAATCACGGAATAACCATGTTACGCCTGCTTCACCACTGGTCGCGGTACAAATGCAAAATTCACCCAGTGCTTCACCGCGACCTGACCACGTTGGTGAAGAGGATGATGATGGGGTTATATCCGTGAGTTCCCAATGCAATGCACGGTTGAGGAGCGCTTTGGAGGATGCTTTCCGGGAGTACCGCTCCACTCCGCCTGAACTTAGACCACGTTTACCCCATTTGCCCATGCACAAGAAAAACAAGGCGCTGGTGTGTACTCTAGACTCGTTGCTGTCAAATTGTTTTAACAGCAGCAAAGACCTCGCCGATACCCACTCGATCTTGTACTGTGCAGCTGTAGCGGCATGTCGTGTAGCTCATGTCAAATTTCCGACCAGTGATAGAGCTCCACGACCAAAACCAGCTGTACCAGCTTGGCAGTGCAGGATTGAGCGTCGTATCGGTGAGGCTAGAGTACTCATCGGTAAGCTAATCTGCTTCAGGGAGGGCAATACTCGCCCTAGAGTGATGCGCTTTGTGAGGCGGGCGTTCTCGGGGACTGATATTAGTTCTCGAGATTATTTGACCCGCGTCACAGAGCGTATCGACTTCCTGAAGCAGAAGATCTGTGCATGGGCAAACCGTATTCGACGGTACAGGCGGAGAGTGGAGCGGTACACTCAGAATCGCACATTCCAGAGCAATGAAAGGTGGGTTTACAGGACTTGGGAGCGACCGGATCAAGGTGTGATTGAGACGCGCCTGCCGGATGATGACGCCATTTGTTCGTTCTGGCGAAACATCTGGTCGGCGCCTGTCAATCACACTGAAGGAGATTGGACTAGGGAGATCGAGCGGGCGTGCGAGCAAATACCAGAAATGGGGGCACTTACCATCTGCCCCCAAGATGTAGCTCGTGCAGTCCGTCCGTTGCCTAACTGGAAAGCTCCAGGGCCGGACGGGCTGCACAACTTTTGGATAAAGTGGTTTCAAAGGTCGCACGCCCGATTGGCATCCCAGTTCCAGTCAGCCTTAGAGTCACGGTCGCTGCCTCAGTTCTTAACGACAGGAATAACCCACCTGCTCCATAAATCAGGTAGTACTGCGGAACCCAAAAATTATAGACCGATCACTTGTCTACCGACGGTCTATAAAGTTTTTACATCCATTTTGAGATTTAAAATTAACAATCATATAGACACTAACTCCATCATGTCTGCTTCTCAAAATGGATGTAGGAACGGATCCCGCGGTACTAAGGAGCTGCTCCTCATTGATATGGCCATTAGCCAGCAGGTTCGTCGTTCCCGAAAGGATCTGTCGACATGTTGGATAGATTATAAGAAGGCCTATGACTCGGTGCCACATACATGGCTCATGAGGGTGCTGGAGTTATATAAAATAGATGCAACTCTACGCACCTTCCTGATGTCATGTATGGGGCAATGGAGAACGGTTCTTCGCTATCCAGGATGCCGACATATCCAGAGGAATAGTGAACCGATAAGGATCGAGCGAGGTATATTTCAGGGCGACAGTCTGAGTCCACTTTGGTTCTGCCTGGCCTTGAATCCTCTAAGCACTCTGCTGGAGAATTCAGGACTAGGCTATCGATTAAGGAGAGGTGGTCAGGTTATATCTCACCTCCTTTACATGGATGACTTGAAACTCTTTGCCCCCAACAATTTGCAACTAATGGAGCTATTGAAGGTAACTAAAACTTTCAGTAGTGCCATCAGGATGGAATTTGGTGTGGACAAATGTGCGGTCATGCATGTAAAGCGAGGGGGGATTGTGGAATCCGTGGGAACCCAACTCTCGGATTCCATACACCTAAGATCCCTCTCCTCATCCGAAACCTACAAGTATTTGGGTATGTCGGAAGCGTTAGGTATTAACGCTACTGACATGAAGCAATCGCTGAAGGAGCGCTTCTTTGGCCGCCTGAATAAAGTATTAATTAGTCTTTTATCAGGCGGAAACAAGGTGCGCGCCTTCAACGGTTGGGTCATGCCAGTTTTGATGTACTCTTTCGGCATACTCAAATGGACTCAGACGGAACTTGACGCCTTGGATAGGAGGGTCCGCACACTGCTGACTGCAAATCGGATGCATCACCCACGTGCATCGGTGATGAGACTGTATATCTCGCGGAAGTGCGGAGGTCGAGGCTTCTTAAACGCTAAGACCCTGCACAACCGTGAGGTATGCAGTCTCAGGGAATACTTCCTAGAAGTCGACGTGGGGATGCACCGAGATGTGGTCTCAGTGGACAAAGGTCTTACCCCGCTATCCTTGGCTAACGAGAACTGGCGCAAACCTATAGTATTAGATACTAATGACCGCAGGGAGGTATGGCAGAGCAAAGAGCTTCACGGACGCTTTTATCGGGCCTTACATGGGCCCGATGTAGACCGGTTAGCGTCCGTATCCTGGTTGCGGTTCGGTGATCTCTTTGGGGAAACCGAAGGTTTTGTCTTTGCGATCATGGACGAAGTTATGATGACGAACAACTACCGGAAATATATTGTGAAGGACGGCACGGTTGACATCTGTCGGGCATGCCACCGTCCGGGGGAATCAATCCGACACATTATTTCCGGCTGTTCTCGTCTGGCTAACGGAGACTACTTGCATAGGCACAACCTTGTAGCCAGGATTATCCACCAGCAACTTGCTCTGAAATACAGTCTTGTGGAATCGGAAGTACCGTACTATAGGTATGTGCCCGACCCAGTTCTCGAAAATGGCAATATCACGTTGTATTGGGATCGATCTATCATCACTGACAGGACTATTGTTGCCAATAAGCCAGACATAGTGGTGATAGATCGATTAGAGCGTCGCACAATGATTATTGATATAGCGGTCCCGCATGACGAGAACCTCGTTAAAGCTGAAAAAGATAAGCAAATGAAGTATCTTGACCTGGCTCGCGAGGTTGTCGACATGTGGGATGTAGATACAGCAATCATTGTGCCGATAGTCGTGACGGCCAATGGCATAATAGCCAAGAGCCTCGACCAACACCTGAGGAGGCTCTCGCTAGGCAGCTGGATCAAGGGCTTGATCCAGAAAGCAGTACTTCTGGACACGGCGCGTATCGTTAGGAGATTCCTCTCTCAGGAGCCCTGACCACCGGTAGCTTGGACCCTGTTCCCGATACCGGTGGGCTACTATTTTTTATATTTTTAAATGTTTTTGTTTTTCTTTGTTTTTATAAAAATATTTAAAAATGTAAATTATATGTTAATATTTGAAATAAAGGAAAAAATAATAATAATTTATTTATTTCAAAAAGTGTGATACAGTCTGTTACAATAATTACAATTTACAATTTAGGCATAAATCTTAAGGAGAGTAACAATATACAGAATTGAATCTGGCGTCCTAGCTAGGTTACATAGTAACCTGTATTAAGGTTCGCCAGCCCAGGTTCCTAATAAAAGGAGTACAAACTTTATTATAGACTGCTTAGGACTATAAGTTGCAAACATATAACTTAACGTTAACTTATATTATGTGAGTGAAGTGGTAAATAAGTGTGTGTGTTTTGTGTTGTAAGTGTGGTGTGTGATTGTGTGTGTGTGTTTTGTGATGTAGGTGTGGTGTGTGTGCGTAATCGGAAGAGAAAGAGGTTGAGTTTAGGTACGGAGCGTTAGGAAAGTCACTACGATTGTGATGTAAGCAGATATTCAGTGTCGTCGTAGTTTAAACTGGTTAGAAATGTTGTTGTTAGTTTTTTACACATTTCGTAAGAGGATTGATGTACAGGGATAGTTTTGTTTATTCTATTATATAAAAATGGACCAAGGTAGTAAAAGAATCGTTTAGTAAAGGCAAAACGTGTGAAGGGTACTTTACAAATGTCGTTCTTTCGCCTATGTGAGGATTGAGTTTGTGTAAACGGAGTTTTTGTATGTTGTTGTAATATAATGTTGAGAATGAATGTTTGCCGTACCGTGAGGACTTTTATACAAATCAAGGGTTGGGAAGAGCATTGGCCGGAAAGTAGCAACCTTAAGAATGGCTCTGAGCCACTTCCAGAGGTTTGAGCGTAGTTTTCGCAGCTCCGCCCCAACTATTAATACAATACGAGATAACTGACTGACACATGGCGAGATACACGGTGCGTATAACATAAGTATTGGCAATGTGTCTGAGTGTTTTAAAAAGATAAATGAGCTTACGAACTCGAGCGGTAAGGTGGGTGATATGTGCTTTGAAGTTAAGGTGTTTATCTAGGATGATACCGAGGTATTTAGTTGTATCAGTAGAGGAAATTATAGGACACTTGCATGGGGCCGAGTTGTCTTGGCAGGTGTGAGCTTTTAGTGTGATGGGTGTCAAGGGTTGCGTAGTGGAATTTAGAGAGAATGTTATGAGTTTAGTTTTACTAGTGTTTAGCGTGAGTGAGTGAGAGATAAGCCATCTATATATTAAATCAAATCCAGTTTGAGCAGTTGCTTGCAGTTTAGCCCAGGATTCATCATGAAAGGAAATTGCAGTATCGTCGGCAAAAGAGACAATATTACCAGAGCTGAGGTGAATGTTGCACAGGTCGTTTATGAACACCAAGAACAATGTAGGTCCCAAAACACTACCTTGAGGCACTCCATACGAAATAGGCAGCTCGTCGCTATAACAACCATCGATTTTGACTATCTGCCTACGGTCTGTGAGATATGAATTAAAAAGCTGTAGTTGCACACCACGCACGCCAAGACATTCTAGCTTAGATAGAAGGCAGGGGAGAGGAACGGTATCAAATGCCTTTGCAAGATCCATAAACACTGTAAGGCATTTTTTGCGTTGATTTAGTTTATCAACGATTCCATCTATCAGTTTCAAGGCTGCGTCAGAAGTAGATTTTTTCTTCCTGAATCCAAATTGGTTGGTTGACAATAAATTATTGCCTTCAAGGTAAGTGGTAAGCCTGTTATTAACGAGTCGTTCTAAGATCTTGGATAGGGCAGGTAGCACCGCAATAGGGCGATAATTAGTTACAGGGACCCGGTCCCCCCCTTTAAAAATGGGATGAATAATGGCCTTTTTGAAAGAAGAAGGAAAGGTACCAGAGACGAGGCATAGGTTGAAGATATGGCAAAGAACGGGTGTGAGGATTGCAGAGTACCTTTTTATCATGGTTGTAGAAATGCCATCAAAGCCCACTGCAGCATTGGACTTCAGAGATTCAATAATAAGAGCTATCTCATCAGGATTTGTTTCTAAGAGTACGAAGGAACTCAAACTATTGGAGGTATTGAATTGGGGAGCAGGAGGGCAGCTATTCTGTACACTCCGATTATGATTAGCGAGATCTTTACCTATATTTACAAAAAATGAATTAACATCGTTATGAGATTGAGAAGGGGTTTCCGAGGAGGAAAGTAGCTCCGTAGGAGAGTGAGTAATTTTCGTTGTATTTGTGACACGCTTGACTGTATGACTGTATCCCACAACATATTTGTGTTACGACCGGCTTTAGCAATTTCATTTGAATCGAACTGTCTTTTAACTTTCCTAAGAATCTTATTACAGTAGTTTCTGTATCTTGTGTAAGTAGCTTTAAGGACTTCATTATCAGGAGACTGTTTATATTTTTTGTGCAAAATGTCTCTGTTCCTCATGCATCGTAGTAGCCCTGGAGTAATCCATGGCTTTAGGATTCTCTTGCGTTTTGCTGTACGCTTTACTGTTGAGTGATTATTTATCTCCTGCGATAGAGTTTGTATCAGACAGTCTGTAGCAGCGTCTGGATCATTCAAGGATAAAATATGCGTGAATTCCAGATTTTGCATAGACTTGTCGAGTGAGACGAAGTCGGTCTTTAGGATTGAGGTATTAGAAAAATTACGGGGTGGCTTTAAATTTAAACAAAGGAGAGTAGAGAAGTGATCAGTAACAGTGGAATCGAAAACGAACGTAGAAGAGGGTAATTTGGTTTTAAGAATTGTGTGGTCAAGGCAATTATTACCTCTTGTGGGTAGTTGGTGGGAAGGTAAAAACCCATGATAAGAAAGACAGTTAAGGTATTCGTGCGACCAATGGTTCATAGTCGAAGTTGTAGTATCTATGTTTATGTTTATATCACCTGTTATCACTACAGTTTGAAAGGTAGTCAAGGAAGATAGTATTTCATTTAAGGATTTGAGAAAGACTTCAATACTCTCGTTAGAGGGGGATCGATAAATGCAGAGGATAGCAACATTAGACGCAAGTTCAATGATTAAACCAGAAGCAGAGTCATGAAATTCAGGTTCGCGTACTTTGATTGCAAGATTTGACTTGATGTATACGACTACGCCGTCACTCTGATTACGGTGTTTAGTAGTGTGGACCGAAGAATAACATTGAAGCTGGGGTAAGGTGGTATTACTTAAACAAGGAAGCCAACATTCTGTTAGAACAGCTACATCACACTCAAGAGAAAGACGCGAAAGAAGTGTTTCAAAATCATGAAAGTTTCGATTAATTGATCTGATATTTTGGGAAAGAACTTTTACTTAATGGTAGATAAACAGTCTTCTGGTGTGCACTGATAAACTTTAGATACAGAGAATTCGTCTAGGTTATCACTTAAAAAGTTTATGTGATCGAATGTTTAGGTATATAGTTGAAAAGGTTAAGGGTCAGTTCGAATAGTGATTCTTGGTTTTCAGGTAAAAGTAGCAGGTTTAAAGGTTTACAGTAAGGCGTGATTTGTATGAAATTATTATGAGATATAGTGGTGAGTGATTGGATATTATTTGAGTTGTTGTGTGTATAGATTAGTATGTGTGAACTGAAGTGAAGTAGAGTTTTTGCTTATTTTAATGTAGAAATTAGCATGCAGAATTAGTATTAATATTCTTAAGCGGTAAGTAACAGAGATTATAAATTTACTTAATCTACAAAATAGTTTAATATAAAAAAGAAAAACTAATGTAAGAAAGGCCAGTGGAAATAGTCATACTTTAGGCAATTTCGATAACTGTTGCAATTGATCATCATTTTTAATCACAATGTATGGTGATTCCTTAGCCTTTTTCATCAGAATACGGCCATTTGAAATCCAACAATAATCGTATTTATGTTCTTTAGCAAAGTTTCTGGCCAAGTAAAATAGTTTTCTAGACTGTGCTGTCAGCTGCTCTGCTATGTATATAGGTACCGCAGTAACTGTGAATCCTAAGTTGGCTGAATTGAGCTTTTGGTTGGGGTTTCGCTTGTTGTAGCTTTTCACAGAGTCTAGAAACCTGCTTTTGGTTCTTACCAAAAGCAGGTTTCTAGACTCTGACACTCTTGTGTTATTAAATTCCAAAAACAACGCGGAGGAATTATTTTGTTTGAAAGAAATACAGAAAATAGTTCTTAACTCTTAGATTACAAGAAGTCTATGGTGTTAAAATAACACGGTAAATCTCTGAATATTGTGCGTACAAACTTAAATAATTATGCAGTTGGAATGTATGAGAGAACATGTTTTTCAACTACAATGTTAAGTTTGTTCTTGGGATAAATTCATCCCAACTACGGAACCCTTCATTGTGCGTGGCCCGACACGCACTGGGCTGGTTTTTAAAAATAATTGCCATCTAACGTGGCAACGCTGCCAGCCTTTTGGACACTTTTCCCACTGACAGAGATGCGGACGAATTTTTTGATGCCCAATGAGTTCTTCCTTAATATTTTTTTTGGCTCTGTATACTTGTACATAATTTATATATGTATATTAGTGTTAGATGTTTATTATATTTAAGATGATACATGAATACAATAGAAAAAAAAATCTTTTAAACTTTAACCCCATTATTTAATTTCAGGTCATTCACAATTGGCTACGGAGTGCCGCCTGTCGAAAACTTCTCGGCGTTCGTCATCATCATCATATCGATCGGGTTAGGTGTTCCCGTACTACTGGCATTATCAGGTATCACGTATGTACTGGTCCGGAGGTGTAAGCAGAGGAATCCGCCCGCGAGGTTTACTAATGACGAATAAAACAGGTCAATTAGAAGAGAATGATTTGACGAATCGCACTCTCAGTTACAGATAACCTACATATCATTTGGTACATTGGACGTGCAAAAAGATGTATGTACATTTCAATCTGCCTCGTCTTTTCCCAACTGTGTTGGGGTCGGCTTCCAGTCTAACCGGATGCAACTCAGCACCAGTATTTTACATGGAGCGACTGCCTATCTGACCTCCACATTCCAGTTACCGGGTAACACGATACTCCTTGGTAAGACTGGTTGTCAGCCTTTCGGGCTTCTGACTAGATAGTCAGAAGCCCGGTTAAAAGATCTACGAATGACAGCCAAGACACATTTAGCAATATTATTTTTAAGCGCTTATTTTGATGATAATATAACTTAAAACGCCATTTAGAAATTCGATTCAAAATTGAAATAATCCAATTCATACTTTACCACAAAATCATTGTGGAATTGCAGTAAGTGTATCTGCGGGGTCATTGCGTAACACAGACGCAATGGCTTTCATTTTTCAGTTCAACATCATTCATTTCGCTATCTAGGTTGTTGAGCAGAAAACTTTTCGAATAATATAATATGAAGCAATGGATTAGCAAAGTCATTTAGATTGTGATTTAATGTATGTTACGTAGTTAGGATGCTGGTCATCTTTTTGCGCGTATGCTGATTAATGTATTTTTTATGATAAGCGTGAGCGCGTGAAGTAACTATTATTTGATATTTGACTTGCGTCGCTTGTTCTTGAGGGTGTCTGACACTGTGATGTTTAGTAAATGAAGGACTTGACGTAGAATTTCGATGGAAGTGTCGGATTATAGTAGTAGGTCAAGGAGTAAATATGTTAAGCCCCTTATATTTACTGTATACTTGTTAGTACAGACCGTTCACTATAACTTGTCCCTTGCTGTCATGTTGGCACCATTGCTTGTCGAGCTTAGTTTCAATATTAATAGAGTTAGGTTGGTTGTTGGAGTGCGGTAGGTATACTATAGGTAAGTACACCTCTGCCTAACCCTTCGGGGAATTTAGGCGTGATGTTATGTTATGTGTAGAATTCAAAATGGCGACTGACAGAACAGTGCTACCAACCGCGTCACTGAACAAGTTATAATGAACGCACTGTACAGACGCCAGCACGTCAACCTACTGCAATCTGTCAAGTTTCTTTAATAGATTTTCAACTTTATCACTGAAAAATAAGGTTGAAAGTTGATTGGGAAAAATTTTACAGTTTCGGGTAGGTTAATGTGCTGGCGTCTCTACTTATTATTTTTCCGACTACGTCATTTGCAACATTTTGAATGAAAATGGCTATTCGAAAAGGTGACATGCGCCGGCTATGTGGGGAAGAAAAATGCTTAACATCGACACTCCTTGACCGTACGTACTACCTGCCAATGTGTCCGACATTTTATTTGAATAATGAATCTAAACGCAGAACTTCGCTTAGCAGTTAGGTAGTTATAATTTGTTTTTGTATAAATCGTAGATAAATATCTACAGTCAAATCTTATACGGCCGAGACTTAGTCCAAAAGTAATCGTTATTTAAGTTAAACTAACTAACAATATTGATTTTAAATTATTTCTCAATTTGTCATACAGCTTTTATGGAACAATCAAATAAAATTATAATTTAGAGTACCTATGTTAAAAAAATATGTTTTTAGTACGTAAATAATAAACAGAGATTCATGTGACATTGTACTAGACATGATATATAAACTATATCTAAAGTGCCTGTGAATAGAACAATTTAGTTAAAAGTGTGTAACAGTCTTGTGTAACATGCCAAATCATCTGTGGCGTATCTTGTGGAAATCGACTAAATGTATTTTGTCATTTGGTTGCATTACATCTTTGTTATGTTACATGTTGCACACAAAAAATACATTTTATGGCTCACCATAAAATGTGTATTTTTATATTTTTTAATAGGGACTTTAATTCTTTATTAGATCATGTTAGTCTTGTAATTCTTTAAATGTAACGTTATACTTACTTACGTATAATTTTAGGTACCTGTACAGAAAGAAACTAAGATCTTGAATTAAATTTTAATGTGGCTTTACTGTAGCAATATCAATTTCATACTAAAATTACTGGATGATATTAGTTAAGTAGAGTGCAGTACTCGCAACAAACCATAAGTTTTGCATAAGTGTGAGTGCAGTCAAGAGAAATTCAAATCACAACTGTCATTCTTTGACAGTTTTATGAAATGGTAAATTGACGTATTGTGTCAATTTGATAAACAAATAAATTACCTGACTGCACCTCACTCGTGACTGGTAATTCATTATACAAATGACACGAACCTTATGTTTTGTTTCGAAAATTTAAACTGTAAAAAGATAGGTTTGTAAATACGCATAAAAATTATAAAATTATACATTATATCCTATGTCTTGACGTTAAAAATAATATTTAAACTAATAAAATGTTCCAAAATCAATTATGTGATGTTACCAGTATTTTGATAAACATGTTGAAATACATAAAAATATATTTATTGGATTAGTTTTTAAGATCGGCTAATGCTTTAGGCTTTTTTAATAACAGAATTAATTTGGAATTCTTTAAATTGATTTCAAATTTAAATTGATGTCAATTTTGTAAATGTAATAAAATTAGAGAAAACGCAACACATTGACAACCTTCTTTCTATGATTATAAATAAGACATTATAAGGACGGGTAAAACACATGGAAAATTGTGAGTTAGTAATATTCTTTGACTTGATAAGATGCTGCATATCAACTATATGTTTTTCTACACGCTTGTTTGGGTCTTTATTCGGCACAGCCGTGCGTCAAAATCTATACAATAAGGACGTTCGCTACGTTAACGTGCGCACGCGGCGGGTGCACGGCGCGGGCGTGGAAACCCGTGAAAGAGTGTACAAACCCGTCGCACGCGTCCGCGCCAGAGCGCTGCTCATTTTATCTTTCAATACAAACACGCGAAGCTGGCACCCGCCGAGTGCGCACACTTAACGTAACGCACGCCCTAAGTAGCTTTATGTTCGGGAAAAAGCCGCATTGTGCCGAGCCGACCCGAACATGATTCAGCGAGGGTAGATGCCGAAGGGAGTTGAGTGATTAGCATGAGCCGAGTGTGAAGTAATTACTTCGGTCGGCTTTGGTGTTCAACAAATACTGCCGATTCGAATGTGCCGGACCGAACATCTGTGTAGCACCCTTATGTCGTCCGACATTTGACTCCTGGTGAATACAGGGACTAACTCACTGTTTTTACTTAGTAAATGAAAAGGGATACCTAGAATAATTTTGACAAAGATAATTTTACGTGACGTCATTTATTTTTTTAAACAGAAGATTCAATGTTTTTTTTGTAAATTATTTTGTAGGCTTATTCGTTAGCTTTGTATTTTCTGATGTGATATTAATTTTGATTATGTCTATTTGTTTTGTACATAATATATATGTGTAACAAAATAAATGCACTAGTATTGTAATCCATTGTTTTATTTATTTCAACTCATCTTCATTAATACGAATTATATTAATCCTGATTATTATGCAATTCAAGGAAAAAGCTGGAAAATATAAAAATTATTGGCTTTAACGATAACGTGCAACAATTCATAAAAAATAATGACTAATTAATGATGATTAATGTAATTAACTTGCCTGATAACCCTGACGTCCTCTCAACCATGTATTATTATGAAACTCTTGAGATAAAACTTGCACATAAACGATGTGTGTTTGAGGATTGTGGTTGGGTCAGCTACAATTATCTATGGGGTTATTGTGACCCCCCTGGGCTAATGTCCAAGAGCATAAACCATGTTCCATGTATCCTCGGTTGCTGGTAACAGGGTTCGGTGACCACCCCCTAAGATAAAGCCTATTCAGCGCTAGAAATCTACATAATAAAAATCTTACAATAATTTATTCACTAACAGAACGCAGTCTAAATCGATTGAAATGCACAGAATTCCTTTTATAACGAAGGTGAGCAACAAGAAGGGATGTTTGCAAACTCATCCCTTAAAGCTAAAGGGGTTAAATAAGGGTTGAAAACTTGTATCGAATTTTGTCATTTTTGCCGACGTGAAATCCCATCGGGCACAGAGCTTGTTAAACTATAATTTACAATTTTACACGATTTGTTGGAGAATAGGTCCCTTTATTCAGCACTGGAAATGTTCCGATAAAACAATTTTTATTGATGATATTTCCTCGCTGAACTCAATACGCAATTCCAGACGGTAATTAACCCGAGATGACCTATAGCACGAGCCACTACGCAGTAAACTACTAGACGCATAAATCTACCCCATTCATTACCATTCCCTGAAAAGTAAATACACCTTTATATTTATGATGATAGGGTTGGAACTAGCATGGCATGTAGTCGCGGAATGTAGTGAGTGACATAATTATCTGTCGGCTTCAGTGAAGTGACTGTACGCTTCATAATGGAGATGATTTACCTACTTTGTTTATTGATACGAGTTTGCTGTTTTGGGTACATACTTGATTTATATCAAGTTCAAATATGGCTGATTTCGAAATATTTATCTGAAACTCTAAATGTAGGCAGTTACTGAATTTAAAATGTGGTTGTAAAATAAAACAATTTTAAACTTAAGATAATTTTAATTTAGGAAAAGAAAATGAAACAGTTATCATTATCACAAACAATATGTACACAACCCAATAGGAATCTTTCACAACAAGTCCAATCAAATGACTAAATTCATAAATTATATCTTTAAACTTGGCTCACACAAATATCTAAAGGTGCAACATAGATCGACGGAATCCGACCAGTCAGTATTGATCACCTTATAATTTAATAGATGGTTGATCGATAAACGTAATCAGGCTGCAAAAGACCTTACTGGTCCGATATCATCGGTCGAATTCGACGGCAATATAATTGCACCTTTAGCGAAAACAAAAAAACAAATGCTCGAGTTGAGGCAAACGAGGCACATAACTGGTTAAGAGTTGAGCTCGAAGCGACCTCGGACGAAGCACCAGTATTGGGGTTTTAATTGCGATAAAATATTTGTACTTAAAATAGAAATATACGTAAAATAAACGATGCCCTACTGGCTTTTACTCGGACGGCGTGGTCAGATGTAACTACGTATTATTATAGCTTAAATAACAATAAACTAAGCGACAGAAGATTCACAAATTATATTACTGTATTATATTAATACTGGCGGCCTCGGAGTATTGTACGGTCAAGCGCACTTCACGTCATCGTTAATAGTACTCTTAGAGGCGATTATAAATACCTAAACCTACCACTCAACACTGAGATGCACAAAGTAAAACGAACGTGTAATACATCAAATCACACTAAATAAAATAAAAAAAGATTATTAAATCTTATGTAGGCAACAGAGGAAGCCTAATTGGTAGATATTCAAAGAGATGGATGCCGAGAGTATGTAAGCGACTAAGCGTGAAAAAGTTCGATACTTGAAAAAGAACTGTTCTAAGAATTCCTAGTACGGTCGGAGGAAGAACAAGCTGGACACCGGACCACGCCAAAGAGTCGCATACACACGTCAGTAACATTTATGTCTATACACAGTCAGTCTAGGCATCAGGACAAAGGCAATGCACAGGTGTTCTCAACTAAAACCTAATATGTTAGGTTACATACATAAACTAGCGCCTGCTTCCCGCTGATAAGATAATATGGTTGTTGCCTACCCACACGGTAGGCAGAAACCATATGATCTTACTTTTTAAACTGTTTTATAAAGCTGCTTTTACGTTCTGAATTTTGTACTAATTTAAAGTATATTCAGCGCCAAATTTTCATAAACAACAAAAGCTGAATTCTCGTTCAGAGTTCTTAAGTCTTTCCGCCTCTAAAATTCACATTCATTTGCAGGGAAAGCATGTATGAGACTTACGAAAATTGAGTTGCGTTTGAGAATACGGCGGAATTGTTACTTCTAGCATTGAGATAATTTTGAAACAAAAATTGACTAGATCATACATATAATTACTGTCGTATTTCATATAGAATTTATAAAGCTCATCAACTCTCAGTTCTAAAAGTAACAATTTTGTATTATGAGTCAAATATATCTCACAGGTTTGTATAGTAAAAGTGAATTAAGGCATCTCGCGCACTAGACGGCCACGGCCAGTGCGTGCGATCCTTAATGAATTATGCATGCATTACTTTGTTGAACAGCTCAACATTACCAGTATTTTAGTAAGCAGCCGCTATTATTCTACACTTACAACTGTACAAGAAATTTTAATATTATTGTAATCAATAAAATTCGTTTATTCACATTTTAATTTGTGCTGGCTATCAATCTATCAGACGCATACAGTTGGTCCTAATAAGTAAGTACATCTATTAAAAACTCAAGGCGTTAGTCCACCGCCACCGTCACCGAGAACGAGATGACGGCGCCGAAGTAGCGATACATACATTTAATATGGCCGTGTGTCCACCGCACGGTGGACAAACGCCCTTAGGTTCAAAATGAACGTCGATAGAATATTCTACAAAATCGTGGCAACATCTTCTAACATGTACTTAAAACAATTTGATGAGGGTACAAAAATACCAATAAAATTATTATTTGATTGTATTAACTTTAGTTACAAGTTTTAAAAGACATTAACATACAAACATACATAAATAACATCACGCCTTCTACCCATAGGGGTAGACAGGAACAACAAACTACACATTTTTCTCCCACATTCATGCATTTAGGAGATAAGTGTTAAAATACAGATATATCACATCCTTAGCAGGAGAGATCCATACATATGGTGTGTTAGCTCAGCTAAAAGCCACACTTAAAACAGGTTAAATAAGTAACACGACTTAATAATATTATATCTCTGATAAAATCGACGGCCGCAAAGTATAAGTCAAGCGCAAGTCAGTAATAACATTTGAACTACGAAAACCGACCTTATGCGGTATGAAATAAAGGCGCGACTTACATTGATACTAGGGACGTACGACGTGGGTGAAAATACAACAGTCAAAAAGACAATTTCAATTTTTCCGAATAAACTGTTTATACACAGAGGACTCCGACGTATTAAGCGAGTATTGGAAAACACACTCTATTTTCCAAAGATTGCACCTGTCTTTTTGTACTTTGCGGTCGAATTGTGTTACTGAATCCTTCGCTTACGGAACAAAAATGTATTGTATCTTAGTGCCGTAAGAAAAGGGTTTAGAGAAAACACTAGCCATCCAGTCCCCGGATTGAGACCCATTCGTTAAAACCCGAACCGATTAAGAATTATTGACAAAGTAAAATGCTCATATTTTACTAAGGCTTTAAAAAAGGTAACCACCGTGCATGGCGCGGCAAGGCATGGCAAAGGATTCTCGTAAACGGAAATGGAAATGATTTTTGCACGACTCATAATGCGAAGTATTAGAGTGCATTGCGACCGAAAAAATTGTTTCGCCTCCTTTCTGCAACTGTTTTTATTGTTACACTCCTGCTAGTACACAGAACCTACTTAATTTATACACCATTGTCTAGATATTTTAATGGAGATAAATTCTGTACTTTTCAAAAATTTATTTAAAGCAGCAGAAACGAAAAAAACATCAAAATAGTTTTAAAAAAAATCCCGTCAATCAAGTGTGAAACCTGGAAACATTGTAGCTTGAAAAAAAAAAAATAATAAGTTTCGTTTCAGCCGTAGGATGAACCCTATTGAAAATAGTCTTTTATTCAAAGTAGTTTTAGTTTTATACTATCAAATGAGCATTATGAGTCGTGCACTTGGATATTCCAAATTTTTAAATCTTATTTTCGTACAATTAGCACTCAAAGTTCGTTGATATCGTCACGAGATGATGCTGCGGTATGCCGCGGAAGACTTCGGCATGCCGTCCCATGCAGCCAAGTGCCGCCTAGTGTGCGCGTTTGGGTTCTCAATCGGGGGGCGAAAAGATTTAAACAAATTCTCTCATTTGAAACAATCTTGCGCCAATAGACAAGATCACATTTTCACAAACTTACTTACATCAAAGTCATTTAAAACATATAATTTATTTTTTCATACTTTTAATTTTTTATACAAATACGGATTTATGTGGGTACGTTTTAAATTACATTTAAAATTCACAAAATTAGGTGTATTTGTAGTTATTGCAACGTGCACTTCACAGTAGCGAGATATGGTGTTGCCATACATTTAGGAACTCTCGTCGGTCATGCCGACAGAAATAACAAAGTTTCCTGTATGTTTTGATTATGGAAGACGACCCGTAAAATAGATCTCATTTGTGAACGAATCCTTATATATTAGGAACAGCGTTACAAGCTTCTTTGCTATATGGTACAACCACCGTGCCTATTGAACTGTACCTTCTCATAAAGATCATAGTCGTGGATGGAAAAAAGTGAAAGTTGCGACGTATAAGGTCTGCGAAATAGTTCTGTTTAGACAGAAGGATGCTACATTAACAAGAGCGTACCTAGCTTCTAAATGGAAGTGATATTTTGTATTGAGTTTTATGTGGTTGCAATGTTTACGTATGACTTGAAATTATTTTAGTGAGACATGGTGTTAGTACAACATGTAAGGCATCGTAAATTAGAAGAATGTGGACATAGACAAGCGTTGTCCTTGTGTTACAGCATGTTTTACTTCGAGCCTATATTAAATAGTAGTTTTATAACGTTAGGACAAAACAAAAAATGCTGTGAATTATCTAAGACAATTTAAAAAAAATATGTCGGGTATAATAATTTTATTCAAATTCTATTTATCTAAAGTCTCTGAAAATGTTTTGGGGCAGCGCAGTAAGCCACTCCCACTCCACTTTATGTCGTTATTTTGTTGCGATTTTTTTGTCAATCGAGTTTAGAGCATTGATGTAAATCGATGGATTTGAGTGATTAATTTGCGTAATTAAAACGTGACTGCATGGTGAAAGAGGTATAATGAAACGACGAAAATAAAAACAGTGAAAAATATAAACAGTGACGTCATCAGCTTTCTTAAAATTTTATTCATATTGTTTGGCCCCGTACACACGGCGATGGTCAGTACAATAAATTTGGGATCACACTTCAACATCCCAATGTTCATAAAAACAAATTCAGTACGAAACGTCATAAGAGTGATATTAAACCTAAAAGTGCTAGCTCGTATTGCGAATTCTATCCGTGAGATTTTATTTCTGGTGAATTATAATCAGTGTAATGATTCATTCAGTCGGATAGGAAACACCTACCTCATCAAGTGTTAACGTGTATTTTTTTGACGTCTAAAAAAGCGTTTGTTAAAACCTTTATTTCTTGTGTGAAATAAAATTCGCTTGGCGTTATTCGCAGTGCGGGCTAGCCCTAAAAGTGATATAGTTGCTACAAGGATTTTGTGGCGCTCGAAAGACATCGACACGGGGAGCCGTCGGTCAAAATTCGTGATATTGTTTTGAAAAATGTATTGAATAAACAAGATGGCGACGTTAGTTCCGATTTTGGCCACGCGGCAAAAGATCCTTGTACACCTATACATAAATGATTCAATTGTCACGTGTTCGCTATATTATTAACATCGTTATGTACTTGTTTCTTCCATGTCCCTCACATATCCGTGGCATGCTTCTGTATGGCCCGCGGGTGGTGCTGCGGCCGGCGCCGCCCGTGCGCGGCCAGCAGCGCGCGCGCGGCGCCGGCGCACAGCTCGGCGCCGTCCCGCGCCGCGCACACGCGCGCGCTGCCCGCCAGCGAGTTGCCGATGTGACTGTAATGATCGTTCATCAAGCATGTTTGTTGAAGGGGTGGCGGAAAAACTCCTAACAACGTTAGATATAGTTAATAAAACCGATAAGTTAGTAAAACTTCCTCTCTCTTTTTCACGATTTTCCTGTGCCCGACAGGTTACATAGTCATTTCATTAAATTTCAAGTTTCCACCTTAGTACACACTGTAGAATGCAATAAATGATTTAATATTAAAGTTAACGATCGAAAAATACACACATCAAAAAAGTCTAAGCAACATGTACGGTTTTGAACTTTTGAACGATTTTTACTATTGTAATATATTTATATTTATTTTCTAAGCATTTTTTGATTCATTTGTGACTAAAGCAACAAAATCCTTCATTCACTATTCATTTCTAATCTCAATAATTAACAATATGTGTACCGTAACATACGTAGTACCTATAGAAAAAAGTTAAAACTAAATTAAACTTTTCATATTTTACAAAATTAAATAACGACATTTTTGTAATTATTTGGTTATTCAGTACAAAATGTGACCGCCTTTGTTGTTTAAAACTTGTCGGCAACGATTTTTCAGTGAATTTATGAAATTTTTTATCTGATCCTGTGGCAATCGCTCCCAATGGAATTTTAACAAGTCTTTCAGTTCTTGGGTTGTCGACACTCCATCCAGGTTCTCTCTAGAACACGTCTCTGGAGCATGTCCCATGCGTGCTCGGTGGGATTGAGGTCTGGCGATTGTGCAGGCCACGGCAATACCCGGATGTTTTCCATTGCCAAGTACTCTCTGGTCCTACGAGCTGTGTGCGAACGCGTATTGTCATGCATCAGCATGAAATCTGAACCAAGACTTTGTGCAAATGGGTAAACATAAGGCCCGAGGACATCTTCAACGTAACTTTCAGCGTTCATATTGTTATCTACAAAAACGAGCTCAGTTCGTCTGTCCTTCATTACACCCGCCCATACCATCACTGTGGATCCACTGTAAGAGTGCACTTTCTGGACGCATCTCAGCCGTTCAGCATTTCCGGGACGACGATACACTCTTACCCTTCTCGTATCAGGCCTAACTCAGAACCGGGACTCATCGCAAAGTAAAATTTTGTCCCATTGTTCCTGGGTCCATGTCAAGTGTTCCCTACACCAGTGGTTCTCAAACTTTTTTGGTGACGGAACCCTTTTGGGAAGCAAAATACTTGATGGAACCCTACAATAAAACAATAGTTTTTAAAAGTGTATTCTTTATTAATAAGCATAATAAAAGTACAATGTAACAGTTACTAATTATTACTTACTTTACCACATGGCAAGTACAATAATAGAAGATATTAAAAAAGAAAAAATCTAACTAATGGGAGGTATGAAACTGTTTTTTATTTTTCATCAATTGGTTGATATCAGGTTTGATAGAAGACAGTTGAAGTCTCATATCAGGTTCGGCGTCCAGTCTATTGCGATATTTTGTTTTCGTGGCTGCATAGGTTGAAAATCCTGTTTCGCACAAATATGTTGTTGGGAACGGGTGAAGAATATTCAGAGAAATTTTGCCAAGCATTGGATATTCATCACTGATTCTGCACCAAAAATCGTTGAGAGGCGTCGTTTTGAACAGTGACTCCATACTTGTGTCTGATGACATTTCTAAAAGAGATTCATATATCTCATTTGACATACTTTCGGGGTTTTCCAAGTTGGGTAAAAAAGGATTATGAATCCATGAATTCAGTTTCATTTTTGTATTCTGTTCTTCGGGAAAATACTTTTCAAAAGATGCGCGCATCAAACTGAGATATTGGACCAATTCTTCAAACACATCGTCTTGAAACATTTCTGAGTCGTTATCGCTAACAAACTCACTGAGTGACGTAAAGCTTTCTATTTCTTTCTTACCAACGCAAATAATCCAAAAATCTAATTTTCTTTTGAAGGCAGTTATTTTGTTATAGGCCTGAAACACTGTTGTCTGTTTACCTTGCAATGATAAATTCAATTCGTTTAGTTTTTGAAAGATATCCTCCATAAAAGACAATCGGAACAACCAAGTTTTATCATACAAACGGTCCTTCAAATTAAAAGAAGTATCTGCTGAAAGAAACATTTGTAACTCGGCTCTAAGTTCAAATAGCCTTGTTAAAGTTTTACCCCGAGACAGCCATCGCACTTCTGTATGGAGCAGCAGTGTTTTATGTTTACTGCCATAATCTTCACACAATAATGAGAACAATCGGGATTGGAGTGGTCGTGATCTGATAAAATTAATTATTTTTACCGCTTCATCCATAACTAATTTTAGATTTGACGGCATTTGCTTCATCGCAAGTGCTTGTCTATGCAGAATACAATGGCTGGAACTACAATTAGGCGCTTTATTTTTTATTCGTGACACTGCTCCTGCTGTTTTACCTGTCATCGCCTTGGCCCCATCTGTACAAATGTCAATGCAATTGTTCCAACTGAGATTATTTTCTTCAAAAAATATATTTATTTTATTAAACATTTCTTCCCCGGTAGTGTTTGTGAGCAGCGGTGAACACATAAGCATGTCTTCTTCAAAAGAACTTTCATATGGATATCTCACGATAACCAGCAAGATAGCCAAACCAGCGACATCAGTTGACTCGTCCATTTGCAAGGCGAATCGTGCTTTTTGTAGACGCGTAACTAGTTCTTGTTTGACGTAGCTTGCCAGATCATGGATTCGCCGTGAAATAGTATCGTTTGATAGCGGCACAGTAGAAAGATGCTTTGCAGATTTTTCATCGAGCATACATTTTGTTATGTCTAATACACATGGCTTTATTAAATTCTCAGCTATAGTGTGCGCTTCACCTGCTTGTGCAATGCGATACCTAACTAAATATGATGCCTCCGTGGCCTTTTCGTTGATAGTTTGTGTTACTTGCATCATGTTTTTTTGACTTTCCAATAACTGATCTTTTTTACGAACAAAAAATTATTTATTCTTGGCTTTAGACTCGGGGTGTACAGTTTCTAAATTTCGGCGCAATTTGGCAGGTGCCATGGAACTATTAGGAAGCAGTTTACTACATAGCATGCAGAGAGGTGAGCCGTTGGAATCAACAAATCCGAAACTGATATATGATTCATCATACTTCCTTTTTTTCGTCTTAGAAACCGTCGAGCTTGACGTCGTGGCATCATCGTCTGGATCGGTGATTGCTATATTCTCCGCGCGTACTGCTTTTGAACATTCAGCGTCATTAGAAGATGTTGTTGCAACACGTTTAACACCTTTAAGCCAACGTTCCATTCTTCTTTATTTATAATGTTACACGTCAGGATGGTGGGGTTTAAATAATGCACAATCGTTACTGCGTATAAGAGACTAAGTTTAGTACAATGAAGAAATGTATAAAACTGAGACAACAGAATACAGCAGGCAGTAGAACAATGAACACTAGTTTCTCGCTAGCGAGCTTGTAAGTAGGTAGGTAGGAACTTATCGCTCCGAACGCTAATCGTCAACTGACTGACGAGGCGCGACGCGCGATCGCCGCTTTTATACTTAGTCCTAGACTCGATCTCGAATATTCTCGAAAATACTCTAGTCAGCGCCTTTGATAAACAAAAAGCAAAAATAAAAAGAGAAATATAAAAATTGCGTTGTAAACAATCTCGACTTTATTTTTTGAAGTTAGAGTCGAAAGTCGCTTGTTGACAACTATAGCGTCTAATTCAGAGGCGGCTTTTATCACAGGGACTGCGCGCTCACAAGTATACATGTTGATACCAAACTTATGAGATATTATACCAGCTATTGTAACACATGTCTATACAAATACAAATAAATAAATATACCTACGCGCGGCCGCGGAGTCAAAACGTTCGACCAGAGAGAGGTGTTTTGATTTTTTTTCTAAATTCTTGAGGAACCCCTACAGAGGTATCGCGGAACCCTAGGGTTCCGCGGAACACACATAGTATAGCTGCCCTACACCATTCGTTTCGACGGGCGCGATTCCGTCGTGCTCGTAGGCCGTATTCATACAGCCTATTTCTCACGGTTTGGTGGCTAACAACAACACCGTTTGAGAATTGTAGCTTTAAACCTATCTCCCGGGCGGTTAACATCGGCTGACGTCTTGCAGTCAATTGTATGTATCGGTCCTGTCGAGTAGTTGTACTCCTTCCACGTCCTGGGTGCTGCTCAGCAGGAGCCCCTGTATTAACGTAACGCTGCCAAAGACGACAAATCACGCTCCTATTGACACCAAAATGCCGAGATACCTGTTACTTATTTCTTCCCGCTTGTAGCATTCCTACAGCTCTCTGCATTTCATCAGCAGTCAAATGGCGTCGCTCTATGACATAAAAAATGACTCACCACTCAATTTTTTCAAAAACTGTATATCTCAAAATGATAAAAGTGAGATAAAAACCAAATTTATCAAGTAACGAAAATACATGAAATCGGTAAAAAATAGTTAGCTTTTATTTTAATGAAAACAAAACACAATCGAAAAGTTTATATTTTTTAAATCAGCCAGTATGTTTCCGAGAGCAAAACGATTGTATACTAATCTACTTCGTTAAGAAAAAAATAAAGTATCAATTAATAAAACCTGTACTTTCTGTAAATGACGCGTGTTGCTTAGACTTTTTTGCTTGTTATGTTGCCTGGGGCCACCCCAAGCAACATACAGGTATCCCTTTCGGGCTTTCCCGCGACCCCGGCAGGCATCGGTCCTAAAGGACCGATCCGATACCCACCAGTTGTGCTGATATATCTTTGAGGCGCGCGTGGAACACAACGCGCCGTCGACCCGGGCCTGGTCCTTATCGGCCGGCATTGCTCACCGTCCGTAACCCCGCGCCTACGGTGATCAGGGCGTCTACTGCGGCGGCTAGGGGTGTGAGGGCGCGAAATTTGCCACTCCCTGACGCGTTCCGCATCCTCCTTCAAGAGCATTACTGCTTCGCAGCAGGAGGTGACGGCCTCCCATGCCCTCTAACTCCGTACCATGACCTGGACCAGGGCCGGAAGCGAGAGATCACCGCTACCGCTACCACAAAATGCCTATAAATGGTCAAATTGAAATGTTTTAATGTTATTCACTCACCGGACCATGTGGAAAGGCACGTGTTGTGTGGACAGCCAGTCGAGCGCTCCGTTAACATCCAGTAGAGCGGCGCAGCCTACGAACTTAAATGCGCTTGCGCATGAGAAGAATACGATCACTCGAGAACCATCCTGTATGACAAAAATACAGATTTTAATATAATTATACATATGTATAATTCTGTAAAAAATCCAAGAAAATGACTAATAAGTTACTCCTATGAATAATCGTAAGGAAATATAGCTGATATTAGTCGGCAGGGATAAAAATCATCCAAATATGTTATTCAATTCTTAAAGATGAGATTAATCACCCTATTACCCACAAGAACGAAGAAACGGGTTTTTTTTTTAGAAAATCAAGCTAATGAAGTAAATACTAATTACAAGTTAATAAAAACAGTTAATTCACCTGTTTAATCTTCTGCAGTTTCTTAGCGGTGCCTTGCGTAAAGGGGTACGTGCCAGTATTCTGTGCGACTTCAACACTGTGAGAGTCATCTGCCTTCGCGATAAAGTACCTTACATTCCCCTCTCCAGTATCCCCGTATTTCTCTATATTTGCCAACAACGTCTTCCCATTCGGTGACATAGGACTCTTAGGACCACTATACGATTGGGGGGAAAACGGTTGGGGCACATCGTTCCTCCACCCCCCCGGCCTCCCCTGGCCGTTCCTGTACCCGCCGCCGTACGCGTTATTGTAGAAGTTACCCCCCGGAAATCCGCCGTCATTTTGGTTTTGGTTATATTGAGGGTAGTATTGTTTATTATCGTGACCGTATTGCTCATTGTTTTCTAAACGTGATCGCCAGTTCGGTGAGTCTACAGTTAGCGGTTTCGGTCTCTGTCCGATACCGCTCGGTTGATTGAGACCAACATTTTTCTCTTCGGAGCCCATTAGGTGTACCACTGTGCTTAGTATCTGTTCGTCTAAGGGCGTCATTGGTTTAGCCGGGTTCGACATGCGACGTATAACTAAGGCGCATAGTTTCTGTCTGAGGTAAAATACGCTTATAGCATCCGAGGCGTCTGCAGTAAACGCCATCCAGTCATCTAGGGTTATCACTGCCGTGTCCGGAGAAGCATTATTCTCATCTGCTTCGCTGTCCGAATCGCTCGACAACCCTGGCGGGTTAGCACGTTGAGTCAAGGCTCCTATTGGCAACCTTAATGGCCCACCGAATAACGCAACAGTTAATGGAGTCACCAACGTATTACACCGGATAAAACAAAACCTTCCAGCTCTGGATATTTCTTCAAACACGACCCAGTCTGTAGGAAGACTATGCACAGATTTCTGTGAGCCTGTCAATCCACCTCCTTGGTGTAATGTGGAACTTGGGTGGAAGGCCACCTTTACTTCTTTTGAAGTTCTTAAAGACGCAGAATCTCTATCCACACGAGCTATTGAAGGATACAGCCCGCTTACTAACACCGCTTTAACAACGTGCCATTTTTCAGAGTTCAAATTAACGTCCTTAATATCTCCTGAGCCACGAGCCTTAACGAGACATAGAGCCCTTAACTGGGCTAGTAACTGGGACCGGTATCCTACAATCATTTCCATGGTAGCGCCACAAATAAGGTTCTTAGCACAGAATGCACGTTCCGTACCGTTTGCCCGAGCTGTTTGCCATGCCTGGAATGCTCGCAACAACGCCATGTGATCCGAATAACTGTCGGCAGCAAATTCCTTACGTGCCAGACTTCCTTTCTTCCTATTTTCTGGATTCATCGAAATCTGGAACGGTTCCTTATTCGCCAAGCTACATACTATCGTCAGTATAGGATCGAGGCACTTCATAACACACGCGTAGAGCAACATTTTTCCCAGCTTCGGTTCTACAGTTAAATCTAGCAAATGCTGACCGATCTCTGTCAAATCTTCCATAGGCGTTAACGCACCGATAGTTTTAAGCAACGATACAGCGTTTCTCACAGCTAAAAACGAAGGAGGTTCTAGAGCTTTCGATAGGAAATCAGCTATTGGAGTATTACCAGTCGCAAGCAACTTAGTATGGAGACACAACTCTTGTAAAGGTACTCTTAGAATTTCCGGTACAGAGTTCAAAGGTAGGGTGTTAAATCGACGTTTGGAACACATGTGGAAACAGTGGCCTGGTTTTGTCCTACCAGCTCGTCCTGCCCTTTGCTGGCAGCACGCTCGAGACGTCCAAACACATTGCAACGAACATACACCGCCATTGGACTCATAATACTTCTCTTTTACCTTACAGGAATCCACAACATATACCACATCGTCTATAGTTATCGAAGTTTCTGCGATATTCGTCGATATTATTATCTTCCTTGCGTTAGGCAAAGGGTTAAACACTTTCTTCTGGTCCAGAGTCTGCATATTACTATGTAAAGTAAATATCTGGTATTTCATCACATTCATGTCTGAACAGGTTTGTATCATGTCTCTTAGAGTCACTATATCGTCATATCCTGGAAGAAAGATTAGGATACTTCCTTTAGCTAAGTTTACGTGAATATGCTTAATTAATGCTAGCATGAGATCATGGTCGATCAATTCTTCTGAAAACGTGTGATGGTATACATCTAGGAGGAAGTTCTCTGCTGCGCTGTCGTCTTCCGCGTTATCCTTAGGTTCGTCAGATAGGTTGAAAGTGGAGAGGATTTTAGCGCAGTCTGTGTGGTTGTTCTCTACAGCGTAATCGTATGCCGATTTGCCGTCTTTGTCTTTTGCTGATGGGTCCGCGCCTAGAACAAATATTTGTGAATTTATAATTATAGCCAGTGTTAGTCGGTTTTGTTCAAGGTTCGTTTTGCGCAATGACTACAATCCTTTCAGAGTTATTTTACCTGTGACAGCTGCAACCCAACAGCAAACTTATTGTAACGACAATAAAGATTACTATGATTTTGACAGTGATGCAAAACAAGAGGTAAAATGACTTTGAAAGAACTAGAAAAGTACACGAAAACGCTGATCGCTTTTGGACTTTGCCACATTAGACTTGTTATTTGTTAATTTATATGTATAAAGAGGTATGAGGAACTGGGAGGAAAGTTTCTCATCTTCCATAGAAAAGAGAGGTTTTCTTCGACCACCATCGGATGTTGTGTCTGGTGGGCAACTGCCCGACGATTGATGTCGGGACGTCGTATATATGTTTGTCGTGCGGTAAACTCTGCTTGCGCGATGCAGGATTTTGCGTGACGTCAGTGTGATGCGTAGTTCTCATGTGGCGATGTAGATGCTGACAATGTCTCGTGTACTGTCCCGGCCCTAAATATGGCACATCGGGATCGAGTCGGGATCGAGTTTATATTTTCTCTGTCAATTATACCACTATTTGACAGTCTCTTTCGAAAGCTCGTTAAATATTGTAGATTTGACAGTGAAAGTCCCGTCAAAATCGGCCCAGCCGTTTCGGAGATTAGGCGGAACAAAAAGACAGACAAAATTATTTAAATTGTTTTTGCTAAAGAACCGTAGGTATATACTTTCATATACATTTAGTCAAAAGCTGCTAGCTGTTATTTTGACAGTACAAACAGACAATTCAATTTTATTTATTTGTATAATTCATCTACGAATGACAAATATAATGTTATTCGGAATGCGTAGTAGTTTTAGATTATTTTTTGGATGTGATCTATAGGGCTTTTCTTATATATATATTTTTATTTATTTATTGTACATATCTGTAGCCGTGTTTACCACTTGTGTTTAAACTTACCGATCTGCAACATCTGCGCGATGGTCTCAGTGAGTCCCCGGGACGCGGCGGCCATGAGTCCGGTGCGTCTGGTCTTAGAGTGTCCGCACGACACCGGGACTCCTTCCGATATGTACATGTACAAGATTTGGGTGAACGAGTCCTGGGGAGCCAAGTTTATATTGTAAAAACATCAATATAGCGGACAATAGACAGGTTAAAATTACTGATAAGGAGGGAAAACTGATAAAACAGGCTCGTGATTGCCCTAGGCTAGACAGATCAGTCTAGAAATCTAGATATTGTATGTGGCCTCTACTGTCCGCACTGAAAGACTGTGATTCTAGATATAAATGTCATACTAAAGGTCGCGGTCATAGAAAGTGCTACTAGAACGGTGAATATTTTTACGAGATTTCACTCCACTGAGTCTCGTGTCATCTCACTCCGGACAAAGTTTTAGGACCGCGGCCGCCACGAATATAGACATACAGGGTCAAATTAAATTAGCTATGAAAACCCCACACACGTGGGTATCAATAACTAAAAACGATAAAATAAAAGATTTTGTGTTTTTTTTTATTGGGGTGATGTTAATTGAAGTATGAGTTGAGATAATCATTTTTTGTTTGTTTTTTCGTGTTTAGTTATCGAAACCCATCACGTATGTGAAGTTTACACATTTTTAGTGTTTAAAAAATGTGTGAATCATCAAAAAAAAACTCATCAAATTTATTTATTTTTTGTTTTATCATGTTTAGATATCGATACCACCACGTCTGCAGAGTTTCGCTAGCTAATTTGATTTGACCTCGGATAAGTACTTCATTCAGCTTGTAATTTTAAAATGCTTCTTTTGAAGGATTCATTAGAATCAACCAGCTTACTATTGAAACTGTAAATTAATCTACTACCAAGCGTCTTTTAACAATAAATAAGTCACAAAGTAACGTTCCACTAACCAGTGTGCCTTCATTAAAGCATTCGTCAAGAAACTCGTCCATGTCAGTCTGTAGTGAGGGCTCGATCACATTCTCTTTGTCTTCTTTAACATCCTTGCTATTGCTACTGCTGCCTGCGTCTTCTTGCTTTTGGCCTGGATACCGAATTATTTCATGTTGTAAAGAAAGTGTTTGGCAAAAAGTAAGCGTAATACACACTTGACAAATGAAAGTTTAGAGTTCTTTGCAGCGATTCAATAAACAATATCACGGGATCAACGCCTTCATGTCGCGGGTAGTTACTTCAAATTGGAATTTTATATTAAATAAATATTTTGTAACAACAACAAATTGACATAAATTACAAAAGTAAAAAAACAAACTGTGTCGCAGCCATCAACGCCCGTCTAAAAATGTTCCAAACTTAACTGTGACATGGGTATAGTTTTGCTAACTTTAGTAAGTATTTAAATTAAAAAAATCCATGCAAAAATCTATAATAAAAGACATAAAATACATGCAAACTTTGTATGTTGGTTGGTGTGGTGCAGTGTGGAGTGGTATTATGAGTGCGGGTGTGTGTGAGTGAGGGTAAGTGTGTGCGTGTGTGTGTGTGTGTGTGTTTGTGAGTGAGTGCTTGGACTAGTTTTAAGTCCAAGCACGTGAGCACGTGAATGATTCGATTAATTTGATTTGAATCAACCAATGATCATCGAAGCATTTTTTTATTGCTTATAATGACAATGCCAATACCATGGCGTCTATGAAGCAGGGACCGAAAGACTTTATAAATTACGGTACAGGTATCGAAGAACTTCTACGACTAAAGTTTATTTATTAGTAGTAGTCTAAATTACCGCTATCTGGGTAAACAAGAAAAAGAAACATGTTACCTCATTTAGGTTACCGTTTTAATACCGGCTACACACACAAACGATGCGCCCTTTGACTAATGCCGACGGCACGTGTAAGATAGAGGTAATTTTTATTTCGGTAACCGGTATTAATACTGGTTGTATTCAATTTAAGGTAACATTTAAAAATACCTGTAAAAAATATAAATATAATGTAAGTGAAAAAATACCCGTTTTGATCATTCTGGTTTCGGTCCCTGCGATGAAGTAATAATGAAACCAATTATTTATTTTTATTAGCTGGTGAAACTTCACAGACGGAATATATTGTGAGTAAAATTTCGAAAACACGAAGATTACCAAAGCCTTTTAATTGTATATGCCCTTTCTTATAAGTCTTTCTGTTGCTACATACAATACACCTTAAAAGTGACAGAGACTGCATAACCAGCGAGACAACTCACCTTCAAGCTGTGACCAGTAGCTGCTCCCGCTCTTGAGTTTATTCTTGAGCTCCTTCTCAACTTGCGTCATCTTGGGCGTCTTGTATTGCGAGATCTTCAGCACGTCTTCTAGATAGTAGCGCTGTACTTCGTGCAGGCGGCCCGGGATCGTGATCACTGGGCAGTTGTTGAAGTATCTGAGGAGAGGGGTATTTCAATTGTATTGTAGAGATGACTTGAAAATAACGGTGGATGGCAGATATGGACGATTTAAGAAAAGATGCAAGCATTGTGTGAGTAATGATATTAATGGAAAGAAGAGTAAATGAAAACATGACGGCATAGAGGGAGTAATTATATTTTAAGTCATAAAAATAAAGCAAGCGAAAATTTAAAATGATGAAGTCTGGACTACATGAGCTTTTTGAATTTTTTAAAGGAGGATTCTGTCCTTATCCTTGATGGTTCATAATTGCTGATAAAAGACGTTCGTTTTCTACAGGTATTACAAAACCAACAAACAATGCTATACATTTGTTCTATTTTAAAACGAATTATACAGAGTCATGGGAGTATAAAAGGGATTTTAATTAATAATAAAATAAGTAATCAATCAATTAAATAAGTTAGTCCAAGATTCCGCCCGATGTTTTCCTTCACCGGATGTGTAATCCTAGCAAGTTAGTATTTATTTGAATATTTACCGCGAGAATATCTGCGTATCCATGGTAGCCGACATGAGCACCAACTTGAGCTCTTTAAACCTGGGCAGTGCATCGCGCAGAGCGATCAGTAGGAAGTCGCTGAACTTGTCCCGTTCATGCACCTCGTCCACGAATATGTGTGTTACACCTGCAAATTAATAATGCCTTTAGTAATGCAGTATTTTGATGTATTAAATCTTTCCTCAAAATAATCAAATCTGTGGGAGTGATTTCGTTAAGAGGGACGGAAGTGTGTAACAGGAAGCCGGGGAAGCGCGCGCTATTTGATTTGACCAATGAGCGCGCGCGGTGCTAGGTTTGGCCGTCAGATACGACCTTGACGAGCAAGATTAAAGGTGCGGGGCCTCGTCAAGGTCGTTTCTGACGGCCAACTGTCAAAACTCTTCCGTCGCTTTTCAAGAAATCACTCCACAGATTGCAGGAAAGCGAGAGGAAAGATAGTACACATCAAAATAGCCAAATCGGTCCAGCCATTCACAAGTGATGCGCAACAGCATCTCACAACCTTTCTTTGACGGCGGCGGCCGCGAGTGTGGGCGTTTACATAAGATAACATCACACCTGTTTTCCCTGAAGGGTTAGGCAGAGGAGCGTCTGGTATGGGCAATTTCATAATTCCACTAACCTGTGAGCGAGGTATCTCCCGCCATGAGTGTCCTGAGCAGCACTCCGTTGGTGCAGTACGTGAGCACTGTTCGCGGACTGACGCGAGACTCTAGGCGGATCTGGTAGCCTATCGACTGACCTATCTTCTCCATACGTTCGTAGGCCACCTGAGAAAAAAGATAAAATATAGTGAAAAAAAAAGTAAAGAAAGCTATTTGGGGGACAATATGCGTCACATCCACGCAAAACAGCCATCGCTCAGCATAATGCTGCGACTCTATACGAGACAGAACCCCACCGCTGATTTTCAGCGACAGCCGCCGTTGACGTGATGAAGTCAACCGGTGTAGCATAAAAAGAAATAATAAAATAAGACAAAAATAAAATAAACACAAAAGAGCCATGAGACAAACATTAGATAAAGTATCATGAGTTAAGGGCATTGAGAATGTACGTTGTGCGGCTAGACAAGCGTACCTAGCGCAATTCAGATAAGTCCAAGAGACCGAAAGAAAAAAGCAATTCGATTTAGGCGGCTCTATTTAAACAGCGGAAATACACGCGAGGATATACCTAAAGGTAGTAAAAGAGTGGTGGTAAATTGGAATTGCGTACAAATAGAAAAGAAAGTCAAACAGGCTATATTTGATAATTCAATAATGATCCTTTTATTTTCCGGCGACACAGGCCGCAGATAAAATGGTGGTGGTGGATAATGGTGTCAATACAATGGAGAGGTAATTATGGTGGTAGATATCAAGGACAGGAAATTGAAATTATAATTGTGAGTGTGATGCGTTTTCCTTAAAAAATATTATTAAAGTTCAATTGAATTGTTTTATTAATATTGTTATTTTATTTTAATGACTCGATTTTATGTATCTAATTATTTTAAGTAGGTATTTGATAGTGCGGACTGTTTTTTAAAATGTATTATTATTTGATTCATATGGAGGAGATATAAGGATTTTAATTACTATTCACCAGCACTTTGGATGACCTAAACAATGCCACTGATGCCGCGATCAATGTGGCTACCTACTGGGCTCAATCAATATATAAACATCGACGAAGAGTACTATCGATACGAAAAGAAGAAAGATTTTAATGACTCGATTAATTTATTGTAATTTAATTCCAATGACTTTCATTTATTTATTGCAATTTTACGGGGTTTTTTTTTGCTGTTTATGATATAATTTTATTAATCTAAGTACTAGCTTTTGTCGCGGCCTCGCCCGCGTTGATGTCGGAAAATATCCCACGGGAACATATCCTATCGGGATTAAAAGTATTAAATCCTGTGTCAATCCAGGTTATAAACTTATGAAACTATAAAGTTGGATGAGGTTCTCTCGTCATGCCACACTTAGTCAGCTATCAACTTTGCCCCCTGCATATGCTTGCTCAAAAACCCTCTGGGCACCACTATATTCCAGCGAATACAGAGAATAATTCATGAATTCACTATCTATCTCTATTCTCACATTTCTCCCTCCACCAGTTGAAAAAATATGACTTACCCTCTCAGCCACAGCCACGGCAGATATCCTCCTAGGCTGCGTGCAGTACATGCGTGCTGCATGCTTATGTTCTTGGCAGTAGTCTAACATCAACTGGGGCAGTTGTGTCGTCTTCCCGCAGCCAGTCGCGCCGGCTACTATAATCACCTGTGATATAAGGAATTAGGTATTGACGACCAATAGACCTCAGTTATGCGACAGTTAACATGGCCCTGCATTGTTAGACTTCAATCAATCAATCTGCCTATCCTTTTCTCAACTATGTTGGGGTCGGCTTCCAGTCTAACCGGGTGCAGTTAAATACCATTATTTTACATGGAGCGACTGCCTATCTGACCTACAACCCAGTAACTGGGTAATACGATACCCCTTGGTAAGACGACTTTCGGGGTTCTGACGACCTGTAACGACTGTCAAAGATCCACGAATGACAGCCGGGATCAACGGCATAAGTGCTTTCCGAGGCACGGAGGATTCTCGGTATGTAAAGGTGACCCATTCACGAAGCTACCCCGGCAAGCGTAGCTTAACCTGATGAATCTAACCGTGCGACTATTATTACTTTGCCACGAGCTTATTGTTAGACTTACATAATATCTTAATAATAATATAATGTTTGGACTTTAAAAGAGACCATGACCTGAGTTTATTCTTTCGGCATTCCTTCTCAGAGATCAGTCAACTACAAGTAAGCTTGCAAAGTAAGTAAGTATATTTATTTCAAAATCAACAGGTTTTAACAAATATGTTGTAGAGGCCTTCTTTTAAGTATGGAAATACCTGTACCAGAAGACTTCAAACGTACACAAGAATGTTAACTTGTGTAAGTCCTATCATTTCAGTTGGGTTGATTAAACAGCGTAAGTCAGATTTACATTATTCGTGATACATGTTTGTGTAGAAATGCATAATATTTCGTGGTTGGGGGCAAATATGGACCTACGCGACTCTGATTTCGCGCAAGTCGTAAGGCTTAACTTAATTGTCACAATGTTAGATCTCTGCCTGGATCTAAACCTCTGCCCAAACTGAAGCGAATCCTGCGTGGGTTGCGCGATGAAATTCGCTCACGCCGGTTGTACTAACTTGTATGGAGGTGTACTTACTGGCGCGAATAGTCGCGTTATTTCTTAACATTAAAACAATTGACGTGTGCAATCACGTCCCACATCCCGCGCGGGATCCGCCTCAGTGTAAAGAAAACTGTAAAGATTTGAGTACATCTAAAAGTCATATAAACTTAATGTTTTATTAGATTTATGTCTCACCTGATTATGTAGAACAGCATTGATTAGGTCTTGTCTCTGTTCATACACTGGCAACTTCTCTCTGAACTTCAACAAGTCTGGATTGTATTGTGTGTTGGGAACCTGAAACAGTTAGGATTTTATAAATGGCCTACTTGAGGAAAGTTTCTGATTTATTGAAATGTTTATTTTTCAAAAATGTAAGACTTCTTATTATTATCTGGGGCAGTTGGGTAAAGAATAAAATAGTATAATGTGTTCTATTCTAAACAAAAAAAAATCTTATTAAGAAATAAGATTTTTTTTGTTTAAGTTAGCTAGCTAGTTTTTAAATACTTCCAATTGTAATCTGTGGAGAACGTAGTGGGTAGCATAATTGTTTTATAATGTAATATTTAAGATATTATGTCCGTTCATTATTGTGCTACTGTTTGTTTTTCCTTAAATAAATAAATAAATAAAAGTTACCTAGTGCCTGTTCTTAGTTTAAAAAACATTAGCAGAAAGTATTGGGAATACTTTTATAGCTTTTTTTTTTCACAAATCTTTGTCACAATACCTGTGCAACTCCATTATTCAGCTGCCCCATAGACTTATGTGTGAGTTGAGGACTCCTCTCCTTCTCTGGACAGCTGCTAAGGTCATCCTTCTCCTTACTGGTAATGGGAAACGCATTGCACAGCTCCGCAATACTGCACCGCATGTTCGAGTCCAAGATGAGCTTGGCATCATTTTGAATTATTGTTGAACCAATGCGTTTGTATATTGTCAGGTAGCGGTTAACACCTGTAAAAAAAAATTGAGATTTTTGATAGTTTTTTTTTCCTTTTATTAAGTGTCACAGTTGACAGTACTTTATTCACATTACAATCTAGCCTGTTAGCTAATAAGTAATTTAAATATACCTAACTAAACTTTTGTTAGTTATAAATGACACACTTTTACACATCTTTTTATTTTTTTTAACTAGATTTGGAGTACACCCGTCTGGCCCAATTTAATTATGTGGAAATTTTTTGGATACTGTTCTGTATTGAAAGGCAATTTGATTTAGCTTGGTGGTTTAAAAACATGTGGCAACAGTCAAAGCCAATAGTCATTATAATAAATAGTTCAACAAACAGTAATATCACAGCTATCTCTCGAGGGGATAAGCAGTCACTTGTTGTTATATAGGTAGAGCTTGTCTAAGCCCAAATCATGCACCCCACTATCACATACAAGCAGTACATAATTAAATAGAGGGAAGCATCATATCAGCTTAGCTCTACCTACTTGAAAATAAACTTACAATCTAATTAAGTAACATTGTGCAAAATATTTTATTTTGCACAATGTTACTTAATTAGATTAGATCTACTACTTCTATTTCCCTCTAACAGAAGTCATTGCACAATAAAATGTAAACAAAGACTAAATACTTAAATTAACTTGAGTAAACATTTACAATAACTCATAAATTTTTTATTTTATTTCTATACATATTTTCATTTAAAACTACTACCAACTTGAAAAATCCTTTAAAAAAAAAAACCAAAGCCATTGAATATTATGATTACAAATTATTAATTAATTTATTGGAATCTGTTGTTGATGAACTAAATGTAAGTCATGAACTAAAGATTTATCAATTAGTGTCTCCTCATGTTCTACAAAATACTATTAGTATAAAAAGAGACAGCAAAGTGAGTTATTTATTTAATGTTATGTGATGACCAGTGATCGGAGTAGGTAGATTGAATTGGGGTCATTGATCCGAAACGTATATTTTAATATGGACATTCCTCCGGAATTGGTTAATTATTAAGAAAAAAACCGGAACTTAGATAGGAATTGTATTCAAATGAGCAATATTACATTCTTCATAATTTTTTTAACGGCACACAGTCATGATTCCAAGCTTTGGTAAGTAATATTTTACTTGTTACAAAGAGTTAAAAGTACTTTTGGATGTACTATAAGAATATTTTTAGTATTGTGTTTGTTTGCTTAAGCTGTTGAACATACCATCACCAACTTTGAATTGAGTAGTAATAATATCACTACCAACATTAACAATATTTAATTGAATCCGGTAATACCGGAATTGCTTTCCGGAAAAATGGCTTATCCATGTTATTCTTTCTGTGTGCATTTATGATACAAGTACCAAAAATCAATCTACCTACTCCGATCACTGGTGATGACAGACAATCTGTAGGGTAGTTGTTTATTCAAAAGTCAAAGTCAAAGTCAAATCATTTATTTCAAGTAGGCCCGTATAAGGCACTTTTGAACGTCAAAAATTTACAAAAAAAATTAATTGATTCTAGTTGCCCCTTCCAAAAGGTAGTTTTCGTATGGAGAAGAATGGGCAAGAAACTCCACCGTTACTCTTTTAAAATGTTTTACAATATTTTGTATAAGTACATTAGTTATATAATTATATGTGAGGACGATGCACCTAGAATAAAATTATTATACCACAATAGGTAAAAAGAATTAAGAATTAAAAATGAAGCAACAACAGAAAAACTAATTATGTGATAGATACATGGTGCTCACATATTTACAAACATTGTAAAAGTAGACGATCCTCCTAAGATTCCACAATTAATAAGTCAGTGTGCGAGGAATTGGTCATAGAAAGTAAAATGAATGTCATATAATAAAAAATAATAATAAAATATACACTTAAATTTGCAACCAGTTTGATTTTGTCTTGATTCTAAATTATCCTATGGAGCAGGACCAGCATGTTTCCAAGCATTCTTGTCTTGGATATAATCCTCTAATTTGTAATATGCTTGTTTACAAAGTGTACTTTTAATATGAGCTTTAAATTTTCTTTCATTTAATTGCAAAATATCACAAGGTATTTTGTTGTAACATTTAACACAGTACCCCATAAAAGATGTATGTACTTTAGATAATCTGAAAAATGGTTGATCTATTTTATCTTTATTTCTAGTATTAAAATTATGTCTATCACTTATTTTATTAAAAAGATGTCGATTTTTTCTAACATACATAATATTTTCATAAATGAACTGGCAAGGTACCGTCATAATATTAATCCTTTTAAATAGTTCCCTGAGAGATTCGCGGTGACGTAGATTATAAATGGCTCTGACAGCTCTCTTTTGCAAAATAAAGATGGATTCAATGTCAGCAGCCCGACCCCACAGTAAAATGCCATACGACATAATACTGTGGAAGTAACTAAAATAGACCAATCGCGCGGTTTCTACGTCTGTTAACTGTCTTATCTTTCTAACAGCATAAGCGGCTGAGCTTAACCGCCCCGCAAGAGATGTTATGTGAGGTCCCCATTGTAATTTCTCGTCTAATGTGATTCCCAGGAAAACAGTTTGATTAATAAATTCCAGTTTTTCTCCGTTCAATAAAATGTCACATTCGCTACTTCTAACATTAGGTAATTTAAATCGAATGCATTTGGTTTTTTTTTTATTTAGTACCAAATTATTTACCGTAAACCAATGTTGGACCTGAAGAATAGAGCTATTCACGTCGTCAAGATTTTGTGACCGTCGATTGATTTTAAAGATCAATGATGTGTCATCTGCAAATAACACCATCTTCGGTTGATTTTGAAGTAATTGGGGTAAATCATTAATGTAAACTAAAAAGAGGAATGGACCCAATATTGAACCTTGAGGAACGCCCATTGCCATTTCAGACCCCAATGAGTTTACGCCGTTTACTTGAACTTTAACCTTTCTATCTTTCAGGTATGATCTTAGTAAATCAAGAGCTGTATTTCTAATCCCATAGTGCTCCAGTTTCAGCAGAAGTGTCTCATGGTCTACGCAATCGAACGCCTTCGAGAGGTCGCAAAAGATACCAATGGCATCTTGTGCTTCTTCCCAGGCATTAAAAATGTTCTTTATTAGGGTGACACCGGCGTCAGTGGTACAACGTCCTTTGGTGAAACCGTACTGATGTTCATGAAAGATCGAATTTTTATTAAAGTGACGTAACATTTGATTGAGCATCAACCTTTCAAACACCTTACTGAGAACTGGTAGAATTGATACAGGCCTATAATTATTGGGTTCTTTACTATCACCGGATTTGAACAATGGAACTACTTTACTGTGTTTCATGAGATCCGGAAAGACTCCTTGGTCTACACTGGTGTTAAATATGAAAGCTAAATAGGGCGCAATGGTTTCGATAATAGATCTACCGACTTTTACAGACATTCCCCAGAGATCTTCTGTTGATTTAATTTTAAGATCTTTAAAAGCTTTTATAACAGCCTGGGGGTTTGTATGCTGAAACCTGAACTCCAAAGAGCATGCCTTCACATTCTGTCTAAGTAAGGCAGCAGAAAGCGCTGGTGAGGAATTTAAAGCTTCAGTAGTTTTAAGGGGAATATTAGCAAAAAAGTTTTCAAATTCCTGAGCTATTTCTACATCTGAGTTGATAGTGCCATGTGCAGTCTCTAAATTAAATTCAGTATTTCGCTGTTTTTTCCTACCTGTTTCATTATTTATTATTTGCCAGGTAATTTTTATTTTATCATCAGCTGATTTTATTTTATTGCTAATATAAAGAGCTTTGGCTATTTTGCACACACTTTTAAAAGTTTATTACTATCTTATTTGTGTAAGTACTTAAATAAAATAGACTTCTGAGATAGATAGAGAGGTACTATTGAATAAAAGAAAATGTAACAGTAATATTAGTTTTTTCGCACATGCGTGTCATCTGTTTCGCAACTAGTTGTAAATAATACATTACAACTAATGTGCAATTATATCCATATGGCTCGGAATAAACATAACAATAAATCTAATTAAATTTAAAATGCAATTCATGTAAAAATAGTCACTAAAACATCATATGATCATAATGTACATACGCTCAAAATATGTTTTTCATATCAACATTCAACAACATACCTTTCCCGCGCGATTTCGACTTGAGACCGAGCTTAGCAACTGTCTCGTGGATAAACCCGCGCTCCTGAGCCGACAAGAACGTCGGGAACTTAAGTTCAGTCTCATTTTCATCACTTATGAACTTATCCAACTGAATCTTTAGTGCTATGCTCACAGATTCAGCAATGGGGAAATGCTTGTTGCCATGGCGCTTTCCCTTTTTAGAACTCATTATAACACTTATGCTACGCTAGACACAATGTATTATTACACATACAATAAAGTTAAGATATTGTTTACCAGTTTACATAAGCGAATTATTATCAAGAGTGAAGAACTAGCTAAACAGATGAAAGAAAAACGAAACGAATGCGATTGACGATTCCATATTCTTGACGCTAGGGAGAAGAGGTGACATTCTAATTAGATACGAAATTTTTAGTCGATTAATGAAAGTTACTAAGTTTGGAGCGCACGTACTATTATTTTAATGGGATTTATTATTTCAATCTCTCGTTTCCATACAAAACTACTCAAAATAAATAAAATAGAAGAAATCCAATGTAACGTTCCATTAGATTCAGTAACATTCTGACGTTACAAACTAGCCGATTCATTAATTTTTCTAGTACGATAGTATTATTGGACATCACGAGGCCACAAATGTCATTTTGGGAAGCGTTCCAGCTCCTCCAATTTATTTATTCCGTGACTTTCAGCCGTGGCTGATAATATTTGTTCCCAGCTATAGTATCCGAACGAAAGTTGAAGTTGAACCAATAGCAATTTGTCATGCATGGCAGTTGTCAAAATAATTCAACACGTGAAGGAATCGTCAATCGTGTGAAATTAGATTCATAAACACTGTTTTCTTTGAATTCTTAATGTAATTTATCAAAATGCCGAAGAATATTAAGCATTTAGTGGTCGACACAACCGCGTTCATAAAGGCAGCTAGTTTGCAAGACATCGCTGAGAACGTATACACAGTGCAAGAGGTTATTGATGAAATCACGAACGATAGACAACGCAGAAAGCTTGTAGTGCTCCCATATGATCTTATCGTGAAAGATGTCTTCACTGAGAACATTAAATTCATCACAGAGTTTTCCAAAAAGACCGGCGACTACCGTAGTCTCTCTGCCACTGACATCAAAGTGATGGCGCTAACATACCAACTAGAGAAAGAAAAACTGGGCATCGAACATCTGAAAACTGATCCAACTACACAGAAAATTGTCAAAGTAACAGGATTATCTAACTACAACTCAAACCCAAATGAAAACTCAGAAGCGAAACCAGAAAATGTCAATCAGGAAACTGGAGAACCAACAGAGAGCACAGATGAAGAGACCGGTGAAGCTAAAATTAAAATTGTTGATACAACAATTCCTAAAACAGCAGAAATTACTATGAATGTCACAAATAATATAATTGTAAATGATGAAGATGCAGAAAAAATTGCTGAACAAATTAAAAATATGGACATACAAGAAAATATTGATGATATCATGGTCAAAGTTTCTGAAGATGAAGAGGAGTCTGAAAGTGATGAGGACTCGGATAGTGATGGTGGAGAATGGATCACACCTGGCAATGTAGCAGAGAAAAGAAAAGAAATGGAATTAGGAGAATTTGAAGAAAAATCTGTTGAAGTAGCTTGTATCACTTCAGACTTTGCCATGCAGAATGTCCTCAAGCAAATAGGACTCAATGTAACTTCAATAGATGGCAGGATCATCAGACAACTACGTACCTTCATCTTTCGTTGCACAACTTGCTTCAAAACTACAAGTGTGATGACAAAAGTATTTTGCCCAAAATGTGGGCACTCAACTTTGAAAAAAGTCGGAGTGAGTATTGACGATGATGGAGTTCAACACATTCACATAAATGGACGTAAACCACTGACAGCTCGAGGCAAAAAGTTCAGTTTGCCCACACCTAAAGGAGGTCAACACTTCCAATACCCGATACTTTCTGAAGACCAACATATCCACAAGAGATTTGCCACAAAAATGGCAAGAGGTAAAACTAATGCTATGGACCCTGATTACACTGCAGGATTTTCACCATTTGCCATAAGAGATGTTAATTCAAAGTCTGCCGTATTAGGTGTAAGAGCTAATAAGCAGGACATTAAATATGTGATGAAAAACTGTTGCAAGGGAAAGAAGAAGTAAAATAATTTTAAGCTTAAGGCCTTCAATTTATGAGCCAGATTTTGTATATAGGAAGTAAAAATAAAACTAATATAGTAAAATATAGTATATTCTTATTTTAATGATACATTGTTTAAATGTCCACCTATACAAATAACATCAAAAGTATACCTTATGTGTGATACAAGCACTATTTTGACACTTTTTCTTCAATAAACTTGAAAACTGATTCCATACATGAATATGATGTCATTTCATGTTTTTGGTGACCTATAAAAATAGAAAAGGTGATAAATGATAACATAATACATTGAACTTCAGATTTTGGACTTTCTTGTATGTTGAAAAGGTAGAAATAAAATTCAAGTTGAATATTACCTGCTGAAACTCTTGGTATATCAAATTCTGGTGTGTTCATTGGAGTATCCAGTGGTGATTGACTTGATATCCAGTTCCTAGCTGCCTGCAAAACATAAAAGAACTATTCATACAAAAAGGCCACTCATACACCATTTTCGTATATTGTTCTAATCTAGATCTAATGTATCTTTTATAAAAACTAAAATCATAAAATTCTACTTACATCTTTCATATACTTAGTAATCTGTATATTAGAATACACATGCACCGAATCAGTGAAGGCAATTGCTTTTACTCTCTTTTCAAATGCATCCTTCAGCTGATCAGCCAATGTAACAGTCAGTAATCCACCATAACTGTGAGCCACAATCGCTATTGATGTGGCTTTTGTATTATTAACATAAGTTTTCCATACATAGTTGGTATGTTCTTCTCCTGAACTACTATTTGGTATCTTTTTTCCATTAGCTAGACAGTTATCATTGGGATTAAGTACCATTACTCCATAGCCTTTTTCTAGGGCTTTCTTAATGTAGGGTATTTGTGTCCCCATGTCTAAGTTATCATTGATTATGAGTCTGGAATAGATATTTGATTTAAGAATTTTATTTGCAACAGCAAACAAAAACCGTATAATTTTTCAATGTTTCTTGTAGATTATACTTACGATCTAGCCCACTGTCCTGCACGAACTGCACCTGACCCATGAATTAAGATCACCAACACATCCTTCAGATCATAATCCTTGGACACAAAGATGAAAGTTCCTTTACTGGAGTCTTTGGGCACTGGTAACCTTGTCAAGTTCTGATCAGCTTCCATTAAATGATATATGTACTCTGTGACTGCATTACCAAGCTCCTCATAATGTGCTTGACATTCCTGGTGTTGGTTACTAACATTGAATTGGAACGGTTCCTCAGTTGGTTGATCATCAGCACCTATTTTACGCAGTTGTCCTTCTGTAAAAAGTAAAACAATAATGTATTCAGTAAAACAAAGCGTTTTTCAGTTTTGATCAATTTGTTTTAAGTTTTAATGAATACAAAACAGAACTACTTTAAGTCTCCTGGACAGAAAAAGATAAAAGTAATATTATAAATTCAGGCAAATATCCAAAATAACATTGTTATTGTAAAGTTTGATCTCATCTCTTTAACCTCTTGAACTTCAAAATCAAAAGAGTAATAATAAGGAAAATCGTTTACCAGTGTTGAAAGTGTATCCTAAGTCTTTCATTGTTTTCACTGCGTCCATTTTTTCCGATTCAGTAGAACCTGTAGCACAATAACTGTGACCGGAAGTTTGTGACCAATTTTGTTTCGGCAAAACAGTTGAGAAGAAAACTCGGACTTTACGTAAAAATTTGAGTGACATGGAGCGACAGATAAAATAAAGGCGCATAAAAAACTTGTTACGTAAAAACACTAGGGTTAAGAATAACAATGCAGAAATGTGTATTTTATTGATAGAACACAATTTTAAAAACAAATAAAATTAATTCAAATGGTGAAATCATAGATTACTATTTTGACGTTTGTTTTTAGTTCAGGAATGTGCACTGAATAATTCACGTTGGCTAAAGTTTCTTCACTTAATTCTATTTCGACTGAAAAGGTACATAAACTTTGCACAAATACATTCCATTCTAACTGTAATGGGCCACGGTTTAAAAAAAAAAAGTTTTTCCCCTCTTTCTAAAGTGCAATACTGCTAAGCCGAAAGGCGCTATCTCTGAGATACGGCCTTTTAGTTTTTTTTAAACCATTCAATAGCTATAACAATTACGCATCTAATGGTATAACCCAAATAGCGCTATCTAACTTAAAACATTGAAAAAAAACCACTCATAAGTTTTTTATATCCTTGTTTCCTTAATTTACAATTTACAAAAAGTCAATTTTCTCAAAACTTACTCGGATTGAGGTAGCGCCTTTTGGCTTAGGAGGGCAGAATATTTCTGAACGAAATATTGATATTTGACTTTTTTTGCTTAGCTACTTCTAGAATATAGAATTTTATACATACTGCCTAAATACAATGAATCTCCATAGCACAGATATAGAATAATGTTACTCTAACAAGAGGTATGACCTATTATAGATACATACATAAACTCACGCCTTCTTCCCATGGGGGTAGGCAGAAACTATGGAACGCCACCTGCTACGTCATACTCCTTTTGCCATACACGCACGCCGGTTGCGAGTACTACGCACCTGTTATATTAATCTGGCTGAATATTATGATCTTTCCAATAACTCACCCTGATTCACTGATTTGGCACAGCAAACTCTCCTTAAAGTAGTAGTTTAAACAGCCAGACAAAGATCTCATGTTATTCTAAAGATTTAACTGAGTGATAACTGTCATAAGTATTCAATGTTGTTCTCAATGCCTTTGTTATTCATTCATTTAAATATACAATTCAAAAACCAGAATGGCAGTAACATTCTGTTGATTGGTGCTACAAATCTCTTTCAGAATTTGCAAGACGGGTAAGTAGGTATAGAAAAACAACAAACATAATTATTATAATTTATAATACACATACTATTTAATCATTATACCAGTCTAAGAATAGTAAGCTGAAAGACATGACTAATAAGAAGAAAAGTACATAAACCCTAAGCCCTGCATTCCGTTGTATGGCCTGCTTTATTTGTTCATTGGCGTCCTTAACATTTTCAGTGGATCCAACCACTGTGCTGGATATCCTGTCTATGTCTTGCTCTTGTTGTAATATCTGAAAACATAAAATAAATAATTATAAAAAAAAAAAAATATTTTGTGGTTGAAACTTGATTTAATAACATTTTAAATTGTAGTGTGTGGAAATGGCAGATGGAGGGCTTTACCATGCTGTGGTCAATACAGGCTAGATATGTAGATATATTGAAATTCAGGCTCCTTCTGAAAAAGTCAAAATTATAAAACTACAAATCACCTTTTCAGTAAATATTTCTTGAAGCTCTGCAATGTGAAGCACTTTGCTTTCAATAGCTTTGACTTCCTCCGTCATACTGTTCAGCTCATTCAGAAGCTGCACATTCTCCGACTCAAACATCTGCAACTCCTCAGCACTAAGTTCCTCATCAGCCAGCACAGCTACCTCATTCTCACACAAATCCATCTTTTTTACAGTATCTGGTTCCTCCAATTCTTCTATATCTTTATCTAAAACTTTGTCAGTATCCTTCTCTGCTACTTTGCTCACAATAAATGGGTTTGGAATGTTTGATTTAGTCTGAGGTAGCTCCAGGCGCGACAGTTTCCGCATGACAAGAGTTCGTTTCACCCGTAGAGCTTTGAGCTCACTGTGTATCTTACACACAGCTTTCAAGTACATGTCTATGAGGTCAGCCACTGCTTCCATGTATTCTTTCATCTGAGGAGCCGCTGTTACTTTGCGGTTGTCATTCCTAAATTCCTTCAGCAAGTGAGAACAGGTATTGATTATCCTTTGGGCTCCTGTGTCTATTTGGTCTCTCTCCGCGTCGCTCATCTGATCTTCGACAACATTATCGTAAAAGCTCAAGTATTTCTCGCGGTGCTCAAGCAAAAAGTCTCGTAGTCTCGTAATTTGTGAAGTTATATCCTTCGCAGTAATCATGAAAGCCGTTTTTGGCTTGGTTCGTAGTATGCGTTGTTTATCATCGCTAGTAGGGCTTTGTATGCCAAAAGCTTTGTTTCGCGTTTTCACCGTCTTTATGTATGCTCTGAACAACGGCGTGATATCCATTTTGGTATCTAGTTAACATAGAATTGATGGAGAAATCAAATAGTACAACAATTCACTATAAGTTTTACTTACACGTTCACAGCACAGCTGTATTGTATTGATAATTTTTAAATGACATCTGACATTTGGTTTTCCGTTCGGATACATTCATTTTCCAAAAAGGAATGCTTCAGATTTTAAAAACTAGTTTGGGTACCTGGAACGTAAGTTGTTTTTGATTTTTGTTTTCATTACTCATTCATTATCTGTGGATTGATTTTACATTACAAAAGAGAAGCAAAATAGAAAAAATTCCATTGTTTTTTACAAAAAATACAGTAAAATATCGCTAATTATAAACAATTAAGATGGGATCAACGGCTGGTAATGGAAATAAAAGCCAACATTCTATACCTATTGATATTTTAGATGACCTGTGCAGGTAGGTTGCTTTCTTTATACAATCAAAATAATGTGGTTTTGGTAGGTAAACACTCCATAATTTGTAAATATTATGTTTTATTCACCATTACAGGTCCGTAGTTAAGTTTCATATATTATTTTACATGAAATTCATAAAAATATGCTGTAATATTTGTGCATCCAGTGCAGCTGATGCAAGTCGAAACAAAAACTTTCTCGAGAGTTTTCGTTTTATTCACTTCCTCTGAAATGAACTAATGAACAACTATAAAAATTTAATAGGTAATACACTTAGCCAAAATTTCAACTATTGGGGTCATCTTGCGATACCTACCAATGTCTAGAAATGAACATATAGGCTGAACTGAAACAACTACTTTGAATGTTACAAATACAACTCTAACTAGGCTCCTTGCTATCTATAGATTCCCAAACATAAAGTCTTTCTAATACTAGAATATGGTATGGCCCATTTCCATGGCAAATATAAAATTGTTGTTACCAACCAACATCACGTCAGTTTCTGTACTTACCACATTCTTCTTGTTTCAGCCGCTTCATTATTAACTTACCACCAGAAGACCGCGGGAATCTGGTGCGAATATGTTTCCAAATAGAGTTGGCACACTGGTTCTACTTAGATTATTATTGTACTGATGAGACCACCAGGCTTAACCCCTGTGGTATTAGGGAGTTTGCGGCACATATATTTCAAGTAAGTATCTTGTCTCACAATGAATGATTTTTAAGATACCAGTCTTACTGTTGTCTGAGCTTTTAATACCCAAATTGGGTAAAAGGTAAATTAATTAATGTATTTTTATAGACAGAGATACTTCTAATCCATAGGCTAATAAATTCGTGTTTTCAACAACATAAATAACATGATGAACGTGGCAGAACTGTCAAAATGAAAGAAAATGCGATCAATTGTCATTTTATGTGTGTTATGCAATTACCCTGCTGGTTTGTCTAATCCTAAAGACATCTAGTGCTGGACATAGGCCTCCCCAGGCATCTCTGCTTTGACCGGTTCTGTGTGGCATCTAATCATTGATTGCTAGCAAATTGTGCAACTGCTAAATGTGAGATTCTGAGTTCAATTCCCAGGCACTGTTATTGGTATTTTCCATCAGAAATTTCTCTATAGCAGCCCAGAGTCATAAAGTAATAATGTTGCTGCTTAAACTAAACTATGCATAGGAATTAAAGTTACTTAATTCACATATAGTTACTTCACTGAATTCACATACTTTACTTAAGGGTACACTAGTCGACGGCTCGAACTCGTTAGTAGGAGTGACTGATATGCATGCAATTTTTTTTGTTTTATTTATTTATCTAGTTTTTATTTATATATTTATTAATTTATTTAGTGAAATAGATGATGATTTATAATAAAAAGGAGCACGTAAAATTTCATGAACAGACCTTTGGGCGTATAGATATTATGAAAAAACTACTGGATGTATTTACTGAAAATAAAATTATTTTAACTATTTAATAAATTATCTATTCCTGTACGGTTTCTTTTGCCATTTTCTTACCACATAGGTTATTTATTTACGCCCAAAGTCGAGTTAAAATTTGTGTTGAAATATGGAAGTTTCGACGCTCATAACTTCTAAATCAATTTTTTTTTGCTATTCTGCTTCCATACAGGGCTAGACAATGACAGGACAAATTGATATCATTTTTGGTTTTGAACGTACACCGTCTTAACGGACGAGTAATCACCATACTACGTTTGTATGGAAGAATGACCGACAAGCGTACCCTTAATTCACAAAAATTATTTTACTTCTAATCAAACCATTACTCCAGCACGTCCCGCAACTCCGCGAGCATGTGAGCAGTCTGGACGAGGTGCTGGACAACTGGCGCGAGTACAAACAAACGGTGCCGACATACGGCGCCATCTTGCTGGACACAGAGCTATCGCATGTGTTGCTGGTCCAGTCGTATTGGACGAAGGCTTCCTGGGGTTTCCCCAAGGGGAAGGTCAATGAAGATGAGGAGCCGTATAAGTGTGCTGCCAGGGAGGTAAGGAAACGGTTGATAGTTTTCTTTAACATACAAAATTCTTTATGATTGTTTGCAGTTAGAGTAAATGTAAAGGTTTCCTTTCCTATTTATAGAGTCACCAGCAGCAGTTCATGATTGATTAACCATGAACAGCTGCAAGTCAACACGTCATAAATAAATATTTTATAGCAAACATGTTGTGCTTTTTCCAGGTACTTGAAGAAACAGGCTTCGACATCAGTAAGCTTATAAACAAAAACGACTACATAGAAGCTATAATACACGAACAAATTGTCCGCCTATACATTATTGGTTTCATTCCTAGAGACACTAAATTCCAGCCGAGAACAAGGAACGAGATTAAGGCCTGTGAGTGGTTCCCATTGGCTGATCTACCAGCCAATAAGAAAGATATGACGCCTAAGCTCAAAATGGGAGTAAGCCCTAATGCTTTCTTCATGGTGCTACCGTTCGTTAAACGCATGCGGCGCTGGGTCGCTGAACGGAACTCGAAAGTGTTCACAAATACTCGAAGAACGCGTCACAAGTCTATGGGAGATATAGAATCTACTTCTACAACTAAAGCTAAGGCTAAAGCGATCTCTCAGGGGCTAAAGAATGAAATACAGGAATATCAACAGCTAAATTGCGTTTCTGCGCCAGTACCGTATAAGAACCATGGTATCGGTAGTGGAAATGGCCTTGGTAACGGCAATGGGAATGTTCATGGAATCGTACATGGTAGTGGTGGTCAAGGAAATGGCCATATCAATAGCCATGGGAATGGCAATGTGCTCGTTAATAGCCATGGTAACAGCAACAGCCACAGTACCAGCAATAGCCATAGCAACAGCCACGGCAATAGTCACGGCAGTGGCGCCAAAAACACTCCAAACCAAAACGGTTCTAGAAAGGACAGGAAAGTTGCTAAGCGACAGCTATTTACACCGCAGAACACTCATCCGAATCCTAATAGCTTTTCTCCTGTTCAGAAGGAAACTAGTCCTAAAAAAGAATCTCCGGATGAGAATGTATTCTTCAACTTTGTGGCTCCGTCTTGGGCTAACTTCAAGTTTGACAGACGGGCCATACTTGACTGCCTTACTGGAGCGTAAGGAGGCGGAAACTTGGCTGTAAGTTGTAGACCACGTGACTTCCTACTTCGTTTTTGACATTATTTGTAATTACAGTTACAAAACAGATTAATTTATTGTTCTTTTATTTGCAACTTTCTTGAAACCCGATTTGTTCTCTCGCAGTTTCACAGATTTATTAGATTTAACTTTACATTATTGCAAATGCTCAAGCAGCTCGACTTTGACTTATCAGCGTTTTGCCTATTTCGGCTCGATAGCAAGAACTTTGACTAGAAGATGGGAGAAATAAAATAAAAAAACTTTTTTATTTTTTTGTATTTGATAACAAACATTTCGCACAAAGTACATTATTATTCAAAAAGTCAGGACGACCTTATAAAGTATTTTTCAGGTTCATTCAGACGCACCTGAAAAATGCCTGAATATTACTGGTAAGGCCTGCCTACGTCATCTGTAAAATTGAGCGTGACGATCTGCTGTTTGACCTGTCTTCAAAAGTCAATTTCTTCTCCAAAATTGACTTTTGAGTAAAGATCAAACACCTTTTATAATCCTGGAGTTTTCAACCATACTGATGCCTGATGCCAATGTGATTGACGTATCACTTAAAATGTATGGTCTTACTAGACTCTCCTAATGTCCTTCAAAAATATATGTTCATGACAGTCGTTTCTGGTTTCCATTATGGCATTTTTACCCGACTGCACCAGAAGGAGGGTAATGTTTTTATTGTCTTATGCACCAGCCATGAGTTTAGCCTGTTTTCTCATCCGTTGTTTCAACAGTAGTCTTTCTATTACTTCACATACGTATCTGACAGCTCTTCCACACAATCCTATGCATCATTTCTGTATGACTTGCTTCTCAATCTTCTCTTGTTGTTCTGCAGACTGTAACTGTTGTAAGGTAAGCAGGGAAACGCCTAGTTGATCCTCTCGAGTGAAGGGTTGTGCCATCTGACGGAGCCAGCGTTTGCAGATCTGGGAAGGTTGAGAGACAACATGTATTGCTATGAAGATTGATTATTTGTATGATGGATTTGTTCCATAAGAACAAATCTTTTAATGATTCTAATGAAATATAATTCTGTCCGTGATAAGTGTGTCTGTTCTGGCTGCATCACTGGGCGTCTAGCCTTACCCAGCACGGATAAACATAAAAATCACATGAATAACCTCGTTTGTCTAGTGATCGTAAGCGGTACTGCTGAGCATGAGGTCTTGGGTTCGATTTCCGGGTCGGGAATACTTATACATACTTAAGTGTTATTGGGTTTTTCCATCTGGAATTTCTCAGTAGCACCCCGGAGTCTGGATTTGTGCCCGGTTGATGGTAATAGGCTCGCTCTTGTTTCATGGGACTTAAAAATAACTGGCGAAATGTGGTTGTACTAAGGTTCACCTCTGCCTAAGCCTTCGGGAAATACAGGCGTGTTATTGTTTTGTTACAAGATGTAAGTCGAGAAGTCCAGGAAAAAAAAATCCGTTGTTCGTCAACTGCTTCAGTGTTTAAAGGCATTTGCATTTAGTAATAAAATCCCGTTGAAGCAAGTCGTTTCTACTTTCCAACGTACCTGTACGGCCTCCTCAGTGCTGAGGTTACACAGCGAGTCCTTGAGATGCTCCTGTATCCAGCGCGGCAGCTTGGTGCGCTTGTCTGCGCGACTGAAACGCTTATCCGCGAATATCATTATACCGTAGTCTGTCTTGCCTCTGAAATATAAAAAAACAAGCTTTTAAATAATGAAGCTTTGCTGTGGCGTTAGGCAGGGAGGTCTAACTTCCCCGAGGCTGTCAGTGCCATGTCGGATACCATATAGATGGAGTATGCTTAAATAACTTAATTTATGCAGACAAAATGTGTCTGCTGAGCCCTACTATCAGTGGAATTAGAAAGTCACTCTCCATTTGTGAAGGATATGCCAAACAGCACGGGCTAAAATAGAAACCTACAAAAAGTAAGCTGTTAGTGTTTCGAGGTAGGAATAAAAATCCAACATTTGTCCCTCCTGTAAAACTAAATGGTTCACTTTTGCAGAGAGTTGCCCACTTTAAATATTTGGGCCACATTGCTACTGAAGAATTAAAAGATGACTTGGATATGGAAAGGGAGCGCAGGGCACTGTCTGTGAGGGGAAATATGATATGCACTATGCAGAAAGTTTCATGGGTGTTCAGTTCCCAAACATTTTACACCAGCAGTTTTTGGGATAACCATACCCTAAAAGCACACAATGCCCTGCGCATTCAATACAACAATGCCTTCAGGGCGTTTTGAGGCTTCACCTTACTGTAGTGCGTCAGGTATGCTCGCCGATGCGCACACTGACGACTACTTTGCGATAATGCGGAAGAAAGTTGCTTCAGTAATATCCCGAGTGAGGGGAAGCAGCAACAGCATTCTGAAGGTGTTTGTAGAGAGGCTGGATGGGCCTACAATGGAGAGGTTTACCAAGCTACATGTTGGCAACAAAGCTTGTTAAACATTCCTGTGATTGTGATTTTCTTTTCTTTATTTTTAGTGTTCCTGTATGTTAGTAATATGGTTTTTAAGTAAGATGTAATGCTAATACCCTATGGGTCTCGATGCCTGACAATATTGTTTTAAAATATTTTATGTGACCTATAATTAGGCCTCATTAGTCTAATGACTAAGACAGAAATAAGTAAAGACAGAGAGTGGGGTCGTGGATAAGTAATAACAGCCACAGGTCGATCGATCAGGTTAAGCTACGCTTGCCGCGGTCGGTCCGTAGATGGCTGACCATCTTTACATAACGACCCCTCCGTGCCTCGGAGAGCACGTTAAACCGTTGGTCCCGACTGTCATTCGTGGATCTTTGACAGTCGTTACGGGTTGTCAGAAGCCCGAAAGTCTGACAACCAGTCTTACCAAGGGGAATTTATGTAAAATACTGGTATTGTAAAATACTACCATAGTTGGGAAAAAACTAGGCAGATTGCTGTGACATAATTAGACAGAGGGATAACTGGAGAGGAGAGAAAGATAATAAGAGAAGATATTAGACCTTACCTCAACACTCTTCCGACGCACTGCGCTGCGTGACGCATCGCATCGAATGTTAGAAAGTCGTTTTCTCGTATCTGTAGGAAATAAACATTAACATAACATACCTATCTGATAAACGCCTGTTTAAATTTAGTGGGGGTATCTTGAGTAGCAATACTCAGTCAGTTTTTTTTTAAACCCTAGACAAGGACAAGAACATCTAAAAAGTAAAAAAATAATATGTAAGTATGGGCCCTTTAAGTTTAATATAATTTGTAGGTAATATTTTGATCCAAGCGTCGGACGGCTAATGAACATAACAAGAGAGATATTCAACAGATACCAAGCTTTGTATAATAACACTGTGCAATGCGTAGCGAAGACTCGTCGGTTTCACGTTGGCTTGGTTTCAACCACAGACTAAGTAGAACGTTTCATAAATGTACAAGCACAGATCTCACTTTGAGCATAGATTTTAAGCCATTTCATTAGTTGAATGGAGTTCGAAGTTTGAGTATCGTCCTGTAATACGGAACAGGTACACGTACCTGACCCTGGTCCCTGAGAAACCCTAGCCTTGAGTATGCGTCTCTGCGTGAAGACGTAGGGAATGCCGAACAATCGTTTTCTCTGACTTCACATACATACCTGGAACTGGTCCCTAAGATAATCAAGCCTGGCCTTCAGTATTCGGCTCTGCGTGAAGACGTAGGGAATGCCGAACATAAGCACGGCGCGGCCCAAGTGATGGTCGAAGTCCACGCCCTCAGATACTTTGCCACGAGCCACGGATAGTAAGACTGCGCCGCGACCGCTCTCACATGCCTAGGGGAACGGAGTTTGTATGAGGACCAAATAAAAAATGTTCGCAAGACTTTTGATAAATTAAATACATTTTCAAATAAATTAGAATTCAGATCAATGTCTTACATGACAAAGTTCAAATTCCATTACAAGTATTTTACATTCCGCCACAGTGTCCGCAATTTACGGGTGAATAACGTCACTGAATTCTTGACACCGTAAAGTCAAATCCCGCTGCCTAAAGATTTAAATCGCTAGATTTGCCCTCACCGTACAGACGCCAGCACATCAACCTACTACAATATGTCAAATTTCTTTAATAGATTTTCAACTTTATCATTAAAGCATAAGGTTCAAAGTTGATTGGGAAAATTTGACGGTTTCGGGTAGGTTGACCTGCTGGCGTCTGTACATAGTCTGAGAAAAAGTGTTCATACTGAAAAGTCACAGCTCACACATACTTAAATAGCATTTCATACAATAAAACTCAAGTCAAATCACTAGTTGTGTCAGAGGTGCCAAAACGAGACAAACGCGACTATCTTATGAAGCGATAGAGCGAATCTAACGAATTAAATCTTAGCCGCTGCATCATTTTCATGACAGACGTCAATGCGGCCGTTAAGTGCGACCACCGAGAAAACCGTACCTTTAGCGGCACTGAATGTAATGATCGATTCTGAAATCAATACAGTTTAGGTATTGTGATTTTGTGATATTTCGTTCCTAAGGACTACCGAATTCATCCCGCCATAAGTATCAACAATAAACAACTGCCTTACCTTTATGTAATTTATGAGGGCAAAACTCGTTTCAGCAGAATCTTGAGTCTCAATAAACAGCAGTTTATGTCGTTGTAAGCTCGCCACCACACCTGCACAGTAATGATAACAATAATAAGAGAGAGTGGCGCGCAATGATTGTTGAAATAACGGTCCCGCATGACGGGAACCTTGTGAAAACCAAGAAAGATAAAAAAAATCAAGGATCTTGACTTGTCGACATGTGGGATGTGGACTCGGCGATAATTGTGCCGATAGTCGTAACAACCAATGGCATAATCGCCAAGAGCCTAGACCAACACCTCAGGAGGATCTCGTTGGGCAGTTGGATCAAGGGCTTAATTCAGAAAGAGGTACTGGACACGCGTCGCATTGTTAGGAGGTTCCTCTCTCTGGAGCCCTGACTGCCGGTAGTTTGGACCCTGTTTGCGATACTTATACAGAGTGGCAAGGAAATCGACGCCAAAACCATGGATTCAATACATGAGTCTGAACAACAAAAAACCTGTATATTTTAAATGTATTTTTAAAATAAAAAGTAAGTAGGTACTCAAAAATTTAAATTTATTTGTATTTAAATGAAATAAAGAAGATAATATGAACTGGTGAGCAACTCAGGAGTAAATATTAATTTAGTTACCTTGATCATACCAGGCACCGACTACGCTTTCTAAATATAAATAAGACGTGAAGAAACATACTACGCCGTCCGGCACACACGCCGAAATCTAGAAGAAACAATAGTTTTCTTTATTCAAACTTAATATCGAATTTTTCATTAAAACTCATTCATAAGTCCGACGAGATAAAAAAAAATAAAGACCGTTCAGGCCTCTCATTGATCAAGGCTCACGCCATACCGCCGCTCATTCGTCAACGCTCACGTCGTCATGCCACTCATTCGTCAACGCTCACGCCGTCCCGCCGCTCAATCGTCAACGCTCACGCCGTCCCGCCATTCATTCGTCAACGCTCACGCCATCCCGCTGCTCATTCGTCAATGCTCACACCGTCCCGCCGCTCATTCATCACGCCGTCCCGCCGCTCATTCATCACGCCGTCCCGCCGCTCATTCGTCAACGCTGCCGGCCTTAGCGCGCATTTATAAGGCGCGGAACAGCGGTCTCGGTCAAACTGTAAAAGAATCTAGTAACATAACTTGGTGATACATAATGTCGTTTCATTTGATTATTTGTACAATGTGTGAAAAAAGAAACCTGCCCCTAACCGGCGCATGATACGCCCAGAGACGAGTTTTAATATATTTTTCTATTCCGTCGCTTAGTTTTCTTACCTCAACAAGTAACTGTCCATAGTTTCTTATGACGGCTACATCTTCTCTCGTTTCATATTTAGATGATATCGCCACTTGATCGCTGCCTTTTGATACTATCTGAAAACGTTCACACATTACGGCTTTATTTTAAAATATCGAAATGATGACAAAAAATTAAGTGCTTGAAAAGCTGCTCACTTAGGCCCGTATTACAGAAACTCTCTCAAGACTCAAGCATTACTTAAAACTAATTTCAACCAATCAAAACGCTTTCAACGAGTTTTATGTAATCCTTGAGTTTTGAGTAATACGGGCCTTAGTTCAAATATCTCATGATGTTATTTTTTTTTTACCGATTTTCTTTCTGGTAAAATAATATTGATGGCACCGTAACAAACTTACCATAGGTAATATACAAGGCCTGGCTAGCGTCATGGTGAATGAGCTCATTACAACTGGGTTGAAATCTAAAATCTTTGGATACATGTCTAACGGCGATAACGTTCCTGCAAAAATAATGTAAATTATTATTAACTTTGCCGACTAAAAGTTCCCTTCATTGTAATGTAAACTTTATGCGAATGTTCATAAGAGCGGATTGCGCATGACGCGTCCTCATAATTTAGTTATAAGTATAACAATGCTGCCACTGACCTGACGTGATGATGACTGATTGAAACCTAGCGAATATTGGCCGCATAGCTATTGAAGAGTCCATACATCTAGACAATAAAATGTTTTCGATTTAGATTAGAGTTTTATAGAAAGAAAGAAAGGAAGAAAGAAAATAAATTTATTTGACTCAGATCAAGGCACACAATATTCACACAAAAAACAAATAAAACAGAGAAAGTTTAAAACAGTATTGTGTGCCTCACGGCTGCGCCAAATGGGCCCAGTTCAGCATAAATGCCAGACAACTAGTGTCTGACGCTGGTTTTCAACTGGACCTTATGTTACGAGGACGTCTTATACGATATTTATAGTCTCATAATGGATTTAGTGCAAATTCTGAAAGCTTATTTAATCGAATCTTATCTCTGGACTGCATTACATTTTAATTTTATTGAACAATCACAACAGTTATCAAAAGATTAAACAGTAGCTTAAGCTAAGCGCACATTGCAGCCGCATCGGGCCGCACCGCATCGCATCGCATTTCATTCCAAAAAAACCGGCCAAGTGCGAGTCGGACTCGTACACGAAGGGTTCCGTACTACAGTAGAATATTTAAAAAAAAAACACGCTTAAAAAAACACGTTTCTTGTATAACCCCTTTTATTATTAACTTTATTTTATTTTTTGTTGTTATAGCGCGGTGCGGCCCGCCTGTAGTATGCGATGGTTCATACAAAATGTACGAAAGCGATGTGTTGCGACCGGCCCAAAAACACGTCAGCCTTTACAGGCAACTGAAAAATTAAAATAATGAATAAATCATACTTACGAAAAATGTAGTATAGGGTTCGACACCGTCGGAGTTTTATCATCAAACGGCTCTATTATTATAGTGAATCCTTTAGTATAAGTGGATACTAAAGTAGCCAAGTGAGTGATGAGAGTAAGTGAAGCAAAGTTGGACGGGTCCGGTATTTCTAGCGTCTTCATTAGGGACGACAGGCGGGTGGCACAGAAACGCAAAGGTTTGCGTTCGATGCAAACGCGTGCTTGTACGTCTTTGAGAAAACCTGTTAAAAATATTTTGATCATCAACTTTTCATACATGCATTAAAATTGTCGGTCTACTGTTGTAATCGATATTTTTTTCACGAATTGAATTATGCGTTTCACAGGGAAAGTAGTTAAGTATGACGGGTAGCATCAACTCCATGATGGATGCAGATGACTAAATCGACGGGCTGTATTAGATATACAGAGGCCTTCGACTAAGGGGTTTATTTACAAACGTTGCTTAAAGTTAAGTAATGATTAGCGACTGTTTAACCATACATTTTTGACGTTTGAACGTCACTTAACTTTAAGAAATGTTTATAAAAAAAAAAAAAATTAAGGTGTTTATAAATATAAAAAAACCCTTAATTTTTGAGTCCACATACAAATTATACCATTTCTCTTCCCCTAATATTTTGAGCCCATATTTTACATTTACAACTTTATACATTTTATTCTCCACCTTTATAATTTATTGTCAATATTGTTTTCTAATATTGTATACTTTGCGACGTTATTTTATTTATTTTCCTTTACATACTATAAAACATAAACAATTTACATCTAACACTAATATATATAAATTATGTACAAGTATACAGAGGCAAAAAAAATAAAAATATGAAGAACTCACTGGGCATCAAAAAATTCGTCCGCATCGCTGTCAGTGGGAAAAGTGCCCAAAAGGCTGGCAGCATTGCCACGTTGGATGGCAATGCTGATTCTTTGACCTAAAAATTGGCCAGCCCTCTGGTCACGTGAAGATTCGACCAAATATATATATAATATATATACCATATTGTATACTAGCTTCTGCCCGTAACTTCGTCCGCGAGCCTATTACCTTCTTCAAGAGTTGGGCTATCCAATGCAAAAAGAATTGTTCAAATCGGACTGCTAGTTCCGGAGATTACTCCCTACATACAAACTTAAAAACAAACAAATTTTTTCTCTTCATATAATAACAAAATTTCTCAATATCAACAAATTGATATCGCTCTGCTCAGTACTAAAGTACAGTTTACAGTACAGTAATCGCGGAGTGGGGCGCGTCTTCGTAGATGGCACTATCTATAACAAAGATATTAGTAAAAAAAGAAATCGTTTTCTGCTTACCTGCTGGAGATTCTTGCACAACATGTTGTATCCTTAGCCTAGTCTTTATGTATTCTATAAACCTCTTCAGGAAACTGAGGAAGTGCTCCGCATTCCTTATGTTGCCGGGAACCACCTCTGCAAAACAATGCTAGTTTGTTACCTTTATTATGTCATCTAGAAAGGTAGTCTGTAAAAGATCGCTTTAGGCGATAAGACCGCCAATTGTGTCCTATGTAAAATTTCTAAATTTATGTCTGTAATTTTTATGGTGTACAATAAAGAGTATTCTATGTATCTATATATCTATCTATCTAGAAGATTTTTGATGAGGTTTTAATATTAGCATCACAGAGTGCCTCGTAATTAGCTCTTGTTTGCAAACTCTATTAAAGGGGGAAAGAGCATATTATTACGCTAAAGGCAGACATTATGTGGTGGATATCATTCGCCGACAATGACTTTCACGGAAAGCCTGTCATTTGAATCATATCAGGCTACACCCGGGGCATAGTGCAAGAAAGTAACAACCTTGCACATGTTGAAATAAAGCCGAAAACAGATAAACTAGACCGCCCATTGTGTCAACCTATGTAAAATTTCTAAATTGATGTCTTTATGGTGTATAATAGAGTATCTCTATCTATCGATCTTAATCACATGCTTGAGGCATGTGATTAAGATCGTTTATCCGTTTTAATGCTCTCGCTGACAAAATTTAGGTAGTGTTTACAACTGACAACCAATGTGTTTGTTCAAAACGCATATAAAAACTATTGCTTACCATTAAGTACGTCATCGGGTAAGATAGGGTTGCCCAATACAGCGTCAGTTTCTCTCTGCACGGCGGCTTGCCGTAACCCTTCTACCATCTGCTCGTATTCTACCGTAAGCCGTGCTGCGTCTGCTTCGCGGATTCTAGATAGAACAAGTACGAAAGATTCTTATTTAACTTTTTAAAGAGTTTCACGAAAATCATAAAAAGAAAAACTTCACATAGATATGTTTTTCCCATTGCTAGGACACAGGCAGACGTCATCACAGTTAGAGGAAGTGGGCCGTAATCCACCACGCGGGCCCAGTGCGGGTTGGTAGATGTCACATGTCTTTGAATTTTTGGTTCTAGGACATGCCGGTTTCCTCACGATGTGTTCTTTCACCGTTTTGAGAGCAGTGGTGATGAAATAATTTACACAAAGTAAAGCGCCTGTCAGGGTTCGAAATACGACCTAGACCTCGGCCATTACCACTGGGCCACCACTGCTCCTAGGCTCTAGGCTAATTTGTTAGCTAGAACTCGCAATTTTGAACGCGTTTGCTTAACGTCATCAGGATTTTACTAGCGAGTTTATTTTCATACGTCAAACTACCTACAAATAAAAAATAAATAGAGTATCAAGTAAACTTACTGAGCCACAGTCTTCTCAAGCTGCTGTAACGCCAATGTGCTCCTATCTATAGTCCGTCTAGTGACCTTCACGCTAAGCGAGTCTATGCATACGTTGTCAATGTTGTGAGCTTCGTCGAACACAACTACAGCCTCTCTATTCAACTCTTTCGAGACCACTTCGGCAATCTTCGGGTCCAGAAGATAGTGGTACGAATAGACTACGATTTCAGCATGAATAATCTGATGAAAAAGTACATGTATAGCGATCGGTGGTCAAATAAAATTGGCAATGAAATATGAAGCTTGTGCTATTATGAAAACACAACATGCTGTCTTGAAAAAAAAAAGTGTTGATATCGTCACATTAAATTCAAAACTGGTCCTTATATTCACATTTACATACCAACTTGTATATAAAAATGAAGAATGTAATAACTTTCTTTTATTTACCAACTATGCACACAAGAAAGAAACAACAAAAAGAACCAAAGTCATTATAGTAATGGCAGTTAATTTCCTAGAATGGTTTCTATTTCCATAGACATAAGACTGTATTTAACTTACAGCAAATCTGGAAAGGAAGTATGGGCACCAATTCCTGTCGGCGCCATACTGTTTCATATCATCGATAGTGTACACTCCATATGGTAACATGGACTCTTTGCCTTCTCTGTTGAAACCTTCATAGAACTGACCTGCGAAAGTTATACAAAGATAAATAATATAAAAAAAATTGCACGTACAGCACCGTACACGTGCTAGAAGCGAAAATTCTACATAAAGAATAAGAGACATTTTGTGTGAGAGAGAGCTAATCTTTCTTCTCTCTCATGTAACAAAATGTGCCTAGACGGAAATTGAAATTTCACTCTCGAATCACCGCTTAAGACACAGATATATGCCAGTGACCTTGAGTGGATAGCTTGCGTGTTCTGTACTGAGCTCACGCAACGCGTCGTACGTCCAGCCAGTAATAGGACTCGCCCATCAAGGACCGCTGTCCCAAGTTAGACGCATTATGCATTTATTTTACATAAAACCAAAGGTATTTTAATAAAAACACGTACACTAAAATTAAATTATCTTTAAAATGGTTCAGAAAAATACGCTTGATAGATTTTGCGTAATTCTCAATTTTTTATCCGCGTTAGACATAACTTTACAAAGTAATATCACTATGTAATATAAACATAATTTAAAACATTCATATACTTATTAAGATATTCAGACAAAGCTCTAATTATTTTATTTTTATTTTTTTCAAATCATTAACACTAAGTACTCGTTTAGACGTGATCTTCAGTATAAAATCATTAAAAGTCGATTATCATCGCCTTAAGAAATTCACTTCAATAATACATAACTATTGTTCGTTGTGGGTCTAGTCCCTAGTATAACATGATTACAATCAAATCATATTGAATCACAGAATCTCACTGAACTGGTTACAACAATGTCTGTTCCAAAAGTGTAAACAAAGGGTTTGTTTACAATTTCATCAAATACTTCGTTCAGGTTAAATTCTTACGCAAACACTCACTCACTACAGGGAATTAGTAACACCACCACAAAATAAATAGCTTCCCGTCTCGGAAGATTAATTAGCTGCCAGCGTGACCTTACTAAGAGCATGCAAGAGCGAGGGTAGCAAGATAGAAAATTAAAGCATCCTAACTCGAATACGTCAAGTTTCCATTCGAGAGCGAGCCAAGCGAGCTCTATAATTGGAACAATCTGAACATGGATAGGTTAAGTGTCTTCATCGTAATTTTATTAAGAGAATGCAAGAGCGAGCGTAGCGAGATAGAAAATTGAAGCATCCTGACTCGGATAGGTTAGATTTTCTGTGTGATTATACTGAATGAATTCAAGAGCTTGTTGCCCGCGCCTGTAGCTTGAAGCCTTTGTAAACCATAAAATATGATAATTCTATTATAATCCTCTATCAATAAGATTTCGAGTTCGAGGTGTTGGATATTCTACGATTTTTTCTTTACACACGCCTGAACGCCTGCGATAAATTGTAATTATAAATTATCGACGAAATTGGGGTTATAAATAAATTGTCAAATGAAAAAACGTCTTTATGGTGATTTAAGGGTACGCAAGTCGGTCCTTTTTCCATACATAAACGTAGTATGGTAATTACTCTGTTTGACGGTGTACGTTCAAAACTAAAAATTATATCAATTTTTCTTGTCATTATCTAGCCCTGTAAGCAGAATAGGAAAAAAAATATTGGTTTGGAAGTTATGAGCGTCGAAACTTACATATTTCAACACCAATTTTAACTCGTCTTTGGGCCTAAATAAATTAAAAATGGCAATATAGAAACTGTACAGGGATAGATAATTCATTCAAAAGTTTAAATAGTTTTTTTATACATAATATCTATACGCCCAAAGGTCTATTCATAAAATTTTACGCACCCGATTTCCCTATTAATCATCATCTATTACACTAAGTAAATTAATAATTAGACTAATTAGCATACATATTAGTCACGCCCACCAACGATTTCGAACCGTCAACTAGTGCACCCTTAAAATAAGAATTTCGGGATTAAGTATTCAAATAATCAAATCAAAGCATTCAATTTGTAAGTGTCACTACAATTTTGGCATACACAGGTACGTTTTCTGATCCATTACTTTACATTTTCATCAGATACTTTTTGAACAGATAGTAATGCTAACATTATATTCAAAAGATACAGGTCAGGTGTTAGCTCGATAGCACAACATTTATAACTTACAAATAGGCACTTCGTTGTCCGATTCATGTCTGTCCCTGATGTAGCTGGCAGTCAGTGAGTGGCATTTACCATCCACCAGCTTGCCTTCCCTCTCTCTGGATACCTATGTTAAACAGTAGGTTAAACTGTAGTCGGTAATAACACTGATAATTAATTATTCATAACTAGCTTCGTCCCCCGGTTAAACGCGTCGCTCGCCCGCCCTATTACTTCGTTTACTTCACTTAGCGTTTTTTCAGATATTTTTAGTTTTGCCCGGTTCGTAAGGGTTGTAGCGTGATGTTAAAAATAATAGTATTAAAACTAAAGTCCTTACATCTGGATGTATGCAGAGATTTTTCCTTGAGGTCAACACTACACCAGTAAGACTTGGCTTCTCTCCTTGACACTTCTCATAGTACTTCATCAGGTTCTTTAACTCTTCCAGTACCTTCTCTATCTCTGGCACTGTGCGAGAACAGTAGATCAGTTTTCTGAAATAAAATAAAAATAATTGAATAATGTTTACATGGAGGTTTGGAAAGAAAAAGGGGTCTTTCCACAGCAGTGGGACACAATAATAAAGACTAACAAAAAAAATGGCTCTTAGATGTCAGCTTATAAATGAAGATCTATTCTTTTCTTAGCTTGATAGCTAGTTACTTTTTTACCATTATGTCAGTCAGGAAGTTAATTTTAGATGTTAGAAATGGAGTGATTTTCTGAGGAAATGTTGTAATAATATTTAAATAACTAATACATACAGAGAACGATGATATATTTATGTAAAGGTACCTGACATGATGAGGATTCTGTATCATGTATGCAACAATCAAGGAGAGAAGTGATATTGTTTTGCCAGTTCCTGAAGGCATTTCCAATAATCCATGGCCCTGAAAAATTAAAATGCTTTTCTATTGTCTATTGATAAACGAAATAGATTGCTGTTGTTTGTTTCATGTTTTCGATACATAACCTAAAATGTAAATGGGAATTGATTTCATTATTTTGTACTCCTCAATTCTTTAATAAAACATTGAGCGGCAGTTTACGTGAATGTAATGCTTGAGGATCAATACATTCATGATTTGCAGAAACCGCGAAGGCGCGTAGTATTTTCGATGATGTTACGGAAATATCTAAGATAATAAATAAAGATAATGTAGAGAATAACAGTGGATAACTTACTTTAGCGTCTAGAGCTCGTTTTAACTCTAACATATAAGCATACTGCTCTGGATAAATGTAATCATAAGGGAAATAAACAAGAAGACCATCCACCGTGAGCCTGTAAATAATAACAAAATACACACGATACAACATTAACAGTTACTTTAAAATGTAGTACTATAATCATTCCACGTTTATATACTTTATTTACGTACTTCATGTTGGAAAATTAGCTGCTTTCTAGTAATTTAGTAAATTTTTAGGTAACTTTCAAAACGACGGGCATTCGGCTTCTCAACGAAACCTATCCAAAACTTTTGAGTTTGGCACCTATCTATGCTTGATGCTTGGCACTTGGCACTGACAGCCTGACAACTGACATTCCAAAAATAACGCGTGTGCGTTTACAAAGACTTTATTGAAATCACTTTTTTTACTGAATTAAACCACATTTTGCCTTTACTAAATTCGTTTTTATTTTTCTATCAAAGTATAGACAAAATTGTCTTCATAATCAATTTTTAATAGAAAAATACAACAGGAACGTTTTATTTCTGTATTTCAATTTTATTAAAGAAATAAAACGTTTCTTTTCTTCTCTATCTTCTTCATGTCAACAGTCAAATTGTCAACAAAAATGGCTGCAGAGTTGGCGTCTTTCATAGAATTAGACATTCTATGAGTATTTTGTTTTTTAATTACAGTGTTGTTTTCTGGTATTTATAATGTGAAATAAGTTATTATTTGATACATTTCGTGAAGTCATAATGTTTTCTTGATAAATACCTGTTTCGTTTCTAATAGCGAAGATAGTCTATAGTGTGTAGAAGTTCTAATATTTTATAACTCTATCGTACCTTATCGCCGCGAATCTATGAAACTCAATTTGTAATTATTAAAATGAATTAAAATAAATAAAACTGCAAGATGGAAGTCATGAAAGTGTGTCGTATTTGTTCAATAACGGACGTGAAATTACACGACCTGCGATCATACCCATTAGAATCTTATTATGAGTCTGTAATAGGAACCAATGTAAGTTGACCCTTTATTTATTTATTTTGATATGATAATATATATTTGTAATCTTGCCAAATCTTTGCCTGTGAACAATTAACAGCCTTTTATTTTTGTTTTCTAGAGCAGTGTTTTTCAACCTTTTTCATGGCCCCATGTTGAAAAACACTGGTCTTTATAAAAACATAATTATTGGTATATTTACAACTGAGAGCTCTGAAAAGTTTTACCAAAGTGGATTCTTTGACTATTCTACTGGCTAGCTCATGGCAATCTATGGCCCCACTTTACCCACGTTTTGTTAGTGCCTGAATGCAACGCTTTATGCTCCTGTGTAAGTCTCATCCAGCAATGACTTATGATGTCAACTGTGGTTTACATTTCGTTGTTGCGTTAGACCTCTTATGTGTTAAAATAAAATTTAAGAGAATAAGACCTCTTGTGTATAAAAATCCATTTTAAGAGAAAATGGATAAAAACCTGAAAAAAATATAATGAAACCAACTACAACAAAAAATATAGGTATCAGCCACATGATTTTTTGCTTATTACTTTGCTATTGTTAGTTGAAATGAAAACTAGTATCATAGCAAAAAAAAAACAATTTCAGTTAACACAAGAGTTTTTGGTTGTGCAGTGACTTGTGCTATATATATCACATCAGAGCTTTTGAACTAAAATACCTATAGTAATTAACTAAAAAAAAATATATAAATATAATTACAAAAAAAAAAACTGATTGCACTAGTTAAGATATTATATACAAGATAACAGTTGAATCACAAGACAGAATTTTTTTTAAGTTACAAATCAAAGTACCATTATTTTCTGAGGTAACTATACGATAATTACGTATTAAGTACCCGGATTAAATTGTAAAACTGATGGTAAAAAGGTATGGTGGACAAAAATAACGTACTGGTGGTACTCGTACTGATGGTACTCGTACTGATGCACATAAGACATTTTGTTCTCAAGACCAACGAGTATGACATACAACTAAAAACTCGTATGTGTACTGTTTGTCGTTCGTAAGTGGTCTAATGCTCATACATAAGATATTTTAAACACCAACTTTTAATTAGCAAGGACATTTGAGATCTTGAAATTGTTAAACAAATTGTGATAGAAATGTAGTATACCCATGAGAGGTTTTGCATTTTATAGAGCTTCAAAATGTAGAATCAGCTGTCGTAACAAAGGTATTTTTCCAAAAGTGACACATAAGAGGTCTTAGTTGCAACAAGAATTTGTATTTTCGACTTATAACATTTCTTTTAATTTATTCTAGTGCGTCAAAACTACATAATATCATAATTATTTAATATACATATATCATATCATATCATACATAATATCATAAATATTAAAATTATATTATTAGTGCAGAATAAACAATTTTTCCTTTTTCGTTTTTCTATTATATGCATAGGTTACATATTAATAATTTATTCCAGCCCCAGTACGCCAACTTGCCACCATTTGCCTGCTATGAGTGTGCAGCACTTGTGAGGAAATTTTATTTCTTTAGACAAAAATGTCTACGGAGCCAAGCAGTACTCTATGGCGCTACAGATGCCTTTGGCAAGGTAAACATTATATTATATAAAATAAGATGTTATTTCTCAAATTTTAATTATAACAATTTTTTTGCTAACATAGATCCAGGTTAAAAAGGTACCAAATCTATGTTTTAGGTAAAACCTAAAGATGTAAATTTAATAGACAGAAAAGGTCTCCACATCGCCTCTAACCTCAAAATAACCATCTTGCCGAACATAGAGTTATTAAAGACCCAAAAACCTCAAATAAACAAAGACATTAAACTTGAACCAGGCAGCGAGGATGAGGATGATAAGTATAAAATTGAAGATCATAATTATGCTTCGTTTAACTCAATGGATCCCTGTATCTCCAGCGATGATGATGAACCTCTATCGCTTCATAAGGAGAAGAAAAGTCAAAATAAGGATACAGATGATGATGATAAGATGGACATGAAAGAGGAGTTTGAAGGCCTCGAAGTAAGTTTCAAATGATTCTGATGATGAATCCTGAAAAATTGTACTTAAGTTACAAAAAAAGGTGGTTAAAGATAAACATAATAAAAAATCTTTACAGTTTGCTGTAGGCACAGAAGACTCTGGACATTCAATTGAAGTACCTAAAGTGGTTGCGAGGAAAAAGAAACGCGGGATGAAAAAAGAAACTTTTAAGCATAAAAAAGAGTTGTTAAACCCAAGTTTGACTAGTGATGGCAAATGGAATGATTTTGCACAATACATCAATGTTATTACTTTGACGGTATGTGGAAATGTATCTGAATTTGGATTTTGTAACAATTTTTTAAATTTATTTTTTCTACGTGGAATTTATTGGTTATGGCTAGATTTAACATAAAAAGTCAAGTCTATAATCAAAATCAAGAACAAAAATTAAGAGATTTTTTGAGAAACTGTTGACACTTGCCACGAAAACAAGTCAAAATGTTTTTTTTTTTTCATTATCTTTTTCAGTTGGAAGAGCAGAAAGAAGAGATACAGAAACGGAAAGAGTCAACCAACTACTTGAACTCTCCGTTCCAGTGTAATCTGTGCTATAAAGGATTCATTGACAATGATGCCTGGAATCATCATGTTAGCAAACATGCTGTGGTAAGTATCTTATTCATCAAATATTAAATTTCCTTTCAGACAATTTTTATAGTTGGGTGTGATAAGATATTATATCGGGGAGAAGAAGTAGCACAATAAAGTCCATAGCAACACACGCCCCAAGTCAGTTTGGGACACTTTAGGGTATTAATTAATAGTTTATCTAAACTACTACCGCATTATTATTTTATTGGTTCAAAAATTATAAAAATGTATGTTCTTTTGTTTGCAGAGCGCAGGTAGCATAGAGTGTGAAGTCTGTAAGTTTAGGTTTAAAACGAAGCGCGCCTATCAGAAACATGCGTCCAACCACGAGAAGAAATACGCCTGTAAATCCTGTCCATACATATCTACTAACACGTAAGTGTAAATAATTATTCACTAGCATATACTATAATAAAAAAAGGGGAAAAACTAGTGGACCTAAAATGCTTCCCTGCGGCAGACCTTTAAACTCCTCGTAGAATTTGGCTATAATTTAATATTTTGTAATTTGAGTTTTAACTAATTTATTTATTTATGACAAATAATCAATCCACACATTTCAATAGTTCGTCAAAAAATTTGTTCGCAATTGGATAATATAATTAATTGATGATGAAGAAACTCAGAAGCTTCACCTAAATCTATGGACTCAAGTGTCTAGTTTGTTTACAAGGTGACCTATTCCATAGCGAATATGCCTACAGAAATAACTATGCTCCTCAATGTTTTAATATATCTTTGTCCAGGACTCAAGCTAAGCAGCATCAAGGATGGCATAAAGGAATTACTTTCAAGTGCAAATTTTGCGATGAAATCTTTACGTAAGTGACAAATAGTTTTATTAGAGAAGAGATAGTCACTAGATTAACGAATGGGTAAACTGATTGTGCAACATACTTAAATACTGGAAAATAAAATACATTTGACTTGAAAATCGTTTCTGAAGAGTTGTCAATTTAATGATAAAAGTTTTCTCCTGCCAGAATATGGACTTCTTACATGAGTCACGTGCGTATCAAACACCCGTCAGAGTTTATATGCGGCTTCTGCGGGTACTCATTTATCAGCAAGTTGGGCCTCGCCATGCACAAGACCATGATGCACAAGGATGTCCAAGTAAGTATTACTTATAATTAATAGTAATTTAATTTAATTCAATCAATTTTTAATATTTTGTTGATCATTTTTAATCATGTTTTAATTTATCGAAATTTTATCACCATGTGCCGATGTTAATAATTTTCATGAATTTACTTATTGTTATTAATGTATGAATTTTTAATTTATCAATTCTTATACATTTTTTATAATTTTTTACCATTTTATTTTTATGCAATTCTTATCAGTTTTACCAATGTTATAATGTCGAAGAATATCAATTTCATAATTTTTAATCAGAATTTTATTGTTTTTTTTTTATATCTATGACACCTTTTACCGATGTTACCAAATTTTCAATATTAGCGCTTATTACTAAGTAAGTTAGCTTATTTGTCTGCTTCATTGTTTTATGCATGTGGTGTTTACCTATAAGTAACTGATGCACTGTTATTTTACATTAAAACATGTATTATGTGTTTGTATCAGTGTAATCAATTACCCTTATTACTCGACTTCGCGACAGCAAAGACAGGGTTGTTTTTCACGCGTATATACATGTAACATCTAAAAAGTTTGATGCAGTTGGTGGCATCAAATCTGAGATTGAACTAAAATAACTGCCACCAACTGCATCAGATTGCCTGAAAAGTCAGCTTGCTTTGAACTTTTTAGTTGCAGTCGTGTTTTTTTTAACTCCGATATTTAATAAAGGCTTTTGGGTGTTTTATTGAGTTTTTTAATGTTTAGGAGAAAACAGAAGAAGGTCCATACTGCGAGGAGTGTGACGTCAAGTTCATATCGACGGAGGCTTACAAGAGACACATGGTGATGTCCACCAAGCACACCCAGAGTACAGACTCTATGTGAGTTGACATACGGTTCAGTTTCGTTAATTTGTTTGTTTGATATTCAGTACAAGTTGATATCAATTTATTACAAGAGACACATAGTAATGTCCGTGAAGCACACGCGGATTACAAACTCTATTCAAGTTGACATACAGTTCAGTTTTGTTTGATTCTCAACACAAGTTGTTATTTAACAGTAAAGGCTGTAGGACCTGTGGCGCGACATTCGAGAATTCTGAAGAGTTACGACTGCATCATCGTAAGGAACACACGCGGAAGAGACCCAAGAACTACGGGAAGAAACGTTCTAACCTCAGTTGGCCTGCCAAATGCGAACATGTATGTATACGCTTATAATATTTTCGATTAACGTGCCTATTTCTATCAACAGGTCACAAATAAAGACTCCGGGCTGATACTGAAAAATCCTTTACGGAAAAAACCAATAACACTTCTCCATCCGGGAATCTCATGATCAGCAGTAGTGGTTGCGACCACTAGACCAACAATTTGGCTATCTTAACCTGCGGTTCTTCTAAACTTGGCTGGTCTCCATTTGAGAGTAGAACAACAGTTACTTTATATTATAGTGTAATGGGCCAAAGTTTTGTAACTGTCTTTGACTTTAATAGAAAAACATGTTTTTTTGCAGTGTACGGAAGAGATCCCGAACGCTCGCGAGTACTGGACTCATTTCCGTCGAGCTCATCCCGACAAGAAGTATCCCATACAGAAAAACCACATCTGTGATATATGTGGCAAGGGTTTCAGGGTATATACTCTTAAAAACAAATGTTCTTTGCTTATGTTTACACATTAAAAAATTACAATGTTATGGACAAATTCATGTAGCTTTTATGATGGGTTCACTGAATTAACAAAATAACAGCCGAATGAATAACTCAAGATGAGATTAGAGTCAAACTGATTTTACATAAGAGTTAAATCCATAATAACAAAAACTTGTAATCCACTCCCGCCATTGATAAAAACCCAAAAAGATACACACTCAGCGTCTCAAAACCGTCGGCAAAAAAAGAGTGCACAATTATAAATTGTGCGCTTATTTCACATAGTATCACGTCGCTCGCGTCACTGAACGCACGTTAAAAATGCGGAAGTGTTACTTGAAAAATTGTAAAAATATTACGTCTAGAACGTCAAAAAAGGATGGCATATCGTTCTTTATAGAAGTAAAAGAGTTTATAGATTTGTTTTTATTGTTTATATGGCTGGTTTTGATTTAATTTGTCTTAAAACTCCACCCAACAGTCGCAAGTATAATACGGAAAATTTCAATAGCCGGTTTTTCAGTGTAAGATCAATGCATTACAACCTACTTTTAATTTAGTCCAATAATACAAATTGACCCTGTTCTTTTCAGTGGAGTCGATTTTTTTGTATAATGTTTTTTTTTTATATTATACTTGTAAACTTTTTCGTATTTAGTTTTAAATTTATATTTATATAATTAAATACAGTTTTTAACCGATTTCCAAAAGGAGAAGAGGCCCTCCATTAAAAGATTTAAAAAAATGTTTGTATATTTTATTATTTTAGTTTCGATAACAACAATATATATTATTATTTAATTTATTTATTATAAAAGTATAAATATGTTTAGAACACACATTCATATAAAGTTAATGTATAAAAATATATTCGACTCCACTTCATGCCTTGTCCTATCGGCAAACTTCAGTCCTAAAATTGTATTACTTTATAAACATTGCTTTGTAAAAACAACTTTAAAACATGCTCGTAATGTTGAATTTTCAAAAAAGTTTGTTTATATCATGACTGTAACTACTTATATATAATTGGAGACAGTTTTGAGTATTACTTTTGTTATACACTGTGCATCTTGGGTTTTTATATATCAATGACTCCCGCGCATACTGAAAAGCAAAAGTAATCATACTTATCATCAAGTCTATTCTCCCTGAAGGGTTAGGCAAAGTGTGGGTACACTACACCCACATTTCTCCAGTTGTAATAGTGGGCGAGCCTGTTGCCAGACTCCGGTCCGCACTGCTACTGAAAAATTCAGGAAGGAAAAACGTAATCAATATAATTAATTTAACTTTTATCTCCATTATCAACAGGGTAACGCCTTCCTAATATACCACAAACGCACGCACTTCGAAGAACGCGCATACAAATGTTCGCAGTGCGACAAAGCATTCTTCAACCGAACAAACTTAAATGTTCATGAAAAAACGCACTCAGACAACAGGCCTTATCCTTGTTCTGTTTGCTTCAAAGCTTTCAAGGGTAAAGGAGCCCTCAACAGGCATTTTAGAGTGAGTATTTTATGTATTATTTACATGACAAACCCCCAAGTTACTGGTTATACTTGAAAAACGAAAACCGTCCTTATTGCTTCGTAATAAAGACGCTTTCAATGTCAAACGGTCTCCAGTGATGTGGAGTTGACTGAATAATAAACCGACCAGCAGGCAATGATATTATATTAGGTAAATACGTTACACATTATATTCCAAAATTCTGGGGAAAAAAGGGATTAACGTATAATTTAAAATGAAAAGGATATATACAAGATTGACTGGTTTATGTATGCGACATATCTACCTATGTTGATATAACATCATTGCCGGCAGGTCCATGAGGAAGTGTGCTCAGAGATCAGGCCACACCCATGCTCTGTCTGTGACAAAACTTTCAAGTTTAAAGGAGCTCTAGATAGACACTTTTTAGTGAGTATTTTAAATATATTACAGACTGCTATTATTGTCACACTTGAAATTTAAGTATTGAAAAGTATTTTTTTTTTTGTTTAATCATAATTAGTTATCAATACCGATACTATAATGTGCGTCTTGTGCAGAATAAACAGATTTTCCTGTTTTCTTTCTTTTTTCATACCTACCATGTCTGTGAAGTTTCGTCAGTTAATTTAATTGAACCCTGTATTTATATGGCTTTATTTTTTTTTAATAATTAGATGTTTTTTACCTACTTACTGTACACAAAATGCATAATGAATTCTACTCATTACAGCCTAAGGCCTTACTTGTTCAAAATATTTTTTTCCGTGGGTCCTTTGCAAATTATTATAGTCAAAGTCAAACCATTTATTTAAGGCCCTTTTAAGGCACTTTTGAACGTAAATATTTACAAAAAAAAAAAAAATGATTCTAGTCGCCCCTTCCAAAAGGTAGTTTTCGCATGGAGAAGAATGGGCAAGAAACTCCACCGTTACTCTTTTAAAATGTTTTACAATATTTTGTAAAGGTATATTAGTTATATCATTATATGTGAGGACGATGCACCTAGAATAAAATTACTATATCACAATAGGTAAAAAAAAATTAAAAATGAAGCAACAACAGATCAATTAATTATGTGATAGATACACAGTGCTCACATATTTACAAACATAGTACACGTGTTCCCGGCAAAAAATTGCTTTTGCATTCAAACTAAAGATAGTCCCAACACGACAATACTAAAACACAAGCGGTATGTTACACACTAGTACTGTAAGCGATTATGAAGAAGAGTGGGGCGCGTCTTCGTGGATGGCACTATCTGTATCTCTCTCTCCCTTGTTACAGAGCCACACGGGTCAAAAGCCCTACGAATGTGAAGTATGCGGCAAAGGGTTCTCTCAGTCAAATAGCAGGAAACTTCACGTCCGCACGGTACATCTGAAGCAACCCGCGCCTTACGTCAGTCGCAACCGTCTTGAGAGGCGGAAGCAAGGGCCTAAGGAACCGGCGGCACAACAATTTATATACTGAAGATTACATTAAACACAGAAGACTAGGAAAACATCTGTCTCTGCCTTCGAACCAAAATTCAAAGACAGTGTGACATCCACCAACTCGCCATATACCCAGTCTCTCGTACAGAAAAGAGGTCCGAGGCCCAGCAGTGGGAACCTCATGGGCTGATTAGGGAATAAACACTTAGTAAACACAAGTATCTTGACTTGCCACACGAACTTGAGTTCTAATGTATGGGTAAACTGGGTGAAAATTGCCAGTACGTGTGAATGCTGTCATTTGTCTTGTGTTTATACTACAAAATCGCATAGATGATGTTGACACGTCATTGTAGGGACCCATAGCATAGACTTTGCTATGGGTCTCGGCGGCGGTTAAAACCATCATAGTTCAAGTGTGAGAGAGAGATGGAGCTCTGCAGGACAGATAGCATTATCCCTTTTTCACAACGCGATTGTGCAATGATGGTGACGTCGGTCTCGTGTGAAGAGGCGTTCATAGACAGTAGCATGGTCGTATTATGTTTAGTCAGAAATCAACTATAATTTTTTGCAATATTTATTTGTTTACAATGAGGTTTACCTTAGGAGCGTGATGTTAGTTTAGTTCAAGAAGACTGGATGGTTCTGTGCATAGTATTTTTTTTTTACGATATTTTGGCAACGAACTTTAATGTGTCCGGAAGTTATGTTCGCTTTAAATTATGTAATTTTAATATTTTTATACAGAAATCTTTAATTATAAATCATGTAAAGTACGTTTACTCCTGAGTATGGCTCGCATCGAGTCTGGGGTATTTGGAATAACACTGTAATGTAAGATTACGGCACTAACAGAGGCGTTGTTTATTAGTGTATTACAGCAATTATGGCGTGGCGTCGTTTATGGTTTTATGTTTACTATTGGTTTTATATTGCTATAAATTATTTATTGGAATTGGTGAAAGTTCACTTAAAATATCATAAAGATGAACTTCCAAAATAATATTAGGCTTACAAGGCAAAAGTGACGCATTGTTTTACGATAGTAGAAAAATAAACCTTATAATCAGTGTGTTACAATTGCAAACAAGCCTGCAGAAAGACGCTTGAGTAGCCGATTGATGTCAGCGTTATGTTTGTACAACTTATCATTTTATGTCATTATAAATTAAGTGCATTATTCCTCTTTTCTTTGATCTGGCGGAGCCTTACTGAAACTTGATCGAACGGAAAAATATCGCGGCGGTATTTTATCGCGCACTGGATTTTCAACTATCGGTGTTGAGCGGAGCGTTGAGAATCCAACGCGTTGGGACGCACTCTCGTTCCAGCGCGTTGAGAAAACACGCGTTGAAAAAAAATCGCTGCGGTTATTTATTACGTCAGTGCGAACGTGGGCTAATGGTTTTAAGCACGTTGTAAGGCACTACCGATTTTATTTACGCTACCGCAGTAGTCGTGATTATGATCAGATATTATTATGTAACAAATACATAGCGATAGTTATTTTCTTTGCTGTGTTATTTAATTTCTTTGATGAACTGAAGATATTTAACTTAATTGTTAAGTACAGCCACCATTTAATAGTTATTAAAATGGTAGAATAGCATAATAATCCGCAATTTTATACATAAAAAAATAGCGAGAAGTTTTTATATACTTAAAGTATTATTTATCGTTATTTTATACATCAGTGATCCTAAGTTGCAAGTTATAGTATTAAAGTTGCATTAGGACACATTTTTATCTTGAATAAACGTATTCATGATAGTAATATGTGCTTCATAGAAAATAAATTATTAATATAAATTGTTTCTTTATTTCCCAAACGTTATTTGACCTTCTCTAAACAATGATAATCTGATGAGATACCTACATTTTTTTTTTTAACTAAAGCTGTGTCCAGATAGTTGCTTTTGTCCGTATTGTACAGATGCTAACAGTTCAACCTACCCGAAACTGTAAAATTTTCCCAATCAGCTTTGAACCTTATACTTCAGTGATAAAGTTGAAAATCTATTACTTAAAGAAATTTGACAGATTGTAGTAGGCTGATGTGCTGGCGTTTGTACCTCCGTTTCGTATAGGGTCACGATGCAAAAACTGCGACGCTGCCGTATAATATCGCCTTTGAACGGGGCGAAAAAACCGACTCTCGATGGATCGGAGCGTACCTGTATAAAAGTTACATGTTCTGTGCCTGTATACATATCGAGACGCCGTACCACCGTACGAGCGTTCAAACTAGCGTTCTTGGATCGCGACGCTATTACGAAACGGAGTTACAGTACGGACAAAAGAACATATCTGGACACACGTTTAGAAACTGAATCTACGTAGGTACTTATTCTGTCGTCAAACCGTTAAAGATGGTGCGACAAACTGGAATATAAGCAAAGTTTTCATAATTTTCTTAGATTCAAATAGAAAACATCTTGTATAGGTGCACTGGCGGTAGACCGTGGCAGGTGCGATCCGCCCGCCCCAGGCCCTGGACCTGGGGGGCCTCAAAACTCGAGAAATAGTTTCTAATGAAATCCCAAACAATACCAAAATATATTCAGTAAGTAAAAAATAGTCAGTAGTTGGGGGCCCTACGCATACTCATTAACCCTTTAACCGCCATGTCATAATTCGCGTGGAGTGCATGTAGCGCCAGCAACCTTTAGGTACAATTGGCATAATGTTGTAAAATATAGTTATCGATAAACAAACTAATGAAATAAATAAAACTTACTCATTTTGAATCAAAGGTTTATTTCTTTTCTTGTTTCAAACATACGTTAATCAGTCTTCAAATATCTTACGTTAAAAATGACAGCATAACATTTAAAAATGACATAATGTCAAAATTTGATCTGTTTATTACGATTATGTGTCGAGTGTTAAAATATTGGAACACAAATAATATTAACAACAAATAAAATAACTAAATCAACTTTATTTTTTCTTTAAAACAAAATAAATAGGTAAATACACATATTATTATTATCTAGCTGTCTTTTTGACTGTAGGATAAATAAACAGACTAGAAAAACCAAAAAGTGATTTACCGATTCATTATCACTATCCGCCGTTGAACTGCCACTACTGCTAATATCATTAATTGATTGCTGTAATATATTTAATAGGTCTTCGTCGTCGTTTATCATTATCGACAACTTCTCGACACTAGCTCAGAAATAATAATAAAGAAGCACGTATTATCACGGCGATGGCGCTAGCGCAACTGACGTTTATTCAAAATAAGACTTTAGTTGACCTTGAGCCGCACGTAAAATTACGGCGACGGCGTTCGCGGATCGTCTGCACTAGTGACGTACTGGCATAAGTCGGTAATTTATACTTCTTTGTTGATTTCTACATATTATATCACTTAAGCTTATTGGGTTTTGAATAAATAATTAAATCGTTAATAAACTATGAAATTTGAATGAATGTTTAGTTGATAGTTTGATAAAAAACACGATGTTTTTTATTAATTTAGCATCAGGAGTTTCATATGTGGTACAACACTAGTCTGCGTGAAATCACGGGTTCGGCGAAGTAGGTTGATATTTAGACGTATCACGAATTGAGAACTATTAATTATTTCATTTAATTAGCAAAAATATGTTTCTAGTACTGTTAAAAATAAAGTAATAACACGAAATATACTAAGATTTAGTAAACGTAGGCTGCTAACATTTTTGAGCTCACTGCGCTCGCTCTTGTGACCAATATTCGTTTTTTTCTCAGATTTCTCTGCTTATGTTGACAAAGTAATTCCTGTTTCTGTATAAATGTTCAGAAGATAATGTATAGGTACAGACGCCAGCACATCAACCTACTACAATCTGTCAAATTTCTTTAATAGATTTTTAACTTTATCGCTAAAGCATCCGGTTCAAAGTTGATTGGGAAAATTTGAAAGTTTCGGGTAGGGTGACCTGCTGGCGTCTGTACTATGCGGGATGCAATTTTTTTCCATCCTCTATTCATCTGATGCTCTAGTTTTACTGTTATCGACAAAGTATCACCTAATTTCTGTGTCACATGGTATTAAAGTCAAAACAAAGTGGGAAAGGGAAATAGCAATAAAAAGGCGTTCCATTGTACGCGATTTAAAGTCAACGTTATGAATGCATTAGCTGATTGTCAACATATATAACAGCTGTCATGTCAATGTCATGTTTTTCAATTGTGAAAAAGACATTTGTGACTTCGTTTTGTGTTGAGTAGTGAGAAAACAGTAAAAATCTTATTACTATCTTATTCATACGATACGAAGCATGTTCAAAAGAGGTAAACAACTAATAGTGTAGTTTAGTTAAAGTCTAAGTGTGTGTGCAAAATGTCTGCGTCCCCGTCTACACCAGATGCAGCGCATCCTCGATTTTTACAGAAACCCATTTTAAATCTTGGTGGTACAGTATTTCAGTTGGTTTATAATATTCTCCTTAACATTATCGTTGTTTTATAGTCTCCTACTAACACCTTTCTCACACAAAGTTAGGTTAAACCACCAGTGGCGGTTGTGAATGATTATAATAAATTATGTACTTTTCTGTTTTTCTATATTCTGCGCCAAATAAAGTCATTAACATTATAGTTGCACATTTACTTTATTGTACAAAACACAAATTCAAAATGTTATAATTATACTTATCTTTTTGTTATGATAACCTCAGAATTTATAGCCAAGAAAAAAAAGGCCTTAATACATTGTAATAAAGATTTCTTTGCATTGAAACAAGTCTAATTTTATCTCTTAGTGGCTTTATTACAGGAGACTGAGAAGACATTAATTAAGTATACAACACAATACACTATTATTTAAGCAAGATTACAAGGGACTTAAAAAAATGTGGTTACTAATTGTGAAAATAATCATAGATTTGTTTCTGTTCCATTATTTCAATCAAGATCATTTTGGGGTCGTTTAAGGGGTTACATAGTCAACAAGGAATGCTTAGCCCACGTTTGCACGGACGTAAAAATATCGCGGCGGGATTTTATCACGCACTGGATTTTCAACTCTCGGTGTTGAGAATCTAACTCGTTGGGACGCACTCCCGTCCCAGTTCTCGACGTTTAGCAGTGTTGAAAATCCAGTGCACGAAAAATATTCGCCGCGATTATATTACGTCCGTGCGAACGTGGGCTTATAGTTTCGCCATGTTCCGTCTATCTGTCTGTCTGTCTGTCCGCGGCGTAGCTCTTAGTATTGGAAAGCTGTAATTTGGCATGGGTTATACATATTAATTACGCCATCAAAGTGATAAAATAAAGTTTTTTTTTTTTTAAATGTGTCTATTAAAAAACACCCCACTTTACATGTACCTAGGGGTATTTTTTTTCTCGCCTATCACATGTTGTGGGGTTTTGTTGGAAAGGTCGTTCAAAAGTATTGAGTGTATGAAAATCATTTTTGGATTCAGTGAACCGTTTGCGAAATATTAAGCTTTAAAGTGCAATTTTTTGTTAGAGTCAAGAGTTCCCTCCCCTGCCAGCTAAATCGTTGGTTTTGTATATGTGAAAACATTCACGGCAGTAGTTTAAATAACGAAATTAAAAGGAAAACTATCACAGCTAAGTAGGCACCGTTAACGACAAGGCTACAAGTTAACAAGAAATAATCAACTAACTTACATTTGCAATTGTAAAAACATGTTTTTCAAATACAATTTTAAGTTTGTTCTTGGGATAAATTCATGCCAACTATGGAACCCTTAATTGTGGTGGTCTGACACGCACTTGGCTGGTTTTTTAGTTTTATTAATTAACATCTTGTTTCAGCATCCTCTGTGATATATCCACTAAAAAAAATATTTATAAAGACTTTGTTGACACAAAACTATTCAATGGATTGTTGTTGTAACCAAAGTGGGCCAGCACGTAATAATATTTTTTTTTAATATTACACTTGTTATTAGTAATTTAGCTTGCATTACTAATGTTCTAACTAAAGCCTCTCACTCCTCTTAGAGTCACTCATTTTGTACTCTCAGCATTATCATCCACATCCCAATTTCACCTACTGCTGAGCAAAGGCCTCTCTCTTCATGTACCATTCCCCTCGCCCCAGTGCTAGCCTCGTCCAGGTTATGCCCGCGAGGAAAACTATGTCGTGCGCCCATCTTGCCCCCGGACGACCGACATCGCGTCTTCCAGTCCTTCGACGCTACTCTGTCACAGCCCTACCCCCCCCCGGATCACCTTACTTGCTTGTACTGTAGTGCTAAATCAGGGATGTTACGGAATTCGTTTAACCGGAACCGGAATCGGAGGTTTTAAATTTGATTGATCGGAATCGGAACCGGAACCGGAGTCGGAGGCGGAAATAGAAGAAAGATGTGTTAAGGGAAGGTTTAATGAAACAATAGAAAAATATAATAATTAGTCTCTCTAATCAGTCAAATATTAGCGATAATATCCACAAACAAAACAATAAACTGAGACTTCGAGCACGAGCGTGTATAAAATAAATAAACATTACCCTGGCGACGAATTAAAACTTGTTTGCAAGTACGCGCTCTAGTTACGTGCATCGCTGCGGTTCGAATTCAACATTATCGGATCCGAAGTCGGAATCGTAGGTGTAAAATTAATCGGAAGTTCCGACTTTTCGGAATCAGAACCGAAGCTCATTAACATGCCTGTGCTAAATAATAAACATTTCGTTGCTGATTAGATTCATGTCTAACTATTACGAGTATGGTTTAATCGATCAATCAATCAATCAATCAATCAATCATTTATTTTGTTAAACATAGGTATGGTTACAGATAGTATATTGTCTAAAATATGTGCACTATGTTTTGCCAATATATGGCGTACAAAATTAACATAAACAAGCAATTACGATCTCAACATGATTTAGAAAAGTTTTGAGGTACTGTCTGTTTCTGCCTTTAGGCAATTCGTGCAGGATATGAACATCCTATTCTTTTCCTAATATAATAAACTAGCGACCCGCTCCTGCTTCGCACGGTTTTTACGACTTGACAAACCTCGTGAACTTGCAATATATATATAAGTATATGTATTTAATTTGATTAGCTCTCCATTAATAACTTTAACGAAAGAAAAAAGGCAATAAATAGTATGTATTGTTTTTTTTTATGTTCTGGTGTACAATAAAGTATATAAGTATAAACAAATTAAATAAATAACTATTTCGATTTATACTTTATTTAGAAAATCACCAAATCATTTAGGTTTATTATCCAGAGGGTAGTTTCATCATTCTTTAATTTCCAGGCTTAAAAATAGCCCTGGTCCAGTTGGAAGTGGGCATGGACAAGAAAAAAAATGTAGCTGGAGCAGTACAACAAATACATAAGGCCAAAGAAAATGGAGCCCAACTAGTGGTACTGCCGGAATTCTTTAATGCACCCTATGGCACCAGTAAGTATTCCTAAAATAAAATAATTAAGAGTCAACTTTAGTTAAAGAAATTACTTTGTAATATATGTATATAAATAAATTAAATAAGCATAACGGCTCTAGGTTTAGGTAGTTAAATATAGGTAAACCAAAAAAACCACGTGTCGAGACAGCTGCCCAGTAACCGACTAAACGTAATACCTGTCACTTCAGTTGTCTTGCTACGTCACAGTCGTACTCTTCAATTTAGCAACGTTATAATTCGTTGACGCTTAGAGTTTGGGCTCTTTATAATAGACAGATTACAAAATATTATATTATTATTATAAATCTAACAAAAAAATTGTGCTCAAGCAGTTACATTTACGAAGAATAGTTTATGAATAAATGATAAAGTTTAACATACAGACCAGCACATCCACCTACTACAATCTGTCAAATTTCTTTAATAGATTTTCAACTTTATCACTAAATAAAAGGTTCAAAGTTGATTGGTAAATTTCGGGTTTTGACAGTTTCGGGTAGATTGACCTGCTGGCGTCTGTACATAAATTATAGAGGAAACTATTGTAAAAATCTAAAATAAATTTAGTTCGGCTTGTCGTATTTTTAAACAAGAAAGTATCATCTATAAAAATCCTTTTTACTATTTGTTTACCTTTATTTAACTACCTAGAGTACAGGCTCCTATGCCAATCTTCTACTGGATCTCTGACTATAGCTGAGAGCATCTCTGCTACGCAGATTGCGTGGTAGCAACATCCTGAATAAGATATTACACTTTGCAATGTATTTTTGCTCAGGCGCTTATATCGATAGCCCGAGAATTTTAAACTTGAATAACTAGTCACAGCTTGCATATTTAATGGTAAAAACAACAACAATTATTTTCAGACACTTCTTTTTGAATACAAATGCTTATTGTATTTTTCTACGTAAGCTTCTTCATATTTTAACTTGGGGTTGCTGGAGAGATGCTCTACAGCAACATACAAATGAAGTGTCTGTACTCTTAACCTTTCAAGGTAGATTTTTTAAAAGTATGTACAAATTGAGTACAGACGCCAGCAGGTCAACCTACCCGAAACTGTAAAATTTTCCCAATCAACTTTGAACCTTATACTTTAGTGATAAAGTTGAAAATCTATTAAATAAATTTGACAGATTGTAGTAGGTTGATGTGCTGGCGTCTGTTACTGTACATATTGGGTACAAAAGTATTATATACTTATAAATGGAAAAACAAGTGAACGCGTTGCTGGAGAGCATGACGTCATAGTCAATACAAACCTATAGCTAACATAGAGAAAAAAATTCAGTCATCAAATTCTTGCTGAATAGTTACTGTTTTAGATAATCATAATCTCCAAACAGCTGTTGGTCATTGATACATCATTCCTTGAGAAAAATAAAACACATAATAATATACATTATTATAGAATACTTCAAAGAATACGCGGAAAACATACCAAACGGCGATTCGTGTAAAGCTCTACAGTGTGCGGCGATGAAAGCCGGCGTGTGTGTGGTCGGTGGGACTATGCCCGAGTGCTGCGGAGATGACATGTACAACACCTGCACCGTCTGGGACCCCTGCGGGAATCTTATCACGCAGCATAGAAAGGTCAGAAACAGCATCCATACTATTCGTACTCCTCCTGACCAAATTTCGGCCTAAGCGGCCAATCTCAGTGGAGACTAGCCAGCGACGGGAGATATTAAGGTGCACAGACAGTCACAGGTGTACTTTCTCATACTGTACTAATATTTTTAATGCGAAAGGTCTTTGTCTGTCTGTTATCTTTTCACGCCATAATGGCTGAAAGGACTTGGATGAAATTTGGCACATGAATAGACCATGACCTAGGTCAAAGGACACTTTTTGTCCCGGTAGTACTTTCCCGTGGGTTCTTTTCCGACGTACATTCGAACGAAGCCACGGGTAAACGCTAGTCGAACATGCTGCAGGAAAAACGCGAACGGAATACTTAGTATGATGTATAGCATCCGCCATAACAAGCCCCGTGTGGAGTTGTATGACTTAATACAGTATAGATTGGATCAGGAGAAAATCCAGCGGTATTTTTGTTCTGATTGGTTTACCGTCGTCAGTTGTATGTGTACTCATTCTCAAGACAAACTGGCGCGCCATATACAATTTAAGGACAGTATTTTTTTTTTATATTCTTGCGCGGTTGTGTTGTGCCTCCTTTGCGCCATATCTGTGGCTGTACGGCGCAGGTGCGTATTCAGCGCGGGACAATTCACTGTTTTTTTCACTGGGACAGTATGGGGATATTCGAATCTATACGAGATACGAGGAAACTGTCTTAGGAACCAATACCATTAGCTCTTTTTTATGAAAATAATTTTTGTGCGAGTTGTCCATAAAAAAATGTAAATTTGACGTTTTTAGGGTTCTGTCATGTACGTCTGTCCGTCCTTTCGGCTGTCCGCGGCTTAGTTCAGACACTTAGTACTAGAAAGCTGTAATTTGGCATGGGTATACATACTAATCACGCCGACAAAGTGATAAAATAAAATCATAAAAAAAGTATCAATATCATTTTTTTAGGTTACCTCCCCTACACGTAAAGTGACGTTGTTTTTTTTTTCGTCTTTTCCATGGTGTGGGGTATCGTTTAAAAATATTGTGAGTGTGTGTAAACCATTTTTGGATTCAGGGATCCGTTTGCGAAACATTAAGCTTTAATGTGCTAATTTTTGTTAGAGTCAAGTGTTCCCCCTCCCTGCCAGCTAAATGGTTGTTTCTGGATATGCGAAAAAAAATACAAACGAAAACTATCACAGCTAAGTAGGCTTTGTAATAGTCGACCAACTTACATTTGCGGTTGCCAGAACATGGTTTCCATACATTCTGTATACATGTTTTTCAACTACAATGTTAAGCTTGTTTTTGGAATAAATTCATCCTATATACGGAGCCCTTCATTGTGCGTGGTCCGACACGCACTTGGCGGGTTTTTTCTTTTAATGCGGTTCTACTGTTTCATGTAAGAATAATTACATTTTAATGGACAACATCACGCGTAGCATGACAGCCATAGAAACGGATTTTCTACGGGTTTTTGTAGACGGAAGAATAGACAAAATGACAGATTGTGGTTGTTTATCCGTCATTTTGTCTATTCTTCCGTCGACATAACCCACTTCTGTTGTGGTCATGCTAAGCGTGCCGGGTTTCTAAGACAGTTTCCCCGTATCTCCTTTAGATTCGGATACTTCCCCAGGAAAATAAAATCACTGTGTATATTTTCGTCAGGCTTATCATATGCTTTCAATAAGCTTAAATCCTTTACGTCTTCACCTGCCTTCCAGGTACATTTGTTCGACATAGACATTCCCGGAAAGATAAAATTCAAGGAGTCAGACGTGTTGTCTGCTGGAGATCAAATCACCACCTTCGAATTCCTCGGCATGAAGATAGGGATCGGCATCTGTTACGACTTGCGATTCTTTGAGATGGCGCAAGTTATGGCCAAACAAGGTAAGAGACATCAGTTTTTTTTTTGCTGTTGTAATGGTCCGAAGGTGATCGCAGCCGCATAGCTCAGTGGCAACGCCACCCAATCGTAAAGATAGACTGCAGCCACACGACTGCATGGTTGATACATAACTATGAAAAGGGTAGTTACCAGGCAGCAACGTCCATGCCATCCGGAAGTGTCTGCGGTCGCCTTCGGAAGAAAAGCACCATAGTTATCGCGTAAGTCTACCTATCGATCTCTGAAGTAAAGCTTCGGTTACCAGTTGCCACAGTCGTACTCCGAAGGTTGACCGTTGTTCAGACATTAAGGCGTTGGCGTACATTACCAACGTAGTTAGGTAAGTAATAATAAAATAAAATAATAATAAAAATATTTATTTCATAAAACAAGAACACATTGCACTGTAGTAGCCAGTCTCTTAGCAGTGACTCGAAAGTTTGACTGGCTTTAGAATAGTGTTTGTATCAAATAGAAACCGATATCATCAGCTTTTGCGAAGGTCAGAAAAAACTGCCACCTGACACGGAAAATTTTCAGTAAGTAATTAAAATCGCATGATCAAGCAAGCAGCTAATAAATAATAATCAGCATGCAATGTCCCACTGTAGGGCAACTGCCTTTCAAATATGAAGAAACAGGGGGCCGTAAAAGTTGTCAGTTTTAGACCACTTTTGTGCGAGCTCAACAACTAAACAGGAATTTGAAAATTCTGTATATCATGTACCATAATTATACTGTATTATAATCAACAAATACAAATAAAAACGCCGATTCAAAGGTGTTTTATTTAAATATGGGTGATTTTCTGCAAGTGCAAAAAATAACTTTGTAATAAAATTCATAGTATCATTATGAAATACAAATGTATCTTTGCGCATACGTGAGTCCATCAATCCCTGGTTGTGCCAAGGGTTGTTGTATAGTATTTTTCTCAAATAATGCGCAAAATTCAAACTAAGTAATTAATTATACATTCCAGAATCAATGACGAACGACGATAATTTTTCACGCGCCATTATGTTCATTTGTTTCTTCTTTACTTTAAACAGCTCTATTTGCAAGCCAAATCGAAATTTAAATAAAATATTTCATACCTTCTTGGTTGCCATGTGTTGAAGTTAAAAGTTCGTTCCATTTTTAAATAACATGACATTTGAGTTTTAAATAACATGACATTTGAGTTAAATAACATGACATTTGGCCGCTAAACACGACAGATACGGATTTTCATACAAACATTGCCGGCCGGGCGCTCCCTTGTATTCGGCCAGTACAGCAATTTCAATTTATCTCAGAGTTGAATGTCAAAATAATGCTCGAATTTCCAAGTATGTTTGAGAAAAAATCATTAATCATTATAATTTATCCAACATACTGGTACATACCAGCATACATATTGTTCCACTACAAGACAAAGGCCTCTCTTTCCTTTTCCACTCAACTCGATCATGAGCCAATAAGCAACTAATAGATACCCTCCTGAACCATTCCAGGCTGTTCGCTCCTAATATACCCTGGTGCCTTCAACATGACGACCGGCCCTCGTCACTGGGAGCTACTGGGCAGAGCTCGAGCCAACGACCTACAGCTATGGGTGGCGCTGGTCAGTCCCGCAAGAGACACGAAGTCTGAATATGTGGCGTGGGGTCACACTATGCTGATTGACCCTTGGGCGTCGGTGGTTAAGCAGTTGGATGAGAAACCTGGGATACTAAGTGCTGAAGTTGGTGAGTGCTCTAAAATGTCAAAGGACACTTGTGTTGTATTTTCTGTACTATTAAATTGGAAATCGAATCCGAAGCCCCCAGACTGACTGTCTAGGGGCTCACTGGCTACTAACACTACTTATGTAACCGAGCTGTAGGTAATATTTTGAGCCACGTATGACATCAGAAATGATGTATAACTTTTTTACCTACTTATGTATTACCTGGATATTAAACAATTTTCTATTTCTATTATTCATTGATCTTGTTGTCAAATTACCAGGTTCATAGGATTTAATATTGGCGGACATTTTCACGAGGTGATATTGAGAATTTGTTCACATTAACAACTGATAATGCTTTGCTATACGTAAGGGGGAGCAGAATACTTGCTTTGCCAAATTACTCATCATAACAAGTCCATAATGACTTTTTCTTAGACGAGATGGGTTTTAAAACATCACTCGGGTAATCAGTTTGTATATATCCAATATATGAGGGGTAAAAATTATATGTACACAATTAGTTATCAGCCTACCTACCTACACAAAACGAAAGAGTAGATTAATATTAAAATTGTTAACAAATATCTATAATAGCCCTCCTCCTAATTTTTATGTTGTTATGCCCGACAGGGCCCACAATGCTCCAAAACGAATGTATGTCTTTATGTACCTACCACCTAAGTTCACATTGTGGAATGCAATAAACGTATTGAGTATTGAGTATATTTCACAAATACTTTGTTCTTTCTAGATCTGAAAACGGTAGAAGAAGTTCGTAGTCAAATACCAGTGAGAAGTCAAAGGAGAACAGATATTTATGACACTGTCAGTCACAAGTTATAATATCAAAGTTTACTTCTAACAGAATTCTTAAAACAAGGTAAGTATATGCAGTATGAAAGGTGAGGAAATTCTGTATAACTATCAGATTATTTTGAAAGTAAATGGTGGAAAACGCAACGTTAAAATATGTTACGATTTTATAACGTGTTTATCCTTATTATGATTCCTATGAAAAACACTTCTATGTATAGATTATCCGTTTATATATTAGGAAAACAAATCGTATGATAATTTTATCATAACTAAATAAATACACGATAAATTGCATATTTAAAGTATGCATAGATTGATAGATGAGCATTTTATGAAAAAATGTATTCGGTTGTATTTATTTAATATCGAGATAGACTCACACCATTGAGAAATGTCCTAAGATATAAATGTATTTAATAGAATAGAAATAAGAAGGGAACAAGCAGTAGGTACCATTGTTAAAATATATTGTAATATAACGTGTACGTTTATTAAATATATTAAAAGTCATTTCCTATATTATATTTTTTACATATAAATGAAATATTTTTATGAAAAAACAAAAAAAAATTAAAGTTATTATTATTATGTTACTACTATTATTATGTTATTGTAATATCGTTTTTATTAAAGTTTTGAATTTCTGTATAGTTTGTGATTTTTATTTAAGTATGTTTGTAATATTTGTAACACTTCTTCACCGCAACCCCAAAAGAGTGTGAAACCGCTTCCACCTGTAAAAAAGGTGATCATCTGTATACTTTCATGTTCTGTAACTATGATATGAACACTGCGAGTTACGACTCAACAAAATACACATAGGCATATAGTTACTGCATGTATTAACAGAACAGTAGCAGGGCTTGAAATACGGGTATTTTTGGGAATCCGTACCATTGGCCTTGGTGTGATACCGGTACCAAACAAATATTTCCGTAAGTTACAGTGAGAAAACAGATATAGTAAGTAAAAAGGATAGGTTAATAGGCATTAGAAGAATAACTTCAAGGTTGCTAACCGTACGAGGTTCCTCGTACAAATATGAGATGTGTGGTACGCGCCGGGTACCTGAATTTGGTGCCAGTACTTTTTACGTGGAGTACCGGTACCCAGTTACCGAAAAGGCAAGAACCGCTAAGTACCGATACAGAACTGGTACATTTTGGTACCGGTTCTAAGCCCTGAACAGAAGGTAATCGTAAAGTCGTTTCTGCTTACTCCCAACGGGAAAAAGGCATTGCATAATCGCTTGTGACAACAAATCCCATTAAAATGAAACTAGGGTTGAAACGATCAAGCTGTCACTTGGAGTTGATTTCAGTTGATCCGCACATCTAAACCACGTTCAAGAGCTGATCATTATCATCTTTGTTAGAGAATATTGACACTGACAGCTCTTGAACGCAGTTAAGATGCTGATTGCGTTCAGTTTCATTGGTGAAATTCGCCCTTAGACAATTAGACCTGGGCGTTTTATGACATGCAAGTTAAAATCAACCATAGGGCGATAAATGAAATTACGTTGTCGACTATGTAAAGCTTTTAACCTGTTTTATCCTACGGCCGAATAAAAACCTCTTCCATTTATCAGCCCGTTGGGTCTTAAACAGAATTTTTCACACATTCAAAGTACAAGTGGTCTACCACCTTTTATAGCAGTATTATTTTAATATTACTTTAGTGTAGGAAAGAGATGAAGCTCTACAGGACGTATAGCTCCATCTCTCTCCCATTGAAGTAAGATTAAAAATACTGCTATAAGAGGTCGTGGTAGGCCCCCTGAACTATTTTTCCAATAAGAAAAGTGATAGTTTACCATGACCATAGTTGTGTATGTACAGTTTTCCGTTCTTCTCCTCTGGCTCCAATCTGATCTCATCTCGTGATGGTCTCAGCCCAACCCAATGTTTTACTATTTCCGCACGCTGGAATTATATTTTAAAGTATTATTATTTTCAAACTAGCTGACTCGAAAGACGTTGTCCTGTCGAAATTTCAATAATTCATACAAAATTCCCATGGAGAATGTACCAATTTTCCCGGCAACTTTTCATTTTTTTTTAATCCCCAACGCAAAAAGAGGGGTGTGAGAGTGAGGCCTCATTAGTGCGTTGCGTTGCGCCGTCGTAACGGATCAACGCATTGTATACCACACCTGCGTTGCGACGACGCACGACGTCCTAACGCAAGACGGCTACGCACGACGTCGCAACGCAAGTGGTGTTTGCTTGTTTGTCCCAGTTTGCCCCTCTAGCAGTGGAACACTGACCGTCGTCGCGCCGGAGATCCGACAGCGCAGTAAATAGATAGATAGATAGATAAATCATTTATTTAGTGCACACAAAAAACAGCACAACATACAAAATGACGATTAAATTATTACTAATTAGCTATTAGGAAATAGCTGCAAGGTGCCAATATAAAAACAAATAAAAAAGGAAGAAAACAAGACATTGTGATGACACTATTGGCTATGACACACTTTAAAATAATGGATCAACGAATATAAACAAGTGCGGTGTGCGTCTCAAGGTTGCACCAAATGGGAGTCCAGCTCAGCATGTGCCAGGCAAATACACCTGACGCTGATATTCTGCTGAATCCCTGCAGTGACACCCTCCCTCGCTTCGTCTCTCGTTCGTCGATCCGTTGAAACGTCGCTTGCGACGACGCAACGCATAATGTGGCATGTCAGTAAAAAATATATATGTAAAACGACGCTGCGACGACGCAACGCAATGCAATGCACTATGAGGCCTCATTCTTATATGTTTGACCGCTATGTGTGTGCGTCTGTGTGTCTGTCTGTGGCACTGTAGCTCTTAAACGGGTGATCCGATTTCAATGCGATTTTATTTTAAAGCAGCTTTCTAGCGATGTTACACATGTTTTATCAAAATCGGTTCTGGCGTTTGAAGATTATCAGGTCTTTTCTAGTTGATGAATGGATGTGAGCGTCTTCCACAGGTTTGATCGATTTGAAATTTGGTATTCTGTTACTTCAATGATATTATAAGAACATCGTAACCTTGCTGATCCTGCAGCATCACCTGGAATTTGCAGGATATCCAACTCCCTTACCACAGGTATCGTGTTTGGGCTCATTGGAATGGTCTCAATGAATAGGTTATAGATAGATGATGAACAGGGTCTGGTGATGGAGTAGGAAAGAGAAATAATGAAATGTTTGTGTCGGGGTTTTTTTAAATTTTAATATAACTTCACTTGTATTTCCGTAAGAAGCTAATTCGGACTATTACGAACATTTTATAATAAGAAATAGCCAAATCGGTACAGCCGTTCTCAAGTTATGCGCTTACCAACGAACAGTATTTCCTTTTTAGGGTTCCGTAGTGAACAAGGAACTCTTATAGTTTCGCCATATCCGTCTGGCTGTCTGTCTGTCTGTCTGTCTGTCTGTCCGTCTGTCCGTCTGTCCGTCTGTCCGCGGCTTAGCTCAGAGACTCTTTGTACTGGAAAGCTGTCATTTGGCATGGGTATACACATTAATCACGCCGACAAAGTGGTGTAATTATGTAATTTATTACATAATTACACCACTTTGTCGGCGTAATGAAAATTTTTTTTTTAGAGTACCTCCCCTACCCGTATCCCACGGTGTGAGTTAGTGTCGTTGGAAAGGAAGTTCAAAAATATTGGGAGTTTGTCGAAACCATTTTTGGATTCAGGGATTCGTTTGCGAAATATTAAGCTTTAAAGTACTAATTTTTGTTAGAATCAAGTGTGTGTCCCCACCCCCCCCCCTCTGCCAGCTAAATGGTTGGTTTTGGATATGTGAAAATATTACGGCAGTAGTATATATAACGAAATTAAAAAGAAAACTATCACAGCTAAGTAGGCTTTACAAGTTAACGAGTAATAATCGACCAACTTACATTTGCGGTTGCAAAAACATGTTCCACCATACGAAATGTATGGGGGAACATGTTTTTCAATTATAACGTTAAGTTTGTTCTTGCGATTAATTTAACCCTACTACGGAACCCTTCATTGTGCATGGTCCGACACGCACTTGGCCGGTTTTATTATTTTCTAATTTGGGTCCCACTGATAAGTAGGTACAGGTGAGTTATTTTGTTAATGTTTACATGTAAAATGGTTAAAATGGTTTGCCGAGGGACATTAAGAAAATAATTGTAGTTGTTAAACGTTAACGTTGGTAGTACGTTCCCGTTGGATATTTACCGACATCCACGCGGGTGTTAGAAATGAGGAAGGTTAATACTAAGAAAATAATATTCAAGCAATTTATGACAAGTATTTATTTTTAAATATACCATTTGTTAGGAATAGGACGGTTAATACTAAGAAAATAATATTCAAGCAATTTATGACAAGTATTTATTTTTAAATATACCATTTCAGTATAATAAAGATGTACCAAAGTATAATTAAGATTCATTTATGACAAGTATTTTCTTATGATTTATAAAGATTAATAAATGGAAAGTATTTTAAATAAACCATTTTAAATAAAAAATAAGGATTAAATAATAGCAAATATTTATTTTAGACAAATTATTAATTAATGGCCAGTATTAACTTTAAATAAACCAGTACAATTTAATTAACACATATATAACGATATCAGAAGTATAACTGATACCATTATTCAATTATTTCACACATATTTTAGGAGAAATACAACATAGCAATATTATATTTATAGTCATACATATACAACAATAAGAAACAGGAAAGGATATACTTAACCGGTGATCTGCTCGGTCCGAAGGCTCGACAAAGAATGCCCCCCAAGTTCGAGACGTCGCGACGCCCCCGCAAGGGGGCGTGGCGGACGGGGTCGGGGCGTCGCCCCTCGCCCGCGGAGGCACACCGTGACCCGCGACTGCGGGCCCCTCACTATATGCGGCCTAATATCGGCCTGTAGCATGTGATGCAGCAAGCTGCATCTATGTTATTGGTTGCTATGCGTATTTCTGTAGGCGCGCCACGACGCTAATAACGATAGCGTCGCTTTCTTCACGACATCTCGGCGGTCAGTCCCCGCCAGGTGAGACCCCCAGTTACCTGGGGGAGGCCCGACGAAGACGACCAGCGACGGAGATGCCGACTCGACGCTCCTACAGGTAGATATGTAGTTTACCCTCGCCCCGCTCACAGATCTAGCCGTTTACGGATTGAGGGATAAACAGTCGTGTATGTATGAGCGGCTAGTACTGTAGTGTATCGCCGCTCAGTGTCAACGTGCGTCGCGGCCCACGTCGCGCCTGCACGTGTTGTGTAAGATGCATGTTTAGTAATGGTTGTCTGTATATAGTTACGTGACATGCCTATATTAACTTAGAACACGCCACGCAACAGATGTATGTGTACATCTGTAGAGTCTTATTATTTCGAGTGAGCTGCGTGTAACCTGGATGCTGCTCACTCGAGGCGTCATATCCGGTGCGATGGGGTCAATCGTCCGCTACCAGGTCGCGGGGCAGGGGTCTCGCGTCGGGCGGGCGCGCGTGCAATGGCGCTATCTGCCTGACATGGGGCCAGGCAGAGGCGTCGGCACGCGCGAACATCGCCTTCGCGAGTCGCCCTACAAACTCGTCCAGGCTCTCAATCCCGAGATCCCGGTGGAGTACATCATTCCTCACAAAGGGAGGAGCATCGACAATGGTCCGCAGCGCAAGACTTTGTTGCGCGCGGAGCGTCTTGCGGCTCGACTCCCTTGTGAGGGCGAACCACGCGGGGGCGGCGTACGTCAAGATTGGGCGAATGTACGTTTTGTACACGCCCAACTTGACGCGCGCCGGGATGCGGGACGAGAGCACAGGTCTGAGTAGGTTGCGGGCGACCCTACCCTGCGCGGCGACCTTGCGGACGTGGGGCCCCATCGTGAGGCGGCGGTCGATGGTCACACCCAGGTATTTGACCCGGGGCGACCAATCGACGGCGGTCCCTTGTAGTTTCAAGGGTGGTGGGACAGGCGCGTTTCCGGTGATCATCGCCTGCGTTTTACTCACGTTTACATTATTTCATTATCATTATCATTTATAGCCGCCACTTCGACAGCCAGTCGGGGAGTAGGTCGAGGGCGCGCTGCATCTTGACCGCCGCGTACTTCGCATTGAGCGAAGTTGTAATGTACGCGGCGTCGTCAGCGTACAGCGCGAGCGTCGCCTCTGTAGTGGTGGGGATGTCGTCGGTATAACGTGAGTAACACGCCGGCGACATACAGCTGCCCTGCGGCACACCTGCCAGCACCGGGCGGGCGCCGGAGAGCGCCCCGTCGACCACCACCCTGAAAGTCCTGTTTGACAGAAAGGATGAGACCACTCTAACAACGCGACGGGGCGCGTCGGAGGTGGCCAGTTTGAAGATCAATCCGTCGTGCCACACACGGTCGAAGGCCTTCTCCATGTCGAGGAATACTGCCACCGCGTACTCCTTCTTGTTCAGCGCTGTTGTCAGAAGGTGCAGTACCCTCGACAACTGGAGCGTCGTACTATGGTCCGCCCTGAACCCGAACTGTTCCGGGCGTGGGGCGATATGTTGCACTAGGTGTCGCAGCAGGAGTACTTCGAACACCTTGGAGACTGTCGGCAGCAGAGTGATGGGCCGATAGCTCTCCGGCTTCACCGGGCTCTTTCCCGCCTTGGGCAGCATGATGACGCGCCCCTCCTTCCAGGATGTGGGAAAGACCCCCGTGCGCAGTATCCCCGTAAACAGGCGCGCCAGTGCCGCTACTGTGCGGAACGGCAAGTGGCGCAGCGCTGTGTTGGTGATACCGTCAGCACCGGGGGCCTTTCTAGGCTTCGTTTTTAGGATGGCGCGTCTGACTGCGCCCGGCGAGAAAAAGATCGGCGTTTCCTCGGGAGCTATCGGCGGTGCGAAGTAGTCTCCGAGGTGCTGCTCTACCGCTGCGACATGCTCGACGTCGGCGGTCGGGTTTGGGCGGAACTGACGCTCCAGGTGCTCGGCGAAGACCTCCGCCCGGTCCTCTGCTGCATACTTGAGCGCCCCGTCGCTGTTAAGCAGAGGGCGCACCGGAGCTGGGGTGTTCGACAGCTGGCGGCAAAGACGGTGTACAGACGGCCAACTGTCGACAGCGGCGTCTATTCTATCTTCCCAGCCCGCGGCGGCGTGTGCCGACAACTCGGCCTTTACCTTCTCCGCGAGACGGTTTAGCTCTCTTTTCATGGTCGGACATCTTGTTACTTGCCACTGCTTGCGAAGGCGCCTTTTCACGGCTACCATCGCTTTGATATGAGCCGGTAGAGGCGGCAAAAGCACTCTCCCCTCCGGCTGTATCGTCGTCGCCGCTTCCAAGGCGCTCTGGATGCAAGCAGTGACATCGTCCGCCACTCGCTCTACGTCCGCGGAGGTAACTATAGGTCGAGTTGGCGTGGTGGTCTCCATCCTTTCTGTAAACTTAGTCCAGTCCATTAATCGACGTGGCGCTAAGGGCTTCAGTCGGGTCGGCTGTTCCGCTAAGACGACGAGTACAGGTTGGTGGTCCGATTGTAACTCGTCGTCTATGACTTGCTGCGTGATCTGGCGGTGTAGCCCTCTGTGGACTACGATGTCCAGCACGTCCGGCATGTAGGTAGCCGCGTCCGGATAGTGAGTCGGCGTCTCCGGGCCGGACACCGTAAACCCGAAGGCTTCCGCGTCCGCGAAGAGTCGTCGGCCGTCGCTGTTGGTGTTCATCGAGTTCCACGCCGGGTGCTTACAGTTAAGGTCGCCGGCAAGGATGACTGCGCTTGTATGCGTGCTAATTAGCGCCCGCATCTCAGCCAGAATAAGGCGAGTCGCGGGCGGTTTGTAGCACGCATAGATATTTACTTCCTCGCCGGCGACGTGCAACTGCACACCCAGGGCGTAGAAGCTCGTAGTCGTTGGCACGGGGAGCTCCTGATGGACGACTCTACGCTTCACTAGTACCGCCAGACCACGGTACCGGATGTGTTGAGCCGACCTTTCATCCTTACGGTAGACATGGTAACCCGGGAACCTAACCCTATCTTCGGGTCCCAGGTGTGTCTCGCTGATTAGCGCCACGTCGATGTTTTGTTCCCGAAGGAGATGGCGGAGGGGGGCGACCTTATCCCTAAGGCCGCGGGCATTCCAATGAATAATCCTCAACGGTCTAGCCATCACAGAGTGACAGCAATGTGGCCAGACCGTCAAGGATGACCGCCTCTATGTCTCGGCCCTGCCTTATAGCTTTGATTAGATCCATCAATAGCTTAATCGCGCAGGTTGTGAATTCTTTATTTTCCTTTGCGCTATTTAGCGCGGTAGAGGCGCCGCCATGCGTCGCCGCCGGGAAGTTTTGCCGGGCGGCGATTGGCTGCGACACCATCTTGGTTTTTGTCGCGCCAGAGGCGGCGCCTTGCGGCTTTTGGGCGAACCTACTAGCTTCGTCGCTCCGCCGCTGCGCCGAATTGGCGCCACTAGTAGGTTCGTCCACTAGTATTATGTCGTCGTCCTTAGACTTGACAACCTGCGCGATGGTGGCAGGGCCGGCCTCAGGGATCTCTTCTTGGTTTTCTGGGGGGGGGGGGCTTCTTGCCTTTCCCCCCGCGCTTCTTCTTCCTCCGCCGAGAAGAGGAGGAGGCTTGGGTACCTCTGGGTGTGGGCTCGTTTGCCGCCGCCATTAGCGTCGGTCCGTGAGCCTCTACGGTGTTCACTTGCTGTATTGTGGCTGCTTGCTTTGTAGACGACGCCGTAATGGCGACGGTGCCCGCTCGCTTGTTCCTCGTCTCCTTGACGAACACGGGGCACTTTATAAAGCTCGCGGGGTGCGGGCCGCCGAAGTTTGCGCAGGTGGCGGGCTCCTCCCGCGGGCGGGGGCAGTCGCGTGCCGCGTGCTCGTCGCCGCATCGCACACAAGCGAGCGGACGGTGGCACTGGTGTGAGCTGTGTCGAAACCGCTGGCACCGGTGACACTGAGCGGGCCCACGCTTTCCACGCCAAGCCTCGATCTTGACACCACGCATATACATAAATGTCGTGGTGCCATAAATCTCCCTGGCGTCCGGAGTTTTCTTAATAATTGCGTGAAACACGCAGCCGGGTCGTCCTTGTGCGCCCTTAATATGGCGCACATACTCCGGCTGGTGTCCCATCGTCCGGAGCTCCTCTTCAATCTCCTTGGGGTCTGTATCCGCCGGCAGGCCCCTAATGGCGATCTTCAGATTACGCTCCGCTGGCAGCGAGTACGCGAACCAGGACACGCCCGCGCTCTTCTCAAGGCCAGTCAAGTAGCGCTGGACCAGCCGATACTCCTCCTCGGTCTCCGGGGTGAATCTCACCCCGGTCCCGTAGGGACGAGCATTCGGGGGCCGGCCCAGCTTGGCGTGAATGGCCCTGAAATGCATGGCCCAGTTCGGTAGCGTCTCTACCACCAGCGGAGGGAAGCGCAGTTTCTTCTTCCCCTTCTGTTGCTTCGTTGTTGGCGCCGTAGTTGAGGCGCCAGTAGAGGCGGCAGGGGGGGGAGAGGTTGTCGTGTTAGGGGCCGGGGGCGAGTTGGTGTTTCTCGCCCCTGTGGTTACCGTATTTGTTGTTTCCGGGCTCGGCGAACGCGGTGGTGTGCGGCGGGCCGCGTCGGCAAAAGTGGGCGACATCGGCATGCCCCGACCCCGCGGCGCGCTTTCGCGCTGTGGCCGCGGCGGGTCCAGGCAATACCGCTTCGCTTCCTCCGACGCGGCCTCGCCGGAGCTTCTTCTACGTCGCTGGGGCCTTGCCTCGAGCTCAAACTCGTAGTTGAACCCCAGCGGCGATGTGGGAGACGCCGGCGACATCGGTCCGGCGGCTGGAGGTCCGCCCGCGACAGGGCGGGGCCCGGATCGTGAGGTCATGTCCGGGGACATGTCTCCACGACCGGACGCGGCCGAGCCCACAGACGTCAGCGACATACTCGACCCTACGCGGGAAGAGCATGCCGACATCATCGCGGGCGAGTCGCGGGCGGAGAGTCGGGGAGGCGCCGGCGAAGCGGGCGCCTGCGTCGTAGTGGCGGCCGGTCTAAAATATGGGCCAGCACTCGCTGGCCGCTCCTGCTCAGCCATCGCCGGACCCGCCAGCGAGAGGCGGGGACCGGTGGAGGCGGTGCTAGAAGCTGGCACAGCTCGGGTGGTTCTAGGTACGGCGCCGGTAGATGGCGCCGGAGGCGACACGAACCGCGGCGGCGGAGCTGCGGAACGCGCGGGGGGCGCGCGGGCCCGTGTCGACGGCACGGGAGTGCGCGGGGGTGGCAGCGCGGGGTAGGCGACGCGGGGCGCGGCGGAGCGCGTTGTAGTCGCGGCGTGCGATGCGGGCGCGGGCGCTCGAGCAGGAGGTGCGGGCGCGCGCGCTTGCGGTGCGCGGCTTGTGGTCGCGACAGGCCCCGGGGCCTGTATCGGTACAGGGCGGAACGAGGCGGGACGGACGGGTACCGCGTGCTGGCGGCCCGACGACGGCGTGGGCGCAACGCGCGCAGGCGCCGATGTCGTCGGTGGGCCGGGGGGCACAGCGGCTCCCCTCCCCTCCCCCTCTTCTTCCGATGGCTTCTTCTTCTTCTTTTTCTTCTCCTTCTGGAGACCGGCCGGCGGTGCCCCGAGCGCCGCGTCGCCAATATTTGGCAGCGACAGCGCCCGATTCATCGCCGGGCGGGCTCCAGGGGACCCGGCATCGCAGCCCAGAGAGCCGCGCGTGCCGGGTTTCGGCATTTAAAACTTTGGGAACGTCCTCCGCGTCCGCGACGATGCTGGTATTGCACCGGGCAGCACGGGGCGACCCTCTCTGTGCCTGCACAGGGACCCGACGGTGTCCTGTACAACACAGAGAGAGACGAATTGTTTCGGACCGCGCGGATTTCACGACAATTAGCGTTCGGGACGGCAGATTATCGCGACTGGAACGTTGGCGAATCCTGCCCCCCAAGCGGTTGGGCTCTAGCTTTTATACTCAGTGACAAACAAGTGGCGTCATCGAGCCGTCGGTACAAAGAACACGTGTTCAAAATTGATCATCCGATCCATTCTTTACTTAATTTACTTAACTAAAGCGATATAACTGTATCAAAAACTATAATTATAAATATCATAATAATTAAATGGTGTAAAAGTAGTTTTAACAATAATTTTATGATTTGAATCACAACCGAAACAACTTCCGGAATCAAGCAAATTCAATTTTACTTAAATAATTAATGTGGGTAAAGAAAAACATAGTGCATAGTGCGAAGCCGCGGGCGATAATAAATACCTGATTAACACTTGATTTTTCATAGTGCTGCTGTCAAAGGTAAAATAACTGTGACAGGATTTAATTTAATTTATATCTCTTACCTCAAGTCCAGGCATCATTTTCTTGCATCCGTTCAATATGAAGTTGGTGTCTTCTTGATCTATTTCTGTCTTGAAGTCGTTTTGATGAGTCCCTCCTAGCACAACTGTTTGAGCGCTACAAATAAAACGTTATTAACTTGGGTATTACTGAATGAGGATACTAGGAGAAAGTGAAAGACATCCAACATCCTTTCTTAAAGTATCGCGTTTAGGGAAGGCAGCTGGTGTGCTTTAGGTACATATTTTCTGCTGATTTATATACTGAAAACGCTAGTAGGCTTCGTAAATATCACTAAGTGCTCATATGCGTGCCGCTCGTGTGCATGAGCACTAAGGAATTTGAATTTCACACAACAAGTTACTTGTCATCGTTACCAACTGGGGAGGTTATTAGTGCACGATCAGATTATACAACTTACTTAGGTATGATATAATTTCCGCCCTCCTCATCAATTACTACTTGGTTGATCCACGGAGCTTTTACCTATGAAATAAATAATTTGTCATTACTTTCTCGGCCAATTCGGAAGTATACAACTTTTTTTTACCCCTTTTCTAATTAGACGCCAAATTTTGCAGTTGTTTGGTGTCTATTATTTAGTTAAAATGCGGCAAATTCGTTACGCACAGTCTTTAATACCACAGCAATACTTTCAGTAATTTTATCCTGAAGTTCTTAAACGAATTTAAAAATTACCCATTTTTTCTAACAAATCATTCAGATTAACGAATAACATTTGGATCATTGAGGATTTCAAGACCCGTCCTGACCTTTTTTTTTTGTGGGGTTATCTAAAAGGATGTGTCGAGGTCAAGCTTGCACACGAAAAGCAGAATATTTGTGACTTTATTAGTGGGATACTGAATAAAGCATACGAAAATTTAAATGAATAACACGATGAAAAACGATCGCTTTTTTAAGAATAAAACAGGAGCAGATTAGGCAGATCTTATTCACCGTATAAAATTGCCATGCCTGAATAATATACTTATAGAGCTTGCTCTTATTTCACTATTTATAAGCATAATCAGCCTATAATGTTCCCACTACTGGGACACATGCCTCCTCTCTGAGAGTGGGCCGTAATCCACCACGCGCGCCCAGTGCGGGTTGGTAGATGTCCCATGTCTTCGAATTGTTGGTTCTAGGACATGCCGGGTTCCTCGCGATGTTTTCCTTCACCGTTTTGAGAGCAGAGGTGATGAAATAATGTACTCAAAGGGCCTGTCTGGGTTCGAATCTACAACCTACAACTCGTAAGTCGCGACCGTTGCTACTGGGCCACCACTGCTTCCTCATTACTTAAGTATATTCCAAAACATACTTACTCTCAAAATTTGTCCCCTAATAGGCACCACTTTATCATCAGGCACTAGCAACCTGGCTCCTATACCAGTACAGTTCACCACCACGTCATACTGATCTAATAGTGGGTCCTGTAGAGATGTCAGCTTAGCTTGCTTGACCTTGCCGTTACCTTGTTTAAACCGTTGCAGTAGATGAGCTAGTATGGTAGGTGGTAAGCATACAAATGTTGTGAATGTTTGGCCGGCACTGGAAACAAAATAGTAGATACTTAGTGTTGAACTTAATAAGGTTTTAAGTGACAACTGAAGGACACAAGACAGCTTATTTAACCGACTGAGCGACAGCAAGGACAGGGTTTGGTTTTTTATTTATTTATCTTTCTCAATCACAAGACTCGGGTCGTGGCAGTCTCGGACATATAACGGGGCTATCAAAAACTCGAAACTGTATCTCGTGTGATCTTGCTCCCGTTTTTTCATCACATTGAAATGACTATCTTTCATATTTTCTATCGCTAAAATTCTCTTTTACAAAGACAACCAACTCTATTTTACAACTCTATCTCTACATCCAGCACTATACATATTTATACTTCCAGTGCAAAAGGCAACGGATAGAAATCTGACGACTGACAAAACACGATGTTTGCAGAGGGACATTAATAAAATAGTTGTACTTACTATACATAGGTTCCTCTCACATTATTCCAGGCGAGCATTTTCATTTTAATGAACTACAAACCACTGAACAACAGAGAAAAGAGAGGCAATAGAAATAACAGTAAATCTATTTATTTATTCATTGAATTAACATAACATCACGCCTGAATCCCTGAAGGGTTAGGCAGAGGTGTACCTATAGTACACCTATCACCGTTTCGTTAGTTATATTTAATTCCCATGTGATAGGGAGCGAGCCTATTGCCGATTCCTTGTACCTACTTACGTATATTTCGCAGAAAAGAGTTTACTATAATCTTCCAGATCTTTACTGTCGAGCACATGATAGCCAAACACCGTATGAGCCCAATCAGGCTTACAAAACTTCTCCTTAGTCCTGTAGAGGTTGTATATGGGGATCATAGAAACACCATGGCCACCAGTTTTCCATTGCTCGTGGAGGAATCTGTATGTTTCTCCGCCCCATTTCCTGAAATTAATATAAATAATATATTATTTAATAGTTTACTCAGTTACACGGCAGTCGTTACTGGTAGCGAGAAAGTCTGACAGCCAGTCTTACCAAGGGGTACCTAGTATCTAACTGGGTTATGGAGGTCAGATTGGCAGTCGCTCCGTGTAAAATACCGCATCCGCTTGGACTAGAAACTAACCAGCGCTGGGGCTCTGTCTCGCATAGGGTCGCAGCATTATGCTGAGCGATGGCCGTTTTGCGTGGATGTGACGCATATTTTCCCCCAATTTATTATTCTCGTGTTTTTTCTTGTTTTTTTCTTTGCGTCATATTTACCGCACATAAACGTATTTTCTTTCTTTCTTTCTCTTTCTAACCCCCCAACATTGATACCCCTGTTAAAATCCAACAATGCGTTTTTATTTAGGAATTCATTTAGGTGTCATCTAGTTTTAGTGTAAACGGGCATTAGGCAACAATTGTAACTTTTGTGACATTGTGCTCTAATGACTATTAATTATCTTATCATGCCTATCTTATCTTAATGATGTCCTTACATTACAGATGATTAACATTAGGGACGGGAGGATATTCAGCAGTAGATCGATGTACACTAATGGTCATGATCATGATGGTCTAATTCATCTCAATGTTTGTATAGAGTGTAAAAAGACCGATCACATCATCATCATACGTTATCTACTCATCCTGTAAGTAACATTGAGCAATAATAATTTCTGGAAAACTACTTACATTTTTGGTGTGAAACAAAAACATATTTACAAAAAAAAACAACCGACAAAAAAAAAAAAACACTGAAGTGAAAAATTACTGTCGGTTTTGAATTTTCGATTTTTGCCACCGACTTCCGATTTAAAGTTATTTTTCACATTATAGTGCTTCTTTTCTTTTTAGTCGTTGTTTTTTTTTTTGTAAAAATATTTTTATTTTTCACATTCAGTGTGGTACCTACCCCACACAAATTCAATTAGCACTACCTGCTATGTAAATAACAGTGACAGGAAGTTATTATAATATCATCCATAGACTAAGTGGGAAAAAAACGTATTATTGAAGCTAACTCAAAAATTACCCAAGCAAAGTTAATACAATTTATATGGGACCACCTCGAGAGCATACCCTTTCAAACAAAAAAATAATTTTGCAAATCCGTTCATATATAACGGAGTTATACCCGAACATACAATAAAAAAAACATCCTTATTGATTGAATGAATCCTCCTCCATTTTTTGAAGTCTGTTAAAAATCGCTGTTTACGGCAGCGCGCAATGTAACGCACGCTAAAACATTGTGCAAAGGCACAACAGTTGGGGTATTTAAAGTTAAGCTGTAACATTTAAAACTTGTTTTCGTGAAAAAAGTATAATTTGACTGGCGGGGAGTATAATTTGACTGGCGGGGAGTATAATATTGACTCTCGACTTCTTTAAGCGTCTTTTTACACCCGTTATAAAAATCTCTAGAGCGGTACATACTCTATCAGACTGTAGGAAGTACTTCCACATAAGTACGGGTACCACAATCCGCCCGAGCCGTCGCCAGTTGTGTTCGGAGAGAATTCGCTTGAAATCAGCACTACCTGAAATTGAAACACCAAGGGAACAGTCTAAATTACCAAGTTCAATGAATTAACTTACCGTCGAATTGTAAAGCGCAATCGATCTACTAAATTTTAAGTCGTTAATTCCCATGCTGTATTTTAGTTGCAACAAAAATACTTTTAGATATTTATATCATTAGAGAATTCGGGTGTTAGATCATCGCATGTCGAAGGCGTTCTTCTAGATAGGGTCTGAACCAAAAACCAAATAACTTTATGTTTTTTTGACGACCAGAGAAGATCTACTTATTTTTGAAAAACAAACTACGTATTAATATAATATTACTTACATCAAAATCCTTATATGTTTCTTTAATTTTAACAGCACAGGTCAAACCATTCACTCCGGCGCCTAGTACAGCAATTTTCACCATTTTTATACAAAACTTGGAATTACTAGATCCAAATGGTTTGAAACGATGCACCTTAATGCTTTTATTATTGTTTCTGAGAACTATTTTATCTTATCTCAAGAGTTCAGGGGTGGATAGTGATTATTATAATGGCGCCGATTCTCTTGTACACCGAACTAAACTATCACAAAAATTTCTTACTTTTGGCTATGAGAAACTAAAGCTGCCAAGAGTCAAAATTTAAAAATAATTAATAAATTTTGATACAACTAAAATCGAATTTGACAATCGCGACTCCACGTGGTACTTGTTTGCCCTACCACGTGAATTTTTTTAGAGCCAGAGGCGCGCAGGGACGTGCTTTATATTATTATGTAATTTTTCACTTTTTGTAGAGAAAATATAAAAAATTATTACCTACATGTTGAATTTTAGAGGTTTATGGCTTATATAAAGGGGGTCGAAAATTTCATTATTTTTACGACCATTTTCGAGATATTAAATTTCAAAATTTGCGATGATGCAAGCTTGCCTAGAATTAAAATATTTACCTAAGTAAATAGTTTAACTTTTGGCAAGCTTGAAGGTTTTATAGTTTTCGGGATTTCGAGAAACACAGACTCCGGTGAGGAGTTTCACTCCTTAGTTATATATATGAATAACTAGCTTCCGCCAACGGCTTCGTCCGCGTGCTATATTTATAAATTATAGCCTATGTTACTCAGTGATAGATAATATAGTTACCGTCAGGTTGGCTGGACCAAATGAGATTGAGACCATGTGCACTGTTTAATACCTATTTGCTACTATTTATTACAAATAATGAAATATTTGCTACCTTTGCGTTAAGAAATATATCAAAGAAATAAAGTGGTCAGCCATTCTGACCTTAGGTTGACTGACAACTTTCAAGTTCTCATAGTTTTAGCGTTGTATTAACCGCGTTGTTAATGCTACCTTATTAAGGTAGCATTAACAACGCGGTTAATACAACGCTTAAAGTTGTGTAAAAAATATATGTTAAGGTAAAACATATATTTTTTACACAACTTTAAGAAGCTCCTATAAAAATGTATTAATAAAAGTCATTTAAACGCCTGTGCATCAATTATTTACGTCTTTACTTCTCAGAATAATTGATAACAATGATTTTGCAGGCGCTTAGTGGCTTATGAAAAACTTGTTTCTTGATATCCCTCCTCCTTGTTTTTGGTTGTATCTGGACTCTTCTGTGTATTTGGAAGGCTGTCAAAAATAGAAAAACAATAAAATATCCGAAATTATTTAATTACCTTCATTTAAGTACATGATTCAAAATTCTTTTTCAGAATTGAGTTTAAAAATAATCAAATCTTTTAGTTCATATTCAAACGTCTTGATACAAGTGCATCCAGTATGACGACAAATAGGCATGTTATTTTCAGGGTCTATCCTGGAATTGGCAGATTCTGATAATGATTTTATGTTCAAGTCCAAAGGCAAAAAGGCACATTTACGCTTAACCAATTTGCCGGACACTGTATTTGTGCAAGATTCGATTCTACCCGCACTATATATTCGATTGCCTAGTATTTTTTCAAAAATGTGCGCCACATTACATTCACAACTAATAATAATCCTGTCGTCAGATATATTATGTTCTGTATTAAAATACTGCTTCAAAATTTCTCAGTTCGACTCTGATAAATATTTTTTTGCAGTGAAGCATTACCAATGAGCATTTTGATATATTTACAGTAAACTTGATTACTAGTATTGTCAATTCGGCCAAAACAAAATCCGTCTGCAACCGTAACAGCGATTGCTTGTGACATAGAATCAAAAGCGCAGGTATTCTTTACGATTACATTTTTCCCACCAGTTAATTTTGTTCTAAATTCATTCTTTAATAAAAGAACGTTGGCTGTCTTCTTGTCTTATTTCTTTTTTCTCTTTTTGTTGATAGTCCTCGTCAGTTTTCTACTAATCTTGGATTTTCCGTAAAAATATATTTTTCTGCATGTTCTATATACTTATCCACTTTTACATTCTTCGTCTCCGTTTTATTTTTTGGTTTCTTTGTTTTTTTTTTGTTTTATCTTTATTTTAAGTTACTGATAGCAGCTCTTAACTCATATACACGGTATCTGTCACTCTTACTGATGATTCTACATAAATGCCTTTTCACGTTTTTTAAATAGCTTTCCACATTCGACGATGTGGGATTAGATAATTATGCTTAAATTAAGTATATAGTTTTTTCATAATATTGGACCACAACGGAAGTTGACCTACAAGTCGCAGTAAAGTGTTCAAAAAGTCTGGGAAATAATACAAGTTATCATGACTATAGTTGGAGACGTTCCTTACATTAACGGAAGGAGACGTTAACCATCTATAATCAACTTTTCAGATTCTATTGCATTATATAACCATTTAGGACTTTTTAAAGCAGTTCCTTCTTCCCGAGCGCTTTCAAACGAAGCGTCCAGACCTTGGAAAGAAGAGTAGTTCAATGATTCGATGCTGATTATTTTGTTACTATCTTCGATTTCAATTTCAGAATCCACAGTCCGTGAAAAACATCCTAATTTTTGCTTCTTCACATCTTGTTTACCGTCACTGTCTACATCTACACCATCATATTTCTTTATAGACAATGTGATTTTATCTATGACAGATTGTTTCAATTTGTCGTAATCGTCGCATTGCTTTAGTTCTAGCAGATATTTTATGTAAAAAACTTCACACGTTGAATAATATGCTTAAAACAAGGTAGATTAAATAAAAGCATTATGCTGGAGTAGATTCTAATACTGCTTCAAAATTTATTTTCTTTTGTTGTTGTAATTGTTTTTCTAATTTCATAAATGAATCACTAATGTATTCTTTTGTAGTATTGAATTTTGTAAATCATTTTACAGCAGCACCAATCAAAGCAGCTGAGTCATCTGTAAAGCGCAGGCCACACCGCCAGCTAGCGGGCGGGCGGGCTAGGCAGTCGAACATCGTTTCACCTCTTTACATACTTCGGTTCACACCGCGAGCTACCGACTAACCTAACGAGCTAACGAAATTTCCGACGATTCCAGCGAAGCTACTCGTTCACCTCGTTGGCGCGCCCGGTTCGTTCGCCCGTCCTCCCCGTTTCGAGTAGACTAGTCGACGCTCGTCTTTCGAATAGCAGTGTAGTGTTGTTTGTGAACGATGAATATGTCATATATCGACGAAAGTTCTGATGATGATTTAACTACAAATGTTAAAAAAAATATATTACTGTTAAATTCTCTTCGAATTAAGAAGAAGAAGAGAAAGCGTAGATTTTGGTTGCGTAGACATATTCAATTCAGGCAACAATCTGGAGAATTTTATACTTTGTTTCGGGAGTTGAATGACGAAGATTTTCCAGATTTTTATAGACTCACAAGAGTACAATTTCAAGAAATATCCGCCCGTCGCTCGTCTGTCCGTAGTTTTTGGTGTGAACCCCATAGTTTAGCTCGCCAATATTTCGCGTAGTTTGTATAGTTTCCTTCGTTCGCTTCGCCCACCCGCCTAGCCCGCCCGCCCGCTAGCTGGCGGTGTGGCCTGCGCTTAACTACTTCATTTGGTAATATTTTATTTTTAGCCCAAGTATCCAGCTATTTGTATATTGTGTGTAATGTGTGACTGTCAGAAATAAGATGAGCTACTGGAACACTGCTTTCATCGTTACAAGACAGCATCACACATGAGTAGAAGAATATCTGCTTTGATCAATTTAAATTTCCCGCTCCAACTGTTCTGAAAATGCTGCCGGTAGCATCAATGCTTAAAAAAATCCTCGCTTTTTTACTATAATCTTTATAATATTCATCTTACGCAGGTGACCATTAAATCACGTTTAGAGGCAAAAGCGATACGAGTTTTATTATTTCTTTATAGGGTGGCAGTGTACACATAATCCACAAAACCAGCATTGCAATGGGATCATTGTAAGATCTTTTTCTGTTTTCAGACTTTATTTGTCGTAGGCAACCGACAGTGGGTCGGTTCCCTGTCTTCTACATTCAACACAGTATTTGCTATTATATCCTTGACTACAATAGCAGCTTCTTGCACATTCTTCTCCATGCGAAAACTACCTTTTGGAAGGGGCGACTAGAAACAATTCAATTTTTTTGTAAATTTTTGACGTTCAAAAGTGCCTTATAAGGGCCTATTTGAAATAAATGATTTGACTTTGACTTCGTAATTTAACTCACTAGCAAATTCACGTCGTTGAACAGGAGAAAGTTTCATAATTGCGTATCGTACAAACACATTTAGCAATCAGTTGCCCTCTTGATAATTACTTAAATTTCCGCTCGACACTGCTTGCGAGCTCCAGCGCATATAACTTTTAAATAACAATTAGGAAATTATTACACTACATAATATAAATGAATGTCAAATCGTTCGAATTACAGTAAATGTCAAATTAACACAAAAATGTCAACAAGGTACTAAAAATAAAAAGTGTCTTATATGGATTATTAGCATGTCTCATGTCATCAGTCAGTGGTTCATTATAAGGAAATCGTCAATTGTGAAAACTCTGTTTGGATTTCCATTCATGTTTTGCGAGAAAGTTCGCCGCCGACAGTATGGTAGGTATTTTGGTATAGCTTTTGGGATATCACCGATTTTGCAATGAAACACTTATTATTATTTAATTTCATTTATTTGTTCTAACATCGCGTCACAGTGTGATCGAGTCTTATTTATAGGCATTGCTGTTCGTCAAGCATGAATATTCTTTCCATCTGACAAAAATATTATAAGTTTGTTCTCGCAACCGAATCATCTCTTAGTTCTACCCTCCCACAACTTATCCGCAAGTGAAAGGCGAACAGTGGAACCGACATCCTTCTCTGATTTACCGGTCTTCTTCTCAGCGTATCGCTATCGGCAATCTAAATAGTCATCCCAGGATTTGGTTACTGGTTTGGCACCTTCATTTGCATCATTAGTCAATTTGCCGGTGATGAGATATTAGTTGGTTAAACGTCGGCAACCCATTAAGGGGATGTAGGAGAGATCATTTACAACCAAATGACTCCATTTAACTCTATAGGAGAATGTCAGCAATTTTCGAGTCATTTGACATTTAACATTTTTATTTCATTAATTTTAAAATATAAAATGTCAAATTAACTTGAAAATAGTTGAATTTGGCATAGGGGTCATGAGGAGTCATTTGGTTGCAAATTACCTCTCGTACAACCCCATATCGGATTGCTGACATATAACCAAACCCTGTATATGATTGATCGGTTTGTTCATCATCATCACCAGAGGGGCTCGTAGCCAAATAATCCAACAGCCGTAAGGGTGGATCGATGAGGTTAAGCTAAGCTTGCTGCGGTTGGTCCGTAGATGGGTGACCTCCCGTGCCTCGGAAAGCACGTTAAGCCATCGGTCCTGACTGTCATTAGTGGATCTTTGACATTCGGGTAGTCAGAAGCCCAAATGCCTGACAACCAGTCTTACCACACGTTACCCAGTAACTGGTTCTGGAGGTCAGATAGGCAGTCGCTCCAACACAGTTAGTAAAGGCGAGGGATCAATCTCCCTCGCCTTTCATGTTCATCATCGTCAATATTTTAGCTAAAAGACGACTGCTGCTGCACGTAGACCTCCCTCAAGCGTCGCCACATCGACTGGTCCTGTGCTTCTCGTATCCAGCGGATTCCTGCGACCTCGTTGGTAAAGAGCTACTGCTAAGCTGGCGGCCCTGGGTTCTATTCCCGGGTCGAGCATTTTTACTGCGTTTTTCCATCAGGAATTTCTCAGTAGCAACCCGTAGATTTGTGCCCAGTTGATCGCAATAGACTCGCTCCCTTTGGGACTTTAAAAGAATAGCGAAATGTGGGTGTACTACGGGTACACCTCTGCCTAACCTTTCGGAGATTACAGACTTGATGTTATGTTATGTTCACCAGGTTATCGGTCCACCTTGTGGAAGGCCCTCTAACGCTGCACCTTCCGGTAACCGGTCACCACTCCAAAACCGCAGTGTCCCGTCCACTGCCACTTGTATTTGTGCAGAATACTCTTCACTTTTATTGTTCTTTCCTTCTTCTTTCTTTGATTAAGTATGACAATTCTTCGAGCTTCGTTCCGGTAGTATTATTTGTCCACTTTGTTCCGTCGTTTGCGCGGTGGCGGTGGTTCCTTAGTATGAACGGTGCGCACGTGAAGTGTTCTTGTGCAAGACTTGGCGAACGCTACGCCGCAAATCTCACATTTGTATGGATTGTCGCCGGAATGGATCTGGAAGAAAGAAAAGACTTTCTAAAATAACTGATAAAAAAGCTACAGAGAAAAACATGAGGGTAGGTAATGCCAGTCTCATATTCGCATTATACTATGTACTCGATATTTAGCCATTTTATGGGAGAGAGCTAATCGATACTTTTGTAACGATACTACTGAACTCAAACCATTTATTTCAAATAAACCAATTACAGGAACTTTTGAATTGTCAAGGGGTCGGTCAGTCAGAAATATGAAGCTAGTTGCCCATTCCAAAGCGTAGTAGGTACCTATGGAGAAGAACGGACAAGAAACTCCATAAACACTCTTTTAAATCAAAATATGGTTACATAATATTGGTTTTAATTACTGAGTACAATGTACTCGATTGTTTCGATTCAATATCTGCAAACCTATCTTTAATGTCTACTGCCTCGGTGGTCTAGTGGTCGGTCGCAAACGAGGGTAATCATGAGGGGAATCAATGAGGGTAATCTCAGTCTCCCCTTGCTTACTTGCAGTTTGCTACTCATTTCCAATTATCTAGCCATTGAGGACTCAGTTTGATGAATAATATTTTACTTTCTATTCTATCGTTTCTAAGTCAGATTCAGCCACAAAAAATATTATCATTTTTGCCATGGCATATGGCTAAGTAGATGATTAAGCCGCAGAGTACAAAAGGTAGGCGTTTAGGAAGCCAATAACTTTACGAAAAAAGAAACATTTTCAAAATAGCTGAACAATAACATTTTTAACATAATTACCACTACGCTCAAAAGACCATTCTTTGCTATTATTCAATATCGTATTGCTACTACTAGGTCGATTATTGAACCAATTACATACTTTCAAATGCCTTTCCAGCGCTTCTTTCCGCTTGAAAGCTTGGGAGCACACGCTGCAAGGGAAGGGCCGCGTGTCTGAATGTTTCTGCTGATGAACGCGCAGGTCGTGCGCAGAGAAGCAGGCCTTGTCGCATTGAGAGCACTTGTACGGACGCTCCCCGAAGTGGGTGCGTTTGTGCATAGACAGAACGGCGTTGCACTGAGGACAAAGGATTCAATTTGTTTAATAACTGTCGTAAAAAATTGTTACTGTATTTGATACAAGATCTTCATGTAAACCGAATGAATAAATACGATAGGTACTGAATGTATTTGTCATTATTTATTTTCAAGCGATAAACTGTCGATTTGATTGTTGGTAAATTTTCGATACTTTTCATCAATTCTCGATTTCGTTCGCATTATCCTTATCTTTACATAATATTACAAAACATAGTCCCCCGCCGCGTCTGTCGGTCTGTACGCGATAAACTCAACAACTTCCGAACGGCTTTCAAACGGTTTTCACCAATGGACGGAGTGTTTTATGAGGCAGGGTTAGGTGTATTTATTGTTGAAGATGTCAAAAAAGTCATGCCGACTGGGAGCTTTACTACCTAGCGTGCGCCGCGTAAATTTAAGAGATACATAAAATTAATGTTCTACAGGATTGTACATCTTAAAAAGTTCAACAAAAAGTCCGCGATAGCATATGTCTATCTTCTAAGGATGACCCAATTTTTGAAGCTCATCATCATACATCATATCATACAGATTCAAAATTACGCGTAACAAAATAATTATGGTTCACGGCAACGCCGTTGGAGTACTAGGACAAGACCTTCAATCGTCCGTCAATGACCTTTTCCTCGGCTATTAGGTATGCGATCTTATTTTTATTTTATGAGATGGCATCTCGCAGTTCAATCTAGGAGGCTGTCGGCCGCTAAAGAGCGTTTTTTTTTTCTGAAAGTGGGCAAATCAGTTGTCATGGGCATGTGATGCGGAGGAATGAGAGAAATGTCGTGAGGAAAGTTTTGAGTATGAATGTGAATGGCTATAAGAGTAGGGGAAGACCAAAGAAACGATGGATGGACTGTGTGGAAGATGATATGGCTAGAAAGGGGGTGACTACCGAGATGACGACTGATAGAGAAGTATGGAAGAAAGGGACATGTTGCGCCGACCGCGAATAAATTGGGAGGAGGAGAATGATGATGAATCATGATTCTGAAAGTGGGCAACGTCGCAAATAGATGTCAAATATTTCGCTGTTTTGATTAATTTGGCAATATTAATGTATGGAAATATGAAATGTGGCTAACTAGCGAATTAACGCTTTGGAATGGGCAACTAGCTTCATATTTGTGACTGACTGACCCCTTGACAATTCAAAAGTGCCTGTAAATGGTTTAATTGAAATAAATGCTTTGAGTTTGAGTTTGAGTTTTGATTAGAATATGAACATAGCTAATACCTACCGGTATTAGAATAGGTACTGAATTTGATGTTGTAACCGTTTTAAAACTAAAATTCGGTGGTACGATGTTAATCATTGCATTTCATAGTCAATATTTTAGTTCACTAGTTAGCTACATTTCATATGTCCATACAGTAATATTGCCAAATTAATCAATACAGGTAAATATTTGACGGCTATTTGCGACGTTACCAACTTCTCTTAACTCTTAACCGGACTTTCCTGTGACTGCATCAATAAATAAGGGCCTGCAGCCAGGGCATAAAACTTAGAAACTAAGCGACTACACGCTGAGGGCACCCCCTGTGGCGTACGGACATCGGCTTTGGGCGTCGCTGGGAAGGGACGGGCTGGATCGGATTGATTAGCTATGCGATCATTGCTTCGCTTCCTTTTTATCCCGGTAGTACATTCCCGTGGGATATTTTCCGATATTAAAAGCTAGTACATAATATATTATTATAATAGTCGACCTCTAGGTATTTTATGGGAGGTAAGGTATGGATACTTTCGTTACTATACTATTTCTGAGTACATATATTATACCCGATTCTGTTGATTCGATACCAGCAAACTTATATAAATATTATTCACTTACTGCATATCTCTTGCCGCATATATCACAGACGCAATTCTTCCGCACTGGCTCGTACTTATCGGGATGCTTGAGTCGATAATGGTTCCAGTATGCTCGCGGGGTGGCAAATTCTTCTGGACACTGCGAATTAAACTAGGTAGTTAAGATATGCAGTAATCACAAGCAAGTATAATCAGTAGAGATGTTCCGATTATTCGGTAAAGCCGACTATCCGGCCACTTTCGCAGTCGGAGATTATTCTGTAAAGAGCGCCGACTATCCGGCTTCTTCCTTTGTATGTATTTCTCAATAAAATGTATATAGGTGGAATTACATTTTACGACACATTACGTTATTTATACAATTACGTTTTTCATAGTCTTATGTCAATTTTCATAGTCTTATGTCATATGGAATTCTTCTCTGGGGAACTTGTTCGGAAATTAATACTATCTTTGTTCTACAGAAAAGGGCTGTTCGAGCCATTTACAACCTAGGTCCGAGAGATTCCCTACGAGAGAAATTCAAAGAAATAAATATTCTGACTGTAGCATCACAATATATTTTTGAAAACCTATTGTATGTACACAAAAATATATCTAATTTTAAAAAGATTTCCGATATTCATAGTTTAAATACGAGGAATAAACACAACCTCGCTGTACACCGCACTCGTCTCCACAGAGTAGGCAACTCGTTCATGGGTCAATGTATACGCTTTTACAACAAACTTCCCATCGACATTCGAAACTTACCCATTAAACGATTTAAAAGCTGTATTAAAACCAAACTTTGCAAAAAAGGGTACTATAAAATTTTAGATTATTTAGATGATAAAAAAGCTTGGGATTGAGCTGCTCGCTCTGCTAAGCCTTGTGCTAAAATCATAAAATCAATACCAGTATTATATAAAAATTACATACAAAATGACATTATTACTTTGTAAAGTATTTTTTTTTTTTTTTTTTTAATTTTTGTGAATGTGAGGACTATGTGGATTTTTTAATTATTATTATTTTTTCTTTCTTATTTAGTTTTAATGATAGTCTGGCAGTTTGAGTAGTTTATGAGGCCTACCCAAATGTCCTTTCTTTGGTATTGTTCGTCGAGTTGAGCTCCTTAAGTTCTGGGTTGAGCTCCACGATTACTGACAAATGCTTGCACTGACAGGACAGGTCCACTCAAATCTGTGTGGTTCTTTTCTCAAAAGACCATTTCAGACACTAATCTACATGGTCCTCATATGGCCTGACCAAGATTATGTCTGGACTTTAAAAGAGACTATGACCTCTGAGTTTGTTTCGGCCTTTCTTCTCAGAGTAGTCAGATAGGAAACGCCGAACTCATCTAGCTAATTTTTAATTACTTATTTTTTTAAGATGACGTGTAAAAGTGATTCCAATATCCTATTTACAGAATAAACAATTTCATTTCATTTCATTTCATTTCATTTCATTTCATTTCATTTCATTTACATTACCTTGATTTTTAATTAATATTTTTTATATTAAAATTAGTTTTACACATTTTGAAATGTAAAGCAACCTTTCCTTTGGTAAGTCTCTAAAATTACTTAGTTAGAAAGAAAAAATATCTACTTATGACATTTGGAAAATAAAATTCATGACATTATTAAATTTTAATTGAGCTCTTTCACTTTAAAGAACAATAACTCGCTCTGAGCCGTGCAAAAACAAAAATCAAGAAACAATGCGCATGTGCGACACGCTCGCAGACGGCAGCGGTTGCGACTTGCGCGCGAATCAGCTGTAAAAGAAGTCATTGTTACTTTTGTAACATTTTACGTTACTTTTGACCCTGTCATGTTACACGAGTCAAAATGTTACTTTTACGTTACTTTTAGGACTTAATAAAAAATATTTTCCAGCAAATAAAAAATAATCGTGAAACGGAACGCATCCAAGAAAGTTTGAATTTTTTCGTCGTGTTGGCGCACTTGATTTTGTGACCTGACATTGACACAGCGCGAAAATCTGTCACTTATCGCATATTCACTCACTCGCGTGATTTTCTAAATCTTCCATCCCGCTTACTCAGAGCGAGCGAGCGCCTAGTAGCGTCCAGTTCAGTTTGTCTTTGTTTTGTATTGTATTGTAGTTTTGTGTTTTGTTTGTATAGAGCTATACTTGCTTTGTGATTCAACTTTGGTTGGATCATCCAACCAAAGTTGAAACGAAATAAATAAAACCGCGATTCCAGTGGCCAGACGAAGAGAATGGAAACATCAACATGTAACACAGCATAGCAGTGAAATAGAAAAGAATCGAGAAAGCAGTTAACCCCGCCAAAATATGCACCGGTGAAGCTGGACTTAGAATCTGACAGCGACGTCGTTAAAAGATGCCCATCCATAGATAAATATCATCCGTTTCCCCACTAGTCCATTGCCTACTCAAGGATGCATATTCGGTACGGCTCGCAAATCCTTCCCTATCCTAAGGACACGATCTTCCTTACCATTACTGTGCTACCCGGTCTACTCCCTGATATGCAATGGCCTCTGTAGCACCATGCAACATGAGGCTCCAGGGGCTAGTGCAAATCTTGGGGTTCATTCGATTTATCGAGTCTGGTTAAACTACGCTGGGATCGGTGCATTTCATTCATTCATTCATTATTTAGAAATACCAGAGAATGGCTAGGGTAAAAATACAAATACATTGGTTTTGTATGATTTGTTTTTGCATCAGATAGGACATAGGTATTTTTCAACTTACTACTAAATGTTCACGAATCATTTTCAGCTACAATACAAACTAAACTATACACAGAATGGAAATAAGGTTCACATTGTAAAGTGTAGATACCAACATGTTGACACTTGGCGGGCCATTTGCTTCGAACTTGACTCTTCCGTTGGTAATTGTAGTGCTTCGGTTGTTTCTTTGGATGCTCCTCACGATTGTGCAGACGTAGCTCTTCAGGGTCCGTGAACATCTCTCCGCAAACACGACACCCTTTCCTAATGACAAATGAAACTAAACCATATGTCAACTCACATAGAGTGTATTTTCAAGTATTTTTATATCTTAGTCAGTTTTCAAATTATTTCCTTTATCAAATTAGGATACATAAAACCGTTTGAAGCTCACTGAGCAGAATATTGCATAGAAAACTATATTTTAATGACTTGATAATAAAAATCAAAATAGCCATGCCGAGTCAACAACCTACAACCTTTTTAAAGGCCAGGCCATTTTTTTATAAAAATCTAAAAAATAAATGTCAGCCTGTCAGTGTCACATTTTTAATTTGATCAGAACAGGTAAAGAACATGGCCGAATGTCATTCTGCTGTATTGAAATTACGGCGCAAAATATAATGCTGAGTCGGTAAAGCAGATTCTACCGTGAAATGAGCAGACGAAAACAGCCCTTAAGGTGTACTGTACGTAAACATTGATATCGACTTGTACTGAATATGGAACAAACAAACGAAACTGAACCGTATTTCAACTTACATAGAGTCTGTACTCCGTGTGTGCTTCACTGACATCACCATGTGTCTCTTGTAAGCCTCCGTCGATATGAACTTGACGTCACAATCTTCGCAGTATGGACCTTCTGTGTTCTCTTCTTGTTTTGACTGAAGATACAATAAATTAGTTATTAAATGAACGATCAATAACGTATCAAGTAGCTTTAAGACGGCTCGGAACATTATAATCTAGTATATGCCCTCCAAATCGCACACAAAATAAAAAGTAAAAAAAGTTTATTCTGTACAAATGAAACGCACATTACAAAAATTGTACGGTAATAGGTACTAAAGCCAAAAGCCCAGTATCCGAAAGAAAATTCTTAAAAAGATTTAAAATTTAAAAGTTACAGTTCAAAACTTTTTCTTATACAATAAGGAGTCTTATGACTCCTAGGACACTGAGATAAGGTTCAAATTCCAATGTACTCACTTCAATGTCCTTGTGCATCATATTCTTATGTACCACAAGCCCTTGCTTGCTGTAGAAAGAGTACCCACAAAACCCGCAGATATTTTCTGATGGGTGTTTGATCCGCATGTGGCTAACGTACGTAGTTCTTACACTGTGGTGAGCAAAATACAGTATGAATGGATATATTGTAAGAAGTTTAAACGCTTTAAAAAAATCAATTAAGTTTATTTATTCAGTAATAATTCACATTACGCACACATATTCACACACACGCGCATGCGATCGTCACTTTAGGGTTCCGTAGCCAACAAGACCCTAAAATATTCTATATTTTATAATAAATTAGATTTGTTACTGCTGTAGTGGCAATCATGTCATTTGGTTTAAATAGGTTTTTACTTTTATTATTTTATTTGCTTTTATATACGAGGGTGAATCAAAAAAACTCTTGGAATCAATATTAAAAAATGCAAAGATTTAAACAAAAATATTTTATTTTTCTACATAATCTCCCTCCAATGCAATGCATTTAGAATAACGCGTTTCTAACTTCCTTATTCCTTGTGAAAAAAAAATGTTTTTCTTGACTCTCGAAAAACTCCTTTACGGCAGCCATAACCGCGTCATTATCGTAAAATTTTGTTCCACGAATATCCTCTTTTAATTTTGGGAATAAGTGAAAATCACTTAGGGCTAAGTCCGAAGCTTTGGGAATATTTCAACTGTCAAAAAAAAACCAGGAAAATCGACCTTACTACCTATTTCGCGCTTGGAAGTTGTAAAATAGATTATTTTAGTTATGTTGTGAGCGGTAGGTATATTAAGTTTATGGTTGTGAGTGCACGTCGCATCAATTCAAGCACACACAACGTCGCGTCATAGGCAGCGCGAGCGCGACTGGGAGCGGGGCGCGGGGGGCCGGGCGCCGTGCCGTTTGCGCATGCGTGTCCCTGCCGCCCGCGAACCTTGCGTTGCGTGCGAGCCGAGCGAGTGACCACTGGCAGTCATTGTGGGCAGGCAGGGCATTGGAAAGTTGAACGTGTGCGCAATTCGTCGTATTCCCTTAAAAATGGATAAAAGTAAGTACTTACCTACGTATTTATTTGTATTGTTGTAGGTAGGTATGTTTATATTGCTAATGTAGTGTAGATGAAGATAATCCTACTGATTTAGTAATGTAATATTTACCTACATGTATTGGGCTGATGAAATAACAAAATTATGTAGGTAATTATTTCTGCAAAATTCAAAATTATTAGCTAAGTAAGTATGTGTAAATTTCAAGTCTAGGTCCAGCAATTTAGGCTGAGCGTTAATAATATATAACCCAGTCATTCAATTTACCTATATTAAAAAAAAAAATACTAGGAAACTCAATCCGAGTTTGTTGAGGAAACTAGACTGAAATTCGTACGCTAAGGATACAATTTCATAATTTTGAGATTAGAAAGTTTTATGTAGGTATGTTTTGTGCATGCATACCTAAGTGCATACCTAGGTACTTATCTTTTAAGAATGAACTTTACTTACCGCATAAATAAGCTACTCATAATCGACTGATTCCAGTATGTATGTGTGTTTGTATGTGCCCAGTTTAGTATGATATAGTCCAGTCAATGAAGAAGCAAAGTTGGTTAATAGGTACTCAATAAATTTCTTAGCTAATTCCCGCCATCAGATCGTCGAAAACAAATCAAAACTCGAGACCGTTCTACCACAGAGCATCGGTGTTTGGTCGCCGCGCGATCAACATTCTCTGAGGATACTCTGTGGAAGAGCGAAACACATCTCGAGTTTTGTTTGACTTGTTTTCTACGATCTATTGGCGGTAATTAGCTAAGAAATTATATGATAAAAGTATAATTGCTGTAAATAATTGTATTACAATTGTATTAAGTTAAAATTAAAAATGGTTTATTCCCGTTGTCCCCGTATGCCATATCCCCGTCACGGGGACAGCGGGACGTGATTAAATTTACTTCCCGTTGTCCCTATAGTGTGTATTCTGCTAACGGGGACAACGGGAAGTAAACTTTTCACGTGTCGTTGTCCTCTTAAATCTGCATTCTGTTGTAAGCTTAGTTTTTACCATGGGGAAAAGAAAAGGGAAATAAAACAAAATTTATTTATATGTATTCGAATTATAATTTAAGGTAAAAAAAAAACAAATAATAATTAAATTTGCACAAATAACACAACTTGAGAATTATAAATATAGTAGTAGAAGTATAAAATCAACAAAATATCACAATCACTTGCTTAAAAATAATAATCATAGTACACACATAATACTCATCACTAGTGTTGGGATTTTATCCGGATAAATACTCAAAATGGATAAATACTCAATAAATGTCCGTTTTTACTCGAGTATTTATACTACCTACAGTTTTGGTTACGTTTTCTAACGTAAATTTTGTTATTTTACAAGCAAAAGGATTGAAATAAATGAAAATCTGAAAATATACATTTGTACCGTGCTTTATTAATCAGTTTATAAATAACAAAAAGCCTTTAATACTCAATCATGAATATTCCGTCAAGCACTGTTAAAGTTAGATAAAGTTATTAATTTGTGATAAGTTATTAATCATAAAATTATTGTAATATTAAGAAAATGACATAATAAGTTGAGAAAAATACTAAAATAACAATAGACCCATACAATCATAATCTTTTTCGTCAAACGATGTAATATGAAAATATAGATTAGTGCGTTACTTTAATCACTTTAACAATAAGACAATATTATAATAACAATGGCTTCACTACACTTATGAATATTTTGGCAATTACTGATATTTTCTTAAATTAACTACTATCACTATTAGACGCTTGTTCATCATTATCAGAAAAGCAATTTACAAACTGGAACTCACTTCCCGATTCTCTCAAATCCACTGATTCTTCATCAGTATCTCTCTGTACTGGACATGGTGATGGAAAGTCTTCGTAGTCACCGTCGCTTTCTGCACTCTCTTGGATTTTGTTAAAAATATTCCAATTATATTTGATGAATGTAATTTTTGCCGCATTTTCTGTGGTCAGGCGATTTCTTTTTTTATTGTGAATGTTTGCGTGTGTACTAAAAGACCGTTCTGTTGCGGCAGAAGTACACGGTGCTGAAAGAATACGCACTGCGATTTTATTTAACTTTGTCGAAGAACATATTCCTTTCCACCAGGTTAAGGGGCTTATTTCGTTAATGTTCTGCCAAATAAAAGGTTTTCGCCAAAAACCTTTAGCCTTATATGCTGCTAATTCTGGCATTATTTCCACATCAACGAATCTGCCATTTCGTAAATAAAATCCATTGCTTCTAGTTCTTCGTCTTGATTTAACTCGATACCTTGAGTCTTTGGGTCAAGCAGATAAGCGGATAAATGTAAAGGCTTTACACAGTCTTTCATCCTTTTTGCCACTGCTGAGAGAATTTGATTTTTTGCTTCATTTTCAAGAATCGTAATACTAGGTAAAATGAAGCTCATTTTAGATTTCATATCCTTGAAGATCATAAACACTGTATGGGCATTGCATTTGTTGGACTCTAGTTGAAAGATAGGTTCTGTTATTGGTTCAAGTACAGATATGCATTGATCTATGTTATTCCAAAAATTATCATTAAGCAAAGCTGTTTTTGTGTCATTTGACATGACGGTATTTTCTTCTATAGCTAACGCTAAGAGAGCGGCTTTTGTATTTTTCAAACTCCTTAGTGATGTAAGATAACTGCCCCATCTTGTGCAGCACGGCAGCTTTATTTTTTCTCCTGATTTCTTTAGTTTCACGATTTGCTGTAGCTTTGATCCCAGTACTTGCGATTTTTTTATAGATTTTATTACATCTATGCAGAGTTTAATGAAATTGTTGAAACCTTCACATTTCAGTGCGTCATGAGCTAGCAAATTAATAGTGTGTGCTGCGCAGTTTAGAGGCACAACATGTGGTTTTACTTCTTTGACTAATTGAAAAGCCTTTTGTATATTTCTAGCGTTGTCACCAATAACAACAACAAACTTTTCTTCGCCGTATGTTCTCATGACTTTTAAAATTTCTTCCCGGAGATATTCACTTGTGTGGCGATTCTGTTCAGTGTTTAAACTCTCAACAAAGAATGGTTCTGGTTTTGAAATAATAAAATTAATAACACCTTCGTTGTTTATATTACTCCATCCGTCCAACTGGAGATGCATATAGTTAACGGTAGCAAGCTCTTCCTTCACTTCTTTCTTTATTTCGTTGTAGATTTTATTCAAATATTTGGTCGATAGGGCTTTTCTGGAAGGCAACTTAAACGATGGCTGAAGATAACCAAATAATTCTATCCAAAGAGGATGTTCCATCATTGACAGCGGGGCTCCTGATACAATTATAGCTCTGGCAAGTTTTTCAGCGAGGGTAGATTGATCAACATCTGAAGAAAAACTTGTGGAAGGCATATTCTGGCTCTCGATGCTCATATTTGAGTTATTATTATTTTTACTTGGTGCTTCGTTAGTAAGATCACAAGACGAATTGTCCACTGGTGGCACATTTTCTGATCTTGTTTGCAACGGCATTTGTTTTGAATTCAAGTTATTTTTCTTCATTTCTGCTCGAATGATTTCTGGGCACTTGAAGCATTTTATTAAATGCGTACACATCCTGTTTACGTTTCCGATTTTATATTTTTTGTCGCAATAATTGCATTGTACAGATTTTGAATCAACAAAGCGATAATGTTTCCAAACACGTTCATTTTTTGGTCTTCCCATGATACCTAAAGCAACGAAACATTAAGTTAAAACGCTGAAAAATAAACATGCAACAATCTACACTGATTGACACAACTGTAAATTATATTGTCATCTAGTTTTAAGTTATGTTCGAAGTTACAAGTTTCTATTCTAGCTCATCGGGAAGAAAGCAAGTTACAAATTGGTAAGAGCTTGTAAAAGCATTTTTAATTATACAATAAAAATAGGTTATTAATCACTATAACACTATCCAAGTAACCATTTAGACTAACACAATTAAAATTAGTAAACTTACCTTAAAACGTTGTAACGTAACTTCAAAAATAATAAACAATCTCGTAGATGTTATGTTGTTGTCAAACTTACACGCACGTGCGCTCTTCATGACGCATACCTGAGCACTGCACGGGCACTATGCGGCGGGAGGGTGGAGGGCAAGATAAGCTAAACAAAAGAAACGGGACAAAAGGTGGGTCGGGATAGGGTATAGTAAGAACCACATTACTTCGTTTTGACATCAAAAGTAATAATGTAATAGTGTAGTATTTCGGGAAGCCCAAATAACAATAATAGTCATTAAATTTTAAAAAATAACCATCAGATTTGCAAAAAATATAAATATCCATTAATTTGAGTAAATATCCGATAAAAATGGTTGAAAACGAGTATTTATCCATTTCGGATAAATACTCGAGTAATTATCTGCCGAGAATTTATCCTTCGCCCATCACCACTCATCACATAATAATCATAGTACACACGTAATACTTCTACTACTATATTTATAATTCGATTCTATTTTTTAATGTGAGAAAAAACAAACTAAATTTTAAATGTCAATAAGGTCGAAAATCGCTTGCACCTGTTTTTTTAACTTGCTTAACGATAGCAGGTTAAAAAAAAGGTTCAAGCGATTTTCGACCCTCCACCCCACTCCACTCCACTCCACTCCACTTCACTCCACTCCACTCCACACCACTCCATTCCATTCCATTCCAGTCCAGTCGTCCATTCCATTCCATTCCATTCCATGGTAATAAACACATTACCCTTCTTTGCGTCGCGCAAAAAGTGTCGGGTAAAAAGTGTCGTGACTACTTTTCGTAAGAATTTTTTTCCGTCTAGCCCCCTTTCACAACGCGCGATAAGGAACTTCGTTCCAAAATAGCATTCGATTTCGAAATAAGTAGGTACCGACCTAAAAACAAAAGAATTAAAATCCTGTTAATCGCAGGCTAACATAATTATCTACCTATAAAAATATCAACATATACTTAATCAATTCCATTTATAATAAAATAAACATTTATATTTTACTTACGTATGTGCCACTGAACAATAATTAACTCGCCCACCACACAACAAACAAACACGTTTATTCCCATTGAATTATTCAGGCGAAATATTCCGCGGAAACATTCGATTGCGGGGTACGAATCTTTCTCGCGGGGCGAGGGAAAACTTCTCCGGGGAGCATCTCCCGTCTTACCGCACCCCGCACCGCCATTGCCTGCACGCACGACTCGAGGAGCGCAGCGGCCGGCGCCGCCGCATAGAGGGGCAGCGGCGGCGACGATCGACGATCGAAGCAAAATACGATTTTTCAGCAAAAAAAAAATCTTAATTAAATTCATTTTGAATAATTCTGATTTAAAGAAACTTTCCCAGAAGTATTCCGGAATTATTCAGAATTTTTCAGAAGTTTTGCAACTATAGACTCGAGGCGTCTCGCTCTCGTCTATTTTGTGTTGAGCAGCGTGTTGGTGAGATTGTGTTTGCTTCGCATGCATATTTCCACGCGACCGCGTAAGCATGGTAGTTACTTCGCATCCTGACGGTTACCGCACTCCACAGTCTGTGTGCTGCCGGACGCAAACACCTACCCGCACCTCATGTTACATGGGACCTAACAATATCACTGGTAAACTGTTAGTAGTGGACGTACGAAAATACACCTCTGCCTATCTCTACGGACAATGCAGGCGTGATGATGTAAAAAATAAACCAACGTAGGTAGACTTCGTGACTTGTTCTAGTGTTATTTTAATAGCCTATCGCTTACAATGATAATAAATGTGAATTTAAAATACAATACCACCTAAACCTAAGTAGGTAAATGATTAAATTCCCTCCTTTAAAGTTTTACGAAAAGGAACGTAGAGGCGATTAAAACAAATTTTAATCCTAATCTACAATACCTACACATCTGTAAACTAGGTAAATACCAATAAACAGCTGATAGGAGCAACTCGAATTCGCATGTTAATGACCTCTGTCCGTCTGTGTGTGCGAGTCCTATCCGTCAGCTGATTGTTAGTTGCCTACCTATATACTTAATTACTTATACAGATGTGAACGTTAAGAGTGCGTAGCGCAGATTTATTTGATCAATAATCGTACCAGAGATTAGCAGACGTGGACATACCTACTGTTGTAGGTACACGTGGTTTGTCGCCTCGCAGTGGTCAAAAGATAAACGGGATAAATGGCTTGTCATGTTATCGTCACAGGTTTACGACTGATTCCGTTAGTCGGAAACCTGTCTATTTTACACGAAATTCAGTTATCCCATTGCATCAGGTATGCAGGTGCCTTTTACGAATTATTGTAACAATAATTTGGCGTGTTTAAAAATTTGTATCAACTTATTTACAATAATTTAAAATGTACATACCTAATACTTGCGTAGTTTTTATTTACACTATTTACACCAATTGTTGTACATATTCGCCCTGTTGTTGGACGCAGAGGGCTGCACGTTTTAATATGTATCCTTGCACTTTTAATAATGTGTCTCTATCACTAGTCATCACTGCGAAAGCGTTCACCATTCGCGTTCCTAAGAGTCTATCGCCTATTAACCCAGCCCACACATTATCACTGAACCGCGTCTGGAAATTATCCGGCCTAACAACACGTGGATTTTCTGATGCCCGCGTTGTGGATGTTAAATAACCCAACTCCTGGTTGGTATACCTGTAGTTAGGCATTGTTAAATATCTTACCCGAGCGAGCCCGACGCGTGTCAGCTAAGGCGCGCGCTAGCGACACAACACGCGCGCTAGCGACACAACACGCGGATTGTGTGAGACTGGACAGAATCCGCGCGCGAGGAGAGGCTTGGACGCCGGGCGGGGGAGGCAGGCGCCCGCGCGGCGCGCTCACGTGTTTCTCTTTGATCATTCATAAAAGCCGCGCGCCGTCTCAAATACCGCCGCCCGCGTAAACTAGCGTAATGGATGTTAAAAAATAAGAAGGAACCAGTATTTATTATGTGTGTCAAGTAATATTAAACTATTTAATTTTTTTTATAATATACCTTGATATATATTTTTTTTGTTGCTATGGTTTCTTTACCAGCTATAGGTATATGTATTAAAATATTTCGTGTATGAATAGATACACCTTATATATGCAATTCTAAGAACTTTTTGATTCACCCTCGCAGATTCTTTTCTTTTAGATTTTGTGAATGTAAGAACGTTGTAGGCTTAACAGGTAGATCTGTTGACCATTTTCTATCTTCCTAAGTACCTGGTACTTGTTGATAGGCCTACACTGTCCTCTTATACCTATTAACACTGTAATTTGAAAACATTGTAAACACCATTTAATTTTAAAAGAGTAACCGTGGAGTTTCTTGCCGGCTCTTCTCCATAGGAAACGACCAATTGGAACCGTGCACCTAGCTTCTGACGTTTCATAAGTGCCCTTATAGGTTTATGTGAAATAAAATATTTTGAATTTGAATTACCCTATGACACCCTACGCCGCCCATCTGCCTGTCTAAATTAATTTAAAATTTAAAAAGTAAAGTATATTTGCATAGATTGTAGGCATACATTTAAGATGTAACGATTCATTGCAATGGAATATGTACTTTGTCATGTATGACATTAAGTTTGTGGTTCTAAAACATGATGATTTTCTAAGATTCTGAAGTTCAGTAAGTTCACAAGTATCCTACTGTTATTTCAAAACTTAGACTTGTGCTGCCATCTATGCTGTGTAACTATGTGTCAATGTCATGGTCATGATGGTATACATATATTAGTATATGCTTTATGTATGTATGTATTTATTGTATATGTAAATTGTACACCCTTTAAATCCATCCGAAGATTATCTTCAAAGATAGCTTTTAGCGATACGACGGCACATTGTGTCCCCCCCTTCGTAAAGTTTCTATATAATACTAAAGAGAACTCTATTATATTCCTTTAATAAAGTATAGTTCTCTGTGAAATCATCGAACAAGTAGTTTTATTTTAAGTTATGGGCCCAAATAATAATGACCCGACCAAACAGAAATCACCAGTAAAAAGTAAATTAAAGCTTGTTAGTAGAAAAGCTTTCCAGACAATATTTCTTACTTGAATACTTCATCACAAAACTTGCATTTATGCGTGACTCCCTTATGTGAACCTTGATGCTGCTTTACAGTTGTTCTGGAATATGAACCTTCTGTTAATACGTATACAGTCCATTTTTTAAATAGCTACTACACTCAGCCATTTTTGTCTTACACTTACATATTACTAGAGTTGTATGGACATAAATTGCACACATATCTCTTCCCGTGGTTTAGGGCATGTCTCTGAAGATTACGTTTCGTTTTAAACCTGTACTTGCAGATTTTGCACTCTATGTCGCCGAGGTTCTGCGAATAAAGCACACATGTGCTATGTGTATGTTATTCATATACAAAAAAAAAAAAACATTTATTCTAATTAGCCTGAGATTCAGTAGGTCAGATAAGCAGTCGCTCCATGTAATAATTCTTATAAAATACTGATATTCAGCTGCATCCGGTTAGACTAGAAGCCGACCCCAACACAGTTGGGAAAAAGAAAAAAAAGCCGTTTGGGGTTGAAACCCTCGGGCCGTGGGGTCAAAAACAATAAAAAAGAAGGATAGGCATATTTTTTATGCTGAGCATCAGCACTTTTTCACAATTTTGACGTTCAAAACGTCAAAATTACATAAGACAGTCCCCCACCACCCTCCACAACTTCCTAGTAAAAAAAATCAATTCACAAAATCCGGGTATCACGAATGAATATCACGTCCCGAGTTGTTGACACGACATTTGGCTTTTAATCATTGACATCTACTATATATACATATCTATAATCTGTTTTTCTATATCTATATATATATTCTGTCTTTCTATATCCATAATTGTTTTAGTGTATATTCATTTGTGTAATATTAAACTAACATCATCATAATTTTCTTGCCCTTATCTCTATGTTTGGAGTCGGCGCAACGTCATTTTCTTACATGCTTCTCTATATCTAACTCGTCATCTCGGTAGTCGGGTGAGTACCGAGATGAAGCCTACAGCCAGCCTTTCTAGCCGTATTATCTTTCACACAGTCCATCCATCGTTTCTTAAGTTCTAATATAAAATAAATTAAACAATAAAGAAATCTCGAGGTTTTCTCAAGTCGTAAAAACCGTGCGAAGTAGGTAAGGACAGGGGCCTTATTATGAAGTATTAATGCCATCATTATTCCACTGCGAAAAAAGGATGGTGCTAGCGGCCTTGTATAGCTCTGTCTCTCTCTCACACTGGAATAATGGTGGCATTAATACGTCATAATACGGCCCCTGGTCGCTTGTTAGGTTGCAATTGCAATGTAATCTGCGTTCGCAATTTATTTACCAAAAATGTACACAAACACGAGTTTTAGGAAAAAACAACTGTAATGCATACACATAAGGTTCAGTTTGCGCTACAACTTCATATTTTTTTATGACTTTTTCAACAGTACTAGTCAGTCTAAAATCAACTTTATTTACACTCATAAAGTTAATGTTTGTTTAAGTGGAAATAACATCAATTGGAAACAAGGTTATAAATAGACCTCAGGTATATCTTACCGGCGAGTGTTTGGTGAGGTGATGTTTCCAAGCGTGTGTGTTGTTGAACCCCCTGTAGCACTGGTGGCATTTGTAGGGACAGTCGAGGTAGTTGGACGACAGCTTGCGTTTGTTCATCTCTTCTATCTGATCCTCAATCTATGGATAAGAAGATAGTCACATGTACAGAGGCGAACTTAATGCCCTAGGCATTTGCGTTCCAAATACGTCAAAATAAGCAAATAAAGCGCGGACTGGCTAAGGGTCGTGAGTTTTATTCCTAACCATTATCGCGCTATTGACGTTAACCCAGTCCTAGAACAAGGATAGCTTAGTGTGAGGGGTAAACAGGGAGGAGGAGCCCAAACCTGGCGAAACGAAGCGGTGTGGTTTTCACTGGCAAACCAATATCGATCGACCTTGCGCAGTTAGACATAAAGTTGAAAATAATTAAGTTTCCATTAGTCTGAGACAGCATCAGAGTGTACAAAAGTTAAGGTTATTTGTTTTCAACTTTAAGAGATGCAATTCAATTCTATTTTCTTTCTTTTTATTCATTTCAATTTTTATATTAAGAATTAATTTTATACTTTTTGCTTGCAAGGTCCGTAATTGTACCTTAGCTTTAAGCCATTGTAAAACTTTTATACTTACATTATGGAATGCAAATAAAAATATAAATATGAATGTCGGTATTTGTTTGACTGGGCAAAACTGCACTGCACTGAGCTTCGCCAGGTCTGCGCCGGCCCTAAAACTTAATACCCAATCCACATACCGAGAGAGTAATAACATTGATCAAATCATCAGTCTGGTCCTCGCATTGTGTGTTATCCTTCTTGACTTTAGGTGGACTCTGCTTAGCAACCATAGTACGCGTCCTCTTAGGTCTTATTCGCTTCTTGGGCTTGGTTGTTTGAGATCTTTTAATAGGCAATTTTGCTGTATCTACTGATGTTTCAGAGAGCTGTGAAAAAAAAAGTTGTTATTATTGTTATAAAAATATTTTTTTATCGTTTACGAGGGTACTAAAGCCGATAGTGAGGTCTAAATGTAAATCCAAAATGGCGGCCGCGAAAATTTTCAAGTTTTTCGTCATAGGTGTCGTTTTCATAGTTTTCGAGGGTGCTAAAGCCGATAGTAAAGTCAAAATGTAAATCCAAGATGGCACCTGTGAAAATTTTTCATCATGGGTATCGTTTTCAGTCTTTAAAGGTGCTAAAGTCGATTTTCTCATAGAGACAGATAAACAATCTACTTTTTATCACCAAAAAGTAGATTGTTTACCTCGGGAGCAACACTATTTTAAGCTCGAGTGACGTACTTTGAATGCCCTTCGCTCCGCTCTGGATTCAAAGAAACACTTTCGCTTTAAAAATAGTTGTTTGCTCCCTAGGCAAACAATCTACTATTTTTAATGGCTGTGTGGTAGCTTTGTAATTTTCCAAAATAATCCTTACTAATATTATAAATGCGAAAGTGAGCTTGTTTGTTTGTTACGCTTTGGATGAAATTTGGCACATGGGTAGACCATGACCTGGAGTGGGACTTTTTATCCCGATATTCCCACTTTATAATATTATTAATTCGAAAGTGTGTTGTTTGTTACGCTTTCATGCTAAAACGGCTGAACAGATTTGGATGAAATTTGGCACATGGGTAGACCATGACCTGGAGTGGGACTTTTTATCCCGATATTCCCACTTTATAATATTATTAATTCGAAAGTGTGTTGTTTGTTACGCTTTCATGCTAAAACGGCTGAACAGATTTGGATGAAATTTGGCACATGGGTAGACCATGACCTGAATTAGAACATAGGATACTGTTTATCCCGATATTCCCACGGGATCGCGACCGCGGGGCGCAGCTAGTATTAATTAAACAAAGAAACATATAAATTCTCTTTTGCATACACTACTAATTACAAACAAAAGATGAATGTCTCTGTATAATCTAGCTGACAGCACAGAAATATGTAAAAATTAAATCCATCTTACCTCAGGACCATCAGACTCCTCTATGTCCATTTTCACAGAAAGCTCAACTTTCTCTACTTCGTGGATTTTCTTCTTACTCTTCTTCCCACATTCATCATCATCATCACTAGAACTATTGTCAGGACTGACGTGATCAGACTGATCAGGAACATCAACATCATCATGCTCCTCTTTCTTGATAACTTCTACAATGAATTCAGGTCTTTCTGTGCTGATACAATTTGTTGTGTTATCTTGTTCAATGCTGATATTAGTAACATTTGTAACTATGAGGAGATTTTTTCTGGCAATTGATTTTATTGCTGCATGCGTTACCTGGAAGATGTAATATGTAAAATGAATTGTGATCATTTCTTTTTTAATGTTCTGCATTTACTAGGTCGGAGAGATACATGTGTACATGCAAAACCTAACAAAGTATAGTTTTTTTTTTTTTATCAAATTCTAAAATACAATAAAAAAGTTGGTTTTAGGCTTATAAAATTTTATACTCAAACTCAAAGCATTTATTTCAAATAAACCAATTACAGGCACTTTTGAATTGTCAAGGGGTCGGTCAGTCAGAAATATGAAGCTAGTCGCCCATTCCAAAGCGTAGTAGGTACCTATGGAGAAGGGGCAAGAAACTCCACGGACACTCTTTTAAATAAGAAAAATGGTTACATAATATACCCATTATTACACATTAAATTCATTGCAGGATACTCAAATATAAGTTTAAATGTCATTGCTCCTATGGGCATTCATTCATTAACCTGCAATATTTTCATGTTTTTTAACAAACACACATTAATGTACCTTCCCACAATGATCAATGATTCCACACAGCAGCCCCTGACTCTGCAGACACTTCTCTCTAAATAAATAAAACTTCTTCACAAGTGCTGCACACTCATAGCAGACATATGGCGGCATGTTGGTGTATAGAGGCTGCAAATAAAAGGTTGATTAGCATAATAGATAAATAAATAAATAAAAGTTAGAATAATGCTTTATCTAAGTTAGTAACATAGTTTGATAGTAAACATTTCAACTTAGGGAACAATTTGATTAAAAGGTATTTAGAAATTAAGTAAGACCTGACAAAGCAGGATAGATAGAAAGCATAATCAGCAAAATATAATTATTGTTAGGGTTCCGTAACCAAAGGGTGCTAAACGGAACTCTATTTCTAAGCCTCTGCTGTCCGTCTGTCTGTCAGCGGGCTGTATCTAAAAAATAAATAAAGTAAAACAATTAAGCGGTTCTCCATATAAGAAACATGTTTTTTGTTAAATATTTTACGGTGATACGAAACCCTTCGTGTGCGAGTCCGACTCGCACTTGGCCGATTTTTAAATATTTTTAATGGATAACCCATTCAAAACAAACTTACCTTACTTTCAATCATGAATGATGCAAAATAAGATTCTAAAGGGTATGCCGACAGGTCCTGCATTTTAACATCCGTATTTAAACATATGCGGCACACTTGAAAGTCTCCCATGTTATCTTATTACATGAAGAACTTTAAAAAATAAATATTTCGCGGCTGTACAATCAGCTTTTAACATGCTTCTATCACAGTATCATTGCTATTTCACAAAACGTGTTTAAAGAACAACGAATAATAGGGCATCGTGTTAATAAAATAATATAAATGAAAGTTTATTTTACAAACATTAATAAACACAAGGTAAACACATTATATTTATTCATAAATTTAAAAAAAGATAGAAATTCAAGTCTACAAAAGACGGAAAAAATGCAAACCACAGATGCAAACAAATTCAAGATATGTCAAAGTCAATCTGACTCAGTGCTGCCAACCCAACAAGTAGAAATTAAAACAGTAGGTAAATAGTAATTTCGGAACAGTAGTTCTACTGTTTAGCTTATGATAAGGTAAAGAATAAAAAAATAAAAAAACGAAAATGCATACTTTCAGCACTTACTTTATTTTTGTATTTTATTATTACTAGTTGAATAAATGAAAAATAATCATTTTATTTACAGAATTATTACTGAAAATTATTTTAAAATTATTGAGTTTGCTTTTCAAATCTAAATAGAAAAATATATATAGAAAAATATAAATACCAGAATCAGTAGACGGCAGACCTTGTTTGTACCCACAAAAATAGCAATAAACAAGCATATTGGATTTTTGCTTTAGGTCCATATTTCTGTTGCCCTTGGAGTAGTGTTGGGATTTTATCCGGATAAATACTCAAAATGGATAAATACTCAATAAATGTCCGTTTTTACTCGAGTATTTATCCAAAAAGTGGATAAATACTACCTACAGTTTTGGGTACGTTTTGTAACGTAAATTTTGTTATTTTACAAGCAAAAGGATTGAAATAAATGAAAATCTGAAAATATACATTTGTACCGTGCTTTATTAATCACTTTATTAATAACAAAAAGCCTGTAATACTCAATCATGAATATTTCCGTCAAGCACTGTTAAAGTTAGATAAAGTTATTAATTTGTGATAAGTTATTAATCATAAAATTATTGTAATATTAAGAAAATGACATAATAAGTTGAGAAAAATACTAAAATAACAATAGACCCATACAATCATAATCTTTTTCGTCAAACGATGTCAATATAATATGAAAATATAGATTAGTGCGTTACTTTAATCACTTTAACAATATGACAATATTATAATAACAATGGCTTCACTACACTTATGAATATTTTGGCAATTACTGATATTTTCTTAAATTAACTACTATCACTATTAGACGCTTGTTCATCACTATTAGACGCTTGTTCAGCAATTTACAAACTGGAACTCACTTCCCGATTCTCTCAAATCCACTGATTCTTCATCAGTATCTCTCTGTACTGGACATGGTGATGGAAAGTCTTCGAACAATCTCGTAGATGTTATGTTGTTGTCAAACTTACACGCACGTGCGCTCTTCATGACGCATACCTGAGCACTGCACGAACACTATGCGGCGGGGGGGTGGAGGGCAAGATAAGCTAAACAAAAGAAACGGGACCAAAGGTGGGTCGGGATAGGGTATAGTAAGAACCACATTACTTCGTTTTGACATCAAAAGTAATAATGTAATAGTGTAGTATTTTGGGAAGCCCAAATAACAATAATAGTCATTAAATTTTAAAAAATAACCATCAGATTTGCAAAAAATATAAATATCCATTAATTTGAGTAAATATCCGATAAAAATGGTTGAAAACGAGTATTTATCCATTTCGGATAAATACTCGAGTAATTATCTGCCGAGAATTTATCCTTCGCCCATCACTACCTTGGAGCCATCCAAGGGCAACAGAAATATGGACTAAAACAGAAAACAATGGTGCCGATTGTCAATATCACAAATGCCTGTAAACTGGACTAAATATCGCCAAAATTTAGTTTATTCCTGTCAAAAGACGATTTCCCATTCTGAAATAGACTGACACAACATAACTATATTTTAGTTTGACAGCACTAACATGGCACTGAGTTATTAATTTAGTGAAAATGGTAATTTTGCTATTCTGAAGTTGACGTTTTTCACCAAACATTTTGATTGTCTAACTAAATCTGACTATTTTTAATCGCGATTACAAAGGTGTGGAATAAAATTAGTTGTCATGAACTAAAATTCACATCAACACACACTTCAGGTGCAAAAACAGTACTGTAACTTTTTTTTCTTTTGCTTATTATCTCAAAAATGGTGTGTCGTTATCGCAAAAATAATGAAAATTACGACCCACTTTATAAAACGCAACCTGAAACCCCTAAAACTCAGTATGCTTACATGTTGACTACATGTTCATACACACGGCTTTTAGAGCATTTAACCTAATGCTCTAAGACACGGCTACATTAAGCTACACATCAAGCTTAACATTTCCAGTTTAATGCTGATCTTGCATTGTATAGGACTTCCGTATAATGCGAGATCAGCATAAAGTGGAAATGTATAGCTTGATGTGTAGCCGTGTATACAAGAGAATCGTCACCAGTGATCCATTGAAAAAACAGTAGATCTACTGTTTAAACAGTAGGGTTGGCAGCACTGCTCGGGTTTGTCAAACCACTGTGATGTCATCATGTCACCGTGACACTTAAACGTTTTTTATTTTTAAACAGATGTTTGAAAATAATTTAAGATAGGTTTAACAATATAATCAGGTTATCTAATAACCTAATAAATTCCTGACATTCCAATCTATTAAAGAATATTTTATACGTTACCTTCCGCCATAATCAATATAAGAACATTAAATATTTAGCGTTTTGTTTTGCTTTAAAATCATATCTCATAGCAAAAAAATCCTTACCACCGCACGTGTGGAGAGGGTAGGCAGTGGTAGGCAGATTCGGTACGATTCACGCTGAAGCCGGTGTTTTGGTTGACGTAGGGAAGATAGTAGATACATAAATAAGAACATGTATAACTCGTGGTTTAACTTGATTTACTTTGTTGATAAGAAAAGGACGCAGAATGATTACATAGAAACTAAACTACAAAGATAGGTACTGATTCTTTTCAGACCCTCGGCGCCTTCCTTTAGAACTCATTTGTAAAGAAACGGTCAACTTGTCGTAACTCACACAGTGATATTTATTTTCATTTCAACCAACCTAGACACACAAAAGGGGAACATAATGACTCATGCATATCAAATTCTAAGAAAGGAACGGTTTTTAGGAATTCGTCTTATGCCTGGGATCATAATAATCTGGTGGGACTATGAAAATGAATAGAAACCACTGGAATTTGAGCCGTTCGCTGAACAAAAACGGCGATTTAGCTATGCAGGCGGACTTATGTACCTATAGGTATAGATAGACATGTACCTACATAGATAGACATAGAATGATGCAAACCGGATCTCGACAAAACGAGTTTTGTTTGATAAGTAGGTACATTATTATTATTTTATTTTAATATAGACTAAATAACCTAACCCAAGTATTCATCTGAGTTATGGACTGTGGTAGGTAGGTATATTGGTATGGATGATGTGTTGTACCTACAAATGTTTAGTTGGTTCCATGAAGCTATACTAAGTAGAATCAGGCTCTAACACTTGTTTGGCAGGTGGAAGCAAATGCGTTTAGTGCAATGAGTTAATGTGCCAGACGGTCGGTCGGATATGATTGGTGCCCCTAAAGTTAGGTACATTTTAGCCCTTAGCAAATTAGGTATGAAATAATAAAATCGTAGTACAGTCACAATTTTGTTTCATCGAGAGAATAAATTCACGCCCCAGGTTGGACTAACTTGATATAATAGGTACCTATACCTATAAAGGTATATTTACTCAGGTACCTTCCTAGGTACATAGGAGCCACCGGAGTTAGCCGCGCATATTCATCGATCTGCGCACGGCGCAGTAGCCATTTAGCCATAAGCCCTTTAGCGTCATTATGATGTCTAGTATGGGTAGGTAACCTAAATTCAGAGAATACTTATTTCTATTTTTCGTCTCATTTTCCGTGTTACAAACAACAAACATCGTTCCATCCATAGAAAACTAAAATCTTACCTATACCTATGGTTCCATCAATAAGTAATGTGTAGTACTAAGTACTTACATACATAGGTACATAATTAAACTCATGCCTTCCCCTTATGCGGTGGTAGGCAGAAACTACAGTACGTCACCTGCTGCGGCTACGATCCTTACATACTCCTTTTGCTTCGTTCACGTACCTACCTACTTTAGATAGGTACCGTAAACTGCCCTAACTTGGCCTGGCGTCCTAAGTTTGCCTATAATGAAAATGATGTAATATCTTTTTCATTTTACTTGTATGGCAAAGGAAACTTTGAGATTTTATAGACAGCTTTAAGTTTCGATTGCCATACAAGTAAAATGAAAAATATTTTACATCATTTTCATTATAGGCAAACTTAGGACGCCAGGCAAAGTTAGGGCAGTTTACCGGTACCGTATTACGTTCGTTAGCATTGAAATTAAAAAGGACTGTTTTTTTTTCCAAAAACTACTATATTGTTCTTTGAGCATCTCAATCAAGGGAGTTCCAATAATAATATGGCTGAAAATGTTGAGATATTTCACAGCATCGAACACAGTTGGTCGGAAGTCGTACTTGCGATATAATAATATAAGGTAATACGGTCGCAATATAAATAAGTGAAATTAGTATGCGTCAAACTTTATGGCAGCTCTGAAGTGCGCTACTGGCTGCGCAGTACCGCAGCCGTCCCCCCGCTGACACGTGAATTTGTTACTGCGCAGTGATTCGCCTCTTGTTCCGACCCGCCATAATGTTTGAATCGAGCCGTACATACATCAGGGCCAGATGATTCTGGAGATAAGGTTCCGATGATACCAGCTAAAACAAAGACATAGACATACATACACGCACATAGGCATAGATATTATTATTTAAAAAACGCTTTATTACATAATAATTTTTGATAATTGCAACGATGTAGCAGAGGTAGATAAGTGTCATATTTAATAAGGAGCCCCATGCAAGACAAAATCTATCTTTTTATTTGATAAAGCTTGTTAGCAGGCAAATATTTTCCTCTTTTGGATATTGCAGAAAAGCCAGTACGTCTTGCTTGTCACTCTTTCTATTATCAGCAAGGCGTAACGCCTAGTATTCCTACTGGGCTATAATAGATACTGGAATACGCCAAAATTCCGCTTTGTTCGAACTCAAACTTCAACCCTCTCATGTCCGTTTGATGGATTTCCAAAAATTCATCTTATCATTTGGCGGCCTCGTTGCAGGTCCAGGTGGTTGAATGGTTGTGGTACTGCCGCATAGGGCCCAGGCTCGATTCCCAGGTCCTGCAAAGTGTAATAAGGGTTTCCATCAAGAATTTCTCAGTAACAGCCTGGAGTCTGGATTTGTGCACGTTTGATGGCAAGACTCACCCCCTATTACCTACATAAGACATTATTATTCTTACCTTTCGGAGAATGCATACTTATATTTTAAGTACTTTTGCAAGTACCTAGAAGGAAGCATTTTTAAATTCCAGATATTTCTTGCAAGAAATAACTGGATCTAAAAATGCTTGCTTTCCTTCTATCTAGGTCCCAGAAGGTAAAGTTCCAGACATTTCATGAAAAATGCTAATAATTCTGAAAAACATTTGTATAAAATGATAATAAGATAAGATATTAGATAAACTTATTTACCGTACTATGCCTACCTAAATACGTGAATGACTTGCCATAATAACAAAATATTGTGAAATATACCTATGATAGGTAATACCTAAATAACGCAGACGGGAAGTAACTTAGTCAGCGGATGATATTATAATCTAAGTCTCTCTTAGAAGTAATTCATTGCATAAAGAATAATTACACTAACAATGTTTTTATATTTGGTGTAATTCATATAGTTACACTTAGCTATACTTAATTTTAATTTATTTATATCACAATATTCAGATAATCTATTTAAATCGTTTTTTAGAAGATAACAATCATCAATAGTTATGGTTTTCCTGTAAACTTTAAGGTCATCAGCATACAACAGAAAATCACTATTATGAAAGTAGTATCCGATATCATTTATGTATATTAAAAATAATAAAGGGTCAAGAATTGATCCCTGAGGGACACTGGAGATAGCAAGGAAGATGTCAGAATGGTACCCGTTACTCACTAAAGTTTGATTGCGGTGTAAGATATAAGACTGAAACCCGAGCAGCTATAGTTGCCTCTAATGCCATTAAATATTATTTTGTTAATATACTGTGAAACTGTGATCAACACTATCGAATGCTTTTTAAAGTCTGTATTAACGGCGCCTGTTTCAGCTCTTACATCCATATTTTTAAACAAGAGATTCGTAAATATTATTTAGTTTGTAGCAGTAGATTTATTATTCATCTTTTAGCTTTGCAATAAATAACTTAGATTGGATATAGCATGACACCACACCACATCATCCAAATCAAAAGCATTACTTTTTCCTCGTGTCGATGTCATTAACTCGGCAGATAGACATGGACCAAACCGACATCGATCTGAGGCTTAGAGAGATACCACACCGAGAGGATAGCATAAATATGTATACGATATTTATGCCATATTCTCGGTGTGGTATATTGTAAAGCTTTATTTCTATGACAGAATTCATGTTTCTGATCCATTGGTGATCCACCAACCTATAACGGTTGGTGGATCCAGGGTAATACCTATGGAGAAGAAACGTTATTAATTAAACATATTTCGGTTCTGCAAGGTGATGGAAAGCTTATCGACTTCCTGCTTTAACCACGCTTTGAGCTAAAAGATCCGCCAAAAACTAGCTCTATTCTTTAGTGTTCCGATGTGCATACCATACAAAATAACTCTGCTTCTGCGAGAGTAGAATAGAACAGACGCATAATAATTCCTAAAGCCTCCACCAATGGCTCGCTCATGGCGCTCATCCAGTCACAGTCACGCACGACACAATCAGACCCGCTACCCTTTTGCTGACTGGCTATTATACCCCAGCAAAAGCTATTCGTGGGTGTTATCACTAAAAACAAATAATTAACAAAAGTTTACAGTTTTCCATTGTTATTAAACCGACGAAAAGAGGCATTCTGCATTTGCTTTGAGGCATGCTGCAACAGAAAAACCCAATGTTTAGCTATTATTTATTTTGGTTTATCCTTATTATGTGGTGTAGATATATAGGTACGATGTATAAGCTGCCATCGAACATCTTCTAATATGTTATAGCTAGTCTCTTGGCAGAGCTCAACTGTTCTAAGAGTCAAGAATTCTAAGAGTCTATTCTGTAATAAAATGTAACTGCAATTGGTATGGCTCATGAAGCACCACCCGGCCACATACTCGACAACATTATATCAACGACTGAGTTTACTCTGAAACGACTGAATCATTTTCAGTGTGGTTTTTCATCTCGGGTGAAAAACCACACTGAAAATGATTCAGTGCTTACTTGGTAGAGGGTTATTGACCTTACCTCCCTAAAGAAACAAATATTGTACATAACGGTACGTAAAGTATAGGTACCTAAACATTCAATGTCCTAAATAAAATGTGTCTACCTAACTAAAATATTCTCTAGACTTCTAGAGATAAAAGTTCAAAATTGTAAAACGCTTTGTGTGAGAATATAGGGCATGTGAAGATTCGGTTGCCCGTTCTATTGCCAAAATAATTCTCAAAGGCGCCTGAAAACCTCATCATTACTAAAGTCTAGCTAATCTAGTCTAATCTAGCTCGATCTATTTCTGTGCTGTTTGTATATGTTGCTTGCTGGTGGTTTTTAGTCTGTGCTAAGTAAATAAATGTTTTTCTTTCTTTCTTTCTTTACTACCCCAAGGGAATGGACTAAAGGGGGTTGGTCAGTGCCAGTGCGTTACCGTGGCTGACTTCGAATGGACTTCGAACCCAAGTTGGCTGGAGCAAAGACAATCTCCACAGATGGGGGTTCATGGACGGCTCAGATCTCAAGTTCGTATGCGGCATCTCCCCGCAGACAATGGCCCACCTTCCATCCTGTGCCACATGCCCTGTCACCTATGCACTTGAGGATCTTATTAATACGTTTGTGGACGGAGTTCGCGTAACTGAACATTGTGCCAAATATGATTGAACTTTTTGCCATCGATACGCTAAGAAGAAGTGTCAGTGCTCAATTCTTTAGCAGAAACCGGTAGGTAATGCTAAAAGATGCTCTTGAAAATATTATATGAAATAGTAGGTAGTAGGACTGGAAGCCGACCCCTAGGAAAAGGCTATCCCTAGCCAGATTGATTGAATTATAGGTAGTAGCAGCTGCCTGCAGCGGGGTAATTGCGTAACACACTAACAGTAGCAATGGTTTTCATTTTGACAGCTCAACAACATTAATTGCGTTATTTACGGTGTCGAGTAGACAAATTCGAACACACCTAATATGTAGCAATGGATTAGCAATATCCTTCAAAATTATTCAGATTGTGATTGAAAGTGTGTTATGCAATTAGGCTGGAGGTTTCATAAGAGACGTTTTAAAATTCTTAATTATTTTTATACCAGCTTTGACGCGCGGCTTTACGAGCAGATTTTCAAAAGTGGATACTTATTGATAACGGGGTCAAGAACAAGAACATTGCAGCAAAATGGCCGCCTCATTATAGTTTTCTGGGGCCAGCGTGGTGTTGGACCTTGAAGTCCAAGGTTCAACTCCCAAGCATGGCGAACGTTGAGAAACTGAGATCGGTAGATCTAAAATTAATTGGGATTACGGGATGCACGGATGGCCATGGCCTTATAACTTTTGTTTTCTTTTATGTTTTTATGGTCCACTTTATGGTTGTGGTCGCCAGTTCTCTACCGCCTGTGGACATCGGTCTATAACATACTGTCGTAGATCCGTTGCTAGCCCAGAAACAAGAATTAAATATAAGTGTCACCAGCAGGCACACTAAGCCTTAGAGCCTAAGGCTTAGTTAGACCCTTCAAACACTGCTTGACGGCTGAAATAAGGATGATCATTGTACAGACGCTAGCGCACCAACCTACTACAATCTGTCAAATTTCTTTAATAGATTTTCAACTTTATCGCTATAGCATAAGGTTCACAGTTGATTGGGAAAATTTGATAGTTTCGGGTAGGTTGACCTGCTGGATACTGGAAACTCGATATTGAAATCGATAAATTATGAGCGCGACAGTTCACTACCTCGATGCATTCAAGTACCAAGTATCGAGTTAACGTTTTCGAAGTATTATTCGATCTTACGTCATTCGATTTTAATTATAACCCGTGCACCCTATCCCTATTTATAGTTGCTTCACAAAAAACACATTCATGCCACGCCACATTATACTTACCTAGTCTTTATGCCATTTTATCGTGTTAACGTTTTCGAGCAAGTATTATTCGATCTTACGTCATTCCATTTCAAATAGGGAACCCGTGCACCCTATTCTATTTATTGCCACATTGTACCTAGTCTTTATGCCATTTTTTATTGATTGTGTGTACATACCTACAATAAAATTATCTTCTTCAGTTTAGTGACGTCACTCCACTTAATAGGCACCTACTCTTGTCTTTAGGTAGGTACACGAGATAGAACAAAGATAATAAGGAAACGACAGATGTTTCAGAAATAATAAAAAATAATTTAAGTAAGTAGGTAGATTTAAAGTGTAGAAGCTGTGGTAGAACCTGTAGAACTGACCCCTTGCTTGACTGTAGGTACCTACTTAAGTCACAGAAGTATAGGTATCTACTTTGAGCAATCAACTTAATGACCACGTGTTTTATTAGATAACTAACAGCGTGGTTACATCAATACGCAACTATCAGCCGATCGATAAGCATGCTGTACATACTGCGAATGAATACCTAGTTTATTTTATTATACGTGGCCGCATGCTGAGTCGCTGACACGCTTCTCACGTTAACCGCTGGCCGAACTTTGATCCAGGTCCAGGCTGAGATTGATTATGTAATTATAGATAGGTAGTACCTACGTAGGTACCTATGTTATATTTTATTATTATTTCCAATCTACACAAATACGGTCGCGCAGACAATATTTTTCCATGATTTTCCCTAACACTGGGAAAACGTAATTAACATTTTCACCAACAATAATATGTAGGTCAACTAATTAATTTAATATTGAAGGAGTAGTACCTAGCCTAAAACCCTATCTTGAATAAGTACCTTCACAGTTTTTCTTTCTTTAGTTTATTAATTCATTAAGTAGATTAACGTTGAACAATGTTATCAGACAATCAGACGGAATAGTATCAGTTAAGTACTTAATGATAACGCTTTAGGGAAGCACCTAAACTTTCAAACAAACTTACCTACGCTTTTATTTCAATGGTTTACTAACCAAAGAGGGTACATACATACATAAACACAAAAGGAAAAAGCAAAATCTACCAAAATCCCGCTATGCACCTACCTACTTCGTTACCAAGTAGGTTAAAATACTTACGTAAGCTTGTAATTGCATTATATACCTACCTACGTTCTCTTTACGTTCATAGTAAAATACCTAAACATTTGACATCTACTTTTTACTTGTTGCTGTCTCGTTCACTCATGCAGGGGATTATTGTTCGTGGAATGCGCGCGTCGGCAAGTCTCGCTACGCACTGTTGGTAAGACCTAGATTATTAACCCGAGCAACTCGTGCACTCTCTATCTCATTGGCGTAAGGTATAGTTTCGCAGCGCAGTTTGTATTGGAACGCCCAAGCGACATCGAGGTAGCTGTAGCGAGACTACCGATAGTGTCTACTTTGTAAAGAGTACATTCATAAATTATATTTTAGGTATTGAATAAAAACTGATATAAGGCACTTAGCAGAGTGGAAATTTTTCCAAAAAATCTAATATTTTTCAGAATGGACTTCTGGAGCTTTCACGAGTGATTTCCAAAATTAAATTAGTCGAAAATAGCACAAAATGAAAAGTCCTTGAGAACTAGTCTCGTGGGGAGTGCATCGACGTCATCGACGGGACTTTTGTAGATATGTATGGTCGCTAGCAGTGACCTGATTGGCCAACAAAGCCTTGTCGGCGGCCATTTTGTTAGCTGCTGAGTCACCAAAAGGTGAAAAATGTACATGAATTGCACTCCCCACGAGACTTCACAACGGTATTGGGCATTTCCCTGAACACAAAATTTGGGTTTCATGTTCCTTACCTACCACAGCGTGGATAATAAGAAAAATATTTTTCCAATTATTTATAAGATAGACGGGTTACAGAGTTATAATCGATCATACAGAAATTGCCGCGAAAATAATTTTCAAAAGTTGACGTCGGCAAAATAGTGCGGAACTTATATTTTCTTAGTTTTTCTGTCGACCCTCACATGGATGGACTATGAACAGTGAATACGGATCATCGTTGGAAACTTGTCGTGGAATGTGTGAATGAAGTGAATATATTCGATATCGCTTTAAATTCGGCGATCTGTCAAAATAGTGAAGTGATAAGTGGACGATGCGCACCGTGCAAAACGATTGTTTACTAATTTTTGACTGAAACTTGCCACAGAGACGCTGCAGAATGTAGCCCTGGATTTATGTGACGTGTGGAATATTAGAAACTGTGTTTTTGTTTCACGAGGAGTAGTCTGTGATCGTAAACATGACGGAAAGTTCGAGCACCACGCCAACCATGGTCAAGGTAAAGACGGAGCGGCCCGACGAGGCGGAGATCAGGGAGCTAGCCGCCAAAATGGTGGAGGCGAACAAGGCCAAGGCGTTAGCGGCATCGGTGGCGGCAGCGCGGCCTCCGCCGGGCTCGCTCGTCGGCGTGGCGCCGCCGGGCTCCGGCGGACAGATGGGCATCCTGAACTTTCTAGCACGAAAACCTGCCGCCAACAACACAGGCGATATACGGCCAATAATCGACGGTGACAAAAAGACCCCAGCCCCAGACGAGGCCAGTTGGAAAGGTCACTTCGGATGGGACATGCTGGGCAAATGTCACATACCTTACATATACCGGTCCACCGAGAAGTATGTGGCTGTCAGGATGGTGGAGATCAAGCTCCTCAATAAGTACCTGAACTATCTTCATGCAGACATATACTCGTGTACATGTATAAGGAGTTACTACATCACAGAGATAGAAGCTCGGCTGTTGAACGAGATCAACAACAGGCATTGTGACGGACAGTTTGGTCGGGAACCATTCTCCCAGAAGGACTTGGTAGTGCGGTTGTCGGACGCCTATGAGTTCTATAACTTCCTAGACGTTTGTTACAATAAGTTATTAAGAGGTACAACAAATAGTAAAGACAAGTGTGGTTTCATTAGGATAAACAAGGAGTCTGTTGTACCGTACACAGTGCGGGATAGCCAGAAATTTGTTCCTCTATTTTATTTTGAAGGTGAAACAGACAATTTGAAATTAAAGGCCGACCAGTTAAAAGGCTGGGACCTATCATACTTGAAGTTCTGTTGTAAAGTGCAGGGTATTCGGAATGAACTATTTGCTAGTGAGACATGTTCAGTGATAAGTTTATCAGACATTAAAAGCTATTTCCCACCGGGAACGGAGTTTGAAGAGTACTGGCCAAACAAAGTTGTTGACTCACAGCTGCTGATATCAGCAAAAGGTGAGATAATTAGCTTAAGAATTGTTTAGTTGTAAATGTTCTTTATTATATGCAACTTGGCGGAGGCCTATATCCAGAAGGAGACTACAAAAGCCTTAGTTGAAGGATATCATCTGTTCCAACTATTTGGTGTGTCAATGAATGAAATTGCACTTAAGTATAGTCAGCACCAAATAATTGTGTATAGTCAGTCGGTCAAGTAAATATTCTATTAATTACTTGCTACTAATATCTCATTTTTGTACACCTTTAAATAAAACTTACTTTTCATACTGACTGTACAATTACATTAACAATCTTGATAATTTTATGAAGTGCATAGGTATTTCATGAATTTCATGATCTATAATTTATTTATCGCAGATAAATAGGTACGGTACAGTCTGTGTGCCTTTTAATTGCAGTTATGTAAAAATATCCCAATATTGCCTTAACACTACCCAATTAGTAATAAAATTTATTTTCCCTCCAACACGTAGGTTGCAGTCTTCTCACAACCCTAACTATTGCAAATTGCTTTATTGCTTGCTGCATACGAATTTTTTTTTGGTATAAAGAAGTCTGTGTAGTTTGCATGCAAATTTTTTCTAGCAATTTTTTTTTTGTATTATGAAAATGCACTCTTATCACTATCGGATAAAGTGCCGCAAACGACATTCTATCACGGAAAGGTATAGAGTGCCGCTAGCGGCATTCTATCACTATCGGATAAATTGCCGCAAGCCGCATTCTTCGGAACCACTGCACTTTTGTCGCTTTTTATAACCTGTCGCTTTTTTATAGTAGCAATTTTTTTGGGATAGAATAGAGCCTTTTTGGTGTAAATTTGAAAACCCCTAAGTGCCCAAAACTAAAGGTGCCGAGATCGAGAAAAATATCGCCAGTTTCTTTCGAGATTTGTGGGATACTACTGGCAGTATTAAGGCTGAGGAAGATCACGTAGCGTCTCTAAATGTGTTTCCAAGCAATAATACGGCATAGTCGACGGAGCCCCGGTAAGCGGGGCTCCTATTTCTGACTGATTAAAAAAACAAAAACCGACTCGGGGTGCCCCAAGTCCCGAGCTCGCTACGCTTGATCTTGCATCTTAAGTTCTTCTAGTACCATTAGTAGTACAGTTCGCGTCAAATAACTTTGGCGTTCTGAAGTAGGCTACAAATGACTGTCAATCTTACTTATAAAACAGTACCGCGCAAGCCAGCGTGCATGCGCAACCTAACTTCAAAGCGGCAAAGTTATTTGTCGCGATCTGTAACATTGCCTTTTTTTACATACACAAAATGTTCAATATAATATGATACTAAATCTCATAACGACGTAAATTCAGTCATTATAATGATTTTTAATATATGAAGTGTATAGAGTGCCGCTAGCGGCACTTTATGCTTGACGGATAAAGTGCCGCTATTTGCGGCATATTAGTAGCGCTGCCTCGGCCCGGCTAAATTGCCGTAATCATGTCATTGTCACTTGTTATTATGCTTGGTTGTTGAGCATTGCATTGTCACTGTCACTTGTTATTGTGTTTTTGAGGAAAGGCTAATGTTTATTTCTTTCACCTATAGCCGGCTAAACTTAAGTGTAGCCATAACCCCTTGGCTAACAAATGAAAATGGCTGAAAGGTAGGTTAAGTTAGAACTGACAGAAAATGTAATGTTTTGGGAATGTGGTGCCAACTAACCTCAACAATCAAGCAAAATAACAAGTGACAGTGATACTGACAATGACAATGCAATTCGTACGGCACTTTAGCCAAGCCGATGCAGCGCTACTAATATGCCGCAAATAGCGGCAATTTATCCGACAAGCATAAAGTGCCGCTAGCGGCACTCTATACAGTTCCTATATTAAAAGTCACTACAATGACTGAATTTACGTCGTTATGAGATTTAGTATCATATTGAACATTTTGTGTAAGTATGTTAAAAAGGCAATGTTGCAGATCGCGACAAATAACTTTGCCGCTTTAAAGTTAGGTTGCGCATGCGCGCTGGCTTGTGCGCTACTGTTTTGCTGCCTTTAATATATTACTATTAAAACAAACACAAATAAAAAACCTGAGAATTAACCTCAACATTCAACCAAAATAACAAGTGACAGTGACAATGCGAATCCTTACGGCACTTTAACCGGGTTTAGGTAGGCGCCAATATTATGCTGTAAATTGCGGCAGTATCCGATAGTGATAGAATGCCGCTAGCGGCATTCTTCACTCTATACACCTCCTATAAAGAAAACTTTTTATTTAGCAGGTAGTTTATCTAATCAATGTTTACAGAAGGCTTCATAATAGCAACCTAAACACTGCTTTTGTCTTTGGTTTTTCTACTCAAATGACATCATTAGTCTATGCTTCTACAAAAAGGTAAAAAAAACAGCTATGTTGTTCTTGTTTGACATTCACAGGTTACTCGCAAACAAACAAAAAAAAGTCACACAAGACTTGAAGACAACTTGATCAAAAATAATATTTTCATAATTATTTGCTTATTTAAAATACGGCCGATATAACTTGGCAGGTCTTACGTCTGTAGCATATCTCCGCCGCGAAACCATAGCAGCGAAACTGCAGTAGTGAACCTCACCATAGGCACTACGAACTTTCGCGCATGTTCTCGCACTCAAAGTCGCCTCTTGTCACCATTTGGTTCCTAAAAAATTTTACTACGCAGCCCTCTGGTCGAAGTTCAGAACTGCCAAGTTATATCGGCCGTATTGTACAGAATTTTATTTCAGTTTCACATCTTTGAGTTACACAAAAAAGGCAAAATTTTAAAACAACTTCGTAACTTTTGATGATGACTACATGTTTGAGGGTAGTTTAAAATAAAAGATTCATGAAGTACAACCATGACTATGCTGGCTTGTTTGACCAAAAAGAGTAAAAACAATAAAGCGCCATGGCAGACCGAAATCTCGTCTAGGCTTCCTCTCATACAAAATTGCATAAACAACTAGAATGTCCATTTTTTACTTGCTGTAAGTAATAACTTCAAATGTCTAAGATCTTTATAATTGTAAGTCTGCAAAGAAGTAATTTAAACCATTAGAACAACAGGAAGTAAGTTAAAATTAAGTTTTCAAACTTACAAGTCAAGCTAATAATAGCGCGTTTAAAAAAAACACCTCATTAGCATTACGAATGAGTGCGCTTAGTCTTAAGGGTTCAGTATATTTCGTGAAAAATAAAATAACTGTTTTTGTCCACTTATGGACCATTATTAATCCTTATTTGCAAGTTAAAACTCTGTTACTATTATGCGGCCTCATCTGAGGTCACCGCACTACGCTTCCCCCTATACAAGAAGACCCTAGTTTTCCTGTCATTTACGTGCCTGCCTATAAAGACTTTTCTAAACAGATAGATGGACCACGGATATCGCAATTGCACTTGTTTGTCGTTCGGAGATATCCGCAATTCTAATCACATTGTCCGTTACAGAGTTTCCAATTTTTCCAAGCTTTGCAGATAAGATTAGTTTATCTCCATTTTCCGTCTCCGCTTGTTCACGGTATGGAAATTATGGTTTCTCGCAAGGCAACAAAATACAAGATATAGGACACCCTCGTGTCATGATCATCGTTCTTCCTTCTTACCTGCCTTCTTTCTGCCAAGATCCCGACTGGGTCCCTCGTTCCGCCATTTTGACGATGTCTTCGTCGCATCCTCGGTACTTATGCCTTATAACCGATTAGGGTTAAAATATCCTCATCAGCACTGCTTTGTATTGTTTTCAATGCTTGAATCCCATTTTCCTAAACTACGACAATCGCGCGAAAATAAGTTCGCCAGAGACGTGTACATTTAGGTTTTGTTTGGAAGCAAATCTTGTTTGCAAAGGCTAAATTCGTCTCTATAGGTTCCGTAAAATATTTTATGATTTATTTAATCCGAAATCTACTTTAGTGGTCTTCCAGCCAGCTTTACTTAATTTTCATCTTCCGTGATTTCCGCCTCCTAATGACTCTTTTCCTATCGTGTTAGCATAAGTTTCACAAAATGCTGTGGTTAAAGATTAGCCAGAAGAACAGCCAGTCCACAGGTTCACATGTGTAGGCTCTTTTAAAGCACCCCAAAAAGCTCCTTATTAGTGGGAAATGCCATAATTATCCTCATGCTACATAGGCTTCTTTCATGCCGTGACGATGTTCGCAGATATTTAGATGACAGCCTACATTACACGTCGCAACCCATTATTTACAAAACAATGCATAACATAAGCGTATTGTTTTGCATTATCCCCTTAATATCGTTCACTCGTAGCCATTGATGCTACGAGTGAACGATATTAAGGAAAATGCAAAACAATACGCTTCTTCTATTTTGGTTACGTTACGAAGCTATTATCTTTTAATTTCGGCGATGTAAAATATTTTCGCACAAGGAACCCAGATCTCCCTACTGAGCCCTGAGTTTTTCGTTATCTCACGGGGAAAAGTTTTCTTTTCTGGCTTCCCGGATGCCTTACCTCATTCATTACTTACCTTATTTGAAATGTTTTTTTTTTCCCTTCAAAAATGTTATGATATGTCTGCGGTTTCTCAACGAGTACCTTTTAAATTCGCAGAATAAATTAATGATGTAATCATTGACTATTGGTTTTCTCGTATATTTCCGCAAAAAATGCGGTATTTAATATCTGATCCAGTACTTAATCGATTCTGAGCCGTCTCGGATTCAAACATGATAGATTCTATAGCGGTTGTTCTGAAAAATTAATGCAATAAGTGTAATACGTATCAATGGCTGGACTGTGTGGAAGATGATAGTGCTAGAAAAGGGCTTGCTACCGAGATGACGACGGAACACATAGTGCGCCGACCCCAAATAAATTGGGACAACGGCAGGAGAATGATGATGATCAACAAAGATACTAGATTTTCGGAAGATGGGTCAGTGCCTGCCCGACGCGACGGCTCACAAGAAGGCGATGACCCTTTTTATCCTTTAATGGAAAGCTTAATGGTTCCCCTATCCCCTTTAGACATGAGTTATCATGTTACAATGCAAGGGAGCTCAACAACAGCCGTAGGGTTTCGACCTACATATTATCATCTATCAATAAACACAAGGCCGAGGGTAATATCGAGTAAAAAAGTAGTAACTAGGTTGTATTTTTCCCAAATTGGCCAATTTTTTACTGAAATGCAAATGATCATCATCACCACAATGAATAAACAATAATCACAAAAAAAATAAGAATAATATCAAGCACGTACAGTTTCTTAAAAAATGCGAAGGTTTTAAACCTTCAACATGGAACCTTGACATGTAAAAATAATTTGCATGATGACTGTCACTGTAGAATAATATCTCTTTTATCAGTGTGCAAACAAGAATGCTTATTTTTGTCTCCTATTATGCACATATTTAGGGTAATTAGTAAAGGTTGTTAAGTACTTATACAGCACTTCTAACTAGTCAGTCAGATGCATGATCACTGAAGCATTGGCGATTGGCGCCCTCGACGTTTTTAAGTCAAGTTATAAAAGGCGAAGGCGGAGTATTACATCATCAGTCAATGGAAAGAGGTCGTAGCGAAGGACGAAGAGTCGTCTCTTTGGTACAATAGCCGTCTTGCCATATTGCCAAGCCTTGGATATACGCAGAATGGGTGTTATGTACCAGGTCCTATAAGCAAATTTTCCCCTCCGTTGTCCCTGACGACACCCATGGAAAGCGAGGGGTTGGTCTTATTAGTAACGAGAACCAAGCAAACAATAAGTAATCGTTTAGGCATCGTTTTACAATAATTATGGGGAACTAAGCCATTTATAGAATGACATGAGGAGACGATATAACGAATGTGTCAAAAATTTGAACCAGGGCTTAGAAGGGGGAGTTATGCTAATGTCTTCAGGTAATCTACTGGACTTCGTTTTTGTCGTCTTCTGTTGTTTTGAATTATGGTTAATTCTAGGAATACGCTAAAACACGGAAAAACATTCAATTTTCCTCAATTATTGTTTACCTAGTTCTTCACGTTTGAAATTCCCTTTGCAAAGGCGAAATATTTTACCGCTGTGTTGCTTTGCTTCATTGCTTGTATGTAAGAATGCTTCACCAACGAATTAAATAACCACGACACTAGTATCCTGCAATTCACACTCCCATGAAACACCTAGCGTGAAGTATGTAGTTTTAATTATGCCATTCTAAAGGGGTTTTCAGCCGCATGTCAAAAACGAAAACAAGACTCCACGTTTTATGAAAACCTTAGTTTTCTTTCACAGTCAAGTTCTTTCTGTGTGCGACCTCCCTTTATCACTAACTCTCGGTAAAAAAAATATAAATATAAAAAGCGTGTTAAAAGAAATACACAGGCATAAGGGGCCATGGATAAGCTGGCTTATCCCGACTCGTTTCCAGTGTTAAATATTCTGTAAGACCCGTTTATGGTTGTGATAAAGCTAAGGTAAGAAAAAAGTTCTCATTTAAAAAGTTTAAGTATTTTTTTTTGTATTTCTTGCCCTCCGTTGATTCCTAAGTATTATTTATAGCTTGGAATACGCAATACGGTTCGGTTAACTGGATTCTTCAGCTAAAAATATATCACGAATGTGTTAATGAATGCCCTAAAAAAATAAAAAGCAGATTTGTTATTTATAACGGTTAAAAAGATAACGGGTCGGTTACCAACAATCTGGTGTTTGGCGAAAGAAATCTTGACATCTTATGCCTTGAGGCTTTCTCTTGATTCCCGTTACGCTATGATGGTGGTACGAAACACGGATTTATCTCGGATCAAACGGCCCAGTTGGGGTTTAATTCGACGTTTCGTAAGATTTCACAGTTCAATGCTTTAACGTCATCAGACGTTGAAATAAACAGAAAAAAATATCTTAGAAGTCAATGGTTTTTGCTAGATGTAATAAAAACTGGCAGCCTACATTACGAGATTCGAGAAAATGTTAACTTTGTGATAATCATGAGCAAACTCTGGAACTGCATAACAACCCTTATAACCTAACCATATTTTTGGTACAAAAGGACTAAATTTTGTAACACAACCGGCCAACCAGGTCGAGAACGTGGCATATGACGTCAGCTGTAATTGTTCGCCTGTTATAATTTGACCTTTTTAGTGCATACTCTTCAAATTTCAAGGGCATCCATTGTCTAATATTTCAATGGATATTTTCCCTGCTTTTGGTACCTAGGTAATTATCGATTGTAAGTACTAGGTTGATTGCAAAACCTGCCTATTCAATTTACGTAATCTCATGGTCTTTTCTTTGCACGGTCGGTATCAAAATGAAGTGTATTGGTGCCGTTAAAATGACGTAGTGGCTTGATAAGATCGTTGAAGTTCTGACAGGTTTCCAACTAACTTATCGTTCACGGGTATCGTAGTTAGTCACCTGTTCTATTTCTATAAGTTCAATTACTTTTCTGCGAATGATAAGCTATTAATTACTATGAACAGTTGGTATTTTGTCAATTAGATTGAAAAGTGACTATAAAGGGCCTTCCTTTTTTATATAAAAATGTTTTTAAGATCTTTCTAAATGTTGGTATCGGTAGACTTGTATCAGAAAAAATATCTTCATCCGAAATATCCAATATCATAGTTTTCCCAATGGAACTCAATTTTTGATGTACTTTTGGCAAATTTGACCCACAATATCAGATGCAGTTTTAGTATTCACTCCTCGGCATTTGGACTTTTAACGATACTTAGCACATCTAGCTTTTGGCCTGAAGCCTATAGGGAGGGGGGGCAGATTTCCGTAAGTTGCCAGTTAGATAGCTAGTGCTGCCCAATGCCTATACCGCTTTTACTTTTTAAAACCTTGGCTTGAATATTATTTTCATACTATTACGCCCGCCCGGGGGTAACCAGCATTTTCCGAACGCTGCCACGATGCGCAGTTTTTATCGCTCTTTCTGGCCTAATCTGAATGACCTGTTGTTTTTCGTAGTGTATAATATGTACCTACAGATAATATTTATAAATGACGCAATAATACTCGATGGTTAAGGGACTGAACTCTGAGAAAAATAATGTTTTGACAACTAAATCCATAATGTTATTTTTAGATTTTACATGCTAACAGACGCAAATATTTTACTACCTTTCTAGCAGTTATAAGCTTGGGCTAAAATAGTTAAATCATGGCATACTACATACATGCCCATTTGTTCTCTCTTAGAAGAACCTGTAGAAGAACCTGCTGCTAGAGCAGCTGCTGGGGAGTTTATTGCGCCGCTTCTTCTTCCCAGCTAAAGCTCTAGGAAGTGGAGAAGGGCGGGCGTTTTGGGGGACTGTCTTGTGTAAATTTTACGTTCGAAAAGTGCTGATTCTCAGCCTAGTTTGAATAAATGACTTTTGATTTGATTTAGACTCATTCATCTAAAGAAAATCTTTGGCTGCACTCAAAAATTCGCCTGAGTATCAAAATTAATGTTTCAGCATCACCTAAAACCTTCTATCTTTCTTCACAGGCGCCGTATCAGGAGGCGGCCAATGGACGCGAGCGCCTCCCGCGCCTCCACCAGGCGTGGTCGGCGGCGTAGGAGTCGGTTCTAATGCCGTGGCACTTAATAACGTGTCCAGCCAATCAACGCGAGGCAGGCGGGCGACCACTCAGAGACATTCGCCGGCCTCTCAGGCCATGCAGATGCCTCATGGAGGATTATCGGCTGCTGCCGTACAAGCGCTGGCGAATGGTTGGAGTTTGCCCGGAGCGTTGACACAAGCGCAGACGCAGCAAGTGCTGAGGCTTGCTCAGGTACGATTATCACGTTTTTGTTAAGAAAATCATAGTGGAATTGAGAAAATATGTCAACGAGTGAACTTTTATGTCATTATGGTTATCATTTTTGGAAAATATTATTTTTTAAGCTATTTTTTTTCCTACCTCGTCAGTTCTCTTATCCCTAACAGGATAACTAGGTTTTCAGCGATTATTTGCTGCTTGATAGTTTCTTGGCATGCAGGATGAAAGGGAATGCTTCTTTCATCCTGCATGCCAAGAAACTGATTTTGCAAGCGTTGCCAAGTCCTTACTCAGGGCTATCACGTACATAAATTAAATTAAATTCCATCTAGCTGACAAAGGAGTTTCTTAGCATTCTTTCCCCCTCAGTCATTCCTTATTGGAACAATTACTCAAACACAAAAGGTAACGCATTCGTGATCCAACAGCTGATGGAAAGGGCCCTAATTGTGACGTTACTCATTGTTCATTCATTTTTTTCCCACGAAATTAATTGATTCATAGGGCCGTTAAATATTAACTATTGGAACTTTTTGTATTAAAATTTTTGGATACCTCGTAATTAGTCCGAATAATTTCATTGCTGGAATTGGCCATCCCTCTATCAATGCTGTTATCATATTTATTTATTGCTGCACTTCATCTTTGTCTAGGGAGGTGGGTCTCACTATTTCCTTTGCCCTTTCCTTTCCATTTTTATTCTACCCATTGCAATGGTAATATTGAGACTGCACGTTTTTTTTCAAATCACTCACTATACCCATTGACTTAAGAATCGAAAATAGAAATAGTGAGACTCATATCGTCCCTTAAATTCCCTTTTGCTGATTCCTTCTGCCCATTGATGGATTATAGTTTCCTCATTTATATTTAGGGCATGCCAGAAAGACAACAACGTCAATATTTAAACAGACATCCCTGTTCTGTTAAATAAACTGCTACAACAGGTTTGTTCCTGAAATTCATTGTATAACCACAGTATAACCTGAATGTTTCGTTGTCCAGGCACAAGTGGCGCAAGCGCACGTGGCTGCGCGGTACAACAACGCAGCCATCGCGGCCGCTGCAGCAGGCTTGCCGCAACATCGCTCGCAACATCAGCGCACCGTGCAGGTAATTATCACGAACGCGTTACAGCAACACGGTACGCGTAACACACTTCGCATAGGGTTTAAATATTTACAATATCACGCCTGTATTCCTCGGAAAGGGAAGGCAGAGGTACATAATGTACCTATAGTACTAGCCAAATTTCGTCATTTGTGTATTGTAAAATGAGCTTTTGACGGAATATATTTACTCAATTCGTTAATATCAGAATCAAATTCTGTAAATTTTTGCTTCAATAAGGCAGTTCCAATACCTCGCTATATGTATATTAATATATTTAGTTTATTATAGTCTTCCACAATGATTTTCCTGGCTATCGCCCTTTGTTCTAGAGCCGCGTGAAAATGTTTGTTTTTATCGTTTATTTCAGTTTCCGAACAGTGCAATTACAATGGCGATGGGTCAGCAACCCCCTCCACCTCTCGTAAGGAGCTCGGCAAACACATCAACCATGAAGTGAGGAACTTTTCATCATTTGTAGTGGATTTTGTAAGAACAGCCCCGTTTGATGTAGCCTGTAAAGCCACAGATGTATTGTATTCCATATTTGTAACTTGTTAACCTTCTAACTGTATTTTGTATTCCCTTAGAAACTTTACTTCAATCTAGTTCCAGTTTCTGTATAAATTAATGTTAAGGCGTGTACGCCCGAACGAACAAAACATGGTGAACACGAACATCGAACATAGAACATTTGGTTCGTACGTGTAGACGTAAATTAAAAAACCGAACACGAACCTCATACGAACACAGTTCGCGCTCAACCGCTCCGCTCTCATTAGTAGCCATGGATTCGAAATTGGATCACCACGAACATTTTTGACGAACATAGTGTTCGATGTTTGTGTTCACCATGTTCTTGTTCGTTCGTGCATACACGCCTTTAGAATTTTAATTTTTACCGTTCTTATCGTGACAGTCTAAAAACTTAACGTTTCCTGTTTGTCATCGTTATCATGTCGTGCGCACGACGCTTGTTTATTGGTAATTTCACCGCATGTTCATCAATCAACCAACAAACACTCGTCTTCCAGTAAACGTTAATATTTGGATTATTAAAGTCTACTTAATTAAGTAAAGTTAAACGGGGATGTACAAAATGGCGGCGATTCTGTCCTTGGCTAAATTAAACTAAAAGTATTACTATCCTTCACTTGCAGGTATAAATGAGACAGAAAAAAAGAAAGGCTTAACTTTTAAAAATTGTCTTTTAAAACAAACTGAATCATACAATCCTACATGTTGTGAACTAACTTTTCCTTCTCTTAATTATACTTGTCAGAAAAAGATGGTATTATTTTTAGCTAAGTCTAGTCGTTACATAACTGAATCGAGGCATTCACTAATTATTAAATTTTAAAATGAGGGCTGTTCTTACAAGTGTGTATTTTCCATTCGCCATTGTCTTGACACTGTCTTATGAAAATTATAATGATATTTATTGTATACGCTTTTTTTCACTATATTTAAACATAAAAGTTTTCTGTTCCCCATCTGCTCAAAATACCGCGAGGATTATTTGCAGCAAGTGATTTAATGCTCATATTATCTTCGGAGCGAGCATGATTTGATTTTGCTACATTTAGTAGTGGAAAAATCGGAAATACCGTTTATTTATTTGGGTGGGCTCGTTCTGAAACTCTTTTTAATTTGCAAAAGAGTTGGACACTTATTGCAGTATCAGCCATACAACTATTTTTTGTTTGCTGTCCATCTTCGGTGCCCTTTGCTAGATCGTATATCATAGGGCTGTGTAGCATTCCCTTTTTAGTTCATAGGCTCTACTAAAGAACCTCAACCAAACTTATTATTTTCTTTCAAAACACGCGGTATTTTGACAGCATACTTTACGGCTGCATCGATGAAAGGGCTTGCTTGACGTCTTTATCTATTCTATAGGCGAAATCGACGCTGCATTAATTATTATGTATTATTTGATGATGTAGTCATTAAACATTTTACGAGTTAAAATGATTGAAAACTAGGTATTTTTATACCTTTCGGTTTGACGTTTGCTGGCTTAGCAAACGGACAGCAAACAAACTGTTAGCACATCAAAAGGCTCCCCCTTTATTTATTTTAAAAGTGGTAATCTGTGCCCTATGACTTTACACTTTATAATTTGCAGGACTTTATATCAAAAAGTCTTCCTTTTTTATATAAAGTTCTGTGTGTAAGCTTTAAACGCTAAACAAGCCTATCTATGCAGCCATAGCCAAGTCAGAGCTGTACAAAAATTAATTTACGAACAACGAAACTAACATATCGTTCACATTACAGTGTACCTCCACAAGTGACTGGAACAATGAATGGCCACTCAACCTCTCACTCCGTGGACAGTCGCAAAAGGCTTACCCCAATACCCGACATCAATATAACTGGCAACCATACGCCGTATAAGGTAAGGGCTCGTGTTACTGAAAGTGAAAAAACCGACGTTTTTTCGTTTTCGTTTTTTTACTTCGTTTAATGCTAAACTTATTTAATGATTTGTGGTGCAAGTGGGCCTTAGATAAGAGCCCAGTTCATGTATTACCCTTATACACCATTTATCATGACCTATTCAAACTCAAACTCAAAGCATTTATTTCAATTAAACCATTTACAAGCATTTTTGAATTGTCAAAGAGTTGGTCAGTTAGTCAGAAAGTTGAAGCTAGTAGCCCATTCCAAAACGTAGATCTTTATGGAGAAGAACGGGCAAGAAACTCCAAGGACACTCTTTTAAATATAGAAATTATCCTGGGTACATTACTTTTGTTGCTTCTATATGTGAGAACAATGTAAAATAAAATAATAATCAAAAACGATTAAAAATATAAGATTAAAAATAAGCAATGGCAGATAAGAGATGACCAGTCTCAACCGACGGCGCTTAATCTTCTGTCTCCCTCGCACAGGTACAAAAAGCGTTGGTGGAGAACACAATGGTGCCCTGCATCAACGCCAAGCCGTACCAGTACACAGAGCTGCTGATGACGCTGCCGGACCTGGCGAGCCACTTCTTCCCGAGAGTGTCGCTGACCACGTGCCGCGCCATGCTGGACGCGCTCGGCATCACGCTTTACAGACCTAACTCGTGAGTATCGGCAGAGCCCTCTTTAAAGCCAATTAGATATTTATTTATAAGTAAAAATTTTTGCATGCCAAGTGTTAGAATGCACCTGGAACCAAATATTATTTTTTTACAAATCGCCTGTATTCTATGCAAATAAATATTTTCTATTCTATTCTAAAGTAATTTATTTGCTGATATGTAGGATGTTCATACATTTAAGAATAGGTACGGGTAGGTAATAATATTGAGTAGGTTTTTGAAATTATACTGTGATTTACAAGTGCAGTACTTGATATTAATTAGTCTCAAGTCCTGTATCTACATGCACGTATATTATAAATGCCCTTATACTTGACAGCTTCGTCTATTCATATCATAACGTATTTTTCTTTCTTCGTAAGACGTCTTAGTAACATACAAATCCAGCTGAAAACCAGCGTTAGGCAGTTGTTTTTTTTTTTGTGTATGTGTGAGCCTGGGTCATATAAATTTATCTTAATTCTTTCTTTTCTTTACAGAACACAGTTACAAGTACTCCGCAACTCTGGCAAGTGCAAGTCGGCGGCTGCGGGCGAGAACGGTCTGGCCCTCGTTCAGATCCGTGACGTCATGCAGCACATGTTGCAGTTCAAGTACATGCTGCGCTCCGGCCTCGCGTCCGACGAGTCGCCGCATGCGCAGCCGCGACCTGCGCACGCGCCGCCGCCCCAGGCCAAGCGCGCGCGCGCCAACTGACGCGCCGGGCCTACACACACAGCCGTGACCTGCGCACGCGCCGCCGCCCCAGGCCAAGCGCGCGCGCGCCAACTGACGCGCCGGGCCTACACACACAGCCGTGACCTGCGCACGCGCCGCCGTCCCAGGCCAAGCGCGTGCGCGCCATCAGACGCGCCGGGCCCACACACACAGCCGCGACCTGCGCACGCGCCGCCAACTAACGCGCCGGGCCTGTCGTCACTCCCGCGCCGCCCAAGCTCGTTGTTCTGAGGAAGGTCATGCCCGCCGGAATACCCGACTGGCTCATGCAGAGGTCGGCGTTTCTCTAGCGCCAATGCCAACAGCAGCAGCAGTAATATCGAAAGGGAAACAACCTTCAGCATTCAGACTTATTTTAGAAAAGAATTCCATTTGGTAAACTACTGCAAGAGAATGCACAGCACATGGTCCATGGCCCAAGTGCAGAAATCCTTATCTATTCATGAGTGCCTGATGCTGTTCTACAAGGGTTGAATACGGAGCAGCCTGAGCCGAACGCCAGAAATATGCTGGCAAGAAAACAATGTTTACAGTGTGAAACAACCACACATATCTACCAGGGGACCGGAGGAACATAGTAGCCTGTGCGTGTCTGAGCTAATATTATTTAGAACAATTGACATAATAAACGCAATTAACAAATTAGCATGTGTTGAGGTGAACACTCTAGTGCTAAAAAAAAACGAGTGCAGATATAGTTTAAATTGACTGATTTTGTGGTGCAAGACATGAGATTAAGTATGGAACATTAGTAAGCAGTGTTGTGAGACAGTTCTTAATTTGATAACTAGTGTGCTGAACAGTAATAATGAAAATAGTGCGGTGACAATAAACGTGATTGTAAGATGGCTGCAAGCCGGTTGTGCGTCTCAGCCAGTGACTAAGTTACAGACTGTCCAAATATCACGGACACTGAATGGGTAAACGACATGTCAATTTTTCCATAGCTTGTACAAACTGTATGATACTATACTGTAAATCAGAAGATCTAATTTATAGCGATCTATTTGTACTATTCAATAGAGAAGACTGAGAATTTTATTTTTTAATAATTTCCTAAAACAAAAGCTATAGACATGTTGTGAATGTTTAGTTTTAGTTTAGTCAAAGTTTTTCTGAAGAGTGATTTGGTATGATTTTTAAGTTAATTTGTATGTTGAGTTTATGTATACGAACTGTAAATATTATATTCCCTGCATTTATGCAGTTATTGTTAATTTAGCAATACATTTAATTTTCTATACATAATAATGCTTAAAATTTTAGTGTAACACTGAAAAAGTAAGCGTTATTTGAAATTATGAAAAGTATTGCTTAAATAGCATAATAAGATGCTTATTAAATGATCATCACAATTTATAATGTAACTTCACAAATTCAGTCACATTTTATATCAAATAATGTGCTGGTCTTTACAAAAATATAGTGTAAGAAAGGCATGACAAGAGTAAGATAATGTTGGGCGGCAAAATACATTAGGAGAATTTCATAGCTATTTAGGGCCATGCCTCAAAATTTTCTGTAATAAAATAGCAATATATAACCAGCCAGGAACAAAATTTAAAATGCCTTGTTGAATGCACAAATCTTAATCATTTATTTTTAAGTAGCTTAAAGGCGAAAGGACTTTGGATGCGTCCACACCAAATCCAGCCATACATTTTGTTTGTAATCATGATAGCTCACTTGCACGGTATAGCGATTGCCCTGCAAGATGGTTAATTAATCATAGCAGTCAGTGGGGAACGCTCAAGTGTAGACGATGTTAACAGGCTGATATTTATGTATTTTTAAGTAAGTATTAATATGCCCTATATGCAATAATAATATAAGGTAGACAGTACATAGGGTATTTAACTCAAGTTTGGCTGTATTTGGTTACGTTATTTGGATCCCTTTCGTTATTCATTCATTGCCCGATAACTATTATAATGTTTGTGGGCAGAATGCTGTTCCTGGCTTTACCAGTGAATATTGGTGTAGCTTAATTCCATATAATATAATCAAAAAGATGTTTCCATTGGGAAATGTTATTTATACTGTTCCTATAGATTGGGCTTATGATACGAAAAACAGTTTTCCGATTTGTTTAAAGAATTGCGCGTTTTACACTGTAATGATTTTTCCATTAATTTATTTGTACAAATGCTGCAGTTGATTTAAAACATGTTGGATGTTTCCCGTATTGTTGTGGGACCCCTATTTTTTATGACTTGTTGGGATTTCATTTAACTTTTACTAAATCATTTTAATAGCTTTATAAAAAAAGAAGAATTGCAGTGATTGTGCTACTACTATAAAACTTTCTGACGCCACTTTCATAGTGGGACGTAATGCTCATCACGGTAATAAATTATATTGATTATAAAATGTACCTCATTTCGTTGACAGTATAAAATTATGTATAAAGTGTTGAAACTACTTTCCAGTTTTGCAACCTTTACGTAATACTCGAGGTAAAAATGTCCTACCTACTTATAAAATGTTTTGCATAAATTTCACAATGGAGAAGTTAATGAAATCCCTCTCACTATTGCTTTGCAATGTATTTTAACTCCCGTAATATCTATATTATATGTACCTATTATTTCGGTGCGATGGATGGTAATATATTGGTTTTTATGAGACTTGATATTGTAATTAGGAACATAATAATAATTATTCATGCATTTATACTTTTAAATCAGCAGTTCCATTTTCGCTATTAATTGGAATACTAATAAATAGTGATTATTTATGCTTCCAATTTCGAATATTTACGTAAGTATGCCAATTTATCGGGCTTATTTCGTAATGAACAAAAAGCGTGTTTTTAGACCAATTTTCTATTTTACATTTTTGCATTTCATAAGACGAATTAGTATAATATCAACGTACATGACAATATCAGGAGCTCGAGATTTAAAAACCACCATTATGTTAACATGTAATGCTAATGTATTTTTATATATTAAAAATATCAAGTTTCATGCAAACAGTAAAGGAGATAATACTTTTAGGCCTTGGTAGTTGTGAAGGGAAGCTAGTGTAGTAACCTTTTTTAAATACCTAGTTTAATGTAAACGCAGAGCTGTGTAAATTTTACGCTAAATTATTTATGAATAGCTGTAAGTAAGGCGTGGTCTATTTGATATATCAGTTGTAAGCGGACCACTGTAGCTCGTCGCTGTACAAGCGTCTGTGGTGATCCTGTAATAAAGAAAATAAAAGATACTTTATAATAATGTTCTGTTTTTTATTAAGATCCCCCTTATGTTGAATGATCATTATGTCAGTTGGCCGATGTCTCTCCGGTCGTGTCGGATTGCCGTCCCATCCGAAGGTGCACCTGTACAAACCACTGAGTATAGTTAGTATTTAGTATAATTCTATACTCCGTCCCTATATTAAAAAGTACTCTGTGACTCCGTCCAAAGAGTTGTAATACTCCTGTGGCGCACACACTCATGCACTATAATATGTCCCGCATAGATGGCTAGTCTCCGCTGAGATTTACTATTTTACTGGCCGAAATTCGGTCTGGAGGACTATATCAGTTAGCTGGAAAGTACCTATATTATTCTGTGGCTGGCTAAGAAGAATGTTTATATAAAATATCTTTGACCTCCATACTACTGAGTAGTAGCAGATAACTTATCTACCCTTTTTTTAACGAATACTCTTTAGGGTTGGTTAAGGTCTAAGACACCAAACAATCAAGATACCGTCGTTCCCTTCGGTACCCACCACGGCACCAGTCACAGAGCATGTAATTAGCACCAGTCGTGTATTGACCTACATTGACGGCGTGTCGGGCGGGCGGTTGTAGTCTATGTGCTAGAATAAAGGTAAATAATAAATAGGTATAAGGCATATTATGGTATACACATATATAATAGGCAAAAATAATTTAGAAATAAGAATATTATATAAGAATAATTATTTTCATAGCTTTTTCCAGTTTATGGATGGGGAGAAATTGGCAACACATGTTAATAAAAAAAAAATAGAAACGTCAAAGCAAAATGGAGGAAAAACTAACAATTCGGGAAATTGTCTTTATAAGTGAAAATTAAAATAAAACCTTTGATAAAATTGTGCAATTTCTGACTCTAGTTACAAATTTTGTAGGAGCTGCAATGATGGAGGCTTTGGCTGGACTACATTTTGGTCATTTCTCATTTTAGCTGATCTAGTTCCTAGGGTCCTATTTCTCATTTTATCCGATGTATTTTTGTTATTTTAGAAATTTGAAACTATTCGTTTGTCATTCCATTGTAATTCACTTTGTTTACGTTGTAAGGGTTAGGTCGGTCAGGGTGTCGTAATGAACATACAAGTATGCAGAGAACCGTCAGACGCTGCGGCGCTTTATTTGCCGCAGCGTTTGTATCTTAAGTCCTTTGCAAAGATTAACATTTCTGTCCAGCTCCCCTCCCACAAGGTTCAGGTTCATGGCAAGTCGATATCAAACTGGGAACTCATGGAGAAGATGCGAAAGATGATCCTACCTGATAGTTTCTCTGTGTTAAAAGTGTCGAAGCATAGTTCGGAAGTGATTAGATTTGATGCGGAACTGGAGAGTCGCGACAACCTCGACAGAGTGCTGGCGCGACTCGACGACCGTGTCGTGCAGCTGAAGGAGTACCCAGACCAGTTGAAGGTCAGGGTCTGTGAAGCTAAGTCTGATTTCCCCAATCGTCATGATTGGGACTCGTTCTTCCGTGACGCCACTGAGATGGATGAAATGAAACCAGGAGAGCGTCCAGACACCATCCACATAACCAATTTGCCCATCAGATGGTTTATACATGCTAGAGACGAAGATGAGGATGCGCTTCCTTCAGAAAGCTTAGTAAAGAAGGTTTTTGAGAAGTTTGGTTCAGTCCGCCAAGTGGATATCCCAGCCTCTGATCCATACAGGATGCAAATGAAAACAACCATGAGAGGCATAACAATCCCTCCTCAGGATGCTGCACTGTACTTTGAGACGTATGTGCAGTTCAGTGAATATGTTGGTTTTGTTCGCTGCATGGATGCTCTTAGAGGTTGTAAACTCCTGCGGAAGCGTGATGACATTGCTGAGTGGTGTGGCATAAAGGTTGAATTTGATAAAACTAAGCACATGACTGATGCTGCTGTTAAGCGGAGGTCGATTGTTCGGGAAAGGCTGGCTTCACGTCAACAAGCAAAAGATAATGAGGACAAGGCAGAGAAAGAAAAAATAGCCAAGAGAGAGGCTAGAGAAAGGTATGCACATTGTTTGATTGTCACCCCTGTGTAATACATCTACACTAATATTATAAATAGAATAGATTTGTATTTTTGTTCGGTTTATAATCTTTTACCAGTGAAATGCTATGTTATCACTGAGTAACATAGGCTTTAATTTATAAAAATATCACCTGTGAAGCTACTGGTGGAAGCTAGTAGCTAATCAAGAAATAGTTTCTGTGTAACTAGATTGTAATGCCTCAACGCCTTAAACATCTACAAAATCCTTTTCAGACAAAAATATGAGATCACTGAAAGAGAAAAGTTAGAAAAAATGAGGGAAAGAGAAGAGAGACGCAAAAAGAAACAGCTAGCCAAACTGATGCAGAGTGACAACTTAGATGTTAACAGTAAGGTGGCAGAAGAGCAGAGGAAACTTATGAAAGCACAGAAGAAGATGCAAGCTATAAGACTGATTGAGGAACTGTTCAAGAGGATAGAGGTTGGTGTAGTTTTTTCACAGGCAGGCAATCCATCATTAAGTATTAAAGTTGATTAAAAGATTTGTAAAAGCAACAGCATTCTTTGTCAGCACTTGCTAGGAACTATTTAGAACTTTATTCTATTGGAATATTTCAAACAAAAGATCCAATTCCAATGTAATTTTTTGCTTCAGTTATTTTTTGAGACAAATACTGTAACTTTTCTTTCATAATGGGAAAGAAAGTGAATTTCACCTTTACTTTTTATTTAAATTTGGCAAAAGCTTGTAATTTGTAGGAAAAAATAATATGTATATCAAAATTATTAGAAACTACATTGCCTTCCAGTGGCAATGGCCTCCCTCTCCTTTACTTTTCCACACAATTCTGTGTTTTGTTAGTGCCAGCCAGTCCCTTCATTAGGAGTCAAGCTTGTCCCACCTTTTTTGCATAGAAATTTTAATATTATTTGACTTCATATTCACAGTTGCGTCCAGAACTTCAACGTAACAGCCATCGAGGGGATCAGTACTACCTACCAGGCGAGAGAACCGCGCGAGCTCGCATCATAGACAAGTTCAAACAACAACAGCAAGAGCTGCTTGAGGAACAGAGGAACAACTACAACAATGCTTTAAATGGTAAGTTATCATATTTGAACAGTCATTAGACTATAATATTAGTTAATAAGTGTTCTTTGTATTTGTTTATTATATTTCTATGGGCCCAAGTTGGCTGAATTCAATGTATGTATAATAATAATATAATGTTCTGCTGGACACATAAAACTATTCAAATTCTTGTTTCCAATTGATGTTATTTCCACTTAAACAAACATCAACTTTATGCAAGTGTAAATAAAGTTGATTTTAGACTGAGTAGTACTGTTGAACAGTCATTGGTGCCAATTCTCTTGTCACAAATGCCTCTAAACTAGACTAAAAATCACCAAAATTTAGCTTATTCCTGTCAAACTATGATTTCCCATTCTGAAATAGACTATAGTGACACAACTTAACTATATTTTAGTTTGACAGCACTAAGATGGCTGAGATTTTTATTTAGTGAAAATGACAATTTTGCAATTTCTGAATTTGACATTTTTCACCTAAAATTTTAATTGTTTAACTAAATCTGACTATTTTTAATCGTAATTAAAAATGGTGTGGAATACTATTAGTTGTCATGGACAAAAATTCACACGAATACCTTGACTTCAGGTGCAAAAACAGTACTGTATTATATTTATTTTTTTCTTCTCTTTTGCTTATATCCCGAAAATGGTGTGTCTCATCGTAAAAATAATGAAAATTTCGACCCCTTTTATGAAACCCCTAATTATCAACACATAGGTAATAATTTTTCTTATTTTCCATGCAAAACGTGAAAACTTCCATATAAAACACGTCGAGACAGCCCCCCCTGCGCGCCTCCGGCTCTAAAAAAAAATCACGGGGTAGGGCAAACAAGTATGTACCACGTGGAGTCGCGATTGTCAAATTCGATTTAGTTGTGTCTAAATAATTTTTAAGTTTAGAGACTTTATTGCAGAATAGCGTTAAGATTCTCATAGCCAAAAGTAAGGAATTTTAGTGATAGTTTACTTAGTTTAGTTCGGTGTACAAGAGAATCGGCACCAGTACCTACCAAGGGGTATCGTATTACCCAGTTACTGGGTTGTGGAGATCAGATAGGCAGTCGCTCCATGTCAAATACGGTATTCAGCTGCATCTGGTTAGACTGGAAGCTAATCCCAACATAGTTGGGAAAAGGCTAAGCAGATTGATTTAGTTCGGTTGAAAAAGTCTTTAAAAATATGAAGTTGTAGCGCAAACTGAACCTTATTAGTAGGCATTACGGTTGTTTTTCTTAAAACTCGCGTTTGTTTATATGTTTATATGTTTGGCAACTAAATTGCGAACAAAGATTAGGGACAGGCCTTTAAGCTATGTCTGTTATCCTACCTTTTAAAGTTTTTCTGTTACTTCCCTAAGTTCCTATGACTGGTATTGCAGTAGCAAATAAAACAATAAGGATCTTAGAGGTGATACATCTTTTTGTATCCGTTGCAGCATCCTATATATTTTCGCGTTGCTTGTCTCGTCAGATAGTTTTGGTGTTCTTTTGATGTCACATTTTTGTGCTCCCACTTGTATATGCCGTCCACAAATGATCAGATATATTTGCCGTCATCTATCATGAAATCAGATATTATTGCCGAGCTGTCCATAGTAATACACTGCAATATGTGCTTCAGATGACATTCAAAGCTAACGAAAATCATCAATTTCTCATCAAACCCTTCTCTCGCAGGTCGCATAGTAATTCGCTCGGCGCTTGAAACAAAGAAGCCCAAACGTGACTCGTCCATGAGCTCTATATCTTCAGACGGGCGCGGTCGAGACGGCCGTGACGGTCGGGACGGAAGGGACAGCAATAAGAAGATCAAAACTGAGAGGTTAAACACGCCAGAGCGAGAGATGGAGTATAATAAGACTACAGGTGAGTCGAGATTTTTTTGGTATATCATAAACACCAGCTTGTGTCCGCGTCTTAGCCCGTGTCGAAAAATATTCCATGGGAACGTACTACCGAGATAAAAGTTATCCTATAACCTAACCCAGGTCATGGTTCACCTGTGTGGCAAATTTCATCGAAATCTGGTAATAGACAGTTGCTTTCATATTTGTAATATAGTAATGTATGGTGGTACCACTGTAATCACCATTATCATAATTATTGTGAGCGGATTAGATATAGGAAGCCGGATTTAGAGGCTTTTGATCATCAAATGATATTTTTCATTGTTATCTTGCGATTAATAGGTTGCTATTCTAATGCAAGTAATATGTGAACGGGCGCCGTCAGTAGGGACTGGTCATCTCTTAGCTGCCACGGCGATTTTAATTTAATTTATATTTTTATTTCTAACGGACGCTTTTAATGTTTTGCATCGTTCTCACATGTATAACTTCAACTTGAATGATGTAACCAATATTATGTAACCATCTTATTTTATTTAACCCTTTAACCGCCATCGCCGTAATATTACGTGTTGTAACAATAATACCTCAGTCGCCACGTCGGAATATTGCGTAAAAGTCCTGTCATTTAAAAAATGTTCAATAGATGTTGAATTTGCTTACTAAATCTTAGTATATTTCGTGTTATTACTTTATTTTTAACAGTACTAGAAACATATTTTTGCTAATTAAATGAAATAATTAATAGTTTTCAATTTCTGATACGTCTAAATATCAACCTACTTCGCCGAACCCGTGATTTCACGCAGACTAGTGTTGTACCACATATGAAACTCCTGATGCTAATTTAATAAAAAACATCGTGTTTTTTATCAAACTATCAACTAAACATTCATTCAAATTTCATAGTTTATTAACGATTTAATTATTTATTCAAAACCCAATAAGCTTAAGTGATATAATATGTAGAAATCAACAAAGAAGTATAAATTACCGACTTATGCCAGTACGTCACTAGTGCAGACGATCCGCGAACGCCGTCGCCGTAATTTTACGTGCGGCTCAAGGTCAACTAAAGTCTTATTTTGAATAAACGTCAGTTGCGCTAGCGCCATCGCCGTGATAACACGTGCTTCTTTATTATTATTTCTGAGCTAGTGTCGAGAAGTTGTCGATAATGATAAACGACGACGAAGACCTATTAAATATATTACAGCAATCAATTAATGATATTAGCAGTAGTGGCAGTTCAACGGCGGATAGTGATAATGATAAATCACTTTTTGGTTTTTCTAGTCTGTTTATTTATCCTACAGTCAAAAAGACAGCTAGATAATAATAATATGTGTATTTACCTATTTATTTTGTTTTAAAGAAAAAATAAAGTTCATTTAGTTATTTTATTTGTTGTTAATATTATTTGTGTCCCAATATTTTAACACTCGACACATTAATCGTAATAAACAGATCAAATTTTGACATTATGTCATTTTTAAATGTTATGCTGTCATTTTTAACGTAAGATATTTGAAGACTGATTAACGTATGTTTGAAACAAGAAAAGAAATAAACCTTTGATTAAAAATGAGTAAGTTTTATTTATTTCATTAGTTTGTTTATCGATAACTATATTTTACAACATTATGCCAATTGTACCTAAAGGTTGCTGGCGCTACATGCACTCCACGCGAATTATGACATGGCGGTTAAAGGGTTAAAAGAGTGTCCGTGGAGTTTCTTGCCCGTTCTTCTCCATAGGTACCTACTACGCTTTGGAATGGGCGACTAGCTTCATATTTCTGACTGACCGACCCCTTGACTATTCAAAAGTGCCTGTAATTGGTTTATTTGAAATAAATGCTTTGAGTTTGAGTTTGAACTGTCCTCTAGAGTTACTTATTTATTTAGTATTTTATAAATACATTAGATCGCAAGCACTGGAAGTTATGGGGAGAGACCTTTGCCCAACAGTGGGATGATACAGGCTAACAGTAACAGTATTTTTTAAATATCTAGCGACCCACCTACCCCTGCTTCACACAGTTATTATGACATGACGAAACATCCAGATTTCTTAATTATACAGTGAAACCTGGATAACTAGGACATTAAGGGACCTGCAAATTTGTCTCACTTAAAGAGGTATTCCACTTACCCAGTGTCTCAGATAACCAGGTATAAACAAATGTCTGTCTCATTTACAGAGGGTTCCATTAATAGACGTGAGAATAAAGTTTATTTCAGTTATAGAGGTGCGATTATTAAATAAAATAACGTATTTTGTAAACATTATACATGAGTCTCTATTAAGTGAGATCTTTATTAAGAATCAAAAAAGGTAATAAATACAAATAATCAAACACATTTTTTATAAACAGTACAAAAATGCATACAGAATGCGTCAATCAAAAAATCTGTCATTTTAGTTTGTCTTTTGGAAGTATCAACTTAATCCCAGTTAGAGAGGAATTAAATTGACGTTATCTCAGTTACAGAGATATAAATATAAAATTCAAAGAAAATTATTTAGCAAAAGTATTCTTTAAAATATAGTCTCAGTAAAAGAGATAAAATACACTTGCTGTCTCAATTATAGAAGTAATTATGACGATAAAAATCGAAAGAACTAATCCCAGATATAGAGGTTATTTTGTCCCATTAACAGAGGTAATTCAGTTTTATAGTGTAGGTCTCAGTATGAGTTCCAGCTATGGAGGTTTTGAAGAGGTTGTCAATTAGCCAGGTCCCACTTAACCAAGTTTTACTGTATTATGTAAGGTTAATATAAAATTCATATAAACCTTCCAAATAAATTCTCTAAAATCTAAAAGATAGTAAAAACCCCATCAACATCCGTTGCGACGTTTAATACAACAACGCGGTCATACATGTATAGATAATATGTATAGATTATATTTGTTTTGTTTGTTTTTTACAGCGGGCATGTACAGCATGCCCTACGGTTTCGGCTACCCGTTCTGTCCGCCCGGCTACGCGTACCCACCGCAAAGTATGAGTATCTTATACATCTTATATCTTTCTTTTTTCTTCAAATATTTTATACCTTATTCGTTCGCAATAAGGGTGATATCGCACTGACGTTCGTCCAGCGTTAGGACAAAGTAATGCTTGTTTCCAAAATTCATAACCTTGGAACAAAAAGAGCCATATCTAGTATTCTACTACTGTATTTACTAGCTAAATTTTGGGCCGCTGATTGACCAACCCACCTTTATAAAAATGACTTTCTTCCGACCCTGGAACTGTGCGCTGGTCAAACGCTAGTGGACATACCCCTTAGGGATCTCGCGCACTCGACGGCCATGACTACGGCCAGTAATGGTCTTCTAGTAGTATCGTATGGTCTGCGGCTAGTTGGCCGTTGCGACCAAGTGCGCGATTGGTATCGGCTTCTATAGTCTACCTGGTCGCTGCGACCACTGGTCGTGGTCATAGCCTTCTAGTGCGCGAGATCCTTTTAATGGTTAGTATTTCCAAGATCTACAGAAAAAGTCTATGTCACTCACACTCCCATATTTAATACAGATTATTTTTTAGGCCCGTATTAATAAACAACTATAACTAGCACTTTTAAACCAATATCACTCCATTATAATCGTCATCTTACCATTTTTAATCATTTCATGTTATGTTTTTATTAAAAAAAGACATAGGTAAAGTCAACCGCACATCACTGGTAACACTAGCGTTACGAAAATCACCCTTACTGCTACGACATAAAGCCGCTGTCAATGTCAAATTGTTGCTAGGTATTGATGTTTGGTTGACTGTATGTGCAGTTTATTAACACGGGCCTATGCGCTTCAATCGAAGAGAAAGGTAAAGAGTGAGAGGGCCATTGGCACAAACTTGTTGTCCTCAGTTAAGTTCCAAGAAACTTTCTGTCACTTAATTAAATTTGTTCCATTCATCTAATATCTATTTTCTTAAATATTTATTCAGTGGCATCGTCTTTTCGTTTTAAAGAATGTGTACGTAAGTTTATTGTTGGTACCGATTTCTGTCTAGCTCAATATCTATTCAATCATCCTATTCGCCTCTCGCTCTAATTATCCATGCTGTGAGGGCGAGATTCACAGACTGAACTTTGAAATAAAGGAAGAAAATTCGTTATTTAGATATTACTTTGCTAAGTTTTTCTTAGCGTGTCGATGGCAATCTAAATAGACTCTGCATAGGATTCGGCCACGTGTTTGGCGCCATCGCTAGCGTCCATCAGTTCCTGTAACGTGCAGCCGACAGGACTCGCAGAACATGATGTTAAGTGTCCCATGGTTTGTGGAATAGCACGACCGTTTCATACGAATATGAAGTAAGAACATTATTAAGTGCCAAACTCGTTGTCAAATTCTGGGCGTACTCCATTTAGTTCACATTTATAGGTATTAAATAAATGTCCATATGTATGAAACACTTATTCACTATACGAATATTAGAATCTCATACCATTCACATCTACTTAATAAACATCCTAAATTCATTCACTGACAGAAAAAAAATGAAAAGAAAGAAATTTTTATTATTCTGCACAAACAAAACGCACATTACAAAAATAAAACATAAAATACACACAGACAGAGTAGCCAAAAACCTCGTATTCAACAACGCACGGCTGAAGCTCTAGATGCAAGTAATTTTGCACAGGAGTTACTTATACAACGAAAGTGAAAAATAATCCCCTAAAGGGGTTAAATAGGGGATGAAACCCATGGGAAATACCATCGGGCACCTGGCTTGTATTCGTATGAAACGGTTAAGCTACGGTTTCCTAGAAGAGCGGTGACCACTTTATAACGCCCGAGAAGTGACGGCCGACAAGAAAACGATTTCACGGGAGTTTTACTTCATGGTGTCAAAAAATGCTCTCTACGAAAACTGACCAACTTACTTACATAAATAACGTTTTGGTGACGTCATTGAATGGTAAATTGGACGCTATGTGGCGACCAACGCAGTCTTGGGAAACGCTAGGTTTACTTATCATAGTAACATCTATATCTGTGAATCACGCCCTATATGCGAGAGGCTCATAGTATGGCCATGTGCTAACATTCCTTGGTGACAGCGTCTATGTACTACCCGATGCGCGGCCAGTACTACGCGCCGCCCGGCGAGTACGTGCGGCGCCCGCGCGGCCGGGCGCGCGGCCGCGGCCGGAACCCGAGGATGCCGTACTTCGACGGACCTGACGCTAACCATCAGTATTACAGGTCAGTATCGTCATCGTCATTCAGCTGATGGAAGTCCACTGCTGAACATAAGCCTCCCCCAAGCGTCGCCGTAGCGACCAGTATAAACAGCAAAAGCTTAGTACAATCAGCCTATAATGTTTATAAAGTTCCCTTCAAAATGGTTGAGCTAAACGGTGCTGATCCATGTGTCATGTTCGTGAACGGGCGCCGTCAGTAGGGACTGGTCATCTCTTATCTGCCACGGCTTATTTTAATTTTTGAATTGTTTTTATCTTTTTATTACGGACGCTTTTTACGTGCACGTCTTTCTACATTGTTCTTACATGTATAACTTCAACATGAATGATGTAACCAATATTTTGTAACAATGTTATGATTTAAAAGAGTGTCCGTGGAGTTTCTTGCCCGTTCTTCTCCATAGAAACCTACGCTTTGGAATGGGCAACTAGCTTCATATTTCTGACTGTCCGACTTCTTGACAATTCAAAAGTGCCTGTAAATGGTTTAATTGAAATAAATGCTTTGAGTTTGAGTTTGACTGAGTTTGACTGCTGGGACACAAGCCTACTCGCGCCGAGAGGGAGTGAGCTGTAGTCTAGCACGCGGACCCAGTGCCCAGTGAGGGTTGGTAGATGTCACATGTCTTCGATTTTTTGTTCTAGGACGTGCCTGTATCCTTACGATGAACTCACGAGAAATTAGACGTCAAGATTTCCCAAAATAATCTTCTTGTCTTAAAATTTGACCAACCACAAATCTGAATGAATTTGGTGATTAATAAAATATTTCTTCACGTATTTTAATTTTAACTAATCATTTAATTACAGGATAATTTACATTCATTGCTGAGTGACCATTTTCTATATAATAAAAATGAAATGCTGTTCGTTGGTAAGCGCATCAGTTGAGAACCGCTGGTCCAATTTGGCAATTTTTTGTTTAAAAAGGTTGTAGCCCCAAAAATGTGACAAGAGACAATGTTATGGAACAAAGGTTGTTGACAATAAAATAGTTCCTTGTTCGTGTATATGTCGCAGTAAGATGGTTGAAGTCGTGATATAGTTATATCCCTAGGGATATAGCTATATGCCGTAATATAGTTATATGAAAGCGGTTTATAACTGTCTTACTAGGAATATAACTATGATACGAGCACGATCTAGTAATATAACTATTAGGGCACTCCGAACAAATAGGTCATGTTCGAACTGTGACCAATTACGCGCGAGCCGAGCGAGCGCTACGTCGAAATTGATCGCAGTAACAAAATTAGGGCACTCCGACAGTTATGAACCGCTTTCATATTACGGTTTATAGCTATATCCGTAGGCACATTATCTTTATCACGTGAAGCACAGTTGTAGTTTTTTCTGGGCACAGAACTATTTAGGTACCTATACAAATGAAGCTAATACTAAAGTACTGTCCGCCTGTTCGCCCTTCCACCTGTCCGCTTGTCTGCCCATCCACCTGTCCGCCTGTTCATCTATCCTACTATTTAAGGACTGTACGTAAAGTAACATATCCAAAATATTTATGTCCAAGTTTTTTTATGAAGAATACACTTATTTTATTTCCAAAACCTGATAATGCGTTTCTCAACTGATATTATGTCACCAAACTAATCGAACTGACTCATCATACCATTCCAGATACTTCAAGAAGCTAACAGAGCACAATCCGCACAGCGAGTACGAAGACCGGTCGCGCGGGCGCTCGTACTCGCGCTCCCGATCGCGCCGCCGCGAATATACGCGCTCGCGCTCGCGGCGGCGCTCGTACACGCGCACGCGGTCTCGGAGTAGGCGGTCTAGGAGTCGAAGTCGCAGGAGTAGGAGTCGAAGTCGGAGGTCCAGGTCTAGGAGTAAAAGATCCAGGTAACGTAGTGTTTCTGCTATACTTTTGATATTCCTTCAATAAATAGTTTTCTTTTAGATAAAGTTTGATCAGTCAATTGCATCTTTAGATTAATTAAGTATTCTTTTTCCGTGGTCGTCATTACTTATTTCAGACTGAATTAAGTATAATTCCTGACACCAGACATTGCGTAAAGCAGATGTCGGTAAACTACTGCTCAGACACTGGAAAAAAAACCTTTTCCTTAGATTTTTTATATTTAACAAACTATAAAATAATAATATATCTGTGATATATATTTTTTTTTACATCACTGCACATAAAATGCATGCACCAGGTTAGTCACTAACCATACGAAAAAAAAGAAAAATGCACATACAAATAAAGCCTTTTTTGAACGACGCTGTCGGTCGTGTACCAAAGTCACGCGTACGAATATTAATTATACAGTGTAGCACCAACACCACTCTTTGATGGTAACCTTTTCGTTTTCACTGACTATAGATATCCTATGGCTGTTGCCATGGGAATGGCGCCTTTGCGCCACTGACGTTGGCGTAACACTATTTCCAGCGTAAATTAACTCTTTATCATTCATGTTCCAGATCCTACCACACCCGCAGTCGCTCTCGCTCGCGCTCACACCGGCGCTCGCGCTCGCGCCGCTCCCGCTCCAAGTCGCACCACTCGCGCAATCGCCGCACGCCCAGCCCGACCAAACCCGGCCGGACCAGTGTGGATAGCAGCAACAAGCTCGTGTCGCCCACTCAGGACAAGACCAGACGTTCCCGCAGCTGGTCGCAGAGTAAAGAAGATACGGCCGCGACGACTAGTCCTAAGGATAAGAATGAATGACATATATTGTATTATATTAAAATTTATAAGTAAACGTGACTTGAGGTTATGATTCGTTTTATTGCAATTTTCCGCGATACTTCTTTTATACGTGTCGATTTGGCTCAAATTTTGTCCGACCATAATGTAGCCACATGGACAGCTCTGTCATTGGATACAAAGCAATATTATTATGTCTGTATTCCTGGAAGGAGACGGTAGTAACGAAATAATTATGTACACTCACATTCGTCAGTTACAGTCCGGCCGTCGAGAGAATACGTTCTTGACACCTGTCAGTTTCATACTAACGAATATTTGTTTTGCGAATTTGATCCTTATTCAAACTCGAAATGGTCCAACTGACAGAACGACGGCCGGACTGTAATTTAGTTAACTCCAATGTAATATTGGGCCACCCTATTTTGTTTAACCAGGCACTAATCTAGTTTCCAGGTTGCTACTGAGGATTAGCTAATGGAGAAATCCAGTAGCACTGCCCACACTGCCCACTGTCAGCGTAGTCACGCTTGCGGAGTTGCGGTTAAACCAAAGAGGAGCGATTTCTGTGTGTAATATACCATGACCTATTTGAATCCTCATTATAACTGTTGGAACTTGGTCAACTGGGAGTGGTTCCGCCATCCAGACTTTGAATGCTATTACGGCAAAATGATTTAGGTACTAAATTATTTGATTAAAAGTACCAATTACTCCAATTATGTGCTTATTATATATACTATTCAACATGCAAAATCTTGGCTTGGTCCCGCAGTCCAGAGATTCACGGAGAATTTCCCGTAATTTTAGATTTAGCTTTTCGTCCTACATTTTCTGCAATTAAAATTGTTTATGCTCTAGTTTTACATTAACAAATATCATATGGCTTATAGTAATCTTTGACACGCGATTTAAAAATTAGGTAAATGTAATTATTATAATCACTCCGATAATGCGGATTGATTCTGATAAATAGATAATGACGTAATCATATTTTTCCCGCTGAGTGTTATTCAACATTATATCGGCGTGTGGACTTCTCAAAAATTTTAAATTCAAAATATTTTATTTCACATAAACCTACAAGGGCACTTATGAAAAGTCAGAAGCTAGGTGCACGGTTCCAATTGGACGTTTCCTATGGAGAAGAGCCGGCAAGAAATTCCACGGTTACTCTTTTAAAAGTAAATGGTATTTACAATGTTTTCAAATTACACTGTTAGGTATGAGAGGACAGTGTAGGCCTATCAACAAGTACCAGGTACTTAGCAAGATAGAAAATGGTCGACAGATCTACAGTCTGTTAAGCCTACAACGTTCTCACATTCACAAAATCTAAAAGAAAAGAATCTATATAAAAACTCTTATATGTATAAATATCTCAGTCAATGTAGGCCAGACACGACTGTCTGGCCTGAGAAGTCCACACGAGGAAATTGACATAACCACGCCTGGCAAGTACCTACCTACCTTTGGTGGTCGCACGCAGTATACAGTGTGACTTGTAATTTGACGTATTCCTTCCAGGACGTGAATGTGTGACCTATTTGCAACAATTAAGCAACCCATAAAGCCCAGGCGAAAATACATGGGTTTAGAGAAAATATTTTATTTTTATTTTTATAAATTTCCCTGAATTCGTCACTAAATATCACTTCAGCTGCAACTCTGAAATTGAATGGCCTGCATTACTATTCCATTGGATACCTAATATTTTTAAAAAAAAATTATGTGTAACCAAATTTTCTAAATCGTTAAGAAGTTTATTAAGCAATTAAAAAGAAAATCTTGTATTTGATGTTTTGGAAAAATTGGTTACATCAAAAGGTTTGTTAAAGTATTAGGTATCCAATGGATTAGAAATTTCGCCGCGACAAGACTGGTTTCTATGAATTTCTATGAAATACCTTCTGTAGTTAGGGATTCGTCGCGTCGGTTTCATAGAAATTCATAGAAATCAGTGTCGCGGCGACTCATCGCGTCGCCTGCTGCTGCCGCCTGTGTTCGGCTACGGAATGGCACCTTAACATTAACAGTGAAGGTGTAGCAGCGTCCATAGATTCCAAAGATAAATTCATAACGTGCAGGTAAGACTTCACATCCATAGAGTTCACGTTACATCCAATAGGATTTTTGTTACCACACTGCTGTATGGGTCCTGTGGTTTAGGTAAATAGCCATGCGAACAGCTGTAATCAAGATCTTCTTCAAAATAATTAAAACTAAGGTACCTATTACTTACCTAAGTCTCCGAGGTAATACGATTAATGATTCGCAACGCTAATGTGCCGTGGCTTCGTTATTAATTACCTAGAAATCTTAACTAATGAGTCAGCGCATTTTAATCTCGATTCGGCGAGTGGTTTGCTTTCTGCGCTGTTGGTCACGAGTTCGATTCCCGCAACAGAATAAATAAATATTTGTACGCATGTCACTTTACAATAGATAAAGATAAAAGTAGGATATAAGTGACTCACTTATATCCTACTTTTATCTTTATCTATTGTTTCGAATCTGAGCTCTAGGCAGAGCCGTAGCCAGGAATTCATTCCGGGGGGGTTACGGTTGCAAAAATGGGGTTATTATTACGGAAAATCATTAAGAAAAAAAATATTTTACTATCTTAGACATTCTAAGTCAGAATTCTAATTGATGAGCTTAGTTATTATCAATTTTAATAAAGCCCTGTTTTGCTCTTCCCGCCACTTTGCAATCATGACCAAAAACAGGGGCATGCATCCCGCTTCGAATAAGTTAGGCTTTCTTACTCTTTGACCGTTCATACAGAAATAGAAGTAAGTTAGACTTATGCAGAAAAGTTTGACAATGGTGCCGATTCTCTTGTCTCAAATACCTCTAAACTAGACAAAATATCACCAAAATTTAGTTTATTCATGTCTAACGACGATTTCCCATTCTGAAATAGACTAAAGTGCTATAATTTAGTTTGGCAGCACTAAGATGACACTGAGTTATTAATTTAGTGAAAATGGCAATTTTGTTAGTCTAAATTTGACGTTTTTCGCCAAAAATTTTGATTGTCTAACTAAATCTGACTATTTTTAATCGCGGTTTAAAACGGTGTGGTATAAAGTAAGTAGTCATGAACTAAAAAAATCACACCAACACCTCGACTTTAGATTCAAAAACACTAAGTACCTACTGTATCTTTTTTTTCTTTTCTTTTGCTTATATCTCGAAAATGGTGTCTTATCGCAAAAATAATGAAAAAACGTCCTGTCATATACTATAACCTATAAACCCCTAAAACTCAACATGTAAGTAATAATTTTTCATATTTTCCATAAAAAAAGTGAAAAATTCCATATAAAACAGCTCGAGACAGACAAAGGCGCGCGCCTCCGGCTCTAAAAAAAAATCACGGGGTAGAGAAAACAAGTACCACGTGGAGTTTCAAATTCGATTTTCCTTTTGTCAAAATTATTTTAGAATTTAGGAATTTATTTTTACAGAATAGCTTTAGAGTACGGATGTACCCTAGGGGGGTCGAACTCTGGATTGAGATTTTCTCATATTTCGGGGGGGGGGGGGGGGGTGTTGAACCACTAACCCCCTCCCCCCTGCCTACAGCCCTATATACGTACTACAAACTTAGTTCTAGGTATCCAGTGAATGAATGAATGAAATGCACCGATCCCAGTGTGGTTTAACCAGACTCGATAAATCGAATGAACCCTAAGATTTGCACTAGCCCCTGGAGCCTCATGTTTCATGGGGCTATGAAGGCCATTGCATATCAGGGAGTAGACTGGGTGGCACAGTAATGGTAAGAAAGACGTGCCCTCAGGATGTTGGAAGGATTTGCGAGCCGTACCGCATGCATCCTTGTGTAGGTTATGAACTATCTTTTTACGACGTCGCCGCCGCACATTGGGATGAATTTATCCCAAGAACAAACTTAGCATTGTAGTTGAAAAACATGTTCTCTCATAAGGAAAGTATACACCAAAATAGATCAAATTTTAAGAAGATTTCCGATATTCATAGTTTAAATAACAGGAATAAACACAACCTCGCTGTACACCGCACTCGTCTCCACAGAGTAGGCAACTCGTTCATGGGTCAATGTATACGCTTTTAGAACAAGTTTCCCATCGACATTCGAAACTTACCCATTAAACGATGTAAAACCTGTATTAACTTTGTAAAAAATATTTGTATTTAACTTGTTAAAAAAGGGTACTTAGGTACTATAAAATTTTAGATTATTTAGAAGGTAAAAAAGCTTGTGATTGAGCTGCTCGCTCTGCTAAAGATAAAATCATAAAACTTGACATTATAATTATTCAATAAAATCATCCAAATATACCACTATTATATAAACATTACATACAAAATGACATGATTACCTTGTAAAGTATTATAGTTTTTTAAATTTTGTGAATAATAATAATATTTTAGACGAAAACGGTACTTACAAATATTTAGGTTACGTTACATACAGGCTAAACAGATTCTTCATAAGGAAATTAAAGCTACACTCACTAAACAGTTTAAACACAGGTTAAAAACAATATGTCATACACAAATAAACGCTCGAAATACTATAAAAGCTATAAACACTTATGCCATCCCTATTCTTACCTATTCTTTTGGTATCGTAAATTGGAACAAGACCGAACTCAAACATTTGCAACGGATTATAAATACCACGTTGACTAAACACAGAAGGCACCACCCTAGATCATGTTTTCAGAGGCTCACACTGCCAAGGAACGAAGGTGGCAGGGGAATAATAGATATCACTAACCTACATAACAAGCAAATAACTATTTTGAGAACATACTTTAATGCTAAAAGTATTACTTCAACTCTACATAAAGCCATAGCGTTCAATGATAAAAAAACTTACCCCTTTAAACATGTTTGATAAGATAGCCCAGAGTAATGAACATCAGACTGACCGACAGACTAAAATCGCAGAATGGACCCAAAAGTCATTGCATGGGAGACATTGACATGACCTTAATCAACCTAACGTCGACAAGTTAGCGTCGAACGAATGGTTAAGGCGTGGAGAACTGTTCCCTGAGACAGAAGGGTTCATGATAGCTATTCAGGACCAAGTAATAGAAACTCGTAATTACCAGAAACACATAATGCGAGATCCTCAAACAATAGACAGATGTAGGCGATGCAATAGTTCCACCGAAACCATTCAACACATCACGGGTGCGTGTAAAGCAATAGTTCAGACCGATTACAAACATAGACATGACCAGATAGCGAATATAATCCACCAAAAATTAGCAATAAAATATAATTTAATTCCCACACCACCTGTAGCTTATTATAAATATCAACCTGAAACTGTTCTCGAAAACTCCACTCACAAGCTGTACTTTGATCGAGCTATCCTCACCGACAAAACAACACACTACAATAGACCAGACATCACATTATTAGATAAAAATAACAAAACTGCACAAATCATAGACATAGCCGTTCCTAATACACACAATCTACAGAATACTATGGCAGAAAAGCTCTCAAAATATATAGACCTGAAAATAGAAATCAGCAGAATGTGGCGGCTTAGCAATGTCACCATAGTTCCTATAGTCTTGTCAACAACAGGTGTAATACCTAAACAGCTCCACCAGTCTTTAAAAACACTCGATTTACCACCTTATACATATCAGATTCTTCAGAAAGCTGCAATCTTGAATACCTGCAGGATTGTCAGAAAATTTTTGCAAAATGACATCGATACGTCAATCGTCACCTCACACACGAGTGCAACAACCACCGCACAAACACAGTTTCATAGACAGACACACTCACCATCACAATATCCGAACACACCATCATCTCATCATAATTTAATCAATTTCCAGGGGTAGCACTTGGCTTCGGCCCGTACTACCCCATAAATCCGGCGCAACGCCGAGATACAAAAAGAGATTTAAAAGACTCAATAAAACTGAACGTTCTAAATGGAATTGCCCGAGCTGTTTATCTAGGCATGAACCTGATAAATCGACGTCTGAGACAATTGAGGATAGCTCTGAAGGCGAGGATGATAAGGTCAGTGATATACGACTTGTTATACGGGAGGAAATACGGAATACATTGCGTATTGAGATAAAGAATATAATTAGCGAGCTTAGATTCGAAATGGATGATTTAAAGAAACAGATTGATGAGTTGAAGCTATCTGGGTCCTTCGACATATCTCAAGTTAATGACTTAAAAACTGAGCTCAAGGGTGTGCAACGTGAGAATATTGAACTTCGTTCACAGAACTCCGATATCCTAAAAACTATGGCTCAGCTGAAAATGCAAATAAACACCCTTGATCAGAATACGCGTGAGGCGAATCTGGAAATTCACGGATTACCTGAACATAAGAATGAAGTGTTACCGACCATCGTAACACAGTTGGCTAATGTTGTGTCGTATGCGCTAAAAGACTGTGATATTATGAAATGCGTTAGAGTGGCCAGTATGAATAGCAACAAGTCTCGCCCGCGCTCTGTAATAGTGAAGCTGCGTAGTCCGAGATGTCGCGACGAATTGTATTCTGCATTAACGAGATACAATAAGTCTCACACTGATGATAAATTGAACACAAGTCTTTTGGGTTATGGTGGTAGCAAGGAGCCAGTTTATGTATCCGAGCACCTTTCTCCGACATATAAATCATTACATGCTGCCGCACGTCTTAAGGCCAAAGAAAAATCTTATAAGTTTGTCTGGGTTCGCTACGGTAAAATTTTTGTATGCAAAAGTGAAAATTCTGGTAGTATTCTAATTAAGGATGAGCAGTGTTTGGAAAAAATTGTATAATTATTTGAATTGTTAATTTAGTTTCTATTATCATGTTTAGTTTTTGTTTTAGTCTAATGGATAATATTTCGATTTTTTATCAGAACGTGAGGGGCATGAAAACGAAGTCGCATGAAATTCTAATGTCAATTTTAAGTTCTGACTACGACATAATATGTCTGACAGAAACTTGGTTAGATGACTCGTTCTTATCCTCTGAATACTTTGATCAGAGGTATACTGTTGTACGTCGTGATCGTAGTGCACAGTTTAAAGATTTGTATTTTAAAAGTTATGGTGGTGGGATATTGGTAGCTATTAGTAATAAGTATAATTTTGTTAATAAAACTGAGTGGCAAACTTCCGTTGAGGATATGTGGTTATGTATAAGTGCTGGTGGCGTCTGTATGAATATTTGTGTTGTTTATTTACCGTCTTATATACCTTGCCATATCTTTGTTCAATTCTTGGCCAAGGCTGAAGAAATTTGCTTGCGTTATATGGATTGCACCACTTTGATTCTTGGTGATTTTAACCTTCCTAATGTGAAATGGCTTCAGTCTAATGATCCCTTTGTAGGAATTAGTGACCCTAAGTCTTTAGCGTTGAGGGATTTCCTACACATCACCGGCTATGTTCAAATGAATAGCGTCTGCAATGTGAATGATAATATCTTAGATCTCATCTTGGTGGACGAGAATTCCAGTCTTTCTGTTTCTTCCGCACCCCCCATCAGTAAGCTAGATATACATCATCCGCCACTAGAATTAGCCCTTACTAAAACCTCAATTTCTAATTTAAATTATAATATTTTACAGTCTAAATATATTTTCATTAAAACAGACTACGAGGCATGTGTTCGTGATCTACGTAAAATAAACTGGGAGGATTATTGTCATTTGACTTGTAATGATTATGTTCTGACATTTTATAACTTACTATGGGAAAATATAGATAAATACACTCCGAAGGGTAAACCTAAGAATAGTTGTTATCCAGTTTGGTTCTCAGCTTCGTTAATTAAACTTGTTAAGGAAAAGCATAAATACAGGACTCGGTTTAAACGGTACAAAAACCCCCGGGACTATGATACTTTTGCTTCCTTACGGATGCGAGTTGGGAGAGCTATGGATAACTGTTTTAAATATTATATAGAAAGAATTGAGAGTGAATTAAAAACAAATGTAAAAGCTTTTTGGCGTTATACTAGGTCTGGAAAATCGTTCAGAGGTGTCCCTGACCAGGTTTCTTGGGGTGATCGTGTAGGTGTGGGTGGTAGTGGTGTGACTGATCTATTTGCGGACTATTTTGCATCTGTGTACGGTGTTAATCAACAGCCTGGTGACTTGTCTCCAGGTTACTCCTCGTCTAATTACAGTATGTCTTCCATTGGCATTACTGAGAATGAAGTTAGAAATAGCATCAAAAAGTTAGATCTTAACAAAGGAGCTGGTCCGGATGGACTTCCTCCTATTTTTATTCGTCTCTGCATTGATGCTCTGGTTCTACCACTGCAGATTATATACAATAAATCCCTTAAGGAAGGAACATTTCCTGATTTATGGAAGATCTCACATATTATCCCCATACATAAGTCCGGTAGTATGAATGACGTAACTAACTATAGGCCAATCTCTATTATATCACAATTTGCAAAGATGTTTGAGGGTCTCATATACAATGTAGTTTATTCTCACCTCCGTCATATAATTAGTTTGAAGCAACATGGTTTTGTGTCTAATCGTTCTACTATGTCTAACTTGCTTATTTACACTACTTTCATTAGTAGCACCTTTGAAGCTAGGGGTCAGGTTGACGCTGTTTACACAGATTTTGCAAAAGCCTTCGATCGCGTTGATCACTCAATTCTTTCTATGAAATTGAATTGCGCTGGTATTCATGGCTCTCTGTTGCGGTGGTTTGAGAGTTATTTAGTCAATCGTTCTCAGATAGTTGCCTTGGCGGGTTATGAATCTGCTCCTTTTTCTCCTGGCTCTGGTGTTCCACAGGGCTCTAAGCTGGGTCCTTTGCTGTTTTTGGTATTTCTGAATGATCTTTTAGATTTAATAAATTGCAATTGTTTAGCCTACGCTGATGATTTAAAAATATACTGTAGGATATCGGACCTGAGTGATTGTGTGAGGCTTCAGAAAGATCTTGATGTCCTTCAACAATGGTGTTTGAACAACAGAATGACGCTCAATGTTAAAAAGTGCCAGACTATTACATTCACGAATAAAGTGAATTACATTAAATTTGATTATCATATTGATGGATCGGTGCTGAGCAGAGTGTCGGTCATCCGTGACCTAGGGGTACTCTTTGATACATCTCTATCTTTTCGCGATCACATAGATAGCGTAGTGACTAAGGCTAAAAGAATGCTTGGCTTTGTAATCCGTATGTCCAAACCTTTTCGTAATAGTAGTAGCATTATTTTACTTTACAACGCACTAGTAAGGAGCTCCTTGGAATATTGTTCCACTATTTGGTCTCCCTATTACTCAACTTATACTAATAATGTTGAATCTGTTCAGGCCCGTTTTGTTCGGTATTTATGTGTGAAGAATGGGATTCGAAAATCTATACCTGATTACTATGACAGGTTAAGGCACTTTAATATGATTAGCTTAAATGAAAGGCGTAACCATTCGGACTTACTAATACTTCATAAAATTATAAACGGTTCCATTGATGCACAATTGATAAACTATTTTAACTTTAGGCCTAGCCTACGTAGTAAGCGTCATCATCATGTTTTTGAATTACCTACATCCACCTTGAATACTACATTTAATAGCCCCCTTACACGTATGGCAAGGCAATATAATGAAAGGTCGAACTTGACGGATTGCCCTATTGATATTTTCTCCATGACTTTCGCTTCATACAGACGCTCCCTATTTAAACAGTGTGATGAGCGCCCGTCTATCTAGCTCACATTAGTTTGTTTTTGTAGTGTTGTAGATTTATGTCTACTAGACACACTTGTCTTTATTTTGTTCTCCTTTGTCTCTAAATTTCATATTTGAATGTCATGCATACCTGTCATTTGCATGGTTACTAAAATGCTAATTTTAGATGTTATTTAATTTGAATTGTAAGTGACTGTGCTGTTGGTGTGCTTATGATAAATAAATAAATAAATAAATAAATAAATACGTAAAAGTATAAAAAAGAATAATAATAATAAAATCATTTATTTGAGGACTATGTGGATATTTTTATTAGTTTGAGTAGTTTATGCGGCCTACCCAAATGCCCTTTCTTTGGTATTGTTCGTCGAGTTGAGCTCCTTAAGTTCTGAGTTGAGCTCCACGATTACTGACAAATGCTTGCACTGACAGGACAGGTCCACTCAAATCTGTGTGGGTCTTTTCTCAAAAGACCATTTCAGACTAATCTACATGGTCCCCATATGGCCTGACCAAGATTATGTCTGGACTTTAAAAGAGACTGTGACCTCTGAGTTTGTTTCGGCCTTTCTTCTCAAAAACGCCGAATTCATCTAGCTAATTTTTTATAAAAAAAAATTAAGATGACGTGTAAAAGTGATTCCAATATCCTATTTACAGAATAAACCATTTCATTTCATGGGATAAACGAGAAAAAAATAAACGTTTCGTGTAGGGAAGGTACCCTAAAAAATTTTTTCTTGATTATATTTAACCACTTTGTCGGCGTGATTGATATGTATACCCATGCCAAATTACAGATTTCTAGTAGTAAGACTCTCTGAGCAAAGCCGCGGACAGACAGACAGACGGGCATGGCGAAACTATAAGGATTCATTGTTGATTACGGAACCCTAAAAGGCGACTCTACGCTACGACACAATAAAGCGTAAAACAGGTCGCACAGCGCTAATTACAAACAGTTATATGATGCCTCTTTTTCTATCGCGTAACTCTTAGATCTTCTGACTACGTTACACTCACTAATTGGCCCGACAATTCAAGCACGCCGCGTACTTGTAGCTTCATACCTAAAATGCGGAGTGAACCATTTGTAATAATCTGTGATTAAGGCTGCTACAAAGAATTTCTTATATGAAAATCATATCATAGGAACCTATTATAGGTATCTACTTTAGCGCAACGCGATAAAACCCACGACCCGAACGTTCAGTAGTCGCAGTTGCAGCGACTAGGCCAACGGGGCAGTTACAGAGGCTATCTGTTTACCTACCTAGACGTGAAATTCAAAAACAATAATGTACGTTATCGAAGTAAAAACCCTATTACAACGTCGATGTATTTAATCCAAACATCCGCTGGCCTCTTTAAAAATTGCAAGTTTATCAATGGATTAGTTCATAAAGAGCCATGCACAAAATTAATCGGGATTATGATATAATTACGTCCCTGTGATCCTAACTAATACCGAAAAATAAATGCGAAAGTGAGTATTTTTGTTTGTTTGTTTGCTACGCTTTCACGCTAAAACGGCTGAACGGATTTTGATGAAATTTGGCACATGGGTAGACTATGACCTGGATAGTGGAGGGTCATAGGTACTATATAATTTAGTATCCTGCTATATTAGAGGACTAAATACGATATTTCTAAAGAAAAAAAATTGTAGGCAATTGTTTTTATTAATATCTTTTTATTTCAATACAAAATGGTGAGATGATCGCAAAAGAACCAATATTAATCTCATAAAAGCTGAATTAATGGTATTTTGTAACCTTCATTCAGAGAGTAAAAATACTTAGTTATGTATGAGACATAAAAATATAAACTTTTAATAAAGGTTCATAATAGCAAAAAATAAGCATTCAAACCCAATTGCCAATGCCAAATGCTTCATAAATACTATATTTGATATAAAAAAAGCTGGCAACTCTAGAGGCATAGGGGGTCAAATGCCCCCCCTAAAATCATACGGGAGGGGGCTCGCCCTCTCTAATTTTACTACCTAAGTTCTAAGGTTTCTCTGTGCTATCCTTCACAGAGCTTTATTTTCTTAAATGAAAAAGCGCTTGTAGAAAGAAAAATTGTCGGACATAAGAATATTTTTTATGACGCAGAAGCAGACGCAATTAAGACAGTGTGGCGGCGTGCATATGGAGTACGTACGTATCTACTATTTAAGGAATAAAATATAAAAAAATTGGGCCAAAGGAGTTTGCTCCCCCCGTCATGGCGTACTTCCGCGGTCCCTGTCCTGGATCAGGGCATAGGATAGTTTTTATCGCGACATTCCCATTGAATCGAGTCTTATGCGGGTGAAACCACGGGGCGCAACGTCTTCGATAAGGGAAGCTTATTAGTATAAGTAGTAAGACGGTAAATAATTCATTATAGTTAGTGACTGGGCCTTTGGAACATGAAGACTTTCGCATTTGTCTTGTTGTGCGCGCTTGCCGCCGTGCAGGTAAAATAATCTTAGATATTTTAGTGCTTAGGTATAGATCTTTAGTACTCTTAAAGACTCTGTAAATTAAGATATTAGTCAATAATTTAATTCCACGTTATGACTATGTGAATTTACACACCAAATTTTTCGGGAAATTAGTGTTTAGCAAAAGGCTTTCTTTTAAATTGTGAAATATTTGAACTACTTAGGTATATTAGGTGTGAACGTCGTTGTATACTTACTTGGTTTTCAGGGTGAAAATAATAGTTACTATTATTAATAATAATAATATTAATATAATAATAATAATAATTATATTAATAGTTACTATTATTTTCAGATCTAGTAAAAAAGATTTAAGAAATCCTATAACATTACCTAACCACCTTATAGGATTTCTTCAATCTTTTTATAACCTGTGGTTCAATTACTTAATTTTCTTTTATCTTTAATTAATAATCTATACCTTCTATTACCTTAAACTGCTAATACTAATAATAAAGCTGAAGAGTTAATGTTTTTGTTTGTTTGTTTGAACGCGGTAATCTCGGGAACTACCACTCGGATTTGAAAAACTCTTTATGCATTTGATAGCCAATAATTCTTCAGGTTATCGGCTATTTAACATCACGCTACGACTCTCAGGAGCCTTAGTGAAAAGGGTCCCCACGACTATTTTCTTTAAAACCAGTCACTTTAAAATTATTCATCTTTTCTCCAATCTGAGGTTGGCCCTCCCCAAAATCTCAAAAAAAAGCATGATGAATAAGTTTTATTTATGTGTCTGTACTTTTAAAAATACAGTCGTATGTGTTAGGGAAACCACTCTTCAGAAATACAATATTCTTACGAAGTGTCGTATTTGTTTTACACATTTTTTAAAAAGTACGAACTTTTAAATTAAACAATCTACATTTCAACTCAAACTCAAACTCAAAGCATTTATTTCAATGAAACCATTTACAGGTACTTTTGAATTATCAAGGGGTCAGTCAGTTAGAAATATAAAGCTAGTTGCCCATTCCAAAGTGTAGGTTCTTATGGAGAAGAACGGGCAAGAAACTCCACGGACACTCTTTTAAATCATAATATTGTTACAAAATATTGGTTACATCATTTATGTCGAAATTATACATGTGAGAACAATGTACAAAGATGTGCACGTAAAAAGCGTCCGTAATAAAAAGATAAAAACAATTCAAAAATTAAAATAAGCCGTGGCCGATAAGAGATGACCAGTCCCTACTGACGGCGCGGCGCCCGTTCACGAACATGACGCAAAACAGCTTTGAATTATAACCAGAAATTATAACAGTATTTATATTATTTGAATAATGCTAAATTTAAGCAAGCTGCAGAGCTTTATTTGCTTAAGTGTTGAGCGCGACACCGAAAAAAGATTGTCCAGAACAATATACTCGATGTCAGTTAGGTCACTTCGTGAGAAAAGCGACGATGTTTCTCGGCAGTTACCTGTATCATAGATTAAACAAAATGTTGTCGATTTACCATCTTTCTAACCAGTCCTGTGTTAAAATTTAGTTGGCTGAAATCGCTGGATTACGATGCCACCGAGCAACTATTTCTCATCACATCCTAATTGTACACAATTAGGATACAACTCACCGATGGATCCAGTACCACACATACTCACAAAACAATACACAACATAGACATCTTTCCTCGCACAATAAAGCTTCGTGAAGACTAGCGCGACGCGACACCGGTTACTGTTATACCGTGAAGTTTTCAAGTCTTAGAAATTGTATTGTTCGAGTCGCGTCGCGCCGTCGTCGCGCTGGTCTGCACGAGTCTTAACACTTACACTCAGCACTAGTCAACACACACACACACCTCACAGTACACCGTGCGAGTGTTCGGTGTACTGTGTGAGTGTGGTTTTGTGTGCGTGGTGCGGGATGTATACTCATACATCCCGCACCACACTCCACACACGAATATGCACATCATTACATATAACCAACCCATAACAATTTTTTTGTTTTTTTAATTGTATTTTCTTTTTATTTGTTTTAATACTTATTTTAACTATTTTTCTTCCTTTGTTTCTTTCTTATAGAAATTAAACTTCTGCAATGTACTATTGAAGAAGTTCATATCTAAACAGTTTGAAAACAAAATCCCGTGAACACGATGACCACCTCTGTTACCGCCCCGGTGCTATAGCGGCCGAACGCTGCAAGCAGAAATAGTCCTTACGGTGCATACATATGAACTTCTTCGATGGTACCATAAGATTACCTAAATACTAGGAACCTGGAGATACGTAACACAGGGTTTCTCTAGTAAAGACTCCAGACTCTCGCAAAGGAACTTTTGTCTACATTTATTGTCTAGTCCTAAGATGTTAATTCTAAGCCAACCTTTGTGGAGAGAGAAATTAATTTATTACTTACTTAGGTAAATTGGTTATCAGCTCTATCTAGTCTAGCGGCAATTTTTCGCGTTTAAAATAATTTGTAAAACCCCTTATCAATAAAATGTTCTTATCTAATTGTAATTAAGTCTAATCTTTATTTTAATACAGCACGTTAATTATATTAATTCGTAGATTAACATTATCCTTTAAACTTGTTTTTGGTGATAGATTTTCCATTTAGGTGGGTATTTTTAATACTTAATGCCTAGATCTTTAGGTGGCTCATGAATATCTATTATCATACGTTTGTTTACTAGGCAGACCTTCCTATAGTAACTAAAAAATAATAAGAAGTGGCTTAAATGCTACGCGTTATGTGGCGTGCTACTCATAAATTAATATTACATTTAATGTTACTTTAATTCATTCAAGAACATTAAATGATATAAATCAATTAATCTAATTTAAATTTAATTTTATAAATTTAAATTTCTTTGTAAATTTAATTTATTTAAGTCTGTTACTCGAATTAAATGATTTGAATTTTAATTAATATTTCGTTGGTAGGCCAGAATTTAACTACTCGTAAGGATCGCTAGCTAGCTTAGAAAATCGCCTATAGGTCTGTTGGTCGGGTGGGTGATGTTGGACACCCCGTCTGGCTACAACATCAAAAGGAATGGACTGCTAGCGGTACCTACAATCCGGATAGATATAAAAAGCTCGCCATTGTTGCGGTCAAAAGGAGTGCCCGCCCTCCCAGCCCTAGGGCTATTCCTCCCGCTTCGGACTCTAAAATAAAAAAAACCCACTCCTCATTCAGCATAAGGTATTAATTGGAATTTATGACATAGTATAATTTTAACGATAATTTTGCAGGCCAGAATTGGTGCAACACAGTGGACTGCGTATCACTTGACATCTAGAAATGTACTGTGTTGAGCAATAAACATTTGAATTTGAATTACAAGTTCAAATGGACGGAAATTTCCAAAATGTGTATTGATCACAAGATCAAGTACACCAATTCCCGCTCTACCGGGCATTAAAGTCGTCGTTCCTTGCTAATAGCATTTCTGTTTAACGTGATGAGATCGCCACTTTCCTCCGCTACCATTAGCTTAACATCCTCCTTATACAGGACACCTTTATTAAGCCCCACCAGGGAAACCCGAACATTGCTAACTATGAATTAGTTCGCAACATCTGGTCTCGTTGCCATAGGTAAGGGTGGTACCATAATTTACTACGGAAACGCACTGTACTGCATTGCATCCTAATGGACCCACCTCCTCTCCTCTCTCACCTGGAAGTCTCTCTCTGTCAGCTCGGAATGACTGGTCATCAACCAATCACCATGATCTCCGCCTATATCCCAGCTACTAACAGTTCCGCGGATCCTATCTCACCATTGACCTCACTGCCCTCTTTGGTTTGAGTGACTCCGTCATCTTGGCGGAACATGTCAATGCCAAATATCCCGCTTGGAACAGTAGCACTTATACCAGATGTAGAATCTTGTTCAACTTAGGTTCTACTCTCAATTTCGATGTCATCGCTCCGATGAGTCCTACCCATTTCCTCGATCCCAACCAGCTTCTTGATGTTCTCAACATAGCGCTGCTCATCAATGTCCACCTCTGGTTGCAATCCATTGAGACGCTACACTGCTGGAAACCGAATGACGTGCGTGAACTGATAACCGAGAAGAACGCGGCCATTCGTGCCTACGACTCATTTCACTGTGACGCGAACAAGGCCCACATGAGTCAATTACAGCGTGCTGTAAAGAAGCGCATAGTAGAGCTACGTTCTGAGGGTTGGAACAAGATGCTGGGTGAACTCGAGCCCACTCAAGCCTTCTGGCAGCTACAGAGGAAGTTACTGTTCCTCTGAAGTGGTTTCCATGCCTCCTCTTATCCATCCCGACAGGAGTGTCGCGCTAGACAATCCTGACAAGGCCTAATGTCCAGCCGACAGTCTAAAGGCCCAATGCTCTCAGGCGCTTGGTTCTGAAAATGGAGAATAACGAAAGAGTTAACCCCGATAAGAGTCAGGCAGTTGTCTTCTCGACACAGCGTCGTCTTCCTCCCACAACCCGATCACTATGCATTGGCAAGCCGATCCCTTGAGAGAAGCAAGCTAAATACCTAGGTATGATCCTTGACCATCACCGTACCTCCAGTGAGCACATAAATTCGGCTCGTTCATGCGCAGCTTTCGCTCTCAGTAGGCTCCAATTCATAATGACTGCACGGAGCAAATTGTCACTCAAGTGCAAATTGATAGATAGATAGATAGATAAATCATTTATTTAGTGCACACAAAAAACAGCACAACATACAAAATGACGATTAAATTATTACTAATTAGCTATTAGGAAATAGCTGCAAGATGCCAATATAAAAACAAATAAAAAAGGAAGAAAACAAGACATTGTGATGACACTATTGGCTATGACACACTTTAAAATTATGGAATGACAACGAACATAAAAAAGTGCGGTGTGCGTCTCAAGGTTGCACCAAATGGGAGTCCAGCTCAGCATGTGCCAGGCAAATACACCTGACGCTGATATTCTGCTGAATCCCTGCAGTGACATACGGACGTCGAGTAGATGACATATATATACGAGTTATTGGTGTTGTGAATAAGTGAAATGTGCGGAGTGAAATGTAAGTATACCCGCAATCAAATTGCGCATCTCTCCGCCATCTACACCACAGACCCACAGTCATCCGTCCCATCATGGCCTACGCGTGCGTCGTCGTCGCACACGCTTAGTCATGCCATCTCCATAGGATGCAGACCCTCCAAAACGGTTTCCTTAGAAAGGTTACGGGAGCAGGCTTCTATGTCAGCAATTTGGATGTTCACGTAGATCTCAAAATGCCCACCGTCCAGCAGTTTATGAACCGCCTCTCAGAGCGTTTCTTTGAGTCTGCTCTAAAGCACCCCAATCCCTTGATTGCGGCAGCCGCCCGTTACAATCCCTCCCGCATAAGTAGTATTTGCCGACCAAGGCATACACTTACCATTCCCGACGACGCTGTTACCCTCCTCTAGGAGAGTACTCCCTCCACTAGCACAGTTCGCAAATAAACAGACTGCCGTCCTTCTGTCCTCGCCGCCGAGGCGAGCCGCGACATCCGCATCCATCCCCGCCCGAACCCTTGCTCGAACCAGCCCGCGCCGCTGAGCCTGTAGATTCAAATTACAATATTCTAATAATAATATTAATCCCATCCAGCCTGTCCCTTGCTGTCCTCTCCCAGCGGCACCTTAAGCCGAGGTCCGTACCCCACAGGGGGTGTCCTTAGCGTGAAAAAACTTTAGTTTATAAGTTTTATGCCCTGGCTGGAGGCCTTAATTTATTGTGGCACCCACAGGAAAGTCCGGTTAAGCAGCCGACCATTTCTAGGTTTTTTTTTTTTTTTTTTTTTCTGGTGGGAAATTATCAAATAACTTCTCCCGCTCTGGGTGGAGCGGGAGGGCGTGTCAGACTCTTACTGACTAAAACCCACCCGTGTTCCTTCCGTTGCCTTTACGTTGCCAGGAGCCACGGTATCCCTTTCGGACTTTCCCGCAACCCCGGCAGGCATCGGTCCTAACGGACCCCTTCCGTTGTGCTGACATCTCTTTGAGGCGCGCGTGGAACACAACGCGTCGTCGACCCGGGCCTGGTCCTTATCGGACGGCGAGCTACCCATTGCTCACCGTCCGCAAGCCCGCGCCTACGGTGGCCGGGAATCGGCCTGCGATTCCCGACGCCCAGGGCGTCTCCTGCGGCGGCTAGGGCCGGACGCGAGAGATCCCCGCCACCGATCGCCTCCACGAGGACACGGCGATGCTCTGCCCAAGCCGGACAGACCTCCACCGTATGCTCAACCGTGTCCTCCGGGCGATCCACGCAGTGATGACACCCGGGCGTTTCCTCCCGCCTGATGCGAAACAGGAACCTCCCGAAACAACCGTGTCCGGTGAGGACCTGCGTCAGGCGGAAGGTGAGGACGCCGTGGCGCCTCTCTAGCCACTCCTCAAAGAGGGGACTTATCGCCGCAATAGTGGCGTGCCCAATTTCTAGGTTGACCGGCGAGATGCCATATATATAAAAAAAAAGCTGTCAAAAGGAAATTAAGTTCCGATCACCGAACGTACAGACGCCAGCAGGTCAACCTACCCGAAACTGTTAAATTTTCCCAATCAACTTTGAACCTTATGCTTTAGTGATAAAGTTGAAAATCAATTAAATAAATTTGACAGATTGTAGTAGGTTGATGTGCTGGCGTCTGTACCTACGTTCTACTATTACAAGCATCCTCCGCGACTCTCGCGATGTTATAAGTTTGTTGTGTATTTTAGTTTAAGTGGATTGTATTTATAATAAACGAAATTTATAGTTTAATTAATTCGATGTACAGCTAGGGCTGTTATTATTTTCCTCATTGCCTCTTTCCCATTTCTAAATATGTTATTGCCTATTCGCTGTTTTTAACTATGTTTTTTTATGTTTCAGGGCCGCCACACTGCCCTCCAGAGTAAGTAAAACTATTCTAAATAAGTACTCTTCTCCTTTCTTTTACACAAGGTTTAAAAAACTTTAGAAGTATGTAGTTACGTAAACTCAACTTTTCAGCTTTAATATCGCTTTAGATTACTTATAGTGATATAATTTAATATATTATTATAGTATAATTTTACTTATAGTAAAATTAATCTAAAGCGATATTAAAGCTGAAAAGTAATTAATATAAAAGGCAACCCCTTTTTTCCTGTTGCCACTCTGAGGACCTGTTTCACAGTATCTGAATAAGCACAATGTGCTTGTTAAATAAGTTAAAAAATAAACAGAACAGGGCTGCCAGTATCTATAAACAGGATACATAAGATGACCAAATTATACGGATTTTGTAACCATTTATTTTATACTATCTGGTAGCTCTGAAACAGAATTTTAATGATGAAACATTCCACAAAACTTCCCTATCCCGGCGTTACTCACCATGAATTCTTGTGCAGGCACCCGCACCGCCGCGGCCCTGGGTGAGAACCCTTGGTTGGTGCACCTGCGCATCGCCGTGTCCACCAGCGGCCTGCTCAACACGGGCGTCGGCACGCTCATCGACAACAGATGGGTGCTCACCACCGCTGAAAACGTCGTCGAGTATGTTACCTTATACCTTACTAAACATTTTACGTTCATACTACGCTACAAAGTTCTTAAGGCGCGTGGCCAAAATCGGGCATCTGGTTTTTTCAATAAATTTTACAAAACGATTGAACAATTGTTTACCAATAGACGTTCTTCAACGTCTTTCAAGTGATTCTTCTAGCAGTGTAGGTAATATGTCTGTTTAGGTAAGCAAATAGACAACCAAAACATAAACAAAAACTTTGACACTTGAAACCTTGAAACTGACTTTTTCGGGCATAACGCTCTTTCGTTACGTGACGATTTGTACCAGTCACGTCCTAACTCAAGTCGTGCTAAAAGAACTTCGTTCCAAAAATCTATAGAATTACGTTATTTTACGTTGCGCGTTTGTGCTCTGTAGCTGTTCATAAAACATAAGATCAGTAGCTTGTTTGTGAGTCCTATTTTTAAGTCCCATATTAAGACGCAGATATATGCCAGTGACCTTGAGTGGTTAGCTTGCTTGTTCTGTACTGAACTCACGTAACGGGTCGTACGTCCAGCTAGTAATAGGACTCGCCCATCAAGGAGCCCATTTAGACGCATTATTAATTTATTATACATAAAACAAAAGGTATTTTAATAAAACACAGTTAAATTATCTTTAAAATAGTGAAGGTTTCAGAAAAAAAGGTTGATTGATTTTGCATGATTCTCAGTTTTTAGCCGCGTTAGACATAACTTTACAAATTAATTTCACGATGTTATATATATTATTAAGTTATTAAGAAGATGCTCTAATTTAACATAAATTTTCTCCACATCATTAACACTACTCGTTTAGACGTGCTCTTCAGTATAAAATCATTAAAAGTCGGTTATCGTCGCCATAACAGTACCGTTTCCCCTCAGTGCCAGTTTCATGTGGCTCCGTTACGGTCTTGTGAACGTAATCAACCCGTCCATGGTGACTGAATTGACGAACACTGCGGTCCGCCCCCACCCCGGCTACGACGCAGCCACTGGCGAGAACAACATCGCCCTTATCAGCATCAACAGATTCGTAGAGTCGACCGGTAAGTATTTTACAGAATAGTCTTCTTCAGTTCTTTGTAAGCGTTAAAGGCAAAAGACCCAAATATTTGTGGGATTCAATTCAATATATGAACAGTCAAAGAATGACAGTTGTGATTTGAATATACGGACAAATTTACCGCACTTTACGCGCGCGCGCGCATGGGCCATAAGCGGTTATTGTACTCATCACTATGAATAACTTTCACTATAGGACAACCGTGAAATCGCGAAAAAAAAATCAGCTGTTCCCTACATTTTGACGAGCTATGCGAACATAAATGCACGCATGCAGCAGATTTTTTTCATTATATACAGTTTGCGAGTTTGCTTTACTGCGGACCTTAAGGTTGCACTAGTTGACGCGTCAACTAGTGCCGTCATGACGGCTCGAACTCGTTGGTGGCGCAGCTAATATGCATGCTATTTTATAGTTATTTATTTATTTGTCATGAACAGACCTTTGGGCGTATAGATATTATGGAAAACCTACAAACCTACCTAAAAACTACTGGATATATCTGCTCAAAATAAATTTTTGAATAAATTATCTATCCCTGTACTGTTTCTATTTTGCCATTTTCATACTATATAAGTTATTTATTTACGCCCAAAGATGAATTAAAATTTGTGTTTCAACACAAATTTTAATATGTAAGACGACGCTCATAACTTCTAAACCAATTTTTTTTTCCAAAACCTACAGAACCTTAAGGTGGATATACATAATTGTGAACTTTTAACTCACTGCAGTGACGTCAGATATACATTTAAAACACGTGGTAAAAAATATTACAAAGTATCGTTTCTTTCAGTTTAGATTGAGGTAGGTACTTATTGCTGAGGGAGTTAACAATTACAAATATTTTTATTAATTTCAGTGACTGCCTCGTTGCTCTAGTGGTCGTAATCGTTACTGCTGAGCGTGAGGTCTTGGGTTCGATTACCAGGTCGGGCAAAGTGTTATTGAGTTATTTCATCAGAAAGTTTCTCAGCAGCAGCGTGGAGCCTGAATTTGTACCCGGTTGATGGCAATAGGCTCGCCCCCTATTACATGGGACTTTGACATGTACGAGTAGGTATCTACTATAGGTACTACACTTATAGTAGATACATGTAGGGACTACACCTCTGTCTAACGCTTCGGGGACTACAGGCGTGATGTTATGTTATGTTCATTTCAGTGGCTTAAACAATGAGTATTGATTGTTTACAGAGTACATCAGTCCCATCCCTGCCATCGGCGTGCCCTTTAACGGACCCGCTACGTTTTGCAACTACGGCGTGGAACATGACGGCAGTGAGTACCTTTACTGAGTAAATAGCATGATAACCGTAGTTAACGGGTTTTCTATAGGTTTTGTCGACGGAAGAATAGACAAAATGACAGTTTGTGATTTTTTATCTGTCCTTTTGTCTATTCTTCCGTCGACAAAACCCGTTTCAATTGTGATCACGCTAAGCGTGCTGTAATCACAGTTATCGTGTAGCCATCGATAAACTTTTTACCAATAGTGTATTTTTGAGTTTTCGCAGTAATTACAAAAAATCTGAGTAAGTATTTTAAAAAATCTGACGCTATATTTGTTAGGTTAATAAGACTAAAGACTGTGGCTACTATGAATCAGCGGCGTATTTGCACACTAACAGTAGCAATGGGTTTCATTTTGACAGTTAAACAACATTCATTGCGTTATACGTTATTGAGCAGACAAATTTTTCGAAGATAATTTTGAAGCAATACATTAGTAATCCTTCAACATGATTCAGATTGTGATTGATCGTGTGTTACGCAATTAGGGTACAGTCCTTTGTCTTAATTCCAATTAGAATGACTTAGAATTTTCCAAAGCCGGATGTCTTTTACCCCTGGAATAAAATTTAATTCTGACAATTTTGTGGAAAAACTGCCTAACAACTCATTGGGATCTAAGAACTAGGCTAAAGTCACAAAGTTGAATCCACATCGGCACTTACCTCCCGTTCTATTCTTTCAGCCCCCGGTGAGCTGCTGAACTGCTACACGGTCGGTGTGGGCCTGAAGGATGATGGTCACTTCGTCGTCTCAAGCCAGGCGGCGCAGGTTTCCGCTGTAAGTTTATGTGACAGTTATAGCTCTATAAGGTTATTTCGGCACTTAGCCAAATTCGGAACTAACGCCACCATCTTGCTTTTGTAATACATTTCAAGTGACTTTTCACAAAACAGACAGACAGACATACGAGTGATCCTATAAGGGTTCTTTTTTTTTCCTTTCTTGGAATGGAACCCTTTTTTTTTTTTTTTTTTTTTGGGTGGGAAATTATCAAATAACTTCTCCCGCTCTGGGTGGAGCGGGAGGGCGTGTCAGACTCTTACTGACTAAAACCCACCCGTGTTCCTTCCGTTGCCTTTACGTTGCCAGGGGCCACGGTATCCCTTTCGGACTTTTGGAATGGAACCCTAAAAAATTAAACTTAAACTCAACGCAATAAAAAAATACGGCCATTTAGGCGACATATTTTGATGCTCGCAAATAAATCAAAACCTATAAGGTACTTCCCGTTGACCTAGAATCATGAAATTTGGCAAGAAGCTAGGTCTCACAGCACAGCACAAATAAAGGAAGTTTTTTTTTTTATTTGTAGTTTTATCACATTTTCTTTTTCCATTATAAGCTTACATTTGCGGTTGGAGAATTAACCGTCACGTATATGTATGGGAGAACATGTTTTTCAACTACAATGTTAAGTTTGTTTTTGGGAAATATTCATTCCAACTACTCCCCTTAATTGTGCGTGGTCAGATACACACTTGGCCGGATTTTTTTTATACGTGGTAGGCGTGGAGCCATGTCGGCACAGGCTCGGCAGGTAGGTCGGCTACGCGCATAGCGCACCGTTCGGTAGATGAGTGTAGATGTCCTGCTCTTAGCCTGGACGTAGAACCTTGAAAGCGCGTTAGGGAGCGCATGTCAGATGCGATGGAAATGGCAGCAAGCCGCATGCAATGTGCCAGCTTCTTCCCCTTTTAAGCGACTAATGAACGGTAACATGGTTGCTGAAAGCTCAACACATCGCAGCGGTTTACAAGCAGAGAGTTTGCAAAGACAGCGTGGTACAATTACAGATGCAATGTATGCAATGTATCCAGTGCAGTGGACTGTCTCTATTTACACGATGCTATTATTGGATTGGCTTAGTGGATTGTCTCGGGGATTGGCCTCTGGTCTAAATGGTTCATTCAAAGAGTATGTAATTTTAGGTCCATTCCAGAAAATTAGTGTTGTGCCACGTTTTTAGTGATGTGGTAAGGAACTTACTAATTGTGATATACTCATATTTAGAATCACTCGACTATTTACTGTTGAGACCCTAACAACGCTACATTAAGTGATACGGATAATCATGACATATTTGTTTCAGTACGACAACGGTGCTCCTTTGGTCTGGAACGGTGCCCAGGTCGGTCTTCTTGTCGGGGAAGGATCCGGCAGCGCCTGTGAGTAGCAAGCTATATTTATATCTATACTGCGTTCAAAATTTAGTTTCCAAACGTGTAAACAAATATGAGATTTTGGAAACATAACTTAAAAAACAACTAAAAAAATAACTTCAACATTTATTAAGGCTTTTTCAATAGTAGGTTAGTCATTCTGAAATCAACTTAATTTCAACTTAAATCCATTCTTCTGATCTATATAGTTGACAAGCTGCGCCTCGCGGTTTCACCCGCATGAGTCTCGATTCCGTGGGAATATTGGGATAAAAAGTATCCTATGTCTTATTCCAGGTGCCAAATAACATCCAAATCCGTTCAGCTGTTTCAGCGTGAAAGCGTAACAAACAAACTCACTTTCTTATTTATAATATTATAATATATTAGTTAGGATTATTATTATTATTTTTATATGACTACATATCTTAGGACCATGGGGTCCCGGTCTTTTGAAAGGCGTACGAGGGGCCGAAGCCAACTCGCAGAGCCCCCATAGACAATTTTAAATGGAATGAGCACCAACCGACGATTATCCCTGTATGCACTACGCAAGTGCACGGTTGCACCTAAGGACAACCCGCGGTTGGTGCAGGACTATTGCAGAACATGAAATAAAAATATATATTGGGCTATGGGTTTGGGTGGCTATAGTGGATTTGCTACCTTGAACTATGGAATAACTATGTCCCCTGCCTGACCAATGTAATATACTATACAAAAAAATAAAATGGCAGGGGGTGACTAGCACACTCAATAATGGCCCCCGGAAAGTGTCGCTAGCACTTAGTGACGTAGCGATAAGGAGTGAACATATCCTGAGTTGCTTGAGGAGTGGAGAGGTATTCTACGGCTATCAGAACAATCCCAGAGACCGGAAGATGGTCAAGATCCCTACCAGCAGTTACTGGAATACCTATAATTCCTTCCTCCGAGCACGTTTGCTCTTACGAATCTTCACTCAGGCCAATAAAGGCAAGAAAGACATGAGGAACAAGACTTCTGCCGGTAGATAGGGTCCGTGGGGTCGCTACTGCCCAACAGCTCACTACTCGCTGCCCTGCGGGTTTCTGAATCACTCTTGGTCTGGGTGGTCTGGGTCCTCATCCTAGACCTGTTCCGGCAAAGTAAACTCTACCGGCACAGACCTAGAGTTCAGAGCGCGCAAGCCCCATCACAACGTCAACGTAGAGATGTCACATGCAGATTGTATGATTCGTCATTTTACAAACGGCGCCGTCCGTTTAGAAACGCTGGCCGTTTTGCAAAATGCCTAAGGCTAATTGGCAATTCGTTCAATTGTTGTAATTTCGACATTGATTGTTACTGTAGGGTGACCATCATAAAACACAGGTTGGACAAATCATACTTTATTCCAGTAATCAGGTACCTATTATGTTATCATAAAATTGTGAGAACCGTTAGTTTATAATTTTATTTATCGGTATTATTTCCGTCAGATTATAAACATAACAGCTGTACGGATCGATCGATCAGGTTAAGCTACGCTAGCCGCGGTTGGTTCGTGGGTGGGTGACCATCTTAACCGACCAAGACCCCTCCGTGCCTCGGAAAGCGTAAAGCCGTTGGTCCCGGCTGTCATGTGTAGATCTTTGACGGTTGTTACGTGGCGTCAGAAGCCGGACAGTCTGGCAACCAGTCTTACCAAGGGGTATCGTGTTACCCAGTAACTGGGTTGTTAAGGCCATATAGGCAGTCGCTCCATGTAAAATACTGGTATCCAGCTGCATACGGTTAGACTGGAAGTCGACTTCAACATTAGTTGGGATAAGGCTAGGCAGATCAAGAGTGTGGCCTGGTTCTTCGAAGTCCATTTTCGAAGAGCCACTTGCATTTATCTTTACAATACAAACATTACACTTCAAAAGGTTTTAAGAAGCCCAACAGTAACATAAAAGCCGAATGTCATACGGGTTATCTGATAACATTCTTCCAACATAAATGGTTGTTGAAAATTAAAATGTTTAACTTAGACTAACACTTTTTACTCTTATATTTCAGTGCACAAAAAACTCCTTCTATTTAAACCTATTATCTATTTCCAGTATTCCTTCCCACCGATGGCTTCTTGAGTTGGCTCGAACACGAGACTGGACTCGACCTGAGCCCCGGGGTTGCCCCTGAAGCCGTCAGTTTCATCCAATAAGTCTCATCAACTTCACAGCTCGATAATTTCCTAAACTTGGTCCTTTCAAAACTGGTCTTAAGCTGGTCTTTTGGTCCAACTTGGGTTCATGAAAGTTTGTAGATCTAAACACCTTATTATTCATTGGTTCCCAAATTTACACAGCGGGAAAAAGGTCTTTAAATATCTAACGGTCTAAAGGCTCTACTCAAAATGGACCGACTGAAATTCGTGTTCCGAGCTGGTTGTTATTTATTGTAATAAATAATTTTAAAAATTAAATTTATTTTGTTTTATTTGTAACATAGTTTGTTTTGTTTATGAGAGGGGAGTTTAGGAGTAGGTAGTAACGGAATAAGTACACCCACATTCGTCAGTTACAGTCCGGCCGTCGAGAAAATGCGTTCTTGACACCTGTCAGCTTCATACTAACTAATATGGGGTTTATATACTTACCTACGTTGCAAGACAGTTAAGTGACGTTCAAACGTCAAAAATGTATGGTTAAACGGTCGCTAATCATTACTTTACTTTCAGCAACGTATAATAAATAAACCCCTTTGTATTTTGCGAATTTGATCCCTATTTAGTACTTGAAATGGTCAACTGACCGGTGTCAGAAACGCATTCTCTCGACGGTCGGACTGTAATTTGTTAACTCCCACGTAATATTGGGCCTATATAGTTTCCAGGATGCTACTGAGGATTAGCTAATGGAGACACCTAGAAGCACTGCCCACACTGCTCACTGGCAGCGTAACCACGCTTGCGAAGTTGCGCCTACTAGACCAAAGAGGAGCGATTTCTTCGTGCTTACCATAGCTATTAAGAACATAACATAGCTATTAACGAAAACAATATCTAAATAAAAGCCTCCAGACATAAAGGGCGTGCCCGCTTACATATAACTTCTAGTTACAGCTATATGTAAGCGGGCACGCCCTTTATGTCTGGAGGCTTTTATTTAGATATTGTTTTCGTTAAGTTATTTTTATTTCTGCTTGAGTATAGTTCTCGATGTTTTTGGTTGGTATATTGGCGTGTGCTAGCTGTCATATGGCTATTAATTTTATAATTTAAATTATGTTTTGTGTTGCGTAATGTAAATATCATTTTGCATACTATTATATAGAATCTTTTTTACTGAACAGACAGCTGTGCTGCTGGGGAGTTTGTTGCGCCACTTCTTCTTCCCAGCTAAAGCACTAGGAAGTGGTGAAGGGTGGGCGTTTTGGGGGACTGTCTTATGTAATTTTGACGTTCGAAAAGTGCTGATTCTCAGCCTAGTTTGAATAAATGACTTTTGATTTTTTTTTTTTGAATTTATTAGAATCCTCATTATAGCTGTTAGAACTATTCAACTGGGAGTGGTTCCGCCATCCAGACGTTGAATGCTATTACGGTAAAATGATTTAGGTTTATTTTAGGTACTATTATAATTATTTTAAAAATTATAATAGATTTTTTTATTTTTTTTTATTACCAATTAGGTACTCCAAATTATTATTTATACTATTCAAAATGCAAAATCTTGGCTTAGTCCCGCGGTCCAGAGGTTCACCGAGAATTTCCCGTAAATTCAGATTCAGCTTTTTAAAATTGTTTACGCTCTAGTTTTATGGCATCTTTGACACGCGATAAAAAAATTATAAATGTAATTATTATAATCACTTTATTAATACGGATTGATTCTGATAAATAGATAATGACGTAATATTTTTTTTTCCGCTGAGTGTTATTTGACATTAGGTTATTGCCGCCTGGACTTCTTAGTCAACGTAGACCAGTCACGATCGACTACACGAGGAAATTGAAACAAGCACGCATGGCAACTACCTTACCTTCTTACCTTTCGTGGTCGCAGTATCAATCTGCCTAGCCTTTTCCCAACTATATTGGGGTCAGCTTCCAGTCTAACCGGATGCAGCTGTATTTTACATGGAGCGACTGCCTATCTGACCTCCACTACCCAGTCACAGGGTAATACAACATCCCTTGGTAAGACTGGTTGTTGGTTGTAGGTGGTGGCAGTATATCTACCTATTGAAAAGCACATAATGCTGTCCAGTCATCTTATTCTATTTCAAATTTTGAAACAACTGAGATACGGAGTTTTGAGACGAAACATACCCGATTTTCCCATATTGCGGCGCCTGCGCCGCGCCGTCGTCGCGCCGTCGTCGTGTCGCCGTAGTGTCTAGCCAGATCTTAGCTACGAGTACCTATATCACAGTGTTGGTGTAGTATCCATAGATTCCAAAGAAAAATTCCGATAATGTCCGTGAGACTTCACATCTACAGAGTTCACTTTAGGAATTGTTGTTACCACACTGCTATACCCTTCCTGTGATGTTAGGTAGGTACATAGCCATACGAACTGTAATCAAGGTCTCCTTCAAAATAATTAAAACTAAGGTACCTATTACTTATATAAGTCTCCGAGGTAATACGATTAATGATTCGCAACGCTAATGTGCCGTGTCTACGTTATGAATTACCTAGAAATCTTTAGTTAATGACTTAATGAGCCAGCACATTTTAATCTCGACTCGGCGAGTGGTTTGCTTTCTGTGCTGTCGGTCACGGGTTCGATTTCCGATAATGTAAGTGTATAAGTGTATATTACTTCGAATCTGGGGTCTAGGGCATACTTAGTTCTAGGTATGCAGTGAGAATATAAAATGTGTGTAATCTAACATATAAGTACGTATGCAGAAAAAATTTGCTTCGTCATCGTTATACCTATATTTATTTATTACATTACTTTGTGGATATCTACAAGACCTTTGTAGGACTGCAGCAGCAGAGTGCAAGTCAAAGTCAAAAGTCAAAGTCAAATCATTTATTTCAAATAGGCCCGCCCTTATAAGGCACTTTTGAACGTCAAAAATTTACAAAAAAATTGAAATGATTCTAGTCTTGACATCCATTAACTGGGTACATATCCAGATACTGGGATGCTACAATTGTTTCCAAATAATCCTACTTTATCGCACCGCGATAAAATCCACGACCCGAACGTTCAGTAGTCGCGTTTGCAACGACTAGGCCAACGGGGCACTAACAGGCTATCTGTTTACCTACACGTGAAATTCAATAATTTACGTTATCGAAGAAAAAATTACATCGTCGATGTATGAAACCCAAACATGCGTAAATTTCTTTAAAAATCGCAATTTTATCAATGGATTAGTTTATAAAGAGCCATGGAACACAAAATTAATCGGTATTTGTATCAACAGATTATGATTTAATGACGTCCCTGTTATCTTTGATAAGGGAGGCTAATTAGTATATGTAGTAAGACGGTAATTAATTCATTATAGTTAGTGACTGGACCGTTGGAACATGAAGACTTTCGCATTTGTCTTGCTGTGCGCGCTTGCCGCCGTGCAGGTAAAATAATCTTAGATATTTTATAGTGCATTTACTTAGATTAGTATTCTAAGAGACCCTGTAAATTAAGATTTTAGTTAAAAATTTATGCTTTCTTTAGAAAAATCCCAATGGTACGCACTATTTAAATCCACGTCATGACAATGTGAAGTTACCTACAAGTAATTTTTTCATTAAATGGGTGTCTAGGATTACAAAGTTTTCAATAATTGAGAAAAATTGTACTACTTACGTATATTACATGTGAAATTGGGTTCCCAAATTAAGATGATTATTTTATTTTACCTTTTACTTTTTTCTTTTATTTTGCTCTCTTTTACATACTACCTTGACATAATCTCTTCGTTATTTGACATTATATACCTAAAATATTATTTTTTTATTTATAATAAATTAGATTTGTTGCATACAGCTGTAGTGGCAATCATGTCATTTGGTCTAAATAGCTTTTTATTATTTGATTTTGCTTTTATATAGATTCTTTTCTTTTAGATTTTGTGAATGTGAGAACGTTGTAGGCTTAACAGACTGTAGATCTGTCGACCATTTTCTATCTTGCTAAGTACCTGGTACTTGTTGATAGGCCTACACTGTCCTCTCATATCTATTAACTCTGTAATTTGAAAAAAAATGTAAATACCATTTACTTTTAAAAGAGTAACCATGGAGTTTCTTGCCGGCTCTTCTCCATAGGAAACGACCAATTGGAACCGTGCACCTAGCTTCTGACGTTTCATAAGTGCCCTTGTAGGTTTATGTGAAATAAAATATTTTGAATTTTTCAGGGTGAAAAATGATCGTTTATAGGGGGAAACGATAAGTACTATCAAAGAACTTCATATCTAAGCAGTTTGAAAACAAAATCCCGTGAACACGATGACCACATCAGTTACCGCCGCGGTTCTATAGCCACTGATCGCTGCAAGCAGAAATAGTCCTTACGATGTATAGATATGAAGTTCTTCGATGGTAACTATATAACCACCTAATAGTATTTCTTAAATCTTTAGGTATCGGTGGTTCAGTTACTTCATTTTCTTTCTATATTTTGTCATACATAGGTATACTAATCATAATTAGTTGGTTTGAACGGGCTAATCTCTGGAACTAGGTACCAGTTAGTTGGATTTGAAAAAATATTTTTGCATTTGGAATTCCAATACTTGTGGGAGGTTACGCTACGACCCTTACGAGCCGAGCACAAAGAAAAAAAAACAGAAAGTACGATTAGCGAAAACGAAGTAATAGTGCGGGCGGGCGATTCGATGCGACGCGGTGGGTCGGGGGCCGATGGAGTTTTATAAACGTGTGGCTTTTATTTTAGTACTTCCACGCGATCGAGCTCGCAGGCAGAAGCTAGTAGTACCTAAGTCGCGGGACATACACAAATGGCGAGGGGCGTGTGCCGCCGCCCGTTGCAAATATTTCATAGTACACATACCTACACACAACGGCCGCGCCACATCGTCGCCACGCCCGTGCCACTCGCCATTTGTGTATGTCCCGCACCAAATATAGGTATTATTTCTAGTTGGTTAATTTATTTCGCATGTTTATTCGAGCACTTCCTATATTCAAGGCCTATAATAATTATGTAGGAATAATTTGAAATGATAGTGGCTGGCTACAAAATTTGTTGTTATCTTGCTAATCAATAAATAATTAAAGTCTGCCGTTAATGTGATTGATCAGATAAAAGTTAAAATAAATAAGAATAACACTACCTTCCGGCAGCGGCTTCGCCCGCGTGATATCTTTATAAATTATAGCCTATGTTACTCAATGTGTTTTAATCGGTCCAGTAGTTTTTGAGTTTATTCATTGCAAACAAACAAACATAGCAAAAATAAAATATTTTCTCTTTATAATATTAGTTTAGATTAATGTTCAAGTGATAATGCCCGATTGTGATACAAAGGGTTAAATAAAATTAGCCAGCGAAACTCCGCAGAAGTAATGGGTATCAATATATAAACACTGATGGCCCCAAAAAAACATATACTTACCAATATTTTTGTTTGGTTGATCATGTTTAGATATCTATACCTTTCAAGTCTGCGGAGTTTCGCTAGCTAATTTAATTTGACCCTGTAGACACAGATTAATACAGATGGGACACTCCGCAAAATCGTTTATATAAAAAGCGACTCTTGCAACGACACAATAAAGTGCAATTCAGGTCACACAGCGCTAATCACCAACAGTTATATTCACCTAGAAGTTGCCTCTTTTTCTTTCGCGTGACTCTTAGATCTTCTGACTACGTTACACTCACTGAATTGGCCCAACAAGACGGGCCGGCCGCACACCTTGTAGCTTCATAGCTAAGCTGCGGATTGTCCCATCTGTATTAATGAATACCCTAATTATATAACGTAATACACGATCAATAGGAATTTGAATCGTTTTCATACTAATTGCTAATCCACTGCTTCATAAAGTCGAAAAAAAATCTGCTCAACAACGTAAATAATGCAATTAATGTTGTTGAACTGTCAAAATGAAACAAATTTGTCGTAATCGTTTACGAAAATGTGTTGCATAATTAGATAGCTCTGCTGTAGACTAAATTTTAATAAGTATATGTATGTTACGTAAATTGATAATCAGCTCTGTCGAGTCTAGCGGCAATTTTGCGCTTTTAAAACAATTTGGAAAAACCTGCGCAAACCCCTTATCAATAAAATGTTCTTATCTAATTAGATTTTGTAATTAAGTCTAATCTTTATTTTAATACATCAAGTTAATTCTACCTAATTCCTATATTAACTTTATCTTTTAAACTTGTTTTTGGTGATAGATTTTCCATTTAGGTAGGTATTTTTAATAGGTACATAATGACCAAGATATTTCTTAATCATACCTTTGTATACTACGCAGAGCTTCCTATAGTAACTTTAAATAAAAATGAATATAAGTGACTTAAATTAGAAAGAAAGAAAGAAAAAAAGGTTTATTTGTCACAGAGACACGTGCATATAAATAACAAAAATATAAACAACATAAATATTTGGCAGCTGCACGTCATGACTGTGACAAGAAGGCTTCCACTCAGCATAATTCTGTGCTATGAGGGACCCACAGCACAGCGCTGATTTTCAGTGGTCACCCAATTAAAAGTTCGTTGCCAGGCTAGTTTAATTAATTCGATTTATAGCTAGGGCTGTTATTATTTTAATCCACCAATTTTCCTCATCGCCTCTTTCCCATTTCTATATTATGGTATTGCCTATTCGCTGTTCTTAACAATGTTTTTTTTTATGTTTCAGGGCCGCTACACTGCTCTCCAGAGTAAGTAAACTATTCTAAAAACATTTTTTGTTACTTCTCTTCTGTTAAACAACGTTTGAAAAATCATAGAAGCTTCTTAGTTACGTAGACTCGACTTTTCAGCATCAACATCCCTTCAGATTAATATTACCTATATTATTAATTTAAAAGGCAACCCCTTTTTCTTTGTTGCCACACTGAGGGCCTGTTTCACAATGTCAGAAAACCGAACAGGGCTGCCAGTATATTCTATACATACATAAATATATATATGTCGTAGCCAGATCTTAGAATCGACCATTTCATGAAATGGCCAGCTAACATTGGCCATATCGTTCAAACGTCAACGTTTAATGACATGTCAGTCGACGTTTGGCCATATCATTAATGTAGGGTATCCATGGTGTAAGGTGTAGTAAAAATAGTCAAGTAACTGCGACCAAATTGGAAGTAGCACTTGCCGCCCGCTGCCGCGGCACCGCTCTTGGTCAGCGCTTTTGGTCACAGTTCTAACCTAACCTAACCCATTTGGTCGGGGTGCCACATAAGCGGCGTAAATTTTTAATTTTTAGAAACTAATTTTATTTGCTATGTAGCATATTACGCCGCGGCAGCGGCCGGCGAGCGCTACTTCCAAGTTGATCGTTTTCCATAATATCATATTTGGAAACCCAATAAAAGTCCATCGACTTTTTTTGCGTGGTGTGGTGGATGACCACGCAAAAAAAGTCGATGGACATTTATTGGGTTTGTTTGATTTGTTGTATGCCGCCGCCATGATGCACAACAAAAACACAGCGACATCAACGCCTCTACGGGTGGATAATCTAACTATTTTACGATATGATCACTAATGTTTGGCCACATCATGAAGTAGTAGTGTGTTTAACTGTTCATATCATTAAACATTGAGTATTCAATGATCTGGCCAGGCCACATCATGATGTGACCAGTGGATGATGCTCATTTCATGAAATGATCAATTTTAAGATCTGGCCACGACATATACATAGACATACAAACATACAAATAAATAAAATTTAAGCGTCTGTTTGTAATGTCAAAATAGCAGGTTTTAACTGAATACATACGAAAGTAAAGGTATACATACGGTGGTTATAACAAAAAAACATTTTTTTTAAATATTTATTTGTAACATCTTTCCTCTCGCTTTCCTGCACTCTGTGGGAGTGATTTCGTGAAAAGGGACGGAAGTGTGTAACAGGAAGCCGGGGCAACAGTCACAAAACTTCCCTCTCCCAGCGTTACTTACCATGACTTCTTGTGCAGGCACCCGCACCGCCGCGGCCCTGGGTGAGAACCCTTGGTTGGTGCACCTGCGTATCGCCGTGTCCACCAGCGGCCTGCTCAACACGGGCGTCGGCACGCTCATCGACAACAGATGGGTGCTCACCACCGCTGAAAATGTCGCCGAGTATGTTACCTTATACCTTACTAAACATTTTACGTTCATACAACGCTACAAAGTTCTTAAGGCGCGTGGCCAAAATCGGCCATCTTGTTTTTTCAAAATATTTTACAAAACGATTGGACAGACGTTCTTCAACGTCTTTCAAGTGACAAATGATTCTTCTAGCAGTGTAGGTAAATAATGTCTGTTTAGGTAAGCAAATTGACAACCAAAACATAAACAAAAACTTTGACACTTGAAACCTTGAAACTGACTTTTTCGGGCATAACGCTTTTCTTTACTTGACGATTTCAACCAGTCAATTCCTAGCTCAGGCCGCGTTAAAAATTTCGTTCCAAAAATCGATCGAATTACGTTAAGTTTACGTTGCGCGTTCGTGCTCTGTAGCTGTCCATAAAATTTAAGATCAGTAGCTTGAATGAATCTGGTCAGTGTCGTTTTGCTCGGCGACACTATCGTGCCCAAAGCTCCAAAATGTACGATAAAATCAACAAGAACCTCCCCCAATTTATAAACTTACCCTGCATAAGGTCTTCAGTCTTAAGCCATGGCTACTGTCCCTCAATTACAAAGAAACAGAGCAAATTCTTATAACTCTTTCGTAACACCAATTCTACCCTATGAGTGGCACTCTTACTTGCGTTCGCAATCAATCTTTCCTGAACATTCAATTCAATTTACATACACACAACACACACACACACGCACACTACACGCTTAAACACAACCACCATTACAGACTATTCCTAACCATTTTGTACTATGTTGTCTTTTTTATTTCTTCTTTGTTAATCTTATTACATAATGTTTTCAATGGAATTTCTTATCACTATATTATATAAATTATTAAGTTATTAAGAATATGCTCTAATTTAGCATATATTTTCTCCAAATCATTAACACTACTCGTTTAGACGTGATCTTCAGTATAAAATCATTAAAAGTCGGTTATCGTCACCATAACAGAACCGTTTCCCCTCAGTGCCCGTTTCATGTGGCTCCGTTACGGTCTTGTGAGCGTAATCAACCCGTCCATGGTGACTGAATCGTCGAACACTGCGGTCCGCCTCCACCCCGGCTACGACGCAGCCACTGGCAAGAACAACATGGCCCTTATCAGCATCAACAGATTTGTAGACTCGACCAGTAAGTATATTACACAGAATACTCCTCTTCAGTTCTTCGTAAGCGTTAGAGGCAAAAGACCCATATTAGCGAGGACGTAGAAACATTTCTGGGATTCAATTCAATATATGAGCTGTTTAATACTTTAATTGGAGATATAGATTATGAGATATTTATTTATTTATTTAGGGACAACAAACAGTAGTGTAATAATAAGTAAACATAGGTTAGAACTTAATAATAGAGGTAACAAATACACTACTCACAACGTTATCCACATATTATTAAACAGATCTACTAGTTGTTAGAAAGAACGGTATAAACATAAACAGAATAAAATTAAACATTACTTAACTATTATACTACTTACTATATTCGTACTTAGCTTGGTGAATTGTAGATATTATACCAAACCAATATGTACATTATCTATTACAGGGAAATTAATTGGTAAGTAAATTGACACCCTGCGTCAATCCGCCGCGTTACAGTCATGTCATACAACAGTTAAAGAATGACAGTTTGTGGTTTGAATATAAGGACAATTTAAGTGAGCAGTCAATTAATAATTTGCCGCACTTTACATACCTACGCATGGGCATCCTCTTAAGCGGTCATTGTACTCATCACTATGAACAACTTCCACTATGGGACCACACAGAAATCGCGAAAAAATATCTGCTGTTCCCTACATTTTGAAGAGCAATGCGAACTTAAATGTAGGGAACAGTTGCGAAAGCAATCATTCGATTAATAAAGGCGTGTTGAGGGTTGCCACCGCCTACGGTTCGCTCCCGAGCCGTGCCGGACCGTGTAGCTACGTTTTAATTAAGGTTTCCGGACTCTTGGTATGTTTCTGATGATGTAGTTACTGCTCTACGTTGCTTTTTGCGAAATTTTGGCTAACGAGGCGATTTTGTTACAACTTTTTTGGTAGGTTAGGATTGGACGCAAATACACCAATTTATCGTCGGATAGTCGGATCCTTCTTGGTTATATAGACTTTGCGAGTTTTTTTTTACTGCGGACCTTAAAGGCGGAGACTGACTTGTAACACTTTTGTTTGTAATGTATCGAGTTTTTGTAATGCATTACAGTAGTCAGTACAGCGAGCCGAGCCGCTCGATTCGAGCGCCGGATCCTCCACTCGACTGTCGGCTGTTTCGTGAATTCCTTTGAAACGGAAATATGAGAAACGAAAATTTCATGATGCTCGAAGCGAGCGTTCGAGGCGTCTTATGTATCACTGTATTGTAACCAAGCTCGCCGCGAATGATACATTACACACAAATGTTACAAGTGAGTCTCGGCCTTAAGGTGGGTCCACATATTTGTGACGTATTAACTATATATATACGCGTGGTAAAAGATCTTACAAAGTTTCGTTTCGTTCAGTTAGATTGAGTCTCTCAGCAATAGGCTGCATGCTCAGCAGTAGCGCTTACGACCACTAGACCAACGGGTCTAGTGGTCGTAATCATGAGGTCTTGGGTTCGATTCCCAGGTCGGGCAAAGTGTTATTGTGTTATTTCATCAGGAATTCCTCAGTAGCAGTGGCTGAATTTGTGCCCGGTTGATGGCAATAGACTCGTCGCCTATTACATGGGACTTTAACATGTAGGTATTGAAGGTACACCTCTGTCTAACCCTACGAGGATTACAGGCGTGATGGTATATTATGTTAATTTCAGTGGAAACGTCAAGGGCATAAATAACGAGTATTCATTGTTTACAGTCAACATCGCTCCCATTTCTCCCGTCGGCGAACCCGCTGACCTCGCTACATTCTGCAAATTCGGTGGAAAAGACGGTGAGTACCTGTCGTTACAGTTATGGTGTAGCCACAGTACAACTAGTTTCTTAATGTCCCTCGGCAAACTTGTGTTTCGTCAGACGTCGGATTTCTCAGTTCCCTATGCCCTTAGTGCAGACCGGACGCTCTCAATCGACTTCCAAGTCGATTGAGAGCGTCCAGTCTGCACGTTGATCGAAGTTTGCCGAGGGACATCAAGAAAATAGTTGTACTGTACAGTGTATTTTTTTAGTATTTGCAGTAATTACCTACACAAACTCGGTGTGTTAAAAAAATCAGACGCTTTATATTTTGCTCGCCTAATAAGACGAGTGAAGATATGGACTAGACAGGCAAAGAACAGGGAGCATTGGAAGGGGTTGGAAGAGGTCTTTGCCAAAGGGCACACAGAGACTCTGAACTGAGATGAGATGAGATTAAACGTTTTGTAATATATAAAAAGAAAGAAAGAAAATACGTTTATTCTGCACAAACAAAACGCACATTTAAATAAAAAACAGAAATACAAAAGTAGCCAAAAGCCTCGTATTTAGTCAACAAATAAACGCTATTTATAAAATGATTCTTCATTCGTACAACTATAACTCTGAAATAAGGCTATAAATTAATTAAAATAAGACGAGTAAAGACTAAGGCCCTAAGTACATATAACAGGCGCCCGAGGCGCGCGTCTTGTACGCTGCGTTCAATAAAATTGTATGAATTTCTATGTAACGAATAACATGAAGCGCTGCCGTATCACTTGATGTAATTCGTTACATACGCGCGACTCGATGCCTGTTATAACTAGAGCCTAAGGATCAGTCCTTAGTCTTGATTCCAGTTAGAATGACTTAGAATATTCCAACATCAGCACGCGTAGCATGACAACCATAGAAACGGGTTTTCTACGGGTTTTGTCGACGGAAGAATAGACAAATTGACAGATTGTTATTGTTTATCTGCCATTTTGTCTATTCTTCCGTCGACAAAACCCGTTTCTATTGTGGTCATGCTAAGCGAGCTGATATGTTTTATTCCCGGAATAAAATTGACTTCTGACAGTTTTTGTGGAAAAACTGTCAAAAATGAATTGGCGCTAAAGTCAGAAAGTTGTATCCACATTGACACTTATCGTTCTATTCTTTCAGCCCCCGGTGAGGTGCTGTCCTGCTACGATGTCACTCTCGAGGTGGATGAGGAGGGTTTAGTTGTCTCTAGCGACGAGGTCCAGGCGTCCGCTGTAAGTTTATTTTACAGTTATAGCGCTATATTTTGTGCCATCGATCTGGTTCTCTCAGTTCTCTCTGTTCGCTAATTATTTATCCTTAACCTTGTTTTAACCACACACTCTCAAACCCCCTATGCTCCAAGCAAATTTAGCTCCCAAAGACGTAAACAGACAGTTTGTCCCTCCTTCCGCACAAATTGTCGTTCGGCCCAACGTAGTTTCCCTTTCCTCAGTAGCTACGTCTATAACAAGTCTAATAATATTTTAAATATATACCCTATGAGCAGATCAAAATGTAAAAGGACTGTTACGAAATGGCTAATTAAATTAGATTATGCGGAGACTGAAAATATACTAAATATTCTGAAATAAACTCGTCTAGCGGAATTATTCACTTACTCAAATTAATCTTAGATCGCGTTTCACCTTGTTAACCCCACACAAACACACACACTTTCGGGCAAGTAGGTGCTCACGCCCAGATTGCACTCACGAACACAACAATCTCCAAAGACACATCTAGCCTTCCTCTCAGTACTTGGAGCCTTTATAATGTTGTATTACGTAAGTGCAATCAAATATTGTAATTCTAAGAGTGTGAGCCTGCAGATTTGTCATACAGGTTCCGAACCCAGTATAGACTCCAGCTCTCACAAAGGAGAAACTTAAAAATGTAACTTGAAGATGTAACTTTTACTAGAGAAAATATAGTACTAAAAATTAAAAATCAAAATTAAATTTTGGCGCGTGGCTGAAATCGGAACTAACCCATCATGGCCGCCATTTTGTTTTTTTATACATTTCAATTGACTTTTCACAAAACAATTGCAAGAATCTTTGATTATTTATATAACTTTTTTATGCTAGTGTGCGTGACAGCTACGTCTTACACTCGCGCCACGTCATTGTGCTTTTCTAGTGTGCGTGCATTTTGCAGCCAACTGTTGGACGCTATTTTTTTCATTGAGTTCACAGCTTTGACTGTCTATCTAGAATTCTAGACAAATTTCACACATATCTTTTTCATACATATCTTTGGCAAAAATGTAAACCAGCAGCGCCCCCTGTTAATGTCATTCGAGCCCCAAAAGATCCTTGTAGTAGAGTAGAAGTATCTGTCGTCATCATCATTCTCCTGCCCTTATCCCAGTTCACTTGGGTCGACGCAGCATCTCTTTTGTCGTCCATAAGACATCTCTATTATGCGTTGTTCAGACAGACAGAATATAGATGGCGCTAATACCAGTTTTAAATTTTCACTTCTATCGGCAGTCCCCATGACCAGCTTTTTATTATTTTTAACCGACTTCAAAATTGAGGAGGTTCTCATGTTTTCTCAGTATGTTTTTTTTTGTATGTTTGTTACGCGATTACTCCGCCAATTATAATAAAATGATTTTGATGATGATTTTTTTGCTTGGTAGGTCCTACTTCAGAGGTGGCCCCATATAGATTTTATTAACTTTGTAGTTTTTGAGTTACCTTCAATAATACGTATTTTTCCCACTTATAAGTATATGGATGATGTTATAAGTTCCTGTCACTGTTATTTACATAGCAGGTAGTGGTATACGAATTTGTGTGGGGTAGGTACCATAACTAAAAAGTAAAAAACAAAAAAAAAAAATACAAAAAATTGACCCACTTAAAAACAAAACACTAAAAAGTCGTTTTTTTTTCGGAAGTAGGTGGCAAAAAACGAAAATACAAAACCAGTCACCGACTTCCGAAATTAAAGTTATTTTGCACTTTTAGTGTTTCTTTTTAAGCCGGTTCCATTTTTTTATATATTTTTTTTTTTTAATTCTTGTTTGCTGGTTTACCCCCTGTAAACAAAACGGTATACTTTTAAGCTGAACGATCTATCACGATCAAACAAACTCAGTTATGATTGGAAATAACAGAATTTTATTATGAAAACGCACATAATAAAAAATCAAGAAAACACCATCTTTAATTGAGAATTAAGGTTTTTTTTTTAACAAAAATCGGGAATTTTTTCATCAATTATTACAATAATTGTAAGATTCTTCAATAAAATGCCACTTTACCTACCTTTTTTATTACTTCCAAAGTTTATTACTCCATCATAACATTTCCTATTAACTGTTGAAAGGCCTTGCAGTAAGCACCAGGCTAAGTACCATATTTTAGCAGGCATTCAGTTTTTTTTTTCCTGTATTATATTAAGCATAGTTTACATTTCAATATGTGTACATGATTAAGAGTCGCACTGTATCTGTATTATCATATTTTACAAACCCATGTCCATCTTTCTTTGATCTAGGTTCCTCTTTTCCGATGGTCATCCATATTAATTCTTAAGAGGGAACAGGGGCTGCGAGGAATTAGAAAAATAAGTATTTGAAGAAACTATTGCCGTCTTCTTACCTCAAGTCTGCCCCCGTAGAGTGCGATATGGTAGCTACAGCTCAGACAAATTATATTTAAAAAAAAAATTGCGAAGTCTAAGTTTTGGATTCCCCTTTTTTCTCCTCGAAAACTGAACCGATTCAATTATTTTTTACATTAACATTTTAAGAAAGAGTATGTCGAAAAATTCGAAAAACAAACGAGAAACTTTTCGAATTTGTCTGGTACTCCTCTAATCATGGCGGTAAAAATGGGGTATTTTTGTCATTTTTTGAGGGTCATACTTCCTTTACCGATAAGTTGCTGAAAATAACTAATGTACTTATACAAAATATTGTAAAACATTTTAAAAGAGTAACGGTGGAGTTTCTTGCCTATTCTTCTCCATGCGAAAACTACCTTTTGGAAGGGGCGACTAGAATCATTTCAATTTTTTTGTAAATTTTTGACGTTCAAAAGTGCCTTATAAGGGCCTATTTGAAATAAATGATTTGACTTTGACTTTGAAAGGAAATAATAGAGACGTGACTACAGCAGACCTTGATTTTATGAAAAAAAATGATTCCTCTAGAGCAGGGGTTCCCAACCTTTTTTTGTCTACTGCCCACTTTAAGAATAAATTATTTTTTAACGCCCCCCTTTACACAAAAAAGTGGGAATTTCAAACGACTGGTGGGGCCTTTTACACAAAAAAGTGGGGATTCTTAACTGATAAGTGGGGCCAAGAAATATCTCACGTGGGGCCCTAAGGGCCCCATGGGACGGGGGTTTGACATCACTGCCCTACACAATGTCCCCTTTTTTTTCTGGGTCTCTTACCGCCCCCCTTGAGGCCTGCAGCGCCCACAAGGGGGCGTTATCGCCCACGTTGGGAAAGACTGCTCTAGAGGCATTATTCAGGAAGAAAAGAGGAGAATACATTTGTATGGAGAATCGCCCGCCCTGTTCCCTCTTAACACGTTTTGTCACATGCACCACTATTTTTCACTTATATGTATATTATCACGGTAATCCTACTCCGTCATCTGTAGAATGAAGTCCTTAGGTATATATTCGTATTTTTAATGCCTAATTATTATTATCTCGATTTCTAAATTACGGTTACGGTGTGAACGAACCTACGTATTTTCATATTGCATTTTTTTTTTAAACCTTGCCCCACTCTTGGTATTGGTCGCTCTAGTCGCCTTGATTCGGTCGTTTATATGAAAAAGCCGTACTCAACCAAGATATCAACCAAGTCGCGTCATTTCGGATTAACATTATCGTAGAAGAACTATGTCGTCGAAGTCGCATAATTTCCTAGTTAAGTCATGTCAAAGAAACGCTCTGTCGGAGATTTTTTTTAACTTTTCCCCACTCTAGTAATTTCTCCTGACTACCAAACATTTAAACGCACAAACACAACCAGCCAGACCCGGAACAACTACTTGTAGGTCATACAAATATTTGTTCCGTACTAGAATCAAACCCGCGACACGCTGCGCAGCAGTCAATCGCTTAACTACTGCGCCAACCGTGCCGTAAATTACATTAGTTACGTACATTAGTAATGCTGTTGTAGGTAATTTGCAACAAATTATTTTGTCCATTTCAAATGATGGTTCCTTTTTTGTTTCGATTTCTATTTTTTTTATACGTAGGTACCTGTTACAAATCACACGTTAAATCTGATTGCCTCGTTGGTCTAGTGGCCGCGAGCGCTACTGCTGATGAGTTCCTGGGTTAGATTCCGCCCGGAGTCTGGATTTCTGCCCGAACTGTACTTCGGGGAAAAGAGGCATTGATTGGAACGTAATTAAATTAATATAAGATGCAGATACATAATTTTGTTAGTACCATGAAGTGATGATGATAAGGAAGAATCGGTTAGACAGTGATGCGGACAATCATGGCATGTTTTGTTTCAGTTCGACAACGGCGCTCCTCTGGTCAGCAACGGTGTCCAGGTCGGCGTCCTTGTCGGACCCGGATCCGAAGGCAGCGTCGGCAGTGAGTACCAAGCTTTATTTACATCTACGCTGCGTTCGCAATTTAGTATCCAAATATGTGCTTTTGCTTACTGACCAGATTGCTCTACATTAAAAAAAATTACATTATAATTTTAAGAAAGAGTACGTCTAGGTTCTATCATTTTCATTTATGTTAAAAACTTTTCGAATTTGTCTGGTACTCCTCTAATCACGGCGGTAAAAATGGGGCATTTTGGACATTTTTTGAGGGTCATACTTTCTTTACCGATAAGTTGCTGAAAAAAAGGAAATAATAGGGACGTGACTACAGCAGACCTGGATTTTATGAAAAAAAATGATTGCTCTAGAGGCATTATTCAGGAAGAAAACAGGAGAATACATTTGTATGGAGAATCGCACGCCCTGTTCCCTCTTAACACGTTTTGTCACATGCACCACTATTTTTCACTTATATATTATCACGGTAATCCTACAACTTTAATCCATCCTTCTGAACTATTAAGTTGAAATAATTTGTTTAAAAGTGGAAATTTCCACTTTTAAACAAATTATTTTAATTATTTTATTAATTATTTTATTTATAAAATAATTAGAAAACAATCATTTGAAAATGGAATAGTAACATAATTATTGAAGTTTTTTTCCTATTTTTCTGTGGCCAGTGTGGCCTTTTTTTTTTTTTTTTGGGTGGGAAATTATCAAATAACTTCTCCCGCTCTGGGCGGAGCAGGAGGGCATGTCAGACCCTTACTGACTAAAACCCACCCGTGTTCCTTCCGTTGCCTGTACGTTGCCGGGGGCCACGGTATCCCTTTCGGACTTTCCCGCAATGGCCAGTGTGGCCTGGCTCCACGAAGTCCATCTTCGAAGAACCACACTGACCTGCATTTATCCTTACAATACAAACATACCAACATTCGAAAAAGTTTAAAGTAGCCCAACAGTACCATAAAAGCCTAAGCGGGTTATCCGACAACATTCTTACAACAGAATAGTTGAGGCCATTAAAATGTGTAACTTAGAATGACAAGCACTTTTTACTCTTATGCAGTGCACAAAAAATCGGTCAATATTACTTATTAATTTCCAGAATTCGTTGCCACCGCCGACTTCAAGGATTGGATCGAAGAGGAGACTGGACTTGACCTGAGCCCCGATACCAGCGACGAAGCTTCCCCTGAAGCCGTCCGTTTCATCCAATAAGTCTCATCAACTTCACAGCTCGAAACTTTCCTAAACTTGGTCCTTTCGGTTCAAAACTGGTCCTAAGCTGGTCTTTTGGTCCAACTTTGGTTCATGATAGTTTGTAGTTCTAAACACTTTTTTAGGATCACTTGTCATTGGTTCCGAAATTTACACAGCGGGAAAAAGGTCTTTAAATATCCAACGGTCTAAAGGCTCTACTCAAAATGGACCGACTGAAATTCGTGTTCCGAGCTGGTTGTTTATTATTTTAATAAATAATTTTACAAATTAAATTGTATTTGTTTTATTTGTAACATAGCTTGTTTTGTTTATGAGAGAGGAGGAACATATTTTAGCCTTACTAATTAATTTATCAGGAACTAGTTTATTTTTTTCAGAATTACTTTTTGAAGTTTATGATTTTAGATCATGAACATCTGCTCACTATATTATATTCTGAATGATATAGAAGTGTACACTACACAAGCAGTTATATGTATTATGTAATGCGCTGTTTTATGAGTGAATTTATAAGCCTTCGTAACGGTTCGACGAATACTGTCGACAAAAAAAAATGAGGTTATGGCGAGGCCCCACTGTTGGCGAATATCGGGTGGAAGAAGGCAAACATGTTTTGTTGTTATTCAAAACTCATCATAAAATTAAATTACAAAAATACCAATTCATATCGGTTTACTTATGATAAGCATAAAATATATTGTCATAATTTACATTGTCATAACGAAATTCAGCATAATGATCATTATCATTATTTTGCCATAAATATTCTTGGCATAATAATAATGAACCATAATTTTATAAAGCATAATGTTATAAATGAATAATGATATTTACACATAATGATCTTTGGAATAAACCCTAATATAACTCATATACAAACAAACATGTTCGCGGCCTCACCTTAACGTAATCCAATAGAGTAATTCCCAAATTATTATAAATAATGTTTATTTTTATGGCTCGTGATTGACTGCCTTAAAAAATTATGCAACAAAAAAAAAAAAATTCAAAAATTCAAAATATTTTTATTTCATATAAACCTACATGGGCACTTATGAAACGTCAGAAGCTAGGTGCACGGTTCCAATTGGTTGTTTCCTATGGAGAAGAGCCGGCAAGAAACTCCACGGTTACTCTTTTAAAAATAATGGGCTTTTACAATATTTACAAATAACAGTGTTATTAGGTATGGGAGGACAGTGTAGGTCTTTCAACAAGTACCAGGTACTTAACAGAATAATGATGGTGAACAAATCTACAGTCCACTAGGCCTACAGCGTTCTCACATTCACAAAATTGAGAAGAATCTATATAAAGATAAATAAATTAATAAAAATAAAAACGTATTTTAAACGAAATGACGTGATTGCTATTACGGCTGTATCAAATCTCAATAATTATCATGTCCACAAAAGCCACTAATAAAGAGTTGAAATAAAATTTTAGGTATATAATGTCAAATAATAGGGTGATTATGTCAAAGAAGAATGTAAAAATAAAAATAAAAAAATGTATACATGGTAATTTGGGAGCAGTTAATAGATTCTTACATAATTTGCTGTTAATCAGGTACCAGGGAAGCCACATGTGCAGAAGGAATTATTGCCAAGCTTCCTTGTCTTCAACATAGTCTTTAATTTTATAATATGCTTTCTTAATAAGGACGCGTTTGATGTGGGTTTTGAACTTCCCATCGCTAAGTTCTGTAACCGACTTAGGCAACTTGTTATTATAACTTCTAATTATGCCAAAACAAATTAGACCAAATGACAGTTATGCTAACCTTTGCATTATGCCAAAGTATTATTATGCGAATAAAAGTTATGCGAAAACGTTATGCCAAACAATATTATGAACAATAATAATATGATTTAATTCAATAAATTGTCTCGTTTCATAAATTAGAAACGGTCAAGTATTTATTTACAAAATCTCTTCGCAAGAAGGTTGAATATCCCGGTATCTACAAGTGTAACAATTTTTTTTTCTTTATTTACTTTTGCATTACGTCTTGTGTGAGAATTTGGTAGACTTGACACCTATATCCATACTACGAAGCTAAAAAATATAAAATAAATATATAAGAATTTATTAAAAATGCGAGAGGAGACTGCGGGAATGAGGGTACTTCAGGAAAGAGTTGGAATTTCAAATTGGCACATTAAATAGTAAAACTTCTTCAAAATATGAATTAATCTAAAGATCATCTCCACATTACTTACATGTTATCATTCAAAATACCTTCTTGCAGATTCTGTAATCGCTCCGCTTTTGACGCTTTCCGTTCACAGTGACCCCACCGCTCGTTCACGACTATTTGCTTTGAAGTATGCCACTAGCGTCTCGATATAAATCGCTCAGCTATTATGGTAAAATCGCTGGAAGTCATCGATTTCCTCATTGTGGTGCGCTTTTACTCACGTAGGCATAAATGATATAATTTTATTGTGAGTTAATTTCCTTGAATACAAATGATTGATTTCATTGTTGCAATTGTAGCGTACAAAAATATTATTAGATTGTTCTGTAAGGAAAATCCTACAATTAAGTCTATGGGATATGTGCGGTCATTGACTCGTTGCTATTATCAAACTCAAACCTCAAGCTCAAATTTATTTAAAAAAGACGAAGACAGTTGCCCATTTCAAATCGTAATAGGTTCCTATGGGGAAGAACGGGCAAGAAACTCTCTTTAAATCAAAATATTGGTTACATCATTCATGTTGAAATTATACGTGTGCGAACAATAATTATAGAAAGACGTGCACGTTAAAAGCGTCTGTAATAAAAAGGTAAAAACAAAAGTTAAAATAAGCCGTGGCAGCTAAAAGTCCCAACCGACGGCGCCCGTTCACGGACATGACACATGGATCAGCACCATTCAGCATATATCTAATAATAAAATAATAAAAAAATTGTCACTTTGTACGTGATTGATGCGTAAATTGATCGTCTACCAAATGCAATTGAAGCGATAGACAAGATTACTACAATACAAATGGCACTCGAATGACGTTGACATGGGGGCGCCCCCATGTCAACGTCATTCGAGTGCCAATGGTAAATATTTGTGAAATTGTTTATTGAAATGTATTGAAAAATCAAGATGACCGCGTTAGTTCCGGTTTTCGCCACGCGCCAAAAGATTTTTGATAAAGCTATAGATCTCCATCACAGTTTACCCATTCTATGATTACCCGCGTAACGTGTATATGTATTTTTCCGTCTGTAATGTGATATTAGCCTTTCCGAGATCGTTACGTCTATGATTAGCGAGTATTTCCTTACACAGCAGTAGTTACCTGTCTTATGTCCATTAATCTATTTGTTAGTACAGACGTCAGCAGGTCAAGCTACCCGAAACTGTCAAATTTTCCCAATCAACTTTGAACCTTATGATTTTGTGATAAAGTTGAAAATCTATTAAAGAAATTTGACAGATTGTAGTAGGTTGATGTGCAGGCGTCTAACACTAAAATATATATACACACATCAACACGGTCTAGGGATATTTTTAAAAAAGCGAATTACTATCAATGTGTTAATTATTTATATGACATGTATATATTTAAAAGATACGTTATTTAATATTCTACCATTTTTTAATAATGGTTAAGGTACTTCGATTAAAATTTCAGGATTGTATGGAAAAAAAATGAAGCATAGACGGAAACCGTATATGAATTAACTTTTAATTTATGAGTAAAAACTGAAAAAAAATAGAAAAATCATTTAATTTGTGTTTATAAACTTGAAGTTAGTAGTCTGAGAAAGCGCCCATGATGTTCATAACACATCGGCCTGCTCAGAACAAGGTTGTCAATGTCTTGCTGCGGAATATTGTCCCATGTCCTTCTGAGGTGCGCAAAAAGTTGATCTTCTGTAGCCAGATTTTCAGGAACTTCCTTCAGAGCTCTTCTTTGCAGCATATCCCACGCATGCTCAATGGGATTTAGATCTGGCGATTGAGCAGGCCAGTCTAAGGCCCTAACATTGTGTGTATGTAACCAAGCTGCTACCGTTCTCGCCGTGTGTGCCCGGGCATTGTCGTGCATGAGCAGGAAATCTTGCCCCATTTGTGTTCTATGGGGCAAGATTACGGGCCCCAGCACCTGTTGGACGTATCGTTCTGCCGTCATATTGCCCCGCACCCAAACTAGATCCGTCCGTCCTCCAAGACGAATTCCTGTCCAAACCATAATTGTTCCTCCTTGGTATGGGTGAACTTCCTGAGGGTTCTGAAGACGGCTCCATCGTCCAGGAACTCGCCAAACACGCGTCCTTCGTGAATCTGGATGGAAGCCGAACCTGGATTCATCCGTGAACAGCACATTGGACCATTGCTCACGGCCCCAGTCCACGTGGTTCCGAACCCATTCTAATCGTCGTCCACGATTGCCTCTCCGTAAAGGTGGGACCCGGAGTGGTCTACGAGAGCATAGATTGCTTTCATGCAGTCGCCTTCTTACAGTTTGGTCACTCACAAGCACTTGGTGTTCCACTCGCAGCCTTTGGACCAATTGAGTCGCCGTTGCATTTGGTTGAGCTCGCGCAGTAATTTGCAAAAATCGATCTTGTCTGGGGGTAGTGATGCGACTTGGCCCCCGGTGCCTCTCCGCTACTTCACCTGTGGCACGATAGCGTGTCCACAATCTTGAAATTACATTTTGGTGGGTCCCTATGGCCTCAGCAACATTACGCTGAACAGACCCAGCTTCCAGCATTCCTACAGCTCGTAACATCTCCGCCCTCGTCAAATATTGGCGTTGCATTTATCTTTCGTTTAAAAATGAAAAAAAACTGTAACTAAACGTAATTCGTATTGTTTTCTAGATTTCGCACAAATGAAAATTCCCTCTCCTACACATCAAGACATTTTTATGCCACCGAAAAAAAAGAATTTTCAAAAATTTGAATTTGGAATTAGTCTGAGATAAATTACAAACGAATCGGTGTATGAAAGATTACAATGCGGCCAGTACTTTTCGAGTTATTTAATAGAGTATGAAATATCCCTAGACCGTGTTGATGTGTGTAGTACCTACTATTATGTACATAAATATAGTATTAAGTGTGGGAAGTAGGTTAGAACTTTTGTTTATAAGTAAAGTTATGGATGTGCTGTACTCGAGCCACCTAATAACTAGAGATGCCGTGAATACTCGCTATCATTCGGTATTACTCGATTACTTTTTGTTATCCGTCGAATACCGATTAATAGTGCCTATTATTCGACATTCGGTGAATAGTTGGCTAAATAAAAATAAACTTTTAATGAACACAAAAACTATAGATTTAAAAATAATTAAACTTTTATTAATCCTCAAAAACAAAGCACACTTAGTATTATTATCATTAATATAAAAAGTTTGCCAAAAATCAGTAATGTTGAAGTTAATTAGTTAGGCTTTTTAATTAATAATTTAATATTTTAAGTCCAAAAGGGGCAGATTGTAAGTTGGTTGCGCTTTTTCTCATAAATCAAGCCTGCCTCAGAAAATAAATAAACTAAGTATATCATATTTGAGTTTTTTTTTTTTTTAATATCGAGTAATAATGTCGAGTATTCAACTATTCGCGGCATCTACTAATAACCACTACGAAACTCGGTCAAAAGGGAGATCACTATCATGATTTCTGACAAGATTGGCGGTAGCATTATGTTGTTATTAGCAGACAGGAAGACACTGGACTTTTATTCTACGCTACGTACTCTAACATGAAATCCCGAACCACTTTAGATACTCCTAAAGAACGTAACATGAGTAATACTAGCTCGAAATAATGCTAGGTTCGAATCACTCAATGTCAATCTCTAATGAACGAAAAACTCTAGCCAGCAATCATTGAAGTCAGTGTTACCAGGTATACGGTAATCACCGTAGAAGCACGGTATTTTTAACCAATACACGGTCTACAGTAGTGATTTACTACCGTGTAATTTTCTACGATAATTTCAAATATTAACTACCGTGTTAAACTGTAGTAAAAGTTTCGGTTCCTGCCCACTTTTATGTTAAATATTTTATCCCCACTCAAATGCTTCAAGTGAAAGGATATTTAGCGAAGGCAACGACATTAAAACGAAGAAAAGATATAAATTAATAATAAAAAACATGAAGGGAAATATTCTTGCGCAAGTCTATTCACCGACATGGAGCTGTTTTGAATTTGTAACTACTAATATGTTGTCAAAAATGACTGCAGAATAAATGTATAATCAAGAAGTTCTTGTTTTAGTGGTTAATTATAATATTGAACGCAAATACTGAATATTCATGGTATTTTCTTTTGCTGTTTACACGATAGTTTACATGGTATTTTTCAAATCGGTCTACGGTATTTTGAGTCTGAAACACCGTCTTTCGATCCATCAACACGGTAGTATTTTCTTTTCATTTGGTAACACTTTTTGGAGTAAAGGCTCGGGATCCCACAAACAGGCGCGACTCTTATAAAACAATTTCGAAGAAAACTTCACGGTAGAACAATTACCGGTGGCGCATCGCGCGACTAGTTGCGCCAGTCTGCACGAGCCTTTGAAATGATCGGTTATCATAATATTGTTTTAATTCCGTGCTCAGACCAAATAAAAAATCAAGACATAGCGCTGCGAGCAATAAAGCGAAACATGCCAAAACTACACCTTCGCTTTGTGCATACACGCTGCCACGCACACATTTACAACCATTTACAATCAAACTACACCTCACTTAGTGCACACATGTTCACGAAACCGGCCTCACGTCATTGTTGACAGCGCTCTGTTTTAGTTTTTTATTTGGTTTGAGATTCTGTGACAACTTTAACGCACTTTTCCGTGCTCAACTTTTTAACCTAAGAATCCGTGCACACAATTGTAGCACTTTACTACCTCTTAACTTCTAATATAGCAAGCACAAAGATTATCCAACGAAGTATAATAACCTAGTTTGGTAACACAAAAACGCTATAAATACCACAATCCACTAAATCAACACTCAAATTACATATGGACCTCAAACTTTCTTCCACGTAACTCAACCTTGACCGACTTGATAAACGCGGTGTTCAGTTATTGCACTAAACCATTATGGAATTAAATTGCTGTCCGTTACTACGGTTTCATAAGATTGGCTAGTTTTTCACCTATGTGTTCATGTGACCTCGGGTTGAAATTAGTTGAGAAAGATCGTGTCTACTGGCAATCATTTTTTCTGGGAGTGCGTTTATGTCTTCGTAACGCGGGTTTCCGCACGTCAGCATTATGACTGCTTTTAGTTAGGCTGGTCTTCTTTGTCATAATTCATGATAAATCGTAACTTCGGTCTGATAATAACATGGGAGTGTTCGTGGAGTTTCTTGCCCGTTCTTCTCCATAGGTATCTACTACGCTTTGGAATGGGCAACTAGCTTCATATTTCTGACTGACCGACTTATTGACAGTTCAAAAGTGCCTAAATAAATGCTTTGAGTTTGAGTTTGGGAGAATTTTATTAATGAACAGGTGGATGTCGGTTTTAGTACTGGTATGCATTGCATCTCGTAAGGCAGGCATGCGAGATAAAATACAGTTTTGGAAATATTATAGATCTCTTGTGACTCAATAGTATAGTCGTATAGTTGTATCGTCGTCTCGTGGGTTCTGAATTCCTGCAAGTAATGGCCGGTCTACTTTGCCATAAATCGTAGCAAAGTCAAAATCAAATAATTTATTTCAATAAGGCACATAAAAGGCAATTTTGAACGTCAAAATTTCCAAAAAAATAAAAAAAACATGATTCTAGTAGCCCCTTCCAAAAGGTAATTTTCGTATGGTGAAGAATGGGCAAGAAACTCCACCGTTACTCTTTTAAAATGTTTTCACAATATCTTGTATACTTACATCTATTATATAATTATATGTGAAGACGATGCACCTAGAATAAGATTACTATACCACGATAGGTAAAAATAATGATAGATTAAGGAATGACAGATATATGTAGTAATTACCTATTGATAGATGCACGGTGCTCACATATTTACAAACATTGTACAATTATGCGATATTCCTAACATTTTAACAAGTAATAGGTACTAATAAGTCAGTGTGTGAGTTCAAGTAATCACAGAATGTAAAATCAATGTTATAAAAAATAATATTATACAATTAAATTAGCAACCAGTTAGATTTTGTCTAGATTCTAAATTGTCCTATGGAGCAGGACTAGCATGTTTCCAAGCATTTTTATCTTAGATATGCTTCGGTCTGGTCATAAAATTGGAGAATTTTAATAATGTACAGGTGGATATTGCTTTTAGTACTGATATGCATCTCGTAAGGTATGAGATAAAGTATTCATTTTTTATCTACATGTTTTGGATGTTTTGTGACTAAATTGTAGGTATGTGTACATCTTCTATAGGTGCACCTCTACCTTTCCCTTGTGGAATACAGGCGTGATGTTATGTTATGTTATCTGAAGACATTCAAAATTTAACTATACTCCGCTTTAATAAGTGTAGGTACCTTATTTTGCACCCTGATGGTACCAATGTCTAGGGTAAAAATAGTTGGCACTACTTTTATATCAAATGTAGTATTATCGAAGCCATTTTCTGTATAAATAGAGTAAATGGCGAAAAAAAAAAAAAATATAGTAGGTAGATAAATGTATATTCTTTAAAGCATATTTTTTTGCTTACTTTTATTAACAGGTTTTTTTTAATGACTCATATCTACGTTTACTAGTTACAAAATACCACTAATTAAGCTTTTATGATTAGATTAATACTGGCCCTATTGCGATAATCTCGCCATTTTATATTGAAATAAAAATATAGCAGTTTCGCTCACTATATTTTTTCTTTAGAAATATGGTATTTAGGTCTCTAATATAGCATACTATATTATATAGTAGGGTTGGCAACCCCACCAATGTCACATAAATATCAGACGCTGTCCACTGTTCTGTGCCGAATTCTGCTACAGAATGTATCCTTTTTGCAAAACGAACAAGTTACAAGAACAACTAGATGCGACAAAACAAAAGTGCCCGTTCACCTGTCACTTAGAATATCCGAAGCGCGATGCAGTAATGTCAGCCCCACTTACAGTTCGGCGACCTTCCAAAACTCGAACTCTTGAAGTATGAGCTCGAGTTTTCGCAGCTCATCTCAAGCCAAAGAAGATTGGATACACAAAAGTAGACTAAACACTAAATGTGGGTTAAGATGCCGCCGACCGGACCTTAGAGGACAGTGATGTAATAAACCTAAAACACTACAGGGCCGAACTCGGCAATAAAAACATCACACACACACACACACACATGAAAATGTTTTACTACCGTGAATAAATACGCCAGATTGACGAAAAATCTTACTGTAATATTTTTGTATCGTAATAAAAAAATGGTAATCAACAACAAAGATTTTACGAGCAACTAAAGTTGACTTATTTGCATGGATATTACAATGTTCCTTGTTGAGTTAGGAATTTACGTTACAACTTGGAGTTTACCGTAACAATTTTGGTGGTAAATAAAACCTTGCTTAATACAGATTTTATTTGAAGATCATTGGTTTAATTCTGCTGTGCTTTCATTCATATTGACAGCTTTTCAGTATTTGTCTGCATTAATTTCGTATTTTGGATTCGTATTCATTCGGATAAGGATAATTTTTTTTTATTGTTATTGCCTTTAAGTAAGTTCACAATATTTTTAAGCAATTTTAATATACAACTTTGCATGAATTCATCTCAACGTATCATGAATGAACGTGTCACATAGACAGCCACCGAATGCGGCCCTGTTTTAACTTTCTCTCTTACAACATCACAGATTGCGCATGATTCTTGTTAACGCATTTGGCCACATTGTGCGCGGGCGCTAGCCGCGAGCGCTATGTTTCGCGAACAGAACCATTTTTAAATAATTTTAATTAAAATAAAATAAATTAAAAATGCACAAGTGCGCCCCTGCGTGAGTGTAAAAGGATTGCAGTTTTGAAATAAATTGTGTGAGTGACGTAAATATAAAATGAAGTTCTAAAAGTGCTTAAAAGTTTTGGACAAACCTTATTATTTATTTGTGTTACTTTTCGTTGGTTCTGAAAGGGATGATTTTATATGTTGTTTAGAGAATAGTTTTAAATATTCAATGGCTGTTTGTTAAGCTGAAGGTTTGGCAAAAGTTCATTGAATAAATAAATTAAATTAAATTGAAACATACCGAGTGAAATATTGTCCTGTTAGATTCAAGTTAGAAGTTAATCTATTATTATCACAATAATTTGACTTCGATTAAATATAGTTTTTTTAAATAAATAAAATTACCATTTCAGATATATCAGTTTTACTAAATTATGTCACAAACATAAACAAAATGTTTGGGTTCAAACGTTCATCGGTGCAGCTGGTGGTCTTACTAGCTTGGCTACTGCGATATTACACCTTCGGCTCGATAGTATTATGGTGTATTTTCGCTTGTGGACTGAGTTTAGCCGTTTTGCTGGCCATCACTACTTACGACCATGACTACTGGACGTCGAGAGGTGTGTTCTCACCCCCAGGGTGGCCCATAGTGGGTCATATCCTGTCCGTGGTGATGTTCAAGGAGCAAGGAGGCATGTGCTTCAAAAGGATCTATGATACGTATAACGATAAGAGATTTTTAGGTGAGTACAGTGAAGTGTCGATCAATGTAGGTAAGCTTAATGTGAGGTGCCATTTTTGTAGCAGTGAGATCTTTAGCTCGGAGCAGACCATTTAATTTATTTACATACTAAGTAGACGGAGACGTAACGATTTTATAGATGTAGGGTAGTTTGGTAATCTTACTCAACATCAACATAAATTAAATAAAATTTTGCGACTGCCAGATACTTAACGTTAAGGGTAAGGTCGAGCCGGGGGCTAATTTCTAACTATGTACTAACTAATTAGTTATCTGCGTAGTTATATATAAAATATATTTAGAAAATAAACATACTGATTCCCTGAATGACCAACTTTGCTAATTACCTACTTAGATAAGTATTGTTGTTATATTATCATGTTTTAACTACAGGGCACTACATAACAATCTCAACAGACGCGACGATTGGAACTTATATAATCCTAGTTTTTCTCGCTTATTAAGAGGGAACAGGGCCTGCGAGGAATTTGAAAAATAGGTATTTGAAGAAACTATTGCTGTCGTCTTACCTCAAGTTTGCCCCCGTAGAGTGCGATAGGGACAGCTGCAGCTCAGACCAATTATTCACAAAAAAAATTGACGAAAGAAGTTTCGTATTCCCCTTTTTTCTCCTCGAAAACTAAACCGGTTCAATTATTTTTTATATCAAAATTTTAAGAAAGAGTATGTCTAGGTTCCTATCATTTTTCTATGTTAAAAACTTTCTCGAATTTGTCTGGTACTCTTTTAATCACGGCGGTAAAAATGGGGCATTTTTGTAATTTTTAGAGCGTCATATTTTCTTTACCGACAAGTTGCTGATTAAAAGGAAATAACAGGGACATGTCTACAGCATAACTTTATTTTATGAAAAAAATATGATAACTCTAGAGGCATTATTCAGGAAGACAAAAGGGGAATACATTTGTATGGAGAATCGCAGGCCCTGTTTCTTCTTAAGGCGTGTGTCTCGCGAATGGTTAAGCGAGCATACATGGACTACTTCCGGATAAGTTAGGGCTATCTTATCAGCCGGATAATTTTATACAAATTTTGTTCTATTTTCTGGTATAGCTAAGCACCTGCTTTTCTAACTACTATCTATTTTCCTTGTCTATCAGGTGGGTTCTTACACTGGGAAAAAATCTGCACACCCGGTAGAACACCAAGTGTTTTTAGAACAGTTTTATAATCAATTTCACGTGCACATTGATAACAAATTATGTTGCCAAAACGTGGCCGACCAGCGGTGGCCGCATGGCAGTCGCCGGCCCCACCGAAATCGCCAGTTATACCAGAACATGTGATATCATGGATGAAAGAACGAGTCGAGCGTGTAACTAGGCCGTGACCAATTATTCAATCGATCAATGGCCTTTACATCATAATGCATAATAATACATGAATGGATTAAATAGTTTGTTTTTGGCCACCTCTTTGGTCTTGTGGTAGCAAGCGCTACTGTTAAAAGTAGGGTCCCGGGTTCGATTCAACTAGAAGTCGGACTTTCTCGGAGTCTGATTTGAGCCCGTTTGATGTCAATAATCCCGCCCCCTTTTACTTGGCCCCCTAAACGTTAAGCCCCCCGTACACGTTGGGCGAACGCAAATCAAACGGCAAAGAGGCCCAGTATACGTTCGCCGAGCGCGCTCGATTAACGGGCTCGCCCAACGTGTACTAAAGGCTTAACAGGCGAGATATGGGTGTACTTACAACTCTGCCTCCCTGTCCGGGAATACAGGAGTGGTATTATGCGGCGATTCCTTGTTTACGCTTTAGAGCGTTATCATACTGGCGATTTGCCAGCGTTTTTCCAGCGAGCCGATTTGTGAACGAACCGAGCTAGACGCGAACGCGTGACGTGTTCTCTGCGTTTTCATAATCTTGTTTCTCGTTCCGAAAACGCGGCGAACACGTTGCAAACAATCACGTTAATCGCCTCGCCGGTAACACGCTGGTAAATCGTCAGTGTGATATTGCCTCTATTCAACCGGCTACGGCTAATACCCGGCAGAATGAATGTGTGTAAAGAGCGTCATGAATACATAAACATCGGAAATGCTGCATGAAATTCTAGGGTAAATTCACGAATTACGACATTGATGACTATTGATTAGTTTTTTAATTTAATTTATGTTTTGGGGTAGAGAATGCTCGGTTGTCGATTTTTTTTTTTTTTCTGTGATTATGTGGTTTATTGATCGATTTTTTTAGGTAACGATAGCCTTGATTCCTCATTGTTTTCTTCATAAGTAAAACGCATTCAAATCACAATTCCAGGCTGCCACCAATTCTACCAGCGCACGCTGGTGGTCCGAGACCCCGAGCTGATCCGAAGAGTGTGCGTCAATGACTTCCAGCACTTCACGGACCGAGGGTTCTTCTTCAATAAGGACGTGGACCCTCTGGCAGGCTCCGTGCTGTTCTTGAGGGGGAACGAGTGGAAGAGGCTTAGGGCGAAGATTTCGCCGATTTTCTCGTAAGTTCTATACATTATTTTTTAGGTTATTGAGTCACGCTACCTTGATGATTCATTCTCTCCATAGATTCTGTGAAATCAAATCAAATCAAATCATTTATTTCTTTGCAAACATGGGTATAGTACGAGAATAAAGTTCTCCATCTTTTACCGTCACGTGGGCATGCAAAGGTTTACAATTCAAAATCTAAAATAAGCGGCAGATCATAGGAAATTACAAAAAAAATATAATAATAGTAATAATGTCAGTGTGGTCACAGCGATAAAAAATATAAAATAAAATAAGACTATATAATGTCAAACGGAAACAAAAATTAAGTGAACCACGATCATAATAATAATTGTCAATCAGAGTAACAGCATGTCAATCAGTTAGTGAATCATCATTAAGAAAATCGTCAATCGTGTAATAAGTTTTCATAATTAAAATGTCCAAAAATCTTTTTAAGTACCTATTACCTATCTATTTGGGGCTTCGATGTTGAACCGACTTGATTTAGGCACATTCCATAAAATTCTGTCTCTATCTAATGGTGATGATGTGAAGAGTCTGTTCAGGTTCAGGGCCCAAATATAATCCGTAGCAGCGTGTATTTAGGGTATGATGGGACTGTCATATGCATTAGCATTATAAAATAATCAGCCTATAATTTATTTATTTATTTAATAAATAATGTCTCCACTGCTGGGCCACAGGCCTCCTCTCGGCGAGAGGGAGTCTGTTATCTGCCACGTGGGCCCAGTGCGGGTTGGTAGATATCACTCGTCTTCGAATTTTGGATCTAGGACATACCGGTTTCATCACGATGTTTTCCTATACTGTTTTGAGAGTAGTGGTGGTTAAATAATTTACACAAAGTAAAGCGCTTGTTTGGGTTCGAACCTACGACCAACAACTCGTAAGTCGCGGTCGTTACCACTGGGTCACCACGCATTGCGATACTAAAATTCCCTTATTCAATAAAGATATGTTTTTGCACATATAAATTAGTTATCTATGGTTACTGATAACTGACTGCAAAAAGAGGAAGTCTCTCTCTCTTCTCTCTCTCTCTCAGGGTTTAGCACATAAAGCAGAAGTTAGTGAACTTGCGCCAGTAGGAATCAGCATTCTTGTATTTTTGTTTACGTTACTCTAGTTCTACTATCCTCTTTTTTAGTCAGTTTTACATCTAACATGAACATTTTATCGTTTCCAGGCCAAATAAACTCCGAGGAATGTTTCCCCTCATAGAAAACACGGCAGGAGAATTCGTCACACGAGTCCAAGATTTGCTGTCACAGCCTAAAGATTTACCGAATGGAAATTGCACCTTGAAAGCAGATGGTCAGTCTAACGGTGTTGTGCCCGGTTCTTCTGTGGTGGATTCGGAGAAGTTCGTGGGTGGTTATACTGCTGATGCTATCGTGCCCTGTGCTTTTGGGTTGAAGAGTGGGGTCATGTATAATGAGGAAGATCCCTTCGCTGTGGCGTTACACGCGTTTTACGAAATGTCGCTGTGCAATATCTTTGAGAAGTAAGTTAAAAAAAAAATATTTCATGAAAATTTGCGATTTAAGGTGGATCCGCAAAGGTAGCCCGCGAAATTCAAATTTTCTTACGTTTTTTTGCACTTTGCAGGTCAGTGTCAGGTTGTATCTTGATTGAAATATGATTCGCGACTATAACAGATATGTATTTGCAGAATTATAATCATTAGATTCTCTCACATCTCTCTAAGTTAGAATTGTTTTATTGAATTAATTTTTCATGAAATCACATTGATCACATGAAATTTGAGAACAAACACAAAAACACAAAAAAAATACTCATCATTTGAAAACATCTCGTGATTATACTTTTATTAAAAAAAAAGTTGTTTTGACGCCAGCACATCAACCTACTACAATCTGTCAAATTTCTTTAATAGATTTTCAACTTTATAACTAAAGCATAAGGTTCAAAGTTGATTGGAAAAATTTGATAGTATCGGGTAGGTTGACCTGCTGGCGTCTGTACACAGAAAAATAGATACAGATAAGACATAATCATAATTGTGAGTTGTTGGGATTGTTGTTGTAATTGTCGCATGTGCTACGAGTATAAAGACAATTTTCCCCGACGATCGCTTGTGGTGGATATCACGAGGCTCATTTTCAGCAACGGACTTCACGTAAAAGCTACTACTAAAACTAATCTCTACACCAAGGGTATTGATGAGCTCGCCGTCCGATAAGGACCAGCCAGTCTATTCTGTAATAATCTCACGGTGAAAACTTAGTTGAAGTAAGCTTGAAGTGAGCTGTCATTCCATCTGCTGCTAGGGACTGACAGCTCTCTATGAGCTCACTTCACCTAAGTTTTCACGGTGAGATGGTTACAGAATAGCACTGCAGGCCCGGGTCGACGGCGCGTTGTGTTCCACGCGCGCCTCAAAGAGATGTCAGCAAATGAAGGGGTCCGATAGGATCGATGCCTGCCGGGGTTGCGGGAAAGTCCGAAAGGGATACCGTGGCCCCTGGCAACGTACAGGCAACGGAAGGAACACGGGTGGGTTTTAGTCAGTAAGAGTCTGACACGCCCTCCCGCTCCACCCAGACCGGGAGAAGTTATTTGATAAATTCCCACCCAAAAAAAAAAAAGGGTAGTGACGATAACCATTTGTATTAGGTACTAGCTACCCTCGGCTTGGTCCGCGTGGAATTCTAATTCTTTTTCTAAAATAAAACTAGCCTAAGTTACTCCTTCTAACATCAGCTATATGCATAAGTCAAAATCAGCCCAGCCGTTTCGGAGATTAGCCGGAACAAACAGACAAACATTTTTTCAATTGTTTTTTTGTTTAAGTACCGTACATATATGCATTTAGTAAAAAGCTGTTATTTTGATATTACAAACAGACAATTTAATTTGTATTTATTTGTATGTGTGTATCTATAGATAGATATCCATTTATTACCTACAGAGCGGTCTAATAAAAGTCTAATACTTTGCAGTAGTCTTCTTTGTGCTAAAAATGGATTGGTCTAAACTTCTAATTGACACTAAACACTTACCAATTCTATTGAGCTCGACAACAATCAAACAATTTATTCAGCACACGCGCCACCTGTGTATAACTTTCAAACAACCATTAATAAAATAATAAGAAATTGGTTCCTAACTTTCATAGTTTGAGGTCAACCAATCACTATAATTTGCTCTATCGAATTGGGTAAAACAGAACTTTTTAACTTAATCTGAAAATTACTTTGTAAGTATTAAAAACTTGTTCAAAAGACTTAGGGACATAATTTGTTCTAATTTGGCTTCAATTTATTACAGTCTGTAATATCTATCTGTTTTAGTTTAGTTTTGGTAATTGAATTGACTGAAGTCAAACTTCGCTTGTAGGTAAATCAATGTGCAAATTGGTGTGTCAGATATCAAAGACGAAAAGCAAGCAATTTTCGTTGCTGTTCATAAGTAAATAAACCTATGAAATACATTAGTGTTTCAAAGGTTTAATCACCAAGCCAACTGAGTTTATAATTATTTTGGTAGAGTCATTAAATTATAAGGTTCTCTACGTGAACTAGAAAATGTAGGTATCAAACAGTTTATATACAATTAATTCACTTATTATGTTTTAAGATAAGATAGATAAGTCTTTATTTGCTCTTAACTTGGTATAAAGTTGTTACAGTCTGGTTTTGATATAATGTCCACATGTTTAGCTATACAGAATATTGTATCAATTGCATGCAAAATAATTAATAGGTTACGAGTTAAAGGTAAAAAAAGAATGCCACAGATTAATTGGTTATACAATAATAGTCATTTAGATTATACATCACAAACATTTTCATTAATACCTTTACATATAAATGTTATATTTTCATGTTAAAGAAATCATTAATGTCATAAAAATGATGTCCATTCAGCTATTTATATAGTTTGTTTTTAAATGAGTTATGATTATTTAATCATTTGAGTGATTTTGGTATTTTATTGTGTATACGTACACACATTACAAGGCAACTTTTAGCATACTTGGCTGACTTAGGATTATCCTTTAATACAAGTCTGTGTGGATCCCTTGTAAGATCAAGCATTTTTTTATTATACATATTACCTAGGGCACAGATAATATAATACTAGTCTATACGAGGCAACATTCTTAATTTTTAACCAACATCAAAAAAAGGCGGAGTTTCTCATTTGCATTGTATTTCTAATAATAATTGTTACCTCAGAACTCCACCATTTATGAACTGATTTTAATCATTCTTTTTTTTTGTTTGAAAGGGCATTTTCATATAAATTTTGTCAAGTTCTGATTAGTGGTTTTTGAGTTAGCTTCAATAATACGTATTTTTTCCACTTACTATATGTTCATGATGTTATAATAATGTTCACTGTTGTATTGTATTTACATATCTAGCAAGTAGTGGTATACCTACGAATATGTGTGGGGTAGCTATCACAACAAAAAATGTGAAAAATGACTTTAATTTCGGAAGTCGGTGGCAAAAAACGAAAATTTAAAACCAAAGAATTCTTTATTCTTCCGAATATCTATCTATTCTTCCGAAATTACAGCAATTTTTCACTTTGTAGTGTTTTTTTTGGAAGTCGGTTGATATTTTTTTGTAAAAAAGTTTTTATGAGGGGTCAGATCTATTGCCTGAATGTCTTAATTCAGTAGTGATAGTGTGCCTATTCTAACACGAATTTTCTTTTTATAATTCATATACTTGGTACACCCTACACATTAATTTAACTTTACTATTTTTTTTCTTTTTGCAGAACGATGCGTCAATTCTGGCCTGCTTTTGTATTGTTCTTCAGAATGAGAATCATACCTAAGAAGACGCACGATTTCTTCTACAACATCGTGACCACCGTGCTGAGGGCTAGAGAAAACGGTAACGTGGCCTATTAACTACTTTCTTTATATTATTAACTATATATTTAATATTTACATATGTCTATTATTATATATTCGCTCATAATGGGTATTAGAATGCTGAGTTTCCCGACGTAAACCAAGGTAACCGACATAGCCCGAAGAATTGCCAAACTTAAGTGGCAATGGGCAGGGCACATTGCTCGCAGAACAGATGGCCGATGGGGCCGGTAGGTTCTGGAGTAGCGACCGTGTACCAGAAGACGTAGCGTTGGAAGGCCTCCCAAAAGGTGGACTGATGATCTTGTGCCCACAGCTAGCAGGAATCCGCTGGATGCGGGAGGCACAGAACCGGTCGAAGTGGCGGTGCTTGGGGGAGGCCTATGTCCAGCAGTGGACGTGTTTCAGCTGAAATGATGATGATGATTATTTTCCCATGCCGATTTCGGCAACGGTGACCATTTCGGCAACGGTGACCATTTCGGCAACGGTGACCATTTCGGCAACGGTGACCATTTCGGCAACGGTGACCATTTCGCCAACGGTGACCATTTCTCTTTTTCGACGGCTATAGGTTACAAGTTCGTGCTCTTATTGTGGCTATTGTAGCTTATCTCGACTGAGAACTTACGTGCACACTATGCTTATCTACTTACTTGATGTTTGTAGATTTTTCTATTGATTTCCCTAAGGAAGGAAGGGAGATGCCACAGCCAATAGTTTTGGATAAAACCTAAAAGTTGATACTGAAACTGTGTTAGGTTTTTTGAGTTATTGCTAAGTTTCGTATTATTTCAAGAATACACTGGGGTATATCAAGAGAGATATTGATCTGTTTCTTTATCAGACCAAGTTTTTTATAGTAGAGCTGGGTATAAATATTTAATAGGATGAAATTGCAAATGTGAACAAAAAGTGTTTATATTTTTATATCAAAATTCAAAAAATTTAAAATTCAAAATATTTTTATTTCATACAACCTACCTAATTGGTTGTTTCCTATGGAGAAGAGCCGGCAAGAAACTCCACGGTTACTCTTTTAAAAATAATGGGCTTTTACAATATTTACAAATAACAGTGTTATTAGGTATGGGAGGACAGTGTAGGTCTTTCAACAAGTACCAGGTACTTAACAGAATAATGATGGTGAACAAATCTACAGTCCACTAGGCCTACAGCGTTCTCACATTCACAAAATTGAGAAGAATCTATATAAAGATAAATAAATTAATAAAAATAAAAACGTATTTTAAACGAAATGACGTGATTGCTATTACGGCTGTATCAACACGGGTGCTGGGAAAATGCACCTGGCTTATCTCCTAGATCTCTGGTAGTGGCAGTATTACGTTACGCACAATCGATTAATTGCTATTTCTAAAATTTCAGGCGTCCAGGAAAAGCGCGGAGATTTCATCGACATGATGATGGCTCTGAGAAATGATGAGACGAACAATAACTGTAAGAAAGACCTTGAAGATATTGAAATCAGTAAGTGTGTGACTATTATTATAGAATATTTTTTTTCTAACTGAACAGACAGCTGTGCTGCTGGGGAATTTGTTGCGCCACTTCTTCTTCTTGTTGTGTTTTGGGGGACTGTCTTATGTAAGTGCTGATTCTCAGCCTAGTTTGAATAAATGACTTTTGAATTTTGAAATTTGTTGGCGTTTTATTAGGTATTAGTATAGCAGTATAACGGGCTGGTATCCAAAACTCCATGTCCAAGCGCGTATTTTCCGTATAGCTTGTCCATTCTAAAATAACGCGCCCCATTACCGCATTTTACGTACAAGCCGCGGCGCCCGTGAACGTAAAATGCGGTAGTGGGGCGCGTCATTTCAGAGTGGACAAGCTATACCTACTGTTATTATCAATGATCGGAGTAGGTAGATTGAATTGGGGTCATTGATCCGAAACGTATATATTAATATGGACATTCCTCCAGAATTGGTTGATCATTTAAAAAAAACCGGAATTTAGGTAGGAATTGTATTAAAAAGAGCAATATTATATTCTTCATAATTTTTTTTAACGGCAAACAGTCACGATTCCAAGCTTCGGTAAGTAATATTTTACTTGTTACAAGGAGTTTAAACCGATGTACTACATATAACAATATTTTTGGTATTGTGTTTGTTTGCTTAAGCTGTTGAACATACCATCACCAACTTTGAATTGAGTAGTAATAATATCAATACCAACATTAAGAATATTTAATTGAATCCGGAAATACCGGAATTGCTTTCCGGAAAAATGGCTTATCCACGTTATTCTTTCTGTATGCATTTATGATACAAGTACCAAAAATCAATCTACCTACTCCGATCACTGGTTATTATATATTATTATATAGTAGGTATATATTTATTTTCTACTTAGTTAATAATCAAGCTCAGTTTTCTTGCAAGATCATCTAGTGACGACCATTTTCAACAGGTGACTTTCAGTTATATTCAAAATCAAAAAACCATGATTGATACATTTGGCACTTTTCTCAAATCATTTTAAAGGATTAAAGAAAAATGGCGGCCACAGTACTCGTAAAGCACGGACTCATTACAAGTTTTATCTCCCGGTTAACTTTTAGATAACGTAATTAATGTGGTCGCATTAACTTTTGATATTAGGGCGACTCCAATATTGCTTAACTCCTTAACTTTTACTTAATTCGGTTCGCAATTTTAAGTTTTCGAATAATTATCGATCTGTTTAGTTTGTTTGCTAGGGTTAATATAACTCGGTTTCACTCGGAATAATTTATGAAAGGAATAAGGCTAATTTAATATTTTTTAAGGTAATTTGTTTTTGAATGTTTACTTAAAAAAGGGGTTCATGTGCGTTCATTCCAAAAGTTGGGAACGTCGCAAATAGTTGTCAAATATTTACCTGTTTTGATTAATTTGGCAATATTACTGTATGGAAATAAGAAATGTGACTAACTTGTGAACTAAAGTATTGATTACGAAATGCAATAATTAATATCTTAATATCGAATATTTGGTTTTAGATGTAAAAAAAATATTTGGAAATCTTCCAAATGCCTTTTTTATACTTAAAACGGGTACAAAATCAAATTCAGTGATATAATTATTCTAGTTTACTAGTTAGCCACATTTCATATTTCCATACCATATTTATATATTTTCATATATTGCCAAATTAATCAAAACAGTTAAATATTTGACAGCTATTTGCGACGTTGCCAACTATGAGTATAAACGCTCTGAAGTCTATCCTTAAAAACACGTAATAAAAGAGAGAAATCGGCCAATATTGATATTTGTTATATTCTGGCTACAAGTCTTCTGCGCCCAAAAAAACTTTACAAAAAAGTATTTTAACCCTAGGTAGAGCACTTTTACCAACATTAAGCACTTCGGCTATTTTATTTTTAAATACACTAAAAACAAAATAAAACCTTAAAATCAAAGAATTTATTTCCATTAAGACGTCAGGGTATCCCCCGAAATACAAGTTCTCTTAAGCAATTTTCAAGTTAGGAGCAGGTTGTATGTTGATCTAAATATGATTCGCTGCCGTATCAAATATTTATTTATAGAATTATAATCATAAAAATCATCAATACACATCTCTAAGTACATATATTCCTATTGAATGACTATTTCATGAAATCATGACATTTTAGGATTATTCTAACATAAGGAGTTGTATTGATGCTCTCCCCATTGCCAAACTTAAGTGGCAATGGGCAGGGCACATTGCTCGCAGAACAGATGGATGGTTCTGGAGTGGCGACCGCATACCGGAAGCCGTAGCGTTGGAAGGCCTCCCACAAGATAGACCGATGACCTTGTAAAGGCCCAGGAATCCTCTGGATGCGCAGGGCACAGAATCGGTCGAAGTGGCGGTGCTTGGGGGAGGTCTGTGTCCAGTAGTGGACGTTTTTCGGCTGAAATGATGATGATGATGAAGGAGTTGTATTGCTCTTTCTAATAATTATAATTCTGTAAAGCCATATATGTTACAGTCGCGAATCTTATATTAATCAAGATACAACCTGACACTGACCTGTTAGTTCCTTAGCGCATCCCCATTAAACCAATTATTAGCACTTTTGAACTGTCAAGGAGTCGGTCAGTCAGAAAGATGAAGCTAGTTGCCCATTCATAAGCGCAGTAGTTTCCTATGAAGAAAACGGAGAAGAAACTCCTTGGACACTATTTTAAATCAAAATAGCAAGCTTAATAATAATCCCAACTTCTATCCACAGCTGACATGGTCATCTCAGCAAACGCATTCATAATCTTCCTGGGCGGTTTCGAGACCACCTCTTCAACTCTGGCGTTCCTCTTCCTGGAGCTGGCAGCCAACCAGCAGGTACAGGAGGAAATGAGGAGTGAGATCCGTGAGGTCCTGGACCGACATGACGGGAAGATTACCTATGAGCTGCTGCAGGAACTGGTGTATATGGAGATGGTGATTCAGGGTATGTTAACATTTTATTTAACTTGAGGAATTGATGAAATGCTTTCATCGTGCTCTTTAGACTCGAATGCCCTAATTCACTAACACTTAAACTCAGGGTCAATGATCTTCTTCTTTTCGTGTGGTCAGTGACTAACCTGGTGTTAGAGTTTTAAAGCCGCCCATCGGCCTCTGACTTGGCTTTACATGCCATCGAGAAATATCTCTCAGGCATGCCGGTTTCCTCATGATGTTTTCCTTCACCGTTTTTGAAGTATGTGCTTAGACAATACGCATATGAACCCGAAAAGACAGAGGTGCGTGCCTTGGGTTCGAACTCGAGACCTATGACTTGGCAGTCGATGATAATAATTGCGAAATGCGAAATCAGAGGCAGACATGATGCTTTGCATTGGTATTGAAAAGACTGAACATATTCTGTTCATGGTGGAACATGTAGGCGTAGGCCTTTTAGGTTTCTTATTACACAAGTGTCGAAAAAAGGCTGCTGAAGCCAAATAAACCCACAAGCAGCAGACTATTGTATACTTAATGTTTTAGAAGATAATAAAATTTTAATATTTATTGATTTACGTGACATATTTTTTTCTTTTTCTCAATTAGTTTTAATGATAATCTGGCAGTTTGAGTACTTTATGCGGCCTACCCAAAGGTCCTTTGGCATTGTTTGTCGAGTCACTGACTGCACGGTCACATCTATGTGGTTCTTTGCTCAAAATACCATTTCAGACATCAATCTAGTATATGGTCTTTACATGATCTGTCCAAGATTATGTCTGGAGTTCGGGTTTTCTTCTCAGAATAGTCAGATAGGATAAGCCGACCTCATCTAGTTTTTAAAATATGATTGTCGTGTAAACGTGTTTGTACAGTACTTATGATCACATAAGTGGAGTAGCGCGCTAAGGATTGTATTGCAGTGAATACGCGGTACAGGCCGTACCTACATATTATGTGTATCCGTGATGTATAAACACAGATCGTACTACACCTCTGAATTCACACACTGGCGTCTGGCGTCGAACGAAACAAAAACATTTCATTTCTACTCTTCACACCATCGTGTATTATTCTTACGGCATAAATGAAGACTCATTGTTGGCTGGATTTAAATATCTTTTCGTCTGAAAATATAGTCGTGTTCCAGTATAAGTATTCTCGGGCAAAACGTAAACCTTCTTGTTAGTGTTTTTCCGTCGAATATGGTTTTTTTGACCGTTCTTGACCGTTGCGCTTCTTTTATGAGCTGGGATCCATGACTGCTTTCGACTGGCAAGGCTACCCTCTTCCTTATATCTTTTGACTCACCGATTCACAGTATTTCTCTAAAACGAGTACTGTTAGGCTACTAAGCAAAATACTAATATTACTATTTAGAAATAAAATTATTTAGAAAATAGAAATATCATGTTATAATAATGTAAATGTTATTTTCAAAATTTATTTACCTTTCATTCAAGGGTAAATTTATTTACCCTTGAATGAAAGGTAAATAAATTTTCTTTGAAATTATGTAGTTTTTCTCCTATTTTTACCTCATGGTAAATAAAGGGTTTTTCAACAAGAACTTTGTTTTCTAAAACAAAATAAAACAAAGAATTTGGAGGAAAATGAATATTTTTTTTATTGTATTACAAAGAGAAAAGTTTGGCAATTATGAATGAAAAATGATATCTGGCAAATGTCCACCACGACCACGCTGACAGATGTTGATTCTTTCATCAAAATTTTTAATCACTTTTTGGCAATATGGAGGGTCTATTTCGTCAATGACATCACGGATTTTGAGTTTTAAAGCTGCAATCGATTCGATTGGCTCCGTATAGACTCTATCCTTAACATAGCCCCACAAAAAATAATCCAGTGGTGTTAAATCACACGATCTGGCTGGCCACTTAACAGCTGAATTTCGCGAAATTATGCGATCGGGAAATTTGGTTTGCAATAAATTGATCGTTTCATTGGCTGTGTGACACGTGGCACCGTCCTGTTGAAACCACTTTTCAGTGATATCCATGTCATCAATAATAGGCCAAATTTTTGGTCTCAGAAGGACGATTATGTTGTCCGAAAATATCACGAATTTTACGAAATGTAACTTTAACAGAACGACCATTTTCATAGTGGATTTGAATTATTTTAATGCGAATTTCGAGCGAAATTGAATTCATTGTAACAATTGCCAAAGCACCTACTACGAATACCGCCAAAAACTACAGGTCAAAACTATCACGTTCTTGGTGTTGCCCCAATTGAAAAACAAAGTTCTTGTTGAAATACCCTTTATAAAACATAAAAAAAATACTGCAAGGATATACCTTATACCTTAATTAGACAAATGTTTGATAAAATAATTAAATCATAATACTCATACTCCGTCCGGTGTCAGATATTTGTGATTTATAATAAGTTCACTTTTACGCAGCACAATAACGCAGCCTTCATTTCAATATTTAAATTTGCTTGCATCTCAAAATGAACTACGACACCGCTAATAGATTAAACACACGTCACTAACCCACAATAACATACCAACAACGTTCTTTTTAGTCGCGGTGAATGAGTCGTAAGTTAAGCATCTATCTACCTTCTTATTTATTTATTTATTTATTGAGGTTTCTGTGGGAATAATTATAAAGTTTTACGAGTTTAGTGAACAAGGAAATATAGTCAATAGCGTGATTATTCGAGTAATTTTTAAAACATTAAAAAATAAACGCCGCGTGTGAGATTCGAACCCGCGGCTCGTTACGCATGAACGTGCTAACCTAATACCATAACCGCTAAGGTATCATGCCATATACCGTAGTGGTTGAATTTATGTAATACAATCATTTGCAAACGAATATGAGTATGTGAGTATGGAAGTATAAGAAGGTCGTAAGTTAAATCGAGGTGTCAATCTATTGCTTTGTGCGATTGCTACTCCTACTTATGATCGCTACTGTACAAACCTACTTACAGAAATAAAATCACATCATTTAAAAGAAGATAACTAAGCTTGTATGCTGAGTAACTGTTTCATTCGTATTTTGGACCTTAGAAAATTTATTTTTCAGTCGTGATAAATTATGTCATGTGCTAGCTGTTTTCCGCAGCTCTTCAAGTAATTAGTTTCAACACACACCACATTCAGCACAGTGACCCCAATTGGTTTACTGTTACTTGTAACCAGAAAAGTTTCTTTTAATGAGTTTTTACTTCCCCCTCGAGGTATACTGACGGGTTCGGATTAAAGGGACTGTGTCCGTTACAGTGGCTAAAACTAACGGATGCTAGTAAACAGGTGTGAATTTAACTTGTTTAACTGATGAGATTGCGGCAAGTGAAGAACATGTGGCTGATTTTATTTATACACTACATTTTTCCCGCGGTTTCGCCCGCATGGATGTTGGAAAATGTCCGACGGGAACGTACTACCGAGATTAAAAATAAGCGAAGCGATGATCGCATACCTAATAGCCGAGGAGAAGGTCATTTAGTCTTGCCCTAGCGGTGCGCCGCTGTCAACCATAATTATTTTGAACTAGCTTTTGCCCGTGTGAATGTCGGAAAATATCCCACGGGAACGTACTACCGAGATTACATACCTAATAGCCGAGGAAAAGGTCATTGACTCCTAGCGCTGCGCCCGCCGCCATCAACCATAATTATTTTGGTACGCGTAATTTTGACTCTGTGGTATCTTTTAAAGTATTCATTTTAAATGATATGATGTCAGGCAAATTTTAATTAAATGCCAAATTTAAATAACATATTTTATTGGATAACTATTAAAATAATACCGGTCAAAATCGCTTCGGTAATAATAATTAATGTGGAACATTAATTTTATGTAGGTATCTCTTACGGTTTACGCGGCGCACGCTAGTAAAGCTCCCAGACGGCATGATTTTTTCTGACATCTTCAACAATAATCGTCATATTTCAGCCAATTTACACAAAACCTTTAATGAATTATACACCTTAATCTTCCTTATGAATCACTCCGTCCATTGGTGACAACCGTTTGAACCCGTTCTATAGTTCTTAAGTTTATCGCGTTCAGGCAGACAGACAGACGCGGCGGCGGCGGCGGGGGAATTTGTTTTATAATAAGTAACGATGTAAGGATAAGGATATAGTGAAGGGGTCCGATAAGACCGATGCCTGCCGGAGTTGCGGGAAAGTCCGAAAGGGATACCGTGGCGCCTGGCAACGTACAGGCAACGGAAGGAACACGGGTGGGTTTTAGTCAGTAAGAGTCTGGCACGCCTTCCCGCTCCGCTCAGAGCGGGAGAAGTTATTTGATAATTTCCCACCTAAAAAAAAACGGATATAGTATTTATGGATACTAATAGTACCATAATCATTGCTGTGTTGAAATGCTGCATTGTTTTTCTTCTCTCGTGTCGACAAGAGGTTGAAGTCGGTTGAAAGAGAATAGCTCTTGCTGCGAGGGTTACGCAGTCAGCGAGGTTGACAGGGCCTCACTTGTTTATCAAGGAACGTGAAACCATGAATGCCGAATTATTACATACTTGTAGCTCTCGCAGCCCAGCGAATAGGTATTGTCTTACCGTGAAACTAAAATCAAATAGGATGCTAAAGAAAATGTTTGCCAATATTTTTTATAACCCTATTTTGCTCGTTCCAGAAACCCTTCGGCTCTACCCGCCTTTCCCGAGCATCCAGCGCATATGCACCAAAGAGTACACGATACCAGACACGAACATCGTGGTGGAGAGAGGCACCATCGTACTATTCCCGACACTAGGCATACAGAGAGATGAACAGGTCAGTTCCTACTTATAAGATAAAAAAAACCTGACAGATTTTGGTCATGGCCGCCAATATACCAGCGGAGACTAACCATCGACGCTGGAGATATTATAGTGCACGAGTGTGCGCAAACAGGTGAACGCATATTCCGATGGGACAACAATCCGTTAAGACCGGAGAGAGATCAGGCGCAGGACCAACAGCGCCACGTGTTTAGACAAGTATTGATAACGATATCTAATTAGTCTAATAGTGCTATAGGTGACGGTAACTGCTTAGGACTATCGAAAAGCATTTTGAGTAAAATCTGTTTTCCACACAACCTGATGGACTGAGTGCGGAACCCAAACCCCATAACATACAACATAGAAATCTGTTTTTTTTTTACTTGGCACAGTGTATTGAGTGGTATAAAATAGGATACAACAAGAACAAAATAGTTATGCTTGCATCACCGCCGTGTACGTGCCAACTTAGAACGGATATCTTACACGAAATAATACTTGGGAACAAGTGTCAGACTCGACACTTGCATAAAACTTGCAGATACTCGTAAGTAACTAACTCGCTTCCTACATGTTGAGAATACACCCATTTTGTTTTGTTTTTTTTGGGTTGGAAATTGTCAAATAACTTCTCGCGCTCTGGGCCGAGCGGGTGTCGTGTCAGACTCTTACTGTCTAAAACCCACCCGTGTTCCTTCAGTTGCCTGTACGTTGCCAGGTGCCACGGTATCGCTTTCGGACTTTCCTCCAACCTCGGCAGTAAGAATACACCCTTAGGACCCTTTTACACGGCACGATTTCTTTACGGTGCGGCGTATAAACAGCGCCGTAGAAAAAACGTGTTTGTTAACAAGCTTCTACGAGTATAGTGATCCATACAACACTGACGACCGAGCAATTTTTTTGAACTATGGCATCTTGCAGGTGACCACTAAGGTCGTGACTGCTTTACCGGACTTTCCTGTGGCTGCCTTTAGCTTCTACACTAAGAGCCTCCAGCCAGGAGCATAAATAAATGCAAACTATTCTAGGTGACGACCGAGCCTACACTCGGCGTACTTATATAGAACGCACCGTGGAAAAAACATGTCTGTCAACAAGCTTCCATAGTGATCTAAACAACAATGTGACCGTGCCGGCGGCGAAAAAACCGTAGTTTGTCGAGGCAAGAAAAACGTGTGTGTACAAAGATCCTGACTTTGCAATACATACAAGTGTAAATGAATAGGGATGATGAATAAAAAAATAATGGTCACGTATTTTTTCTTTTTTTACGTAATCAAAAGATTACGGCGATACATTGAGTTAAAATGTGCCATGACGTCACGAGTATGTAGATTTTATACTTACTTGTGACGTAGCGACCCCCACTCCCCAACTTTAATGAGTTTTATCTAAGTCATTTTTAATTAATGTGATAAAGCAAAAAATATGTGTCTAAAGTATTTTTTATTATCTGACTGACGCGGACGGTCTAAATAGAATTTCTTTTTTTTTATCCATGCATCATCCCTATTGGCCAAGTTGCTATTAAGTGGGGAACGTGGGGAGCATGAGGCATACATAAGGAGAACTTGATGTTTGGTTTGACGTTTAATGTAGTTGTATTGTGGTCTGTGGTTACTTCACAGTTTAAAAAGATTTGGTGCTTTTTTAGGATTTCGTACCTCAAAAGGAAAGAAACAGAACCCTTATACGATCACTCGTGTGTCTGTCTGTCTGTCTGGCTGACTGGCTGTCTGTCTATTACAGCCAATTTGCTCCGAATCTAATGGACCGATTAAGTTGAAATTTGGTACACATATTTATGTATTTCTGTGACCCAAACACGGACGTGTAACGTAAATAAATGAACTTTGAATTCACTATTGGGGCCAAAGAAGAAAATATAAATAAAGTTTTGCAAATTGTACTGTGTGACATATCAATGAAAGGGCTTGTTGTGAGGATCCGAAAATATATTTATTTTTTCATTTTAAAATAAATGCTTTTAAAAATATTTAAGAAAATAGATGAAAATTTACCATTACCTTAATCTCCGAAACTTCTTTACTCATAGATTACAAGAAAACCTATAAAAAGTCTATGGTCTTAAAATAACATGGTAAATCTCTCAATATTGTGCGTACAAACTTGCATTTGCAGTTGGAATTTATGGGGGAACATTTTTTTCAACTACAATGTTAAGTTTGTTCTTGGGATAAATTTATCCCAACTACGGAACCCTTCATTGTGCGTGGTCCGATTCACGCACTTGGCCGGTTTTTAATTATACAGCGTGTATCAGAAAGTTGTGGTCATATTTGAGGGAGAGGTACAGGCCATCAAACTGAACAACTTTCTCCATGGGACCAACATCTTAATCGAGAAAAAATAATCAACCGTCCCATATGTTAGGAATTGTTATAGTAGGTAAGTCATATATTTAAGTTTAAGTGTTAGAAATATTTTTAGAAGTATATTTTTAAGTGTAATTTTTGAATATTTTTCTACTCACGGCTTATAAAATCGTTAAATGTATTACCTAATTCTTTTTTTTATTGAGTTTTTTTTATCCTGGCAACACTGACTCGCTCGGTATACCGCCGTTTACCCGAATTTTATTTGCCCTAATATCATTTGCCATAATAGTCAACAGCCATAATATCATACGACATAATACTCATTTGCCCTACTCTCATTTGCCATATTAGTCACGTGCCAGAATCATTGTTTCCCATAAAGTCACTTACCATAACATCATTTGTCATAATCATTGTAAGCCCTAATTATCACATGCCCTAATTATCACATGCCATAATTATGATATGCCATAACATAATTTGCCATCGACATCGGGTGTGTAACGGTTGTTTATATCAAGAGAAATTGGATGCAATTGGGACTAGGGCACCCCGACTCGGACAGGTTAGGTTAGAAGGGGATGGCGGGGTCGTGTGAGCGAGCGAAGCGAGCGAATAGACCCCGCCATCCCCTTCGTGGTTATTTTTTTATAAACCACACAGAAGTAGGACCTAGCCCACCATCAACCATGCACAGAAAAAAAAACCTTAAATATTTGTCTAATACTTGTTATGCCATTTAAATATTATGCCATTTAAATATTATGTCTAATAATTATTATGGCACATAAAAATAAGGCAAACAATACTTATGTCATTCGTATCTTATGGTATCTAAAATTCGGGTAATTAAAAGTATGTCATATGTCTTTTAGGGCAAATGAAACATTCGGGCAAATGAAATTCGGGTAAATGAAATTCGGGAAAATGATGATTATGGCATATAATCTTCGGGCAAACAATAGACAACCGACTCGCTCGCCACCCGGTTGCGCGCTCTCACTAAGCGTGGAAGGGACTTTTTAGCGCGGTTGCAACGGGCTGGGGGGTCGAGTCAGCCTTGCTGCAAAAGCAGTGTTACAGTGTTATATAGACGAAGAAACAAGTCATAGTTTACACGAGTGCATAAATCCAAAATTGTGGTATAAGTGCTGTTTTAAAAATAATATATAAATAAAATAAATAATAATAAATATTTATTCAGTATTAAAATTCGTAAAATATTAACATAAAATCTTGAAATAATTTACAAAGGTATTATAATGTAAGATGCCTGTACTAGGATAAACCTGTATCACAGGCGGCATGAGCTGTCACTTTATGGTGATTGAAGGACAATAAAATTCTTAACAATATTTAACATTAGAATTCTTGATATAATGACAAAATGTAATGACCTAATTCATTATTTTATATCTAGTTTACTTAAATACGATTTACCTTAAAGATAAAAATAACAAAAAGTCTTAAATACATCATTTCTTATTTAGTTTGCATAAAAAAAGATTATTGCACTTTATAACCTAGTTAACACACAAGATATGATTCAGCGTCAGCTGAATTGTGAGTGGGTTAAAGTCAATGTTGCATAAAATTGAATAACGGTCGAGGCTATGTGTGTATTCGATTTTATTGCGGGCGATTAATGTGCTTAGACATCAACAAAAACGACGATTTGTAGGCAAGTGCAGTGTTTTGTTGAGTCAGCAGCAGGCATTAAACACGGAAGTCTAGCCTTGAGTATGACGCTCTAGGCGCCCTCGTAGTCGATAGAATTGATGTACCTGTACTCCGCTATTTTCCTAGCAGGGCAATCTGCGTCTCCCGTTTTGTGGTTATTGGGCTTTTTAAAGCGTGAGCAAGTTGCACATTTCGGTGTGTCAGCTTTCTTCGCGCATTCTGACATCGAGTGTCCTTCTTCTCCGCAGTGACCACACGTAGATTTCAGCTCTCTGCATGTTTTTGCTGCATGACCATATTGTTGGCATTTGTAGCATCTGGTAACCAGGGTGAAGTCCCTGATAGGGCAGGAGGTCCAATTTATAAAAAGCCTTGTTTGTGATAATAGGGCTTTACGTATATTTGCTGTGACTTCAATGACGTAGTTACAGGTTTTCGCATCTTTCTTCCCAGATTTGTGGCTTAATTTAACCATGCTCAAAAAGGAGTCCATAGGCATTGCTGGAAACTTGTCGGCTACGTTCTGGTCGTAAATGCACCTGAAGACAAAGAAAAATAAGGTATGTACACCGTTTTAATGACAAGTAATGAATGTTAACAACTATGATATTAGTGTTTAGATTATTCTTTATTTTCAGCAAAAATAAATGCCTGAGAATCAATTTGGAGTTTCCTTTCACATAAATTTGGTTCGAATTAAGTTTTCTATGGGATAGTGGATAATTTTTTGCGATTAAGATTTTGGTCCCATGGAGAAATTTGTTCAGTTTGATGGCCTGTACCTCACCTTTAAATATGACCACATCTTTCTGACACATGCTATATACCCTGCATTCCGAGTTACGCTGTAATCGATTTGAGCGCGCTAACTCCTGTACCGAATTAACGTGGACGGAATAACAGTATGTCTTCAATCGTCATAGATGACGTCATGACATGCGCCATCTTGCGATAACGCTGACCATGCCTTTTACTAATATCACCGTGAGCGCTGTCAAAAATGACAGTTGTGCTGTTTTGTTTTGACTCACATCCTATCTTTAAACTAACGTGGCATTTTCGAAATTGTGCTTCTGGCTACCGTTCGCCACCTAACCAAAGAAGAAGAAGAATATTGTGGTATAAACACAAAGAAATATGATATGCAAGTTTTGACGTTGAGCGAGTACTGTGAGTGCGTTCACGAGCGTTCCGAATTGTTGACAGCCCTCAGCTGTCATAATTGTGATATCTTAATCGGAACGCCAATTATCGATGTCAGCGCTGTGAGCGACTATGTTCTAATTCGGAAAGCGGTCATAGTATGTTGCAGTATTTAAGACCAAGCGAGACCTGTTAGTTTGTCCTGTCCTTATTTTATGTTGCCCTACTTATTTTCTTTTTCGTGTGGTTAGTGACTAACCTGGTGTTAGACTTTTAAAGCTGTCCATGGGCCTCTGACTTGGCTTCACATGCCGTCGAGAAATATCTCTCAGACATGTTCCCTCACGATGTTTTCCTTCACCGTTTTTGAAGCAAGTGATAATTATATAATACGCATATGAATCCGAAAATACAGAGGTCACTCCACTAGGCTATCATTGCCTTATGATGTTGCTCTGTATATTACTTCGTGGTGTTTTATTTTAGGTATAATGCTGTGGTACTATCATATTTTACCACATACGTACGTAATTTCCACGCTAAGCATACGAACGAATAAATGCATAAAATATTCCAGTCGCATTAAAATCAATATGAATTAAAGTTTGTTTACTCCAAAACCAATAACAATGCTGAGCACGTTGCGAGATAACACTTTCGTTATAACTTCTGCCATAACAATTTGTGATAATTTTTTCAATTTAACAAAAGAGAACCCTTTATTTTTAGCACGAACGTTGAAGAATATTAAGTTAATTTGATCGATGCCAATCATCTCGAGTTATTGAGTTATCTTAGATAAATTAAATTTTAAAAGAGGGTTGCGAAGATAAGTGGGGGGTAGGAGGGGTTGGCGACGATAACCGAATTTTAATGATTTTATACTGAAGATCACGTCTTTAAAAAAACGAGTAGCGTCAATAATTTTGAAAAAATATATGTTACATTAGAGCATTTTTTTAATAACTTAATATTTTAGATTATGTTTATATCACATAGTGAAATTAATTTGTAAAGTTATGTCTAACGCGGATAAAAAACTGAGAATCACGCAAAGTCTATCGAGCGTATTTTGCTGAAACCACCATTTTAAAGGTAATTTAATTATTGATCTTTTAAGAATACGTGTTTTTATTAAAATACTTTTTGTTTTATGTATAATAAATTAATAATGCGTCAAATTGGTACGGCGCGTTGCCCGAGCTCAGTACAGAACACGCAAGCTAACTAACCACTCCAGGGCCGTATTATGAAATATGAAGAAGGAACTGGGCCTGCGATTCTCCATACAAATGTATTTTCTTTCTCCTTTTTTCTTCCTGAATAATGCCCCTAGGAGCAATAATTTTTGTTTCATAAAATCAAGGTCTGCTGTAGGCACGTCCCTATTTATTCCTTTCTTCCAGCAATTTATTGGTAAAGAAAATATGACCCCATTTTACCGACGTGATTAGAGGAGTACCAGACAAATTCGAAAAGTTTTTAACCTAAAAGAAAATGATAGGAACCTAGACGTACTCTTTCTTAAAATTTAAATGTAAAAAATAATTGAATCGGCTCAGTTTTCGAAGAGAAAAAAGGGAATATGAAACGTCGATTTCGTCACTTTTTTTGTGATATAATCGGTCTGAGCTGCAGCTGTCCCTATCGCACCTCTACGGGGGCGGGGGCAGATTTGAGGTAACACGACGGCAAGTTAAAGTGAGTTAGTTTCTTCAAATACCTATTCTTCAAATTCTTCGCAGGTCCTGTTCCCTCTCAATTCCATCATTATTCCACTGTGAAAAAAGCATGCTGCTATCGGCCTTGTATAGCTGCGTCTCTCACTCACACTGCAAAAATGGTGGCATTAATACGTCATAATAGGGCAGGTCACTGGCATTTATCTGCGTCTTAAGTTGAAAAGTTATAAGTTTACTTTTTAAGTTCAACCTATCCACCGCTGGGACATACTTTGGTCTTTTACCAAAACAGGGAAGTGATAGCAAAATAAAAGTAACTTGCAGTTATCATCGAAAATATTAGCCCAATTGTGTTGTAACTCCCCGTCACTTGTCCATGAGGGTTCATTAGAAAACCAGCGTCAGACAGCATTTGTCGAGCATTAATGCTGAAATGAACCTTTTTGGCGCAGCCGTGAGGCACACACTATTATCGCTTTATGATTATTTTCACTTTTTATTTTTGTATTATGTGTTTGACGAACTGTGTCTAAATAAATATTATTCTTTCTTTCTTTGTGCAATTTTGTAAGATGCAAAATATCACGTTGTCATGAAGGAAATCCTGAAATCTGACATTCTAATTAAGCCTATTTCCGGCAGTTGTTTGACTACGGCTAATATGACGATGATGATAACAATCTGAACGTATAAGGACCATGTTACAGTCGTAAGTACTGATTCAGGAGATTGGGAGCATCAGTGAAACTACAGAACAGATAAAACCTTTTTTATTTGTTCTGTGAATGAAACGCACAGAGATAGAAATGATAATTATTGTAATCAAAAATGTACAGTGCCTATATACTACCTAAAATCAATAAACGTATGAAAATATCCTTCCTTATCTAAGGCTTAGTTGCTAAAGTTCCAGGCTCCCGCAGACAGACGCGACGAGACAGCGCGACATGACTCTAGTAGAACAATTTCTATGAAAACTTCATGAAAATTGTTCTATCTGAATCGCGTCGCATCGTCGCGTCGCGCCCGTCTGCAGGAGCCTTAAAGTGGGGTTAAAGGTGTTCTAATGAGTATTTCTTTTTCATAAGCAGCTACAATATGTTACAATGTAGGTAACTCCCCCTCAGCTCAAATGCCCTTTTTATCTCGCTCGCACCATACTGCTTGTGGACAGAGAGAGTGCGAGATGAGGGTGCTGGCGGCTCTAAGGCGCCAATAGTTTAGGTAATTTCTTTTTACGGCGAAAATAATGACAATGTAAAATATAAAAAACACTTAGTATCTGCTATTGTTAGTTCAGTTATTATGCAAAGTTTCATGATCAAATTTGAAGTATTTTTTTAATACCAGCGGTTTATTGTTCGGCTTGGAGGAAACTTTGGCATGTTTTTCTATCGAGAAAATTTTATGAAATCGTGTTTTCGTCAAACATAGTAAATTAGTAACTTAACATTAATCCTTAACTTTAACAAATATTTATTTCAAAGTTAATACTGCAATATTTTCGATATAACGGAGGATCATGATAAGCAATTTGAGGTATCTCAATTGAGAACTCTTAATAATTTTAAGAGTTCTTTACTAGCTTTTCTCCGCGGCTTCACCCGCGTGGATATCGGAAAATATCCCACAGGACCGTACTACCGGTATTACATACCTAATAGCCGAGGATGGTCACCCATCCACAAACCATCCCCGGCAAGCGTAGCTTAACCTGATGGGTCGCCCGTGCGGCAGTTATTACTTAGCCACGAGCTCCTCATAATATCTACGTACATACTGTAAAATACTCGGAGCCTCAGCGGTTACAACTCTGACAGGGAAAATATTCTAGCTGGGAAGACTGTATTATAAGAGAAACTCAAACTGTTCACTTAGTTTTGCTAAGTAGGCTTAGAACAAAAACAACTGTTATATTTAGTAGATACGCTGTTCAGAACTAATTCTAATCGAATGTCCCAATCGACGACCCGGGAGCGAATGCGCAAAAACCCCCAAACGTCCTGGCGGCAAATCCCACTCTCCAATTGGCCCACGATATCGGGTGGTACCAGTGTCGTGGTACCAATCGTTGAGCCATTCATTGCACCAATCAATATTAAATCAAGGGTTGACATTCTCAAACAATAGAAATTAATCGGTTACACAATATTCCTTTGATAATATGTAAAACATATATAAGGTCCCATTAAAATAGATGGACAAACTTTTAGAAATCATTCAGACCACCAAAATAAGGACAATGATAAAAAATTATAAGAAAAACGCATTCGATACTTATAAAAAAAAACAGCTAACGAAAATACACTAAAAATGTTGGTTACCCAATGCCATTTATTATTTTAGGTCAAAATAAAATCACTTTAATCAGTTTTTTTTTGCTTGGATATCTTTGGTTAGACGTACTGAACGCTGTGTTAAAATTTGTCCATCTATTTTAATGAGACCTTGTATTTATATAAAAAAAAATCCTAACAAAATTAACTCTTTTTAACAATTATCTTACAAAAACATAAGCCATAAGTGTTATTAAAAAGAACAAAACCTAACAATACTATACTACAATATCTACATCTCTGCCTAACCCTTCGAGGGATGCAGGCGTGACGATGTGTAATAAAAAAGCAAAAACTCCGATAACATTGCACTCGTCAGATATATTTTTATTTCGCAACATGATCGTAGCTACCATTATTTTTAATTGTAGGTATCGAATTTACTGAACTAGCTGGATATAACGCAAATAATAAATGGATCGGTAGGTAACTTATGCGGAGTTGCATTCATTAAATGAAGTAATTATACCTACAGTGAATCCTTTGTATCGCTAAACAATAATGTAGTGAAAATAAATAATTTGTTGGAGTGGCTCCACTCTCCAATTCTTTTTGCTATCGCTCGGTAACATGTTTACATGGAACCGAGAGATGGCAAAAAAAAAAATAGAAGCACATAAGTGTGTGGGTTATGGAACTCATAACTAAAAAGATTTTGATGTTTTATTTAAGTTTATAGTTTGTGAGTTATGGGATGTTTTCAGTTACCGCCGCAGAAATGTAATAACTTTATTTATTTATTATTTATTTATTTTATTATTTATGTACACACAGAAAAATAGATACAGATAAGACATAATCATAATTATGAGTACAAAGGTACTGCTTATTTCTTAAGAAATTTCTTCCAGCAGACCTGCGATAGGAGAAATGAGAAAGAAATGTAGACAATAGTGTGTGAGAACAAGAAGAGAAAAATATAAATATGCGAAGTCTTAAACTAAAATATTGAAATATACCTACACGTATAAAGTAATAAATGAATATATACTTAAATAAATACATAGAGCTTAAATATATAAACATACATACTATAGGTATATAAATACTCACAGTTGAGAGGAAAGGTAATGCTCTTTTACTCGAAATTTGAATTGTGAAACAGTTTTTAAATCACGAATGCTAGGCGGAAGTGAGTTCCACAACCTTACTGCATGGACAGAGAAGGAATAGGAATAGTAGCTTGTTTTATGAGGATGAGATTTAAGGAGGGATCTAAGGTGTGATCTACATGGTGCGTCGCTAGGGCGAGCGTAAGAAAAACGCTCACGCAGGTAGGAAGGATAAGACGGGTTGTGTAAGACGTTGAAGAGGAGACATAAGATCCGAGTGTTCCTGTGAAGGCGGATTGGGAGCCACTTGAGTTCTTTGCGAAGATGAGAAACATGGTCAACTTTGTTTTTATTCGTTTTTTCGAGTAGGTGCTATGAAATCCAAACTTATTTTCGCGGGTCGGTGAAATCTATACTGGGCATGCGTAATTTAATTATTCATCCTAATTAAGTAACTGCCCTTCACTGTGCGTGGTCCGACTCGCACTCGGACGGTTTTTATGTTGGCCCTGCCATAACAAAAGTTTTTTTTTTTTACTGCGTTGCGTGGTTGATCAGAATAAAAATAGCCAAACTAATAACTCGTTTTTTACCCGACTACGGCAAAACAATATGTATGTATGTATGTTTGTATGCTCATTAACCTCATAGCTTTTAATCTACTGATCATAATTTGACAATTTGGTATCGTTGGAAGCGTCTTGATCATCCACTTGTTATAGGCTATGTGACGTCACATTAACTTCAATATGGCGCGCTCTAGAGGCCAGTCGCGAAAAAAAAAATCTGCCGCATGAGTCGATCCATCAGGTTAAGCTAAGCTTGCCGAGGTTGATCCGTGGATGGGTGGCCATCTTTACATACCGAGAATCCTCCGTGTCTCGAAAGCACGTTAAGCTGTTGGTCCCGGCTGTCATTCGTGGATCTTTGACAGCTGCTACGGGTCGTCAGAAGCCCGAAAGTCAGACAATCAGTCTTACCAAGGGGTATCGTATTTTACTGGGTTGTGGAGGTAAGATAGGCAGTCGCTCCATGTAAAATACTGGTATTCAGCTACATCCGGTTAGACTGGAAGCCGACTCCAAAATAGTTGGCAAAAGGCTATGCAGATTGATTTATACTTTTTAGGACGTGATTTTTGAGTTGTCGGGTTTTCGTTTTGAACTTACGATTTTTCACTTTGTAGACGCTCTTTTTGAACTTGGATCATTTTTTTAAATAATTATTTTATTATTTCCAGTACTTCGAAAACGCCTCAGCCTTTATTCCTGAGCGCTGGTCTGAGGACGCGCCGCAGCCGCCTCCAGGAGTCTACATGCCTTTTGGAGACGGACCTCGGTATTGTATAGGTAAGCTTTGCTGTAGCCCTTATTTATATGACGTCCTGTTCCGGTCGTGGGATTCCCAAAAGAAGCTGGGTAATGGCTTCTAAGCTACGGGTCCCGGGTACGATTTCCACAATTTTAGTATGGAAAAAAATACATAATAGTGATATGATAAGACCAAAAGATTGACGTTCAGATCCATAATCTACCGTTTTACATGTGCATCAAAAAGTCCCACATGCACAAACTCAAACTCAAAGCATTTATTTCAAATAAACCAATTACAGGCACTTTTGAATTGTCAAGGGGTCGGTCAGTCAGAAATATGAAGCTGGTCGCCCATTCCAAAGCGTAGTAGGTACCTATGGAGAAGAACGGGCAAGAAACTCCACGGACACTCTTTTAAATCAAAATATGGCACAAAAACTACAAGCCTGTAATGTTTTTTATCTACTGGCTTATTGCATTCCTGTCTTACCCCTTGCAAACACAGCGTGATACATATTCTACAAAATAAGTTTCAATGACTCTGTTCTCTCAGGCGCCAATTTCTTACTACACACATGTTATCAATGTAGCATCAGCAAAAAAATAAAAACCATATTGCATTACCTCGTTGTTGAGTGTCGAGTTACATATTTTTGCCGACGCTAGCTTATATTCTACTCGACCACTTGCGTAAGTGGTTTGAGTGGCAACCCGATACTTATTGTTTTGGAGAAGGAATGTGTGAATTGTATGACAGTACCTTTATGGCATGTCACTTGAGGTATAGGCAGTATAATAGGGTTTTATCTACAATCCTACATCATTTGGCTCATTCGATTACACAGTCAGTTATAATTCGCTACGAGAAACGTGATCTGAAGGCCAATTCCCGTGATTTAAAACGTTAAAAATTTCGTATCAATGTCAAAAACTTTTAAATTAGAGATATTTTTGACGGGCAATTCCCGTATGTCGTCTCAGAATTACGGGAATTGCCCCTCTATGGTATTCGAATCCACCACTCACTTAGGCATCACGCCAATCAAATCAACCCCGGTACCTACATAACTCTTCTTTCTTTCCGCAGGCAAAAGATTCGCCCTGATACAAATGAAGTGCTGTCTCCTTAGACTTCTTCAGCACATAAGGCTCTCGCCAGCGCCCCGCACCGATTCGCTTGGCAACCAGTACGTGGAACCACGCGTCGAACCTTTCACCGCCGACCCCCGCTCCCCTCTCACACTACACCCCGCTGACTCTATGGTCACACTCAGCTTTTTATGACGAACTTTTTTTACAGACCCTACTTATTAAGTGCAGATAGTGAGAAATTGTAATTTGAGATTGGATTTGTGTTCTAAATTCTTTGCTAATCATTTTACTATGAATTAAATGTGAATCTTTAAATGTAATGTCAGTACTTTATGAGAAAACAACAAATTGATTTATGGTGTTCTTTAAAATAAATATTGTAATTAAAATATGAAAGAGCTGGGTAGTAGCCAAAGTTGACCGTCCGTAAAAATATTACTTTAAAACTAATCTTGTTGAGATAGGAGTGTTCTTAGCCAGTGATTATACGACATTTTAGCATAAGCCTATTAATAAGTAATATTTTTTATAATTTTGTTCTTGATGTTTCTGTAAATAAACTGCTTTACTTGTATATAATACCTCTATGGTTTTATTTATAATCGTGTGTGAAAATAATAAAAATATCTAACTGCCGTAAATAACGATAAAAATAAACGACCTATAGCACCTTTCCCAAACCTAGCTCCGCCATTAATGCCTTCTCGAACATTTCAAAAGGCCCAATTCGTCTAAATCCCAACATTAATCTAAAAAAAATACTAAGCCAGGGACGTGAACACAGAACAATGAACCTAATCTGCGTTCGCAATTTATTTGCCAAAGATGTAAACAAGCACGAGTTTTCCACTTAGACAAACATCAACTTTATGCTGGTGTGAATAAAATTGATATTAGACCGACTACTACTGTTTAAAAAGTCATAAAAAATATGAACTTGTAGCGCAAACTGAACCTTATGTGTAGGTATTACAGTTGTTTTTTCTAAAACTCGTGTTTGCTTACATGTTTGGCAAATGAATTGGGAAAGCAGATTATATAGTTAATCTCATACCTTTCACGAGGTTTCTTTGAGCGACGCCCTTTCAAATCTTTCATTACTTAGGTGCCAATACAAGGTGTTTTTGAGAGAAAAGCGAATCTGTAAGAAATCGAGAAACTTGGTCAAAAGACTCAAGGGTTATACCTTTCAGTGTTATAATGTCGATTACGTGAGAAAAATTTAACTGGTTTTTCTAAAAGTCAGTTCAAGAAACAAATCCAAGAAATTAAAAAACACAGTTTTCTCATATTAAGTCAGTAGAGAGCAGGTGGTGGTGACGTATATTTTAACAAGATGTATTAGTATATGCGTTGGTTTTAAAACCCTAGCATTTTTTTTTTGTTCTTGGTTACAAATATTCACTAAACATTTAAAAGGTTGGAAATTACGTAAAGCCCCCCTGAAAACACAATTTTACTTCTTTTTTTTTTTTTTTTTTGAACTAGGGCATCTTGCAGGTGACCACTAAGGTCGTGGCTGCTTAACCGGACTGTCCTGTGGCTGCCAATAGCTTCTACACTAAGGGCCTCCAGCCAGGGGAAATTTTACTTCGTTTTATAGTGTTTTATAACACGGTTTTAAGCCTGATGCCGTTGACCGTCCGCGATGGTCCACTTTAGCGCAAACGTAATGCCGGTAACCCTCCCGGAGGGTTCACTTCTAATATGGATGGCGGCATGGCGTATGAGTTTTATGAAATGTGGGTGGAGTCGAAAGTGTTAAGATGTTTACAGAGAAGACCGGCCGTAAGGTATGTTTTGGTGTGTAATTCTAAGGAAACAATATTCTTTCCATACAGAGATGGTGGACATTGTTTTCGTATTAAAATAATCACACGAAAATAATAACAAGGTATTATTATTATTCATTATCTGTTTTACATGTGCTAGATCAGCTAGATAATCTTTGAAACACGAGTTTAAAAGTACCTTCTGTCGGGTGTTTGTTAGCTTTCAAAGTTATAAACAAAAGTGTCACAAACGGCTATGAAATATTCGGAAACAACCTCAATGAACAAACAGATCTTATTGCAATGCAGTAAAGTTTAAAATCCCATGAGCCTTTCTGGAGACTTTCAATCTTTTGTCTAGAACATCTAGCCTTTAAAAGGTTGGGACTCATGATTTTTTTAATCATTCGACCCATGATTCCGTCTTGCATAATACATTGTTACATACTCAAAAATAAATATTAAAAATTTTGTAATTTGTGAAAAATAATCTTGAAAAGTTTTCAAGATATTTTTAAAGTGTGCCCGAGGTTCCAATATGAAGGTTAGTCCCTTTTCTAGTTAATTTATTTTGTGCTCTAAGATTAGTTGAGACTATAATAAGTAACAAGTGTTACTTACTATGGTATTTTGTAGCCGGTTTCACCACCCAGTGTCTGTTAAATTATCTGGCAAATATATACGTATATTCATAGAAATTCGGTTTATATTTATCTAGTAAATAGTGCCTATCTCAATGGCTTTTACGGAGTCTGTGGAAGATAAAAGATAGAACCATCTAGGTAGTCCAATGTTGATATATAAAACATAAAAATGATAGTTCACTATTTTTCAATATTACCTAAGTAGGTATTTTAGGGCATAATAATTATAATCAGAGCTTATAACCGTATCTTCATCCTCTAATACCACTGTACGACTAAACGCCGACAGACAATACGCCGACAGACAATACGCCGACAGACTGAACACCGACAAGACTTTACTTCGACGGGACTCTTCGCCGACAGGACACTTCGCCGACAGGACTCTTCGCCGACAGGGCTCATCAGCGACGCATAGCGAGCTCGGGACTTGGGGCACCCCGACTCGGACAGGTTAGGTTAGAAGGGGATGGCGACCACACAGAAGTAGGAGCCCCGCGAAGCGGGGCTCCGTCGACAACGCCTTACAAAAAACTGATTATCGGAGATAAATTGCGTCGCTGATGAGCCCTGTCGGCGAAGAGTCCTGTCGGCGAAGTGTCCTGTCGGCGAAGAGTCCCGTCGAAGTAAAGTCTTGTCGGTGTTCAGTCTGTCAGCGTAGTGTCTGTCGGCGTTTAGTCGTACACTCCTCTAATACAATGTTATGCAGACCAATGTAGGTTCACTGGTTCGCTGTATCCAATCAAATCATCGAAATGATTGGAAATCGATCTGCTTCCGAAATAGACTAATAATAAGCATTGCGACTGTACGCAATTTAGCGTGTGGTTCGTGTGCACACTATAACTGACCAATCAACAATTCTGCTTAACTTTTGCTTACAAAACTAAAATGTGTTGCGAAACATTGTGTACTACCTATATTCAGGTCAGGAAAAAGCTAAAAACGCGTGTTTATTTAGAGTGAACACTAATAAAAATATTTTCATTTAGATTTTCCTGCAGCGGTAATGTTTACATTACTGAACATTTATACCAACATAACGGCACACACATAATTTGGAATTAAGAACGTCTAAGGATTATTACCGCTGTTCCAATTCAGAGGCAATTAAAAAAAATAAGGCAGCTTGGGTCGTTTCCCTCGTCATCCCTAAAGGAGGACGTTTAAAAAACAAAAACGACGTAGGTTTTTTATAGTGCACGTTCTTTGAATGGTCCCTTTCACGTCACTTGCCGTACATTTCCTATCGTAATTGCGATCTGACACCGTGAATGGCGTGTGGACAGATAAAAGAACCTTGTGTTTCGCTCGCTCATCTTTAGACATAGACACAATATGGCGGATTATCCTGTCATAACGCGGAGAAAAGTAATAAAGCTTTTTTCTATCCTAGTTTTTCGAGTTCTTTGTAGTAGGTATTTTCTAGATATTAGAAGGCTACTAGCTTTTGGTGTAGACGGCAGAGCCTGCTTATCTTTATGAGTCCGTCATACTAAAGTTATTGACGGTTGAAGATAGCGTTATGTTTATTTCTTAACTTACCTACTTGTTATCGCGAAGAACAAGGCCGCTTTAAGGCTGGTACAGACCAGCGCGACGCGACGGCGCGACGCGACTCGAACAATACAATTTCTAAAAAAACTTCACGGTATAATAATAACCGGTGTCGCGTCGCGCTGTCGCGTCGCGCTAGTCTGCACGAAGCTTTACGCATTATAACAAAAGCTTGATAAAAAGGCGAAGATGAAAGAAGGGAACCGGCATCGATGACCATATTATTATTGTTTTCCTATTGTTCTGATTAACATAAAACCAGTTGCACGTGTTTTTGTATCAATGCAACACCGTTATTTCTTAGTTTTTGCCGTTCGGTAAATTACTTACAGATGTCGAAGCAGCCAGGGTCATTTAAAATACAATGGTAGGTTGAATATGTTGTATCTATGGTTTGCCTGCAAAATAGCTTGTGCCATACAAAATACACACATCAACACGGTGTAGGGATATTTTTAAAAAAGCGAATTACTATCAATGTGTTAATTATTTATATGACATGTATATATTTACAAGATACGTTATTTAATATTCTACCATTTTTTAATAATGGTTAAGGTACTTCGATTAAAATTTCAGGATTTTATGAAAAAAAATGAAGCATAGACGGAAACCGTATATGAATTAACTTTTAATTTATGAGTAAAAACTGAAAAAAATAGAAAAATCATTTAATTTGTGTTTATAAACTTGAAGTTAGTAGTCTGAGAAAGCGCCCATGATGTTCATAACACATCGGCAACGATTCGGCATGCTCAGAACAAGGTTGTCAATGTCTTGCTGCGGAATATTGTCCCATGTCCTTCTGAGGTGCGCAAAAAGTTGATCTTCTGTAGCCAGATTTTCAGGAACTTCCTTCAGAGCTCTTCTTTGCAGCATATCCCACGCACGCTCAATGGGATTTAGATCTGGCGATTGAGCAGGCCAGTCTAAGGCCCTAACATTGTGTGTATGTAACCAAGCTGCTACCGTTCTCGCCGTGTGTGCCCGGGCATTGTCGTGCATGAGCAGGAAATCTTGCCCCATTTGTGTTCTGTGGGGCAAGATTACGGGCCCCAGCACCTGTTGGACGTATCGTTCTGCCGTCATATTGCCCCGCACCCAAACGAGATCCGTCCGTCCTCCAAGACGAATTCCTGCCCAAACCATAATTGTTCCTCCTTGGTATGGGTGAACTTCCTGAGGGTTCTGAAGACGGCTCCATCGTCCAGGAACTCGCCAAACACGCGTCCTTCGTGAATCTGGATGAAAGCCGAACCTGGATTCATCCGTGAACAGCACATTGGACCATTGCTCACGGCCCCAGTTCACGTGGTTCCGAACCCATTCTAATCGTCGTCCACGATTGCCTCTCCGTAAAGGTGGGACCCGGAGTGGTCTACGAGAGCGTAGATTGCTTTCATGCAGTCGCCTTCTTACAGTTTGGTCACTCACAAGCACTTGGTGTTCCACTCGCAGCCTTTGGACCAATTGAGTCGCCGTTGCATTTGGTTGGGCTCGCGCAGTAATTTGCAAAAATCGATCTTGTCTGGGGGTAGTGATGCGACTTGGCCCCCGGTGCCTCTCCGCTACTTCACCTGTGGCACGATAGCGTGTCCACAATCTTGAAATTACATTTTGGTGGGTCCCTATGGCCTCAGCAACATTACGCTGAATAGACCCAGCTTCCAGCATTCCCACAGCTCGTAACATCTCCACCCTCGTCAAATGTAGGCGTTGCATGGCTATAATACCTCAATTTTAACTTTATCTTTCGTTTAAAAATGAAAAAAAACTGTAACTAAACGTAATTCGTATTGTTTTCTAAATTTCGCACAAATGAAAATTCCCTCTCCTACACATCAAGACATTTTTATGCCACCGAAACAAAAGAATTTTCAGAAATTTGAATTTGGAATTAGTCTGAGATAAATTACAAACAAATCGGTGTATGAAAGATTACAATGCGGCCAGTACTTTTCGAGTTATTTAATTGAGTATGAAATATCCCTAGACCGTGTTGATGTGTGTATTAGTTCTGAAAACTCAAAACTGCCAAGTAAGTTGGTTGTGCGACAGCATTGCATCAAACTGCAATGTCAATTATACAAATCAGAACGAATACCTATTTTATGGTCGGACTTTTTTCATTAGCTGTAACATTTTATTTAAAAAATTCTAAGTTATTGGCGAAATGACAGTGAGAAGTGTCATTTTACTGCAGCAAATTATTATTCTATGACCTTAAGTACCTAAACGATTTATTATAAATTTTGTCAATTCTATTTAGTTCCGATTCCAAGTCAGTTTAATTCATATCTAGTCGTTTGTTATGAACTTATGACTTATGATAAAAACATACTTAACACGTTAAAAATATAGATAAGTATCTCAAATAAGGCCTATTTTCTTTTATTTATTCATTTGTTATTACTTACGTGTCTAATGTTATTTACTACTAGTTATTTACTTGACACCCGTAAACATCTCTCCGATATATTTTGTTATACTGGTACCGTCACTTGTAAATCGTCTAAAATATGTTATTACTAGCTGCGCCCCGCGGTTCCACCCGCATAAGTCTCGATCCCGTGGGAATATCGGGATAAAAGGTACCTATCCTATGTCCTTTTCCAGGTCATGGTCTACCCATGTGCCAAATTTCATCTAAATCCGCAATTTAGCCGTTTTAGCTTGAAAGCGTTTTTATTTTCCATGCAAAACGTGAAAAATTCCATATAAAACACGTCGAGGCTGCCCCCTCTGCGCACCTCCGGCTCTAAAAAAATTCACGGGGTAGGGCAAACAAGTGTGTACCACGTGGAGTCGCGATTGTCAAATTCGATTTAGTTGTGTCAAAATAATTTTTAAGTTTAGAGACTTTTATTGCAGAATAGCGTTAAGATTCTTATAGTAAAAAGTAAGGAATTTTAGTGATAGTTTAGTTAGTTTAGTTTGGTGTACAAGAGAATCGGCACCATTGTCGCGTTATCGTGAACTTTACTTCACGCGCTCTCTGTTGCTCAGCGAGACGTCAACCGGTGTGCGAGAGAGAGCGCGCGAAGTTTAGTTCACGATAACGCGACAGTAGCCCCAGCATTAGGATAACTACAGGTGACGAGCCTAGTAACGCCATCTAGTATTAGACTCGATAACTAAATGATCGATAATTACAGTTATCAAAAATGAGGGTAGCTGAAAAAAAATTATTAAATTTGCTCATATCGTTTTGTTAGTGGCATGTTTTGTGTTTCCAGTGAAATAAGCAAGTTTAAGTGGAAGCAGGCAATACATAAAAAAGGAAACATGTTGAGTGCAACACCTGTGCCTACCTGCGCATATTAGTATAAAGGTACTAACTACCTACTTACCTATATTATTTTGATCCTTATATTGTTGGCTATATAAAGTGATTTCGTTAGTTATAAATGTGGAACTCTAACGTCGTCTTTTGCGGTAACATAATTGTTTATTTTTCTCTCCGGTATATTAACATGGTGTTACTTTCCGAGATTCCAAGAAGCCATGTTAATAAGTCTTGAATTGCATCTGCAATTATTTGTTATGCATTATCATCAAATTATGCAGAAACAAACTCATATGAAAAATGTAACTAATGCGGGTTTGAAACACGACGCCCCGCCCGGGACTGCGATATAAGCAAATCTCTTCTATTCAGAAAGCTTCCCTATCAACGGCCGAAACCATAAAGGCTTTCGCACACATACGCGACGCGACGGTGCGACGCGATTTTTGTAGAACAATTTCCATGAAGTTTTCTCAGAAATGGTTTCATTAGAGTCGCGTTGCGTTGTCGCGTCGCGCCTGTTTCTAGGACCCTTAAGGCTTCGGCTGGTCATTGTGGACCTATTGTGCCCAAGGTATTACATACTAATTCCAAGATTGCTTAAAATGTCACTTTTTTATGATCATGTCGGAATTCGTATCACCATGAAGATTTTATTTCACAAAAATTTGTTCATACTGTCCATTGATAGTTAGGTACTGGCATGGGTGAATAAAAATAGGACGCTAGAATAATAAAAGTAAAGTTTTTATAACGTACAAACAAAATTGTGCTTTATTTGTAATTTTATAGGTCTGTAAATAAATCAAAATTGTTGGAAAATCTTTGTTTCGTTTTTTAATTTTAATTTTGGAACACCACGAATTTGAAATAAAATAATTTGCGGACTCATTTTTTCATTACTTGACATGTTGTTTGAGAGTGTCATTAACGATGATCAAATAATTTAATTCATTATTGTAAACTATTGTAAGGACAAAACATTACTTAAGGATATTACATTACTTGAATGTGGGAATTATTGGATTTATTCACATTTTAGTATGAAAATGTTGAATGTTCTATTAAAGATAAAATATTTCTTCAAGATCTCGAGGTGATACTTCAGGTAAGAGTTACCTAATCATACTTTATAAATAACCCTATTATAGATAAGATAATTTTGTATTGTTGTATTTTAAATCCACCACCACCACTGTTTTACTAAGAGCTTATTTTACCAAAGTCCGATCTTTATCCGAGTTGTTAAAAAGCTGTCGACGTCTATTTTCAATCACAATCGGAAGGATCTTGAAGGAACTTCATAATCCATTGATGTTTGAAATCGCCTGCTCGATAACGTAAAAATAATGTAATGTAGGTAAGTATAATAAAGAATTGTCAAAATGAAAGGCATAGTCATTGTGTGTTACGCATTAGCTGCGGGTCAGTGGCAATTAAAATAAAATAATCTTTATTTCGGATAAGCAACACTTTATTTCGTATAAACAACATAAATTAGGTAGATTTAGAACCCACGTGGTATCATAACTAAGATTATAAATGCGAAAATGAGTTTGTTTGTTTGTTACGCTTTCACGCTAAAACGGCTGAGCGGATTGGGATGAAAGTTGGCACGTGGGTAGACCATGACCTGGAATAGGACTTATAATAGTTTTTATCCTGGTAGTACGTTCCCGTGGGATATTTTCCGGCATGCACGCAAGCGAAGTCGCTGGCAAAAGCAAGTTTAATATAAAAATCCTTTTATGGCGTAGTTCATCACCACGTGGTATTTAATATAAAAATCCTTTTGTCGTAGTTCATCCCCTATCAAGTGAAATTCCCGTCTGATCTGATACGCTCGTTTGAACCCCGCGCCCGCAGCCATACACGCTGTGCTGATAATACGTCAGTTACGAACAATGAGGACGAACAGGGACATACGAATTGAGAAAATACTAGATTACTAGAACTAGGAATAGTAAATGTGGGTCTAAGTTTACGTTAATTAATTTTGTCTAATTTACAAAACAGTTTTGTTCCCGAAATTGGTTTTCACTGTTTTGTTGTTTCATTTAATTAATAGAGCAAAATAAATTATTGTTGACTAGCCACACAATCTGAGTAAGATTTGAAATAGTGCCTTTAAAATAAAAATCATGAACACACACACACTGCATACAGTGTAATTAAATCTAATTACATAGTATAATTAATTTGTAAAGTTATGTCTAACATGGATAAAAAACTGAGAATCACGCAAAAAATATCAAGCGTATTTTTCTGAAACATTCACACCATTTTAAAGACAATTTAATCATTTATCTTTAAGAATACGCGTTTTATTAAAATACCTTTTGATTTATGTATAATAAATTAATAATACGTCTAATTTGGGACAGCGCTCCTTGATAGGCGAGTCCTATTGCTGGCTGGACGTTCGACGCGTTGCGTGAGCTCAGCACTAAACACTCAAGGCCACTGGCATATTTCGGGGTCTTAAGAGGGAACAGGGGCCTTATTATGAAGTATTAATGCCATCATTATTCCACTGCGAAAAAAGGATGGTGCTAGCGGCCTTGTATAGCTCCGTCTCTCACTCACACTGGAATAATGGTGGCATTAATACGTCATAATACGGCCCCAGGGCGTGCGATTCTCCATACAAATGTATTCCCCTTTTTTCTTCCTGAATAATGCCTCTAGAGCATTCTTTTTTTTTTTTTCATAAAATCAAGGTCTGCTGTAGTCACGTTCCTGTTATTTCCCTTTTTTCAGCAATTTATTGGTAAAGAAAATATGACCCTCCAAAAATTACAAAAATGCCCCATTTTTACCGCCGTGATTAGAGCGAGTAGGTACCAGACAAATTCGAAAAGTTTTTAACATAAATGAAAATAGACGTACTCTTTCTTAAAATTGTAATGTAAAAATTAATTGAATCGGCTCAGTTTTCGAGGAGAAAAAAGGGGAATACGAAACGTCGATTACGTCATTTTTTTGTGATATAATTGTTCTGAGCTGTAGCTACCCTATCGCACTCTACGGGGGCAGACTTGAGGTAAGAAGACGGCAATAGTTTCTTCAAATACCTATTTTTCATATTCCTCGCAGCCCCTGTTCCCTCTTAATGAGCGAGAAAAACTAGGATTATATAAGTTCCAATCGTCGCGTCTGTTGAGATTGTTATGTAGTGCCCTGTAGGCTGTAGTTAAAACATGATAATATAACAACAATACTTATCTAAGTAGGTAATTAGCAAAGTTGGTAATTCAGGGAATCAGTATGTTTATTTTCTAATTATATTTTATATATACCTACACAGATAACTAATTAGTTAGTACATAGTTAGAAATTAGCCCCCGGCTCGACCTTACCCTTCAGGGAATACAGGCATGTTATGTGTGGTTAGAAATTATCATTAACTTTATTTACTTTCAGTTCCCTAATTGTGTTTAATTATTATTGTCCCACATCCCTTTTCTTATATAAACTTAGACATGCGTAGACCGTAAGCAACATTCAGAAATCAGAAGTCCTAGAGTCGTGGCGTAAACCTTAGTTTTGGAACCAATACTAGTTATGATTTTGACCGGTATGTATGAATGTTATGTATGTTCATCTGTTACCTCATAACTTCTAAACTCCAGATCATAATTTGCCAAATGAGGTATCGTTGGAAGCGTCTTGTAGGTGTAGGTATGCCTACACAAATTACAATGGCATGCGAGGACGGCTTTACCTTGACCATTTTTGTATGGTATGTCTTGATTTCTGAAATATTTTCTTGTTTCATACTTTTTAGAGCGTGATTTTTCTGTAGTCGGGCTTAAGTTTTTGAACTCACTTTTTTATCTACAGCTACACGATCATCATCATCGACATACACAGCTGGCCTCGGCTTGCCAATCCCCACGTTCCTGTGCCAGCACAATCTAAACCAATCTTAAATCAGAATTTAGTTATTAAGACTAGGCTGAGTATCACCAGATTTCGAACTTCAAAACTTCATAAGACAGTCCCCCAAAACGCCCGTCCTTCGCCACTTCCTAGTGCTTTAGCTGGGAAGAAGTGGCGCAACAATAAATTCCCTGCCGATCTGTTTTACTGAGGTAAGTGGCTTTAATGTTTTTACTATCCATTTTATTTCTTCCTCTTTTAAGCGATCCCCGAAACGATCAACTGCAATTGATCAATATCCATCAATTTATATTGTAGTACTATTGTCAATCGCTTCTATTGCATTTGGTAGACAATCAATTTGCGCATCAATGTATCAGTCACGTAAAAATTAACAATTGCAATTCATCGTTTCGGGGATCCTTTTTTTTTTTTTTTTTGGGTGGGAAATTATCAAATAACTTGTCTTGGGCGTGTCAGACTCTTACTGACTAAAACCCACCCGTGTTCCTTCCGTTGCCTGTACGTTGCCAGGGGCCACGGTATCCCTTTCGGACTTTCCCGCAACCCCGGCAGGCATCGGTCCTATTGGACCCCTTCACTTGCTGACATCTCTTTGAGGCGCGTAGCATACATTGTTTCGACTACAATATGGATTGTGTTGCAGTCGAAACAATTTAAGCCGATTTCATTTGTGATAAATAATTAACATTGCTAGTGTGGTGGTAAAAGAATCTTATAATAAAGAAAATCCAATGTAGATGGTGAATTTATATTTTAACATGGGAACTAACTAACATGAACTTATTGCAATAATAAAATAGTGAATAGAAAGCATTTCTAAAAACAAAGTGAAATATTCGTCCCACTATACAAGTGGCACATCTGGCTAACACATTGTTAAAAGGGATCATAAAAACAATTGAGGATCTGTACAAAAAGGCAACAATCTTTTGTGCAAAACTGGGAATGGGGTACGGGCGAGGCGAGGCGATGTGAAATATTTGGGAGCCGAGGATGGTGCACTTGGTTTCATACCACGATAGGGAACAGACATAATCTTTTAGACTATGTTAATGTTAAAGATTGGAACTTTTCAGAAGTGATTTTGAGATACTGAAATTACATAGTAGTGTAAGTTAAGCATACTTGAGTGGCAAAAAGTGTTGGTGAGAAGATGTGGGTGAGTGTACTTTGAATATGTGTGAAGTGACGATTTTAAATTACCACATACATAACATAAAATCACGCCTGCATTCCCCGAAGGGTTGGGCAGAGGTGTACCTACAATACACCCACATTTCGCCAGTTATGTTTAAGCCCCATGTAATAGGGAGCGAGTCTATTGCCTTTAACCGGGCACAAATCCAGACTACGGGCTGCTACTGAACAATTCCAGAAGGAAAAACCCAATAAAACTATGCCCTACTCGGTAATCGAACCCCAGGACTTCATGCTCAGCAGTAGCGCTTGCGACTACTAGACCAACGAGGCAGTCCAATCGGAAGTATCAATTGGAAGGAAACCCGAGGCAATTGCGAGGGTTTTTTGCAACCGACTGACTAGCTGGCGTAAGGTACGCTCGTATACTTTCTGTGGTATTGTAAGGCAATACGGTTCAACCGAAGGTGTCGTTCCGACTGACCCGCGGAACGTGATGGGGCGCGGGACACGCGATGTTAATTTTTTTACTTATTTATACAAATTCAACACATAATTTGGAAAATCCAAAAATGCAAGCCTCATAAAAATCATTAAAAAAAGAATCAGGACGTTATTATTAGGTCCAGACACTTCTGTCCTCCGTGGACTCATTACTGTAAAGAGTAAATGAGATAAAAATAATTATATTTTCTCTATTCCCTTGCGTATGCGAACTTTTTGTAAGAAACCACATTGGTTTGCCATAGACTGTGGTCCAACAGACAACGGCTGTCAACTGCTGTCACGGTACGATTTTTTCGGTAAATTGATTTTGTGGCGCGTATTTCATATTTAAATGAAGGTTATTTATGGGGTACAATGTAATAGAAATACTATTTTAAAAGCGATATTATGGGGCGTTGCTGTGTATTAGGATGTATGAATCGCACTGAGCACAAAAATGAAGACATTTCCTTTCATCGGTAAGCGAGCTTGTTTTTTTTATTTGCAATGTTATCAAACTATCATAGAAATAGTTCATTTAACCTAAATCGTTATTTCTACCCGTTATCTGACCCGGAGCAACTTCGAAGCGTTTTTTTGTTACTTTTCGTTTCCTCGTATTACCCGACTACATTAGATAGTACCAGTTGGCAATAGGGACCGCCATATTTAAATGCATCTTCTTAAATTATTTTGGTTACCACCTATAAGGATGCCAGTGCCCGGCAAAATTACCCATAAATAAATTCTGGCCCGGTTAAGCAGCCGACAACCTCAAAACTGGGATGGATTTTGATTTTTTACAAATGTCAAACGAACCGACATCCTTTTTTACTCCTCTTAATTTATCTTGTCATTGAAATGCCAGTGATTGACATAATAAATATCGAGTATTTGTTTAAGGAGTATTAAATACTCTTATTGAAAAAAAAAAACGTAATTTAATGTATTTATAACTATTATACTGACGAAAATCGTTTTCTTCGGCTAGGATTTTAAAGATGCTGTTGAAGGTAGTCCGCGGTTAGTCTTTTTTCCTTAATAAATAATTTCGTAGTTTTATAGGTAATTGTAGGTAGTATTTATATCTTGTTAGTTTTCAAGGTTTAACATAGGAACATATTTCAATGGAATTGCTTTTGATTTGAAACTTACTCAATATAAAAAATACTACTGAAACACTACTAAAAAAATCGCAATATCGATAGCACCAAAACTAAAACCACATTACTAAACCATAGACAATTTTGAGCGGCCATTGTCTTTTTCGGAAAATTTTGAAACCTGACCTGACCTTGAGATGTTTTGGGATAAAATGATAACATTGTTTTGGTAAAATAAATTGTATACTATGTTTTGTACTTGTACTGTGGATATTTTTTTATGAAACAATGATTGTAGACAATAAAATGGTTCCTTTTTTGAGGCTGACTGTATATATTATGTGCTGTATGTTTAAATACATGTAAACTAAGAAACAAGTGAAACGTGGCCAGCGAGTAGTTGTTGTTAAAACTCAAAAGCCGTGAAAACTCAGGAAGTGCATCAGTGGAATGACAGCTGTCGTTCCACTGATGCTAAAGTTGTCACAATCTAAGAAGCCCGATTTGACGTTTCTCACTATACATGCCGCGATAACTTTAGTATGAACGTCTGCGTAAGAAATTTAAAAATCAAATTCATAATCCTTATTATTATGTTATCCATACACTATAACAATGGGTATCATTCGTAAGCACTAAGTTTCAATTTAAAACACGAATTAATCGTTGATTAATATGACAGGACGTCATTACAGTGTCATGTCTTTGGGTTCGTTACCGTAGTGCTGTGACCGTTTTAAGCCATTTTCTGACCGAATGAAATCGATGTTTTGAAAAATCGATACTTTTAGAAAATATAGAAACGTATAATTATTGTATTATTTAATGTTAAAACATAAAAAAAACAATCTTATCATATATAGTTTTAACTTTATTTTGATATTTAATAGGTCAATATAATAGCTTTTCCACTCTGAAATGACGCGTCGCACTACCGCATTAGCGTGTGCGTAAATGCGGTAGTGGGGCGCGTCATTTCAGAATGGACAAGCTTTAGCAGCTGGTTGAGAGTTGCCGAGAATAGAGCTTGAAAGGCGTGCAATTAGAAAGGCCTATGTCCAGCAGTGGACTGCTGTAGGCTGATGATGATGACGTGTAATAAAACGATATGCTCGAGAATCCGTCTCAAGCAATGTAAATAAATTGTCGATTAGAAAAATATGATAAATCGATGTCTCGAGAATCGGTTTTTAAAGAATCGATTTTTTTCCCGTCACTACACAAAGTATTTTGATAGGTGTCAAAATCGGGCTTCTTCCTATTCAAACCTGAGCGATATTCGCTGCCGCTGCCGCGCTGTGGGTAGAGGTACATACCGCGCGGGTTTCGCTCAGGTATTTAAGGCCTATTCAGACCTAAGCGGTATTCGCTACCGTCTGCGGCAGAGAAAACCCAGTGGGTATGCGGTAATATTACTGTTCACACCAAAACGGATTTCGCTATCCTTGTGGGTAGACTAACGCGCGGTAGTCGAGTTTCGCTCAGAGAGGTAAGAAATTTTCGCCAGTTAGTCATTTCTGAGTCGCCCAAGAATATACACGTAAGTCACATAATTTCTGCAGAGCATCTGATTTTAGTGATGGATAGTGATGAAGAGGAAGTTTTACTTTTATTAGCCTTAATTGACTCACCAGTTAAGAAAAGAATTTGGATCCATGACATCAACAGACAACACCGAATTCATGGGGAATTCCACACTTTATATCCAAGATTAAGATTGGATGAAGATCGGTTTTTTAATGCATTCAGAATGACGACTGAGAACTTCGATGAAATATTAAATATGATAAAGGAAAATATCAGCAAATCATTCACTAAATATCGAGAACCCATATGCCCTGAAGAACGCTTAGCAATAACGATGAGGTAAATACCTGAGCGAAACCCGCGCGGTATGTACCTCTACCCACAGCGGCAGCGAATATCGCTCAGGTCGCTCTAGCCGCGGTACTTGATACTAAATACCTGAGCGAAACCCGCGCGGTATGTACCTCTACCCACAGCGGCAGCGAATATCGCTCAGGTTTGAATAGGCCTTTAGTATCAAGTACCGCGGCTAGAGCGACCTGAGCGATATTCGCTGCCGCTGTGGGTAGAGGTACATACCGCGCGGGTTTCGCTCAGGTATTTACTTCAACGTTATTGCTAAGCGTTCTTCAGGGCATATGGGTTCTCGATATTTAGTGAATGATTTGCTGATATTTTCCTTTATCATATTTAATATTTCATCGAAGTTCTCAGTCGTCATTCTGAATGCATTCAAAAACCGATCTTCATCCAATCTTAATCTTGGATATAAAGTGTGGAATTCCCCATGAATTCGGTGTTGTCTGTTGATGTCATGGATCCAAATTCTTTTCTTAACTGGTGAGTCAATTAAGGCTAATAAAAGTAAAACTTCCTCTTCATCACTATCCATCACTAAAATCAGATGCTCTGCAGAAATTATGTGACTTACGTGTATATTCTTTGGCGACTCAGAAATGACTAACTGGCGAAAATTTCTTACCTCTCTGAGCGAAACTCGATTACCGCGCGTTATTCTACCCACAAGGATAGCGAAATCCGTTTTGGTGTGAACAGTAATATTACCGCATACCCACTGGGTTTTCTCTGCCGCAGACGGTAGCGAATACCGCTTAGGTCTGAATAGGCCTTTAGATTGTGACAACTTTAGGGATGTACACTATTGACAGCTCACTTCACCTAAGTTTTCACCGTGAGACGTCATGTACTCATGTCGACTTGGGTGCCTAACGTGTTGGATTTGCTGGGAGGTTAGAAAGTAGTGGGATGGTATAAACATCAGTTAATTAATTCGATTATTACACAATTTTTTTATATTTCATCAAACAAAAATCTTCAAATTTAACCTTTGCCAGCATTATCAACATTTTCATCGGCACCTCTAAATATTTTTTAAACTTTGGTACCTCGTTAGATAGCTGATTAAATGAAGATATTTTCCCTGTAGTTTGTATGCTTAATGCCGTAGTAAACATTTTGATATAGCTGGTGCCGAAGTTCAAGATGGTAGATAGATTGATTTTTGAAAATGGTTACTAAACTTCTTCCTTTCGGAATTCCATTTTCAAAAATCATCATTTCTCACTTTTAGCTGTTTGATGTTTTAGAAAGTTTGGTTATATCGAAAGGTTTATTAAAGTATTCGGTACCCAAAGGAATCGCAATGAAGGCCATTCAATGTGAGAGTTTAGGTAGGGAAAAGTGATATTTAGTGACCAATACTGGGAAATTTTCAAAAAACATAAATATTGGGTTTTTCGAATCCTTTGGATTTATCGCCTAGGCTTTATGGTATGCTTAATTGTTGTAAATGGGTCACACTATCACGTCCTAGAAGGAATACGTCAAATTACAAGTCACCCTGTAGAATTTAATAACTTTTCAGAAAAAGGTGAATAATTATAATTTTTGAGTAGGTACCTAATAAATCATTTCATATGCGAAATTAATCGTTAATTACGTGCGGTCTGAACATGTTATTTAAAAGATTTCCAAAGATATTACATAAACAAAAAAAAAAGTAGCTAAATTTTTTCTGGGTTTATACATTTTTAAGACCTTATAAAATAACGGATGTTTTTCATACTCATAAATGATTATGGCATATCGGGACTTCACCGCCTCGTCGTCACATACGATTTAGTCATCCTCCTTTCAATAATTCATACAAAAATGCACTCAATTTTCCAATTTTCCCGGCAACTTTTCAAAAGTTTATTTTTCCTAAGAACCTGATTCGAACTATTACGAACATTTTAAAACAATTTTCCATATCGGTCCAGCCGTTCTCAAGTGATACGCTCTTACCAACGAACAGCATTATTTTTATTTTACTTTACTAGCTGCACCCCGCGGTTTCACCCGCATAAATCTCCATCCCGTGGAAAAATCGGGATAAAAATAATCCTAGTACGTCCTTCTCCAGGTCATGGTCTACCCCAGTGCCAAATTTCATTCAAATCCGTTCAGCTGTTTTAGCGTGAAAGCGTAACAAACAAACAAACTCACTTTCGCATTTATAATATTAGTTTGGATAATTAGGATACAGATAGATCCACGAACTCTTATCTTTATTAGTAATAAGTAATTAAGTCGAGCCACTGTTTAAACCTAATCAACCTGCACCCGTCTCGATATTTAATGGATGGTCACCCATCCGACCGCGATATAAGCCACGAATTATTATTAAGAGCGTTTATCCTAAAAGTTGGCAACGTCGCAAATAGCTGTCAAATATTTACCTGTTTTGAAAAAATTTAAACCAATTTTTTTCATGTATTTTTTATTTGTATTAATAGAAGTAATCACCCATGCAATCAATGCATCTTTGCCAACGCAGTGGCAGTTTATTGATGGGGCTTCTTAAAGAAATCAGCTGGACGAGAGGCAACAAATTCTTCAAAGGCTTGTACTGCCTCTCGGGTATTGATTTGTTTTCCCGCCAAGAAGTTATACAAATTCTGGAAAAAGTAGTAGTCTGTAGGCGCAAGGTCTGGTGAGTAGGGCGGATGACTGAGAGCTTCCAACCCCAGTTCTTGCAACTTGGAGACCGTCTGCTGTGCGCCAGGCGTCTGCATCTGCTGTGTATGAGGTCGCGCGTTGTCGTGCAGGAGCAGCGGAGACGAGCGATTGACCAATGCTGGTTGGAGATGTGCCAGCTTCTCCATCATTGTGTTCAGTTCTTCACAGTACACATCTGCAGTAATGCTCACTCCGTTTGGTAAGAAGTTGTGATGAATCACACCGGCGATAGACCACCAAACAGTGACCATCACTTTTCTAGGGGTAAGTTTTCGTTTAGGGCATTGTTTAGGTGCTGAACCAGGATCCAACCAACTTGCTGAGCGCTTGCGGTTATCAAACAGAATCCATTTTTCATCGCAGGTAACAATGCGGTTCAAAATTCCTTCATTTGTGTCTGTTGAGCAGTGCAAGGCACGTCTCGACGCGTACTTCGCGCTGGCGATCATTGAGTTCGTTGGGCACCCATTTGTCAAGCTTTTTTACCTTGCCAATTTGACGCAAATGGACCAATATTGTTTTGACGCTAACGTCGAAAGCTGCTGCTAATTCAGCCGTAGATTGTGTATCATCAGCTTCCAAAATCGCCTTTAATTCGTCATTGTCGACCAAAGTCTTCGGACGACCGCGAGGTTCATTTTTCAGGTCGAAATTTCCAGAACGCAAGCGAGCAAACCAATAACAGGTGGTGCGTTGGTTTGTAGTGTTAGCTCCGTAAACGTCGTTGATGTTGCGTGCCGCTTGTGCCGCGTTGCTGCCACGACGGTACTCATATTCCATAATTACTCGAATTTTTCGTTTAGTCGTATAATGCCTAATTCGCAAAATGGCACACAGTCGCAAAAAGGCCAATTCGCGAATGGACTAGTTCTCAAAAGGACTAATTCGCGAAATGGCTAATTCTCAAAAGGACTAAGTAGTAAAATGCCTAATTCGTGAAAGGACTCATTCGTAAAAGAACTAATTCGTAAAATGTCTAATTCTCCAAATGGCCAACTTTTACCAACTCATGCCATGAGTTAAATGACATGAAAAATCTAACTTAATTTTCTAGGTTATGTTAATATTTTATACGAAATGCAAACAAAAAACTTTTTTAAAATAAAACAATCATATCGAAAAACAACGCATCTTACAATCTGTCATACAACCAACTAAAAAAAAACATTATGATTATTATGGCGAAAACGTATTAAATCAACAAAAGCACCTTACAATGTGTCATATAACAAAAAAAAACATTATTTTTTACCAAATAATCACACTGGAAGCTCAAATTATAATAATAGTTGGTAATAAATTATCTTGCGAAAAAAATATTCAACAGATATTTTTTTGGCTTTTAGTTTTACTAATAATTTGTTATACTGTGTGTCAAATTGTATATCTTTATTTCTACGATTTTTTCTTCTTACTGTAAAAATATTCTTTTTCATGAGTATGTCGACATGTTTGGATTCTTTCTTTAGTTTATGGATAAAATTAAACAAGGTTGGACGTTTTGGAATCAAAACATTTAGTCGATGATGCCATCCTTCCAGTGCGTTTGTCGTACGATGACGTTGTCCAGCACAGCTAAGAAGTGTTGAGCCCAATCTGATCCACTGCATTTCAAAATACTGAAGGAAATTGTCCATATTACGAGCAGCTTCTATCTTTTCAGATATAATTTGCCACCCTTCTGCGATGAAATGTGATGGCAGAAGTGGCAGAATAGCTGCTCTCCGAATAATATTTCTGTGGTCACTTGTTTCGTTAACTTTTAGTTCTTTAGCCTTCTTCCAAACAGCTTTTTGGTAGTGATAATAACAACCGCTGACTTTAACTAGTGGAAAAACTTCTTTGACCGCATTCATAGCTGCAATTTCATAATCGCTTTTAAATGTTTTTATCGTCACCCCCAGGACGTCTCTAATCAAGCGAAAAAACCTTGTGTAAGTAATTTTACTTTTATCAGGCAGAAGTGCGTATACGACAGGAACTAGTGATGTTGTATTTACATCAGAATTCAGATCTATGTGTAAAGTATAAAGTTGGTAAAAAGGTTTTGGAACACTCTTGAATGTTCCATCACCGTACCAATAATGGGTACTTGATCCTTTTATAATTTTTCGAGACAATTTTGAAGTGAAAACCAGCATTTTATCTTCTTCTCCATCTTGTGCTGATAAAAAATTATGAGCAAGGCTTTCAGGTACAGATACATCTTTGAGTGTATGAAAAGTCAGTTTATCGACATTTAAAAATGTTTTCCTTGCTTTATATAAAGTGTCCTTTTTTTCATGAAATGTTGGTAATGATTTGCTCGACGTATTCATTGTGTCAAATGCATTTTCAAATAGCCCCTTTATAGGCGTCAAATTCTTGCACACTTGTTTTTTCAATTTGTTCATTTTAAGTAGTATATCGTTTTTTTCTTTATGAGGTAAACATTTATGCAGAGATTTCCTCAATATTTTCTTCAAATGTATGTCCACAGTAACCGACCCACTACACTCGTTTTTATTGACACATCGCCAAAACGAACTTCCGTCTTTATTTATTCGGTTAGTTTTATTAAACCTATGCCCATCGTACAATAAAGTATCATTACCTTTTTGATTTTCAGTAATTAAAATGTCTTCTTCCATCTTTCTCCTGAAATAACCTACTTCTTCTATAAACAGAAACTTATGAACGAAAACATAAATGACGGTGAATTTAACAAATAGATTATTATCCACTCACTACTACCCGCACTTTCATAAAAAATATTACTCGGCGTTCCGTTTTAAGTTTTAGTTGCATAAATTATTGTTCTCACCACGATGAGTGAAAACTATTTTTAATATAATAATACTTTATTATAAAATTTAGTACATTTTAATTTACATATTCTGTCACTGTCAAACGATGTTCTCTTTTTTTGCACTGTCTTCATTGAAAAGGTTTTGTATTATAAGCAAAGAGGTGTGTAAACAATTATAATTTTTAAATGTTTATACATCACCATAGTAGGACAATATGTAGTACTTTATTATTAAATAATCCGAGTAAATACAGATGAGGAAAATACCAAGTGATTTTTATATTCTTTATCTAACGTTAGAACAACATCTATTTACTCATCCATTGACTAGGTGGAGCTACTTTTAATAATGTTAAACTGTATGTATGCATGTTCTTTCATGTAATTTAACTCATGGCATGAGTTGGTAAAAGTTGGCCATTTGGAGAATTAGACATTTTACGAATTAGTTCTTTTACGAATGAGTCCTTTCACGAATTAGGCATTTTACTACTTAGTCCTTTTGAGAATTAGCCATTTCGCGAATTAGTCCTTTTGAGAACTAGTCCATTCGCGAATTGGCCCTTTAGAGAATCGGGTGCCATTTTGCGAATTAGGCATTATACGACTAAACGGAATTTTTAACGTATCCATGATGACGAAAAAGATTGAAATGCGATGAAAATGTAACACTAATCAATAAACAAATGACTACTTTTGGAAAAAAAAAATCCATGTTTTTAAAATAAAATTAATTTGAAATTAGAATTCTTAGCCAAACAAAAATTATTTTGATTTGAAATGGCCAGTACTGCAGAACGGCAATTTCATAGGTAAAGACCTAATATTCTATTATAATAAATTATTAAACCAAATTATAAGGCTGGCAAGGTGTTCAAAGGGAAAGCCGGTTGACCAAATACATTGGGTCAAACATACTGTATGCGAAGTATCATAAACACAATCTTGAGAATACTAATATAACTAATCATAGATGCATAATATTATTTGCTGATGACATTTCCATAATTGTATGTGTGTATGCACGAAAAATTTGTACGCTTAGAATGTTAAGCAAAAACATGTATGCTCCAAATGTAAGTCTTGTACCATCTTCTATACCATGTTTTTATGCAAATACATTTTATTCTGTTCTATTCTAAAGGGAAGCTAGGATACCTGGAAATCCTTCGCCACTGCAGTACGCAGCATTTGAGTTATTACTTAGAGATAAAAATAATATTTCTTTGTTAACAGGTAGCCTCAAAATGAAGTCTAATTTGAGCGACGACACGGATGAAGAGAACTGCGAAGACCCCATTAAACTGTTTGACAATGACACAAACGCGGTCTACTTCGGCAGTCAGCCCCAGAAACGTAGTAAGTTAAGAGCTTTTAAACCTCGTATTCATGGTAGCAAACAAAAGTTGCACAACATTATTTTGACACATGTTGCTGGGAAGACGAAGTGTAGCATTGTTCCTGGCAACGTGTTGATCGGTTGCCGCCGATCGGCAAGCGTAAATTTGTTTAGCAACAATTATTTACGTGGGTGAACAGGTTGAGGTTGATAACTATACCAATAGTATATATAGTAAATGATTAAAGTGGACAAGGAGACTGAGCAAAAGAGGTCTAAGGACCAATATCGATATGGTTTGGATATTTGTGTTGGGATACCTCATCTTAACCTTTGTGCAAAAGGGCATCAAAATCTGGCCCCGGCAATTTTGAGAAAAATACACTTTTATATATACAGGCTGGATATTCAGATGGGTTGTACGGGCAGGTACGTTAACCGTTATAGCTAGAAGAAAACATTCTTAGAAGACTGTCCTTTACTTTTTTAAACAATTTACAATTATAATTATTAGGGAATTTACAAAAAAACATTTTTTTTTTGCCAATCGATCCTGTTTCTCATAAAGATAGAAAAACTCAATGGGACCAACCTTGAAATATCACAAATGGCAAAAACTTCCCAAAAACGGTTCGTAGTGATCAATCACATTGGTGGCGGCAATTCTCTTGTCACAAATGCCTCTAAACTAGATTAAAATTCACCAAAATTTAGTTTATTCCTTCTACTAAAGTGACACAACTTAACTATATTTTAGTTTGACCGCACTAAGATGGCACTGAGTTTTTAACCCTTTAACCGCCATCGCCGTAATATTACGTGTTGTAACAATAATACCTCAGTCGCCACGTCGGAATATTGCGTAAAAGTCCTGTCATTTAAAAAATGTTCAATAGATGTTGAATTTGCTTACTAAATCTTAGTATATTTCGTGTTATTACTTTATTTTTAACAGTACTAGAAACATATTTTTGCTAATTAAATGAAATAATTAATAGTTCTCAATTCGTGATAAGTCTAAATATCAACCTACTTCGCCGAACCCGTGATTTCACGCAGACTAGTGTTGTACCACATATGAAACTCCTGATGCTAAATTAATAAAAAACATCGTGTTTTTTATCAAACTATCAACTAAACATTCATTCAAATTTCATAGTTTATTAACGATTTAATTATTTATTCAAAACCCAATAAGCTTAAGTGATATAATATGTAGAAATCAACAAAGAAGTATAAATTACCGACTTATGTCAGTACGTCACTAGTGCAGACGATCCGCGAACGCCGTCGCCGTAATTTTACGTGCGGCTCAAGGTCAACTAAAGTCTTATTTTGAATAAACGTCAGTTGCGCTAGCGCCATCGCCGTGATAACACGTGCTTCTTTATTATTATTTCTGAGCTAGTGTCGAGAAGTAGTCGATAATGATAAACGACGACGAAGACCTATTAAATATATTACAGCAATCAATTAATGATATTAGCAGTAGTGGCAGTTCAATGGCGGATAGTGATAATGAATCGGTAAATCACTTTTTGGTTTTTCTAGTCTGTTTATTTATCCTACAGTCAAAAAGACAGCTAGATAATAATAATATGTGTATTTACCTATTTATTTTGTTTTAAAGAAAAAATAAAGTTGATTTAGTTATTTTATTTGTTGTAAATATTATTTGTGTCCCAATATTTTAACACTCGACACATTAATCGTAATAAACAGATCAAATTTTGACATTATGTCATTTTTAAATGTTATGCTGTCATTTTTAACGTAAGATATTTGAAGACTGATTAACGTATGTTTGAAACAAGAAAAGAAATAAACCTTTGATTAAAAATGGGTAAGTTTTATTTATTTCATTAGTTTGTTTATCGATAACTATATTTTACAACATTATGCCAATTGTACCTAAAGGTTGCTGGCGCTACATGCACTCCATGCGAATTATGACATGGCGGTTAAAGGGTTAATTTAGTGTAAATATCAATTTTGCTATTCTGAATTTGACGTTTTTCACCTAAAATTTTAATTGTCTAAATAAATCTGACCATTTTTAATCGCGGTTAAAAAAAGTGTATTAAATGTGGAATACTATTAGTTGTCATGAACTGAAATTCAAACGAACACCTCGACTTCAGGTGCAAAAACAGTACTGTATAATATTTTTTTTACTTTTCTTTTGCTTATAACTCGAAAATGGTGTCCGATCGCAAAAAATAATGAAAATTTCGACCCCCTTTATGAAAACCTTATACCCCTAATAATCAACACGTAGGTAATATTTTTTCATATTTTCCATACGAAACGTGAAAAAATCCATATAAAACCTGCGCGCCTCCGGGTCTAAAAAAATTCACGGGGTAGGGGCAAACAAGTATGTACCACGTGGAGTCACGATTGTCAAATTCTATTTTAGTTGTCAAAATAATTTTTAAATTTAGACTTTTTATTGCAGAATAGCGTTAAGATTCTCATAGCCAAAAAAATTAAGGAATTTAGTGATAGTTTAGTTAGTTTAGTTCGGTGTATAAGAGAATCGGCACCATTATCCACGATTTTTATAACATTTGAAAAAAAAAAGTCATCATCTTCCTGCCCTTGTCCCATGTTACTTGGGGTCGGCGCAACACATTTTCTTTTTCTTTCTCTCCTGTCAACCGTCACGCTATCATTCACTCCCTTCTCTTTCATGTAATTCCACACACAATCCATCCACCCATTGACCCATGAATACGCTTTGTTGTAAAAGCGTATTCATACATTATATGGCCTGACCAAGATTATGTCTGGACTTTAAAAGAGACTGTGACCTCTGAGTTTGTTTCGGTCTTTCTTCTCAGAGTAGTCAGATAGGAAACGCCGAACTCATCTAGCATTTTCTTCTTATTTTTTTTTAATATGACGTGTAAAAGTGATTGCAATATCCTATTTACAGAATAAACAATTTCATTTCATTTCAATTTCATTTCATTTCATTTCATTTCATTTCATTTCCATCTTATTTTTGTCTTACCTCTCCCACTCCATTCAATCAACATTTATATTCATCACTCTTTTAGTCACATACGTTTCCTATCTCCTGATCACCCAGGCCAAACAATTTCCTTTCAACTTTTCTGTCACTGGCGCCACTTTTAAACTTCCCTTTATATACTCATTTCTTACTTTATCCCTTTTCGTCACCACACATCCATCTCAACATTCTCATCTCCGCTACATGCAATGTGGTTTCATCCGTGGTCTTCATGGTTCATCATTCCGATCCATACAGTACGACAGTCCTTATCACGAACTTGTAGATTTTCCCCTTTTACTTGGGTCACAAGTTGTTCCTGTGACCTGTCGCCATTTCATCCATCCTGAGTTGATCCGGCGCGTTACATCTCTGTCTACTCCGCCATCCCTTTGGACAAACGACCTGAGGTAACGAAAGTCGGAACCAGATTGGTAAAGGCGTTCCGGCGAGAGATGCGGAAAAAAAAGTAACCTTATTGTAAATACAATTTTTTTTTCATATTTTTTTTTGAGGTATTGAGGTTTTAAATTGCGTCTATGAGGTAGTCATAGAGGTCAGTTACATGATGGAGAACGTTTTTTTTATTTGCGACTCTTCTAGCACTCAATCACTCACTCTTTTTTAACCTCAGTAGGTATAGAATAGTGTTTTAATCCTTACACGAAACTGCAACAATTGGCACCATAAAAATAAACTGTGGACTGGAGCTAACTGTAACATTTTTACAAAATCTGTGAATGCAGTTAGCAATTACTCAAAAGGTTAGGGCAGTCTCCTAAGAACGGTTTTCTGTAGTTACAACGGTTAAGGTACCTGCCCTTGAAATACGTGTAAATACTAAAAGTATATTTATTGTAAAAAGTATATATTTTATTGTTTGTCTTATTTCTACTTATATTTATGTATAATTAGGTGTATTTATTATATTTATAGTTTTTAATAGGTATATATGTATATCTTTATATTTAAATATTTAAATCTTCAAATCTCTCTGTTGCACCTACCACTGTTTGTCTCTGCATCACCCGAAGGTTGACTGGTAGAAAATGCCCATGGCATTAAGTCCGCCTCTGTACATTTGTGTGCTTGAAGTATTAAATAAATAAATAAATAAATATTTTACTCGAAATTGCCGGGTCAGATTTCGATGCCCCTGTGCACAAGGGTTTAGATAAAGTATCATAAAGGTTCATAGACCACTTCCCATACAAATTTGAACAGTCTCCTTTTGCGATCGCCAATGAAAGAGATTTTAAATTTAAAAATCGGAGACACCCCACACCAGTTTCTCGAAATACTTTTCTACTATTTGGAGTATAAAACCCCTATCGGTTCAAAACTCATTGAATTGACGACATGCGACAATTAAAATAACTCATTTAAAAAAATCCACAGGTACCAGAGACATGGAAAGCTGTTGGACTTTTGAAACGATTGGAAATAATGAAATTTGTCAACCAAGTGTAAATTCTACATTCGGAAGACCGGATGATGATCTAGTACAAACGTTACAGAACCGCGCTACCAGTGAGTGTGAAATTTCTTCATTATGTGTTAAATTAGTGGATTGCGGAAAATTTCCTTGGTACTATAAAAAGTATACGCAACAAATAATGAATAAATATTTAAATGAACGCAGTGATAGTGATCCTGAAATAGATGTAGAAGGTGTAGTGGAAGATTCTGATGATTGTTTTATCGTAGAAGACCTACAAGATGTAACAAATAAAATCATTATTAATGATCAAATATGCATAAATACAGTGAAATCAACAGAAACTAAACCAAAACTTCCAAAAAATAAATTAAAGAAAAGCGTAGAAAATATGAAGCGTCGCGAGGATAAAGAGATACAAAGAGCACTGAGTTGCAAGAATTTAGTTAAAGTTGATTTAAAACGTAATCAAGGACTTGTAGGTATGAAAATTACTCAAAAACAAGAAACAAATACTACGCTGGACGTTAAAACCAACAAAGGCAATGTGGTTGAAGAGGCATATGCAAAGCAAAAATGTGTAATGGCTGATGAAAACTATCTTAGTGCTGCTGACAAAACACTTTGCCAGATCGGCACTCAACTGATACCAATAACGGAAGAAACAGAAAGCAATTCTATTTACCAACTTAATAATAAAAACAAAGAAAACGATTTGGTTGGTGAACCAACCCTTTTTAAATCTTCTAATTTCCAAAATATTCCTGTACAATTTAATATTAGTAAAATATCTGAAAAACTAATCGATAATTTGAAGACAAAGACAATAAATGATCAGTCATCTGAAGCTAAACTTATTAGTAAACTGTCAAATATAACTCTTTTAAATAATTCGGAAAACACGTTAAAAACTGTTGATGAAAAAGAATTGGGAATTGTAAATGAAAAAGAATTAAGTTCAAAAGTAATTATTACAGAAAAACTCACACATTCATCAAATAGTTTAACATCGCACGTGAAAGATGTGAAAAAAACAAATAAATATAAAAATGATCAAATTAAAATTAAAAATAGTGCTGCTAGTCACAGTTCGTTGATAGGACTATTGATTACAAATAAAAGTAAAGAAGACATCAAAGAAATAAAATGCACAAAACAAAAAAGATATAGAGATGATAAACAAAATAAAGCTACTAAACTTGATAAAAAACCTCGTAAAAAGATCGAAAAACAAAAACGTGAACCAAAGTCACCAATCTTACATTGCAGTACAGTACCAAAAAAACCCAAACAACTCCAAGTGCCTCCTAAATGCAATAAAACAGAAACTAATTCTAACTTACCCAAAGAGCCTGGTAAACTAAAGCAAATAGTTGAAAAACTTACTCAATTAAATAGTTGTAATTTTATGCAAGATACTAATCGACCAAAACTCGTTATTCCTAAAATTACCCCAATTACTAAGCCTTTTGATGTTCATCTTAAACAAGCTCCACAAAAAGAGTCTTGCGTGATACACGATAAAACCATTAGTCAAATCAGAAACATTCATGCCAAATCTTCGAACGTGTCGGACAAGCTTATTAAAAATTGTAATGAAGTTGGTAAGGCTGATTTCAAAACCAACAACTTCCACAATACTCAAATTATGTCTTCAAGTCAAAATAAGACTTTAAATGAACAAAATGCATTGCATGAAGCTCACCAACGTAAAGTGAATAAGCATACAATAAATGCTGCTTCTGTTACTAATCCTACTCCTAAAGCATCAATGGAAAAAAACAAACCAACTGTTCCTAATAGTAATGTCTCAACGACAGCAGTGGTTACGCCTGCAAGTGGATCAAATGCAGTACTTTCTAATCAATATGCGAACTTTCTCACTCCTCGAGGGCCTCATTTTCCCATTCATAATGCAGTGCCTGGTAAAATAAGTAGCAGTAATATTCCTAACAATAATATCAATGTCCCAGTACAGAATCGCTATGCATCGGCTATAATTTTAAAGTCAAACAATCACTCAAAATTTCCATACGAGAAATACTGCGAACCTCCTGTCCGAAACATGGCTTTTCAAAGACCTATGTCTATCTTGAGCCATACTGAGCCTCGGTCCAGAGATCCTCAACTACCCTATCCTATATTTTATCCCCCTGCTCCTTTGGGTAGGCATCACAGTTATGTTCCAAGTTCTGCCAATTCTGTTCCAAATCAGTTACATCCTCCACAAAGTCATGTAGGTCAACAACCGAGTAATCCAATGCAAGACTTTTACAGAGAATGTTGGTTGCCACAACATTTAGTACCTCCTCCACCACCCCCACCTCTTGTTTCTGAACCTAAAATTCCCCCAAGAAACGACCACGTCGTGAATCAATCCAAAGATTGTTCTAATATAAACCGTACGTCAACGTCAGTAATACAAAATCTTCAAAGCGCTTCCCGTCAGAACTCTATAAGCACCCAACGGACTAAAAATAGTTCTATAATCGGAATAAATAATGATGGCTTAGTAAAAAAAATTAACATAGTCGCTATGCCTGTTAAAAATGTTAATACCACAGAAAGGACAGTTAAAGTAGAACAAATAAAATCTCCTCGAATGAGTCCGGTTGAACAGTCGGAGGTAGTTGCAACTAAGACGGAAATGTTAAAAGAATTGGACAAGTTGTCTTTTGTTGACGAAAATATAAATGAATTTAAAGGAACTTGTCCCGCTAGTGTTATTAATGAAAACAAAAGTGAAAACGTATTAGAAGTAGCAATTATGTCGAAAAAGCCGTGTATGTTTGAAACTTTGAAATTAACAATGAACCAGAAAGACGAACCTTTACAGACAAAGCCAATACAAGGATATTCGCCGCCAATTTTGCCCATACCATGGGACGTTGGTGGACCGCCATATCAAAAAATCTTAGACCGTGTGACTTCAAATCTACAAACCCAAAATGCAACACCGAAGATTGCTCTTCGTCCTGGAGACCCCAGATCAAATTTAAGAAATGAATGTAAGCCAATGAGGAAAAGAGATTTCGTCAAATGTTGTAAAAGAAAACTTAATTATGCATGGAATAATGACGAAGACAGTAGAAGAAAAGACAACGCTAAGAAGATTTCTTTAGAAGAATATAAAAAAAGAATACTCAAAGATGGGTGTAAATCTGAACATTACAAAAAAATATGTAAGGAAAAGTACGATATTAGTGGAAAACGGCCAAACATAGAATTTAAGTATAGGAAACACTTAGACTATAGCACAGAAACCGATCTTGGGTATGATTCAGATAGCACTGTGGTATTATGATTTATTAATTTGTGTACTTTGAGGCAATTTATTATTTCTTGTGACTGTACCACCACCTCTTAATAGCAGTATAATTTTAATATTACTTTAGTGTATAGCTCCGTCTCTTTCTCACACTAAAGTAATATTAAAATAATACACTAGTAATAATATACAGCTTTAAGAGGTGGTGATTGGCCCCTGACTTGTGTAATACTCCTGTTTTTGAGTACAACCCAAAGCTATTGTCAACATTCGCACATGTATCTACTTACAATTTCATTTTGTAGCATATTGATGTAATTGTTGTTAAAGCAATACGAAAACATAAGCTTTGCGTTCGTTTATGTAGGCGCCGGGTGCCGAAACAAGTAAAACAAGCTTTAAGCTACATTGTAGGCGAAATTGGACGGAATGGTGGCGAACCGAATAACAACTGAAAGTAGGTTTTATTTTAAATTTGTATAACGTAATGAAAACCCGCAAAGCGTTGTCGAGCGGTGCGCGTCGAAGCTGTCAGCAGTATGCAATGGTAAATAATATCGGCTTACAGTTGTTGCAAAATTACTCGCTTCACCGCCATTCCGTCGGTCTGTGCTGACCCTTAAATGTCATAAATATCCCCAGAACGCGTCCCCAGAGACATTGCGCGAAGTCATGCAACGTCGCCCGATGTCACCAGACATACTTTTCAAGCAACATTTGCCATCGCTTTCGACGTGGCAAGAAATACCGCGCGAAGTCGGGTGTATTCGCACAACTTCAGGCGGTTTCTCTGGAGAAGTGTCGCGGGACAGTTCTTTCCTATATACCAGTGAATAGTGAATACGCTTTATGCTATATGCTTCAAGCTGTATGTCGTAATCCAATACAAACCTATTTGTACTGGTTTGGCCTTTCATCCATACGGCATTAACCGTTTGTGTTTTATTGGGCGGGCTACACCCTCTGGTGGCAAAGATGTAAATCAACCTTGACGATTGCAAACTTGCTTATCTTATGTCAATCTAAGTGGTTTAAGAACCGTGTTTTGTTATTTTATTTTGTCTATTTTATACGATGATAAATGAATATTCATTTAGAAGATCAGTTAGACAACTATGACCCGTATATATTGGCACCAATGGCGTCGCTGTTCTCAGCAACAGTTATAATGTTAGATTCAGTACAATTATTTTAAGTTAAAAAATAAACCCAAAATGACAGTCTGTTGTTCTATTCTATTTTTCTCTATGGCAATGGTGCCGATGTCGACAATTCTGCCAATGTCAGATGTTTTATTAATGTTGGCACTACATCAAAAGATTGACAATGACAGTGACTGTCATGATGACACTACATTGTTAGTTCGCATTTAGTCCATGGCGGCGCTAGAAGCAACTTACAAGTTGTTTTAGTTTAGTTTTTTTACATTATTGTAAGTTTTTATTTTGCTTCGAAGAGAACGGTACATTGTTCCTAATTTAGAACTTAATATTGTTTTTGTTATTTTTTGAAAATATTCGTAAGAAATAAATATTTTAAATAAATCGCTTTATTTTTTTTAAGTAAATGACTCGATCAATAGATAATTGATTTTTCGTAATAATAGAAAAAAACCAATGAAAAAGTTTTTAAATTAATTATCCATTGAGTCATGATTGCCCCAGCGATGTGGTAAGGTAACGAGGCAAATACACTATTCAATAATGGTTTCCTACCTAAATGTATTTATATCACTCATTTACTTTGCCGGGCAGGTACATGTTATGGTAGATGTTTATTTTCAAAGTGGTCTAGCCTCATGGCTAGACCACTTTGAAAATAAACATCTAGAATGTATCAAATGTGTTTTTACCGTTGCCACTCGAAAAAAAGCATTTGGTTCATCGATTCGTTTAGTCACTGAGTAAATAAAAACATTTAGAATTTGGAACAAGGACGAATTATACGAATTATGTACAGACGCCAGCACATCAACCTACTACAATCTGTCAAATTTCTTTAAAAGATTTTTAACTTTATCATTAAAGCATAAGGTTCAAAAGTTGTTTGATACAGTTTCGGGTAGGTTGACCTGCTGGCGTCTGTACAAAAAATAAACGTGCTGGGCTAAATGGAGATGGACCAACTATTGTAATTGAACGATTCTACCACGTATTTTTTTAGTACCCATTTAGTACTATTTTGTACCTGTCCTGAAATGTTTGTACCTCACACGGCATATACGGAATACACACGATAACACTGGTCCCGCCATTATGTCCATGCCTGTACTCCAAAACTACAATGATTACATCAGTCTCATCAAACCAGTACCTATTTAGTAACTGATTAGAACCTCCAAAAATCAACAGTGGGTGATGAAGATCGTAGTAGTTTCTTTACAAAATAAATTTTTCATTTTTGACATTTTCTACGCCTGGATAATTTAACGAGCAAAAATACTTCAAGTAAAAAGTTGCAGCTAAATTTGGCGCAATTATTTCTGTTTAAAAAAAATATTGATTATGAAATGCAATAGGTAATTAATATCTTACACCGAATATTTAGACGTAAAAAAAGTATTTGGTTACTTTCTAAATGCTTTTTTTACACCTAAAACGGTTACGACATGAAATTCAGTGGTATAATAAAATTGTAGTTCATTATTAATATTCTAGTTAGCCACATTTCATATTTCCATACAGTAATATTACCAAATTAATGAAAACAACGAAATAATTGAAATCTATTTGCAACGTTGCCAACTTTAAGAATAAAGGCTCAATTTTCGATTTGACAGCGCCTTCCGTTTTTTCCGCCGCCCCGATGACGCCCCGGGCGGAGACATACCGCTAAAGAGACCCATAAATCTTCTACTGCGCATGTCAAACCACGTGGTACGTCAAGCCTCAACTTTAATGGCACGACTTGTACAATTCAACCCGAAAGGGTTGAATTTAATTTGTACCTATTGTGCAAGTAATCAGTACAAATACTTTGAAATCTTCTCAACATCAGCAATCATTGTGTACAGATGCCATCTTGCTTTAACTTTCTCCCTGCAAAGAAAAAAAACTTTAAAAAGTCACCCATATAAAAAATGCGTGGCCTTAACATTATTTAGAGAAACATCTGCATTGTGGCTGCGGCGACAATTAATCTATCTAACGCGGCTCACGGCGTCTTGTTGTAATAAATCTCTGGATTACAGCCTCCTTCGCGGAATTAGGTCCTTATACTGGAAAGATCTGACTTGAGTTATGGGCGGAAGTTTGGCTTTTTTAGCCCGTTATCTGACTAATTAGCATTGGTAAGTGCTTGATTTGCAGTCATCGACGGTTTCAGCTTTTGGATACTTTCGGAGCTAATAATGATTTAAAGCCTCAGTGTAGTTACAGGCGGTTATACCTAATACTCTGCGAACTTTTTTAACTAACATGGAACCAGGAACGAAATTCACAAAACGCACAGCGTTCCCAAGCAAGCCAACAAATACAGACAACCTACACGTAAGGTTAATAATTTGATGTTACGCCTTACGCCAGTTAATAAAAATGGTACTGGTTCGGTCATATTAGAGGCGAGCTTTAAGCAAAGTTAGGGACCTAGAAGATGAATTAATTCATGCTAATAGTCGTATTAGCCAGTTAGAGAAAGAAAAAGAATGTACTCAGGTTAAAGAAACTAATCGCTTATATAATGAGTTATTAAATACTAATTGTGACCCTCATCCCATGATAACTATTGACCTTACTGAAGATTCCTTATTGAAACAGAATTATAGCTATAAAGGTAGTCATAAGAAAATGAAAAAATATGCAAAACTAAATAGAATAATTAAAAAATGTAATCAAATTAAGAGACAACAAAAACATTTTTCCAAAAATATTCCACGGAGAAAGGAACGTATTGATTTAATCAATAAATTAAATAATTATCAAATCAAACTAGAAGACAGCAAAAACATCTATGAAATTGATACACAGCGCTTACAGTCCGACATACAGGTACTTGAGGGCAGACTTAGTTCCCTTTTCATTAAATATGTGGGTTCTCAGAACCAAATTAAAGAACATATCCTTGCTGCTAATGAGTTAGTTATGTGTCAGTGTACTTGTCAGAAGGTTTCAAACCCTGTTGCTGTCCAGCCTGAGGAAACGGAGGACCCGTCCCAGACTGAGAGTTTGTCTCAATACTGTATCCTAAATGAAGATATACCTGATATTGTGCAAGAAATATCTCAAGTGGAACAGTCAGTAGCTAGTAGTATTTCCTCTCATAGTAGTCAAGTTTGCTATCAGTCAGTTATGTTTTCAGATAGTATGGGAAGAGGGTTAGGGAAATTAGTTAATAACAACTTGAGTTTTTCTACTCAAAACTATTGTTTACCTGGGATATCCTTCAAAGAAATAATGACAACAATAACAAGAAATCATTATGATTCTAATACCAACATAACTGTATTTGTAGGAAATAGTTCCCAGGTCAAAAAAGAAGAGATCACTGACAGTGTTACTGAGATTTTAAAGATAAATTGTAATAAAATTATTTTGTGTGCTTTTCCATATTTTGAGAGGTTATCAAATAGAAAAAACAATTATATACATATGCTTAATAAGCATATCCAGTTCCTAGTAAGTCACTACAGTGACAAACTTATATTTTTTGACACCAACAATTTTGTTGATAAGTTGAAATCGACAAGGAATACAGTGTATCTGCCCATTAGGTTTAGACTTAAAATAGCGAGGCTATTAGCTTATATAAACTCAGACATAAGTAGTATGTCGAAGTATAGTTATATAATTAACACCGCAATTATTAGTAATAATAATGTACAGGTGGCCACCAGTAACTGTAGCACTAATGCTATAAACCTTTACAACAATTGTACGAAGGAGGATCCATGTGTCACTATGGCAAATTCTTGTCGTAATGTGGGGTCCACAAGTAGTAGGATCTCATTGCCTGGTGATGGCATGGGAGTCTTGGGGCTCACTCTGGATGTTAATTTAAACTAGATAGTAAGACAACAGAAGATACCAGTAACACTATAGTTATACCTACCAAGAACAAGGTGTCTTCTTGCTCTCAAATAGTTAATTGTAAAAAAGAATCTAAGCAGAACACCTTGAAATTATTTCATCAAAATATTCAAGGTTTTTCTTCCAAACAATTAGAAATTGAATTATTTTTAGAAAAAACTATGTACGAAATTATTTGTTTAACTGAACATTGGTTGAAAGATTATGAGATGCTAATTAATTATAAAAATTATAGTGTGGGCAGTTGTTTTAACCGAAAATCTATGCTGCGAGGGGGTTCACTAATCTTAGTTAAAAATTCTATTAAATCTAAGCCTCGTAAAGATGTACTTGATCTGTCGGTTGAACATAACATTGAATTGTCTTGTGTTGAGCTAGATAAGCATGTTATAGTGTGCGTTTACAGACCCCCAAATTATCAAAACTACTCCATATTTGAGTCAGTAATGGAAGATGTTCTAGCAAAACTTGCAACGGGTAAAAAATCGCTAATTATCTGTGGTGACTTTAATATTAATATCTTACAAAATTGTTCAAATAGCAGTCGATTATTAAGTCTCTTTAAATCATTCAATTTGTCAAATGTGTTTTCAGAACCAACCCGCATAACCACAAATACTGCTACATGTATTGATAACGTGTTTTGTTGCTGCAACTACTTAGATAAAGCCATTGTAAACTATCTCCCTTCTGATCACAGTGGTCAAACCGTTGCTTTCAAGTCCAACACACCATTACAAAGAATTCAGATACAATCTAGACCAATAACAACCAGCAATTTAAGCAGATTTAATAATAACTTAATTAGTAAGTTAAGTATACCGGGTCATATTATAAACAATGTAAATGAATTATATGAGGAATTCTTTTCGGTAGTGCGCACCGAGTTCAATAATACTTTAAAAAAGAAAACTAAAACCATTTGCCCAATTTTTTTGTTCAGTGACTGGGCAACTAAGGGTATTAGGAAAAGCAGGGAAAAATTGTTTGAGCTGTATGGCCTTAAGCCTTATATTAACTCTGAATCTTTTAATAAATACGTTGCTACTTACTCTAAAACTTTCAAAAATACTTGCAAGGTAGCTAAAGCCTTGTACATTAGCAACAAGATCAAATCAGCCGATAATAAAATAAAGACGGTTTGGAAAATTATCAATGACGAAACAAACAGGAATAAAAGACATAATAATGATTTCACACTAGAAACTTCACGTGGTCTCATAAGCACTAACAAAGAAGTTGCTCAAGAATTTGTAAATTTCTTTACCAGTATCCCAGTTAAAACTACTGAATCCTTAAATTCCTCGCCCTCGCGTTCTATTGATTTATTAAGAGCAAATGTTTCATCCTGCCCGATTGAATTTAAATTCAAGCATATAAACCCCTTAATAGTACTAAAAGCTTTCAAACAAATCAAGATAAAATTAACCGAAGATCTATGGGGAATGTCGATTAAAGTTTGTACCTCCATTATTGAGACTATAGCGCCGTACTTAGCCTTAATATTTAATTTGTGTGTGGATCAAGGAATCTTCCCTGATCTAATGAAATATAGTAAGGTAATACCACTTTTCAAATCCGGGGACAGTAAAGACACCAATAATTATAGACCTGTATCCGTGTTGCCAGTTTTAAGCAAGGTGTTTGAAAAGGTAATGCTTAACCAACTGCTCAATCATTTTAACACCAATAAAATCTTACATGATCAACAGTATGGTTTCACCAAGGGACGTTGTACGACTGACGCCGGTGTCACGTTATTAAAACACATATTTACGGCGTGGGAAGAGGCCCAAGACGCCATAGGAATTTTTTGTGACCTCTCCAAGGCATTTGACTGCGTCGACCACGAAACCTTAATCTTGAAACTTGAGCATTACGGACTTGGGAAACTTGCGCTCAGTTTAGTAAAATCGTATTTAAATGATAGACAACAGCAAGTTCAAATAAATGGTGTCAATTCACTCGGTTTAAAAGTAGAAATGGGTGTACCACAAGGATCAATATTGGGTCCTTTCCTCTTTTTAGTATATATTAATGATCTCCCCCATTTGTTAAAAACTCAACCACAAATGGTGTTATTTGCTGATGATACTTCCTTAATTTTTAAAATTAATAGACGTGCATCAAATCTTGACGACGTAAATAACGCCCTACAGCAGGTCCACAATTGGTTCACTGCTAATAATTTAGTATTAAATGGGAAAAAAACTAAGTGCATAAGATTTTCTTTACCAAATGTCAAAAGTAGTAATTGTGAGATAGTATTGAATCAAGAGAAACTAGAATTCGTCGATAAAACTGTTTTCCTGGGGATCACGCTCGACTCAAGGCTTCAATGGGGTCCTCATTTAACATCCCTTTCAGGACGGCTAAGTTCAGCAGCATTTGCTGTGAGAAAAATCCGTCAATTTACTGATGTAGATACCGCGAGACTAGTCTATTTTAGTTACTTTCATAGTATTATGTCGTACGGTATTCTACTATGGGGACGGGCTGCAGACATCGAGTCTATTTTTATTCTGCAGAAAAGAGCCATTAGAGCCATCTATGGCCTCCGCAGGCGCGACTCTCTAAGGGAACAGTTTAAATATATTAACATCATGACGGTACCTTGTCAATATATTTATGAAAACATCATGTACGTAAGGAAAAATCTACATCTTTTTAGTAAAAGAGGTGCAAAACACAATTATATCACTAGGAATAGGGACCAATTAGTTCAACCGGGTTTCAGGTTAGCTAAAGTGGACTCATCTTTCATGGGGTACTGTTTAAAATGTTACAATAAAATACCTCCCCACATACTTCAACTGAATGAAACGAAATTTAAATCTTATATTAAACGCACACTATGCAGCCAAGCATATTATAAGTTGGGGGATTACATCGCTGATAAAAATGCTTGGCTCAACGCTGGTCCTGCTCCACAAGCATAAACTAATTGATTAGCATTTGAAAACACCGTTGGAGCTGCTGAAGATTTTAAAAACTATTTTTGCATTGTATAAATTCAATGTCTTAGCATTGTATAATTGCATGGCACACGTGTGGGCACCATGTACCGACTATAAAGCTACCATTTAGGTACTGAGTATGTCTTTCATTGACTTGAATGTGCCCTGGCGGCTGAGAGTATGTCATGCTCACTCTAATGTCTCGCTGGCGGTGGCGCGTGTGTTGGATCATTTAGCTCCCTTCAAAATGGTTGAGCTGAATGGTGCTAATCCATGCGTCATGTTCGTGAACGGGCGCCGTCAGTAGGGACTGGTCATCTCTTAGCTGCCACGGCGATTTTAATTTAATTTATATTTTTATTTCTAACGGACGCTTTTAATGTTTTGCATCGTTCTCACATGTATAACTTCAACTTGAATGATGTAACCAATATTATGTAACCATCTTATTTTATTTAAAAGAGTGTCCGTGGAGTTTCTTGCCCGTTCTTCTCCATAGGTACCTACTACGCTTTGGAATGGGCGACTAGCTTCATATTTCTGACTGACCGACCCCTTGACTATTCAAAAGTGCCTGTAATTGGTTTATTTGAAATAAATGCTTTGAGTTTGAGTTTGAGTTTGAGCGAGCCCTCACTAAGTACAGATGAGCTCCAACCATTTTTTTTTGTAAACAGTTGTCAAGGGTTTAAGAGCGCTTATCCTAAAACGTGGCAACGTCGCAAAAGCTGTAAAATATTTCCCTATTTTGATTAATTTGGCAATATTACTGTATGGAAATATGAATTGTGACTAACTAGTAAACTAAAATATTGATTATGAAATGCAATAATAAATATCGTAACACCAAATTTTTAGTTTTAGTTGTAAACAAAGTATTTGGAAACTTTCTAAATGCCTTTTTATACCTAAAACGGTTATAACATCAAATTCAGTGTCATAATTGCAATTTATTATAAATATTCTAGTTCGCTAGTTAGCCACATTTCAAATTTCCATACAGTAATATTGCCAAATTAATATAAACAGCGAAATATTTGACGTCTATTTGCGACGTTGCCTACTTTCAGAATAAACGCTCTTAAGCTGAAAACCAGCGTAGATATTATAGTTTTGTGATGTACTACTAGCTGTAATACTGGAGACAATCAACGTTATTCTATTCTAAATCAAGCAAGCAATAACCCAAAATCACTCTGGGATACCATAAAAAGAATAACAAACACCACAAAAACTACACACTCATCCTCGCAATTGCTATCCTCATCACCCACACCCACACAGTCATGCAACAATGTGAATTCCTTTTTTGTCAATATAGGCAAGAAACTTGCAGATGACGTTATACAAACAAGGCCCTCACAACAACCACCCGTCCCACAAAACAGTTCTTTATCAACCTCATCCTTTGTCTTGGAAAAAACTGACCCAGAAGAAATTGTATCTATTATTAATTCACTGCGACCAAACGCTGCTACTGGTTGGGATGGTATCTCACCTACAATATTAAAGAAATTTTCCACCACTCTTGAGCCTATTTTATGCCATATATTCAATATTTGTTTTGAAACAGCTGTTTTTCCAACTTCTTTTAAAAAGGCAATCATTTATCCAATCTTCAAGGGGGGTGACGGAGCTCTGCCGAATAACTATCGCCCTATAGCTGTTTTAAGTTTGTTTTGTCCAAAGTTCTTGAATGCTTGATAAACAAAAGATTGGTTGGTTACCTGGAGCATTGTAAGATAATCTCAGAACTACAATATGGCTTTCGCAAAAATAAGTCAACCTGCGACGCAGTCCATGACCTTACCAATTTTGTCATAGATCATATGAATAAAAATAAAAAAGTCCTTACAATATTCCTTGATCTCGCGAAAGCGTTCGACACTGTTCCCGTCTCCACACTCTTAATCAAACTTTAGAAAATAGGCGTCAGGGGGATACAACTGGATCTTTTCCAAAGTTACCTCTCAAATCGTTCGCAAAAAGTCAGGATCGATGGCCATGACAGCGAGGAGCAGCTTTCTATTCACCATGGGGTGCCACAAGGAAGCATTTTGGGCCCCACTCTTTTCTTAATCTTTATTAATGACCTGTGTGATCTCAAAATCGATAATGCAAGGGTAATATCTTTTGCAGATGACACCGCAATAACCTTCACCGCAGATTCCTGGTCACAACTCGAGCATCTTGCTCAGCTTGGCTTTGACGTTGCGCTTAATTGGCTTAATTCCCACAATCTCACCCTAAATACCTCCAAAACCAAAATTCTCACCTATTCTAACAGCTCGATCTCTCAACCAAACAATCCAATTTTAATCAAAGCTCACACTTGTCATCCACAAATACAGGGTTCAAATTGTAAATGTCCTCTTTTAACCTCTGTTGAAAGCATCAAATACCTGGAATAGTCTTAGACAGGAATCTCAATTTTAAATCTCATATCGAGCTGCTAACTGGACGAGTTCGCAAACTGATGTACATCTTTAAAACTCTTCGGTATATTGCCAATCCCATGATAATACGCAATGTCTATTTCGCACTTTGCCTATCCATCGTAACTTATTGTATTTCCTGTTGGGGCGGCGTAGCAAAAACCACTCTCAAGCCGCTAGAAGTAGCACATAGGGCCATTTTAAAAGTGGCCACTTTTCGTCCTATTCTTTTTCCGACCGACCAACTATACAATCACTGCAAAGTTCTTAATGTTCGGCAACACTTCATACTACAGACAGTCACTCTGCAACACCGCAAAACCCCATACCGAATTGAATGAAGAGTGTCATATATATGGACTACCGTATTACAAATGCAAAAAGATTGTGCAGTCTTACCTCCAAAATAAGTCATATGACGAAACAGAAAAATTCTTATCATAAACAACATGGACAAGCAAACACACACTACACACACATACACACACATACCCACGCGCACAATTACACACACACACACACACACACACATTTAATTACCTTAAAATAAAAATATGTCTTTTTCACGTTTAATAAAATGTATCTTAAACTTAACAGTAACATCAGAAGCACTATGTAACCTTTACGTCATTATACCTTAGGGGACCGGACTGCTTCTCCTTAACACAGGTTTTTATAACCTAGCTAGGAGAGCAGTGCTCACCCACACGTTTGTAGATATAGTAATTATTTTGTAAAACTGTTTTTAATTATTTTTTGTAACGTGTACTACAATGCTTTGTCTTTGAATAAATAAATAAATAAATCGTAAGATAATCTAGAGAAAAATCTCAATCTAAGATTCCATTATAAAGCCATCTTTTTGTCCGCCAGCTATCCAATGTTTGTTTTCACAGGAACCAAAAATCCTGAATGATTTATTACATACGTGTGTTTCTGTAAATAGCGATAGGCATCGCCATTGTAACGTGGGTGTAGTTTGTTGTAAATTACCGACGCAGTGCGGGTAGCTACACAGTGCCAACGTTTGTGCGATGACTGGCAACCGTTGAAGCAAGTCGCCGTTTTCCCGGAGGATTCAAGCGTAAGTTGAAATGAGTTACGGGCTTACACTATGACATATTGCCGGCTTGCTTGCGCGGTTGCTTTCTCAGATATTCATATGTTTATTAAAGTGAGACGGGAAGGGAGGACATAGGTTACTTGTGCATGTAGTTGTTTTTCTTCTAGGGTCTTGAGCCTTGAGCTACGGTGCATTGGGTGTCTTTTAGGGAGAATTTGACCAATTAAACTTCGATCATTGCATTTAAACCGCGATCAAGAGCTCGGTATCATAAGACAGTTCTTGAACGTGGCTTAGTAAACTTATTGCTGCGTTCAGTTTCTTTGGTGAAATTCACCCTAAGTTATTCTCGTTAAAACTGTCCTTAATGAGCCCGAAGGGGATATAGCGCATCTTCGTTGGTCTGGTCAGTAAAGATCTTTCCAAAATTATATGTCCAAGACGAGTAGACACTGACAGTGTCAACCATGATCCTTCCCCTTATACCTCAAATAACACAACACAATCACACTCACCACTGACAGACACGCCCCACTGACAGACGCACTCCACTGACACACACCCTACTGACACACACCTCACTGATACACACACCACTGACACACACCCCACTGACACACACCACTGACACGCACACACACACACACACACACCCACACAATCACCAAAGACACTAAATATCTCGTTTTATTTAAAATGCCTTTCTCATAAGTCCCTTCTTCACAAATCTTCAAAGCTTATACTCAAAACTAATATCACATTTACATAGCTAAATAATTTCACTTCCGCCCGAGTGCTGTGTATTTTAAAATTCATAGGATTTAAATTCTTAGACACTACAATTTGCATCAGATCCGACGAGTAAGAGCCGCGGGAAATATGGAATGAAATAGTTACTCGATATAAAAGATAATAATAAAATGGAATCCGTCAAGCAGTAAAAAATATTAAATTCGACTACTGAGATCTTGTAATATGTATTACGGATTTTATTCTGCCCGTTTGCAGATGACTATTTGTCAAAAAGACATCAATTAGCTTTGGCACTATTCAAATCGGTAATGGAATTTACAAACCAAGGTTGTAAATTCCATTACCGATTTGACTTTACATTATACTAGGGTCGAACAGTGACGCTCATTCTGACAGCTACCCGTATTGTTTACACAATTTCTAAAGATTCCGTAAGCCACTCATAGTGCTAAAAGGCGCTGCGTTTTCGCACTTTCAAAGTTAATGCTAAAGTCATTATTTCAGTATTGAATTATCAATCTTTTATATCACAAATTTCATCTTTTGTTAGAGAATCAGCTGCAGCTGATGTATTATTTACTACCATTTCAGCATAGAACCATCGTTTTTAATATAAATCATATTTTTGCACCAAATTATAATGAACGCGAACCCCTGAGACTTTGTGATAGACTTTTTAAAATTTTATTAGCTTATTATGCGAACCAAATTTCGGCCCAAGAAACTCACTATGAAATTATAATTTTAATTAATCGGAATCTTTTGTTAAAACTAAACATGATTTATGTTTAGTTTTAAAAAAAGATTCGGTTAATTAGTTGTAATGATAAAATAATTTAGACACGATATTTTCATGGAAGATGTTATCAGAATGTTATCAGCCCCTGTTTCTTTGCAGACAATGGTTCTTTATTCTCTTCTAATTATTTGACAACAAGGGTGCTCTGTTTTGAAAAAAGGCAATCTTCTTATTTTCATTCATTACCTTAAATATGGCCAATGCTTGCAGTCGTCTTATTATGCGCAGTCACTTTGATCTGCAAAAGGAAAAACAGCTTAGGTAAAACCGGGCAATCAGTTACTCTAAATTATCAACAGTGTAACCGACTTTATACTTCGTCATAACTTCATCATCTGCCTTAAAAAGCCTTCAAAAGCTAGGCATAGCCTTTTTCGAACTATGTTGGGGTGGGTCAGCTTCAAGTCTAACCCGATGCTGCTGAACCCCAGCAATTTACTATGGAGTGACTGCCTACCGTGTTACCCAGTAACTGGGATGTATAAGTCAGATAGGCATCTGACTTATACAGTCCAGTTACTGGGTAACACGGTACACGTAGTTAATATAATCCAACGATCTGTTAAGGAAAACTTTCAGGTTAATGCAATTCTAACAAAATTAGTGATTATTTTTAATATTCTATGTATTTGTTCAAGAAAGTGATTCGATTTGAGTATGCAGTTACATAGTCGAGAAGCTCTCGAGACATACATTTATAAATAAACTTGAAAGGAAAGTACTTGAGATTTCATTGCTTTAAGTCACGACAAGTTTTTGATTTAACAAGTGGTGCTGGGAGAACGCATTAACATTATTTACAAGGTGGCTGGGAAACCGCTGGCGCTGAAAATAAGTTGGAAAGACTATTTTGGAGTAAGCACTTAGGAATGTTGTTACCTAGTTATCTCATATGGTAAACGCTGCCTTTCTTTGAACGAGACCCCTGTTACGCACCTTAGGGATGCGAGGCGAGACCGACAGCGTTGACCAATGAACGGCGGGACGGCGCGGCGGCGTGAGCGTTGACGAATGAGCGGCCTGCACTACCTCACCATCTCGCCGCGTACATACATAAGACACGGAATAGTGTTCTCGGTCAAACTACACCTACCTATTAGATCGAGTATTTTTTTATATGTTGGAGCGAAATAATCTGACTTTGATTGTACCTACTCGAAGTAGAATTATTGTTACTAACTTAATATCAGCCGATCTTGAGTGTAATAAATATTACGCATGTCTTTAGGGAAAAGTCGAAACGGTCTAAAACTTTGTCCCACGGTCAACTTTCTACCCTGGCAAACGAATAAATTGTTTCATAACTATCGGAATATTAATCAAACTATACCATTTATCGAATTAACCAATTTGTGTAATTGGATTTTAAAGTCAAAAAGACCAATTTCGATTAATCATACCCAATGACCAGTGACCCAAACTTTGAGGCAATTCGATTTTTAAAATAAATCGGTATGGACGTCCCGTCATTGAAGGAAACACATCCACAGAAATATTATTTCAAAGCACTATGTAGATTAATGTTTTATTTAGGGATGGGGGATCTTTGGTATGAAAAAACCGAAGTTTCCTACTACAGGAAGAAATTCTACATGGTCTGGATGGTATTGGCGAATAGTTTCATCGTCATCGTGGTGCTTGACGAACTTTTTTCTTATGCCAGGACCGATTTGACAGACAGGGAGAAGAATGACTTGACGCTGTTCACTTTTGCACACCCCTTGCTCTACTGCAAGGTGATGACGGTATACATCTGGAAAGATCGCATCAAGGTGGTAATGGAGCGCTTGTTGGAAGGTTCCAGGCCTATCTTCCATTCAATAGAGCTGGAAAGAATGTCTGTGAAGCAGTTTGCAAAGCATTGCTTTTCGTTGACTGCTACTTCGTATGTGACTGTGTGCTCGGCCGGTATTGAAGCAGTGAGGCTTCATTTCAAAGAAGGTATGTTAGTTTTGTTTTATTGATAGTTTTGTTAGCTCATCTGTGTGCATTTTCTTTCTAAAATCGTTTTTAGGGGTCCGTACCTCAAAAGGAAAAAATGGAATCTTTCGTGTGTCTGTCTGTCTGTCTGTCTGGCTCCGTCTGTCACAGCCAATTTGCTCCGAATCTACTGACTAATTTAGTTGAAATTTGGTACACATATGAATTTGTGACACAAACACGGATGCGTAACGTCAATAAAGGAATTTTGTATATGACTGTCAATTTTTGGGGGAAAATTTGAAAAAAAAGTATGGCAGACTGTACCGTGTGATATATAAAATGAAAGGGCTTGTTGTGAGGATCTCAAATATTATAATTTTAAAATAAATACTTTTAAAGATATTTATGAAAATAGATGAAAATTAACTGTCCTCACCCTTATTTCCGAAAATACTCAGCCTAAAATTTTGAAAAAAATACAATTAATGGTTCTTTACTCATATATTACTGGAAAACCTATAAGAAGTCTATAGTTTTAAAATAACATGGTAAATCTCTCAACATTGTGCGTACAAACTTACATTTGCAGTTGGAATGTATGGCTGAATAAGTTTTTCAACTATTATGTGAAGTTTGTTGGGATAAATTCATCGCAACTACGGAACCCTTCACTGTGCGTGGTCCAACACTTGGCCAGTTTGTTTTGCATTCACCTACCTTGAATAAACCTTTTCTTCCAGACATTCCAGTCCGCACTGAAGTGGTATACTTCCCCAATCCATCACATACAGGCGTTTTTATCAACGTGCTTCGTTTCTTCGTAGAGTTCCACTGGTACTACATCGTTGCGATGATGTCGACCATGGACTGCCTCGCCCTATGTTCCCTCCTCACTGTGGGCCATAAGTTTAGGGTGTTAAGATTGTATTTTCGCAAGCTAAGGATCAGGACTTTGGAGAATAAAGGGAAGAAGACGAGGAAGGAGCTTGTAGAAGAGTTTAAGAAAGATTTCGTGGTTGGGATCAAGTTGCATTCGGATGCTTTGTGGTAGGTATGACTTTCAAATCTTTAAAAGAGAAAACATTTGATTTTTGTATGTTTGGTTCGTTTGTGATGCATAAACAAAAAAAAATGATATCCCTGCGACAATTGCAATAATGTAACCCAAGTTATCAAAAAATTGCCTTTAAAAGACATTATTTGGCGTGCGTTGCGCAAACTATTGATGATACATAAAATAATGTACTACATGTTTATAGTAATCAAAAAACTGTTATAGTTAAGTAACAATAACCGTTTTTTGTTCAAATTAGTCAATCAAAACACGGGTAGAATTATCGAAAGATGCAGTTCGTATCATGATAATAATCCTTATCCAACTAGTTTCATAATCAAGGTTGATTATGAAATCCTTAGGAGTCGAGCAAAAGAACCAGAAATTTCATGCAGACGAAGTCGCGTGAAATTGATAAACGAATACTTACATGAATGTTAACCCTACCTAACCCTTTTGACTCAACAACTCAGAGCAGAAGGCGCAGAGATATAGTAGCCCACTCCCCAGGGATTCGAACTGTCTTTGCTAGACGTTAATATGTTAAACAATCTACCTACATCTATAATAAACTGAATCCGAATGAGATACGTATCCCCTGTTGCAATATGACGAGATCCCTAACATATTTAGAAACAGAAAACATTCTGACAAGAAAAGCTAAAAAAAAAAACTGTCCACCCACGCACACACACACCACTCACTCATAAACACACACAAACCTCCACACACTCACGCACACACACACACACACACACACATACACACACACACGCACACACACGCTTACACCGAAAGCTAAATTAATTTTTCATTAAATTAATTTTTATTTTTATTTTTCTATAAACTGTATTTAACTTCAATGTAAAGGTGGTACCACTTATGGGGAACAGTGAGACAGCTCCGACATAAGTACTATTGTAACTTACTGGGGCTGTCTCAATTTATGTGCGCGTGACGATGGTGTCAACTTACACCTCGTCCAGTTCTTATCAGCGTGAGACGAATGTGTCACTCTCACCTCGTCTAACTCTTAAGATCACGAGGGTCTTTGTTAGCACGTAGAGCTTGTTGATATTAAATAATGAATAATTGTTTCCGATATGGAAGGCAACGACGTAAACCATATTGCGTCGAACGTGGCCGGGGGTTCTCGAGGGAACGTTTTAAGACGATAAGAGTTAAGCACCAGAGGAGCCTGGATCAGGCAGTCAGATTCAGACCGCGAGATCGGCTGAGCGCGACCCGCGGACTCGTTACACCCTTCATTTAAGAAAAGCGTAGATTATAAAGTTTAAGTAACTAGTGATTATATTTCCCCCGCGCGTTTCCTTTGCCCACGAAGTAGACAGACAGTTACATAATGAACGATTTAATCGATAATTACCCTTCTGATGACGATTGTGAGAGCCCGGCGCCCCGACATGTATGAAACAATGTTTTAGTTGAAATAAATATTTTTGAATTATGAATTTTCTTTTTAATTATTGGCGCATTGCTAAGCTTAACATGCTTGCGACTTTCCGAGTCTATATTCCGGAATAAGAGTGAAAACTTATCGTAATTCACTTATAGTATATATTGCAGGTGTGCTAAAAACGTGCAGCAGTCTATGGGACCTCTCTACAGCATACAAGTATTGGAGAGTGTCGCCGTGCTCGTTAGTTGTCTCATAAAGCTGGTTGTGAGTACCTAATGTATATACAATTAAATGACTTGCCACTTCCTTTCACAAAGAGGTTAGGTTAGGTTAGGTCCAAACTAAGCCTAGGCCTGTTTTTTAGAACTCCAGGTCCCCCATTGTAACACATAGTAAAGATTGTCAACGTGGTACAATTGCGAGTGGTTGATGGTGTGTCTGAGTGCATGTTTGTTTGAGTGTGTGTGTGTGTGGGCGCATGTCTGTGCAAGTGTCTGTGTGTGTGCGTGTGCGTATGTATATGCCTACATTTTTTTTGTACACACAATGATTCATAAATACTATATAATATAATTAACTATGTACATCTGCATATAAAATTAAATATAAATATTACATTATACGTAGATAGAAAATAATTTAATAAATAATATTAATAGTTACAACAAATATACCTTGTCACTTTATTATTTCAAGGACTTGTTCCGTTTCAGCATAGCTTCGATCAAGTAACCATTTGATTATTTTTCTTTTACATTCTATTTTACGACAATTAGCTATATTGATGATTTTATTTATTTTATGTAGTTTTTAGTAGTAGGTAGTTTAGTTTTACATAGTATGAACATTATAGGCCGATTATGTTATGCTTATGCTTGTATCATTATCATTAATAATGGAATATATCTATTTACAGGTGGTGGAGCGCAATATCACCTATCTGTTAGCGACCCTTGCATTTATTATCTGTCTTATAATACTTACTGGTTCCTACATGATGGCAGCTGGAGATATCACTCACGAGGTAATCAGCATCTACTAATTTGTATTCGAGTAGGTACATCTATCACTGCCCCTTGGTTGAATTATATAGTTATGTGACTGACTGACTGATACAGCAGAATATGAAGTTTGGAAGATTATAATTGCTCCTTAGAGGCTGTAGAGGGAGAGGCAGTATTTTTGGAACGAAGAAAAACCGGATCATAGACCCTGAAGCCCTGTTGCCTGCAGGGTTTATGATCCGGTTTTTAACCAACACGTAGTGCGATCAAAAATAGGAATGTCTATTTTATTTTAGTCTTAGAAACTACTGCTTTTCAGTTAAATAAAACAACGTTAGTCTAAGAACTACAGATAAAAATAATGCAAACAATGGGGTTATTCCGTTACCTAATCCACTCCTAAAAATCTACCCTATGGTGGATACTCGGAGACGTATGTCCGAGAATCTATCCTAAGCCTATAAATTCCGTTTATCCAACTAGGCCTAGGGCGAATTCTTGGACATACGTTTCCGAGTATCCACCTTAGGGTGGATTTTTTGGGGTGGATAAAAATAATAACCCATAAAATGCTAAATGCAATGTTCCCGCTCACGGAGTTTAGCGGTCAGTCGTCTTGCCCGCGCCGCGCCGTGGCAATAACTAATGTTCTGTATAACTTATTTATGAACCGTCACTGCGCTTAATACTCATGCTTATCGGTCAATAGACTATCCTGGACACTGAAATTTTATTTACACACCTCTATCCACGATACTCACAAGGTCCCAACAGGATAATAGTCTCTTATTGCAAACTCACAGGCTAGCGAATGGTCTAATCCAGTTTCTACTTCCTAACAAGAGATCTTTGCCATACAGCAGATAAAAACGGGCAGTTATCATTAATATTTTCCAGGCTTCACTAGTCGGCACGGCGATATTCCACTGTGGTTGGGAGGAGTGCCGACCGGGGCGTGATCTCAGGGTCCTGGTTGTAGTGGCTCTGCAGATGAGTCAGGTGCCCGTCTACATGACAGCTTTCGGAGTGATCACCTTGTCTTATTCTAACTTTATATCGGTGAGTATTTCAGTAAATTATGGCTAAAAATTTATTTTATTTTATTTTATTTATTTATTCAAAGACAAAGCATTGTGGTACAAGTTACAAAAAAAAAAAAAAGACAGTTTTACAAAATAATTACTATATCTATAGTCGCCGGCACGTAACTTGGCAAGAATCGTAGGTGCGCAGAATTCGTTTTCGCTTGTTTTTCTTAATAAACATGTTCAAAAATAAATTATGGCAATAACCACAGAATAATGGCTTGCAATAAAAGTGAAATTATTTTTGTTGCACTAATTGTAACATGCGCAAACTTACTCCCAATACGCTAAACCCTTGCCAAGTTACGTGCCGGTGACTGTACAAACGTGTGGGTGAGCACTGCTCTCCTAGCTAGGCTCCTGTGTTAAGGAGAAGCAGTCCGGTCCTCTAAGGTATAATGACGTAAAGGTTACATAGTGCTTCTGATGTTACTGTTAAGTTTAAGATACGTTTTATTAAACGTGAAAATGAGATATTTTTTAATTTTAAGGTAATTTAATGTGTGTGTATGTGTGTGTGATTGTGCGCGTGGGTATGTGTGTGTAGTGTGTGTTTGCTTGTCCATGTTGTTTATGATAAGATTTTTTCTGTTTCGTCATATGACTTATTTTGGAGGTAAGACTGCACAATCTTTTTGCATTTGTAATACGGTAGTCCATAGATATGACACTCTTCGTTTATTTGATTAAATAGGAACGGTCCAAGAAAATGAAAAAATCTCTTTACAAAAGCTGAGCGTACTCGCGGCAGGGTTCATATCCCATCCTTTCGACGTTTACTACGTTTTTTATTTTCTATAATTCGGTATGGGGTTTTGCGGTGTTGCAGAGTGACTGTCTAGTATGAAGTGTTGCCGAACATTGCAGTGATTGTATAGTTGGTCGGTTGGAAAAAGAATATAAGTACTGCTTTCCAAAGTAGCGTACGCACTTCGGGAATCATCGTCTATGTTCGCAAATACGAACGTGCGGTTTTGAGATCTAATATCTGTTACAACCATGAAAGTACTTGCCGTTTTTGTACTCAATATTATTTTATTCCAAAAATCTTTTGAGTGACAAAGTATGACGAACTGAGAGAAAACTTCATAAAAAACTTGCATTGCCTCTGGGGCAACAAGCAGATTATCGAAGCGCATACTTTTCTTTGGAAAGCTGTATTGGAGTTGGCTTCCAGTCTAAATGTGGCCATATATTTTTTCTTTATATTTAAAGATTTTTTATACATGAGTATACGACAATTCCATTGTAACCTAAAGTAACAAAAACAAAATAAATAAAGTAAGCAAGTTCTACTTATAAATTAATGAGGGCATCCTACTTCCTACAATCCTATCCTATCCTACTAATATATATAATATTGTAAATGTGAAAGTTTGTACAGACGCCAGCAGGTCAACCTACCCGAAACTGTCAAATTTTCCCAATTAACTTTGAACCTTATGCTCTAGTAATAAAGTTGAAAATCTATCAAAGAAATTTGACAGATTGTAGTAGGTTGATGTGCTGGCGTCTGTACTTATGTTTGGATGTTTGTTACTCAATCTCGCAAAAACGGCTGAACTAATTTGAATGATATTTGGCACACAGTTAGGTTATAACTTGGATTAACATAGAGGATATCCCGATAGTACTTATCCGTGGGATTATTTCCACCCTCCACGCGGGCAAACTCGCGGGCGAAAGCTGGTTAATTTATAAATAGAACAAACTTACATTTTTCGTCGGGTATTGAAAAAAAAATCTGCCGTTTACATACATATTGACCGCGTAGATATTGCACTTTTCTATGAATCAGCAGATTTTTTTTAATAACCGGGGGGGGGGGGGGTTCAGAATCATGTACTGAATCCGTGGTAAAAGTTTTCGCGTCGAAGTTCCTGGCACACATTACTTCTCCCGCTCCACCTAGAGCGGGAGGGCGTATCAGACTACTGAATAAAACCTACCGACTTTCCCGCGGCCCTGGCAGGCATCGGCCCTAGCGGACCCCGTCAGTGTATTTAGTCTGTTTAGGTTAAAGTTATGATTCCGAACAACGCCGCACTGTTGTGTGACGCCTCACTACGGGTCCCCATACATTTTCTATAGGTATACATTGCTGCTGAGTTCGAAATGTAATCTCTTAGAAACCTATAGAAATGTATGGGGACCAGTATTGACGCGGCAGCAGCGTGCGGCGTTGTTTGGCATCATATCTAAATCTGAGTCCTCATTAACGACTCTTGGTCGGTCGGTAAATCTGGTTATTAAATTGTTTACAATGCCTCTTAAGGCGACGATCACCGACTTTTAATGATTTATTTATTTATTTATTTAATACTTCAAGCACACAAATGTACAGAGGCGGACTTAATGCCATAGGCATTTTCTACCAGTCAACCTTCGGGTGATGCAATGATTTGATACTGAAGATCACGTCTAAACGAGTAGTGTTAATGATTTGGTAAAAATATATGTTATATTGAAGCATTTTCTTAATAACTTATTATATGAATATTTTAGATTATGTTTATATTACATAGTGAAATAAATTTGTAAAGTTATGTCTAAAGCGGATAAAAAACTGAGAAATACGCAAAATCTATAGCGCGTATTTTTCTGAAACCTTCAACATTTTAAAGATAATTTAATTATTTATATTTTAGTATACGTAATTTATTAAAATACCTTGTGATGAATTTATAAAAAAAAAATGCTAATTTGGGACAGCGCTCCTTGATGGGCGAGTCCTATTACTTGGCTGGACATACGACGCGTTGTGTGAGCTCAGTACTGTAGGCCCTAGTGTGAGTTTCTTTTAACCATGTCGATTTTACGCATCAACCGCGTTCGGCGCTCCGATTGGCCCTTCACTGGTGAAGGTCGGCCGGCCGCCAATCGGAGCGCCGAACGCGGTCGATGCGTAAAGTTGAGATGGTTAAAATAAACTCACACTAGGGCCTGAGAAGGCCAATTCTCGTACTTATAAAACGTTCACATTCAAGTTGCAATCTGTCAAATTTGTCAAAAATTTTGGTAAATTGATTGTATTTTTGACATATTGTTGCAAATGCGAATGTTCTTAAAAATTATAGGAATTACCACCCCTCAGAACATGCAAGCTAACCACTCAAGTTCACTCGCATATATCTGCGTCTTAAGTCAACATTGAACTGCCTTCTAGCAATGGTTATTTCAAGGCAGATAATTGATAGATGATATAATTATTATTTGTATTTTCTTATCTTTTCAGGTACTCCGTTCATCATACTCTTTCTTTGCTGTTATGTATTAGAATATCCATTAGAAATTTTTTTAGTAGTTGATTATTGCACTCTGGCTTGATATTTATTATATTTTTGTTCACGCAAGCTTTATGAATGGTGAAATATAAAAGATTTGGTTCAAAACAATACGATTACTTTCATTTTATAAAATAATTTATTCAAATTATTAAAATATACTCTCAACAAAAATAATTTGTCATTTCAGTTTTGTCCCAATAAACAGTACAAAGTAAAGAAAAAAAATGTCCGCGGTTATACTTATGACCTAGAAATGACCTAAACCTAACAATAGAGATAATGACAAAAAAAAATTTCGTCCGTCTTGTTGATTATAAAAAAATAACGTACACGTATTTTTTCTTTTTTTACGTTATCAAAACATTACGGCGATACATTGAGTTAAAATATGCCATGACGTCACTAGTATGTAGATTTTATACTTACTTGTGACGTATCAACCCCCACTCCCCAACTTTAATGCGTTTTTATCTAAGTAATTTTTTATTAATATGATAAAGAATAAAAAAAAAGCAATAAATATGGGTGTAATATTTTTTTCTTATCTAACTGACGGACTAAATAGAATTTCTTTTTTTTGACCCAGGCATCATCAATATAACACGGTCGCTAAAAGAGACCTTTTTTTTTTTTTTTTTTTTGGATGGGAAATTATCAAATAACTTCTCCCGCTCTGGGTGGAGCGGGAGGGCGTGTCAGACTCTTACTGACTAAAACCCACCCGTGTTCCTTCCGTTGCCTTTACGTTGCCAGGGGCCACGGTATCCCTTTCGGACTTTCCCGCAACCCCGGCAGGCATCGGTCCTAACGGACCCCTTCCGTTGTGCTGACATCTCTTTGAGGCGCGCGTGGAACACAACGCGCCGTCGACCCGGGCCTGGTCCTTATCGGACGGCGAGCTACCCATTGCTCACCGTCCGCAAGCCCGCGCCTACGGTGGCCGGGAATCGGCCTGCGATTCCCGACGCCCGGGGCGTCTCCTGCGGCGGCTAGGGGCGTGAGGGCGCGAAATTTGCCTCTCCCTCACGCGTTCTGCCTCCTCCTTCGCGAGCATTACTGCTTCGCAGAAGGAGGTGACGGCCTCCCATGCCCTCTCGCTCCGTACCATGGCCTGGACTAGGGCCGGACGCGAGAGATCCCCGCCACCGATCGCCTCCACGAGGACACGGCGATGCTCTGCCCAAGCCGGACAGACCTCCACCGTATGCTCAACCGTGTCCTCCGGGCGATCCACGCAGTGATGACACCCGGGCGTTTCCTCCCGCCTGATGCGAAACAGGAACCTCCCGAAACAACCATGTCCGGTGAGAACCTGCGTCAGGCGGAAGGTGAGGACGCCGTGGCGCCTCTCTAGCCACTCCTCAAAGAGGGGACTTATCGCCGCAATAGTGGCGTGCCCAGCACTGGGTTGCGACAATCGCACTCTCCATGACGCCATGAGATCCCGCCGGAGCTCTGTCCGCTGTGCCGCGATTTCTCGCGGAAACGGAGTTACGCCCCGGCGTTTCGACTCCTCGCGCCACTCCCAGATATGCGCGAGGAGCTAAAAGAGACCTCACTTCTAAGATAATAACTAAAGACAATATTAAATAAAACCTCGACCCTCTATAAGCTGCTTACATCTCTGTCATCATTAATTTCACGAAGATTCTTGTTTCGTATTTCGGCCATCTGCGATGATATTTTAATTTTAATAGATTTTGGGTTCAGCCCTAAGGCGTAAAGTAAATTAGAAATAAAAATCTATTATAGAAAAGAATTGGTACCTACATTGTAGTGGTTTATTTCAAAATTAATTAAAAGCAATTCAGCCTATATATTCTGTAAAAAAAAACCCCAGTTGGTGGCAATAGGCTCGCCCCCTATTATTACATTGGACTCAAAACATAACTGGCGAATAGGGATGATGTCTGGGTCTAAAAAAAGAAATTCTATTTAGTCCATCAGTTAGATAATAAAAAAATATTAGACTCGTATTTTTTGCTTTATCATATTAATAAAAAATGACTTAGATACAACGCCTTTAAAGTTGGGGAGTGGGGGTTGATACGTCACAAGTAAGTATAAAATCTACATACTAGTGACGTCATGGCATATTTTAACTCAATGTATCGCCGTAATGTTTTGATAACGTAGAAAAAGAAAAAATACGAGTACGTTATTTTTTTATAATCAACAAGACGGACGAAATATTTTTTTTTCTCATTATCCCTTTTGTGGGTGAGCTACAGATACACCCACCTACATCCCTGCCCAACCCTTCGGGGAAACAAGACGTGGTGTGTGGGTGTGGGTGGATATTCTGTAAAAATATCAAACTGAAAACTTATGTGTAGTGAGCGGTCAAAACGTCAATCTCGATAGTCTCTTTTTTAATCACTGAGACTTGCGACTTAGCTGTCAAATATTTACCTGTTTTGATTAATTTGGCAATATTACTGTATGGAAATATGAAATGTGGCTAACTAGTGAACTAAAATATTGATTACGAAATGCAATCATTAATATCTTAACACCGAATATTTAGTTTAAATGTAAAAAAAGTATTTGTAAACTGTTCAAATGCCTTTTTTATACCTAAAACGGTTACAACATCAAATTCAATGTTTTAATTGCAATTCATTATTATTATTCTAGTTTGCTAGTTAGCCAGCCACAATAATTACTTCCATACAGTAATAATGCCAAATTTATCAAAACAACGAAATATTTGACATATGTATATTTGCGACGTTGCCCACTTTCAGACGCTCTTTAAAGTTAAGTAAAGTTCAAACGTCAAAAATGTATGGATATATAGTCGCTAATTATTATAATTATAACTTTAAGCAACGGTTATAAAATAAACCCCTAAATTGACAACTGCAAATGTCAAACTTAAAAAATAATGTGGCCATCTTCTTATCGCAGTGTTGTTCCGATAATTCTGGTTTTTTAATCGTAAAGTTTTATATTTTTTTAAATTTCTAACATTCGAATTTGTATTATTCTTGTTACTAATGCGTGACATAAAATTATCCAAACAATAATAATACGTATTTTTCGATATTTTTGCCGTCGCCGTACTGTCTTAATAACTTAAACTACGCCGTACTGTCTTAATATCTTAATGACTTAAACTGTTTTTGTCCAGCACCTGCCAATGTAGCCTGGTATTTAACAAAACTTTTTCTTGAAGATCGATTAGCACTATTTAAAAAGTGTTAAAAACAGATAACACTGGAAATGTCAATTTAGTCTCCGAGATTAAAAACAGACTTTGACAGGTCACTTCAACTAAGTTTTCTCGGTGAGATTTTTACAGAATAGACCGGTTGTTCTGCTTCTTCGAAATCAAACTATAGCTAACTTTTACGTTCTTTCAAAACGAATCAATTTACAACACTTCAGCGTTTCTCTATCAAATTCTCGATATATTTGGCGACAGGATGTCCCACTTGGATCGCTTCCAGCCTCCACTGCGTCTTCTGTTAAGACCCATGTACACGACGCGGTATTTGCATTGATACAAAAGTATGTGGAAAGTTTCGTATAGGGGTACCTACATGTCTTTATATTGTAAGTAGGTGATCTCGCCTATTAAACATTTGCGGCTGATGTTAAACGAATACCCTCAATGAACATTTAGAGGTATGAGGAACAGGGTGTAGACTTCACTCATCCTCTATAGAAAAGGATCCTCCAACCAGACGAGTGTCGTGTCTGACGGGCAACTGCCCAACGATTGATTTCGGATAGTCTTATATAATATGTTGTTCGCGCGGTAAACTCTAATTGCGCGATGCGGGATTTGTGTCGTCACACAAAAATTCTGACGTCAGGTCTTTGATGCGTAGTTCACATGTGGCGATGTATATGCCGCCACATGACTCACATTACATTTCCAACACCATTTCAGGCCTGAAATTATAAATCAGAAAAGGTATTTTACTTCTTACTTTGATAACACTAATTTAAGAGAAAACACACTATTGACACACATATTAATGACGCCAAAAAACTCTGCTACTTGATATATTTGTAAAATGCTCTTAATTTTTTTTTATTAAATAATAATAATGATATAAACTTTATTTTCAGACTTCAAAGGCCCATAGCGTGTTAGTATTACAAATTACTTAAAAACTATGTTAGTATAACAATTAGGCACACACACAATCATGTGGGTCTCCTACTATCTCACGTATCTGAATGCCGGTCTGTGTGCCGCCATCCAGTGACATACTAGGAGACCATCCACCCTGCCGGCTACAGTAGCCACGAGGCTGTTGGGGCTGTCACGCACCCGACGCGTCAGCGATGCGATTCGCAGACGCAGCAGCGAGCTGAAATCCGGAACACGTGCGTCCGCGAACATCCCCGACGCGCTACAGACGCGCGGCAACCCCAGCATTACCCGGAACACATTATTACATTGGACTCGTAGAGCATTGTACGAACCCTGTACAATGCTCCAAAAATAAAACCAATGTCCATACTTTAGATGTACTGAATTTTATCTCGACTGAAAATTCAGCTCCCAACTTGAATATTTTGTATTAATACAAAAATCGCTGTATTTGTATCATCGAACCCGTGTGCCGGGGTCGTAACATACACAAATGACTCGGTTTCCTTGCTCCGTAGACTAAAGATGAATGTTTGTGTTCCGATATAGGTAATGCGGGGTACCTCAACCTCGCTGTAAATGTATGCGAATTTGTATTGGATTTACCTTTTTAGTTTAGTTCGTGTTTCGAGTTATGTTTGTGGTATTTGATTGGCGATATTTTTGAGGAAAGGTTTATTTTTAGCTCGATGCTTGCATTATACCTGCCCACTTGAAAAAAAATCTTCTATTTGCGTTAAATGCTTTACTAGGAATAGGTATCCTAAGAACATTGTGACGTAAAATGCTACAATTATCTTTTGGCGCTTGAAAACATTTAGTTTTTTTTTTTTGAGAAAACAAGATGGCGGCGTTTTCCGATTTTGGCCACGCACTATAGTTACAAGAAGGTATAAAGTACCACTTGTTTTTGCCTAACCTATTTTTAATAAGGCACACCGTAGTTTATTCACATTACGATGTTTTAACACATAAATCCAATAATAATATTGCATTGTGATGTTATATACGGTCATTTACTAATTCAACGATAGCGAAAATTAGTCTTTCACTCTCAGATAACCATTACATTTTTTGCATTTTTAAAAATACATTACATGTCATGCACGGACGTATTAATAGGGCTACTACGTGTTCGGTGCATTACATGCACACCATGTAATGCATGGATAGTGAAAGTGTTAAAGCTACATGCAAAGTAATTCATCCTCTTTCAAGAAATAAGACTTTACCATAAACACGAAAAGGATAAGCTTTCGAACAGAAATGTGAAGCAAGAAGAAATTTCTCGCCATAAATTAGCTGGTATCGGCACACCTGTGGCTTGAGCTTCGCGTATCAATATAAGCTGAAAATCTATGCCATTGCAAGTGCTGCCAGCATACGGTAGCAGTGTTGCTACGATTTAAAAATGCTGTGTGTAGTATATTTTATGCTTTAGTTGGTTTTTTAAACAGGAAAGACGCACTGTTTAAAAAACAGGAAAGTGAAAGTTTTGAGGCGAAATATAATAAGCCAATAATAATATATTTCGCCGCGGAGTAAGCAAAAAGACTTAATACTGTTTAATTGGGAATGTTCGTTCCAATGAACGTGTTTTCGTCATTATAAATTATTCCAGAATTTTCGATTCGTATTTTACCCGCCACAACCATTTCCTTGCAAAACAATATCTTTAGATAGATGGAGCTTGGCTCGTTGAAACTACGTGATTTTATCGACGTGTAAAAATAAGGAACTAAAGCTACTCTCGGGGCACCGCCAAGTGCAAACACGTTTCTTGAAAGTTATTCTCAAAATATTGTTTTATGAGATTTGGTGCCCCATGGGACGACACGCACAACCACACCCCCATGCACGCAGAAAGACACACACACACACACACACACACACACACACACACACACACACTACTCACTCGTCTTTGCCTGAAATCGGAACCTGAGATAATTATCAAATTAGAAAAACAAGCTCAATGGTATACCCGTCGGGGTTCAAATTTCATTGCATCAATTGATTAATTTTTCGTTTTTAGTTGAGTAAGTGGGGATGATGTATAAATTGTCTGAGATTACGAATTCAAGTATCTAATTAATTATTATTATTATTTTTCAATTCTCTACTTCTAGTTTTTTTTTTAATTCTATTCCTACTTTGTAAAAAGTCTGTTATTAACAGGCTTTGTATGTTGTATACATAGTTTTGGAAGAAGGAGGTCTTCTGATACAGGTATCTCCATACTTAAAAGAAGGCCTCTACAACTAGCAAACGTACTTATTTATTTTCCTTTACATACTATAAAACATAAACAATTTACATCTAACACTAATATATATAAATTATGTACAAGTATACAGAGGCAAAAAAAAAAAATATGAAGAACTCACTGGGCATCAAAAAATCTACAACTTATTTGTTAAAACCTGTTGATTATGAAATAAAATTTTATTTATTATTATTTATTATGGGACAGCAAACGACCAAACCTCACTTAACCAAGACTGCTATCAGGAAGAACACGATTCAAAGCAGCCTTCAGACAAGGAGGATTTGGGAAGTGAAGTTCAGATAAGTTTTTACGAGACTACGTACACTATTGTTCCTACACAGAGCAGAAAAACCCCGAATAGGCAAATACAGTGACGCATGTTGCTGGCAAAAACCACAATGCAACGGATTGTTTCAATGTTGCTGTAGGTACTTTCAGAACAAATAATTTAGAACAAAACAAATCACTCTAGTTTTCACTACCAAACTATTATAAACGACCCACATTCCGAACCAACATTCTAAGGCGAGGAACCTCTTGTGAATCCAAACACAAAGCGTCTTGGAAACCGTTTGATATCAAATACGTTAGCCTGTGTGTACACAAGGGAACGTTTTGTATTTACCTATGTAGCTTAAGTTACAGATAGATTTTCTTGAAAAGAACATTAATTTAATCAGTTATATATAAAAAAAATGTTTACCTAATGATATTTTAGCTGATACCATTTTTGAGTGTTTTTAATGCGCCTGCCAAATAAAAATAGCAATGCAAAGTTTTATAGATGTTTGCTCGACTGTTCTTATAGGCGGTTATGGAGAACAAAGGCAATTGCAATGGTTTGTTTGCTTGTTGCTAGAATATCGACCCAAATGCGACTTTTTCTAAGACACCACTAAACCATAACAATAGTAACACTTTCAAATCGATACCTACTTTCATATCGATTAGCACAAGCAGCAGTCATGCAAACTACAAAAGCCTTCAGTATGAAACAATCGCGTCTCGTCTGTAACTCCGGAAGGAAGCAGATGTCGAAGTTAGACGGAGCTTATAACATGGACTCTATACGCTGGTAATTCCATCGCAGATTTATCGAGAATAAAACTGAGGGATATTGTAGAAGGTAGGAGAGATATTGTGTGCTGGGCAGTTTGTTGCGCCATTTCTTCCCGGTAAAAGGCGGGCGTCTTATGTAATTTTGACATTAAAAAACTGCTGATTCTCAGCCTTATTTGAATAAATGAATTTTGATTTTTGATTTTGTATAATGTAGGTATAAATGTGTCCGGATTTGTCTATCCGAAAGTCGGTGTATTGCTTAAAATTATTTTGTTCGGAGTTTTTTTTTGTTGGATTGTATGATATCAAATAACGTCTCCCGCTCTGGGCGGAGCGGGAGGGCGTGTCAGACTCTTACTGACTAAAACCCACCCGTGTTCCTTCAGTTGTCTGTACATTGCCAGGGGCCACGGTATCCCTTTCGGACTTTCCCGCAACCCCGGCAGGCATCGGTCCTATCGGACCCTTTCAGTTGCTGACATCTCTTTGAGGCGCGCGTGGAACACAACGCGCTGTCGACCCGGGCCTGCAGTGCTATTCTGTAAAAATCCCACGGTGAAAACTTAGGTGAAGTGAGTTGTCAATAGTGCAAATCCCTAGCATCAGTGGACTGACAGCTCACTTCACGCTCACTTCACCTAAGTTTTCACCGTGAGATTATTACAGTATAGATCGGCTGGTCCTTATCGGACGGCGAGCTACCCATTGTTCACCGTCCGCAAGCCCGCGCCTACGGTGGCCGGGAATCGGCCTGCGATTCTCGACGACCAGGGCGTCTCCTGCAGCGGCTAGGGGCGAGAGGGTGCGAAATTTGCCTCTCCCTCACGCGTTCTGCCTCCTCCTTCGCTTGTTCTGGGGTCAGTGGTGTTCAATATTCAGTCAGCAAACGTACTGATTCGCTGATACCAAATCCGTAATCCAAACGCTTGAACTACCAAATGTTAGGTCGGGTGTAATGGCAGCTGCTTACCTGAATGAACAACTACAAAAACAAAGAAGTAACAAAGAAGAAACAACAAAGAAAATTGTAGTATAAAGAAAAAAAAAATGTAGTTTAAAGAATACCGTAGGTCATTTTTTTTCTTTCACTACATTAATATTGTCACCGTTAATTAAAATAAACCATTGAAAAATTCAAATTCAAATTATTTTATCTCACATAAACCTACAAGGGCATGGCAAGGTTATGAAACGTCAGAAGCTAGGTGCACGGTTCCATTTGGTCGTTTCCTATGGAGAAGAGCCGGCAAGAAACTCCACGGTTACTCTTTTAAAAGTAAATGGTTTTTACAAATTTTTCAAATTACAGTGTTAATAGGTAAGAGAGGAGAGTGTAGGCCTATCAACAAGTACCAGGTACTTAGCAAGATAGAAAATGGTCGACAGATTAATGGTGTCTGTTAAGCCTACAACGTTCTCACATTCACAAAATCTAAAGGAAAAGAATCTATATAAAAAATAAATAAAATAATAAAACTAAAGACCTATTTAAGCCAAATGACAAAATGAATGCCACTACAGCTGTAACAAATCTAATTTAATTTATTAGACTAGATTAAAATAGAATGATTAAGATAGACAAAATAGAACGCGTTTTGAATCAAAAATACAACAGCCATTCTATAGCATTTTTTTTGTGTTTGCGATAAGTGACAACCCATAGATATAAATAAAGTTTTACAACAAATTAAGTAAATATTATGTGCGAAACGAGTATTTTCAATTATCAAATCGTTCTACAAGAAGTCTTTTGGCTATGAAAGAGCCACTGTAGCTTATTTTAGAGTAAATTAAACTGTGAATTTCATACGAAAACAATAGTAATATTCCTGCACGTTTCCCGCTGACTTCCAGCTTGTTCTGGAAATAAAAGAAAACAAGGTAATGTTTGTTTTAGCTTTGCAATTGTTTATATTTAAGCTTACCTTCAGAATATAAGAGTCAACATAAATTTACCTGAGAGGACACTGGGTTTTTACTAGTTATGAGAAAAATACAATGCATTAAACGGTCCCTCGTTTAATGCATTGTATTTTTCAAGGTTTCCGTATCCGATGGGTGCCAAACCAAACCCCATTACTAAGCCTCTGCTGTTCGTCCGTCTGTCTGTCGGCGGGCTGTATCGTATAATGGGTAGACAGTTGAAATTTTCACAGATTGTGTATTTCTATTGCCGCTATACCAAAAAAAAACCTTAGAAATGAAAGAAACGTGTTTTTTTTCAGCGTTTTTTGCTAAACATTGTACGGTGGTACGGAATCCTTCGTGTGCGAGCGTGTCACTTGTGGCCGGTTTTTTTAAAGATATTTAAATATTATTACGAAAGAGAAGGACGTTTTGGTAAACTATGTAACGAGTCAACCATCCGATACTTGTAATGCCGGGTACGCATTGGTGAAATATAACATGAAATCATGTAGGTACAGCCCGATCCAAACTTAATGGCGGTTCGGAACATGAGGTTAGTCGCTGCGCAATAACAAATTTATGGGTCAGCGGGGGTGAGGGGTGCGGTACTGCGCAGCGAGCAGCTAACTTCCGAGCCGCCATTAACTTTGAATCGATCTATAACACATTTTGAAACAAATTCGCATAGTTGTTGTTTCATTTCAGGTTGCAAAGTAAAAAGCATGACAAATAAATAATAAGGGACTTGGAATTTGAATGAAATCATCAACCAGAAACGTAGTCTGACAACCTGAACTGACCGAAAGTGGTGTTAATTACCTGACTTTTCCCAACTATGTCGGGGTCGGCTTCTGGTCTAACCGGATGCAGCAAAATACCAGTATTTTACATGGACCGACTGCCTATCTGACGTCCACAACCCAGTTACTGGGTTACACGATACCCCTTGGTAAGACTGGTTGTCAGACTTACGACCGACCCGTTACGACTGTCAAAGATCAACGAAAGCCAGCCGGGACTAACGGCTGAACGTGCTTTCCAAGGCGCGAAGGGGTCTCAATATGTAATGGATGGTCACCCATCCATCAACTGACCGCGGCAAGCGTAGCTTAATCTTCGATCATCCCGTGTACCTGTTATCATTTAGCCACGAGCCAAAACAAACACAAAGCAGGAACGACTGGCCCAGTAACCGAAATCCTACTAATATTATAAATGAGAAAGATTGTATGTTTGTTTGTTTGTTCAAACACGGCTCAAGGGATTTGGATGAAATTTGGCACACAGATACATAGTTTATAACCTGGAACATATATGATACTTTTTATCCCGGTAGTAAGTTCCCGTGGGATAATTTCGAAGCCGTGGGCGAAAGCTAGTAAAACAATAAAGACAATACGATATGAATATCCCCCTAATAAAATAAGGTACCGGTCCATACCCTAATCATTTCCGCACGATTACCAAGATGGTAGCAATCAGCAAGTTAGTTTAGTGTTACGACCGCCAATGTAGCGCTAAACTTGTTTCGACCCTCTAAATGTGTTCCTGAAGTCCTTATATAGGTGTTTGTTTCACACACTTTTTTTGTTTTAGATTGGTCAGAGATGCTCAATGTTTGTTGGATAAAATAATTCTAAGAGACTACTTTTGAGGATACTCATGCTCACGCCTTTTTCTCTTGGGGGTAAGCAGAAATTGCCACCTGTTAGGTACTTTCCTTAAATACTCCTTTGCTTCCATTACCCTGCTATCTGCTAGAAATAACATGTCTCAAATCTCAAATCTCAAATCGTTTATTGCAATCCATAATGTACAATTACAGGTGGTAAATAAAAGAAATAATAATAGAAACAATTATGGACCCTGTCGGGCGCGCGAGGAAGAGCGCTTTATTAATTTTCCTTATTATTAAGTTAGAATTATTTTATATCCTATTACCCTATGTACTTATATTTCCATTCATTCACTTATTCTATTAATATTTTATATGCAGGTCTATCTATTCATATATTATTTATTTAATTATATTTAGTATTGCTTATTTCTTTACTCTCTTAAAAATTATTCATTATTATTAATGTAGTATAATTATTAAGTTATAATTTATTTTTGTTATTTTACTTATTAAAATATATCTGTTATTCATAGTTATTATTATTATTGAATTTATCCATTAGAAATTCTTGTACTGTGTAATAGCTTTTTTTAATTAAGTCTCATCACCACAGAGCAGGGGAAAGGCTCGGCGGCCGCTGGTAGCGGTGATATTGTCAACACTTTACATACAAACCAAACTTATCACCGTTTTCTCATCATCATTTCAGCCGAAAGACGTCCACTGCTGGACATAGGCTTCCCCCAAGCACCGCCACTTCGACCGGTTCTGTGCTTGCTGCATCCAGCGGATTCCTGCGCCCTTCACAAGGTTATCAGTCCACCTTGTGGGAGCCTCCCACTGGGAGGCCTTCCCACGCTACTCCAGAACCTTTCGGCCCCATCGTCCATCTGTTCTGCAAGCTATGTGCCCTGACCATTGCCACTTAAGTTTGGCAATTCTTCAGGCTATGTCAATTACCTTTGTTCTCCTGCGGATCTCTTCATTTCTGTTTCGAACATATAGGGAAACTCCAATAGCCGTCTCCATTGCCTTTTTGGTGAGTTATAGCTTTCTGATAAGGCCCATTGTGAGCGACACGTTTCAGAGCCATAGATGATCGCTGGCGATGCGCAATAGTCAAAGACTTTCGTCTTGTTTTCTCGGACTACGACACAAATCGGCTCGTGACAGAAGTTGTGCGCTCAACGCAGTTTCGGGGCCACGAATTTCATTAGTAGGTACTCTGTCTAAACGCTTCCGAATTTGTGCTCTGTGTTTATTATTACAAATCATCAAAAATATGAAATTATAGGTTGATCAAAAATGGTAAGACATATTATAGATAATAGTCTCTTTAATTCATTGTTTTTTTTTAAAGGTTATCGCGTAAAAGGTAATCGCGTATTTTACACAAAATAATGTTGGTCGAAAAGAATGGAAAATTTGACAAATAACTCGCTCTTGTTTCACGCTATTAAAAGGTTGGATGCCACTGACCTCAGTTACCAAGTCCATGACAATACAAAGTTTCACCAAGATTTGTATTGTTCTCTTTCGTTCTTTCTGAATAGCGGATTATATTATTGTAGCCCGTTAAATTAATTATGTAAGCACTTTGCGGCCATTTCCTTACTATTATATTGTGGGCAAAACTTTTTGCAGGATCTAATCTATCAAGAGGTACCATTCTGATCACTTTTAGAATTAAGATTAATTAATTTATATGCCTACGGCAGATCCTGTTGCCTGCTGTCAAGACGTTAGTCTGTCCACCTAATACCCAATCGTTTTTAAGATTCCGTAGTCAACAAGGTACCCTTATAGTTTCGCATTGTCTGTCTGTCTGCCGCGGGCAGACAGACAGACAATGCGAAACATATAAACGGCAGAATCTTACTACAAAAAAGCTATAATTTGGCGTGGGTATACATTTTTCTATTCAGGGATCCGTTTGCGAAATATTAAGCTTTAAAGTGCTGGTTAGAGTCAAGTGCCCCCCGACAGCTAAATTATTGTTTTTGGATATATGAAAAAATTCGCAGCAGTAGTATATATAACGAAGTTAGAAGGAAAACTATTACAGCTAAGTAGCCTTTACAAGTTAACGAGTAATAGTGGACCAACATAAAGCAGTTGGAATGTTTAGGGAACATGTTTTCAACTACAATGTTAAGTTTGCTTTTGGGTATAAATTCATGCCAACTACGGAACCCTTTGTTGTGCGTGGTCCGACATGCACTTGGCCGGTTTTTTTTTAATCATCTGTCAAGTTTGTAAAATAATTGGATGAATTTATATCCCAACTATGGAACCCTGTATTTTGCGTGGTCCGACACGAACTTGGCCGGTTTTATTGTATAAATACTTTAAGTACAGTCTGTTCCCATTTTTTTACTGATTATGCACCACTGTCTAAATCACAGTAATCTTTATTCTCGTTATGTGCTTTATGTGTTCTCTTTCTCGTTGCTGCTGTGTACCAAAATACTGTTAAAAGATTATATAGTAGGAATATACAGCAAAGCTGTCACTATTCATCATCAGATTCATCTGCCTAGCTTTTTCCCAACTATGTTGGGGTCGGCTTCCAATCTAACCGGAGGCTGCTGAATCTGTACCCTAATTGCGTAATGATCAATCGGGATCTGGATTATTTTGAAACAAATTGCTAATTCTTTGCATCATAAGTGCCAAAAAAAACTGCTCGACAACGTAAATCACGCAATTAATGTTGTTGATCTGTCAAAATGAAACAAATTTTTCGTAATCGTTTATGAAAATGTGTTGCGTAATTAGATAGCTGGTATTTTACATGGAGCTACTGTCTATTTGACCACTACAGCCCAGTTACTGGGTAATGCGATACCTCATGGTGGCCATGGTAAGACTGGTTGTCAGATTTTCGGGCTTCTGACGACCCGTAACGGCTGACAAAGCTGTCGCTATTAAATTCTGAAATATCAATCAGATTTCAGGAGCTAACTTGTGTTTTTTCTCCGTCCCACGGCAGTCAACACAGTAATTACCTATAAAATCCCTCTGATGTAATTTCAATACGAATGTTCATAAAACTAAAACTAGACCTCTTAGCGCTAAATAGCGTTTATGAATAAGAATTTTGCTAATCAATTGATCAGCAAAATTCTTAATTAAAATTTTAAATTAATTCAATTGCTCAGCAATTGATTAAAATTTAAGAGGCGATTTATTTAGGCGATTTTAGAGGAGTTTAAAAAAAATGTATAACTAATAAGAGCAAGCAAAAGTACCGTCAACAATTCATACTTAACAAACAAAGAATATCAGCTTAAAACAAATTTCACTTTCCTTTGACGTCGAGGTCAAACGAACTATTTGCAACTAAAAAGCAATTTGCTCATAATTTCGTCAAACAACGTTTTTTGCTAATAACGCTACTGTTACAAGCACATTTTATCCGCGTTGTGTAAGATTAATAGGTGTTCGTAATTAATTACTGAGGGTCAAGGGCGCATTGTGTCTGACAAGAGACATTGACCTTGAGAGGGCCTTTTTAAGCCCGTAAAGGTTGGCTTCGATTAGGGTGTAGCGTTATTTTGTGTTGGAGGCGAATACGGATTTTTATTTTTTTTCTGTTGTTATATCAGAACTAAGATTCAGATGGATAGTATACACTAGACAGAGTGACGACGAGATTATCACATTAAATCAAACCACGTAATATCCTACAGATACACCGTGAAATCTTAATGGTTGTTTTTCCACAGCAGAACATCTTGCCATAAGGAGTACTTTCGAAGCATAGAGTAAAAGTAAAAAAAATAAAGATGTTTTAAAATAATTAAAAAAATATTTATCAACTCGAAAACGTAAGAATCAATAGTGTAGGATTATGCCATAATACTAAAGTGTTGGAATCAATAAAGTACAAGTAGGCAGATAAACTCATAGACAGCCCAGCCAGATTATGAGAAAACTACTAAAGGAACAATAATACTCATTTTTAAAATCAGACACTCGTAGATCCTACTCGAATCGCACACGCCTGACAAAGGGAACAGCGATGCATAAATATTCAAAGCAAAATAAACTCTCGTACGTGGTGATACTTCATAAACTAGTTTGCACGCAACAACACAAATTTATTCCTAATATTTTATTTGTTTATATAACGATTGTATTACCAAGACGAAACCATTTCGCTGCAGGAAAACAACCAGTAAGATTTCACGTGTATGTGAGTTTAAATGTTTGTAAACGCACCCACACTACAGGAGAAATTCCTAGTGTGGGCCAAAGTTTAAAAAAATAAAAACAAAATCAAAATACACCTCACTAAGTGCACACATGCTTTGACGTCACGTCACTGTTGACAGGGATATGTTTTGGTCTGAGTCCATGAGTGATAAGAGTAATTTCTTTATCGTGTAACTTATAATCAACAATCTAGTTAGTGGAGACCCTAATAACGTTTTTGATCGTTTACCGAAATTCAAATTGGTATTCTGTAATATTTTAATACCTATTATTTATAAACTCTTTGTTGAATTTAAACTGAGAGGCAAAAGAATAATCTACTTTGAAGCCGATCTTATTAATATTCAATTTTAAAAGTAATTTGTATTTTTTGTAAGGAGATTAATATATTGCAACAATTCGTGTATGAAATATCTATTGTAATTTCAATTTAATATGACTTTTTTTTGTAAAACTTTTTTGAAATGAAAGTTCAATCCAATGACGCTCTCAAATCATTTGTCTTTCATGAGATATTTTTTATCAGATACTAGCACTTCTCACGGTCTTTACGACTTTACAAAACATCGAAATTTCTTAGGTAAACGTAACTTTAATATTAACACTTAAATCTTCCGGAATAAATTCTCTAAACGATGCACAGTGATTTGCCTAGAACAAGCTAGGTGGACAGAAGTCACTTTAATTAATCCTTTAATTAGTAATTACTTGTCATTAACAACACCCCCAAAGTCATAATTCCAGGAAAAAAAAAGCGCCTAACATTCCACGATAATGAGTCATAAGGGTTGAAAGTAGGTGAAAAGGTAAATGTATTTACGTAAACAATTTAGTTGCAATTTTGCAGTGCTTTCGAAGCCATCTATGAAAACTTGTGGTGATTACTTTAGTATTTTCTATGATGGACTTTACTCTAGAGGTTAAGTACTTTTATATTTTACTTCTTATTGGATTCAAGGTAGAGTCTGTGTGATTGTATAATTATTTAAAGATAGTGTTACAAAACCATGTTAATTTTCATATTTGTGTAACTTTCATCGAGTGTAACTTTTTGTATCCACATGTATCCAATCATATTTTGTTATATGTTATAGCTACATCATTTACCTTTAAAATGACATATAATTTATATACCCCAAGCAACCACCATAACACATTTTGTATTTTTTCAGAAAAAGAGTACGCTATTTCAAAAATGGTGGTTTTTGAAGAATAGCTGAAATACGCCAAAGAAGACAAAAATACTCGTCTAATGAGTTTTCTGAAGCAAAAATTCAACATCAAGGATATTACTCCTGAATCAATGAGGGAATTGCAATTGAAAATTTCAAGTATTTCGTCTAAATTTAACGAAAAGTTGGTTGCATCAAAAATGACAAAGGATCGTTTTTTAAATAAAAATAAAAGTTGGTTAGAAGGAGCACACATACAATTTACCGTACGTATGCATCGACCATGTGCTTCTTCATCGTCATCTACAGAGAGTCGACTGAAAGGTCGACCCAAAAAAGACTTTGAAGATTCGTCATATAAAACAAAAAAACGTAGGGTGGAGGACTTGGTACATTCGCGAAGTGCAAGTGAATTAACTGTAGCTGCAGAAGTAGCAATATTAAAAACATTATCATCTGGTTACGATATTAATTTACTTGAATTTGAAAAACTTTGCGTGCAAACTAAAGCAAGTTATTTAAGTCTCTATACTTGGTACACAAAATTCTCGTACATAACACGGATGTGATCAAATCGTGTATTGTGCCGATTGGTCAGCTCTCGGAAGAAACTCAAGAGGCTCGTAACAAAGACTGCCGCAGATTCCGTGAGCACCATACCAGAAAACAGTCTCGTGTATCCACGAATAGAGATTTATTAAATATACTTTTGATAACGTCCGATCCTCTAACTAACTCACTCAGAGAAGATCCTAGAAAGCGAACTGAGTCGTTACCAGCAGAAGTGCTGAATTTGATTGTCCCACCTTCAATACCGGTCCACCAAGTATCACGAAATCTTCTTTCGAATGACGAAGAAGATTACTTGTTACCTGATTCTGAATGTCAAAGTGATGATGATATTAGTAAGTGGATAATAAATTTAATATTAATATAAATATACAGTAAGATTTTCACCAATTATTTTGATGTTATTATGTAGTTTTAATATTTTTTTGTATAGCTTAGGTTTAGCTTAATCACAGTTTTTTTTAAAATATGCATAATGAAAATATTCTTTGTTAATAAATAATAATATCTTTTTATATTGTTATTGTATTTTTCTGTTGGGAATATACTTATTTTTTACATTTTAAATTCATTTTTTATTCCATAACAAACTTTCCTTCACAAAATGTCCCATATATTATTAACTTCATGGTCATCCTATTTACGAAGGTCAACGGTAATTAAAACAATAAAATATGAAAGATGATCGCAAAAAAAAGTAATATGTACGATAAAATATTTTTGTCCACCTAGCTTGTTCTAAGTGACTCACTGTGCGATGGTGTAAATCTCATCAAAATCTTTTGCGTGGTTTAGAAGAACAACGCGGACATAAAGACAAACGCGAAAAGCGACTTTGTTTTATAATCTGTATAGATATTTTAGGCAGAGAGCAGTGGTGGCCCAGTGGAAACGGCCGCGACTTACGAGTTGTAGGTCGTGGCTTCGAACCTAGGCAGGCACTTAACTTTGTGTTAATTATTTCATCACCACTGCTCTCAAAACGGTGAAGGAAAACATCGTGAAGAAACCGACATGTCCTAGAAACAAATATTCAAAGACACGTGTGACATCTACCAGCCCGCACTGGGCTCGCGTGGTGGATTACAGCCCAGTCCCTCTCACAGAGAGGTCTGAGTCCCAGCAGTGGACATATTATGGGCTGGTTATGATAATAAAATTTTAAGCTTATTGTCAAAGTCAAAGTCAAATAATTTATTTCAATGGACCTATCCATGAAAGGCACTTTTGAACGTCAAAAGTAACAAAAAAAATGATCGAATTGATTTTAGTCGCCCCTTCCAAAAGGTAGTTTTCGTATGGAGAAGAATGGGCAAGAAACTCCATCGTTACTCTTTTAAAATGTTTTAAAATATTTTGTATACATTAATTATACAAGAAAGTTGAAGTTGTGTCCACTCCGGAGATTCAGAACTGGATGGGGTCTATTGAGCAGTGTCTGAATGAGGTCTGTGCTATTGCTTCTGAGGGTAAGCTAAACGCTGATCAGAAGCTAAAAATAAATAATCTTTGCCGGAAAGTTGGACATGGAGTTTCGCAGATGGCTGTTCAATACCAGTCTCTAAAACAAAAAGCCATACAAACCCATACCTCCCTTAAAACCATGACCGAAGCTCGAGACTTATCTGATTGTCTAATGGAGATGAACCGGACGATTCAGGAATCCTGTACGAAGCAGGAAGCAACATCTACATCTTTTGCAGCTATTGTGAAGAATGGGTCCAAAACCTTTGTTCGTCCTAATACTTTTAGCTCTGTGGCCATTTATCCCAGTGACCACTCAAAAACCAGTGACGAAACCAAGAACATGGTCCAAAAAATCATATGCCCTGGGGAAATGAAGCTGAAAGTACGAGGCGTACGCAAAATTGGAAAAGGAGGACTCATAATCAGCACTGAGACCAAAGATGACCTAGACAGGCTCAAGCAAACAGTCCAACTAGCTTCATCAGGGCTTACCGTCGACGAACCTAAAAAGCGCAAACCTCGCATTATAGTAATAGGAGTTCCTACAACAATGGCTGAAAATGAGGTTTATAAATGTATTTATGAACAAAACTTGGCCGACAAACTGCCCACTATATCCCTAGATACATTTTTGACCTCTATAAAACTAAGCCACAAATCTGGCAGGAAAAATGCTGAGACTTGCAATTTTATTATAGAAGTTCCAGCCGTCATACGTAAGGCCCTCATCACACAAGACAGATTGTTTGTAAATTGGTCATCCTGCCCGGTACGAGACTTCACACTGGTAACAAGATGTTACAAATGCCAGCAGTATGGTCATGCAGCCAAAACATGCAAAATTGCTGCCCCTATGTGTGGACATTGCGGTGAAGAAGGGCACACTATCCAAGACTGTGCAAAGAAAGCCGGTGCGCCAAAATGTGCTACATGTTTGCGCTTTAAAAAACAAGCCAACCACAAGACGGGAGACGCAGATTGCCCGGCTAAAAAAGCTGCCGAATACAGGTACATCAACTCGATCGATTATGAAGGCGCCTAAGAGCGCCACATACTTGTGTATATTTTAGACGTAATTTATTATTGTTATTTTTCTAGTTTAGTTATGGATAATAACTTAATTACCGACATAGATAACACATTTTTAACTGTCTCAAAGACATGTGACGTTGAGGATTGCAGGCAATATCTTTCCGATTATAAAAAGTCACTAACCGTACTGACCCAAAACATTCGTAGTATTTATAAGAACATGGATAGCTTTAAAATTTTCCTTCATAGACTTAACTTTGATTGTGATATAATGGTACTAACCGAGTGCTGGCTGGCTAACCGCATAGATAACCTCCCAGTAATACCTGGTTACAACTTATTGCATACCAATAGAAACCACAATCAAAATGATGGTGTGGTAGTCTTTGCTAAGGAATCATTAAAGGTAACAGTCGAGGAACCTACTCCACAAGACTGTATGATTAATTGCTTAGTTATCAAAATTGGTACATCTACAGCGATAATCGCTATGTATAGGTCCCCTTCCGGTAGAAACTTGGATTCTTTTCACAATTCCTTAAACCAGATTTTTCAAGCGCTAAACTCGTTTAAAAATGTTATACTAACAGGTGATTTAAATATAAATATTGGCTCCGAAAACTGTGACACAGGGACCCAAGATTATCTTAATATCTGCTCATACCACGGTTTTCTCCCCGCTCACATATTGCCTACTCATCAGAGCGGTTCCTGTCTCGATCATATGATGATTAAAACCAGCCTATCATATATTACGCTTGTTACTAACGCAACAATTACTGACCATCATGCTGTCCTACTTACCGTAAATTTAACGCTGCCTAAGCTAAATTGTCCCCAGACCAAAAGCAAATTAAATACAAATAAACTCGAATATGATTTATGCAACCTAGATTTTAGCCCAGTTTTCAATAGTGCTGACGCTAATTTGGCTTTATCGTACTTTATAAAACTTGTCCAACAAGCAATATTACGTAGCACGACAGTTTCCACAGTGAATAAGAAACTTTATAATATTAAACCTTGGATTACTCCTGGACTAATTCGGTGTATAAGACACAGAGATAAGCTTCATCAGAGAACTAAGAGATACCCTGATAATCTAATCATTCAAACCACTTATAAAAGATACAGGAACTTCTGCAACAATCTCCTAAAGAATTTAAAAAATAACTACGATAAAAGTGAATTAAATAGAGCAAGTAAAAATAGCAAACAACTTTGGAAACATATTAAAAACGTCACCAATATGTCAAAACAGCGTGAATCAAATTCGAGTTTACTGCTTACTAATCCTTCACCACTCTTGTCAGCTAACAACGTTAATAAATTCTTTGTCAATGTTGGGAAAACTCTTGCTGAACAGATTCCGAAACATTATTGTGACCAACCACCTTTCCAAAAATCAAGCAATACCTGCAACCTGAAATCTTTTGCTATGCTGGACACTGACGAAGACGAAATAACCAGAATCATTACTGGACTAAAAGATGACTGTGCAATTGGATGGGATAATATAAGCAATAAGATCCTAAAACTCTTTAAGCATATTTTCGTACCTCCCTTAACGCATATATTTCGAATCTGTCTATCCAAAGGAATTTTCCCTAGCTGTCTTAAAAAGGCAGTTGTAATCCCCGTCTTTAAATCTGGTAGTAAAGACTTAGTAAATAATTATAGGCCAATATCGCTACTCTCCTCAATATCAAAAATACTAGAGAAAATAATAAACAGTAGACTAGTTAACTATCTAGAAAAAAATAAGTTCTTATCCCCTGCGCAGTTTGGTTTTAGAGCCAAACTATCCACAGCCGATGCGGTGCATACCCTGACCGATTATATTTCAGAAGAGCTCGGCAAAGGTAACCAGACCCTGGGAGTCTTCCTTGATTTAGCCAAGGCCTTCGACACGGTGTCTGTTTCCGTTCTTTTAAACAAATTAGAGGCCATAGGAATAAGGGGAACGCCGCTGAAACTATTTGTGGACTACTTAAATGACCGATACCAATGTGTTAGAATAGATAATATTACGAGCGATGAGCAGAAAAGTACTGGTTTTGGTATTCCCCAGGGAAGTATTCTGGGCCCAACGCTATTCCTGATTTATATTAATGACTTGTGTAATCTGAATATTAAAAACGGCAAAATAATATCCTATGCCGACGACACGGCGTTAATATTTTCCGCTAAAACCAGTAGCGAATTGTTTGAAATTGCTCAACTAGGTTTTAATACTGTGACTAATTGGCTTCAAAGCAATTTACTAACATTAAATGCTGACAAGACAAAATACATTCACTTCTCCATGCGCAAGCCTCAACTTAACATTACTAACCCTCATCTATATGCCCATCAATGTGGAAATCGTTCAGTCAACATGTGTAATTGCCCTTTTATCCTCAAAACGAGCAGTATAAAATACCTCGGGGTAATAATGGACGACACACTGTCTTTCAGAAAACATATTGAAAGTCTAGTTAAAAGAGTGCGCAAATTAATATATGTTTTTAAAAAATTGCGAACATTTGCAGATTCAAAATTAATCAGACAAGTTTATTTGGCCCTATGTCAATCTATAATTGAATACTGCATCACTTCATGGGGTGGTGCACCAAAAACCAATCTACTTCCTCTTGAAAGAGCTCAGAGATCAATTTTAAAGGTAGCAAACTTCCATCCCTTTTTCTTTCCCACAGATCTGCTATATAAATCATGCAACGTGCTGACTGTTCGCCAACTTTTCATTATGCACTTAGTATTAAAACAGCACACCATGCTTACCTACACTGCTGACAATACTAACAAGAGACGGAATGATATAGTATGCGCAACTAATACAACCTCAAAACATGTCTTTGTAGAAAGATTTTTTTACATTCTTAGGCCCATTTCTGTACAATAGATTAAATAGAAAACTTAGTATTTATAAATTAAATTACTTTAGCTGTAAAAAAATTATACTTGAATATTTACTAGCCATAGATTATGCACAGACAGAAGATCTACTTTTTGTCTGCAAATAGAATTGTTAACATGCTATTTTATTTTGATTTACCTAATTTTAATTTAGTTTATACTTTAACATGCTATTTTATTTTGATTTACCTAATTTTAATTTAGTTTATACTATTTACTCATTGTTAATTTATTACATTAAGTATTTATGCACTTCCTAGCCTGAAACACAGGTTCAACCTAGTTCAGGCAAATAAGCAACTGTGCTCTATTTTAATTATTAAGTTACTTATTGTAAACGTGCCCCTTTTTATAAATAAACGATTTATTTATTTATTTATTTTATTTATATGTGAAGACGATGCACCTAGAATAAAATTACTATACCACAATAGGTAAAAAGAATTAAAAATTAAGCGATGCCAGATAAACTAATTATGTGATAGATGCACGGTGCTCACATATTTACAAAAGTTGTAGAAGTATACTATATTACTAAAATTTTAACAAGCAATCTAATAAGTCAGTGTGTGAGTTAAAGTAATCACAGAATGTAAAATCAATGTCATAAAAATAATAAATTATACAATTAAATTGGCAACCAGTTTTATTTTGTCTAGACTCTAGATTGTCCTATGGAGCCGGACCAGCATGTTTCCAAGCATTCTTATCTTGGATTTAATCCTCTAATTTGTAATATGCTTGTTTACAAAGTGAACTTTTATCTATTTGAGGTCCACAGCTGCTGGATGTAGTCCTCTCTTTCTCTGTGTTAATGGTGATTTTGACATTATTATTGATAGTTTTGATATTCCTAGTAATTATGACCAAAATTTGCCAAATATTTTTATGTACTAACACTCAAAATTCAATTCAAAATATTTTATTTCATATAAACCTACATGGGCACTTATGAAACGTCAGAAGCTAGGTGCACGGTTCCAATTAGTTGTTTCCTATGGAGAAGAGCCGGCAAGAAACTCAACGGTACTCTTTTAAAAATAATGGGCTATATGTATATGTAATTACTAACAAATTGGATTGTATTATCAGGAAATAAAATTATTTGATTAGAATAATAGTCAATAATCACGTCATTGCAGAAGTAGCCTTATAATCACCAAGTTTGCTCACATAGGTAGGTGATGGAGAAAAAATAATCAAAAAATTTTATTCTATGTTTATCACGCCTGTATTCTCCGAAGGGCTAAGCAGAAATGCACCTGCAGTACACCCACATTCGCCAGTTATGTTTAAGTCCCATGTAATAGGGGGCGAGCCTATTGGTATCAACTGGGCATAAATCCAGACTCTGGGTTGCTACTGAGAAATTCCAGATGGATAAAGCCAATAAAACTTTGCCCGACCCGGGAATCGAACCCAGGCCCAGGAAAATCATGAATCGTCGGAGAATAGTGTTTTACTTAGATTTTTAAGCCGTTACCTTATTTTGTGTAGTTTTAAATAAAATATGGCTGAAATCTATGCACAATCACTTCTTACCTTCTAGGTAAAAAGTGTCAAAGTGTCAGTGCCAAATCCTTAAAGTTATTATTTCGCAACCAGTAACCATTTAATAAAAACTACATTCTCCCTGCATGCAAAACGTAACATTTTCAGACAGTTTAAACAGTGAGTACACGACGTTATATTTTTATATGGTAAGCACTGCGAACGCTGCATAGCTCCGCGGGGTGGAACTAATGTCATTTGTTACTCTATAAAAGTTATATAGTGGTATCTTAGCGTTTCTTTTAGTACTTGTTTGTATTTTTGTTGTATATAACTGGTGGAGGATTTCTTTTGAAGTTTCTTTGCTTGGAGAGGTCTTGAGAGATAAATTTCTGTCGTTTAGCTGTTGGACAAAGGTCATTGTAGTGTATCTATTTAATAGATATGTAAACACTATTTCTTCCACGTCAGCACTGAGGTCGCTGTCACTTACGTCAACTGTCAGTTCACCACGAATGGCGGGAAATAGTTGAAAGTGAGGTGATATAATCAGCTTAAATAGGGGATCAACAGTATTCTACAGTCATGCCATGGAAAAACCTGGACAAGATAGGAAATTGCCCAGGGTGCGCTAGAAATACAGTACGGGATATAGGCTTTTTCTCATACCTATATGATAAGCAGTGATCGGAGTAGGTAGATTGATTTTTGGTACTTGTATCATAAATGCACACAGAAAGAATAACATGGATAAGCCATTTTTCCGGAAAGTAATTCCGGTATTTCCGGATTCAATTAAATATTTTTAATGTTGGTAGTGATATTATTTGCACAACACAGTAACAAACAAAGAAGCGCACTCTACGAACCGAAGGAAACGTGTGAGCTACCTGGCATGTCGTCGGCGGGCGTACGCATTGTTTTGATAACCGGTTAGAGCACCACCCACATTCCTTTGTTCTGATTGGTCGTTGGGTTGTGTCAAATCGTGACTGTGTGCCGTTAATTTTTTTTATAAAGAATATAATATTGCTCATTTCAATACAATTCCTACCTAAGTTCCGGTTTTTTTTAAATAATCAACCAATTCCGGAGGAATGTCCATATTAATAATAGGTTGGGGAAAAAGTCTTTTCGCATTATAGTATGTATGAACTTGTAATAAAATCTCTTTGGCTATACTATGTGTATCTGGCTGGTTTTGGTATCATTGAAAGTTTAAATTTTAAAGAACATAATTCCAAATTCAAATTAGGAAAATGTGTGATTTTTATTTGTTTTTCGTACTGTCAAGATGAGTGAATCTAATGAAGAAATTCGATACATTTTAAAATTTTACTACAAAAAAGGTAAAAATGCAACGCAAGCCGCGAAAAAAATTTGCGATGTTTATGGACCTAGTGCAGTGTCTGTGAGAGTAGCACAAATTTGGTTTAAGCGTTTTCAATCCGGAAATTTTGATGTCAAAGATGCACGTCGCTCTGGTCGCCCTATTACGGATAAAATGGATGCCATTTTTGAAAAAGTGGAGCAAGATCGGCATATTAGTAGTTACGACGTAGCTGAAGAACTGGGAATTGACCACAAAACAGTTTTGGCGCATTTGAAAAAAACTGGGTACACAAAAAAGCTCGATATTTGGGTACCTCACGAGCTCACTGAAAGAAACCTAATGAACCGTGTACTCATTTGTGATTCTTTATTACGACGTAATGAAACCGAACCATTTTTGAAGAAGCTGATAACTGGTGATGAAAAGTGGATCACGTACGACAAGAACGTGCGAAAAAGGTCGTGGTCAAAGGCCGGTCAGGCTTCACAGACTGTGGCAAAACCCGGGTTAACTCGCAACAAGGTGATGCTGTGTGTGTGGTGGGATTGGAAGGGCATTATTCATTATGAGCTGTTACCACCAGGCAGGACCATCGATTCTGAACTCTACTGCGAACAACTGATGAGATTAAAGCAAGAAGTTGAGAGAAAGCGGCCGGAATTAATCAACAGAAGGGGTGTGGTTTTTCATCATGATAACGCTAGACCTCACACATCTTTAGCCACTCAGCAAAAATTAAGAGAGTTTGGCTGGGAGGTGTTAATGCATCCGCCGTATAGTCCTGACCTTGCACCTTCAGATTTCCACCTGTTTCGGTCTCTTCAGAATTCTTTAGGCAGTGTCAGGTTAACATCACGGGAGGACTGCCAAAACCACTTGTCGCGGTATTTTGATCAGAAGTCCCAAAATTTCTATAGCAATGGGATCATGTCCCTACCTACAAGATGGCAAAAAGTTATCGAACAAAATGGTACCTACATACTTTAGTTAAATGTAAACATACTATGTTAAAAAATGTTTTGAATTTTCTTAAAAAATGCGAAGAAACTTTTTCCCCAACCTAATATATACGTTTCGGATCAATGACCCCAATTCAATCTACCTACTCCGATCACTGATGATAAGCATGAAATCATTGAATTTCGTCGACTGCCTTTTATTTTTTCAAAATTTTTCGTGATTCTTTCCTTTACCGTGTTGTCAGAGTTATTTAATTTTGAAAGTTGCATAATAATATTATGAAAAAGACATGAACGCTTAAATAGCGAGCCTCCTACCCTCTAGATCACGGTTCCAGAAGAGTATTTAGAGGTATGAGGAACAGTTTGTAAAGTTCACTCATCCGCTACAGGCAAGGAAGGATCCTCTGAACAGACGAGTGTCGTGTCTGGCGGGAAACTGCCCGACAATAAATTGATGTCGGATAATATTATATATGTCGTTCGCGCGGTAAACTCTAATTGCATGATTTGTGTGACGTCAGGTCCTTGATGCGTAGTTCGCATGTGGTGATGTAGATGCCGCCACAAGTATACCTATCTCCCAAAATAGTTTTCGTAACATGGCAGGATCGCCTTACCCACGAGATGCACTGCCCACAAGGTTCCTCTTAGTATTCGCGTCACGCCGCTCAGTGCCGCATGCCATCTTTCAACGATAAGATGCAAAACACAGCTACAGTTTAATATGGACGTCGTATTCTAACGTCTTAAATGACGTATATGCGACCTAATGTTATGCACTCATGGTTTACTTCGAAATAATATAACATTAAATGTATATAACACCTGCATTCTCCGAAGGCAAACCCATATGGCCGTCCATAGGAACCTACTACGTTTTGGAATGGGCAACTCGCTTCATCTTTCTGACTAACCGACTCATTGACCATTCAAAAGTGCCTGTAAATGGTTTAATAGCGATGTTGGCAAAAAAGTTAGTCAGGTAGATTATTAAACAATATTAGACACGTCATCAAAATAGTAGTACGGAATAGTATGCAATATGTTAAAATGTGGCATGACGTCACTCCCCGGTAGATTTTATTACTGACTTGTGTCGTAGCGAGCCAATTCCGATTTCTTAGTAGCGGCCAAGATTCTGGATTTGTGTCCAGTTGATGGCAAAAGGCTCGCCCTCTATTACATGGGACTTCAACATACTTTTGTCTACCTCCTCGGAAACAAGACAATTAAGAGTCATAACTCGTGGAGTGTAGTGTATTAAACACCTTTGTCTATCCCTTTCCAGGGACATATAAATAAACTCGTCTAGGTAATACAAACTTTCACCCATTTAACAACTAGACGACATCCTAACAGCAAGCAATCGTGTAACCATTTCTCGGCGGTAAATGAAGGAATCACCCCATATATCTTCATTAGGCGGGGTTCCAAGGAATCGGCGGGGACCAGGCATGTCCCGCGATCGGGGACAGCTGCTAAAAGTGTAAGGAACTTATCGCACAGAATTTACTGCTCCCAGTAACTAGCTCGCAGTTTTGTAGTGAGATACGGTGGTATTGAGGAGGAATAATTGTGAAATACTGCAGCTATATTAACGACTCTCCTAGGACAGGTTTCTAGGCATTGTGGTCTTATTTAACAGTTTTAGCTATTGTTCTTCTAATAAATATGTTCGTTCCATTTTGCGTATGGTTTCGTGCGGTTCCCTATCCATTTGCATAAAATTTTAAGACCTAACATAACTTAGCATAATGTTGTTTGTCATAATTATATTTTCGCATAATATAATTACGCATAACAGCTTACGCATAATTTTTTTAAGCATAATTTCTCTAACCATAATAATGATTAAGCATAATATTCTAAAGCATACATTTATTAAGCATAAAGTTAAAGCATAAATTTATTAAGCATAAAGTTAAAGCATGCAGCATGCAAGCAAGCATGCAGCATGCAAGCAAGCATGCAGCATGCAGCATTCAAGCGAGCATGCAACATGCAGCAGGCAGGGTTTCTGTCACGGCTCCGGCGCTGCGGGCCTTCGGCGGCCCCACGCGTGCTAATCGTCGCAGACGTCTTTCGCTCAGTGAGGCTTGTTGGCCGGCTGCGCCGGCCAGCCTCAGCCGCGGCGGCTCGCTCGCAGCCGCCTGCTCCTCAGCCCGCGGGCCGCCTCGCCCCTACGCGCCTACGCGATTTTAAATTACACTCTAGGGGTAGGACAAACAAGACTACGTGGAGTCGGTTTTGCAGCAATTCGGTTCTTAGGCCTACTAGCGTTATGCGAATCAAATTTATGCCAAAACAAATTAGTCTTTAAGATGATTATGCCAACATAAAATGTATGCCTAAAAAAATTATGCCGAAGTATTATTATGCCAAAACAAATTGTGCCAAAATCGTTATGCCGAAATATATTAGGACAAATAACATTATGCGAAAAGAAGGTATCCCGTTTCGTGCAGCCCTCAGCACCCTCTATAAGCATGATAAGCCTATAAAGTTCCCACTGTGAGACACAAGCCTCGACTCTGTGAGAGGAAGCGGGCCGTAATCCACCACGCGGGCCCACTTCGGGTTGGTATATGCCACATGTCTTCGAATTTTTTGGTTCTAGGACATGCCGGTTTCCTCACGATTTGTCCTTCACCGTTTTGAGAGCAGTGGTGATGAAATAAATTACACAAAGTACCTGTAAGATCGCGGGGAAGACCTGGATGAGACTCGAATAGATCAGGGAAACATGGCACAAAAGGGAGGAGGCCTACACTCAGAAGTGGCCGGAACAAGGCTGCCAATGATGATGGATGATGAAAGTGCCTGTTTCGGTTCGAACCCACGACAGGACCGAAATAAGTCGTAAGTCGTAAGGCGGACGGGACCGATACAATTGGGCCACCACTGCTCTCACGAAAGTTGATAAAATTATTTTGGTTATAATTATCGTCCTGATAGGTAGGTACTGGGTATATCTTTCATTGACTTGAATGTGCCCTGGCGGCTGAGAGTATAATTATCATGCTCACTCTAATGTCTCGCTGACGGTGGCGCGTGTGTTGGATCATTTAGCTCCCTTCAAAATGGTTGAGCTGAATGGTGCTAATCCATGCGTCATGTTCGTGAACGGGCGTCGTCAGTAGGAACTGGTCATCTCTTAGCTGCCACGGCATAATTTAATTTAATTTAATTTTTGAATAGTTTTTTTTTTAATTTCTATTACGGACGCTTTTAATGTTTTGCATCGTTCTCACATGAATAATGTAACCAATATTTTGTAACCATATTTTGATTTAAAGAGATTGTCCGTTGTGTTTCTTGTCGGTTAAAGAAAGAAAGAAAATACAATTATTTGCGGTAGGTAAACATGACGCAGAAAAAAGAAAACAAAAAAATAAAAACAAGTTTAGGGAAAATATGCGTCACATCCACGCAAAACGGCCATCGCTTGATCTTCTCCATAGGTACCTACCTACTATACTTTGGAATGGGCAACAAGCTTCATCTTTCTGACTGACCGACCCCTTGGCAATTCAAAAGTGTCTGTAATTGGTTTTAACTGAAATAAATGCTTTGAGTTTGAGTTCGTTATCATCCAAGATTGCTGTATCACCAATTTTTGCACAAAGAGCTGTCATAAAAATTAAAAAAAATATATTAAAGAACTTAAAAATCACTCATTCAAAATAGTTTCAAAATACACTGCAGTGTCGAAAACCGACCAAATCGACATAAATAAGGCAATAAAAATTAAATTGGGAACAGATTTTCCGATTCAATATTCCCAGTTCAAGCAGATAAATTATTTGTTGAAACGAAATTTGCGTGTAAATAAACGATTGTTCGAATGTGTTAATAAATAAAATACGGGAAACTGTGAATATTCCACTGGAGCACGGCCATAAAGTGTCCTTATCTCAATTGTGAGCCCACGGCCGACGGCCAGCAGTTTAAATAAAACATTAAATGAAAAACATTGGGTTTTAAATTTAAAGTTCTACTTACCCACTGAAAGTTTTTGTTATGAAATATCGTGCTGTGTTTTGGTCTGTGGTGCTTATTTTCTTTAGTAGGTTTGTAGTCTGTGTTGAGGGCAGTTTTTAAAGTAATTTATTTTGTCTAGCAAAATGGGTCGTGTTTTTTCGTAACAGGACGTTTTATATACGTTTCTGTCTCGTTCTGTATAGCGTATTGTGCTTTAGATATATACTAATCGGCATTCAAATTAACATAACATTACATTTTGGAGTATATCTCCAACTATTTCGATGATTTGTTTACAATGAGTTAAAAAAATCCAATTCTTAATACAGCGTGAGTCACAGCCTAACAAAATAAGGTGATTTACGCATTCAGTAGCACGAATCTGTGCCGCACCGCGAACGTCCGCCCTCGCCGCGTGACCGCAACCCACAACGTCGCCACTGTCGCACCGCAAATTTTCTAGTCTATGTACACTTTACTACGGGCACTACAGATTAGGGACTCATTCGGATGTCGTTGGAGAAATGTACGTATATTTTTGACTGAATCTTCGATTTTTTGATCGCCTGCTTTGTCTCTATGCTCAGTAAATCTGTCATCGAAAGTCGTTGCCCTTTTAGGTGGACCATCAAAGCATTTACGCCCCGCTTCCAACGTAGCTGAGTGACTAATTGTTCATATAAAGAAAGAAAGAAAGAAAGAAAGAAAATACGTTTATTTGCGGTAAATATGACGCAAAGAAAAACAAAAAAAGAAACACGAGAATAACAAATTGGGGGAAAATATGTGTCACATCCACGCAAAACGGCCATCGCTCAGCATAATGCCGCGACCCTATGCGAGACAGAGCCCCAGCGCTGGTTTTCAGCGACAGCCGGCGTTGACGTGATGACGTCAACTGGTGCAGCATATAGTGAAATATCAAAATCAGAAATAAAAATAAAATAAATACAATACTTCCTAAATGATATAATATTTAAAATGGCAACATTTTGTTCCGTCAGCGACTCATATAAGATAGCTCATGCCGATTGCTTATGTGAGAATCGTCTCGTTAAAAGTTACATGCCAAAACGAGACAGCATAAGCATAGCATAATCAGCCTATAATGTTCCCATTGCTGAGACCACGACCACGTGAGTCACGCGGGCCCAGTGCGGGTTGGTAGATGTTACATGTCTTCGAATTTTTTGGTTCTTGGGCGTTCCGGGAACCCGATGTTTTTCTACACTATTTTAAAAGCAGTGGTGATAAAATAATTAACAAAAAGTAAAGCGCCTGTCAGGGTTCGGACCTACGACCTACAATTCGTAAGTCGCGGCCGTTACCACTGGGCCACAACTACTCTTTCAAATGAGACAGAGAGGACAGAAAATTAATACAATTATCATCCACTTAACCTTTTTCAAAATAGTTTTGCATAGGTTCAAGTCCTAACAAATGTGGCTGTGTATCATGCTTTTACAAGTTTAGTTAGTTATCAAAAGCAGTTCCCCAATTGCCACCTGATATGAATACGTTAGTCGCTTTCAAAGTCCATACCAAGTCCAAGTCCTAAGTGCTAATCCGATACCAGTCGTCTCCCTGCGCATAGCAGCCTCAAACTCCAAGAATTAATCTTATTGATGCCAGGAGAGAATTCAAACTTAGTGTGTATGTCATAGAAGGCTCCTAGGGCGAACTGAAGCCGGATTGTCCCGTGACCAGGAGCTACACGCTCAAGCGACAGCGACTGTGGATAAAACAAATGAAAGAAGTTGTTTAGAACATGCTAGTGGAGCGCCTGGGGGATTTAACTCGGATTTTTGTAACATGGAATGAATTTTTAAGATCGAGGTGGGATTTTGTTTTTTATACTATAAATTGCAATGTTTACATTGAAAATGCTTTTTCGATCGCTTCGGTAGGGTACCATTTTCAAGAATAGTGCGACCGGGGGTTAGCGTCCACAATGATTAAGATAGAGAAATGAAAATTATATCAAAAGATGCGTTATGAAAGGGTCACAGTACTGGAAAAAAAAATGGTATTTTTTTTTAGTAAAAAAAAAAAAAAAAATTTCCAATCACTAAAAAGGTGTCTCCGAAAGGGGTAAACATCTACAACTAATTATAATCCTATCGAAACCAGAATGGTATCGTTTTAAAGCCCTTAAAATTCTCCAGAACCTTTTATTTCGATATCTCTATTCGTTTTTGAGAATTTTAAGATTCTTTGAAAAAGGTATCAACGAATAAGAAACGGTAAAAAAGTGGCGATTTTTTCATTAAAAAAAAAAAAAATAACACTAGAAAAAAAAAATGCAATGTTTTGACATCATTTTCTTTATCTTAATAATATTGAGAACGCTAGCTAGAAATATTTGTTTCAATACTCCACCGATCATGGAAATAAATCGAGTCGAAGCAAATATTTGATATAGACAAAGATGTAAATTGTTTAAATGAACAAATATTTTATTAATAATTTTAATTTTATTTAATTTTCCTTAATTTACTTATTTTTGCCGATTACTATCTCTATTTAGATACAAAAATCTCCTTTTTTTTCAAATCAAGATTTTGATTTTTTAATACGTAAACTTTTTATAAATATTATTAGATAAACATTCCATTTTGAATTTTTTAATTTCATTCACTGTAACTGAAATCCGAGGTTTTCATGATTTTAACGCTGAGTCATTGTGACGCGACTTGCGGAGCGACGACGGATGGAAATAGAAGACGCACGCGCGTGTCTTGACGCAAGTCGCGTCGCTCGAGGTCGCGAACGGGGCCTTAAACTTAGAAGATACCTCCTACAGTGTATTTTGGAAGACGTGTCATAAAGTTTTGAAGTTGGGTCTGAGAAGCGGCTAACGCTTTGTGCAACGAGAAGCTATTCGGTCGTAGGGTATAGAATACACTACACATTTACATCGACTGTTGAATAAGGAGTTTATTTATAATTGGTAAAAGTTGAGTAATGATTAGCGATTGTTTAACCATATATTTTTGACGTTTAAACATCTCTTAACTTTCTAATCTAATTTAATCAGTATTTTATGGATTACTATGGAAGCTTGTTGACAGACACGTTTTTTCTACGGCGCGGTTTAAACCCCGTACAGTAAAGAAACCGTGCTGTGTACCAGGAGCTTTAACGCATTGTTCATGGGCCACTGTGCCCAAACCACGCGACAATACAGTCTGTTGTTATTATTCTGAACAACAACCGCATAAATAAATTACAGGCTGTTGTTTCTCTAACACGATCGCCTAATACCAGCTGGTTGTTTGCAGACGTAAATGGGCCCCACAGTGGATCTGTCTGAATCAATATTGTGTTTGGCTGTATGAGGAGTTGGAGTGTGGTTCGATTTGTAAACGTTGGCTGATACAGTTTGTTAATACTGAATAATCATCAGTCTGTAGATGCAAATTAGTACAGTGAGAACTCTAGTTTTCACCAAACTTGGCAGATTTCAGGAATTGGTGTTTGCAGTTAGCTCGTTGCCAGGTATCTCTCACAAAGCTGGGATAATAAACCTTCTATGAATACCGAAATTGGTTTTGAAAAAGTGTTCTTTGATATAATTTTAATGCGTCGCCTTTTGGTAACTGTTGACTGCTAACAAAGAGTAATTTAAAAAAAAATCAAATTGACAACTTTGATACAACTGTCAAAGTATGAAAAAATAAGAAAAGAAAAATGGGTTATTGTTTTAACAAGTAAACCGTAACAACTAGTGATTGGAGCCTCCTTTTAATCAAATAAGCCTGTATTACAGTTATGATTTGAAAATGCGGACAAATTAAGCTGCGCTGCGTGTCGCGGGTTCGATTCCCGCACGGAACAAATATTTGTATGACCTACAGTTAGTTGTTCCGGGTCTGGCTGTTTGTCTATGTGAGCTTAAATGTTTGTAAACGCATCCACGACACAGGAGAAATTCCTAGTGTGGGGCAACGTTTTATAAAAAAAAAAGAAAAAGAAAAAAAAAAAAAAGAATTAAGTTGGTAGTCAATTCGATGTACAATTAATTTCCCTGACTTTTCTTACGTAAGTACAAATATTTAGGTATGGTCGTGTGTATTATTAAATTGTACCTACAGACCTTTATCTTCAAAGCAAATTTAATAGTAAACATACGGCGTATTAAACCAATTTCTGTGAAGCGTGTATTCATTACATTAAGGAAATAGATTGCGTGTGAGTGTGTGCGTGTATTGACGCTCAAGTTTCCGTTCGAAGGAAATTAAATGAAAATACAAGGGTTAGTGATTATATGCTTATTCGATTGGGTGGTGTGAAGGTCGGATTAACCATTGTTTGAGCCAAATACGAGCTCGTTGTATTTGTCCCAATGCAGAGCGAAAGCTATTTTTCCAACATTCCCGTATTTAATATTCATGAGCGATTAGCTAGGGTAGGACTTGCACTTGAGTCGGTGGAACGCAAAGCAAAAATGGGCGACGAGACGCTGGAGCTGGGCTTCGCAGCCTGGCTCATCTGCACAATGTCACTTGCCTGTCAGTTTTCTACAGACTATACTTTGGAGAGTGTATGCAGGTGCTCCGCGAACTGATCCCACCATCTCCCTTTAACTATCCGACTACCAGGCGACTGGCCACCCGTACTTGCTCGATATACCGACTAGTCGTACTGAGTGTTTCTCCTAATCTCATCTCTTTATAATGCGTGCGGCCATAACTGTCTGCAAGAGAGTGTTCACTCTTGCTTTGCAACATTTTTTGGGAATTGTCTGGGCTTGCTAGCTCCATCATAGACGACATCCATCGGTTTCCATCAGGCGAGATCGAGGTCAAGAGCAGGCCCATTTCACAATAAAAATAAATTAATAGAAGTTAAAAATGACCTACAGTGGGACATCAGCAAAAATTTAAACTGTAGTAATACGCTCATTTGTTTCTTACAAGCCAACAATATATTATCATGAGCTCGAGTATAGTATATTAGCATGAGGTCCAGGCCATGGTACGGAGCGAGAGGGCATGGAAGGCCGTCACCTTCTTCTGCGAAGCAGTAATGCTCGCGAAGGAGGAGGCAGAACGCGTGAGGGAGAGGCAAATTTCACCTCACGCCCCTAGCCGCCGCAGGAGACGCCCTGGGCGTCGGGAATAGCAGGCCGATTCCCGGCCACCGTAGGTGCGGGCTTGCGGACGGTGAGCAATGGGTAGCTCGCCGTCCGATAAGGACCAGGCCCGGGTCGACGGCACTTTGTGTTCCACGCGCGCCTCAAAGAGATGTCAGCAAGTGACGGGGTCCGATAGGATCGATGCCTGCCGGGGTTGCGGGAAAGTCCGAAAGGGATACCGTGGCCCCTGGTAACGTACAGGCAACGGAAGGAACACGGGTGGGTTTTAGTTAGTAAGAGTCTGACACGCCCTCCCGCTCCACCCAGAGCGGGAGAAGTTATTTGATAATTTCCCACCCAAAAAAAAAGCTCGTAATAAAAAAATATAAAAAACCATATTTATCTATACAAATAACTTAATGTACTGAAAATAACTATAAAAGTGTAGGAAGCTAGCTGGTTACGTAAGTAGCAAAACTTACTTACTTGACCTACCTATAGATTCAAAACAACTTCAAACTTAATTTAAATGAAAAATAACTAAATACGACAGAGTTTGTAACTACTCGTACTTTGTATTTATTACTTATTCGAAAACAGTTTACAAATTCATAAACTGGGAACTGAGTTGAAAACTTTCAAACGAATTGTACTTTCAAATATCATGAAAATAGTGCAAGTTGAGCGCTCTTTTGTGGTAAAAACAGTTTTTCTCTATAAACGTATGTAAGGGCTTAGGCACATAATTGATTTATTGATTTAGGTACCAAAAAGTTTTGTGCACTTCTTGTATTTATGGACACAAAATCCTAATTTACTTAAATAAAATGCATGTGTGGGGATGATAATAATTCATCTTTACTTATATTTCATTTTCTTCCGTCTTCTTTCCCTTTACCATATGAACACACAATAAACACCTCTTTGTCATACGATTCACAGACAGTACACTGCGCAGGGTCTGCATGGATGAAGACGAGACAGCAGCTCATGTGCTTCTTAACTGCCCGATGGTTGCCATCAGGAATGTTACGGAAGTCGTTTTACTGGTACCGGAGCCGGAGTTGGAGGTTTTAAATTTGATCGATCGGAGTCGGAATCGGAGTCGAAGTCGGAACCGGAACCGGAGTCGGAAGTAGAAAGATGTGTTTAGGAAAGTCTTAATGAAACCATAGAAATATAATTCAGTATCTTTAATTAGTCTCTTTAATTATTCAAATATAGCGATAATAATATAATCGGAATATACCTAAGTAATACCTACATAGTAAAGTGATAATTTAACACGCAGCTATTAAATAAACTTAATTTAAATCAAATCCAGTGACTCTAAAACTGGCACATTGTACTTTCGTCCTTCGGTATAACTCCGATTTAAAATTATCGGAACCGAAGTCGGAGTTGGAGGTGTAAAATTAATCGGAAGTTCCGACCTTTCGGAGTCAGAACCGAAGCTCCATAACATCAGGAATGTTGCCACATATAGGGAAAATTATGAAAACCCAGGTACCCTCAGTGAGATTGTCAGTAACATCAAGGCGTTGCTGGCCTTCCTTGAGGAGCTGGAGTGGTTACCGAATGATCGATTTTCCCACCCATAAGCAAAATACGCGCGTTGACGTGGAGTTGCGGACACCAGCCCGTCTTACCAATACCAAATTCTCTTCATTATACTAGCCGGAGACACGTTTTTCTATCGTGTAAGTAAGTAATATCTATTTCGTGATGTTAAGATTCCGGTCAGCAAGGTTACAAGTTAAACCAACTGTCCAGTAAGCACAACTATAGGTACACATCGCCACTTATAAAGGTTTTAATCAGTAACTGTGCAGCTTATCTGTCTGCAGCTTTACTGTTTAACATAGACTCACAAAAACAGTGCAATGTAAAACCACTTTCAAACGAACAAAGTTCAAATAAACATCGAAACAAAAACAATAGCGGTTTGAGGTAAGGGGGAGGGTAGACGATACGTTATAAGCGCAGCATAGATTAGCGATGCGCTGAAGTTTGGTGATTATTTGCTAAATAAGTGACTACACTCGCAACCGGCGTGCGTGTATGACCAGGGGACGTATTATGACGTATTAACGCCACCATTATTCCAGTGTGAGTGAGAGACGGAGCTATACAAGGCCGCTAGCACCATTCTTTGTTCGCAGTGGAATAATGATGGCATTAGTACTTCATAATAAACGTAAACGAAGCAAAAGGAGTGTAAGGATCGTAGTAGGTGGTTCTGTAGTTTATGCCTACTTACACCAAGAGCCTCAGGAAAATAAATACAAAACTTTTTTTTAGGTGACTTAGGTTTTTAGGTTAGTTTAGTGGTCGCAAGCGCTACTGCTGATCATGAAGTCCTGGGTTCAATTCCCAGGTCGGGCAAAATTTTATTGGGTTTTCCATCTGGAAGTTCTTAGTAGGAACCCGAAGTCTAGCTTTGTGCCCTGTTGATGGCCCCCTATTTCCTCAATAGGCTGGCCCCCTATTTCCTGAGACTAAAACATAACTGGCGAAATGTGGTTGTTCTATATGTAGACTCCTGCCTAACCCTTTGTATTATACGGTCGTGATGTAATGCTTAGTTGTTTTAGGTACCTTCCACGACACGGAAATAGCCTCAGCAAACTCCCGCGCTTCAAACTGTCTCGTCTACCCATCACTAACACGCTGTCAGTTTTTAATACCGATGTGTCACGACCTACGAGCGTGTCGACGAGATAATGAGTCGTCGTGTTTGTACAGGGTACCAATGACTAGCGATGTACAGTTAAACGCACGTTAGTAGTAATACTTGAACTACGAAAATCGACTTTATGGTTGGTTTAAATTGGCTTTAGTAAAATTCAAGGAGGAAGAGTTGTGTCGAAACGTCAGCCCAAAAGTGACACTTTTTAATTGTCACGTATAGACGACAAGTGACGACAAGGGACCAAAGTGCTTTCATTATAACTTGACCCGTGATGGGATTGGTATTTTCAACTCTATTCGTATTTAAACTAAGCTTGACACGAAATGATGCCAACATGACGGCAAGGGACAAGTTATAGTGAACGGTCTGTATTTAAGAGTACGTATATCAAATTGTGACCATGGATATGGTTATAAAAATATTTCAATATTTTCATTTAAAAGAGTGTCCATTGAATTTCTTGCCTATTCTTCTCTATATGAACCTACCACGCATTAGAATGGGCAATGAGCCTCATATTTCTGACTGACCGACTCTTTAATAATTCAAAAGTGCCTGTTATTGGTTAATTGAGAGCAGTGGTGGCCCAATGGTAACGGCTGCGATTTACGAGTTGTAAGGTCGTAGGTCCGAACTCTGACAGGCGCTTTACTTTATGTAAATTATTTCATCACCACTGCTCTCAAAACGGTGAAGGAAAACATCGTGAAGAAACCGACATGTCCTAGACCCAAATATTCGAAGACACGTGTGACGTCTACCAACCCGAACTGGGCTCGCGCGGTGGATTACAGCCCACTCCCTCTCACGGAGAGGTCTGAGTCCCGGCAGTGGGAACATTATAGGCTGATTAAAAATGTTTTAAGTTTGAGTTTGGACGTGCAGTTGATTGTACAGCGTGATGGATCCAAAGTACCTCTTTGGGCAGTGTGATTCGTCCAGCGCTTTTGGCTGAAAGTGAATGTTAGTTGCGGTCACGGGGATTACTGTCACAGTCACAGAAAATGACGCACTCGTGTATTTGTGGTTTGAAGTATGTTTTATTACGGAACAAAAGAAAATTACTGGCTGTTGAAACTGGCAGCTGAACTTTACTTCAATTTTGGAAACCAACAGATTGCATACATACGTACAATCAATCTGCCTAGCCTTTTCCCAACTAAGTTGGAGTCGGCTTCCAGTCTAACCGGATGCACCTGAATACCAGTATTTTAATGTGGACTGAGGGACTTTTTTTTTTTTTCTTGTGGAACTGATTGTGTCTTACAAGTAAATTAATTAAAAGAAGTAAAAACTTAAAGCAAATGTTCATAAATTTCTTAAACGTGAATTAAAACTTTTATGAACAAATGACTTGGGCTCTCAGTCCAGACGCTTGCATAAAATGGCATTGCATAAATCTCAGAAAGTACTATCTCTGTGTTAATAATTTTTATTTTAGAAATTAGTTAAGATTTTTTTTTTTTAAACTTTGCCAACACTAGGAATTTCTCCTGTATCGTGGGTGCGTTTACAAACATTTAAACTCACATACACAAACAGCTAGACCCGGAACAACTACTTGTAGGTCATACAAATATTTGTTCTGTGCGGGAAATAAATCTTATCTTATCTTAAATCTTTTAAGAAATTTCCAACTCGCTAGAATATGGACGTTACAGATTTATGGCGGTTTAACTGGGTCACTCAGTCTGTAATGATGATATTATTAAATATTCATACTATCTTTCGACAACATTTTTTTTCTGATTATATCTGTGTATTTTTATCGTTAATAGAAAACGTTGGCAAATTTTCTTTAGTTTTTTTTTAATATTGTATCTAACCAATAATTTTATGTAACATTTATGTGAGTTTAAGCAATAAGTTAATAAATGGTTTTAGTTTCTTTATGAATTTCTGACTGCGCTTTACAAAACTTATTTTGAATTCTTCTAGTACGAGTATGTACTTAAGAAGAACATTATTCAAATTCAAATACGTTTATTGTTTGTTACATGTAGAAAAAGATCTTATAGTAATTATAATAGTAGCACTGTAACATACCTATAAGGTGTACAATATTCTATTACGTTATTATTTTTATAAACATTCTTAAAGTTGGTCTAGTCACTCTTTGCATTAATCAAATTATACCTTAAAAATTATTATAAAATTAGTATGCTTTAGTCAAATTATACATTAAAAATATTTATACATTAGTCAAATTATACATTAAAATTAAAACATACATTCCATAGTCATACAGTATCACAGTACCAAGTTTTTGTCATTAAAAAAAACTTTTTATTGTGTAGTACGCTTTACTTATCAAGAATTCCTCGAGCTTAATTTCACACACATTGCTATGGACACACTATCAAATTTACTCCTATTTAAAAAATTAAAATGCATTTTCTCTTAAAGTATGGCGTTTAGAACAACGGACGATAAGTGAAATTTTAATAAAATTATAGTAAAAATACTTGGCATACTAATCTGATTTGTATTAATCTATGAGGTTGAGCCTAGTCAATAAATCCGAAAATATTGGGCTCTCAGTTCAAACGTTTTGAGAAAATTTGATTTTCATTTACTTTTCAATCAATCACTTTTGAACCATTATTTATTTTTTACTAATTCACAGAGATATTCTTAAGATAAAAAAGAAAATCTCAACTAATTTCTAAAATAAAAATGATTAACACAAAGATAGTACTTTCTGAGATTTATACAATGCCATTTTATGCAAGCGTCTGGACTGAGAGCTCAAGTAATTTGTTCATAAAAGTTTTAATTCACGTTTAAGAGATTTATGAACCTTGGCTTTAAGTTTTTACTATTTTTAACTAATTTCCCTGTAAGACTCGAGTTGTTTCACAAGAAAAAGAAAATGGGCCCTCAATGCACGTGAACATGTATTTTACAAGGAGCGACTCTGACCTCCACAACCCAGTAACTGAGTAATACGATACCTATTGGTAAGACTGGTTGACTTTCGGGCTACTGACGACCCGCAACGACTGTCAAAGATCCACGAATGACATAAATATGAATAAAATTTAAAAAATATGCAATAATTATTAAATGAACTTTGAAGATGAAAGCTATTGCGAATTAACAGTTAGACTGACTGACTCTTAAATACACTAGTACTAGTCTATACGTTTTCGTGTGCATCAAGTTTAAATGGACGGCTACGTGAGTAATACGGCTTACAGCTGTATAAAAATTCACACTAGTGCATAAGGATGTGGTAACACCTAAAGTAGGAAGCGATTCGTCTTAATTTTTTTTTGTTGATTAAGAAGTCAGCAGTCTTTAGCTAAAAAAGGAAAGGGAGCTAATAGTTCTTGGTTTGAACAAGAAACAGTTATCTTTGTTGGTTCAGTTTTCTTCAACTTGTGCATACATACATACATAAACTCACACCTTATTCCCACGCAGAAACTACAGAACGCCACCTGTTACGATCCTTACATACTCCTTTTGCCTCGTTTACGTTCATACATCTGGTCATACACGCACGCCGGTGGTTGCGAGTATTACGCACCCGACCTTTCCGAAAAACATCACTAATAAGGTCACTATTTAATAGTCCTTCTGGGGCTGGGGTTTACAACTTTTTTATCATATGCGCCCCCTAATTTCCTTTTAAAATCACTACGCCCCTGAATTACTTCGTCGACATAAAACCATAAGAATGTAAAGCGAGCGAAAGTGAGGTCAAAAATGTTTGCACCCACTTGTATAGTTTAAATTTCCTTTTGATCATTCAAACAGAAATATAAGTTACTTTGTAAAGATTTGCAGAAAAACTCAAGAATTTTGAGAATGCATATAATGTACGTGCCTATAATATTCTATATTTTTTATTAAATAAGATTTGTTACAGCTGTAGTGGCAAACACGTTATTTCGTTTAAATAGGTTTTTCTTTTATATATATTCTTTTCTTTTAGATTTTGTGAATGTGAGAACGTTGTAGTCTTAACAGACTGTAGATCTGTAGACCATCTTCTATTTTGCTAAGTACCTGGTACTGGTTGATAAGCCTACACTGTCGTCTCATACCTATTAACACTATGTAATTTGAAAACATTGTAAAAACCATTTACTTTTAAAAGAGTAACCGTGGAGTTTCTTGCCGACTCTTCTCCATAGGAAACAACCAATTGGAACCGTGCACCTAGCTTCTGACGTTTAATAAGTGCTCTTGTAGGTTTATGTGAAATAAAATATTTTGAATTTTTTAAGAGCGAGCAAAGTGAGCTCGAAGACTGTTGTACAATTTCGGATTCATTACATTTTTCTTTTGACCATTCATACAGAAAAAGGATTTACTTTGTCGACTTATGCAGAAGGTTGGAGAATCAAGAGAATATATGTAGAACGGAAGATAGAACGAAGCGGATAGGTTCGGTTTTCTTTAGTCCATTCATACAGAAATAGAAAAACATATTTTGTCAACTTATGCAGAAAAGCTGAACCTCATTTTACAACACATAAGTAAGTATTATGAAACGTTTGGGTTTTGGAAATTAGTCTTAATCGTTACTAAGAACATACAATTAAATAAATCTATACTTTATTATTGGAGCCACTGCGCCCCTCCATTGGTCACTCTACGCCCCCCGAGGGGGGCGCGCCCCACCGGTTGGCAGCTCCCGGCGCAAAAAGCATAAAGTTATGTTGTTATTTGTGCATAAAGTTTAATTGATAAACAATCAATCAATTAATTAATTAATGGATTTAGCCTATCACAGTCCACTGCTGAACATTGTGGGACGAATCAAACGATTTAAATCTTTGGCCTCCACTAACTTTGGTTGGTTGCCATAAGCGGTTCGTCCGCTATCACTCAGATGTAGACCTCCTCCATCCGGGCCATTGTCAAAGCAAACACTGTAACATTGATTGTGAATGTGCAGTGCTCTGCCGCATCATGGCATCTCTTTCACTATTATACGCTCTAATATGACATGTATTATGTATGTATGTAGGTCGCGTTTAATTTAGGGCAGTGGTGTTTCGGAGGCTTGTATTATGCGGACACGGTGGAGGTCTGCGCGGCTTGGGCAGAGCATCGCCGTGTCCTCGTAGAAGCGATCGGTGGCGGTGGCAGTGATCTCTCGCGTCCGGCCCTGGTCCAGGCCATGGTACGGAGCGAGAGGGCATGGGACGTCGTCACCTCTTTCTGCAAAGCAGTAATGCTCGCAAAGGAGGAGGCGGAACGCGTGAGGGAGAGGCGAATTTCGCGCCCTCACGCCCCTAGCCGCCGCAGGAGACGCTCTGGGCGTCGAGAATCTCAGGAAGATTTCCGGCAATCGTAGGCGCGGGCTTGCGGACGGTGAGCAATGGGTAGCTCGTCGTCCGATAAACACCAGGCCCGGGTCGACAGCGCGTTGTGTTCCACGCGCGCCTTTAAGAGGATGTTAGCAACTGAAGGGGTCACTCGCTCTACCCAGAGCGGGACAAGTTATTTGATAATTTCCCACCCAAACAACTCCCATGTACGTAGCCATAAAAGCATACAAGTTTTCTAGTTTTTTTCAAAAAGTCTTGGCTAAAATAGACATAACATAACCTCACGTCTGTGTTCCTAGAAGGGTTAGACAGAGATACACCTGCAGTACACCCACATTTCGCCAGTTATGTTTAAGACCCATGTAATAGGGGGCGAGCATATTGTCCTAAACCGGGCACAAATCCAGACTCCGGGCTGCTACTGAGAAATTCCAGATGAAAAAATCCAATAACACATTGCCCGATCCGGAACTCAATCCCAGGACCTCGTGCTCAGCAGTTCTGCTTGCGACCACTAGACCAACGACTTGAAAACTACGTGAACACTGTTCTAAGTCAAGTCAAGAGCATGCTACATGGAACGATGCATACATGGTTCACATGGCATCGAAGTCCCTTTAGATGAGTCGTTACTCGTTGAGGAACTAATGACGAGAACAACTCCAAGTAAAATATTAGTTGTACACGTGGATATTGCGCAAATTTGCACGGTCAGATTAAAAAAATAAATAACCCAAACTAGACTGTTTACAATAAATCCCCAAACCCATTTTAAAACAAATATTTTTACTTGAACATATTCCAGTAACTAGAAAAATCCTTGTTTTGTAACAAAGTCGTACATGATATGAAAGAGACTGGAGCCAACACCTAGGTATTAATATGTGTTTATTGCAAACACAGATACCTCTAGCTCGGGATGAGAGCGACTACATTTGCATTTTTACCGTTACTGTAAGATTTTAGGGTTCTGCGAGAGAAAATAATGAAGTTAAGAATTCACTACCAAGTATACTGTGCATAAAATATTATAGTTACAAAAAACAAACAAATTTTGTATTATTTCGTGTACGTAAAAAATTATGGGACACAAATAGATCTCGTTCAAAAGTTTTGATTAATAAAATAAACGAATTCGAACATAAAAACAAATATCCCAACAAAAACATTCCAGACAGGTGCGTGGGTGCTGTCATTCGTTCATATTCACTCGTTCTTTCGTTCATTTATTGACAGTTTTTCTAATTCACTGCTGCGGCGTGGGTGTTGTAAAAAGGTAATTCTAAGAACCTTTTTATTCAGCTTTTGTGTTAATTATTCAATTTTATTATTGGTTTGAATTTAACACTGGCCATTTTAGTGAAACTTCTTATTAACAGAAACTATTTAAAAAAAAAGGCCAAGTGCGTATCGGACCGCGCACAATGAAGGGTTCCGTAGTCGGGATGATATTATCGCAAGAACAAACTTAACTTTGTAGTTGAAAAACATACATTCCGTATGGGAGAACATGTTTTTGAAACGCTAATGTAAGTTGGTCGATTATTACTCGTTAACTTGTAAAGCCTTGCTTGGCTGTGATAATTTTCCTTTTAATTTCGTTTTACATATATGTGAACGCTACTGCCGTGATTTTTTTTACATATCCAAAACCAACCATTTAGCTGGCAGATGGGGGGGACACACACACTTGACTCTAAAAAAATATGTAGGTATAATACAGACACAAAACAACTCCACTGCCACAAGCCAGCAGAACACAATTGCAGCCAGACTTTTATTGAAATATCTATTAAGATGGAAATTATTATTATAATGAACATTTTGGTGACTGTTTGTAATAATATACTATAGGTACAGAGTGGGTTTTAAAGAACCGTCAAGAATTCAGCCAGGGGAAGTCTAAATAAACATCCCTGTGAAGTTTTTTTTCTTTTTATACAAAAAAATCATATTCTCTTATATCAACCAGCAGAGGCAATGAATGTAGGATGTATTTTTTATTATAATTTTTCCAGAAACTACTCAACCCCTGGTTGAATGGGTATTAACCCATTCTGTATAAACCAGGCTATCGCCCATAAAAGCAGCTGAACACGTTCTTTTAGTTTTTTTATATTAAAATTATTAATTTAGTAACCGGGAGCCTATTAGGAGCTTCATTCGTATGGGTACCTAAATAGTTCTGTGCCCAGAAACAACTACAACTGTGCTTCACCCAAAGCAACCTGCGAGTAGGTAGGAAGGAGGACATTTTGGTTGTGAACCATGAAATGTTTTTAAATTTTCGTCGGCGAGGCCCTATATTCGTCAGAGAATTTTAACACTGCGGTGTAGAATATTGCAGTTTTAGGTTAGAGACATCGTTTTAACTTCGGAGATAAGGAGGGTGGGGGAGTACCGGTATTTTTTTTTAATTTTTCGTCAAATGTCGAAAACGATGTGGCCTACAAAAAGAAAAATGTTTGAGAATGTGCAAATAGCGTTCTTTCTTATGATACCCCACATGCCCTAGTAGCCCCACTTCGAATTTTTAAGACCCTTTTACGCCTGTTGCAAAAAAAAAAACTTTTTTTACTTTTTTTCTTATTTGCAATATAGTCGGGCAAACGTCATCTAAAATTTCCAAATTTCAAGTTGATAGCATTAGTAGTTCTTGAGATATCCAGCTGTGACAGACAGACGCACAGTGAGTCGCACCATAAGGGTTTCTTTTTACCATTTTGGTACGGAACCCTTTCAACAGTACTAGTCAGTTTAAAATCAACTTAATTTACACTGCCATAAAGTTGATGTTTGTTTAAGTGAAAATATCATCAATTGGAAGCATGGATTTGAATAGACCTTATATTAGTTTGGAAGAAAAAAAATACATACTATTGTAATACTAAAAAAATGTTATTTTACAAAGTGAGAGCTTGAAACCTACTACATAGCTACATAACTTCATGCCTTCTTCCCATGAGGGTAGGCAGATACTACAGAAAACCACCAGCTACGATTCTTACATAATAAAAAAAAAAAACTTCAAATCTCTCTGTTGCACCTACCACTGTTTGTCTCTGCATCACCCGAAGGTTGACTGGTAGAAAATGCCTATGGCATTAAGTCCGCCTCTGTACATTTGTGTGCTTGAAGTATTAAATAAATAAATAAATAAATCAAACTCAAACTCAAAGCATATTTCAATTAAACCATTTACAGGCACTTTTGAAATGTCAAGAAGTCGGTCAGTCAGAAATATAAAGTTAGTTGCCCATTCCAAAACGTAGTAGGTACCTATGGAGAAGAACGGGCAAGAAACTAGCTGCACCCGGCGGTTCCATCCGCATAAGTCTCGATCTCGTAAGAACATCGGGATAAAAAGTATCCTATGTCCTAACCCAGGGTAGGTCTACCCGTGTGCCAAATTTCATCCAAATCCGTTCAGCCGTTTTAGCGTGAAAGCGTAACAAACAAACGAACAAGCTCACTTTCGCATTTATAATATTAGTTAGATTACGGAACCCGTTCTTAATATTTGGGAGGTAGCACTACTCTTTATGCACATAAACTTTGCATGAAATATCCGCTAGGTGCTACTATTGTTGGACTTCCTGCATGCTCGGAAGAGACAAAAATGTACTTACGTCGCACGAATACTGAACATTTTTAAACGTTTTCATCTGCCCCAGAGGTGTGAAAATGTAACAATGTAAGATTCGAGAACGTGTCGTTTCGTGAATACTTGGATAAGTATCTGTTCAAATGGACTCTACAAGATTCTAACAGACGGGTATTTGCACGTATCCATTTTGTTACAACAAGAGGTTGTATGAAGTTGTTATGACCTATGCTACGGGTTTTTATCGACTAGATAATAATGAATTAGTTCGCTTATTTCCATACAAAAATACAGTTAAATAAGAAGAACTCTTTAATGAAGTCGTGTACCTAATTCATTCAGTGCCTTTATATTTGTATTTCATCTCAAACAGATAAATAAAACAAAAGAACATTCGAAATATCTCCGTTATTCGATCCCCTAGCTATTCCTCCAGAAACGTCATTAAATCTCCGACTCGTATAATAAGGCATTCGAATAAATATTCAAAATAGACTATTAATATTTGAACAATTATAATTATATCTCGAATTGGAATGATAATTTTCAAAATCTCGTTGTTCATTTTGTTCCAGGCAAAATATTATATTTAATTTGTTTGGCACAAATATTTTGTTGAGAAAAACTAAAGGAAAATTACAGATGGATTCTAGACTTGATTTGATCTTTGTGTCTAGGTAATATTTGTATATTTTACAATATTAAAAGTCTGCTTTGTCTTCCATTAATATCTAAATATCGAAGGAGGGTATGTGTATTACTGTGGGCGTACTGCGGGTAGTGTTGGTGATTGCGCAATAGAAAAACCGTTTGCAGTTCAGATCAAATTATTATTAACGATCACATTAATCACACTAGCAATTCACACACTGTAGTAGGTACACGACACAACTATTCGAAACGCGCGACAGTTTCGAAATGTCTTCACTGCTTGACCGCCACACATGAAGTCTGCTCTGCTGAGCCCAGGCCAGGAGCGATACGTTGTAGACTCTGTCGAACGCCGCTAGGTGGCGCTGGCGTCCCGATTAACTCACTAACCTATTTCCGACATAAATATGTAAATAATGAAAATGAAATGTTGTTCGTTGGTAAGCGCATAACTTCAGAACGGTCAGACAGATTTGGCGAATCTTTGTTTTAAAATCATCGTACTAGTCTTACCAAAAGATATATTTGAAAAGTTTCCGGAAAATTCAAGAAAACTGAAAGTGCATTTTCTATTGGAATTTTGTATGAATGATTGAAATTTGGACAAGTCAGGTAGTTTAGTATAAAAAGAACAAAATGGTTTTCTTTTATCGAGCAGAATGGTATTATATATAGAAAATTTTAAAATATTCAGGTCATTCGTACCTACATTTTTATCACCCTCATTAGACTATTGTACTGAATTTACGAATACAAAATAAACCCCTATTTACACGAGTGATAATCGACAAACACATTACTTCACTATTTACCGACCAGACAATGAACTTCCTTGAATGGGCAAAACTTCGGCCAAACATTTGAACAGGCTTTCAGTCCAATCCTTGCATTATACGGAATGTAATTATACCGGGAGGAGTCCCGGCTTGTCCCAGAATCACAATCAGACTGAATGAGTGAGTGAATGAATGAAGACGGTTGGACAGTTTTGATGGATATCTCAATTAGATTTTAACGACTCTTGAGAATTTTTTGATGGTTTTTATTTGAGATCTTTTCTAGTTGCTGGCGTGTATAATTGTTTTTATTACTGTTTGGTTTGTAATGGTTTGCTGTTTGAAATCTAATAATATTTACGTTTTTACATAAGATAGGTAAGTCGGTTTATTAGTAAACGTTGCTTAAAGATAAGAGACGTTTAAAGGTCAAAAATGTATGGTTATACAGTCGCTAATCACTGCTTAATTTTAAACAAGGTTTATAAATAAAGGGGCATTTCAAAAACGCGTTCAAGAGCTGTCAGTGTCAAAATTGTTATGGAATATTGTACACTGACAGCTCTTGAACGCGTTTAGATGTGCTGAACGCGATCAATTTCATTGGTGAAATTACCCGGAACCACTACTTGTAGGTCATACAAATATTTATTCCGTACGCAAATCGAACTGCGACTCGCAGTGCAGCAGTCAATCGCTTAACCACTGCGCCAACCATGCCGTTAATTAAGCACATCCTGTTTTTTAGGAATACTGAAGAATACGTAATGTAGTTTCTGTGAAATCAAATTGAAATTAAACTACTTCTTGTACATAAGCGATTGACTTCTTCTTCTTCTTTCTCCTGGCTACTTTCCCAATTTATTTTGTGGTCAGCGTTCTTAGTACTTCTGTAGGTTGTCTCTTTTGTTGTGTTGCTCGCTGTCATATAATTGTTTAGTGTTCATCATTTCAGCCGAAAGACGTCCACTGCTGGACATAGGCACCGCCACTTCGACCGATTCTGTGCCTCCCGCATCCAGCGGACTCCTGCGGTCTTTACACGGTCATCGGTCTATTTTGTGGGTAGACCTTTCAACGCTACGTCATCCAGTACGCGGTCACCACTCCAGAACCTTTCGGCCCCATCGGCCATCTGTTCTGCAAGCAGTGTGCCCTGCCCATTGTCACTTAAGTTTGGCAATTCTTCGAAGCCAAGTTATTGGTGGTCATCCATGGCCTATTTTTCCGACTTCTATGTTCATGGCTCTTTTAGCCATATTTTATGCATATTAAGCGATTGAATAGGAAGTAAATTGAAACTTAGAACGCCAATATATTCACTTAAATTCAGGGAAAACAGTTCAGCTAGAAATGACAAAGTAAACTAACATTTTTCGACCCAATTAAATTGAACACCGCAACACCTGATACCCATTTATTTTACCGACCCTAAACCGAATCAGCAACAACAAACAACAGATTGTATCTGCAACAACATCAACAGGTTCATTACGTAAACCAATTAACTTATTGACGTGACGTCATTGTTTACTGACGGCTATTACCATTTAAGTGGTATGCTGCGTAGTGAAGGGTGAGTATAATATCAACCAATAGGATTGTTTGATTGCCATGGTTTAGCTTAGCTCTAGTGGAAAAGGGTTTATCGAAATTAAGCGTTTAACATAGTCGATGAAGCGAGAAAAGCGAGTCGCAATATGGTTGCCGTTGAGTTACTGCCGCTAACAAGTCCGTCAAAATCATTGTGAACTTTTTCTGAAAAGACGTTCACTAGGTGGCAGCACTGAGACGTCAGGTCCGGGCACCTGTCAAAAGTGTCACAGCGCCTATATTTTGCTTTAGTCGTGACTGAATGATGAACGAATGATGAATGTCATCATATATTTTATATTCATTGTCGAAAAGGAATACCTCTTGTCAAAGTGGCGCCAACTGGTGGCGTGAATTTTCATGAAAATCCTCATTAGGTTGCGGTTAAGTTGCTGCTATCTGAGGGTAAAATAACTGTGAAATGAGTGAAAGGATGCGAGCTAGGGATGCACGAATGTAGAGAAAGCGCATCTTCATAGCACATCTTACCTACGCATATAGCCGGTTCCAAAAAAATCAGCTGAAATTGTAAACAAATCGTTTAGGTTAAATTCTTACGCAATCATCCACTACAGGGAATTAGTAACACATTCATCTGTATGTAGAACTTCATTTCTCATCACTTTTTCCAACCAATATTGTTTGAATAAAATTATCTATTGAATTGTAATTGAAACCTCACTGTCAAAAATTGAGGTTATGAAAATTAACCCCAATTGTCAAATAATTAATATCTTTAAGGTGATTTAAAATTAGATATTTATTCTGGTTTTATTGAAATATCAAAGCACTTAATTTGTAAGTGGCACCAAAAAAAGGTATCCAAAGTTACGTTTTCTAATCTACTATTTTACATTTTCATCTGATACTTTTCGAGCCAGTTTTTCAGACCATATTTTCGCAGCTTACTTAGCTTTACTGCTTAGCTCCACACGCATCTCTGGTGGAACGCCAGCCTTACTGTCGGAGTCTATGTAATTAATTGGTAATGGTTTTAATATAGTTATGTCGAAGGTAGATAGCGATCACAGATCCCAATCATTGTCAGCAATTAAAATTAAAATGGAAATTGTTCGTGTTGATTGCATGCGCATCAGGTAATTTATTCTAGATTGGTTTAATTAATGCTCAAGATCGATAAGATTATTTGGTCATCCGATTATAAGAAAGATAAACAAAATTAAACTTTTCACTCCTCGCTCTCGCTCAAAAAATCCGTCATTGTAGCGTACCAGAGCGGGGATAAAATAGCATATCTTCCTCTAGGGGAAAACAATTTTTTTTTTAAATTTTGTCTCTTTCCAACGAGCCTACAAAAACGAAAACGTCTTTTTTCATAATATGTAGAATAATCATGACTAAGGACTCGACTTATTACTGTTTCACAAAAAAAGAAGAACATTTTATTTTTGAAACTGGAACTTATAGCGGCGATCTCTTCGGCTGAATGAGTGCGTTGCGTTGCGGTTACAGAAGAACTTAAAAAAAAAAGGCATTGGCGCGAAATCTTTAGATTTTTTCTCTAATTATTACAAATTGCATTGGTGACCGTAATATAATTTACAACAGTGAAATTGTCATCATCTAGTGAGAATGGAGGCCCTAATTTGCAGATGAAAGATAAAGGAAAAGAAATAATTTTCAATCTGTTGCCGTCAAGGTCACAAAGCATTTATTTAAATACTTACGAAAAGTTTATGAAGTGGAGGACAGAAAAAGGAGTGGATTCATATTCGGAAGGAGTTTTTCTTACATATTTTGACGAACTTTCCAAAAAATATCAAAGTTTTTCATTATTATATCAAACCCTTTGGAGCACATATTCAATGTTACGAACAACTATACAGACAAGACATAATGTCAATATAAAGAAATATGTAAATTTGACGGCTTTTCTCAAGAAATTATCCACCGGCTACAAGGCCAAGAAATCCAAAGTTTTCACGAGGAAAGATATCGAGAATTTCGTAAATAAGGCACCAAATGAAAAATACTTGGCAAAAAAGGTACCTACTTATATTTGTAAACGTTTTTCTATTATTTTCATCAAACTAAATTGGTAGGTGCCTACCAACCAAAATACAGTTTTAACACACTTATTTTTTGTTTTACAGATTGCTTTAATTTTTGGGATCAGCGGTGCCTGCAGAGGGATAGAACTGGCTAACATAACAGTGGAAGATGTTGGAACTGATACCGATCTTCAAGCCATAAATCTGCCCAATACAAAGACAAATAAGGAGAGGAAATTCGTTGTAAGTGGATAATTTCAAAAAATTGTCAAAACCGACCAAGATTTACGGCCGAGTGGAGTGGACACGCCGAGATTTTTTCTCAACTATCAAAACGGAAAATGCACAAGGCAAGTTATAGGCAAAAATAAATTTAGCAACATGCCAAAAGAGATCGCCACATATCTAAATTTGCCAAATCCGGAACAGTAAACTGGTCATTGTTTCCGAAGAATATCCGCTACTCTCTTGGCGGATTCTGGTTCAAATATAACAACGCTAAAACGCCACGGTGGAGATACGATCAAGTGGCGGAAGGCTATATAGAGAAATCCATTCAAAACAAATTTGATATCACCCAGCGTATCACAGAACGCATCAATATTCTCCCAACTAGCCCACGACCATTGACATCAAGGGATGAGTCAACTCAGCTGATTCTCTATTCAGAACATTCGAACGAGGGACCCTCAAACCTGGAACTACGTGTATCTCCCACGTTTACCCCACAGACAACTGTTGAGTTGTCTGTGGGGTCAATCATCTTCACAGAGGACTGCAATTAAATTGCCGGGAAAAAATATCTCGTTAAATATCCAGAATTGTACAAATTGTACATTGAATTTTTAATAAAATAAAATATTTAATATTGTATTGGATTATTTTATTTTCTCGCAATCGAAGTGAAAAGTAGAGTGTAACACACGGCGCTAAAAAACCCATTATAATGAGGTAGTTTTGGAGTAAACAGAAACCGAGTTCATTCGGTTATTCATAGGTCATTTTACCTTCTTGTATAACAATCTACTATTTTTATCACATCTATTCAAAAATAGCTAGTTTATTCTTCGTAATATAATATATTATATATAATATATATAGGGACTAAAAAAAAATTTGTAAAATAGCTCTTTAATCCCTAGGGACTAAAAGTGATTAGAATTTGGAATGTGGAAATTGTTAGTTAAAGTTCCAATCACCAAAGAAATCAATGACGAACATTGTATGAAAAAGTAACTGGCTGTATGATAAAGTAAATTGAGCGCGAGCCAATTAAAAATAAAAAGTTAGTGAAAAAAAAAAAAAGTTCAAGATACATTCCACCTTCGTTCGTAATTGTTTACTCAAATTCGAATTTTACTTAGTTTTATTATAAAAAATTTTGAATCTTCCTCGAGCAGTGACAATGAAATAAATAAACGTAGGTACTATTCTTATTCATAAGTTGCACTGACTTATTTTTTCATAGAGATTGATAAAAAGAAGAGTGTCCACCTCAGAAACAACACAATTTTAAGCTCGAGTGACGTACTTGGAATCCCTTGCTACGCTCAGAATTCTACTTTAGAATCTTCGCTCTGCTCTAGATTCAAAGTAACACTCTCGCCATTAAAATGGTTGTTTGCTCCCTAGGCAAATCTACTATTAACTAATTAAAAACTAGTCGTAAAAAGTAAAGGTCATAATGTGTGCACTCCACGCAAACCAATTACTTCTACGAAAAGTACACTTTTATATTTTAATACAACTTTAGAAATTGTATGAAATACTGTGTAGTGATGGTAATGATGAAAGTGAAAATAAATTATTTTGGCTGTAAACAGTTAAGTAATTAAAAACTAGTCCAAAAATTTAATGATCCTGATGTGAGTACTTCTTGCAAATTAATTACTTAAATTAAATGAAGAGAACATTCACATTTTAATACATTCTAGAAGTAAGTAACTAGGATGAAATACCATGTTTTTAAATTAATTTCGTCGCAAATGTGAGCTTTATTTTCGTTTGAGTATGATTGTTTAATTATTTTTTAATTTTGTGGTTCTCGTCCAGTTGCTGCTCCTGTCCCTGTCCTCTTGGCGTATAGTCAACTTCATAATTGCTTTATCACTTATGACAACAATTCCCAGTCAATTGAAACCTCACTAAGGTTGAAACTAATCAAGGCTCGGCGCAAACGAGCCACCGACCACAGTCACCGGTGGCTGTCGCCTCTTGCTGTGGTGTTGAGTACTGATGTAGCGTATACCGCTACCGGCTACATGTTTGCGACTATTTCATACAACACACACGCATAACACGCCTGTATTCCCCGAAAGATTAAGCAGAGGCGTACCTACAGAAAATGCAAAACCAATCCTTACAAAATGTATGTAAAAGCATGTGAACTACTTGTCGCTGGGCGACCGGTGGCTCGTTTGTGCCGAGCCTAACCCTCAAATATACAAATAGACCTTGTCGTTTTATTAAGTGTAAATGTCATTCAACAATAGGGTGATACAGTAATTATGAGGTCGACTTTACCTAATCCTATAGTCTACTCTTAAGATACACACAACTTGAAGAAGCTGTCTACTCTTTGCCAGAAACTGTGCGGAAAAGCATTCACTTGCATGAAACTTCGCCATAATCTGAAAAAGAGTAGCAAGCAACGAATGAAAGCAAACGATGCCATAATAGCATCGTCTGCCAGAACTTTGTGGGGCTCAAGTTTTGAAGTGTGCAATCAACGCGCGAACTTCATCTTTGTGGGACGGACATAATTTGTCTCATCTTTTCGTGGGAAGGATTAAGGAAAGTGTCTTCAGTACTAGTTATATTATAGCTATAGAATAATGTACAAGTATAATATTTTCAAACTTAAATTAAGGTTCAGAGACAAAGTCGGTTCCTAATATGCTAATTTAATTGTATAATATATATATATTTTTTAAATATTGGTTTTACATTCTGTGATTACTCGAACTCACACACTGAGTTATATTACTTGTAAAAATGCTAGGAATATCGTATAATTTTACAATGTTTGTAAATATGTAAATATGTGAGCACCATGCATCTATCACATGATTAATTTATCTGTCAGTCCTTAATTTTTCATTATTTTTACCTAACGTGGTATAGTAATCTTATTCTAGGTGCATCGTCTTCACATATAATTATATAATTGATGTATACAAGATACTGTGAAAACATTTTAAAAGAGTAACGGTGGAGTTTCTTGCCCATTCTTCTCCATCGAAAACTACCTTTTGGAAGGGGCAACTAGAATCAATTATTATTTAAATGTTGACGTTCAAACGTGCCTTTTTTGTGCCTAATTGAAATAAATTATTTGACTTTGACTTTGAATAAATGACCTGTTATGATGAGATGTTACATATAGTGCAAGCGCGGATCCACCGTTGTGGGCACGATGGGCATGCCCAAAACCCTAATAGACTTGTGACATCACCCTTTCACGGTCTTTTGAGGTCAATAGGCTGATGATATTTTTTCCACTGCCTTAATAAAATAAAATAAAACAATGAATCGTGCGTGATTCGGAACGTAGCAAAGTACCTACTTAGTCGTAAGTCTTGTACATAATCAAGTCACATATGTGCATTTTTTTTAAATTTACTGATTTTATTTTGCAGACTTGATTTATGATTCTCATAGCCAAAAGTAAGGAATTTTGGTGATAGTTTAGTTCGGTGTACACAAGAGATTTGGCAGCACTGTACAAAATCTTGGTCAGGGAGGGTGTCATATATTTTGTCGTCGATCATGAGCGAGTTTATACTCCGACTCGCACTTGGCCGATTTTCAGGTGGCTGTGCCCACAACCTTTTTTTGAGGGCTGGATCCGCGCCTGAGATAGTGCAGGAATCATTCACCCATAATACGTAAAATTATATCGCTAATGAACACCACAGGTCGTACGTCATATTAAAAAACAATCATAAGCACACAATCAATCAGTCTAGCCTTTTCCCAACTATGTTGTGGTCGGCTTCCAGTCTAACCAAATGCAGCTAAATACCAGTATTTTACAAGGAGCGACTGCCTATCTGACCTCCACAACCCAGCTGGGTAATACGATACCCCTTGGTAAGAATGGTTGTCAGACTTTCAGGTTTTTGACGACTCGTAACGACTGTCAATGATCCACGAATGACAGCCGGGACCAGCGGCTTAACGTGCTTTCCGAGGCATGGAGGAGTCACGGAAAGCAAAGATGGTCTCCCATCCATGGACCCAACCTCGGCAAGCGTGGCTTAACCTGATGGATCGACCCGTGCGGATGTTATTACTTTAGTCAGGAGCTCCTGCTTTGTATGGGACAGTATTTTTTTCTCGTGTTTAAGATTTTTGATCCCATAGCGAAAGTTGTTCAATTTGATGGTCTGTACCACACCCTTAAATAGGACCACACCTTACGGTTTAAGACATTTATTGCTCAAAAGATTACATTAATTACTTACAGAGAAAATACAATAATAAGTAAACAAAATAACCGATTAGCGTTTTTAGTAGGGTAGAGTTTTTAATAGTAAAAAATGTTAGTGGAGAAATTTTGTGTAGATATAGTGAGTGCGCATACGCTGCGGTGCGAACAAAGTTTGTTTGTTATGGCACAGTGCGTTTAAATGAGCGATAATTTAACACATACATTGTTTTAGGATTTCACCAATAAAATGGTGCTTTTCGTAGGGTAAGTAAGCGGGTGTTGATTATTTAGTTTAAAAGAGTAACGGTGGAGTTTCTTGCCCATTCTTCTCCATGCAAAAACTACCTTGTGGAAGGAGGGACTAGAATCAATTAGATTTTTTTTTGTAAATTTTCACGTTCAAAAGTTCCATAAAAGGGCCTATTTGAAATAAATTATTTGACATTGACATTGACTTTAGTTTAGGGTTAGTTTTCGTAGTGTTAGTAAAATTTACAAATTTATCCATAATGTTCCATTTATGAAATATCCTTCAAAATGTACCTTCTAATGAACCTTTCTGATCCATGCTGTATAAGTAGTTCAAAACTGTTAAGTGCTGCAAAACCATTGGTGGGAGAAAATAAATAAACATATTATTTTATTTAAGCATACACCATCGTCGCCAGAACATGTTTCATAACTTATTAAAATGAACACTTCGTCATATATCATTAAACAAAACTTACTCCTACTTATTTGCTTAAGGTTCTAGGTTTAAAAGTCTACGGCGTGTGTGTGTCTGTCATAGGACTGTATCTTTAGAATTCCTATAGCTTTCTTCTTTCTTTTTGTCCGTAGCTAGTGACTGACCTGGTGTAAGAGTTTTTAAGCCGCCCATGGGCCTCTAACTTGGCTTCACATGCCATCGCGAAATATATATAAATATAACGGAGGAGGGTATGTCTCTTATTCGTTTTTATTAGGCATATTTTAATTACTGAGGGCGTACTATGGGTAGCAATAGAAAAACCATTTTCAGTTCAGATCAATTTATAATTTACGATCACATTAATCAAAGTAGCATTTCTCACCAACTCAGTAACGTATTTCCGACATATACTTATCTAGTTTGTCTATTTTGATATACCTATTATTCGTGCTCTTTTCTCCAGTTTATTATTCCATAAATGTTTTAGTAGATATCTGCTAGACTGGTGGCCTTATCAGAGACAAGTTTAAACAATAAACAAGCGAGCATTCTACAACAAATTGCACTTAAACATTCATCTGGTCTCGTCAACTGCATGGAGTAAGAGCGATGCTACAAGGGCGATACCAATTCGTTGCGTCGGCGCTTCCCGGATAAAAGGTAGTAAAGGTAAAGTAAGTAGTAAGTAGTTGTAGTAGTAAGTAGGTAAGGTGGTAAAGGTAGTGGGGTGCTGTCCGCAACTGTGGGAAAATCGGTTATTCGATCCACCCCGGCGCTGCCCTTATGGAAATGTGCTCACCTGTCGCACCGCACATCTATTAAAATCACTGCGCTGCGACAATGCAACACATTTGCGACAAAAAAATTTGCAAGTTATGGTTATAAAAAATAAAATAAATATAGTTTATTTAAATAATAAAATTACCCATTTTAATATTTATTTATCATCTCTCATTTTAGGTAAAAGAACGTTAATATTACCCAAATCCCACTCCTGCTAAAAATAATAAATATAATTAATTTTACACGACGGTATTCCTCCTTTGTACCTTCCATGTTTTAGGCAAAATTCGGTGTTTATGACACTGGCTTCCTTCCTTTCAAACGGTAAAAGTGGGCCATTTTCCTCAGTGGACGTTCTTTATCCTTGCGACAGCCCGCAAGATAACAACAACTTGCTTGGCTGATTTAGACAAGAACAGTTGTTGCACTTCACGAGCGCGCTTCAAAAATTGAGTCCAACTGTGACTGAAACCATGTCAATGACGTAATGTTACATGACGCGCGCTTGTCATAGACACTATAATACTATATACATATTTCTATCTGCAAACAAAATTACAATATTCCCTCATTGTACAGCCACAAGCATGAATTACGCAGGAGTTAAAAGCGATTTTCTCCTAAAATATTTATAGTTATTTTATGGTGATATGACACAGTATAATCAAAGCCATAGGTCATTTCTCAAAGTTGCTTTTGCGAAAAACGCTTCTGAATTTTGCGTAACTTAAGATTCGCGACTGTACACTTGTACAGCGCTAATATGAAGGCACCCTAAGCCCAGGTTAGCACGGGCGATTTTTTGTCGCGTATTGGATTTTAGACGCTCTGCTTAGAGTTGAATATCCAACAGTGTGTTTTCTTGACGCGCTGAATGCGCTCTGTTGGATTCTCAATGCTCTGCTCAATACCGAGAGTTGAAAATCCAGTGTACGAAAATAAATTGCTGCGATAAGAATATTTCCATGCGAACCTGGACTAACTGCTCAGTATGCAACGCACTCCTGATAATAACTTGCTTTACACAAAGTTTGTTCTGTAATAACATTTGATACGCTTCATAAGTATATTTATACTTCTCGACTTCTATCTGTGTTGTTTGAGCAGTAGTATCTACTTGATATGCAATTCTGAGCTATTCTAGGACTATACCAGACAGTGGGTAGCTGTGATTTAATGACGTCATGTTGTGATAAGGCTGGTTTATTGGCCACGTGGTGGCTGACGCAGTGGTTGTCCTTTATTTAGATTTACTAGGAATTATCATAGGTAGTTCAAAATTCGTAATTGTGCCGTAAATATTAAGTAACAGTTTTCTAGTTGACATTTGAATACATATTTCTTTTACTTCAAAAGGCTATTCCAGACATTTTTCGTCATTGCCCTCACATAAGCCGATCTTAGATCTTGATCTTAAAAAGGTCTCAAAAGAAACCTTGACCTTTTGTTTCTTAGAGCTACTTGTAGGTAAACACACCCAAAGTAAATAAAAATATATGAAGACTAGCTGCGCCCCGCGGTTTCACCCGCATAAGTCTTGATTCCGTAAGAATATCGGGATAATAAGTGTAGAAGATTGGAAGATAGTCAAAAAGTAAGTATGATCTTTAATCCCATATTCACACATAGCTAAGTGATTATTCTGATAATCTGACCAATACTTCTCTAACATCTCTAATCGCCGTTTAAAATAGTTATCAGATTTCCTATCAGCGCTATCCTTTTTTATATTCAACGGTATTTTCCGGATTAATTCGCTAAGTTCAATTTGTTGATAGTAAAGATCCTCCATTTTGCTGTTAGTTCGTTTTTGAAGTAAAAAAGGAAAGATCTTACTTGAGAAATCCTGGCGTTTGACTGCCGCTGGTTCGCTGTTGTCGCACTCCGAGTGCTGCTATGCTCTGCTATACCTGGACTCTGTCGTCCTGCTGCTGAAGATACCGATATGCTGCTTGCTATGATGCTGATTGCTTCGTGCTTGAAGCGCAGATGTTCCGTTGCTCGGGATGCTCGGGAACGTTGCTCGTGTTCACTAGTATTTCAAATCCACCCTATGCTGCTATAGGGTTTTGTTACAAATACTTTGCTATAGTTCTGCGGTTGCGAAACTATGTCCACAGTTCACACGTCAAACTCAAACTCAAAGCATTTATTTCAAATAAACCAATTACAGGCACTTTTGAATTGTCAAGGGGTCGGTCAGTCAGAAATATGAAGCTAGTCGCCCATTCCAAAGCGTAGTAGGTACCTATGGAGAAGAACGGGCAAGACCCACGGACACTCTTTTAAAGCAAAATATGGTAATACGTATCACTGTTATCCGATATGCTGATTTCCGAACGAGATCACTCACAAGATTCTAAATACCCTAAAGAAAAACGAATACTAAAACTCGCGAGGTCCCGACTGATAGCTCGAAGGACCATGTAGTAGATTGGAAGATAATCAATGATACTGCTGCGTTGTAAGGTAAAAATAAATGTATTTAACGGACCAAAGGCTACAATATAAAGGAGTCAGGGAGCACACGCGATGCCCGCTAATCGAGTACTCCTAACGGTTCTAAAAGGTGTTAGTTAGCTTGCTTGATAACAGCGTGCGTTGTTATCGCTGATTAGAAATTTGGCGGCTGTATAATGCTTGCTAACCTTTTCAATAAGTATCCTATGTCCTAATCCAGGTCATGGTCTACCCATTTGCCAAATGCCATCCTTATCCGTTCAGCTGTTTTAGCGTGAAAGAGTAACAAACACACATACAAACATACAAATAAACAAATATTTTCACTTTATTATAACATTAGTTTAGAAATCTATCTTTTACCAGTCTTTTACTGTCCCACTGCAGAGCTAATTCTCATACAGAGAAGGTATGCGCATTAATCGCCATGCTTGCTCAAGCCGGGTTGGTGATTTCAGACTTATTTCAATTATAAATTCAGTTTTCCTCACGAAGTTTTCTTTTAGCGATGTCTATTCTCTTCTGTTCTATTTTTTGTTATGGCAAGCAAAGCCGATGTCGAATATTCTGCTAATGTCTAAGTGAATTGGAAAAGCAAGTGTGTAATGCTAATATATATATATATAAAACTTCAATGATCAGTTGAACTTAATGTAGAACTTGTGGGGTTAGTACTGGACTGAAAAAAAACAAAAAAATAAATTTACATACATATTATAATTGTTAGAACATTTAATATAAGCAGCTCTGGAGAGGAATATGTATTCAGCCAGTCAGTGATGTAGTCAGTATACTTAGAAAGTACATATCAATTGAAAACGTCACTTGCCCGGATTGGACCGAACCCTTAAAACAAACAACAAACCCGGTCTTAAACATTGGACCAACACAACCCTTTTTTACATCGCACATGTTTATTTACTGAATAAAAATCATTAATCATTTTCTTACTCTTTGCCTCACAGCACCTTTTCTTACATCAAAATCTTACATAACACACTTACGTCAGCGTTTCAATCCAATTTATTTCTGAAACTTGAACCGTCTAAGTAAAACATGAGGTGAACTTGGACGCGCGGTGCCAGCTGGTCAAACTTCTCGGATCAACTTTACAAAGTGGTTTCCTCTGAATGTGTGGACACCTGAGAAAATACGGAATGTGATTATACTTCTCTTGAATTGTATTTTTACTTTGGTTCAGGTTTTTGTTTTGATTGGGGACAGATCAATTCTGTAGGGTTAATCTTTTCGTTTCAGAAAACGATGAGAGAAATATAGAGTTTTACTGGTCTTAAACCGCAATACCCTCTTTTTAAGCCAGCCGCAGTCAGGTTATTAAACATGGTAGTAGGCGCCTTTGCGTAGCATGTGCGTGGCGTTGGACGTAGCAGTGCTACGCCAAGGGGCATTCGTAGCAAGCGTAGCGATTTTCGTAGCAAACCTGGCGCTGTTCTTTTTACCCGACTACGGCAAAGACAAAGGAGGGTTATAAAAAAAATGGCTCGTACATCTTAGCGAGAGTTTGGTTTACTCATGGCAGATTCTGTTCTATTCCATGATTTTTCATTGACTCGTCGAATAAACTCTTTTAAACAAAAGATAAGAAAATTAATTTAGTAAAAGAAGTTTATCTAATGTATTTTTATCATATTAAATGAGTATTATAATTTTAAATATAAGTACCGTCCATACAATGTAATTTCTAGCACTAACATAATCTTTTCTCTGTAATAATAATCAACTTAATGCCTCCACTTGAAAACATAAAGCCAAATTAAGATAATGAAAATGAACATCTCATACAATTTAAATTGTGCCGAGTACACACTAAATCATCGTGTTTGGCCGCTCAAGTATTTCTTGGTGAACTTTATTTCGTTAGCTGAGACTTTAAGCGACCTTAAATCATGGAGACCGGCTTTATTTAATATAAACGTGTTGCTTTATGATGAGAGCTGTTGTTTTCGGAGGTGATGTAAGTTAGAGGACAGAGCGGTAGCGATTAGATGTAGCTATGGGGGATGCGCGATGGTAGCCCGCGAAATTAAAATTTTCTTACGTTTTCTGCAATTTGGGCAACGCGGGCTACCCGTCGCTTTCACCTTAAAAATACATTTGTTTGCAAATTTTCACTCGTTTCGTATCTAAACAATAAAAAAAAAGGATGATATGATATTTTTTTGCGGTTGACAACCGCTGCTAGTGTAATTTACTTGAAGTATCAGTTGAGAAAATCTTCATTTTTTTAGTTTTATCATGTTTAGTTTACGATACTCGCCATATCTGTGAAGTTTACATAATAAAAACAGATATTTAATAATATATTATTGTTGCCAGCGAATTCTTCTGCTATCTAGAATAAAAAGTGGCCTATATCCTCTTGTAGGGCCCCTGAGTGGTTTAGGCGTGAAAAAGTAACAGGGAGACAGAATTAATTTCGCATTTATGCAAGTTATTTAAAAAAACATTGTGTAAAATTATTTTTTTATAAATAAAATACAACCGACTTCAAAAACACAGTCATGTAATTAAAAAAAAAAAAAACAAGCCAGCCGGTTTGAAGGGGATGATTGTTTAGTGTCCAGGCGGCGCCAAAACAGCAAGAAAAAGTACTCAAAACTCTGTGTTACATAAATTCCCGAGTATAGTTTCTAAATATTTGACCTTCGCTTACGACTTGGACCACACTTAGTTAATTAAATTATTTTAGTTTTTTATTCTGACATCAACCTGCAATTACGAGAAAGTTTGTAGAATTAAAAAAAGTGGTTGTGACCACTTTTGTAATTGCTATGTTGCTACCCTAGTTTTTTTCTAAAGTAATTAAACACATACTAGTTACTGCACCAGATTACATTAATTGGACAATTCTTTGGTGTGTTTTATTTGAGGAGAGGCCTGTGGCTTTTTTCCTGTGATTCGAGTGTATTTCGTGATTTCACTTCAAAGACTCCGTAACCCAATTGCATAACACACTTTACATCACAATCTGACAGAAATTCATAATCCATTCATGCTGCTTTGCTGTTTTGCAGAAGAAATAAAACAGGTAAAAAAAAAAAAACTTTTTTTTCATGCTTTTTAAAAATCTCAACAACGTAGATAACGCAATAAATATTGTAAAAACCAGCATTTTGCTGAACTGGGACTATTGACGCAGCAGTGTGGTTTAAATCATGTTTTTCTTTGTTTTTTTTTTATATTGTGTGTACCTATCTATCTATTTATACTAGCCCGATTTTTGAGGAAGGTTAAAGACTATTTAACATCACTCTGCGACGTATAGGAGCCGAGCAAAAAAGAAAAATTCAGAAAGAACACTAAACGAAAAATACGTAATAGATCAGGCGGCCGATGCGATGCGACGCGGTGGGACGGGGGAACAAGAAATTTCATACATACACATATTTTCAAATGAACATATTTTCTTTTTTTTTTTACCTGCGCAGACTCACCTGCATAGGTGCCTCTCCAGTACAACGTAGCGAGTATGGACACCATATTTAGTGGTGCAAAACTTTTCGCATTTTTTGCCATATTTATTTTTTCATGTTTTCAAAAACAATTTCTGCGCCGTATTAAAATACCAATATAATTCCTGAAACCCAGGTGTATGTTCTGTAGTAATAGGGACCTATTTATTTCTTGAGATTCGCCGCGCTCCGTATGTATTTTCAGGTGTAGGAATAAAAATATTATCAACAAGTTCTTTATGTTATGACGTCAAAAGCGGCGTGTATACTATGTATAGCTTACGGGAATTCACAAAAAACCGCGTAAACTTTTTACTTTTACCCAAAGAATTGGAGTAATTGGATTTTTTGCGACGAAAAAGAAAACTTTTTTCGTAAATTCTCTTTTCAGCGAGTTAATTATAGTAGCTTAGTTTGTAACTTGTTGAATAAATGTACTTTATTTGTTTATAAATTAGGTCGCATGTTTTTGGAGCTATGGTAGATTTTGGTTGATCTAAAACTACCAGTTTTTTAAAATATCTACTTGTGACAGTATATTTCTGTCAGTAATAAGTAGTGTGTCGTTATGCTTTACATAACATAACATCACGCCTGTATTCCTCGAAGTGTTAGGCAGAGGTGTACCTATTGTATTTAATAATTTCACCATTTATGTTTAAGTTCCAAAAGGGTGAGCTTATTGCCATCAACCGGGCACAAATCCAGATTAGGGGCTGATACTGAGAAATTCCAGATGGAAAAAGCCAATAATAGTATGCCCGATCCAGGAATCGAACCCAGGACTTCATGCTCAGCAATAGCGCTTGTGACCACTAGACCAACAAGGTTATGCTTTAGTAGTACTCATAAAAAGGAACGCCATCCTCCTTTATCCTAACTACATTCTATGTCAAAGTCAAAGTCAAATCATTTATTTCAAGTAGGCCCGTATAAGGCACTTTTGAACGTCAAAAATTTACAAAAAAAAAAAAAAATTGATTCTAGTTGCCCCTTCCAAAAGGTAGTTTTCGTATGGAGAAGAATGGGCAAGAAACTCCACCGTTACTCTTTTAAAATGTTTTACAATATTTTGTATAAGTACATTAGTTATATAATTATATGTGAGGACGATGCACCTAGAATAAAATTATTATACCACAATAGGTAAAAAGAATTAAGAATTAAAAATGAAGCAACAACAGATAAACTAATTATGTGATAGATACGGTATGGTCACCAATCTGTTAGGCGGTAATATTTTAATCTATACTAGTCTTTGATAAGATAGTTCAGATTTTACCCGACTGCGGCGGAGCCTAAAAAGAGGGTAATATTTTAATTTGTAAACCATCTTCTATCGGGTGGTTGGTAAACGGTACCGCCAACTGCCCTAATTTCGCCAGGCGTCTTAAGTTTGCCTATATAAGATGCAATATCTTTTTCATTTTACTGGTATGACAGTAGAAACTTCAAGCTCTCTATGAAAACTCAAAAAAAAAAAAATTAAAAAGATATTGCATCTTTTTCATTACAGGCAAACATAGGGCGCCAGGCGAAGTTAGGGCAGTTGACCAGCACTAGTTCACCATGGAGGTGTTATAGAGTTCAATTTTCTATGCATTTAATTAAGCGTTCTATCTTAATATATATTTTTTTTTTTTTGTGTCTCCGATAGATATACTTCTCTTCATTCCTTCTTCCGTTTCATCTCAATATCACAGAGCACTTCAAACTGTAACACAATACAAAAGTGTAAAGTTAAAAGTTATTCAAGTGTAAGGAAGTTTGTAACGTCGCGTCGTCGTCGCGTAGACGTCGCACAGTCATCGCGTAGTCGGCGAGAGCTCGCGAGCGGCTTGCGCTGACTTGCACAAGTTTTTGTGAACATACTTAGAGCTGATACTTGCTTGAGAACGTAACGGGGTAGGTGAAGAAATAGGAAATATTATGCCATTTCATGTTAAGAACACTTCTTATGTAGATATAGTCACGAGCATAAATAACTAACACTTACGCTAGATACAAAAGCGATTTTCTCCTAAAGTATTGGTAGATATTTTATGGTGTTACGAAAGAAAGAAAGAAAGAAAGAAAAATATTTTATTTGAGACACACACATGAAATGTAACAATAAAAAAAGAAGGAAAAAGGAAGACATGACCTGGAACATAGTATTTTTCAAACCATACTATTCAAACTCAAACTTACAACTCATAGCATTTATTTCAATTAAACCATTTACAGGCACTTTTGAATTGTCAAGAAGTCGGTCAGTCTGAAATATGAAGCTAGTTGCCCATTCCAAAGCTTAGTACTATGGAGAAGAACGGGCAAGAAACTCCACGGATACTCTTTTAAATTAAAAATTTGATACAGAATATTGGTTACATCATTCATATTGAAATTATACATGTGAGAACAATGTAGAAAGGCGTGCACGTTTGTAAAAGCGTCCGTAATAAAAACCAAAAAAACAAAGAACCATTCAAAAATTTAAAATAAATGAAAATAAGCCATCGCAGCTAAGAGATGACCAACTGACGGCGCTTGTTCACGAACATGACGCATGGAATATAGTGAAATAGGTATTTTTTTAAAGTAATTAAGTCGTTTATTTTGCAAATATGGGTACAGAGTTTTAAATCACAACTTATATAGATCACTACCACACAATTTATATATACAAAATTCTCAACAAAACACTGCACAATACTTATACAAAATTCTTTCTCAGCAAGGAATTCGCTGACATTGTAGTAGGCTTTATGCGTTAAAAAGCTTTGGAGCCTGTTTTTAAACAATGATATTGGCAATTCTTTCCATTACTTAGGTAATTGGTGGGATGGGAACACGTCAGCCAGACGTTTAAAACGACTTGGGTTCAACGTAAGTGTAAGGTATTGTGTACTCGTGGCTGTATCGTATTCACTTAGCAAAAAGTTAGGCCATATCATCCAGTCAAATTATGTAAGAGTTTATTAACTGCTCCCAAATTACCATGTATACATTTTTTTATTTTTTTTTACATTCTTCCTTGACATAATCCTATTACTTGACATTATATACCTAAAATTTTATTTCAACTTTTTATTTGTGGCTTTTGTGGACATGATAATTATTCAGATTTGATACAGCTGTAATAGCAATCACGTCATTGCGTTTAAAATTCGTTTTTATTTTTATAATTTATTCATCTTTATATAGATTTTATATAGATTCTTTTCAATTTTGTGAATGTGAGAACGCTGTAGGCCTAGTGGACTGTAGATTTGTTGACCATCATTATTCTGTTAAGTACCTGGTACTTGTTGAAAGACCTACACTGTCCTCCCATACCTAATAACAGTGTTATTTGAAAATATTGTAAAAGCCCATTATTTTAAAAAGAGTAACCGTGGAGTTTCTTGCCGGCTCTTCTCCATAGGAAACAACCAATTGGAACCGTGCACTTAGCTTCTGACGTTTCATAAGTGCCCATGTAGGTTTATATGAAATAAAAACATTTTTAATTTGAAATTTGAATTTGAAGTCACTCGTTACTAGTTCCTGAGATTATCGCTGCTGGTACAGTGTCAATCAATATGCAATCCTTTTATAGCAACATTAAGAAAAAGTGTTGTATCATTGCACATACAACAAAAACAGCAACCGATTTATTTCTTGACTTTTGTTTAGTAGCTTATGTCGTAATAAACAATAATCTATTTAAAAAAATATCAATAGCTAAGAACTTGTCCTTTCTGGAAAAGATAATAGCCGATATTACATCGATGACTCATGACCAGTGATCGGAGTAGGTAGATTGAATTTTGGTACTTGTACCATAAATGCACACAGAAAGAATAACATGGATAAGCCATTTTTCCGGAAAGCTATTCCGCTATTTCCGGATTCAATTAAATATTGTTAATGTTCGTAGTGACATTATTTTCACAACACAGTAACAAACAAAGAAGCGCACTCTACGAACCGAAGCAAACGAGTGAGCTACCTGGCATGTCGTCGGCTCGCTACGCATTGTTTTGATAACCGGTTAGTGCACCGCCCATGATCCTTTGTTCTGATTGGTCGTTGGGTTGTGTCAAATCGTGACTGTGTGCCGTTAAAAAAAAAATGAAGAATATAATATTGCTCATTTTAATACAATTCCTACCTAAGTTCTGTTTTTTTTTTAATATTCAACCAATTCCGGAGGAATGTCCATATTAATATATACGTTTCGGATCAATGACCCCAATTCAATCTACCTACTCCGATCACTGCTCATGACTCAAGACTCAAGCATTACTTAAAACTCGTTTCAACCAATCTCAACAGGCTCTTGATGAGTTTTAAGTAATGCTTGAGTTTTGAGTGAGGTTCTGTAATACGGGCCTAAGACTGTAACATATGGTACAATTTCCACCTTTTTCAACTTTCCTTACATATATTGAAGCGTCACATTTACATTCTCGCCTGCTGTCGTCTCGTTACACATTCATGAGTGGCTCGGCGTGTTCCAATCACAGATAACACGCTCCTGCTGCAATCTGTAAATAGATTCCAAGCTAGTTTTACATGAAAAAGAACTAAACTAACACCCATCTATATTCTAGAATTCGTGTAAGGAGAATTGTCTTTCTTGCAATATGAATAAGACTTTTTGTCATGAATGCGGCCTTAACATAATTAAAATAAAGTAGCAATGACTTTTGTAGAAGAATGAATTACACAATGGTTATCCCGTAAATTAAAAAAACTAACTTTGTCACATCTATCTGGCATAGAAATATGTATTCCTTATAGGATTCGAACTCGATACGCGTAGTGCAAAGGACAGTCGCTCAGCCACTGCAAATCGATCTGTTTCTCCGCACTATTCCCATTTCTGAATAGACATCAGTTATAATCAGTGATCGGAGTAGGTAGATTGATTTTTCGTACTTGTATCATAAATGCACACAGAAAGAATAACATGGATAAGCCATTTTTCCGGAAAGCAATTCCGGTATTTCCGGATTCTATTAAATATTGTTAATGTTGGTAGTGATATTATTTTCACAACACGGTAACAAACAAAGATGCACACTCTACGAACCGAAGTAAACGAGTGAGCTATCTGGCATGTCGTCGGCTGGCGTAAGCATTGTTTTGATAACCGGTTAGTGCACCACCCATGATCCTTTGTTCTGATTGGTCGTTGGGTTGTGTCAAATCGTGACTGTGTGCCGTTAAAAAAATTTTGAAGAATATAATATTGCTCATTTTAATACAATTCCTACCTAAGTTCCAGTTTTTTTTAATAATCAACCAATTCCGGAGGAATGTCCATATTAATATATACGTTTCGGATCAATGACCCCAATTCAATCTACCTACTCCGATCACTGGTTATAATATCATAGATATAATTTGAATAACATATTGCTGGAAAAAAGAATATGGTGTAGTGACTATATTGTTTTTTTCTCACAAAGAATATTTAGCTCATTCATACCTCAGAATGCTTTAACAGAAGCTTAACATAGTTATTAAACCTACCTTACTAACGTGTTTTATCTTGCACTACTCGAGATGAACTGTGAAACCCGAATCCTTTCTATTAAGACTACTCTATACGCAGCTATAGACCGCTATTGTCATTTGAATGAACTTGGGAGGACCACACAAAGACGTCTTTGTATCGTTCGTGGAAGGTGAACGAATGGGTGAATGAATTGAACCTTGCCTAGGTTCTGTTTACTCGTGAGTAAAATTTGTTGAAAGTACATCACCTTTCAATGCTTTGTTGATAAAAGCGACAGGAATGAAGGGAATAAAAAAAAATTGCCTGCCGAATGAAGTGCAAACTGAAAACTTTGAAATAACAGTGGCTTTTTACAATTTTCAAATTTATTATTGCGGTATCAAAAATTTAAATTTCATAATTTGTAAATCGTAATTATTAATATTACTCTGGATTTCACATCTATCGGCACTCCGAGCAAAAGTACAACTCGTCATACTCATAGCTACATTATACTATTGTAACGTTAGCATGTCGGTGACGATTTTTATCTTTTTCATGTAATTTCTTAGACAGAGAAACCTAGTACGGAAATCGTTCTCTTGCAAAGATAAATAAGTGAGACACATCTTGATAAAACCTTGGAAAAAAAAAGTGTACCCAATTTTAATTTATTCTCTTTGGAGACTGTGCTGGCGCTATCGCTGCGGCTGTGGGAAACCTCCAGCGGCGGAAGTAATAATAACCTTATAGGTAACTATATTTTCTAGCCGTTTGGGGTTGAAACTCTAGGGCCGTGGGTTCCCAGTGCTCATGGTTTGTTCAACGAAATCTCCAAACGGCTGGTTGACACTTCTCGTGACCAAAGGGCTAGCTTTTACCTTGGACAGAGGCTAAGCATTGCTATACAACGTGGCAATGCGGCGAGTCTCTTGGATATATTACCAGTCAACAGCAATGCGGAAGAATTTTTCGACGCCATTATTTTAGTTTGTTAATATTAGGTTGGGGAAAAAGTCTTTTCGCATTATAGTATGTATGAACTTGTAATAAAATCTCTTTGGCTATACTATGTGTATCTGGCTGGTTTTGGTATCATTGAAAGTTTAAATTTTAAAGAACATAATTCCAAATTCAAATTAGGAAAATGTGTGATTTTTATTTGTTTTTCGTACTGTCAAGATGAGTGAATCTAATGAAGAAATTCGATACATTTTAAAATTTTACTACAAAAAAGGTAAAAATGCAACGCAAGCCGCGAAAAAAATTTGCGATGTTTATGGACCTAGTGCAGTGTCTGTGAGAGTAGCACAAATTTGGTTTAAGCGTTTTCAATCCGGAAATTTTGATGTCAAAGATGCACGTCGCTCTGGTCGCCCTATTACGGATAAAATGGATGCCATTTTTGAAAAAGTGGAGCAAGATCGGCATATTAGTAGTTACGACGTAGCTGAAGAACTGGGAATTGACCACAAAACAGTTTTGGCGCATTTGAAAAAAACTGGCTACACAAAAAAGCTCGATATTTGGGTACCTCACGAGCTCACTGAAAGAAACCTAATGAACCGTGTACTCATTTGTGATTCTTTATTACGACGTAATGAAACCGAACCATTTTTGAAGAAGCTGATAACTGGTGATGAAAAGTGGATCACGTACGACAAGAACGTGCGAAAAAGGTCGTGGTCAAAGGCCGGTCAGGCTTCACAGACTGTGGCAAAACCCGGGTTAACTCGCAACAAGGTGATGCTGTGTGTGTGGTGGGATTGGAAGGGCATTATTCATTATGAGCTGTTACCACCAGGCAGGACCATCGATTCTGAACTCTACTGCGAACAACTGATGAGATTAAAGCAAGAAGTTGAGAGAAAGCGGCCGGAATTAATCAACAGAAGGGGTGTGGTTTTTCATCATGATAACGCTAGACCTCACACATCTTTAGCCACTCAGCAAAAATTAAGAGAGTTTGGCTGGGAGGTGTTAATGCATCCGCCGTATAGTCCTGACCTTGCACCTTCAGATTTCCACCTGTTTCGGTCTCTTCAGAATTCTTTAGGCAGTGTCAGGTTAACATCACGGGAGGACTGCCAAAACCACTTGTCGCGGTATTTTGATCAGAAGTCCCAAAATTTCTATAGCAATGGGATCATGTCCCTACCTACAAGATGGCAAAAAGTTATCGAACAAAATGGTACCTACATACTTTAGTTAAATGTAAACATACTATGTTAAAAAATGTTTTGAATTTTCTTAAAAAATGCGAAGAAACTTTTTCCCCAACCTATTAGTTTTAGTTAGGTTAGGATATATTATTGGATTGGATATATTATGTTTAGGATAGATTATATTTTTATTGTATTAATGTTTGTGTACAAATCACAAAAATTCTTAAAAAATAAATAATTTGGAGATTTAAAGCGCCCTTAGCACTTACCTACCTACCTATTCATGAGCAGATGGTACCCAAAATTTGATACGTCACTGCCAATTATCTACCCACCATAATAATCAAGGCAGCCCATCTCGTGACAACTTTGCGACTGACAAGCAATTATCAAGTTACAATATTTGGATGTCCCCAACAATTTAAGGAGTTAAGGCTGTCTGCCGTCATCATAGCATGGATGACATAATCAAGATGGATGCTGAAATCCTTCCTGTTCGTAGGGATCAATATGGAGCTAAGCCGATGTTTAAGATGAGGCCAGGGAAACTGCGGAAAAGCTGATGCTTTATCTGCGTTGTTTGTATCATGATAAAATTACTTTATTTCTGTAGGTAGGTTTGTGCAAACACTTTTACACGTCAATCATAGTTTTTAAAACTAGATGATGTCGGCGTTTCCTATCTGACTACTCTGAGAAGAAAGGCCGAAACAAACTTAGAGGTTACAGTCTCTTTTATAATCCAGACATCTTGGTCAGATCATATGAAGACCATGTAGATTGGTGTCTGAAAAGATCTTTTGAGGAAAGAACCATACGGATCGAGTGGACCTGTCTAGTCAGTGCACGCATTTGTCAGTAATCGTCAGCTCAGCTCAGAACTTAAGGAGCTCAACGATTCGACGAACAAAGAAGGGACATTTGGGTAGGCCGCATAAATTACTCAAACTGCCAGATCATGATTAAAATTCAATGAGGAAAAAAAAACTAAGTTACTCTAAGCTCTGTCAAGTCAAGTTAAGTCAAGTCAAATCAAATCATTTATTTCAATAAGGCACTTTTGAACGTCAAAAATTTACAAAAAAATTGATTTGATTCTATTCGCCCCTTCCAAAAGGTAGTTTTCGCATGGAGAAGAATAGGCAAGAAACTCCACCGTTACTCTTTTAAAATGTTTTACAATATTTTGTATAAGTACATTAGTTATATCATTATATGTGAGGACGATGCACCTAGAATAAAATTAATATACCACAATAGGTAAAAAGAATTAAAAATGAAGCAACAACAGATAAACTAATTATGTGATAGATACATGGTGCTCACATATTTACAAACATTGTAAAAGTAGACGATTTTCCTAAAATTTTACAATTAATAAGTCAGTGTGCGAGGAATTGGTCACAGATTGTAAAATCAAAAGAAAAACTCAAGAGCCCATCAAACCACCTCCATTGTTCATAGACAAAGTTAGCAACATTCAGCCGCTCTATGATATGCTGAATGACACAGCCGTTGATCAGTACGAAATCAAGATCCTCCGGGGAGAACAAGTGAAAATTCAACCACAAACAACAGAAGCGTATACAAAAATCTACAAGGAACTTCGAAATCGAGACACTGAATTCTATACTTACAAACCCAAAGAAGAAAGGAGCTTTCGAGTAGTCCTTAAAAATATCCACCCGTCTACAGACACCAATGAAATAAAAGTGGCTATTGAGGAATTAGACCACAAGGTTACAAATGTCTGGAATATAAAGGATAGAAAAACCAAAACTCCTCTTCCACTGCACTACATAGATCTCAAGCCAAACCATAATAATAAAAACATTTATAGCGTTAACCGCCTTCTCCATTGCTGCGTTGTATTTGAACCACCAAGACCAAAAAGAGAGATCCCGCAATGCTCTAACTGCCAGAGATATGGACACACGCGTAGATTCTGTCACCGTCAGCCCAGATGCGTCAAGTGCGCTGGGGCACACGCTACTCTAGACTGCGCGAGAAAAGAGCGATCAGATAATGTACGATGCATCCTTTGTGAAGGAAACCACCCCGCAAATTACAAAGGATGCTCGGTATATAAGGAATTGCAAAAAGTCAAGTATCCCCCGCTGAGACCAAAAACCCAACACAGCAAAGACACACAAGAAAAAAGTGACGGTACAGTAAAATATAGCCGATATGAAAGGGCTGGCAATAAATCATACGCAAATATAACAACCGGTATACCACCGAAAGAAACCCAACCAACAACACACCTGCCTCAACAAAAACCAAACCCATCACCTGACATTAAGGAATTTATGCAGTCACTCATGAACCAGATGATGCTAATGACTAAGATGCTGGGAGATCTCATGTCCATGCTTCCAAATTCAATGCATTAACATTATGCATCTGGAACGCAAACGGCCTGTCACACCACTCAGAGGAGTTAAAACTTTTTTTATATCAACACAATATCGACATAATGTTAATATCTGAAACTCATTTCACTTCAAGAAGCCATATGGAATTCCCTGGATATAAGCTTTACCATACCACACACCCTGATGGGAAAGCACATGGTGGATCAGCTATAATAATCAGACGCAAATTAAAACATTATGAATCAGTATCGTACTCCAAAGCACCAATTCAAGCAACAACCGTCATAGTCGAAGATTGGGTAAGCCCCGTTACTGTATCAGCTCTCTACTGTCCACCGAAACACATTATCAAACAGGAAGAGTTCGGCGAGTTCTTCAATTCCCTTGGCGATCGGTTCATAGCCGGCGGTGACTTCAATGCAAAGCATAGCTATTGGAGCTCAAGATTGACCCTCCCCAGGGGCCGAGAGCTACTTAAGACTGTTGAAAAACTAAAAATGGGAATCATATCAACAGGTGAGCCCACATATTGGCCCACTGACAGGAAAAAAGCACCTGACCTAATAGACTTCTGTGCTGTTAAAGGTATCTCGAAAAATTACTTTCAGTGTCGGAGCAGCTTTGAGCTATCTTCGGACCATTCACCAGTACTAGTTACCTTATTAAGTCGTTTCAAAGAAACTCCAGAAACCTGCGTCCTTCACACCATAAAGACAGATTGGGAAGTATTTAGATCAATGGTCGGTCAGGCTTTAACGCCTACAGTCAGTTTAAAAACAGAAGATGATATAATAGCAGCAATAGAATATTTTAATAATTCAGTCCAAACTGCTGCCTGGCAATCTATTCCTCCCAACAAATTCAATAGGAACAAGAAGTCTATATCCCACAGCATACTGGATAAAATATCTGAAAAACGAAGACTTAGAAAACAATGGCAACAATTTAGATGCCCTGGTGATAAAAGTAAATTAAACCACGCTGTTAGAAAACTCAAAAATCTTCTAGACAAAGACAGAAATAATAGTGTCCAGGCGTCCCTGAGCAACCTTGATGCTACAGCTGCTACCGACTACTCACTGTGGAAAGCTACCAAAAAACTAAAGCGGCCTAAAACGGTATCTCCCCCACTTCGGCAAGCCAACGGGTGCTGGGCTCGGAGTGACGAAGAAAAATGTACAACATTCGCAGAACACTTGAAAGGCGTATTCCAGCCTCATCCCTACGAGGGGCCCCCAGAGCACAAAGAAGAAGTTCTGCGAGAAGTTATGCTGGATTGTGATTCATCTACAAGCCCCGTCACAAAGTTTACGAAGAAAGAACTAATAAGAGCTATAAATAACGTAAAACCTAAAAAAGTCCCTGGCTACGATTTGATAACTGGCATGATTCTGCAAGAACTTCCAGATTCTGGCCTAGCCTTCCTGCTGTCTATTTACAATGCTATGTCAAGACTATGCTTTTTTCCTCCCCAATGGAAAACAGCTAAAATCCTAATGGTTCCTAAACCGGGAAAACTTCTTGATGACCCGAAGTCATACCGGCCTATAAGTTTACTTCCAATAGCTTCAAAAGTTTATGAATCGCTCCTGCTATTACGTTTATTGCCTATCATTAAAGAAAAACATTTAATTCCCGACCATCAATTTGGATTCCGACAAAGACATGGCACAATTGATCAAGTCCACCGGCTCGTTAGTAAAATTCACAATACGTTTGAGGATAAGAAATTTTGTGCTGCTGCATTCCTTGACATCTCTCAAGCGTTTGATAAAGTTTGGCATGAAGGTCTCCTCTATAAAATAAAAAACAGCTTCCCAAGCAACATCTTCCTAATCTTGATATCGTACTTGAGGGGTAGGTATTTCTTTGTGCAGAGCGGCGAAGCTTTATCAAAACTATGCCCTATTACTGCTGGTGTTCCTCAGGGCAGTGTGCTTGGACCGATTTTATATTTAATTCATACTGCTGATCTCCCAATATCAAATTTAGCGACTACAGGAACCTTTGCTGATGACACAGCCGTGCTGGTATCCCATACTGATAATAAAGTAGCATCAGCTATGCTGCAGACCTGTTTGGACGACATTGCCCTCTGGCTCAAAAAGTGGAGGATAAAAGCCAACGAGACCAAATCGGTAAATGTCACTTTCACTAGGAGGAAGGATACCTGCCCACCAGTGCAGTTAAATAGAATACAAATGCCTCAAGCTGAACATGTCAAATACCTTGGTTTGTACCTCGACAGACGTCTTACTTGGAAAAAACACATTTTTACAAAACGGAAGCAACTTGGACTGACACTAAGAAAGTTCTACTGGATGATTGGTCGAAAGTCACAATTACACCTGCAAAATAAAACCCTTTTATACAAAGCTATAATCAAGCCTATATGGACCTATGGCATTCAGCTATGGGGAACAGCATCACACTCTAACATAGAGATCATACAGCGATTTCAGAACAAGTTACTAAGAACAATCACAAACGCCCCATGGTTTGTACCGAATGAAGCCCTACACCATGATCTGAAAATACCAACAGTCAAAGAGGAAATAAAAAACTATATAAAGTCATATAAAGAAAGAATAACTCGCCACCCAAATGTCCTGGCGAACCACCTAATGGATAAGAAAGGAATACGCAGGCTAAAACACAAAATTCCGCAGGATTTATTCTGACAAACTTAGCTTGTTGCTTATAAATACTAGGATGTGTCATAGGACGCATACCAAGCAAGACATCTAACACGTCATAGGAATTACTGAATGTCCTAATAAAAATAGTGACAGATTGTAAGGAAATAGAGAACCAAAAAAAAAAAAAAATATATAATAAAATCTCTGATCCAGCAATCCTCTTGCTATCATTATTATGTATACAAATACTATCTCTATAATGTTTATGGAGCGGAATCGTTCTTCTATTCCATGAAGAAGTTATGTTTATTTATCTAGGTGTATATAGCTGGGTCATTGGTAATTTAACTCTAGTACCTGAAAATAGATAAACATATCGTCCAGGTATATCAACGTTATATCATATTCCCGAGGCTGTGAAAATAGAGAAAACGAATTTTTTCAGATACGAGATCTACGTATATACATTTTTTGCCCCCATAAACCCCTATAATGCAACTTTCATCGAAATCGTTAGAGCCGTTTTCGAGAACGTGATTACAAAATAATATATAATATATATATATAACTATTACTCATTTAATAGTTTTGGATACCTATAATTGTTTACATTGTAAAACACTGTATGCAGTGGGTGTGTCTCAAAAAGGTGTACCTATACATCATAATAAAAAAAATAAAAAAAATATTTTATTTCATAAAAGAAGAAACACATTGCACTTTAAACATTGTAGATTATGCGTTCAACACTTGTCACTCTATAAGCACAATTATATAGCTCTATCCCTTAAACTAGGTCTAGCCTGTATCTTAAGAAATAGGGTTCTGCCATAAGGGTACAGTAAATAATTTACATTCTGCATCGACAAGAATATAAAATTAATTCTTGTCAATGTATATTATCTTTTTGAGACTAACTGTACAAGAATCTTTTTGAGACTAACTGTACAAGAATAATGTAATAACCCTGAATTCAAATAGTGAAAACTCTCAAAATCTTTTCACCGAATTTTCGTCAGGTGTAAAGCCGAAACCTGACCCGCTTCTTTAATTCCCCCATTCCAAGATTCTCTGCGTAAATACAAAATTTCTTCACGAGTTCCGAGAATAAATGCTTCGACATTAATCAGTGCAGCTACCCCGCTTCGGAGGAGCTATGATGGACGGACATCTTTTGTTGAAACACCCTTTTACATCTTAATATATTTTCTTTAAGTGACAGTAAGGTACAGCCTTCAGCAGTATAGCGTATGAGTGATTGGCATGGATTGTCTGTTCGAAAAAGGGTGTCTTCCCTTGAGAGAAACGAAGATTAAAAAAATAAATAGGATAGGATAGACAAGTACGTGCTTGAGTGTGTGTATGTGTCAGCATACTTGAGTGTGAACAGATTATTTTAAAACTCCATGTGATTGATAATCCTTTGGAAAAACTTTACTGGCATGATACCAATTCCAGACTCAAACTGAGTAAATTCATCGAAACTGGAAGCAATTACAAATATACTCGTATAATAAGTTTTTACGCTATAAGGTTCGATCTTTGAATTCCAAAAAATGGAATTGGTATTTTGTTAATGTTTCCGAGTCATTGTGTTTGTTTATGTAATATTTAAGTCTATTCACACATTGGCACCATAATAAAATTATAGTTTTAGGTGTGTCTAATTACCTAACCTTGCTTTATCAAGGAATCAAACCTAGAATGTGTGATACTCCCCGGCAGCGCCACAGAGGAAAATTAAAAAATAAATTATTATAGGTAAACTGTACCAATTATGTACGAGTATTTTTTAGTCCTCCAGACCGTATTTCGGCCACGGCGGCCAATCTCAAAGGAGACTAGCCTTCGGCGCGGGAGATATTATAGTGCACAAGTGTGTGCGCAGACACAGGTGCACTCTCTCTTCCCTCACTCTCATAGTCTGATGGGACGGCAATCCGACACGACCGGAGAGACATCAGGCGCAGGACCAACGGCTTTCCGAGGCACGGGGATATCACACCACCAACTGCCAAACTCCGGGCTGTTACTAAGGAATTCCTAATGGAAAAACCCAATAACACTTTGCCCGGCTCGGGAATCGAACCCAGGACCCCACGCTCAGCAGTCGCGCTTGCAACCACGAGACCAACGGGGCAGTTTATTTATGTACTATACGGTACGTGTAATGAAAATAATTCTACCTCAACGAATAATGAAATATAATGAAGTCTTGGTGGCGCGGCTGTGGAGTTAACTCCCTGGCCGCGCCACCATGGTTTTTGTAAACTACTAGTCGCACCCAGATATAGTAAACACTAAATAATTGTACCGGAATTAATCTTTTCCGTACGTTTTATAGAGCTATTCGAAAATATAATTACTTTAGAAATTATAGCTTTGCGTTGGTGGCACGCACGGTCAGTGAGTATGCTCCCCAACTTCATTATATTTCATTATTTGTTGAGGTACAATTATTTTCATTACACGTAGCGTAGAGTACTTAAATGGTACAATTTATCTAGAAACATTTATTTTTATTTTTTCACTGTGGCGCGGCCAGGGAGTGTCACACACCTAGAATCGCTTGTACGAATAACACAAAAAGCAAAATTATACTTATAAATAAATAACCGGTGGAATTCATATAAAAATAATATAAAGGGGGGAAACACAAAGCTAACTCAGATTAGGGCCAAAGGGGAAGTTGTAAAAACATCAATTACGATTCGATGGAAACACGGTTATAAAAAGTTGCTTACATAAAAACTTTGTAGCAGGTAAGATAATTTCATTTCTTATGATTTCACAGCTCATGTAATATTTATGGGGCTTTCTGAAATATACAAGGATAGGGAATTGTGGAAGTATGGCTGTAAGTCAAAGAAAATATATGGGAGATTCTGAAGAAATACTTAACTTTTTTAACTGTTAGCCTTTCCAATTATTATTTCGGCTACTATTTCAAAAGTTGAAAAGTAGTCTTAAGAGTTTTTAAGACCGCCCATTGTGTCACCCTATGTAATTTTTTTACATTTTTATTTGTAATTTGTATGGTGTTCATAATAAAAAGTATTCTATTCCATTATTTATCCTCTAAGAATCATGATAGTTCTAAGAATTCTCGATAGCGGCTTTATGAGAAAATGACTGGCTTGAATAATGGGTTTATGAAAAACACTATTAATTCCGATATTTTCTAAGCTATTGCGGTAGAAATCTTGAGATCTAAGGTAGCTCTTTTCTGCCCGCAACTTCCTTCGCGTGAAATTTCTTGTTTTAACATAACATATGATAATCTGCAATACTGTAGCTTTTTTCTGAAATAATTCCCGGGGTCGGATCAGGTAGTCCCAAAGATACCCCCTGCATATAAAGTCACACGTTTCACCTCTTTATAAATATTAGTGTAGATTATATAATAAAAACTATCCTTACTCTAAAACAACTAATTTAATACCGATTATAATTATTTAACCTCAAAATAGGTCCCCAAATGTAGGTAATCCCCAAATGAATCTTAAAGTCTTTACCCAAATATCATCTAAAACTATCTAATAAAAATACATATTTACAATATTTCAGGGATAAGTAAAATAATATGAAACATCTAGATATTTTGTCATTCATTTATATTTCTTTGCCAACATCAAATTCAATATTCTACACCATACCATCACATCTGCTATTCCCCACATAATATCACTATTTATTTAATATTCGAATATTTACAATAAAACTAATAGGTTACCTTAATATACACTCGTATCGCCATGAACGCCCCAACCAGAAGGCCGTTGTTCCGCCATTTTGACTTGATATTTCGGTATTGCCAGTACAATATTCAAAAATTATTTATTAATAAATTGAAACCTAACAATTAAAACATAGAAATATTTTTGAGTTTATTTTGAATTGTGCACAACTGAAACCTGTCAAAGAGAAATCCTATAGATTCCTATAGCAAGACCAACACAACAACAAGAACACCTTTATTCTAATCGATGCTCCCAATTAAGTGAAAACGATACTTTTCGCCGCAACGGACCTCCTCAATTAAGGAAATCCTTTGAGGTTTAATTAAATATAATTTCAAGTTTCCAGTTACACGGCAATTTGGCCTGCAAATTGTTTTCTCGAAAACGTCCTACGAAATTCTGAATTAAAATAATTTAATCGGTTTTGAGTTCGATCTTCGAGTTTTGAGTATAAGAGGCTATACGACCAGGGGAAGACCAAAGAAACCATGGATGGACTGTGTGAAAGATGATATGGCTAGAAAGGGGGTGACTACCGAGATGACGACTGATAGAGAAGTATGGAAGAAAGGGACATGTTGCGCCGACCGCTAATAAATTGGGATAACGGCAGGAGAACGCTGATGAAAAGTTCGATCTTGCAAATAAAATATTCTCATCTCAAAGCATTTATTTCAATTAAACCATTTACAGGCACTTTTGAATTGTCAAGAAGTGGGTTTTTTTTTTTTTTTTTTTTTTTTTTTGGGTGGGAAATTATCAAATAACTTCTCCCGCTCTGGGTGGAGCGGGAGGGCGTGTCAGACTCTTACTGACTAAAACCCACCCGTGTTCCTTCCGTTGCCTGTACATTGCCAGGGGCCACGGTATCCCTTTCGGACTTTTCCGCAACCCCGGCAGGCATTGGTCCTATCGGACCCCTTCACTTGCTGACATCTCTTTGAGGCGCGCGTGGAACACAACGCGCCGTCGACCCGGGCCTGGTCCTTATCGGACGGCGAGCTACCCATTGCTCACCGTCCGCAAGCCCGCGCCTACGGTGGCCGGGAATCGGCCTGTGATTCCCGACGCCCTGGGCGTCTCCTGCGGCGGCTAGGGGCGTGAGGGCGCGAAATTTGCCTCTCCCTCACGCGTTCTGCCTCCTCCTTCGCGAGCATTACTGCTTCGCAGAAGGAGGTGACGGCCTCCCATGCCCTCTCGCTCCGTACCATGCCCTGGACTAGGGCCGGACGTGAGAGATCCCCGCCGCCGATCGCCTCCACGAGGACACGGCGATGCTCTGCCCAAGCCGGACAGACCTCCACCGTATGCTCCACCGTGTCCTCCGGGCGATCCACGCAGTGATGACACCCGGGCGTTTCCTCCCGCCTGATACGAAACAGGAACCTCCCGAAGCAACCATGTCCGGTGAGGACCTGCGTCAGGCGGAAGGTGAGGACGCCGTGGCGCCTCTCTAGCCACTCCTCAAAAAGGGGACTTATCGCCGCAATAGTGGCGTGCCCAAAGAAGTGGGTCAGTCAGAAATATGAAGCTAGTTGCCCATTCCAAAGCGTAGTAGGTACCTATGGAGAAGAACGGGCAAGAAACTCCACGGACAATCTTTTAAATAAAAAAAATTATATAAAATATTGGTTCATGTTGAAAATATGCATGTGAGAACAATGTAGAAAGACGTGCACGTTTGTTTTTTTTTTTTTTTATGCTTTATTAGAAAGAACCAGGTTCCTACTAATCAATTACAATCTAGCCTTTAAGACTAATAAGCAATTTAAATTTAACTTAATTTTTTACGTGATAAATATTTTAAAACTTAGAATAGTGTTTATTGCACTTTACACAAGTCCGATTCACTTTCTTAGAGTCTGATATAATAATAAAAACACTTTGTTCATGTGTTATATGTGTGTCATTGTCACTATTATTTCTACACTTTTTACACTACACTAACTCAAAGGGTTTTGTTCGTTTTAGTCTTCGCACTATGTTCGTGTTGTCTAACAGCTGAATTGCCTCGACGTTCACATGACGGTGGAGTCTGTGTTCGTGGGACTCAGCAAATTTTTGAATTATGTTGATGACGGGTTCCATTTTTAAGTCACGATGGAGGTCGTCATTTCTTATATACCAGGGCGCGTTAACAATGCTCCTGAGTACCTTATTTTGGAATGTCTGTATCATTTTGATGTTGGTCGGTTTAGTACAGCCCCACAGTTGGATCCCATACGTCCATATTGGCATGAGAATATGCTTATATAATAAAATTTTGTTATGTATCGATAGGCAGGAATTCCGTCCAATCAACCAATACATGTTTTTGAAACGCATGTCTAGTTCTTGTCTTTTCTTTTTGACGTGCGCTTTCCAGCGCAGTTTCGCGTCAAGCGTTATGCCAAGATATTTGGCTGTGTTTGCGTATGGCACTTGTTGGCCATTTATGAAGATAGGGTGGTAATCACAATTCTTGTTGGTGAAATCAATGTTAAGTGACTTTGATTCATTTAGTTTAATTTTCCATTTTTGTGCCCAGTCATGAACTTTATTTACAGCAATTTGCACTTTTTTTACTGCTTCCTTGTGGCATGACCCTATAGCCATAATGGCAGTGTCGTCAGCAAAGGTTGCAATTGTATTATTTTCCAGCTCTGGTATATCATACGTATACAACAGGTAGAGGACTGGACCCAGTACACTACCTTGAGGAACGCCAGCTTTAATCATTTTCAACTCTGAATAGGCATCCTCGTGCCTTACTCGAAACATTCTATCAGTTATGTATGATTCCAAAAAAATCGGCAAAATCATTGGGCAGGCTTTGTCTTAGCTTGTATATCAAACCCTTATGCCAAACTCTATCAAAAGCTTGTGCCACATCTAAAAATACGGTGGAGCAGACTTTTTTATCTTCAAGCGTTCTCTCAATGATGTTGGTAATTCTATGAACTTGGTCTATTGTGGAGTGTTTCTCTCTGAATCCAAACTGATGGTCAGGGATCAGGTTTCTCTCGTTTATAATAGGTTTTAGACGTTTTAGAAACAATTTTTCAAACAACTTTGATAGTATAGGCAACAGGGAAATGGGTCTGTATGATGATGCTTCGTGAGGTGGTTTACCTGGCTTTGCAATCATAATCACTTCAGCAACTTTCCACGGCTCAGGTACATGCTTTAATACGAATGCAGAGTTGATGAGTCTGGTAAGTTTGACGATGGCTTTACGCGGGAGATGTTTCAGGATTTCTCCCGTAATAAGGTCGTACCCTGGGGCTTTTTTCAGGGTAATGTTCTTAATTTCCATGGAAACTTCTTTCGGGGTCACAAGTTTAATTCTTTGATCTTGCAGAATATTAGCAACCTGTAGGTTGTCTACAGAGCCGTTATTTGGCTGAAAGGTTTCTTCTAAGTGATCTGCAAATCTTAGAGCTTTTTGCTCACTGCTTATGGCCCATTTTCCGTTACCATTTCTGATAGGGGGAATTTGTGTTATCGGCCTTTTGAGTGACTTTGTCGCTTTCCAAAGAGAGTATTGCGTTGTATGGTCACTGGTTAACTGACGTAGGTTAGTATTAAAAGCCTCATCTTGAAAGGCTTGTATATTTCTCTTTAATCTTTTCGTGAGATTATTTAGTTTTGTGCACGTTTGTGATGTATTGATGCTGAATCGTTCTGTTGCCATTTCTTCGGTTGATTTCCTGAAAGTCATACAACCGTAGGCTAAGACCCAATTCTACCACACTTCGCTTGTTATAAATTACGGTGTAAATGGCTGCCGATCTTAATAAACATGCATGGTTAGGATATAGTAAAGAAAAAATTGGACCCAAACCGAGGATTTCAGACTTTGCCTATACAAGAAATACCCTAAATTGAATACAATCTAACCCGTATAAATCCTAGCTAACTCCAAATAATGCTAATAAACATTCTTCCATTAGTTTCTATCAAGAAATACGGTACGAACCCCACAAATAAAATAAACTTAACTTTTCATCGTTTAGAATAAAAATATGGGAAAATACACGTCTTGGTAGGAAAGTATTTTAGCTCTAGCTTCGGATAGGAAAGTATTTTACTTCCTAGCCTCAGTTTGTCGGCTGTGGAGGGAACTGCATAGAATACAAATCAAATGCATTTGTCATTTCTTCCTATGGCAATAACTCTGCGCTGGCGCGGGCTCTGGGGAATAAATGTTGATATAACCGTGGTTCGTGTGGTTTAGAATAACTACATATTGAGTTTGTGAAGTGGTTTAAGATGGTCTTATTTGAATTGGTGTACTTTTGTGACTAAGAAATTATAGCCGTGACTAAAAATGGGTACAGATATGTACGAGTAGGGGTACTTACATATAACTTTATAAAATTTACACTCAAAACATACAGTAAACCTACGTATTGCGTCTAAAAGATCGATCAATTGACTTTGATTTGAAACAGGATAACTATAAAAGTTCCTAACCAAATAACCTTATGTATAAGTTATGTACTCAAACCGTCCTGAAAGTTTGTAGATTACGGTAGTAGATATTTACCTTATCATCTGCCTGTCCTAACTAAGGGGTTGGCTTCCAGTCTAACCAGATGTAGCTGAATACCAGTATTTTACATGAAGCGACTGCTTATATGACCTCCAAAATCCAGTTACTGGGTAATACTAGCCCTCGGTAAAAGATTGGTTGTCAGACTTTCAGTAGCGACTGTCAAAGATTCACGAATGACAGAGTATGGTATTGGTATGTAAAGATGGTCACCCATCCACGGACCAACCACGGCAAGCGTAGCTTAACCTGATCGATCGATCCGTCTAGCTGTTATTACTTAGCCACAAGCACCTCTAGTAGAACCTTCCCCAAGCACCTTGCGCTGTGCAGTCACTTTTGTAGCTACTACAGCAATGAAGCAGCGATATTTTGAAAGCGGACAAATACTTAGTAATTGAACCAACACACAGAACCCAGTGCGGTGTATCACGGTTGCGGCGCCGTCGATGTACTTTTGTTTTCACATCGATTTTACATATTATTTGATTTGTATGATAGGCAGTACCGCTCCGAACCAATCCGCACCGCAACGGACCGCAATGCATCGCGCCTCGTCCGATCCATGCAGCTCCTTACACCTGCCTAATATTAGTTCCCTCACATATATATAAACAATTACCATTGTTACTTGAGCTAACACTAAACTTATATCCTCTAAAGCTGATATTTTTCTAGAAGTTTCAAAGATATTTTCTCGAAGCAGAATATATCTAAAATAAACTCAATATCTATGATTGTATTATTACTTGTATCACTAGTTTTTCTTAACTAAATATACGAGCTTTTATATTATAGACCTTTTAAAGGAAATCTTGTCTCAGTCTCAGCTGACATATTCTAGAATTGAAAATAAAACATGAAGTCTGTTCAACCGGTTGCGGGAAAGTCCGTAAGGGATACCGTGGCCCCTGGCAACGTACAGGCAACTGACGGAACACGGGTGGGTTTTAGTCAGTAAGAGTCTGACACGCGCTCCGCCCAGAGCGGGAGAAGTTATTTGATAATTTCCCATCCAAAAAAAAATAAAAAAGTCTGTTCAAACAACTTTTAAGAGATTTTTTCAAATTAGATTTTGTTGATAACCATGGCAGCGGTTGCCAATTTCGGTATAGTTTTTTTAGTTTTATACACGGTGACATTTGAATCACAGTTTTGCTAGAACAAACGTTGTTCAGTCTACTACCATTCTATAGCATCCAATAAATAAAAAACTTCATTGGTTTTTGAAAAAACACAAAAAAGACAAAGCTAAAAAAGTCCGGATTATTGTTACTCCCTACAACACAGACACTGCGGCGCTCGCGTCTCAAAGTTGTTGCGGAGTGGCGCGCGGTTCACTCACGGGACACAGCATTGTCTAGGGAAATGAACCTCGATAAACGAATTTAGTAAGCACTTATTTTTGTTCGTCTTATTAGAAAATACCAAACTATTACTTTAAAACAGATTTGTATGCCTTGGTATGGCTTTGGGTAAGGTAAACTTTGGTCGGTATTTTCGGGCTATGCAGGAATTTACGACGTGACGCACCGTAACGACGCGACGGCGCGGCAAGGTGGTTGATCTCTAATAATTTTATCATTTCGTTCTAGGAGCGAACTTATGGTAGGTACTATCAGACATGGTTTCCTTATTTCCTGTAGGTACTAGGTTCGGGTACCTATTGTATCTAACGTGAGATTATTAGGTATTAATAATTTATTGGGATATTACAGCAACAAGACAAAAACAAAACTTATACCACAAAACCAAGTTAGCTCCGTGTGGACCAAGACAACATTGATTCCAATTTTCCACATTCCAATAGTTAGAACTCATTTTCATAAAAAACGCGCGATGCGTGCCTGTGACGTAAGTAGATAATTACATCGGTTGCACATGCGTCTCCCGCTCGAGAGATTTCGGTCATTTTCGGTAGACTGGCTAGCCGCCCGAGTCGCGCGGCCCGCGCATAGGAATGGGCGCAACGATACTTCGTGCGTTTGCATGACATTGGCTATAAATGATTTACTTGCATTTTGACCCGCATTGGCCGGACGTCCTTGTAGTCCACGTGGACTCCTCATAACTCTTGAATGTCATATTGCTGCCGCAATGAGTACTTTGATGTTACGGTTAATGTTTGAACACGTTTGAGCAACATGAGACGTATTTGAGAACGCCTAGTTTAGTTTATTTTAATTACATATTTGATGCTATAGAATAGTACTAGACCATGGTCTGAACAACGTTTGTTCTAGCAAAACTGTGATTCAAATGTCACCGTGTAGATATTCAAAGTAGCTTATCATTTGGTTAGCTATACTGAAAAACTCTGTACTGATACTAACAATAAACATTTGTTAGTAGTGACAAAATTCCAAATTTTTCTTGAACAGCGATTTGTTTAGATGAGAAATATCAAGAAGCAACTTTCTTTAGCATATTTCTCTCGTTTCTATATATTTCTACATAATCTACGCCCTCGCCATAAAGTATAGGATATTAGTCGTAAACTGTGAGCTTTCGATCCCAAGTTATCGTGTTGACCGGTTATGTTATGCATAACATGAATATTGTATGGCCACGAAACAAGTTCGGTATATATTTTGCGCTGGTTGCAGCAATGTACATTATAAGCTTCGAGTCCTTGTAGGGAATTGCGTTTCTCCTATAAACCTATTTACTTACTTAGTTTTATTTGGTGGTTAAATAAAGATAAACAACAGTAGTTTTGTTTGGTTTAAATTGGTTTTTATTTTTATTATTTTATTTTGCTTTTATATAGATTCTTTTCTTTTAGATTTTGTGAATGTGAGAACGTTCTAGGCTTAACAGACTGTAGATCTGTCGACCATTTTCTACCTGGTACTTGTTGGTAGGCCTACACTGTCCTCTCATACCTATTAACACTGTAATTTGAAAACATTGTAAATACAATTTACTTTTAAAATAGTTACCGTGGAGTTTCTTGCCGGCTCTTCTCCATAGGAAACGACCAATTGGAACCGTGCACCTAGCTTCTCACGTTTCATAAGTGTCCTTGTAGGTTTATGTGAAATAAAATATTTTGAATTTGAATTTGAGTAAAGTATTCTGTAAACATGTCACCGTGAGCTTGAGTGAGCTGTCAATATTGTCAATCGCTAGCATCTCGAGGAATGACAGCTCGCTTCAAGCTAAATACCCATATGATTTTACGGTAAGATTCTTGCCGAATAGACCGACTAAATATTTTAGCGTTTCTTTTGGCGCAGTACCTAAGTGAAATCAGTAGTTTTCCTGGGGTGTAACGAGTATTACTGCTAGGAACAAACATCGCCTTCTGACAGTACCGGTTACCACGTTGACTCTATTATTCAAGAATAAGAGCAAACGAATGCGATGGGGAGACAGCTGCCTTGAAAAACTGGTCATTGTTGGCTACACCGAAGGAAACAGCACGAGGCCGGTCGCCAACACGATGGTCCGACCAAGCATGATGGTCCGCAATGTTCATAACGCATGTTTTTTTGTGTTTGTTACATCTTTTATAGAATATTGAATGTTTTTTTTTTCGCTTTAATTTATTTTTCATTAAATTAGCCTTGATACAGTTAACGTTTGCTAACAGCTTGATTTTACTATATAATAGTAATCTTTGGAAAATGTTGTGGGTAGTACATTTGTTAAGTGTATTTTTAAGATTTTTCTGTTTATGATAAATATATTACTGTTTGTTTTCTCTAATGTAATAAAATAAATAAGTAAATTTCAACAGGTGGTGATGGCAACTTCAGACCGGAGTCTATGGAAGATTGTCCGCTTAAAGGGATCCAGGATGCTTAGTCATGAGGGACTGACAGGAGAAGACCAAACATTCAGTAATTATTTTCAGCACGCAATTCAGAATCGCGTACCTCGTGGCCTTCAATGTCATCTCAGCGCGAATAGTTACAAGACCGTTGACTGTCTGCTCCGGATGCAAGCGTGCAAACAAGTGCCGATACACGTACATGTACATGTACGTACTACTATGTATATGTATGATATAAGTGCCCTTATTTTTTTATTCTAGAGGAACAACAAACATCTACAATATAAAACATAGAAACAAGAAATACAAAAAACACATAGACAATATTGCAGCCCACAACGCTGTTCACAAAGTCAAAGTCAAAGTCAAATAATTTATTTCAATTAGGCACAAAAAAGGCACTTTTGAACGTCAACATTTAAATAATAATTGATTCTAGTTGCCCCTTCCAAAAGGTAGTTTTCGTATGGAGAAGAATGGGCAAGAAACTCCACCGTTACTCTTTTAAAATGTTTTCACAATATCTTGTGTACATCAATTATATAATTATATGTGAAGACGATGCACCTAGAATAAGATTACTATACCACGTTAGGTAGAAATAATGAAAAATTAAGGAATGACAGATAAATTAATCATGTGATAGATGCATGGTGCTCACATATTTACAAACATTGTAAAATTATACACAGATTAACGATAGGATACAATACAGTGAAAATAATTATATCATATATGCATGTGTATTGTGTAGTTCCACGGTAGTGTTATTGATATCATTCTAAACTAATATTCTAAGAGGTAAAATTGTCTGTTTCTCCGGAAGTACTGATTTTTTTATCATAATAAGATACAAATGTATACACTGGATAAACTTCTTAAACTGAATTAACTAACAATCTATTAAAATATAATAAACTTTACGTAACTAAAACTATAAATAAACTAAAATATGGCGTCGAAAAAATTCTCTGCATCGCTGTCGACTGGTAACATACTCAAGAGACTGGCCGCATTGCCACGTTGTATAGCAATGCTTAGCCTCTGGCCAAGGTAAAAGCCAGCCCTTGGGTCACGGGAAGTTTCAACCAGTCGTTTGGAGATTTCGTTGAACAAACCATGAGCAGTCGGACCCCACGGCCCGAGAGTTTCAACTCCAAACGGGTCGAAAATATAATTACCATTAAAATTAATTAAATTTAAAAAATAAAAAAAACCCCCGTCACGTTTCGTGCCTAGGGAATTAAAAAATAAACGTGTTTGTAGCTGTGTAAATGAAAAATATCCAACCAAATATTGGTACCTTTAATTAATGCTAAAAGTCAATAAGTAAAAGGTATGACCATTTAATCTGACGTGAGTCGTCGTTAAAATATTTATAGAATTAGTTTCAACAAATTATTCTAAAAGAAAGAAAGAAAATTGCGTTTATTACCATTCTTCAGGAACTATCTTTTTAAAGTATTTCATTCTGTGGCATGCGAATTATGCAGGCATCTACAGCTACTCATCGTCGTCGTTTTATTTAAAATAATATTCAGAGAATAATATTCAGTAATATTCTAATACTGGAATATTATTGAATATTTGAAACATTTTTAAGATATTAATTTTTCAATACATTCTATCTTTGTATACTTACTAATAATACAGCTGAAGAGTTTGTTTGTTTTGTTTGTTTGTTTGAACTCGCTAATCTCTAGAACTTGTAAATTTATTTTTGCATTTGATAGCTCAATTCTTGAGGAATGTTATAGGCTACTTAACATCACGCTACGGTCCTTAGGCCGAGCAAAAAGTCTGAAAAGAACGCTGAGCGAAAAAGAAGTAAAAGCGCGAGCGGGCGACGCGCGATGTTTTGCGGTGAGTTGGCGGAACAAGAAATTTTGTGCAGATGAAGTTGCGGGTAGAAGCTAGGCCAGAATAAATCTAGAAGACATCAACCTTTCTTATATCCAATAAACATTTTCTACCCATCCCCCAAGGGATCAGTGTGAAAATACTTAAACGTTTAAATAAAATTGCAATCTTTAAAAAAAAGATCATTGACTGTCTGCACCGGATGCGTCTGAACGGTCCTTTATAATAAAATTCTTCTGTATAGTGTGAAAGTGTCGTTAGTAGAAAAATGCAGCTGCAGATAAGAGTGTAGATACTAAATTGATTTTACTTTTTTATACAGATATACTGTGCCGTCCGGTGAGTGACTCGTTGGTCTATTGCCGACTGCCGAGCATAAGGTCTTGGGTTCGATTTTTAGGTCGGACAGTGTTATTAGGGTTTTCCGTATGGAATCTTTCCAGCAGCAGCCCGGAGTCTGGATTTGTGCCCGGTTGATGACAATAGGCTCGCCCCCTGTTACATGGGACTTTAACAATCAATCTGCCTAGCCTTTGCCCAAATATGTTGGGGTCAGCTTCCAGTCTTAATACTGTTTTTCATTAACAAATATATGTGGATGCAGCTGAATACCAATATTTTACACGGAGTTACTGCCTATCTGATCTCCACAACCCAGTAACTGTGAAATACGATACCCCTTGGTAAGACTGGTTGTCAGACTTTCGGGCTTCTGACTAGCAAAGTAACGACTGTCAAAGATTCAAGAATGACAACCGGGACCAACGGTTTCACGTGCTTTCCGAAGCACGGAGGAATCTCGATATGTAAAAATGGTCACCCATCCACGGACTAACCTCGGCAAGCGTAGCTTAACCTGATGCATCGACCCGTGCGGCTGTTATAACTTAGCCACGAGCTCGAGCATATATACACTGATTACGAGAGCTGTCAGAGTCAATATTCCCCAATAAAGATGACAATGACAGCTCTTGATCTCAGTTTAGTTGTGCTGATCACGTTCATTTCATTGGTGAAACTCGCCCTTAGTATTTACGTTGGTCAAGTTAGTTGTTTCGTTTCAAAGTGTATTTAAAGATAGTCTAAAAGTGTAAAGGTTTACTTTATCGCTACAACAACAATAAAATATCCTCACAGTTTTAACATCCATCACTTGAAACTTAAAGTCTAGATATAAATACAAAAAATGTAAACAGAGTGCATATCATGGCGAAACTCATTTATTCCCTCGCTAAAGTCGGTTAAAGCTGGATTCAACGTGATATATGAAAGGGTTGTGACTCGGATTTGCGATGCGGCTTGAAAAGTGACTGAGCTGGTCTTTAAAAGTTGTTTTAAAAATATCCTTGGAGTGGTAGGAAACATTGTTTGTGTGAAAGTTGTATTTGGTGTTCAGTCTTTGGTAGATCAGTGAAAAAACATTACAAAAAAACGAGCGAGCCTTACAGTAGTCATCGCATATGATGTGTAAACATCTGACATCTTACCTCGGTAACAAACAACATTAAAAGGGGCCCCCCCTCATTAAGGTCGTTTCTGATATTCAAATCTAGCACCGCGCGCGCTCATTGGTCAAATCAAATAGCGCGCTCTTCCCCGGCCTCCTTTTACACACTTCCGTCCCTTTTCACGAAATTACTCCCACAGATTGCAGGAAAGCGAGAGGAAAGATGTTACACATCAAAAATGGTTAGATATACTTTTGTGTAGCCTTTATGATGGCACTTAGTGTAAGAGAAAATGAAGTGTTGGTGTGGGGAAGTATCAGTTTTACCAAGGGGTATAACACGATACCCCTTACCCAGTAACTGGGCTGTGGAGGTCAGGTAGGCACTCCATGTGAAATATTGGTTTTCAGTTTTCATAGTTGGAAAAAGGCTAGGCAGATGATGAGCATCACATATTCTAGTCCAGTCTAGTTCTTAACATAATATAACATCACGCCTTAATCCGCGAAGGGTTTGGCAGTGCTGTATCTATAGTAACATCCAAATTTAACCAGTTATGTTTAAGTCCCATGTTATAGGGGGTGAGCCTATTCCCATCAACCGGGCACAAACTCCGGGCGGCTATTGAGAAATTCATGACCGAAAAACAAAAATAAATTGCCCGAGCTGGAAATCCAACCCAAAACCTCATAATCAGCAGCACTTACGACCACTAGACCAACAAGGCAGTCTAATTTAATATTTTTTATTATAAACACAATGTTATTTCTATTGACGTGACATGGACATAACATGGACATAACATGGACATGACATGGACATAACATGGACATGACATGGACATAAAATGGACATAACATGGACATGACATCGACATGACATGGATATGACATGGACATGGACATAACATGGACATGGACATGACATGGCCATGGACATAACATGGACATGGACATGACATGGACATAACATGGATTGATTGACATGGTACTTAAACATAACTGGCGAATTGTGGGTGTACAAAAGGACAGTACAAATAAATGATGTAATGTTATGTTATGGTAGGTCCTCTGCATCTCCTAACAGTCGTAATTCATCACACCGACTTTTGAACGGGTGAGATTATCATATTTATCATATTCGCTCGGAAGCCCTTTGTGAAACAAACGCAGCCAGTCATCGTGTCTTCTGTCATAACGTCGCGTTATTAAAAACTGTCCAACAAAGATTTAGGTAAACTGGAAGTATGTCTGAAAACTGTCTAGAATTTTAAGACTCTTTTGAAATGCAACAGGACAAATTGATAACTCATTTTAGTACATCAAATTCTAAAACACATCTTGGAGGGCGGAATAAAAGAGTAATATAAATTGTGTATGAATAACTCTTAAGGTGTTGTGATGACCCAGTGGTAAACGCCTCGCCTCTCATGCACGACGTTGTGGGTTCAAATCCGGGCAAGTACCAATGTGACGAGTTTATCTTGGACATTACTGACATCGGTGAAGGAAAACATCGTGATGAAATCGTCAACCCGTCTTGAGCAAGCGTGGTGATCAATGCTCGTGCCTTCTCTGTATGAGAAGAGGGCTTTGCCCTGCAGTGGGATAGTAACGGGCTGGTATTATTATTATATATATGCCTTTACATATCTCGGGACCATAGGGTGCCGGTCCTTTGAAAGGCGTACGAGGGGCCGAAGCCAACCCGTAGAGGCCCCTTAGACAATTTTAAATGGAATGGGGCACTAATCGACGATTATCCCCGTATGCACTATGCAAGTGTACCCAAGGACAACCCGCGGTTGGTGCAGGACTATTGCAGAACATGGAAACAAAATATTTTGGGCTATGGGTTTGGGTGGCTATAGAAGATTGGTTACCTAGAACTATCTAGGTAACCAATCTAAGAAGGCCTATGCCCTGCCTGATCAATGTTATGGTATACACGGATAAAATGGCAGGGGGTGACTTGCACACTCACTAATATATATTATCTTCGACAAATCGCTCACCGTACAATATAATGGACAACCACACACAGTGAAGATAATCTATATTTTACTTTAAAGGATTTTTAAGCATTATAATTCAAATTCAAATTCAAATTCAAAAGTCATTTATTCAAACTAGGCTGAGAATCAGCACTTTTCGAACGTCAAAATTACATAAGACAGTCCCCCAAAACGCCCACCCTTCACCACTTCCTAGTGCTTTAGCTGGGAAGAAGAAGTGGCGCAACAAACTCCCCTAATATATATATATATATATCTTTAATGTGTTCATCACACACATTATCACACATGATTTAGAAATGAGCAACCTCTGCCAGATAACTTTATTGGTCAGGTAAATATTTAGTAGATTATGCATAGGAGTTGATAAGAATACATTTTATACCAAATTAATTCTCGTGGAATCAGACAAAAGACGCTGAGTACGGTATTGTGTTTAATAGTGGAACAAAATAGGTAAATTTAAAAAAAAAGTGTATGTGTGTTGGCTCTAACGCACGAATAGCTAGAGTTTACTCATTAATACGATTGTATTAGAATAAGCATCTCCAAAAAAAAACAAAAAAAAATAACGGCCGTGACATCTAGATCGAAGTGCGAAAAATGAAATTTATTTTTATCAAAGAAAAATTAAAAAAATACGAATAAAACAAGTTAACGCTTGTATAAATTTCACTGCTCATAAAATTTCCATACCTGATGAAAATCGATTCCTATGGAGTAAACTCCAAAAAAAGTGGGTGAGTTTAATACAAACTCCAGCCCGAAACCGGTAATTATTTAACGAAGAAACTTAGGCATGAAATTCCAAGAACTCTCACTAAATAAAAACAGGCAAACACTGGAACGCGAAAACAGTAGAAAAAAAAGTTTTAATAAAATTCCTTTCCAGTAATATTGTACATCAACGACGTCCATGTTAAGCCATTTTTCAAGCCATTCACTAAAAGCATTCTTTGTTTCGCGAAAACTTTAAAATGTTTCTATGGAGGTTAAATTTTATGTTCGCTCATTTACATGCTACCATTTTAGTACTTGATTAAAACATTCCACAGTTTTCCCTTTAACATTGTGTTAGTTGACTTTTCTAGAAAGTTTTACTTAAAAGTGGTTATATTATTTCTTTTGGTGCAAGAAGAGTTTACTATACCTAATTATCTTTTTTTTCCCTAGGTGTTCATACATTTAATTCGATCATACGTTGATACTGCGCAAAGTCGACGAAAGAAAGTTGAAAGTTGGACGCTCAGGCCGTGATCTATAATTGTTAATTAGTACGTAATTTGGCTAAGGATTATTCCTGTCACTGTCAAACGTGTGCAAGATAGAGACGGGAATATGTCTGAGCTAAAGTACGTGCTAAGTAGCGGTTGTAGATCTTGGCTTTAGAGTTTTACAACCCAGCTAGACTGTAGCTACCAATAAAAGACTGCGCAACAGCTACGGCGTAGATAATGTCATTGCTACGCTGCCGCTGGCGTAACTGCTACGAATTTGTTGAACATTGAACGAAACTAAATTCATTTCGTCAATTTCAATACTTACGTCATCATAAAGCGGATTACTTAGCAGGTAAGCCCCTATCCTAAATGTATGCGTATCTTAATTTATTAACACTTCACTTTACATTTAAAATTCTGGTCCGTTCTAAAAATGGTCAACAACGAAATTATTAAATTTTCTAGCAAAAGCTTTCAAAGAATTGCGCACAATGAAACAAACTATTTAAAATTCATGAAACGTGCCACTACTGTGATTCTTAGAGAAACTAAAAATGTATGTAGTAGTTAGTTGTGAAATTTAGTTTTAATGTTATTCTTATTTTAAGTGGTTTAAAATCTTGTGTTTGAACAAGTTGGCAATATATAATGTATGTCACAACTCTGTTCTACTCAGTTGTGTAATATTTTATTTTTCAGAAACGGTGGAAATATTCTTGTATTTATGCTACACGTGGCTCTGAAGGAAAGCTAGACACAAAATTGCTAGTCTATATTTTCGGGGTCAGTTTGAGGCTTATTTTTAGTTTGGTATATTAACTGTACTTTCAGTACCTACACCATAATTTATTGAATAATCTTTTGCCAAATGCAAAACTTAATTAAACTCGCAATAAGATGCGTTTCATGTAGGTTAATGTAATATTTTTTCTTAAAGTAATGAGTTTAGTCCTTAACCCTATAACAGAAAATAGTCCAAAAATAATGTAGGTGTATATCTCTGACTAACCCTTCAGGGATGCTGTAGGCGTGATCTTAAGTTTAATCCAAAAATACCCGGCCATAAAAGAAGAATCTGCAGCGTTAGCTATCCTTATAGCTTTAAATCTTCTTTTTCGTTTGGTTGGTGACTAACCTGGTGTCAGAGGTTTTTATGTCCCACATACGTCAACTGAATCAGACGAAATTCAAATCTAGTATAAAATCGCACACTATGAAGGCAGGCATATTATAAGTTGGGGGATTACATCGCTGATAAAAATGCTGCTCCTGCTCCACGACCATAACAAATTGATTAACATTTGAAAATACTGTTGGAGCTGCTGAAGATTGTAAGACCATCTTTGCATTGTATAAAAAAAATCCTTTGTATTATATAATGCATAGCACAAGTGTGAGTACTATGTACTAAAGAACTACTATTTACCGGGTAATATGTCTTTCATTGACTTGAATGTGCCCTGGCGGCTGTGAGTATGTCATGCTCCCTCAGATGTCTCACTGATGGTGGCGCGTGTGTTGGACCATTTAGCACCCATCAAAATGGTTGAGCCAAATGGTCCTGATCCATGCGTCATGTTCGTGAACGGGCGCCGTCAGTTGGGACTGGTCATCTCTTAGCTGAGATGGCTTATTTTAATTTTTGTTTTGGTTTATCTTTTTATTACGGACGCTTCTAACGTGCACGTCTTTCTACGTGTGTAAAGTGATAATATACAATACACACATGAATCCGAAAAGTCAAAAAGCCTTGGGTTCGAACTCGAGACCTATGACTTGGCAGTCCGACGGTCACATCACTAGGCTATCAAGGGTTGTATATCAAACCTTGATAAATAATTTAAATAATTTAAAGCTATATCAACGGTGTGAAGAGTCAACACAGAACTTAATCTTAAACCGGGCAGAGACCCAAAAGACTAAAGGTGACCGAAACTGCCGCATTAAATTATAGCGAATACAAAAAGGATAATGTTTTGAGCTTGGAGCTTGGAGTCAAAAAATTGTGATAGGGATTTAAGTATACTATTACATAATAGGCACCTACAAAGTGCCTGGAGTGAAGACTATCGCGTTTGAATTCGCCGCTAGAGGCGCTAGTGTAGAGTGAGGTCTCTAGAAATGTCAAATGTGACTGAACGTTCACTGCGGGATTTACTATCGCGAATTTTTACTTATTACAAATTCATAATTTTTGTAAAGATTATGCCTTTCCTGATTAATAATGGCTTAAAATTTTAAGTAACAACTCAGGATCTAATTTGGTAGTACTTGAGGAAGAATAATATTTGGCTTGCCAATTTTAGTAACATTATAATGTAAATATTCATTTGATGTCTTAGAATATCATAAAAATAAATAAAATATAATAAAATAAACATTATATGATGTAATGGGTACTTAAACATATCAAATGAAAGTATTGACAGGACCTTACTCGCCAGTGGCGCCAACTGCTGAGCACAAAAACGAAAGCCTCAATTGATGAATACATCTGTTCTACATCTGGAAAAAAAAAGCGAAAAGCATTTTAGTGTTGAAATGTAAAGGAGTCTGGCTGACCAGGTTTTTGTTTGACTTTATATAATTGACCGAGCATTTACGAATAGTTATATCGTGAGTGTCAAAACGAGCTAATTAATATTATTCGCATTTGTAAATGCTACCAGTCAATACGCTCTCTTAAAAGCGCAAAAGTTTGTTTTTGTATGATTGTGTCTATACTGTCCTATCAACCATAATCAAAATGAACATGTTATAAATGTTTTTTCAAACAAAGATAATGTAACATGCACTAAATGATAATAGTATACAACGCTACAAGATTGTTTTAGCGCGTGGCCAAAATCGGAACTAACGCCTCCATCTTGTTTGGTCAATACACAATGACAGAGACAATTTCACAAATCATGTCATTCAGGCTCCATAGGATCCCTGTAACACTCTAGTTGTTGTATTTGACGAGCGCGCGTCAATCATTGTAATCCTACTAATCCTACTATCCTACTATAATATATCCTACAAATATTATAAATGTGAAAGTGTGTATGTATGTATGTTAGGATGTTTGTTATTCTATCACACAAAAACGGCTGAACGGATTTGGATGAAATTTGAAAGAAAAAGAAAGAAAGAAAAAAAGGTTTATTTGTCACAGAGACACGTGCATACAAATAACAAAAATACAACAATACAAAAATATAACAAGTGACAAGAAGGCTTCCACTCAGCATAATTCTGTGCTATGAGGGACCCACAGCACAGCGCTGATTTTCAGTGGTCACCCGAAAAATACGTACGGACATCAAGTCAGTAACTAGATATGAATGAAATAAGAAAAATTCCAGTGTGTAAATATTGATTCAATCAGTGTTCTGTCTCGTTCCCACCCTCAGAGTCGCGTCGCCTGCGCGCGCGCTTGCTATTTAAAAAGTACAGCAGTTGCATTTCACTATTGCGTCTATGAGCGACACACAGTCAGACAAATACATAGACATATATAAAAAAAAAATATCTATGGACAGATAGTTTATACCCTGGATTAACAAATATAATACTTTTTATCCCGATAGTGGATTCCCGTGGGATAATTTCCAAGCTCCACGAGGGCGAAGCTATAGGGAAAAGCTAGTTTATTGATAAAAATCACATGACATGTTCATGAGTTGCAACGACTATACAGAGACGAACACGGCCATTGTTGAAGAATAATTCAACAGGCCTTAAATAAATTATTTGCGTATGACCAAAATGTTCCTTATCCCGCTCGGTATAATCCACAAAGCTATGTAAAGTACGTAATTTATTTTGATTGTGCATTTTAATGAGTTGCATGTTCTTTCGCTGAGAGACCTTTTTCGGGTCTCATTATAAAATGTTTTATTTAAATGGTTAACAAGGATTGCTTAGGGCACAGAATAAATAAGTAGCAGTATTATATCTCGGTTCGTCAATAATTATTTCAAGGTCACTCCTTGAAATAATTATTGACGGCACGGTTGGCGCAGTGGTTGAGCGATTGACTGTTGCACTGCGTGTCGCGGGTTCGATTCTCGCACGGAACAAATATTTGTATGACCTGCAAGTAGTTGTTCCGGTTCTGGGTGTTTGTGTATGTGAGTATAAATGTTTGTAAACGCACCCACGATACAGGAGAAATTCCTAGTGTGGGGCAACGTTAAAAAAAAAAAAAAAATATCTACGGCCGCTCGGTAGAAAAACTTTCCGCGTCCGTGCGTAATTCCCGCGCACTCAACAGTGTTGCGTACTGATATAAACTGAGATTTCGAAGCGCGTCGTCTCGGCCGTTTTCTATGAAGATAGAATACTGTACTTATTTATACTGTGCTTAGGGTAGCATGAGGGGCCGTGATTTGAACTTTGCTAAATGGTTGTGTTTGCAATTAATTTGTATAAGCAGTCTTGTATGATTATGCAGGTTAATTTATTTTCGTTATAGAACTTTTTGTAGTATGTCATTTATTTTTTTGATGTACTTTGGTTAAATTTTTGCAACAAAAAAGAGGCAGTTAACCACCTCGCACACTATGCACATGCGACTGTGACAGCTCGGCGACTAGACGCAACCACAGGCTGCGGCGGACAATTTTCATATATTTTATTTATATATTTATTTTATTATTTATGTACACACAGAAAAATAGATACAGATAAGACATAATCATAATTATGAGTACAAAGGTACTGCTTATTTCTTAAGAAATAAATAACAAATTTTATTCAAAGTTCCACACACTTAGCGTCGAGTTGCAGAGTTGCAACGACAGCCTAGGGGAGTCGCACGCACTTGTTACTTGTCGCAGCGTCTAGACGCATGGTGCACGCGCACACCCGTGACTGTCGCATGCGACAGGTCAGCGTCTTGTCGTTGAGTTGTCGCAGTCGCAAGCCGCATATATTTAACGGTTAACAAGACATTGCTATTGTATATAACAGATCAAGAGCTGTGTGTGTGCATTCTGGTAGAACAATTTTTATGAAGTTTTCATTAAGATTCTAGTCATCGTTCATAAAAACAGCAGAAAAAGTCTATTTAGTTAGAAACAGCTGCGAAATAACATCTTTTTATTTTACTTTTTTAAACGAATCTTAATATCATTAACGTGGGTCGTTTCTTTGAAATATGCGTAGATTTGACTTTGTTCAGCTAAATATACTTAGCTGGTCGTTGAACCCGTGGTAGGATAAATAAAAAACTTTTAAATTAACAATTTTTTTCGTCTTTTTCTGTCATTGTTGGAGGGAAAGCAATGATAAGATATTATGTTTTTTGTTTTGAGAACGAGAGACGGGCTTATTAGAATACTGTAAAATGGTTTGACAGTTTAGATCAGAAAACCATTACAGCGCATTACACATGCACAGCACATGACATGGCGAAGGCCGCAGGAATCAGCTGGATGCGAGAAGCAGGGCTTGGAACCGGTACCTACTAAAAGTGCCAAAAGTGCCTGGGGTACTGAAATGGCAAGGCATACCGGTACTCCACCCAACAAGTACGGGAACCAAATTCAGGTATCCGGCGCGTTCTACAAATCTCATATTTGTACGAGGAACCTCGTACGGTTGCCAACCTTGAAGTTATTCTTCTAATGCCTATTAGATATCGTTTTTACTTACTATATCTGTTTTCTCACTCTAATTTACGGAAATATTTGTTTGGTACCGGTACAGTACATTGCTCATTAGAAATACCAATAGTACAGGTACTACGTCTAGTACCGTCAGTAATAGTACCCTACGTCTGGTACCGGTATCACACCAAGGCCAATGGTGCCGGTTCCCAAAAATATCGGTATTTCAAGCTCTGGCGAGAAGCACAGAACTGGTCAAAGTGGGGGTGCTTGCGGGAGACCTATGTCCAGCAGTGGACATATGGCACGAATCTAGATGAAAAATCTCGCTCTATTCTTAAAGATAAAGATAATTTATTTGTGTGTTTTTGTATGTAACGCATAGTTTTTAAGCGGCTCGTGGCTAAATAATAACAGCGGCACGGGTCGATCGAAGGTTAAGACGCTTACTACGGTTGGTTTGTGGATGGGTGGCCATTTATTAGATTAACGAGACCCCTCCGTACAGCTGTGCCTCGGAAAGCACGTTAAGCCGTTGGTCCCGGGTGTCATTCGTAGATCTTTGGCAGTCGGCTAGTCAGAAGCCCAAAAATCTGACATTCAGTTTTACCAAGAGGTATCGTGTACCTTACCTGGCTTGTGGAGGTCAGATAGGCAGTCGCTCCATGTAAAATACAGGTATTTAGCTGCATCCGGTTTGACCGGAAGAGAGCAGTGGTGGCCCAGTGGACGTAGTATTATACATATTATTTCTGCCAGTGGTAACTCGAACTCCAACAGGTGCTTTATTTCGCGTAAATGATTTCATCACCACTGCTGTCAAAACGGTGAAGAAAAATATCGTGAGAAAACCAGCATGTCCTAAGTCCATAAAATCCGAAGACATATGACATCTACCAACCCGCACTGGGCCCGCGTGGTGACCGAGACGAGGCCTATGTCCCAGCAGAACATTATAGGCTGATTATGCTTATGCATTTAAACTGGAAGCCGATCCCAACATAGTTGACAAAAGGCCAAGAAAATTGATTCCAAATGACCGAACATGATAAAAACCCAAGTACACTCCACACCAAAGATAACTAATCATCATTAAAATTCTTGCAACCCATTCGATTTCAACTTCAAACAGTACATCAGGCGTTTGTTTCTCCGAATTCGCCAAAGTCCTCACTTTCATAAAGTGTGTACTTACCGTCCAATTCACTTCGCTGAGCGCCAGTCATTTCGCTAAGTGATTGCTCTTACTCATGTTGTACGATATTTCGACAAGATGCAAGACAACGTTTGGTTTGTGTCTTTTTATTCTATGTAAGAATGTGAATCTTGTTTTTTTAGTCAAGTTTGAGGAAATAAAGAATAGTTGCTTTGTACAAACTATATAGGTAGTTACCTACTGCAAAATGGTGACATGATGAATTAAGAGGGAGAGGAAGATCAAAGAGGGACTGTGTGAGGGATGAAAAACCGGCCAAGTGCGTGACGGACCACGCACAATGAAGGGTTCCGTAGTTGAGATGAAATCCCTAGAACAAACTTAACATTGTAGTTAAAAAACATGTTCTCTCATACATTCCAACTGCTAATTTAAGTTGGTCGATTATTACTCGTTAACTTGTAGAGCCTACTTAGCTGTGATAGTTTTGCTTTTAACTACGTTACATATCCTACTGCTATGATTTTTTTCACATAGCCATAATCAACCATTTAGTTGGCAGGGGATACACACACTTGACTCTAAGAAAAATTAGGACTTTAAAGCTTAATATTTCGCAAACGGATCCCTGAATACAAAAATGGTTTTCACACGCTCGCAATATTTTTGAACCACTTTCCCAACGACATCCCACACCATAGGATAGACGAGAAACATCCGGTACGGTTGGCGCAGTGGTTAAGCGATTGACTGCTGCAATGCGTATCGCGGGTTCGATTCCCGCACGGAACAGATATTTGTATTGACCTATTTACGTGTAGAGTAGGTAACCTAAAAAAAAACTTGAGAACTCAAATTGATTTAGAATTTTCATGATTTTATTTTACCATTTTATCGGTATGATTAATATGTATACCCATGCTAAATTAGAGCTTTCTAGTACCTAGGTACTAAGGGTCTCAGAACTATGCCGCGGACAGACAGACAGCCAGACATGGCGAACTATAAGGGTTCCCTACTAACCCTAAAAAGGACTGGATGATAGAGTGACGACTGAAAGTGGAGAATGCAGGCAAAACGTGTTGCGCCGATCCCAAGTAACATTAAACATAAAAACTTCAAAAAGAAACAAAAAATACCTACTGACTTAAAAAAAAAAAACATTAAAACGTGCAAAATAACTTAAATTTCCGATGTCTTTGGTTCTATATTTTTGTTTTTTGCCACCGACTTCCAAAATTAAGTTATTTTACACTTTTTTGTGTTTTTCTTTGAAGTCGGTAATTTTTTTTTCTAAAAGTTCTTTTTTTCGCTTTTTTGTTGTGGTACCTACCCCACAAAAATTTGAATACCACTACCACCTGCTATGTAAATAACAGTGACAGGAACTTATCATATCATCCATATAGACTAAGTGGGAAAAATATGTATCATTGAAGCTAATACAAAAACTACCCAAGCAAAGTTAATAAAATTTATATGGGACCACCTCTGAAGTATGATCTACCAAACGAAAAAAAAATCATCAAAATCATTTCGTAATTGGCGGAGTAATCGCGTAACAAACATACAAAAAAAGTAAGACCCTCCTCCTTTTTGAATTCGGTTAAAAATTATGCATTAACACTTTAAATTAAATACAACATAACATGTGCCTTATTCCTGTTTTATTTTGAATTTCGACTTTCAAAAGTAACTTAGTGGTTTTAATGAAATAAATTATTTGACTTTGACTTATTTTATTACAAGCGTTAGAAGATGAAGAATGTGTTTTTGGAAATATTAACGCACAGATAGACAAAGTGTGTGCGTATTTAAAATTGAATTACAAACAATTACTTTGTCTAGCTGCCTTATCCTCATGTTTACTTTATAGCGCTGTGCACTTCTGTAAATGACGTATATGTGATTTTTGCTTGTGTATATCTTAGTGAATAAGTCGTTGAAGTGCCATATTAATAAATAAATAAATATACTAACATGTCATCTGTCAGGCAAGATGACACATAAAAATTCTGAAAAATTGTCTCAAAACCTGCAAAGAATGTCCGCAATATAATAATGATAAGGCTGGCAGGGGCCATAGTCTTTCCATAGTTCTAGATAACCAGTTCAATTTCTTTCAATAGTCCTGCACCAACCGGGGGTTATCCTTGGGTGCATTAGCATAGTGCTTACAGGGATAATCGTCGGTTGGTGCCTCGTTTCATTAAACACGTCTAACGGGCCTCTGCGAGTTGGCTTCGGCCCCTCGTACGCCTTTCAAAGGTCCGGGACCTGTCCGGGAAATGTCAAAGACGTAAAAAATAATAATAATACCATTTATTTCAGGCGAACCTGGCCCATAGAAGAATACCTTAACCTAAAATACAGATTTTAAAATAGATATGGCTTAAAAAAATGGATAGAGTTATGGAACTATGGAGAAGTATCTTGACGCTGCATGAGGGTGCGTGATCCATCGCCGCCCGTTCTAGGTCCTCCGCGGTCAGGACGGATGGAAACCGGGACATGAAGTAATTTTATGCTCTGTTGGTGTAATTGCTGTATGGTGTTCCAGTAGGAGCCTAAATAAATAAATAAATACATTTTTTTTTTGTACATCTTACAAAAAAATAATTAAAAACAGTTTGACAAAATAATTACTACCTATATCTATCTTTTACATTTTAAAAATATTGTGTTAATTATCACGCTATACAAAATAGGGAGGGGCGGAGTCTTCTACTACAGGCATTATTTGTCTAAAAGAAGATTCCGAACACAACAATTTGTAAGAACAATTATTTGACACAATAATTTTTTTTTTTATCTACAAACGTGTGGGTGAGCACTGCTCTCCTAGCTAGGTTATAAAAACCTGTGTTAAGGAGAAGCAGTCCGGTCCCCTAAGGTATAATGACGTAAAGGTTACATAGTGCTTCTGATGTTAAATTGAAATCTTTAATATAGTATGCATGAGGATAAAGATCCTCCTAGTTACTAGCAAAATTAATATCGATGACCATTTCGCAAAAAAACTAAAACGAACGCCAATTTCCTTTGGCACGTCCCTCAAAAACTTTGCTGAGTATAATCAGATACTAACTTATAGTGATGTTAAATTTATATCAGCAGAGTTGGACAAGTTCCATGTCAATCGAATTACTTTTGGGTCTCAGCATTCGAGTTCTATAAGAAATGAAGTACTGTCGCTTCTCTGTGCCAAGAATTTTTCAATATTGTTTTAATACAATTTTATCTACACTCTTTAATTTCGCATTTATAATAATAAAACTATGGACAACTTATTCAGTAGTACACTTACATTAATAAAATCAAAATATAATATTCTAACCTAACTAAAACTATTAACAAACTAAATATGGCGTCGAAAAATTCCTCCACATCGCTGTCGATTGGTAATTACATTCTACTCTCTTATGGTAAAGTTCTAATTTTAAATTCAAAAATAGTACTTACCTTAATGACAAATTTGATACAGATGATAAAAAAAAGGCCAAGTGCGTGTCAGACAATGAAGGGTTTCGTAGTTGGTATCAATTTATCCCAAGAACAAACTTAACATTGTAGTTGTAAAGCATGTTCTCCCATACATTTCAACTGTAAATGTAAGTTTGTACGACAATATTGAGAGATTTTAAGACCATAGACTTGTTATGGGTTTTCCTGTAATCTTTGAGTTAAGAACCATTCTCAGTTTTTTTTTCAAAATTTTAGACTCAGTAGTTTCGAAGATAAGTGTGGGCGACTGGTAAATTTTCATCAATTTTCTTAAATATATTTAAAAGTATTTATTTTAAAATTATAAAAAAATATGTTCGAGATCTATTCAATTTGCGCTCAGAAAGTGATTATATTCAAAATTCATTTATTTACTTTACACGTCCGTGTTTCGGTCACAGAAATTCACATGTGTACTAAATTTCTGTGACAGACGGACAGCCAGACAGACAGACAGAAAAGTTTTAGTCACTAAGAGTCTGACACGCCCTCCCGCTCCACCCAGAGCAGGAGAAGTTATTTGATAATTTCCCACCCAACAAAAAAAAAGACTTGCTCTCTTTAGCTTCTTAGGACTTTAACATAAATATTAAATAGGCTTTATGTTGTGTTGCTGGTATTTTTATATATTTTTTCTCTCGTTCAAAGACCTGTATTCTAAAAGCATCAAGTTGTCTACGAGAGTGTGTTCCAACTACCTAAATAATATTGTGTCACCTGTGCACAATGTTTACCAGACAGCGGATATTACCTCCTCTGTGAGAGTCTCTCCAGCTATGTTACTTAGTTTTAATTCAAGGAACTTCTTTGTTTGTGGCAAAGGAATAATATAAACATTCGGTTTATTTTTGAACTTTGACTTCGAAATAACCGCTTCTGTATTAGCCGTACATAGTCATTTTTGTCTGTCAGTAAAACAAAAAAAGTAGGTAGTCATTTGAATGCTTTTTCATTAAACATCCTGATAGTTGTCGTTGTGCTGTCTAATTTAAGGTTGAACTATCGCTTACCAAATTGGTGTACCTATGCCACGAGTTCTAAGCGATTACGTTACGGCTGAATGTATAGTGTCTTATCCGATAAAGTTCCCACCGTCGCTTATAAGTGACAGTAACTGTACAACCGTCAAGACTCGGCCGTCGCATAAAAGCGACGGTTGACCTTGACACGCGCGCCAAAAGTGACGTGGCGCGCGCGTCATTGTCAAACCGCGGGGCCTGACAGTTATAACTTCACAAAATTGGCGGGACTGTGCGTTTGCACTGGCGAAACATTCACAACAATATATGTTGAAATCTCTAGTTCCTGCCAGACATTGCATGGAACATTGACAGAATGCCATTATAACACTGAATTGGATATTGTAACCATTTTAGGTGTAAAAAAGGCATTTGAAAAGTTTCCAAATACTTTTTTACATCTAAATCTACGATATTAATACGATACGAAATACGATAAATAATGTAATAATAATGTGTTACGATATTAATGAATAATCCATATTTTAGTTCACTAGTTAGCCATATTTCTTATTTCCATACAGTAGTATTGCCAAATTAATCAAAACAGCGATTTATTTGACAGCTATTTGCGACGTTGCCCACTTTCAGAATAGAATGTGGTGTTTGGTACACCCATATTTTATCGATATCTTTCCGTCGGCGGCGCACTATGGGTCGAAACGGTGCGTTCCATCTCAAAAATCTATAACTTTTTTGTTTCTTGACATTTTGATTTGAAATGTTGTATTTGTATTCCTGAATATATAAATATGATATGCTATTGTATAATAAAAACACTGTCCCCTTAAGAATTATTTCATTTTTTTATATGAATATTTTCATACAAAAATTAAATTAAATTATTTTTTTGCTTACATTAGGTTAAAATAAAATTATTAATAAGTTAATTACTACGTAGTGATGAACGTAGCGTACAGTAGTAATGAAAAAAAAAACATTATTCTACTCATCACTTGTCAATACTAAAAGCTCTTTAGCTTCGTTAAGTAATTCTTTTGATATCACAATACCTACTTGATTTATTTAAGATAGATATATAGGGATCAGAAGTATACATCCGCATGTGCAGAACGTCTTCCATTGTGGCTGTACTGGAACACTTCCGAGCGTGATTTAACCTGTATTTCTTATAGTCTTTATTACGAGCTTCTTGAGCATCTTCAGATAATTGGCCTATTGGCAAAACTGCAAAATGCTCGATTATTTTGGCACCATGTATAAGAATTTTGTGGACGGAAGCTGGCATATAGTACCAGTTAAATTTACTCACATATAACTGTGCACTCCCCAGCGTAAAGTAAAGTAAAGTAAATTTTATTTGTAATGTTTTGCAATCTAATTTGCGTATATTCACCAAACTTTACTGCGTTTATGGAAACCCCCGATGTCATGGTTTGCAGAATTATGTATAATCTCTTGATCAACTCTTCATCGATACCCGTGATTTCCGCAGAACATTGATAGTTTTGGAAGAATCTCCTTGCCGTATTGCCATCATTGCTGTTTTCGGAATGTTGACGAGGTTTATCAATTTGTAAACCAAGCAATCTCCGGAAACGAGTTTGGACGTAGGTACTACTTTTTTTTTTCTTTAATCTTTTTGTTCTCTGGAATCGATGCAGTCGACTTTTCAAAGCCTAGATTATAAGAAACATTCAGAATCATTTTCGTACATCTTATCCACGCATGTAAGGTGGAGAGTCCGTATTTAAACGCATCTACATTCTCTACTCTTGCAGTTACTTTTGTTAGATCGTTCATCTGTCTAGGAGTTGCTCCACAAACAGAGCATGAAGCAATCGATGGTGTCTGCGTTAAGACTTGAGCAATTCTCCCGTTAATCATAGTCATGAACAGCTCGTCTTACTTCTATAATATTACCTATTGATGCAAGCGTTGGAGTTAAATCATTAATTTTGGCTTCAAGTTCACTTACAACAGCTGTGGTTTTTTCGGGAGTTTCTTTCGCAAATTCCAGAGAAATGGGTCTGCAATAGCTAACTGAAGAGCATGTTGGATTTTGCCATATAACTGCTTTACTTTCTTCATCCACAAATTTCAATGGTACAAATGAAACTATAAACAAATCAGCGTCCGATATTTGTTCATTTTCTTCAGGTAAAACTTTGTCCCGAGGACCCATCGTAACCCCATTTGCTATACAGCTTAAGATGGCTGAAACTTTTTGACACTGAGTGTATCTTTATAATACGATAAGCTGTATGATCTAAGAGATCTTGAAGGTTCACTTTGGCACTTATATTCGTTACGGTTATGCTTGACGCCAGAGGATATCAATCCTTCTTCGCTTCAGCCAAAGTATGGTATGATGGAAATACAGAAAATAAGTTTTTCTCAACAAGTCTAAGCCTCAGGTAGGAATAATGAGCTTTAGATAGATCGGTTTCAATATATATAGTTAATGCTTCTTCTTTGGTATAGGAAGGTACACCGTCTGGACTACTTAAGATGTTTCGTAGAATGACTTTTTTTTCCTCCTTTTCTGTATTTCTCACAATACTCACAATCGAAGCTTCATCATTTTCACCCATAGATCGTAAATCTTGTACATAAGCGTCGTACACATGCCCCTTTCCATACTCCTGGACTAATTCCATACTCCTGGACTAATTCCATACTCCTGGACTAATTCCATGTTTTTACGTTATTTTGTATTTTCCGAACACGCATCATGTGATTTGGTTGGTCTGCCTCGATCTCCAGTTGCATTCAAGTCGGTATTTTCAGATGTTGAGGTGCTGCCTGAGTTCAATGGTACTTTAAACTCGCCATTTAACCAATTTGCGTTTTGGCTCTCGATGCGATCTTATTTTCTTTGAGCTTTCGCCCATTTTTGGTTACAACTCGATGTCATCCTCTGTAGGATAATTTAGAATCAAGACAAAATCAAACTGGTTGCAGTGTATATTTATTATTTTTTATTATATGACATTGATTTTACATTCTATGACCAATTCCTCGCACACTGACTTATTAATTGTGGAATCTTAGGAGGATCGTTTACTTTTACAATGTTTGTAAATATGTGAGCACCATGTATCTATCACATAATTAGTTTATCTGTTGTTGCTTCATTTTTAATTCTTAATTCTTTTTACCTATTGTGGTATAATAATTTTTATTCTAGGTGCATCGTCCTCACATATAATTATATAACTAATGTACTTATACAAAATATTGTAAAACATTTTAAAAGAGTAACGGTGGAGTTTCTTGCCCATTCTTCTCCATACGAAAACTACCTTTTGGAAGGGGCAACTAGAATCAAATAATTTTTTTTGTAAATTTTGGACGTTTAAAAGTGCCTTATACGGGCCTATTTGAAATAAATGATTTGACTTTGACTTTTGACTTTGACTTTTGACTTTGACTTTGACTTTGTAAAATTTCTTTGTATACTTTATATTTATACTTTGAGAACATATATCGCGTCAAACACAAATGCTATATCTAATTTTGAACTTTTATGCAGCAAATTCACAGTTACTGAGGGAAGGAATCCGGACACTGATGAACATACTGTATTTATAAGACCCTTAGTTTCAGTAACTTGTGCAAAACCGATGAGAAAATTGTTTAAAATAGTTCTCACAGGAGTGCTGTAACCAATATTGATTATAATTACCAGAACACATAAGAAGTATGCAACATCATTTTTATCATACGTGTGGTTAAAACGATCATCGCAAAAAAAAAATCGTGTGATAATATTTTTCCGAATATTATAGGTATATATTTATGCTATTTTGTGCTTACTTGTTACATAAAAAGTCTTTTATTGTAAACAAACAATAACAAGTATTTTGTTGTATCCACAAATGCCATGAATTGATGCAAATAACAAGAATCGGCAATTTTCGATTTTTCCCTCGTTCGACTTTTTTGCTTCTAGCTCGAAATGGCACAGTAATGACACAGGTTTTTCTTAGTTCCTTGTATTACTGAATAGTTAAGAAATGTCATAAACTCGACATCGGCAGCTATCGGCAACAAGGAAACCTCAACTTGAAAATTAAAAAGACGGAAATTTCTTTATCACACAAAAAAAAAAATACATATATCTTTAAAAAAGATAACATACTTGTAAACGAGAGATACTGAGCAATCCAAAAATTTATAATACTATTCCCTTGAAGAACTAAGAAAATATCTTAAGTTGAACTTCCATAATGAGTAATCTAGTTAATATGAAATTATAGAAGTTTAAAGTTTGGGTGTAAATTTATATAGCTAAAACTTCTTTTTTTTAACTATTATATCGGATAGATCTATCATCTCAAAATATAAAACAATAAAAACGTTTTCAATAACACTATAAATAATAAAAAGTTTAATTGATTCAAAAACAAGTGTAACAATATTTAGGTATGACACTGGATCCCGCACTAGGATACCCTGTGTCGCAGGATCCAGTCTCTTTCGACAGATAATACGAATTATAAAAGATAGGTTAATAAATGCACCGATTTCAGTACAATTAATCAAACTTAGGACTTAAAGGTGATCAAATGTATGCGTGTATGTGATGAGTGTAATTATGTGAGTGATGAGTGTGATTGTGATGAGTGAATATATGCCTGTGATGAGGGTTAGTATGTATGAGATGATGAACACTTTAATATTTGAAAGATAAAATATTTTCCGTTTCAGCATAATTAAGCCCAAGCAGTCAACCCCGAACCTGATTTTTGCACCCAAACCTTGGAAAGGGGAAGATTTTAAGCTTTTTGTTAACTTTTTCATACAAGTATGGTCCCATACGGGAGAAAGCCTTATTGCCAAATTAAAGTTTGCAGCAAACTGTGTCGTTACCAGTCGACAGCGATGCGGATGAATTGTTCGATGCTATATTTTAGTTTTTCAATAGTTTTAGTTAAGTTAGTATATAATTTTGCTATTTTTATTAATTCAAATTCAAAATATTTTATTTCACATAAACCTACAAAGGCACTTATGAAACATCAGAAGCTAGGTGCACGGTTCCAATTGGTCGTTTCCTATGGAGAAGAGCCGGCAAGAAGCTCCATGGTTACTCTTTTAAAAGTAAATGGTATTTACAATGATTTTAAATTACAGAGTTAATAGGTATGCGAGGACAGTGTAGGCCTATCAACAAGTACCAGGTACTTAGCAAGATAGAAAATGGTCGACAGATCTACAGTCTGTTAAGTCTACAACGTTCTCACATTCACAAAATCTAAAAGAAAAGAATCTATATAACAGCAAAATCAAATAATAAAAAGCTAATACAATTAATTAGTTATAAGTTGTTATATGCTGTCAGTTTGTTTAAAATCATCAGGAGAGAAATAAGTAGTTGAATGGTACATGTAGGCCATTGTCACAATTGACCTACTTCCGTGGTGCAGTGGCCAAAGTTTCAGCGGCATAATTAAGTTTTGGCGCTAATTGGAGTGGTACAGTGTCGTTCAGTGCTCAGAGATGGTTAAACTTGATATTAGGATAAAATTATGGGTAAATATTGTTGGGATAAGTTTAAAATATTTTTTACATGTTAGAGGTAGGTATGGCAATCAATCAATCTGCCTAGCCTTTTCTCAACTATGTTAGACTCGGCTTCCAGTCTAACCGGGTGCAGCTGAATATCAGTATTTTACATGGGGCGGCTGTCTATCTGACCTCCATAATCCAGTAACTGGGTAATACGATACCCCTTCGTAAGACTGGTTGTCAGACTTTCGGGCTTCTGACGACCCGTAACGACTGTCAAAGATCCACGAATAGCCGAGACCAACGAGACTTAACGTGCTTTCCGAGGCACGGAGGAGTCCGCGATGTAAAGATGGTCACCCATCCATGGACCGACCGCGGCAAGGGTAGCTTAACCTGACGGATCGTCCCGTGCGGCTGTCTAATGTAGGTAAAGCAAAAGTTGGAAGGATTGTGTTAATGTGTGGAAGGCGGTTTAAATAGACTGGAAGCGAAAGGCAGAAACCATCTAAGAGGGTTTAACAAGACCCACATAGGTACACATGACACATAAGCACATAGGTTTGTCTTATGTCCGTATAAAATCTATGTCCAGCGTTGGACTGCAATAGGCTGAGTTGAAGCCAAATGATGTTCTCACACAAGAAACTCAAAAAAAGAGCAGAGCAACATATAAAAAACGGGCCAAGTGCATGTCGGACCACACACAATGAATGGTTCCGTAGATGGGATGTATTTATCCCTAGGACAAACTTAACATTGTAGTTGAAAAACATGTTCTTCCACACGGAATGTAAACATTTGTTTATTCAACTGCAAATGTAAGTTGGTCGATTATTACTCGTTAACTTGTACACCCAACTTAACTGTGATAGTTTTCCTTTTAATTTAGTCATATATGCTACTGCTGTGAATTTTTTCCACATATCCAGAACCAACCATTTAGCTGGCAGGGGGAGGAATACTTGACTCTAACATAAATTCGCACTTTAAATCTTATATCTCGCAAACGGATCTATGAATCCAAAAATGGTTTTCAAAAACTCACAAAATTTATTTAACAGCCTTTCCAAGGTCAGCCCAGACAATGGGACAGACGAGAACAAAAAAATCATCCCCACTTTACGTGTAGGGGAGGTACATTTTGCCACTTTGTCGGCGTGATAAATATGTATACCCATGCCAAATTACAGCTTTCTAGTACTAACAGTCTCTGAGATAAGCCGCGGACAGACAGACGGACATGGTGAAACTATAAGACATAAAATAATACCAGCCTATTATTGTCCCACTGCTGGGCAAAAGCCTATTCTCAGACAGAGAAGACACGAGCATTGATCACCACGCTTGAACAAAACATGTTGGCGATTTCAGATTTATATTAACTATAAGTCTGAGATGATTCCTCACGATGTTTTCCTTCACCGATGCCAGTAATGTTTAAGATAAACTCAGAAAGTAGGTACATATTAATTAAGATCACATTGATTGGTACTTGTCCGATTAGAACCCACAACCGCGTGCGTGAGATGGTTTAGGTCTTAACCACTGGACCACCACGCTTCCCCTTTTTCAGCGGTCTTATCACAATCAGCGGCCCGATAACTTTAAGCCAAATGACTTCACCAGCTGCGCAGGCCCATTGACTCCCACGCCCAGTAATAACTAGCTAAGTTTAGACATAAACCTCTTTTCTAAGTTTAGTGACGCCTACATTCTTCCTAAGTACCCGCCTACCACCCTCGGCACAGCCAATTTGCCTCATTTCATATTCTTATAGAATCATGATAAGATACTAAAAATTGTTATGCTCTTCGAAATGTGAAAGCGAAGTGTAGGCAGGAGATACGAGTATATTCAGACTGATCGAATTTAAGGTTAAATGATGATGTTCTGATCAATAGGGCACGAAACTTGTAGTTTAACCACGGTATAAATATGGACAGTACAGAAACTACGTAGTAAACGTTCGACACGGCACACTCTCACAGACGCGCTCATTACCGAGACCCCAAGCGATTGTCGCGGTGCTGTCAGTTGCGGGTGCCGTGTCACGGCCAGTGGTCGCTGCGATCTTTTGGAAAATGGAGGGAGGTTATTATTTCAACAATAGTGATTTAGCTGTGAAAATCAGTCAATCAATCACGCACGGTGAAAATCAGCGACAAGGAAATCGTGAAATAGCAATTACCTTCTCTTTCTGCTGTGCTTCGGAGAGATGATAAGACCAAAAATCTGAAGGGTGATTTCCAAGATCACCTATTGTCATAATTATTCACAACCCTCATTAAAATCAGTACCTGGTCGACCGAGCTCTGCTTGAGTGAAAATAGATAAACATATCATCCAGGTATGTCAACGTTGTATCATATTCTCGAGGCTGTGAAAATATACAAAACGGATTTTCCCAGATATGAGACCTAGCTAGATCGAATTTTCACCCTCGTGTAATGCAACTTTCATCGAAATCATTAGAGCCGTTTTCGAGAATGATTACAAATAGTGAAGGATCATAATCATATACCTCAAGATAAACTTTGTTTTGTAAAGACCGGATACGTTTCATTAAACAATTTTTTTTTGTCATGGTCAATTAATTTTTTGTATTATGAACCTAACTGTGATCGAAATACAGTTATTTATACAAAACTGAAAACTTTGTCCGGTACTAAGTTGTCAGTTTTGTAATAAGAACTCTATCCGAGTTGTAATAAAGTTAGAAATACAAAAAGGCCCGAAGGTTTAGGCTCGGGTTGGGTCTCTGTAATAAGAGAGAGAGGATCATGAACAAGTAAAAATAACTTAGGATAACCTTTTACTGATAGAAAGGTAAGGTCTATTAGAGCCAAAAAGTCTCTATAGCTATCCAGTATCCAGTCAGATACAGTAATCAACTAAGGCCTACAATTCCACTCTAACAGTCGCAGCAGTTGTGTCCACCGTAAAATTTTAAGATCCAACCCTAACTCGCCGATATTGAGTTCCAAAATCCACATTTTACATCCAAGCATTATCTTCCTTTACAAGGCAATTTAAATAATATCTTCTGAGGAGGATAATCTCGCAATCTGCTAGGTTAAGTTGTATAACCCTCTCAATTTGTTGGTGCAAGGTTGAGATGGATTAGTGAGAGATTTACATTGTTTTGGAGTCGGGAAGCGGGAATTTTGGGTTACGGTATTTTATGTTTAATGTTGCTGAATTGATATGCAGAATTGTTACCTTTATTAGTACCTATCGTTTTATGAGTACTATTTTATTTTTCTTTCCAAATCGATTCTTCAGTCTGACATAAACTATACATACTAATAGAAGAGGATGTTATTGAACTAAGTAATTAACACAGCGTTTATTCTTTGGGTAGGTAATGGGTAATACGGGCTGGTGTCCGCAATTCAACGTCAATGCGCGTATTTTGCGTACGGGTGGGAAAATCGATTATTCGAGCCATCCCAGCTCCTCACGGAAGAGGTACTTTCCGTGAGATCGTCCCTGTAAGTGGCGAGCACCGGGCAGTTTAGCTAGCGGGGATACTTTTATCGCATGCTCCGTTGAATTATTTTTATTATGCTTTACGAAATATTTGAGTAGAATAAATAAATCAGTCAAACATCTGTTTGCTCATTTGACTTGATCATCTTTCGTAACCACAATTTGATCTAAATAAGAGCCTGTTTACTAATTCAAAATATACAAACATGAAAATTATTTAAAGAACTTCCTCCGAGTCTAAAAATGTCAGTTTGAAGGAGACGGGTACGAAAATAAAGCAGATATTTCAGTTGTAACTCCTCTTGTATTTTTTCTCGTCAAATAAATTACTTAGTTATATATTCAAGGAAGATATCTCAAAGGACGCGCCTTTAATCATCGCGAGTGTTACTTCTGATTTTATACGTACGAGAAGGAATGCAGAAGGTGAACTTTGAAATGCGTAAGAAAGAAAATAAGGTATAGGCTTTAAATTGAATCATTCCCTATATTACTTTAATTTCCATTCACAAAGCTTATGACTGCGAATTAATTCTTGGTTGTAATTGGTTGGTAGGTAAATTTACGATTGGTGAAAATTAAAACATTTACCTATTGGTTTTTTATGCGCTATGCTTCTTGATAGAAAAAGTCGTTTTTGTTTGATCCTGTGGTTAATTGACTAAGCAGGAAAAGGAGAAGAAAAAGCTTAAAAAGATAAACATAATTACATATAAACAATAAGTAATTACATGTTTTAATTAAATTTTTACCCATTAAACGATTTAAAACGAAACTTTGTAAAAAAGGGTACTATAAAATTTTAGATTATTTAGATGATAAAAAAGCTTGGGATTGAGCTGCTCGCTCTGCTAAGCCTTGTGCTAAAATCATAAAATCAATACCAGTATTATACAAACATTAGATACAAAATGACATTATTACTTTGTAAAGTATTTTTTTTATTTTTTATTTTTTTTTGTGAATGTGAGGACTATGTCGATTTTTTAATTATTATTATTTTTTCTTTCTTATTTAGTTTTAACGATGGTCTGGCAGTTTGAGTAGTTTATGAGGCCTACCCAAATGTCCTTTCTTTGGTATTGTTCGTCGAGTTGAGCTCCTTAAGTTCTGGGTTGAGCTCCACGATTACTGACAAATGCTTGCACTGACAGGACAGGTCCACTCAAATCTGTGTAGTTCTTTTCTCAAAAGACCATTTCAGACACTAATCTACATGGTCCTCATATGGCCTGACCAAGATTATGTCTGGACTTTAAAAGAGACTGTGACCTCTGAGTTTGTTTCGGCCTTTCTTCTCAGAGTAGTCAGATAGGAAACGCCGAACTCATCTAGCTAATTTTTAATTATTTTTTTAAGATGACGTGTAAAAGTGATTCCAATATTCTATTTACAGAATAAACAATTTCATTTCATTTCATTTCATTTCAATCAATATACTTTATCATTGTCAAAGGTAAAAGTTTAACTATTTTCAGAATTGATTTACTGTCTTCTCTACCAAATAGCGATCGAATTCGAATCCCGAAAAGGCGAAAATATTTACCTAATTTGCTTCATAAATTATTTATTTGTGTCATTTGGGGATGCAAGTAAGTATTTTCTTTGTAACAATTCAATTTATGAGTTATTAGGGGTTTGTTCGGTTTCGGGTTCTCTTTGATACCATAATCAGGGCAATCAGGCAAGAAAATCTAAAGAAGTCTGAGGAACAGAAAGTAGGTCGTCTGGTAGGTTGCTTTTGTTTATACATAGATAAACTCACCCCTTATTTATAAGGGTAGGCAGACTCTATAGAACGCCACCTGCTACGATCCTGACATACCCCATTTGCTTCGTTTACGTTCATACATCTCGTTCATCCTCTTTGTGCTTTTTTTTCTTGATACGAGTTGGACGAGAATTGTTCATGTTCATGCTGTGTACTTAATCTGCAAGGATGTTACTCAAAGCAATGAGTACAGGATGCTCCGGATGTACTTTAAGTCTCGTTATTTGAAGAGAGTATTTTTTATTTTTTCTCTTTGAGTCCAGATGCGATGCGGAAGACAGGGAATTAGGTGCTGTGCTGCAAATCGATCGAAGCTCACATCTAGAAATCTTCGATAACTACAAAAGATTAAATTAATCTTATATAGGTACCTACGTATAATGAAATAGTAACGAACAATTTTTGCCCGTTTGTCTGTCTCATATGTTCCGGATTGGCGCAATAATGACTGAACGGATATGGATGAAATTTGGCACACCTGGATTAACCTGGTTTAACATATAGGTTTTAATCCCGGGAGTACATTCCCGCGGAATATTTTCCGACATCCACGCTTATATACGTGTAGCTATTATTTGATGGCTATTCCTTCTCAATCATGGAGCATTATGTTAAAGAACATAATTATATCAATAATTATTCCTAAAACACCCTCAAATTTAACCAGCACACATACATATGTATATATTCCATGCGACACACAGAAAATTTAATTACAAATTAGCCGCTCCACTACCCGGAACAAGAGTAGCTTTACGAACAAAATGTCGTTAAACTCCGCAGTGAAATATTTTCTTGAAACAACGTAAAATAAAACGGTACCACAGAAAGTAGAAGAGTAAAAAATATAGGAATGGCCGCAGCAAATTCTTTTTAAAATGGCGTATATTGAGCGAAATATGAAAGAATAAAGTTGCGAACTCAATGTAGGGGTAACGTTGATAGTATGTGGGTTGTGAGCAGAAATGCAAGAATATAGGCTATATTGCATGGCTCGTGTGTAAAAGAATTTTAAAGGATTGTTTTATATTTCTTGTGAGTTACCTACTACTACAAAGACGTGAGTATTTTTTACGAATCGAATTAGTTTGATCGTGTTTCGCCTGCCTGATTGGATTTTTTGATGCTTCGTAATATTTTTCATTTTGTATGATTTCTTTTTTTCTGTTTATAGAAGAACAACCTAACCTTTTTCTTACTATGTTGGGTTCGGCTTCTAGTCTAATCGGATACAGCTGAATACCAGTATTTAAAAGGAGCGACTGTCTCTCAGATTTGCAGAGCCCAGTTACTGGGTAGCACAATGCCCCTTGGTAATACTGGTTGACAGATTTCCGGGTTTCTGACTACCCCGTAACGACGGACGGTTTATGCAGTACTAAACCTAAGAAGTAAAATTGAGCAGCTAAGCTGTCTTAAAACTCAATGGAAATATTATGTTCCCTTGTAACATGTTTTTAAGAGAGCTTACATGTGTATATTTTTTTACTTTACTCAGGCAGAAAGTTTTAAACCATTATGTCCTTTTCACGTTAGCACTTCTGTCATCTAACTGGATTCGTGGAATTCCATTTAGTTCCGTACACTGCTAGATTTTTTGACAACGAGGGCGTTGTTGGTAACCATTTGTGCAAATTCTTTTGTGAAATGTCTTTAAAAAAAACCGTCCAAGCGCGTGTTCCGTAGTTAGGATGAATTTATCCGATGGACAAACTAAACATTGTAGTTGAAAAACATGTTCTCGCATACATTCCAACTGCAAATGAAAGTTTATACGCACAATATTAGATTTACTTACCATGTTATTTTAAAACCATAGACTTCTTAGCTCAGTAGTTTCGGAGATAAGGGGGGAACGGTATATTTTAATCTATTTTCTTAAATATTTAAAAAAAATATTTATTAAAAAAAAAGATTTTTTTTCTTATTTTGAAAAAAAAAAATCCCTTTCAGATGATATGTCATACAGATTACAAAACATGTTTTAAATTATTTTGCAAAATGCTCCGAAAAGTGATATTCAAAATTCATTTAGTTTTGGATCAAAATAGCTGTGACAGACGGAAAGACAGACAGACAAGTGAGGATATAAAATAATTCTAAGGAAAATTAATAAAGCGCTCTTTCTCTCTCTACTTATTTCAAAATTTGCTGTGCCCGGGGGGGGAGGGTCCATAATTGTTTCTATTATATCTTTTATTTACCACTTGTAATTGTACATTATGGATTTGAGATTTGATTATATAAGGGTTCCGTTTTTCCTTTTGAGGTACGGAACCCTAACAAGATGGCGGCGTTAGTTCCGATTTTGGCCACGCGCCAAAAGACCATTGTAGCACTATAGCTTCGTTTCGCTTCGTAGACTAAAGGCCAGTGCACATCGGCGCACGGGGGGCAGAGTATTTTAAATTTATCAACGTACATTCGTACGTATCTAATGATAACAAGATATACATAGATTCTAAAGCTATGAGACCGACCACGGCCAGCGTTTTCTTTTTCGACGGTAGGTTGCGCCGGAGTCCGCTAGCATACGATCGCATGTCCCCCGTGCATCCTCCTGGATGCCGTCCCCCGCCGTCCGCCGCCGGTGTGCCTTGGCCTTAACGCTAACTAGGTACCTACTGGATACTAACATACATGTATGAATGAATGAAAACTTCGTATGAATGATATAATGACTTCATTTCCTCGCCCATAGATTAAGAAGGAACGAATGGAAACAATTGCGGTACTCATTATGATACGAGGCCCGTTGAAACTGACGAACGTATTCATTTTGTTTCACGATTGTTGGGCAGTTACTAATTAGAGGCATTTTTTAATTTTTGTTTCATAAGTCTGAGGTGAAAATCATTTAATACTTGGTTTTTAAAAAAAGAAAAAACAGTTTTTTGGTTTTTTGTTCGATGGGTAGGAATCTACTGGAATGGTAGCAATAGTAGGAATGGTAGGAATCTACTGGATGAATGCAGCTCAGGACGGGTCGTTATGCCGATGATTGGGGGAGGCCTATGTCCAGCAGTGGACGTCTTCCGACTGAATGATAATGATGTTGAATGGTAATGATGAGTCGATTACCACAGACTACATAGAGATACTACGTATGTCGATTACCGACTTAACGGAATATTGCCATTTTTAAATATTATACTTTTTTATATTATTTATGTAGAATTAATTATTGTATATTTATTTTATTTTTATATGTTAATTATATTTCATGGTATGCTGCACCGGTCGACGTCATAACGTCAACGCCGGCTGGGGCTCTGTCTTGCTTAGGGTCGCAGCATCATGCTGACTTGCTGAGCGATGGCCGTTTTGCGTGAATGTGACGCATATTTTCCCCAAACTTGTTTCCATTTTTTAATTTTGTGTTCTTTTTTTGCGTCATGTTTACCGCAAATAAACGTATTTTCTTTCTTTCTTCTTTCTTCTATGTTCACATAAGGAATATCGATGAATTTAAAAGGGCTCATCAGTCAGTATCATAAATAATCCAAAAGCTTGCTCTATTTTAGAAAAGAAAGATGTAGTTTAGAACTCAGTTGTTTTTTAAGCATTTACACTAACGGCTTTGAAAATAACAGAAGCCACTAAGTTAATCTACCCATTTCCCTATAAAGCACGTTTCAGCCATTCTAATACAAGTACCAACTCAATCTTAGTAAAAAAAACCTTTTCAATTCACTAACCAATATTCTTCAATTCCCGGCTTTATTAAAAAACAGCTATTGTTTGCATAAATATTTATTATTTTTTTACAGCAACTATGCCCATCTCTTTCTTTCACGCGCATTTGAGTGCGTCAAAAAGGGATGGATACTGGTTTAAGCCGGCTGTCACCGGAATTTTCCGGTACATCGCCGCCATTAGATTTGCACAGTGGGTCATTACCGGTGAAATTGTAAGAGTAACGTTGCTTAGTTATCGGGATAACAGGCTAGCTTTGGAACGTAAAATTCGCGCAAAACGTGGTCATGAATCACTGCGTTGTCCGATAAAGTGAACAGAGGTTGCGTATTTAGTGATGTGGTGTAGCAGGGATACGATGTATCGACCAGCAGCGATTTTTTTTCCGGTATTTTTATCTTCTCTGCAATCAAGTATGTAAAATAATTACCTATCTGTGGGTCGAAAAGTAACTTAAAAGCTTTCTAAAAACAGCTTTTTTATTTTATTTGTACTTGTGCATACTCGTTTTAATTCGTGCTACAATTCGAGTAAGGCTACTGTGGTGAACTCGATTCATAGATTAACATTTTCACGCCCGTATAGTCTTACACTCAGCATTGCATTAAAGAGAAAAATAAAGTGCGCATTGCTTTACACAACAAAGATCTGCGATGGCCACACAAAACTATTTAACTCTTAGTCGAATATTTCCTCGCACCCCTATCGACAACAAAGCACAACACTAGTAAACACAAAGGCTGAAATTCGGGGATAAAAAAAGGGAATTTGTGCCGCGACGTTCGGCGCCGTTGGCGTTGGCTATATCGTCTGATATCTAAACGGGGAAGGTTGGAGAAGTATGTTGGAGAATATTTCGTTTGTATAAGAGCTTCACGTTTGATAGTTTTATCATATTTTTATTGGCTTTTGTCTGACCGTTCGTTGCTTCTGGAGATTCTACATAGTTTAGTCCTGAGATTTAGATAAAACATTTATTTACATAGTAGCCCAGTACTGCATACATGTAAATAGAGGATTTTTCATTGAATTTGTAGTAGCAATAGCTGTAGCCATTGCAAATAATTAATAATTGAAAATGAAGAAGCGTTCATTATAACTTGTCCCGCGACGCAATTGGTAGCACTGTTCTGTCAGTCGCCATTTTGAACTCTATTCGTATTGAAACGTAGCTTGACAAGCAATGGTGCCAACATGACGGCAAGGGACGAGTTAAATCATTGAATATCGACCTTATCACTTGATTAAAATTTGTCAATAATTAAGGAAGTTATGGCTAGTAAAAGCAACTTAGAACTAACGATCTACTATTTGCGGGGTAAATGCGTAACATACTTACAGTAGCAATGGATTTCATTTTGACAGTTCAACAACATTCATTGCGTCATTTACGTTGTTGAGCAGACACATTTTTCGAACATATGAAGCAAAGGGAAATAATAATATCCTTGAAAGTGTGTTACACAATAGGGTGCAGATCTGACTGATTGATAATGATAAATTCATAGAAGCTCGTAATATATTATGATATTGTAAAGTCATCAATCTCCTGAACCCCTGACCCGAAACAGTTAACCCATCCCTTTCCAAAACAAACACGTATTTGTACTCAAACAACTTGTTTCATAAATCCAAAAATTCTAGCCACCGCAACACAAATCAACGTTATTAAAACTGTTTTAACAGTTATTAAAATATCCCGAAAACGGTTTCGTTTTACACGAAAAACCCGCTGACCAAAAATATATGGGATAAATAATGTGACAAGGAGGCTTCAATCTGTGGGACATTCCCATTGTTCTCATTTAGATGATTTGTCAGTTTTCCCGTTACCCTGTTTCCCTAACAGGATAATAATATATTGAAAATTGCCGCCTCTGAGATAATATATTATCTGGTCCGGCCACTTTTGTCTTTTATGGGGTAAAAAGAATTGTGAGTAGGTAGGGGATTTAGATTTAGATGGCTTTTAATGCCATCTATCTTGGTAAAGTGGGTTAGCGTGTAAACTAGATCGTGAAAGGTGGTAAGGACAAATGCATGACAAGTTACAAAGGGTGATCATTTCACGAGGTGTAAAGTTTTTTTTTTTTCAATTTTTTTTTTTTCAATTTGAACTAATTAATTAATTAATGTAAGTATTATTTGTTAAACACAGATACATACATTTGGTCTTCAGTAACAATTCAGTTGAGTCTATGTTTTATAAAATAATTTTCTTTTTTTTTGCCAGTGGCGTACAAATTTCTTAGCGAAGTTCTGTATTTTAGTCCAGTAAAAGTGGGTACTAATTATGTGCACGATTTGAGTCCGGTCAGGCAGAATACAAAAAGTTTCTCTTTTGAGACAGCCTATAATTTTGGTCTATTTTGGTATCATGTGCAAATTGTTTACCAAAAATGTTATTCCTGAATACTTCGGAGAAAATAATTCGACTGCTTTTGCTAACTTTGAGTCCATGACATTGATCTGACCCCGCCCTAGTTTAGACTCTAAGCTAAGTAAAAAATGAGCTTACTCTTTCAAAACTAAAGCAGACGAAAACAAAACGCATTGCAAAAACCCTCCTCTGTCACTTTAATAAATTTTCTATGAACCAACGCACACTACAGGCGGGCCGAACCAAACTTTTTTGTATGAAAATGCGTTGCGCTGCGGCCTGTTGCGGCTGTAACAATGCAAATAGTTCCTAAAGCCAAGCGCTTTATTCCATGAAGATCTATTATACTTCTGCAGCAACTATGCCGCCCATCTCTTTCATTCAGTGATTTAAACCGACTGTCACCGGAATTTTCCTAAAGTCAAGCGCTTTGAAAACTCTGTTATTCATAAAAGAATATCCCAAAAAAACTAAAACAGTGTGTCTCCCCACAAATAAATCCGAACATCGTTAGTGAGAATACTGTCGAGTGTTGAGCAAACTCGCGTAATAATTTCGTTGGTCTGTTTAGTTTACAACACGTTTTTTGTTCACAGTTTTAATGGAAAACGCGAGCTAATGGGATTTCTGACTCCCTCGTATCTTTCTTTGTTTTTTATTTTTATTAATGTTGTCCTGCATTAAGAGTTACTTCTACATTGCGACGAGAAACAAATCAATTGAGCGCGTATTTTCTTTGACGGGAAAGACCGAGTGATTCTCGCAAAAGATATTTTTTTTAAACTAAAACCCAGATTAGAGTTTTTGTTTCCCTCCGTGGGTATTGCAATCGGCTGATTTTAGGCTATGTGCTAACAATTGATTTCTGAATTGGGAATGCGGAGTTGAGAAATTTGAAACTCTACTTAAGCATTACCTACTTAAGGTGATTCCTGTAAAATTCACAATTAGTTACGCAATTAACGTAAAAAAAATATAATTTCGTGGGTTACGTTGAAGGAATCGCCTTAAGACGCCGATATATTATTATGCCAGTGACCTTGAGTGGTTAGATTGCGTGTTCTGTACTGAGCTCACGCAACGCGTCGTACGTCCAGCCAGTACTAGGGCTCGCCCATGAAGGTACGCTATCCCAAATTAGACGTATTATTAATTTATTATTCATAAAACAAAAGGTATTCTAATAAAACACTAAAATATCAATAATTAAATTCTCTTTAAAACGGTGTAGGTTGCAGAAAAATACGCTTGATAGATTCGTAGTTTTATTTGCGTGATTCCCAGTTTTTTATCCGCGTTAGACATAACTTTACAAATTAATTTCACTATGTAATATAAACATAATCTAAAAAATTCATAAATTAATTATTCTATAATCTAATAAATTATTAAGAAAATGTTCTATTTTAACATATATGAATTATTTCTAACTAGCTGCGCCCCGCGGTTCCACCCGCATAAGTCTCGATCCCGTGGGAATATCGGGATAAAAAGTAACTTATATCCTAACCCAGATCATGGTCTACCCATGTGCCAAATTTCATCCAAATTCGTTTAGCCGTTTTAGCGTGAAAGCGTAACAAACAAACTTGCAGCTTTATGAATTATCATTTGATCACGTAGAAGTTGGCGGTCTGTAATTTATACCCCATGGCAAGAAGGCTTTAGTTTATATATTATGTATAATTCTCACTGAAACGAACACAATCGAACGTTTTAATCTTCATCATGTATATTAATGTAAATTACAAAGTACTAATTACAATGAAATATCCCAATTTTCCAATAATCGGATTACAAACTCGGCTTATTTAAAACAACTAAAAAACAACGCTTTATCAAAATAATTTTAGCAATAAAACCCACAGGCAAACAATCGTGAACAAATTATTAGAAACTCCGTTTATATTTCAGTTGAAACGACTCTCATATATTATCATAAAAAAATATCAAAAGCACTCATTTACGTTGATAGACCACCATAAAACTGGCAAAAAGTGCAAAAAACTGGCAAAAAGTTACTAAAATGAGTTGAAAAAAGTAAATTTTGGGGAATTTATTCAAATCTTTGTCGTGATCACTTTATGAGTGCCCATTAAAGGCAACAAAAGGTATTTACAAGCCAGATCTGAGTGAAAACGGTGGGAGGGGATGCCCTGGAGGACATAGTGACCTAATCCGTGATACTCTTCAGAAAGGTCAGGTGCGTAGTGCGTAGTACTCGCAACCGGGGCGTGCGAGTATCCTATACTATTAAATTAGCAATATTTGTATATTATATATTTTTGTAATCACGTTCTCGAAAACGGCTTTAACTATTTCGATGAAAGTTGCAATATAGGGGTTTACAGGGGCAAAAAATCGATCTAGCTAGGTCTCACATCTGGGAAAATTCGTTTTCTCCCTATTTTCATCCGTGTAGAGCTCGGTCGACCAAGTCTAGAACAAGATGGCTACCTTAGAATAATGACATGGCAGCATGGAATTAGTAAGTACCCTACTATCATGGCAGCATGGAATTAGTAAGTACCTACTATCGTGGCTGCATGGAATTACTATGAACTATCCTATACTATTAAATGAGCATTATCTATTTTCCCAAATGTTGGGAAGTATTTTTATGACCAATAGATAATTATTGTTACAGGTCGTATCTGTTTTCGTCTGTGAGATTTATAAAAAATAAAAACATTTTGCACTAATTTAAAAATACTGTACAAAAGCTGACTTACATAATGCCCTTGAAACTAGAACAAGAAAAAAAATACTAATACATGTTTATAAAGAAAATAAATAGTGTCAGGAGAAATAACGATTAATAGTAGAGGAGAAAACGAATCAGCGCTGAGATGATTCTACCAACTTCTTACGAATATGTTCACATGCCTGCATTTTAAATGATAACCGACTGGTTGCCATCCTGATGTTCAGAGGGAGCACATTCCAAAGAAAGACCGCCTGGACAAAGAAACATGAGTGAATGATACCAGAGCGGTGAGAAGGACATCGTAGAAGACGATTGTTGGTAGTATTTTGTATTTGCAAATTCATCCATGATGCAGGAGAATATACTCGTAGATAGGTAAGGTAATAAATAATAAGGTAAGTTTTTTGTTAAAGAAAAAAAGGCAATCAAAAAGAATGTTAACTTAGTTAGTAGGGATGTTTGTGGGCCACCTTAAAACACTAACGAGGTTCGTGTTATATTGTAAGATAAAGTTCAAGGCTAGGTTAAAAAGCAGTCAGCAGAGGTTAAGGGTTCATTAGAAATAACGAGATCTATGTTTGATACTAGACTTTCGCAAAGACTGAAGAAAACAAAAATAAATCGTTGTGAAAAAATAAAATAAAAAATTTACAATATTTTCTGTTTCATAGTATATCTGAAAATATAACGTTCAGCTTCCATTCAGGCTGCCCCATTCAGTCCCAGCCTCATAAGGAAGTAGGGAACATGATCCCACTATTTATATTTTCCAAAGGACCGTGCTGATATATGGCATCAATTTCTCACAGCCTTACCGTCGGACCAACAAATAGGTACAGGCAAAAGAATCATTCTAACAAAGGCAGCAGAATTCTAATGCAAGAGAGCTGACAAGTTCTTACAAGTATGTAACTTGTCAGCTTCTTAACGATTAGATCTTCTATATACAATGTGTAACCCTTAAATGCGTAAAACCTCGGACATCCCAACTGATTTTTAATTCAATTGACCTATTTCAGAGGAAAAAAAAACATTAAAAAAATTGTAAAGGTTTTATGTGGCAATTCTGATCGTTTCTTGCGTCTGCGACGACGTTCTTGTCTTATTCATGGTACTGCATGGAAGATTCGTATTTGCATTGAAATAAAAGAAAACTATTATTATCCCGCATATGAGAAAATTTAAATTGGTCGACAACAATTTGTGCTTGTTTAACTATTTTGGTGGGTTTGTGCATGTGATGGCTTGACCTATTAATAAATAGACACGGCAACGTTTTAATGAAGATTTTTTGAAAAATGTGACCTATATTAAAAAGTGGTTCAATAGATTCTGCTCGTTATTCTGATCAAACTATTTTCAGGTTTTACGCATTTAACGTTAAACGTTGTATATCTTATATTTATTCTATAATCTACATATATATAAATCAATTGCCGTGCGCTATCCTCGCAAAAACACGAAAATGGCTCGACCGATCTGAATTATTATTTATTGTTTTGTTCGCCTCCATATTGGGGTGGTTCAAGAAAAAATAAAACAAGGAAAAACTCAAAGAAACAGCAGAAAAATCGAAAAAATCTAAATTTTAATACGATACATTTTTTTGACGTGGTACGAAGTTCACCGACTCACTTAGTAGTTAGATAATAAAAATATTAGCTGGTCACCCAAGTGGTACCAGAGTTGACTGGCTAGAGTGCCGTGCGCCGGTTGTAAGTCAGGGAACTTAATTGTTTGTTAAATTGACTATCAACTTGAATTGTTCGTATATTCTAATCATTCACTATACTATCATTCTGTGACGAGTTGTACGTAATGGCTATAAAACGGCAAATGAACGTAGTGTGTCAATTTGATAATCACAAAATCTCCCTGACTGTACATATAGGAGTCACAGACAGTCCGCTGTGCAGGGCCTGCATGGAGGACGACGAGACAGCAGCTCATGTGCTTGTAAACTACCTGCTGGTCGCCATTTACAGGGCAAAGTACTTCGTTAACCCAGGTACCCTACGTGAGATTGTCAGTAACATCAAGGCGTTGCTGGCGTTCCTTGAGGAGCAGGGGTGGATCGAATGATAGATTTTTCCAGCCCGTATTGCCTTTATAAGTATCACCACTCCAGGACTCCAGGTCATTTTCTCGTCCAATACTCTTATGGAGGGCGTGCATGGAGGCTGAGGAGACCGTTGCGCACGTGCTCTTCGAATTTACGGGCGTCACCCAGCTTAGAACAGAAACCCTCGGGTCACCCAGATCATACACAGACGTTCTAAACAGACCAGGAGACTTAATCAACTTCTGGAGGGAGGTGGGCTGGTTGGAATAACCACCAAACGGCCGCTATGGCCCACGCACAATGGTCCACCTGACGGACTAAGTGCGGAAACCAAACCCCCTAACATAGAACATAGAACTCTTATGGAGGAATTGAAAAGTAACGATTTTGATTACAATAGAACTTCTGATTTTTTTTTCTTGTGATAATAGGAAGTATCATATGAGCAGTATTAACGTTACGCTTTGTCGTGTGTACTATTATATTTGTAGAAATACGACAGCATTCATTTTGATTCTAATTTTTGTTTGTATTCATTTAGTATGTGGCCGTTAACTAATCACCAGAAGTCTTTCAAAATAATACACTGGACTTTTGATGATAAATAAAATATGATATTTATTTCTGTAAACTGGTAAAAAAAAAACAGTTGTACACGTCAAAAATAACTTATGTTGGGTGTTTCTTAACTGACGATTTTCAAACTTTAATCAAAGTCTTTTTTTTCGACTGAAATTCCGTCACGTGCATCACTACGCTTAGGGAGTGAGCACACGATCAAACCATTCGCTTATTTTATTACATGCACATAATATAGCTCTTTCTGACCGACTCAAGTCGATTTCGTGTCTATAAGAGTGGTCACTCCTTTATCTACGGTTTAATTGCGTTACACACATATAATGCCAATTGATCGCAATGGGTTTCATTTTGACAGTTCACCCATATTCATTGGTTACGTTGTTTAGCCGACGAATTTTTCAAACCTATGAAGCAATGGATTATCCTTCAAAATTCTCGGAAAATGTACGTTACGCAATTAAGGTACTGGACAAACGCTACGAAACCATTGGGTTCGTAACAAAAATATTGCAGCAATATGTCTGCCGAGAATTTCCAAGGAACAAATGAAATGACATTTGTATTACAGTTCGCTGATATTTTTCAATGTTGCACAACTCCATTCGGAAGTTTCGAGAAATTATTACTCCCAGTGTAGTTTCAAATGTTTGTATGTTGCTTGTACAGGTTGAAGCAACACTTACAAGAGAAAAGTAGGTGGAAGTTTAATATGTGCAGAATAAACATATTTCTTTCTTTTCTTTTTTTTGTATATTAAAACTAAGTTCTTTAACGCGGCTTGCGGTAAGAGTTGACTGGTAGAAATCGTCACGTAAGGAAAAAGCGTTATGCCCGAATAAGTCAGTTTCAGGGTCTCAAGATTCAAGTGTCCAAAATTTTTTTTTTTTTTTTAATATACAACGAAAGGAACTTTGTTCCAACCGGGTGTCCAACGACACCCCCCGACTTTTTTTATAGTAAGTAGGATTGCTAAGACATAATGCCGTAAAAGTTGATTCTTTAAATAGTTTTTAAATTATTTGTTACAGTTTGACCGAGACTGCTGTGCCGTGCTTTAGGAATGCGCGGCGAGGCGGGGGACAGAGTTGACGAATGAGCGGCGGGATGTTGTGAGCGTTGACGAATGAGCGACATACTGCACTGCTTCCCCCGTCTCGCCGCGCACTTACCTAAGGCACAGTACAGCGATTCCGGTCAAACTATAGTAAAAGTTGTAAAGTCAGGGAAATTATTAGTTTAACTTATTGACTACCTACTTAAGTTGTTCATTTGTTGAAATCACAACTGTCATTCTTCGACAGCTGTATGACACGGCAGATTGACGTAGTGTTTCAATTTTATAAACAATATATTTTCCTGACTTTTCATACAGTTGAAACACAAATCTTCTGCAAAACTGCACTGCAGTTGCGAATGCGAAATGCGAATTTGTGCTGAAAATAAAGATTTTTAGAAAACAAATCGACAAGGAAAAGCCTTGAAAGGCGATGACAGATGAATGAAATGATTTATTTTTTTCCTTCCCAATTCTTCCCACTTGAGCTCCTCCTACTGCCTAATAGCTACAATAAATCATTGTAAGGCAATCAAGCATATTTTAACAACCGTGGGCGTACTGATGGGTAGTGTTGGTTATTGCGCAATAGAAAAACCGTTTGCAGTTCAAATCAAATTATAATTTATGATCACATTAATCACACTAGCATTTCTCACACTGTAGGTACACGACACAACTATTCGAAACGCGCGACAGTTTCGAAACGTCTTCACTGCTTGACCGCCATTCATGAAGTCTGCTTTGCTTCGGCCGGTCCGAGCGTTATGTTGTAGACTCTGTTAAGCTCTGCTAGGCGGCGCTGGCGTCCCGATTAGTCAAATGAAATTAAATGAAATTGTTTATTCTGTAAATAGAATATTGGAATCACTTTCACAAGTCATCTTAAAAAAAAAAAAAAAATTAGCCAGATGAGTTCGGCGTTTCCTATCTGACTACTCTGAGAACACACTCACACACAGACTCTTTTAAAGTCCAGACATAATCTTGGTCAGGCCATATGAGGACCATGTAGATTAGTGTCTGAAATTATCTTTTGAGAAAAGAATCACACAGATTTGAGTGGACCTGTCCAGTCAGTCCAAGCATTTGTCAGTAATCGTGGAGCTCAACTCAGAACTTAAGGAACTCAACTCGACGAACAATACCAAAGAAAGGATATTTGGGTAGGCCGCAGAAACTACTCAAACTGCCAGACCATCATTAAAACTAAATGAGAAAGAAAAAAAAATATCCACATAGTCTTAAAACGTAACGTAAACGGAAAAATCCAAAGAAACAGCCAAAACATCGAAAAAATCTAAACTTTGTCTCACGTGGTACGAAGTTCGCCAGGTCATGTATATTATAATATAACATATTAATTATAAAACAAAGTCGCTTTTCGCGTTTGTCGGTATGTCCGCGTTGTTCTTCTAAACTACGCAAGATATTTTGATGAGGTTTTCACCCTCGTTTAGAGAAATTATTCCGGAAGGTTTTTGTGTATAATATGTCAATATTAAAGTTACGTTAACGTAAGAAATCTCGATGTTTTGTCAAGTCGTAAAAATGGTGCGAAGCAGGAGCGGTTCGCTAGTATATATTATAATAATTAATCTATTCTATTTATCTTATCCAACAATTATAGCACTCATACATAATACTTTTGTTTCCCAACTAATTACATCGTAATAATAAAGAAACTTAACCAATTCATAACTCGCTTGATTACAGATAGAGAATAGTTTCAGACTCAGGCCGTGAATTCGAGTCTAGACAATATCTCAGAGGAGATCACATATTTTATGACCAGTCTGCAACGGGTGGATGGTCAATAAACGCATTACGTTCGACCATAAATCTATGGTTACTATGGTTGGTTTATGGAAAATGTACGAGTATCTATAGTTTTCTTGATAATTTTCAGAAAACAGTTCAATGGTGCCAGCCTTTTAGGCATTTTTCCTGTTGACAGTGGTGCTGAAGAATTTTTTGATACTCTATGTTTCTATGCCCTCCTTTTTAATAGGAGGGGATAGAATCCCCTCCTTTTTAGGGTTCCGTACCTCAAAAGGGGAAACCGGAACCCTTATAGAATCACTTCGTTTTCCGTCTGTCTGTTTGTCGGGCTGTCAAGACCCATTTTCTCAGGAACGCGTGGAGGTATCAAGTTGAAATAAAATAAAATACGTAGATCTATGGTGCTTTGGACCTCAAAAAACAAGCTTCTAAGTCAATAAAAAAATACGGCGATTTATGTGACATATTCTGATACTCTTAATAAATCAAAACCTACAGGGTACTTCCCGTTGACCTCGAATCATAGGAAAAAGTCCGAAAATCGTTAATTTGTGGTTTGATCACACTTACATTTGGAGTTGGAGAATTGACCGTCACGTTTATCGATGTATGGGAGAACATGTTTTTCAAATACAATGTTAAGTTTTTTTTTTGGGATAGATTAATCCCAACTACGGAACCCTTCTTTGTGCGTGGTCTGACACGCACTTGGCTTATTTTTTTATACATTTACCTACTGTACATGTTAATATTATTATTTTAAGACTATGCCTCATCTTGTTTGAAAATATACTTAGAAGTTGAAAATAGTGTAAAACTAGTTTCGCTACGAAGACGCAACTAGGCAGCCTAGTTAATAACGCGTTGGTAAGTCACATCGTGTGCGGACTATCATTGAAATTCTATAGCTGTGACATTTGGCTACTCACTGTGTCACAGAATTTCGAGCAGGTTATTGCAAGGGTCGGTTTAGGCATTGCTATAATCCGCTCTAGCAGTTTTCAGGGATAAACACACAGGACCTCTCCCATTCTCTTTTGCCTAGCATACCGACATTAGGTATCCTCCAACCCCTATATTTGGCGAACCTCTGTTTATTGTCTATAAAGAAAGAAAATAAAAACCACTCAAATTGTTTGCTTCATGAGGTGTCAACTTAACCTAGAACCAAAACTCAAAGTTAAACGAAGGTCAATAAAATAATAATTTGTCAATCACGGCCGATTCCCAACTCACACTCTATAAATAATTCTTGCACTAAGCACAACATTAATATACATTTTCGTCACATTTCCGACCTTCCGCAGTAACTTATCGATATATACTGCGGCCGTCAAACGTAAAACATGGAATCTTTACCTTGGGGAGAGCCGGCGTCGGTTACAAATTGAATGTAACCAATCCTTACTTTACGAGCGGACGTCCCTCTTGTGTTTTAAAAGTAAACTATGTTTGATGGCTTGCTTGAGGTTTCGTTGTAGTGTTAGTGGTGTTGCAAAGTTTAAGGGTAGAGGGAAAAAGAGGATTTAATTCTCTTAAAGGTGGTTGTAAGCTTCCCGAGTAAATCATGTTTGTGATTTTCTCTAAGAGTTGTAACTAAGGTTTGTGTCCGAAAATAGACAAAAGAATCGACGGCAAAACAGTAAACTTTTACCCGACTCTTCGGGAATCCCCAAAGATTCAGGCAAGTTTACTTTTTCATACAGGTGTTATAAGTCCATTTCATACTTTGGGTTGATATTTCAATATTCCTCATCTATCACTTATCCATACAAACCTCAGCCTCTTAAGGATATCAATTCATTACGAAAAACAGAAAGAAGAAAAGAAAGAAAATAAGTTTATTTGCGGCCAAAATAACGCATAAAACAGGAAACCATATAATATTCTTACGAGGCAATATATACTATATATACATCGTGAGGAAACCGGCATGACTGGGAGATATTTCATGTGAAGCAAGTCAGACCACGCCAAAAGAAGAAGAAGATCATCATCGTCATCATTGGCAGCCTTGTTTCACCCATTTCTGAGTAAAGACCTCCTCAGTTTTGTGCCATGCTTCAAAGCAATGTATGGCAACATGTATCAGAAAGGTGATACAGACCATTAAACTAAATAATGAACTTTATCCATGGGACCAACATCGAATAAATATGAATTTCTATGAAATACTTTCCGTAGCGACACGTTGCCTTCATAGAAATACTTAATAATACATAGAATCCAGTTGTGTCGCGGCGACACGTCTACTGCAGTTGTCGACTGCGGTCGGTTACGGAAATCTACCTTGATCGCGTTAAAATCACACCTTTTCGATACATACTGTATAGTGAGGTCACGGTACATGCAAATTAATTGAAATCAAGTACCATCAATTTCGTCAAAACTAGCTCATATCATAACGATACCTCATTACCGATAATACTGCGGATACACATACCGCACGGTAATTATTCGTACGGTATGTGTTCGCGCGGTATCGCGCTGAATCGTGTTATGAAACTGAAACTAGTTTTGTTCATATTTCCTAACTAGTGGCGTGGGTAGGGAGTAATGTGCGTGTAAAATGTTGCAGTAAATTTCACGGATAGGTAATTATGCTGTATTTTAGTTGATGAATTGTTAATTTCTTTGCAGTTGCAGCGGTTTTGAAAAGTTGATTGTGCGAGAATTTACGAATCGTGGAACTTGATTTTCAAAACTTCCTTTTAAAAGCGTTTATTCTAAAAGTTTGTAACGTCGCAAATAGCTGTCAAATATTTACCTGTTTTGATTAATTTGTTAATATTACTACTGTATGGAAATAAGTAATATGGCTAACTAGTGAACTAGAATATTAATAATGAATTGCAATTATAACACTGAATTTTATGTTGTAACCGTTTTAGATGTAAAAAAGGCCTTTGAAAAGTTTCCAAATACTTTTTTAACTTAATATCTAGTGTTACGATATGAATTATTGCATTTTATAATCAATATTATAGTTAATTATTTAGCCATATTTCTTATTTCCATACAGTAATATTGCCAAATGAATCAAAACAGCGAAATATTTGACAGCAATTTGCGACGTAGTTCACTTTCTGTATAAAACTCTTAAAGCTCTTAAGTGGAACTGAGATAGTCATCATCATCTGCCTAAAATTTTCTCAACTATATCGGGGTCAGCTTCCAGTCTAACCGGATGTAGCTGAATACCAGTATTTTACATGGAGCAACTGCCTATCTGACCTCCACAATACAGTTACTGGAAAACACGATACCCATTGGTAAGACTGGTTGTCAGACTTGGTTGGTTGAATGACAACCGGGACCAACGAGACACGGAGGAGTCTCGGTATGTAATAGATGGTCACCCATCCACGGACTGACCTAGGCAAGCTGGCTTAACCTTCGATCGATCCGTGCGGCTATTATTACTTAGTCACGAGCTCCTCCAGAACTGAGATACGATTACCAATATTTATGGTGTAATGTTGAGTGGAAGGGTATCCGGACATATTGTATGGTATCCGGTATGGCTCGCAAATCCTTCCATGTCCTAAGGGCACGTCTTCCCTACCATTACCGCGCCACCCGGTCTACTCCTTGATATGCAATGGCCTCTGTAGCCCTATGAAACATGAGGCTCCAGGGGCTAGTGCAAATCTTGGGGTTCATTCGATTTATCGAGTCTGGTTAAACCACGCAGGGATCGGTGCATTTCATTCATTCATTCATAATGTTGAGGTGCATCGGGACATGTTGGCAATTTTCAACCGTAAGAACCGTGCTTTGCTAATAAGCGATACGATGATAGTAATGCTACAGTAGTCAATATTGAACATAACCTTTTTCCTAAACTGGGGATAACACTGCACATTGCAACCTCAGCAACCAAGTAGGTTGGTGATAACAGTTTTACCTTTTCTTATATCCTAACTAATATTATAAAATGCGAAAGTGAGTTTGTCTATTGTTACGCTTTCACGCTCATAAGGCTGAACGGATCCCTGTAGTACTATCCCAATAGTAAGTTTCTGTGGGATACTTTCCGACCTCCAGGCGGATGAAGCCGCACTATAAAAGCCCACCTACATTGAGTTCAGACCACATTGACCACTCTCCTACAAAAAGCTGCAAAACCAACTCCAATATCATAACTCACGTTTCTCCGCAGCTATCTCTTTCACACCTACAAAAACCGATAACGACAGAAGAACTTCGTCCAAAATCCTAGTTAGACCAGAAAGCAGTACAGCATATTTTGCTGGCTGTGAAAATTAAAACGTCAAAACCATTAATATACTTCACGAATGCAAAATTATTTAACTTTTCCCATTAAAAGCTGGAGTTTTGCGTTATATAGCTTATGACTTAGCTCTGGTGCTCATGGGAGCTGGGCGGGAGGCTTACAAATATGATAGTTGGTATAGCAGAGAATTTATTTGATAATGCAGTCGAAACAATTAAAATTGCGGCAGTTTGTGTGTTAGGAATTGTTGTTGATTTTAATCGGGAAATGTAGTATAGAACGCATTGGGATCTGGTGGATCAATGAGCTAAAACTATGGTTAAAATGACCTGGATCCGGAAGCCGGCTGTCTATGGTTTAGATAAGTTAATCAAAATCAATATATGCTTTATTTGTATACATAGATTTAGTTACAGTGGGTGTGTGGGGGGCATGTGGCTAAGTAATAACAGCTGCACGGGTCGATCGATCAGTTTAAGCTACGCTTGCCGCGGTTGGTCCGGGGATGGGTGACCATCTTTACATACCAAGACCCTGATCCGTGCCTCGGAAAGCACGTTCAAAGACAAAGTCAAATAATTTATTTCAATTAGGCACAAAAAAGGCACTTTTGAACGTCAAAATTAACAAAAAAAATATTGATTCAAGTGGCCAAGGTAGTTTTCGTATGGAGAAGAATGGGCAAGAAACTCCACCGTTACTCTTTTAAAATGTTTTCAGAATATCTTGTATACATTAAAATATTATATAATTATATGTGAAGACGATGCACCTAGAATAAGATTACTATACCACGATAGGTAAAAATAATGAAAAATTGAGGAATGAAAGTCAAATTAAATAATTATGTGATAGATGCATGATGCATATTTACAAACATTGTAAAATTATACGATATTCCTAATATTTTATCAAGTAATACTAATAAGTCAGTGTGTGAGTTCAAGTAATCACAGAATGTAAAATAAATGTTATAAAAATAGTATTATAGAATTAAATTAGCAACCAGTTAGATTTTGTCCGGATTCTAAATTGTCCTATGGAGTAGGACCAGCATGTTTCCAAGCATTTTTATCTTGGATATAATCCTTTAATTTGTAATATGCTTGTTTACAAAGTGTACTTTTTATATGAGTTTTAAATTTTCTTTCATTTAATTCTAATCGTTACCTTTGGCAGTCGTTACGGGTCGTCAGAATCCCGAAAGTCTGACAACCAGTCTTACCAAGGGGTATCGTATTAACCAGTAACTAACTGGGTTGTGGAGGTCAGGTAGGCAGTCGCTCTATATAAAATTCTGTTATCTAGCTGCATCCGGTTAGACTGGAAGCCGACCCCAACATAGTTGGGAAAAGGCTAGGCAGATTGATTGACTAATAGAGTTACAGTGTTGAGCTGATTTTATTAATAGATTATTTTTTATTCGTTTGCTTTGCTCTGGAGGGTCTGGAACAACAAGATATCCGATTTTTCAGGAAGCATCCTATTTTACTCATTTATTTCTCTGTATTTTTATAATTTGTAATTGTATGGATTCATTTTATCTATTATTATATTATATCACGAATATTTACCTTTCCAAAGCTGTAGAATGCTTCTTGAAAAATCATTTATAATATTTCTACTTATTTTCCTTCTACTGTGATAATGGGACATAGAAGGAAGATGCAAGAAATCTCCTACTTACTATCCTACTAAAGGAAGTTAGAAAGTTTTACAAGAGTTCAACTGCTGCAGTCACTTTTTGCTGACAAAAGTGCAAAGTGCGAACTTGCCCTAACAGACTGTGTTGAACTCTGCTGGGAATCGACGTGACGCCTTCAGGCATTGTTGCTGATTTGACCTAAATTGTATAACTTTATTGTATGTAATGCAACAATATAGTTCAGAGGCAAAAGGCTAAGGCGAAAATGTTGAAATTAAAATATTCTTAAGTTTTGGCAGCCTACAACCTAAAAGGTTGTATCATAATCATCATCATTTCAGCTGAAAGTCGTCCACTGCTGGACATAGGTCTCCCCTAAGCACCGCCATTTTGACCGGTTCTGTGCTTCCCGTATCCAGCGGATTCCTGCGGCCAATAAAATGTTGATCAAAATATGATTCGCGACCGTAACATATATTATGTACCTATGTACCTGAATAATATAAGTTACGTGTATATACATAATACAACATGTAAAAAAACCCTATCTCATCCGTGAGGGTGTCGTTAGGTTACTGAGAGTCTATTTATGTGGTAATATTCAGGAAAAAAAGAAAAAAAAAAACATATCTTTTTTTAATGGGGAATTTTACCAGGTTATGACAGGGGATGGGGCGCGGGTGGCCGTTGTTTAGCGGGTATCTACACGTCATAACATACGACCCCTGTTGAAAATTCGCAAATTTTAAATGGATTTGGGGTAATTCTGGTACTAAAAATATGTTTTTTTTTTCAATAATAATAAGTATTTTAATTACTTTTAGGTAATTTTATTCCAGTAGCTATGTGCCCCTTTCGGATCGTACAGGTTTTTTTTTAACATATTTTATAAGTTACGGTCGCGAATCATATGTTTTTTGAATTAATTAATTAATTAACGATGCAACTGGCAACATATGTGGTCCTGTGCTACAGATAGGTACACCTTTGCGTAACCCTTCGGGGAACATAGGCGACTGTCTAAGTTCAAATTACACTATTGAATGACAATTAATTTTATGTCAATCATCACCACTGCGGGCCCTATCAGAATACCAGCGCTGCGACATTTATAATTAAATGTCGCAGCATCATGCTGAGATAGGAGCCATTTGGCCTCGCACAGGACTTTCTGCTTTTATTTTAATTTTACTTTGTTTTTATTTTTTTTGTTTCTTAATTTTTATTTGTTAATCATTGTGTGTTTAGTTTAATTTGAGATCTACTGTGCTGGTCTCAATAAATACTTTTTCTTTCTTTCTTTTTCACATGGGACATGGCAAAACTATAAGGGTTCCTTGTTGAATACGGAAAAACCGGCCAAGTGCGTGTCGGACCACGCACAATGAAAGATTCCGTAGTTGGGATGAATTAATCCCATAAACAAACTTAACATTTTAATTGAAAAACATGTTCTCCCATACGTCGATATACGTTACGTACGTTAAGAAAGAAAGAAAAGAAAGAAAGAAAATATGTTTATTTGCGGTAAACATTAAGTGTCATCGTATTCTTTTTTGTATGATAAAGCTATAAATTAACTATTTTCGGATTTTTTCCTTTGAATGTGCTCTGAGAACTTGCTTCCTGCTAAATTTCACGATTCGAGGTCAACGTGAAGTACCCTGTAGGTTTTCATTTATTTGAGCGTATCAAAATATGTTGCATAATTGGCCGTATTCTTTTATTGCGTTGACTTAGAAGCTTGATTTTTTTATAGCTCCAAGGGACGGTACGTATTCGATATTAATTTCAAAATGATACCTCCACGCGTTCCTGAGAAAAAAGGTCTTGACAGACTGACGGACAGGCAACGAAGTGATCCTTTATGGGTTTCGTTTTTTCCTTTTGAGGTACAGAACCCTAAAAACGTTTTTAAAGTTAATATTGCTGTAATTTTAGGAGTTTTTGTGGTTTGTCATGACTGGAACTTCTTTCTCTAACAAAGTGTTTAAATTGAGCAGGTTCAATGAACTGTATAGATTTATAGCCGAAGGTAAGGGTCGCACGTTTTGCAGGAATTAAGCTTAAACAGTTGAAGTAACTTCTTGATGACGGAGAACGACTAGGTTTAGTTCAGGATAAGTACCTATTATAAATTTAATTGTTATGAATACTGTGCAAATCGAGATGTGCACAAATGCAAAGATAGTAACCATAGACGTAATCTACATAGTTATATGGTTTCCAAAAATAATGATGAAAGAAAATATTCTAGCCAGGATTCTATTTTCTCTGAAACTACAAAGTTATTAAACATTTCTGTACCAATAAACCAAGAACTTAATATTCACCAAAATTCAACTGAAATTCTCTAAATTCCAACGTTGCCACAATCTCAATATGCTCCAATAGTAAAGCATATTTCAGAGGCAGGAGCACGCGCGTACAAAGTCACCTTGTCCCGGAAAGGGGTGAATTTCCTTAGGAAGTAGTGCGGGCGGAAATTAAGACGTCTGCGCAAGGTTACATGCAGCCTTCTTAGACGTGCCTTTTGAGGAATTTTTCAAAGATTAATGGCTGGATGGTGACAGTGTCAATTGTGGAATGTAAGTTTCAAGGTTTTTGGTAATAAGTGTGACATGTAGAGACGACGCGAAAGATGCTATGGGTTTAAACGAAAACTAAAATAAAATGCATGGAGTTTTATTCGGATTAGCCAATCAACTAAAGCACTGATAAAGTATTGGTGGGAAAGCCCGTTATAGTGAGTTCAAGACTAACAGTTAACTCTGGTAGGACAAGATCAATATGAGACGTTAAAAAAATTCTGCATGATTTTGAATATAAACCACATATTCTTAAAGAAATGGTTGACTCTAATGAATTTGCCATCAATTTATTTAAACCACTACATCAAGATCTCATTAATCCTCCTCCACAGTGCACAGCACAATGCACTTCGACCAAATAAATCCAGTGGAAGCCGAAGCCCATAAAATCAGCCATCCGGACCAGAAAGCATCTTAACATCAGACTCTTCGGCACCAGAGCTACTTAAGCAAATCCCGATTATTCCCAAGATATTTTGGCAAGCACCTTGGACCCTCGATCACGAACATTTCTGTTTCGCTAACAATATTGCGGAATAAAATCGTACGGACGCTTCCAAATCGTTCGGTTAGACCGCTCAAAACAAACTTGGACACGTTTTATGGATTTTATAATCGGTCAATGCTGGAACTACTCCAAGCGGGGCATGGTCGGGGATGATGTGGTCTAAATGATAAGCGGCAGCGGTTTGAAAAACCTGAGCTGAGTATTCAGGTGTGTTTTTTTGGGAAAACACCCGAACTGATAAAAGGTCCTTGATGTTTTATTCTTCTACTGGATTACTTTACTTCATACTAGACTGTATCTGAAGAAAGTTTAAATAATGTGTCTGGCATTAGGAACACAGAAATAGGCTTTTATTTGTGTCAGAATTTTGGGTACGGCAAATTAACATTTGTGGTACGACCCTATTGTCGGGTCCAAAAATGATGATAAAATCACCGTTTAATCAGATGCAGCTGAATACTAGTATTTTACATGGAGCGACAGCCTATCTGACCTCCACAACCCAGTTACTGGGTAACACCCTCAGTAAGATTGGTTATCAGACTTTTGTGCTTATGACTACCCGTAACGACTGTCAAAGATCTACGAATGACAGTCGGGACCAAACGCTTAACGTGCTTTCGTGTGTGGATGGTCGCGGGGTCACCCTTCCACAAACTGGCCGCGGCAAGTATAGCTTAACCTTCGATTGATCCGTGCAGTTGTTATCATTTAGTCACGAGCTAAATTCTAATGATGAAACCTAACTTTAACACTTTTTCCCGACCAGAGAACCATCAAGCTTCAGACCCATGCTGAGCTGACCTAGTGCTTGACAACTAGACCAATAAGACAAAAACAGTCAAAAATAATCAGTACAACTCAATCACAGGTATTCCTCCATAATCTTGTGACTCACACCACATTCGTTCTCGCCGCTGTCTGTTGCCAAGTGGCTGCAAACTTTGCCAGGGTTCAGTGGAGAACCTTTTATTTTGTTTCCCGTATTTTGATGTGATTTGAATTTAATTTCTACGTTTTTATGATAAACTTGTTTACGTATCTTGTCATGTTGAATAATCCGGTGTTTAGGTTATTAACTGTGATGTTTGTACTAAATCTTGGAACTGGACATGTGGACCGAGAAGTAAGTACCTATATCTTATCCTGATTCTCGCGTCCTCTAATCTTTGAAACATAACATCAGGCATTCACGATTTCGAAAAATATCTTCAATACCAATTTGCTTCATGTAAAACTTGAAGGTTACTAAAATACAAGTTCGTTAATAACAGCCTATTAATGTGCCACTGCAGGGCACAACTGACGGGGTTCGCTAGGACTGATACCTGTCGGGGTCACGGAAAAGTCCGAATGGGATACCGCGGCCCCTGGCAAAATACAGGCAACTGAAGAAACACGGGTGGGTTTTAGTCAGTAAGAGCTTGTTTTTTTCTATCATAAGCTTTTTAAACTCTGACAACTACAATTTTCTATAATCTTTGCATAATTTTTACTTGTTTTTTGTTTCTTTTGTCTACATAATTAGTGCAATATACCTTGTGATTCTACCTCAATACATTGTTTTATTCTATGACCTATGGTCGTCCAGGGTTTGACTCTCTGCCGAAATTTGACTTGGACGTAGCAAATCATCATTTTTTTGCTACACTATGTACAATTCCAATAGCCAAATCTTGAGTAAACAACTATTCTTAATTCTGTATTGCGTACCATAATGTATATAGTTGGTAGGGAAATAATTATATTAGTCACAATTATGAGGAGGAAGATCACTCAGTGTTCAATGTGATAAATTTTATCAATATTTAAATAGTAATTTATACTGTTTTGAATTCTTATCATTAATACAGAATTGAATTTTTAGATACTAACTCACATAATATTTTTATGTCTTTATCCTAGCAAATAAATACAATGAGATTGTATCCGTTTCTAATTCAATTCACGCCTTAATCGTGAAAACTCGTAAATACCTCCGTAAAATATTTTATTTTTTGTCTGAAATGGTAATCAGGGACTTAATGGATTCTTTTAGTCGTCTTATTCGGTTAATGTTTGTGTATATTTGATTCTTTTAGAAGTGGATTAGATTTGTTTTCTGTATTTTGATTCCACTTGTTGCTATAACATTAGGCGTTGAGGAACTTTTTCAGTCTGTTAGGTACTATATAGTTTTGTTTTGTTTGTTAGTAAAACAGAGCTAATTTTTGGGATACCTTCTTTTCGCATAATGTTCTTTGCCCTAATATACTTCGGCATAACGATTTTGGCACAATTTGTTTTGGCATAATAATACTTCGGCATAATTTTTTTAGGCATACGTTTTATGTTGGCATAATCATCTTAAAGACTAATTTGTTTTGGCATAAATTTGATTCGCATAACGTTAGTAGGCCTAAGAACTGAATTGCTGCAAAACCGACTCCACGTAGTCTTGTTTGTCCTACCCCTAGAGTGTAATTTAAAATCGCGTAGGCGCGTAGGGGCGAGGCGGCCCGTGGGCTGAGGAGCAGGCGGCTGCGAGCGAGCCGCCGCGGCTGAGGCTGGCCGGTGAAGCCGGCCAACAAGCCGAAGCTGCGGTGGTGAGCGAAAGCCGTCTGCGACTATTAGCACGCGTGGGGCCGCCGGAGGCCCGCAGCGCCGGAGCCGTGACAGACACCCTGCCTGCTGCATGTTGCATGCTCGCTTGAATGCTGCATGCTGCATGCTTGCTTGCATGCTGCATGCTTGCTTGCATGCTGCATGCTTGCTTGCATGCTGCATGCTTGCTTGCATGCTTTAACTTTATGCTTAATAAATTTATGCTTTAACTTTATGCTTAATAAATGTATGCTTTAGAATATTATGCTTAATCATTATTATGTTTAGAGAAATTATGCTTAAAAAAATTATGCGTAAGTTGTTATGCGTAATTATATTATGCGAAAATATAATTATGCCAAACAACATTATGCTAAGTTATATTAGGTCTTAAAATTTTATGCAAATGGATAGGGAACCCTAATTTTTACGGTTCCGGTTTAGGGTTCCGTACCTCAATAGGAAAAACAACAACCCTATAAGGGTTCCGTTATTAGTCAAATCGTTTTTGAAATAAATGTTTTGACTTTGACTTTGGAAAGGAAAAACGGAACCCATAAAGGATCACTTCGTTGTCCGTCTTTCTGTCAGTCTGTCAATACCCTTTTTCTCAGGAACGCGTCGAGGTATCAAGTTGAAATTAATATCAAATTCGTAAATCTACGGTTCAGTGGAGATCTAAAAATCAAGCATCTAAGTCAACGCAATAAAAAAATACAGCTATTTATGCGACATGATACTCGCAAATAAACCAAAACCTATGGCAAGAAGCAAGCTCTTGCAGCTTAATTAAAGGAAAAAGTCCGGAAATCGTTAATTAGTAGTTTTATCGTATTTTTTTTTCGTTTAGGTACAATCTTACATTTGCGGTTGGAGAATTGACCGTCACGTATATCGTTGTATGGGAGAATATGTTTTTCAACTACAATGTTAAGTTTAGTTTTGGGATAAATTCAGACCGATTACGGAACCCTTCATTGTGCGTGGTCCGACACGCACTTGGCCGGTTTTTCCGTAGTCAACAAGGAACCTTATGAAAGAAGATAGAAAATACGTTTATTTCCGGTAAATATGACGCAAAGGAAGAACAAAACACGAGTATAACAAATTGGGGGAAAATATACGTCCCATTCACGTAAAACGGCTATCGCTCAGCATAATGCTGCGACCCTATGCAAGACAGAGCCCCAGCGCTGGTTTTCAGCAACAGCTGGCATTGACGTGATGACGTCAACCGGTGCAGCTTAGAGTGAAATAAAAAAATCTGAAATCAAAAATAAATAGGTACAATACTTCCTTAATGTTTATATAAATATATTATCTTAATATCTTTCTTTTATTTATAGTTTCGCCATGTCGGTCTGTCTGTCTGTCCTCGGCTTAGCTCAGAGAATCTTAGTACTAGAAAACTGTAATTTGACATGAATATACATATTAATCACGCCGCCAAAGTGGTCAAATAAAATCGTTTATATTATCTTATATATAAAATTCTCGTGTCACAATGTTCGTTCCCGTACTCCTCCGAAACGGCTTGACCGATTCTCATGAAATTTTGTGAGCATATTGAGCAGGTCTGAGAATCGGCCAACATCTATTTTTCATAACCAATTTTTTTTTTTTTTTTTCATTTTTGCAAAACAACGTTTGCCGGGTCAGCTAGTTATATATATTATTTTTTGTGTGCCTCCCGTGCGGTTGACTGTAACTATCAGTATTTATGTAATTTTAATACAATATCCCTCGATTGCCTCGTTGGTCGAGAAGCCGCGAGCGCTACTGCTGACTATGAGGTCCTTTTCTTTTCGAATTTCTCAGTAGCATTCCGGAATCTGGATTTGTGCTGGGTTGATGGCAATATGCTTGCCCCCTATTACATGGGGCAATTACATTTAAATATTCAACTGCAACTCGCCAAGCTCCTTGACAATTCAAAAGGGCCTTTAAATGGTTTAATTGAAATACATGCTTTGAGTTTGTTTAAAAGGACAAAAGAAATTCAGAATTACAGTTGACTTTCCACGTCTACTTCTGATGCTTTATAAGAACTCTACGTATGTTCAAAGCAAGTACTCCTGCACTTGCTTTGTGCTCCAGCAGGCTTAGCTCGGTCATCCATGAGTATATTGTGGCTATTTCCTAGCTTTTAAGAGTCTTTAATACTTCAAATTGCTTAGCATGGTCCTCTGTTATATCGACAATACACTGCAGCATTCATTTTGAAATAAATAAAATGTGGTAAAGCTGAGGATTAACGTTAAGTAAGTACTATGCTTAACGAAAACATAATTCCATAAAAACAATAAACTGCTGGTATTAAAAAGTAACTTCAAATTAGGTCATGAAACTTTGCATAATAACTGAACTAACTAGCAGATACTATGTTTATGCAGAAAATATTACAGATTACAATTATCACAATGAAGATTTATATTACTTTAATAGGCATTCACTTTTTATTATAATAAAATTCACAATATAGGCATGATCATAATACTACAATGTTAGTTATATTTATTTTTAATAATCACCATGAGTCGTTTAAAAATTCTATAATGCTATAATATGTTTTTTGTGCCAAAAACAATTTCATTGTTTGTTTAAGTTTAGGTATAGTTTGCTCTTTCCAACTTTTGAGCAAATTGTTGTATATAATTGGTGCCATATATGCCGTATGGAGAATGCTCATTATATGATAGTTCATACTAATTCCATGTTGCCAGTTGGAAAATACGGAGAAAGAACTTACCCAGATATGAGACCTAGCTAGATTCATCCATTTTTCGCTCCCGTAAACCCCTATATTGCAACTATCATCGAAATCGTTCTGGCCATTTTCAAGAACGTGATTACAAATACGTACATATCAAACAAATATTGTTCATTTAATAGTATAGGATAAAAGTATGAAAATCCAACATCCCTGTCATAATTTCATAATTTTATCTAAGTTTAATAGTGATTATCACAAATTTGCGGAGTGTAGAACTCGTATAAAAAAGTTAATAGAAATTGCGCACATAGAACATAGAAATAAAATTCAACGTCAATTCGTAAAGGATCCAAAATCGTTTTGGCAGTATATTAGGTCGAAACAAAAAAACACTAATAAGCACAGTATTATAAAAGACGGTCAACATCTAACGGATTATGAGTATGCTGGGCAGTTCGCAGACTTTTTTGAGTCTGTGTATAGCAAGGAGCCACCCCAACTGGACGCGGGAGCTGCGGTGGCGGAGGTCGGCGCGACCAGTGCACGGGTGCATATTGAGACGCTGAGTCTTTCGGAAGTTCAGCAGGCGCTTGGAAGTCTCAAGCCAAAACGTTCGTCTGGCCCAGATGGTATACCAGCGTTTCTGTTCCGAGATTGTGGGAGGGTACTGGCGGAACCATTGCTTCACATTTTTAATACGTGTTTAGAACAAGCGACGTTTCCTCCTAGGTGGAAAATCACGCGCGTTATTCCGGTCCCTAAAGGAAAATCTGGTCCGGATATCAGAAACTATAGACCAGTAGCTGTACTTTCGACGCCTGCTAAAGTACTGGAGTCAGCTATTCAGCGCTCCGTGCAGGGACAAGTCCGCGCGCGTCTATCAGATGCGCAACATGGGTTCCGGCCGGGATGCAGCACTGCCACTAACCTGCTCAACTTTATGGTGCAGGTGGTACCGTCAGTAGACTCTGGAGTACAGGTAGATGCTGCGTACTTCGATTTTAAAAAGGCCTTCGATACAGTTGATAATGACGTCCTATTAAGAAAGCTTGCAAAAATTGGATGTACGCTGCCTCTGCTGCAGTTCTTCGCTAGCTATATGAAGGATCGTCAGCAATATGTAGATTACAATGGCTGTGAATCTCGCCCGTATTACACTAGGTCCGGCGTGAGCCAGGGCAGCAATGTAGGGCCTCTCGAGTTTATTATAATGATAAATGACTTACCGGAGGTCGTCAGACATTGGACTTGTTTATTGTTTGCAGATGACCTGAAATTGCTGCTCGAGGTTAGGAATCACTCGGATTGTGAACGCCTGCAGGACGACATCAACCGAGTGGTCGAGTGGAGCATCGGCAACAAACTTCATTTTAATGTAGACAAATGCTCGGTGATGTCTTTCACTCGCGCCCGGACTCCATTGTATTATCAATACAAGGTAGAGGATGCGCCGATGGAACGAGTGTCGAAGGTACGAGACTTAGGGGTAATCTTCACTCAGGAGCTAACCTTCCCTGAGCATATCAATAAAATATGTAAGAAGGCATACCGAAACCTAGGTTTCGTACTCAGGCAGGCTCAGGGGTTTACCAACATCACGACACTCAAGGTGTTGTATGACGCGGTAGTCAGGAGTCACCTTGAACATAGTGCAGTCATATGGGCTCCCCATGAGGCGAAATATAGGGTCATGTTGGAACGTGTTCAAAATAAGTTCACTAGACACTTGTATTTCAAGCTTTATGGGGTATATCCATTTTACCCATTGATGTACCCGACACTATTTGTACTGGGTATGGTAGGGTACAACGCGTTAAAGGTGCGACGGGACTTTGCACTCGCAGCGTATGTAGTGAAGCTACTGCGTGGCGCGGTGCATAACCCCGGAGTGCTGCGGCACCTGGAACTTTGCGTGCCTGACCGGTACGTGTGGAGGCGGCGACACCCGCCCCTACTTGCTGTGCCTGCAGCCAGAACCAACCTACTGGCGAGGACTCCTCTCACTAGAGCCGTGCGTGTGGTGAACGAGGTTCACGAGAGGGTTGATGTATTGTGGTGCAACTTGGGTGAATTCGCAAAAGCTGCATTATATATAATATGTTATTTAGATGTAGGTTAAGATTTATGTAATTTTATAGGATATTAAGATGTAGGTTAAGATGTATGTAATTTTATAGGATGTACTTTAAGTATTTAGCATGTAAGGCCTCTCTATCGCATTGGATCGCAGATCTGTAATGGTAGTTGAAGGTAAGATTTGCGTAAATAAATAAATAAATAAAAATAAATAAATTTAATCAGCATCCTCAAGATAATTAATTCTCAACTCAACTAAATATTCTTTTTAAACTATAACACTGAAATTCTCGCCATAAAACGTTACTGCATGAAATTGATTAATTACTTCACAGGCAGCGCGGGCGCTACGTTGACATCCAATTTATAGTCGTTCCAATAAGTTTAACTTTGCAAGTTGTCTTCATTGATGGGCTAATTAGTCTAGCTCGTTATTAAGGCTGTACTTTGATACTGTAGTAGTGCTTTTATTTTAATTAATTAATTGAAATAAATTATTGATTTTACATTCTGTAATCTTAATCTGTAAGAAACGACCTTGACGAGGCCCGCCCCTTTAATGTTGCTTATCTTATGCGACATGTTATCATATGCGACTACTGCAAGGCTCGCTCGTTTTTTTTTGTTTTATCGTGTAAACTGATTTCGAAACTAATATTTCAAGAAGTTTAGGTGGACAGACAATAATCCCAAAAAAACTTTTTTCTTACTTAGATATCGATACCAATCACGTCTGTGGAGTTTCGCTAGGTAATTTAATTTTACCTTGAATTAAAAGACCTTTGCAAGGCCAATGCTAACGCTGTCGACGTTGTATGACCTACAAGTAGTTGTTCCGGGTCTGGCTGTTTGTGTATGTGAGTTTAAATGTTTGTAAACACACCCACAATGCAGGAGAAATTCCTAGTGTGGGGCAAAAAATAAAAAAAGAAAAAACTCCTCTTAATATCAGTTTCCTACAGATCAAAGTTGCTGATTATGCAGTCGGCTACCTACTGGTACTGGGTACTGCAAGTAATCTTTTATTTTTCTTGTTTTGAAACTTTTCAGAAGTTCAAGAGTCAGATGCGGGCGGTCCGTGTGAAGTTTAAATAATGTATTTGGTTCACTTTTTATTGAAAACTTAATTTTTTCGCCGGTATTTCTTGACTATTTTATTTTACAGATTTTTTTGTGGATCTTATGAGGTGCGAGCCGATTGCCATCAATTGGGCACGAATCTAGACTCCGGGCTGCTGCTCTGAAATTGCTACTGAAAAAACCTAACACCCTGTCGAAATTTTACGTTAAAATGAAAAATACATCTCAAGTGGAATTACTTATTCTTTTACACTTTACTACCAACACATAATTAGTAAGTTAATTGAATAGTTAAGATATTGTATCGTACGTGACGCCTGCAATCAAATATTTTAATTATAAGTTAGTAGATACGTTGATTTATTTATTGAACGTATATTTTACTTATAATAAGCAATTTATTCTTGTTGTAATTTGATTTTTAATTAGCTTTTTGTAGTTATTAATTGGTAGATCGGTAGGCAATTAATGTCACCCTGTAATTGACCCACTGCTACTACTGTAAGGCCGTTTGTCCACCTCCACCGTTATCGGGACGTCAACGTGAAACGAGATCATTCAAACTGAACGTGACGTCCCGGCGACGGCTATCGTTTGTCTACCGCGACCGTACCCGCCGCTCACCCACTTCACCCGGTTTTTGTTTTACCGACCGTAAAACAAAAGCCGGGTGAACGCCGGTGCGACGGCAGTCTGTGGACAAGATTAAACGTGATTTTCATAGTCAGTACATCGGCCCGTCAGAATCTCGGGCCGAGTTCTAATGGTCGCGCTGAACTACTCGAAAATTCGGGGGCCGGGATCCCGGCGCTCGGGTGACGGACGCGCGGTGGACTTGCGGCCATAGTAAATGTATGCATTACTAATTCGGCGCCGGTATCTCGTTCTCGGGGACGGGACGTCCCGTTGACGTTGTGCGGTGGACAAACAGTGAGGCTGGCTTTTTCTCATGACAAGAAAAATTGAGCATTGATCACACATGTTCAATGCGTACTACAGACCATTAATTAGGTTTCCGCATAATATTTACCTTATCCTAAAGTCAGTGACGTCCAAGATAATGAAAAGTTTAACTTTGTGAGCTTAGTTTTTAACGTTATTGTGCATGCTGTGGCCTCCTATAAGTGAAGGAGTACACCTACTTCATACCCGATGTTGCCCTTTAATAATGTGTCATGTATTGTGTACATCTTTTGTTGGAGATCCTAAATAAACAAATAAATAAAAAGGCTAAATGTCACATTATTCATTGACAGATTTTGCTGGCTATGTAGAGATCGGTGTTACATGAGTGTGTATACTTTTCAAGTCATATAGCACATAATTCAATCTGCTAATTGTCCTTTTAAACTAGGTAACCCACTTACTTTAAAAGAAAATATCCCACAGAATGGTTCTTTCAAACTATGATTAGGCCCATCAAGAGAAGCAATCCAATCCGAAAGAGCACTGTAGAAAGTTCTAGAACATTTTTCATTATTAGATGGAACATCTTCATTATTTAACTCTTCAGTTAGTCTTCTCGAACAAATTGGAAAATACGCCTGAGGCCCTTTTAATTCTGTGGAAACTAATCTTGGAGATATTGGTTAAATTCTTTTATAAAAAGCCCTCTTACTTATTTTTGCGATAAGTTCGAACTGGAATTCTGAAATAAGCTCCCAATAATCTCAATGAATTATATTTTTAAAGTAGGTAAAATACGTTTTAAAAATACAATGACAAAAAAGTCATGCCTCCCTATCCGGAATTTTAGACTCCCTTTAGTTTTATAACATAAAATAACATCACGCCTGTAATACCCGAAGGGTAAGGCAGAAGTGTGTCTAGTACGGTTGTGTGTGTAATAGTAGTAAAATAATTGAATGAACGAATTAATAATAATGATTTATTTGCATGTCTTAATACTGTGTCATGAAATTTTAATGCATGCCTACTAACCAGTGTTTTACATGTTAGCAAAAATAAATAAATAAATAAATAAATTAATTAATAAATATATATATAAATATATAAATAAATACATAAATAATTAAATAAATAATACTTTATTTGCATTCCATAATGTGTATAGGTGGTAAGTCAAAATTATACGTGATCATTACTGCCGTGGCATAACTAAAATGCCGTTATCCGACATCTGGTCGATTTTTTACTTTTAATGCTATTGTAGTGAGAAAAAAATAATCTATCGATCTGTGTTTCCAAATTTTCAATGCCTTGAATAGTTTTGGAAATAATCATTTTAAGAAAGCCGTTACGTACATATTTTTCTCGTGTGAAATAAGCAAAAATGTCATTAAGTAACTTTTTGAGTCTATACAGCCGCTACAGTTCATTAACTCATATTTTTGTTACAAGTTTTTCATATGATTGCTTCTCTTGATTGCCGTTAACAGTCTTTTGTACACTATAAAGCGATAAAGGTACTTTAACTGTTTTATTGTTATTCTTTTTTTATTATAGAAGTTTACTTTTGTTAAGCTATAACGTCGTTAATTGAAAATGCTAGACTTACATGTGATTAAGGACGTTTAACGGCATTATAGGTTAATATTTGACATACTTATATTTTGACTTTACGTATGTTATAAGCCAGTGGCGGCATTTCCAAAACTAAACAAAAATTAATTGTCCGTCATTATTAGACTAAAATTACGTTATCTCACACTAATACACAACAAAGCCGTTAACTGATCTCGCGCGGGTCGGGGGGCAGCGACTACGTAACGATCCTGTTCGGAAATCAGAGGGGTCGGAGGTGAAACTAGTGCATCGCACCACAGAGCATGTAATTTAAGAGGCGGATCTTAGAATATTCAGTTTTTGAGAATTTATGACCGTCTTTAGCCAACCACATAAAAAAAACATGGCTACCAACATGAAAAATATAACAAACTTGACAACCATGTCCTTGAGGGGAAGAACTGTCATAAATAGGAATGCGCAACGTATAGAAATCAATAAACTTATCGATATCGATGAAATGCATTCTATGCAGATAATAGTGAGGCTCCAAAACTAACTTATTTTGATAAATCGGTAAAATAAAACAGATTTAAATGATTTCAGTATTTATTAATTTACATAAATGAGCAAGCAACATCGGTATCAGGCCAAAATGGCTTCATTTTTTGTTTTTGTAGCACCAACGTCTCAATTCGTTTTAGCACATCTGACTCAAATTTTTCCAAGAAATTTGCACTGCGTCTTAGTGATGCCAGGCTGCATTTAGTTTTTTGCAATTGTTTCATCTTTGCACTGCGTCTTAGTGATGCCAGGCTGCATTTAGTTTTTTGCAATTGTTTCATCAACTGATTTTCCCTTGGTGTTAAATCTGTAAAGATAATTAATTAAATATAAGCAAAATTTTCGATTAGACTTGTAAACATTTCTCTGCATATAAAACGCAGGGATCTCTACATTTGAATTGCTCAATCAATTTTGAGAATTTCTTTCTTCGTCTGTTTGTAACATCATGACATGAGAAAAGCTTAATGGATTATAATGAAACTACTTACTTCTGTAGACAATTTCCCTTTTTGTTAAAATCCTTTTTTCCAAAGTGGTTAGCACATACATTTCTCTGCTCATGCAGTTTTTCTATTGGTAGATGCACTAGTTCTTAATGACAAAATATAAAAGATTACTTATATCTGACTAAGTTTGACTGTGAATTTATTTAGTGTGATTTAAAGTTAAGAGATCACCCAATTCACACTATCAGCATAACTAAATGGAATAGATTAGAATATTAAACTAGATTTATTTCATATTCCCAGTATTTACATAATGGTGTCACAGGTAGATAATATAATTTGAGTCTCTCTGACCCATATATTTAGCAGTCAACCTAGTTAGACTAAATTAGATTACAATAAGACAAATATTAGCAGGCACAATGTTTTAAATCATTTCTTCAAGAGTTTCAATAATTATCTTCATTGATGGCTCCAGAGTCGTATTACAGAGAATGATGCTTTAATTTCCTGAGCACAAGATCACATTAGCAATAAATATCGGTACTCACCGGTATGGATTCAGTGAAAACTTGGAAAAATTCAACATATTTACAATATGCCAGGCCTCCTTGATAAGATCCTTGTCAAGATTACCGCAGAATCCAAACCCGTCACACTTATATGGCCTGATGGCATTGCAGGGAGAAGACAAGAGGATATAATGTCAGCATTTTATAATTTTCTTTTGCGTAATAGAGAACTCAAACTCAAACTCAAACTCAAAGCATTTATTTCAAATAAACCAATTACAGGCACTTTTGAATAGTCAAGGGGTCGGTCAGTCAGAAATATGAAGCTAGTCGCCCATTCCAAAGCGTAGTAGGTACCTATGGAGAAGAACGGGCAAGAAACTCCACGGACACTCTTTTAAATAAAATGGTTACATAATATTGGTTACATCATTCAAGTTGAAGTTATACATGTGAGAACGATGCAAAACATTAAAAGCGTCCGTTAGAAATAAAAATATAAATTAAATTAAAATCGCCGTGGCAGCTAAGAGATGACCAGTCCCTACTGACGGCGCCCGTTCACGAACATGACGCATGGATTAGCACCATTCAGCTCAACCATTTTGAAGGGAGCTAAATGATCCAACACACGCGCCACCGCCAGCGAGACATTAGAGTGAGCATGACATACTCTCAGCCGCCAGGGCACATTCAAGTCAATGAAAGACATACTCAGTACCTAAATGGTAGCTTTATAGTCGGTACATGGTGCCCACACGTGTGCCATGCAATTATACAATGCTAAGACATTGAATTTATACAATGCAAAAATAGTTTTTAAAATCTTCAGCAGCTCCAACGGTATTTTCAAATGCTAATCAATTAGTTTATGCTTGTGGAGCAGGACCAGCGTTGAGCCAAGCATTTTTATCAGCGATGTAATCCCCCAACTTATAATATGCTTGGCTGCATAGTGTGCGTTTAATATAAGATTTAAATTTCGTTTCATTCAGTTGAAGTATGAGATGTTGGGCAAGTACACATCTGGCTCGATAATTGCAGCTCACAAAACAAAAATTGGCTGTTGTATTCGATGCTCACTCACATGATCAATAGTGAAGATATTTCCACAGAAAAAATAACTCTGTATTACTTTGAACCCGGCCACACTTTTATGAGCAGCGATCAAGTGCATCACCAAGTAAAGCTTGCAATGAAGAAGAAAGGTAAACTTTACGATTTTACAGATTTTGAAGAGTGTGTATCTTCCATCAATAAGTCTAAAGTACACTCTATTTTGCCAGAAAACTTTTTGAATATACCAAATTATGTGTCACAAAGAAGAATTCAAACATCCAACCCAAGAGCTTATTTAAAAAATATGGTTGAGGTATGTTTCACTCGTAAAAGTTATGATCTCGTGTATAAGAATAATTTCGATGATACAACATATATAATACTACTCTCCGTTTCATGAATGATAAATATTTGAAAAACCCACGTATAATGGTATTTGAATTTAGAACTGAACCAAAATGTATCGAATCTAAAAGAAAAGCTGACATACTTAAAAACCTATCGAACATAATTCCCCCTCACAAATTGTTATTTTGGAAAAACTTACCAACAAAAGAAAATGAACATAATTCCGGTACAAGTACTGATTAAAGGAATAATAATACAGACTGATGTAAGTTTATTGAGACTGATTAACTATTTTAACTAAATAATAATTTTAATTTTAAACATATTATTTTAAATTATTTGGTATAATTTTAAACATTGTCATATTATTTTAAAAGTTATTTTGTAATGTAACTGTGTTAAGATTTAAATACCATGTTTTTAAGAATACATAAATATTATCAAGAAGGCTTTAATAAATATAGGTAAAAAGTTAGAACTAAAATTTTAATAAGGAAGAATATTTTTTCGTTTTTAGTAGTGGATGATTGTTTTTTAATTGATAATAGAAATTTTAAGTTTTATATTCAAGGAGAAGATTCCACTTAGTCATGATTGTCTATTATCTCAGGTTTCATTAAGTGTTCTGTATGTAAAGATTTTATCAAAATTTGTTGTATATTATATTATTTTAAAGTACAAGTTTTACCTAATTAATATGGATAAATAACTGATGTGATATTTGTATTTGTAAAAACTAAAAGTTCCTAAGAAACCTAGTTGAAATGATATTTTGTCAAAGTTATAAGTTTGAGCAAAAATATACCCTATTTTAAAAAGCATTAAAGAAATATATTGACCAGTGATTGATAAAAAAAGAGCTTTATTAAAAAAATTTCTTTATTTTTCATAACTTTAACTTCATGTTGTACAATATTATTGGTTCACTATTTTTTTATACTGTTGCGCTATGATGCCGTTAAACTATAAGGTTTTTAGTTTAACCACGATTAAGCTTAACAATGATTCAAGATTTTCCCTTAAATTTAAATGCATTTATAGGTTACCAGACTTAAAAGCAGTAAAGTACCGTTAAACACACTAAAGTCTAACATGAGTCAGTTCCATATTACATAATATTAAGCTAAATAGACGTTATGTGCTTTAGCGACGTTTTAGTTATTCATCAAAGAGAATTTTTTTTACATTTTAACAGACAATAATTTACTATAAAATAGATACACTAAAATGCCGTTACCCTATACGTATCGGCATTTTAGTCGATGACCCATAAGATTTCGGCAACACCGATGATAAACTAAAACGCAAAAAACGATTTTTCATGAAATTAAATAATATTTACGATATAACAGAGGAGTCATTCGAAAGTAATAAACTTGATCTATGTTTTGGTACCTCCAAGTCTCAAATAGGTGTTGTCATTGAAAAGTCACATTGGTTTAAATTTTTACCGCGGTTTTTGCATGTTATTCAAAACAACGGTTTTGGTAGATAACGGCATTATAGATATATCACGGCAGATTATAGACCCTGTCGGGCACAGCTAAATAGTAGGAGAGAGGAAGCTTTGAAAAAAACTTAGCTTAGATATCAGTCTTCTGAACTAGTTTAGTGTATTAATACTTATTAGATTATGTTAGCACTTACATTTTATCGTTTAAATATTCGTTTATACTATACTAGCATTTACTTATTAAAATTTGTTTTAGTTTTTTTATAAATAATATATTCAATTTATCTTCTTTTTTTATTAATTCAGGAGTAATGTATTCCCGAAAAGCCGCGTAACGTGGGTCGTAGTGCAAACACAGATAGGCTTTTCACGTGTATGTACGTATGGTGTACCTTTATTTGAGAACGCGCGACAACCAAAGGCATACAAGTTGGCCATTGAATGTCTGTCACGTGTATTTTGAGCGTCAATTCTCGCGTGAATAAATGCGTTCGGTGCGCGTTTGCTAATTTAAATGCGTTCAAATGCAGGTCTTATTTACAGGTCATGTTACAAAATGAGGTTTTTCTGCTGAAATGGTTTAAGCCATCGAGCCTACCTAAGAACCTACCTGTGATATAAATATAGATCTTTATAAAAAAAAACTGAGGGGCAATTCCCGTAGTTTTAAGAACGTTCTCTATTCTTTTTTATTTTTATTAAATGGCAAGCAAAACCGATATCGACTATTCTGGCAATGTCTAAAGTGCATTGGAAAAACAAGTGTGCATGATTAGAAAAAAAAAGAAAAGATTAATCAAAAAATAAAAGAAAAAAACCAACTGAAGAGACAAAGAACGTTCTCACTTTCTCAGTATCAATCTGTCTAAAATACTAATTTCCCGACATTTTTAACAAGTTTTTGACATTAATTGACGCTGAGATAAGATTGCGACTAGATATTGAACGTTTTTAATTACGGTCTGGCGTCTACGATGTCTACGGTTTGTTATCAGAACTTTAGTCGGAAGAAAGTTCGAAATTCAAAAACGGCTTCCTAGTTTAAGCCTGGGACTGAGTATATACCAGTTTTTTTTTTAGTTGGGAAATTATCAAATACACACATCAACACGGTCTAGGGATATTTCATACTCAATTAAATAACTCGAAAAGTACTGGCCGCATTGTAATCTTTCATACACCGATTTGTTTGTAATTTATCTCAGACTAATTCCAAATTCAAATTTTTGAAAATTCTTTTGTTTCGGTGGCATAAAAATGTCTTGATGTGTAGGAGAGGGAATTTTCATTTGTGGGAAATTTAGAAAACAATACGAATTAAGTTTAGTTACAGTTTTTTTTCATTTTTAAACGAAAGATAAAGTTAAAATTGAGGTATTGTAGCCATGCAACGCCAACATTTGACGAGGGCGGAGATGTTACGAGCTGTGGGAATGCTGGAAGCTGGGTCTGTTCAGCGTAAATGGACCCACCAAAATGTAATTTCAAGATTGTGGACACGCTATCGTGCCACAGGTGAAGTAGCGGAGAGGCACCGGGGGCCAAGTCGCATCACTACCCCCAGACAAGATCGATTTTTGCAAATTACTGCGCGAGCTCAACCAAATGCAACGGCGACTCAATTGGTCCAAAGGCTGCGAGTGGAACACCAAGTGTTTGTGAGTGACCAAACTGTAAGAAGGCGACTGCATGAAAGCAATCTACGCTCTCGTAGACCACTCCGGGTCCCACCTTTACGGAGAGGCAATCGTGGACGACGATTAGAATGGGTTCGGAACCACGTGGACTGGGGCCGTGAGCAATGGTCCAATGTGCTGTTCACGGATGAATTCAGGTTCGGCTTCCATCCAGATTCACAAAGGACGCGTGTTTGGCGAGTTCCTGGACGATGGAGCCGTCTTCAGAACCTTCAGGAAGTTCACCCATACCAAGGAGGAACAATTATGGTTTGGGCAGGAATTCGTCTTGGAGGACGGACGGATCTCGTTTGGGTGCGGGGCAATATGACGGCAGAACGATACGTCCAACAGGTGCTGGGGCCCGTAATCTTGCCCCACAAAACACAAATGGGGCAAGATTTCCTGCTCATGCACGACAATGCCCGGGCACACACGGCGAGAACGGTAGCAGCTTGGTTACATACACACAATGTTAGGGCCTTAGACTGGCCTGCTCAATCGCCAGATCTAAATCCCATTGAGCATGCGTGGGATATGCTGCAAAGAAGAGCTCTGAAGGAAGTTCCTGAAAATCTGGCTACAGAAGATCAACTTTTTGCGCACCTCAGAAGGACATGGGACAATATTCCGCAGCAAGACATTGACAACCTTGTTCTGAGCATGCCGAATCGTTGCCGATGTTTATAAACACAAATTAAATGATTTTTCTATTTTTTTCAGTTTTTACTCATAAATTAAAAGTTAATTCATATACGGTTTCCGTCTATGCTTCATTTTTTTTCCATAAAATCCTGAAATTTTAATCGAAGTACCTTAACCATTATTAAAAAATGGTAGAATATTAAATAACGTATCTTTTAAATATATACATGTCATATAAATAATTAACACATTGATAGTAATTCGCTTTTTTAAAAATATCCCTAGACCGTGTTGATGTGTGTAATTTCTCCCGCTCTGGACGGAGCGGGAAGGCGTGTCAGACTCTTACTGAATAAAACCCACCCGTGTTCCTTCAGTTGCCTGTATGTTGCCAGGGGCCACGGTATCCCTTTCGGACTTTCCCGCGCCCTCGGCAGGCATCGGCCCTAGCTGACCCCGACAGTTGACATCTATATGAGGCGCGCGTGGAGCACAACGCGCCGTCGACCCGGGCCTGTTCTTTATCGGACGGCGAGCTCACCGCCCACAGGCCCGCGCCTACGGTGGCCGGGAATCTGCCTGCGATTTCCGACGCCCAGGGCGTCTCCTGCGGTGGCTAGGGGCATGAGTGCTCGAAATTTGCCTCTCCTTCACGCGTTCCGCCTCCTCCTTCGCGAGCATTACTGCTTCGCAGAATGAGGTGACGGCTTTCCATGCGCTCTCGCTCAGTACCATGGCCTGGACCAGGGCCAGACGCGAGAGATCACCGCTGCCAATTGCCTCCACAAGGACACGTCGGCGCCCCGCCCAAGCCGGGCAGACCTCCACCGTATGCTCCACCGTGTCTTCCGGGCGATTCACACAATAGTGACACCCGGGCGTTTTCTCCCGCCTTACCCGGAACAGGAACCTCCCGAAACAACCGTGTCTGGTGAGGACCAGCGTCAGGCGGAAGGTGAGGACGCCCTGGCACCTCTCTAGCCACTCCTCAAAGAGGAGACTTATCGCCGCAATCGTGGAGTGGCCCGCACTGGGTTGCGACAATCGCACTCTCCATGACGCCATGAGATCCCGCCGGAGTTCTGTCTGCTGTGCCGTGATTTCTCGCGGCAGCAGAGTTATGCCCCGGCGTTTCGCTTCCTCGCGCCACTCCTAAATGTATGCGCGGAGTTCTGCCTCCATATCCCATGGCGGCAATCCGGCAAGGAGACTCGCCGCCTCACCGGAGACGGTGCGGTATCCCCGGACCAGCCGGTCTGAGTGTACATATACCTTGTTTTCTATTAAGACGGTTGAGGTTTAGAAACTATCTCATTTGAAAGGTTAGTTACCTTACAGAACAGAACAAAAACATAACGTTTATTTCGTCTATAAATAAAGATAAATATCCACCATAATAGGTACTCATAAAACATTAAAAATATTAAGACATAATACCACAAAAATAGTTGCCAAACTAAATAATTGTGCCGTTCCTGGGAACATTACATTATATTATTTTCGAGAAAACAGGATGAGGTTGTCACATAAAAAGGGAGATGATTGCCGAAAGCATTTGTTAGGATAATAAATACTTGTATATTAATGTCTAGGTTAATAAATAGGTTTCTTATAAATACAGAAGAGTATTTGTTCGAATACAAAAGTCTATTTTGCTGAAATAAAGTATTTTTGCTGTGTGATTGGTACCGGATACGTATTAGACAATTGGCACATTTTGAATTGTATGCAGTAAAGTTAATGAAAAGTACACTAATTATACTGTATAAAATTCAAAATGTGCGAATTTGCCTAATACGTATTTCTGGAGTTGTCCATTCGCCCACAAATAAATTATATACGTGCGTATCGCCTCAAGAAAAAGTGTCAATTCGCCGGGCGGGTGAATTCGTGCGAATCAACCAATAAGCCTCTTTTTCCCAGCTTAATACAGCTGACACTAGGAAGTGGTGAAGAGCAGATATTTTAGGGGAGTGTCTTGACGATTTATCATTTTGACGTTCAATAAGTGCTGATTCTCATCCTAATTTGAATAAATGTTTTCAGATTTTGATTTGATTTATACCCAGTGGTAGAAGGTGAAAGATCTACGTCTACTGACGTCGGTTTCTTGTTGTTTGTAGTTATGTAAGACAAATTGTTATTTCTACCTACTTAATTAAGTTCTTTACTTTTGAAAATAGTTTTGGAGTAGTATTTATAGTAAGTATACTATTGTGTTAGTCAATCAATCTGCCTAGCCTTTTCCCAATTATGTTGGGGTCGGCTTCCAGTCTAACCGGATGCAGCTGAATACCAGTATTTTACATGGAGCGACTGCCTATCTGACCTCCACAACTTAGTTACTGGGTAATACGATACCCCTTGGAAAGACTGGTTGTCAGACTTACGGGCTTCTGACCCGTAACGACTGTCAAGGATCCATGAATGACAACCGGGACAAACGGTCTAACGTGCTTTCCGAGGCACGGAGGGGTCTCGGTATATAAAGATGGTCACTCATCTACGGACCAACCGCGGTAAGGAGAGCTTAACCTGATCGATCGACCCGTGCGGCTGTTATTACTTAGCCACAAGCACCTCGTTTAAACGATGTCTCATCTACCAATGCATACCTAATCTTTGAAGTACAACTGCCATTGATGCAGAAACGCCAGCATTAATTAAAATGTATTGCTTTCAGCTAAGTCACAGAATAATAATAATAATAAATAAATAATAAAAATGTTTATTGATTCAAATTAATATACACAGACACATTTTAAAAACAGGTGCTAAGAATAATACAATAAGCATAGAGAAAAATAAAAACATAGCTTGTGTACAGAGGATTTAGGTCTACAAAACGAAAGTCTATGCATACAAAAAAATATGAGCCCTGTCTCTTAAACTAGGAGACCTGTATCTTAAGAGACAGTGATCAGCCAAAATATTAATTTATAAAAATGAGATCACAAGAGTGAAAGTGTGACGATCTTTGATTTACACATGAAAATTTAATGTTAGCATTACGATGTGCATGAATGTGTATATGTAAGGGAGAAGAAGATGTGTAATGTAAGAGCATGTGTGAGGTTAGGTTAGGGTGTGTGTGTGTGTGAGGGTGATGGAGGGTGTGTGTGAGGGTGATGGAGGGTGTGTGTGTGTGAGTAAGTAAGTTTGTGTTTGTTTTGATGGGGTTAATTATATCAAGCGATGTATGATGATAGTAAGGACTCTGTTTTAGTATAGTCCTGCTGGATAAGCCAGTCAGTGGTTTTTGATTTGACATTAAATTTATTAAGGTCTATTATGTCTAGTTCTTTCTGAATTCTTTTGAAAACATGAAGGCTCAAGACATAAAATTGGTGTCTTGCAAAAGAGGTTTTGTACTGTACACCTGGGGGAACATATGTGCGCTTACTTGGATCAGATGGAGGTAAGCGAGCATGTACCCTCAGGACCGATTGCAGAATAAAAAGCTGCCGCACCGTCAACACCCTGCAATCAGCGTAGAGCTGCGCTGTAGGATATCTGTATGGTTTCCTTAGCATAACTTTAAGTACAGCCCTTTGAGACCTTTCTGCTCTCAAAAGATAGGTCTTTGCTGCTCCACCCCATGCCGTTATACAGTATCCAATGACCGATTGGCATAAAGTAAAGTACACCATTTTTAGAATGTCGATACTGGCGGATTCTCGGAGAGATTTAAAGATGTGAATGAGACGAAGTGTTCGGGAAGTTAATACGTCAAGTTGTTTGTCCCATTTTAGTCCATCGTCTATGTGCACACCCAAATATTTGACACTGTCTGCTCTAGCAATGGAAGTGCATGTACATGATATCAACTGGTTCTGGCATGAATGAGCCGTTATTGTATAGCTACTTGTGGGTTTGGAGTTGGACCGGATCGCAAATGGTATGTAATAAGTTTTTTTTAGGTTTAATGTCAGCAAATTTATGTCGAGCCAGTTCATAATTGTAGACATCGCTGATTCCGCCTTTCGTTTCACATCTTCCCAGGAGGGCCCATCAACCAAAATCGCTGTATCATCTGCATAAGCATAGATCTTACAAGCTGGTATCGACATTCTACAAAGGTCATCTATGTAAATTTGAAAAAGGGTGGGGCCCAGAATGCTCCCCTGGGGGACACCGTACAACACAACTTCTTCATCACTGTAGCTAGAGCCAATCTTTACCAGCTGGGTGCGATTCCTTAGGTAGTCTTTAAAGATTTCCAAGGCCATGCCACGTACACCTATAGACTCCAGCTTGGAAATCAGTTTGGGGACAGAAACTGTGTCAAAGGCTTTTGACAGGTCCAAAAATAAACCAAGGCACTTTACTCTACGGTCTAGGGTCTTAGCAATAGATTGAGTTAGATCTAGTACTGCATCTTCAGTGGAGACTCCAGACCGGAAGCCGTACTGATTGTCCGCTATAATATTATATTTATCAAGAAAGCTTCTAAGATTTTTATGAAGAATCTTTTCGAGAATTTTTGAGAGTGACGTCAGGACTGAAATAGGCCTATAGTTATCGACACAGTTTCTGTTCCCGCCCTTAAAGACTGGGTGAACTATGGCTCTCTTCAGGGAATCTGGAAAAACTCCTGTCTCGATGCAGAGATTGCAGATGTATGTTATCGGCGGTACAAGGATATGACGACATAACTTAAGAAGCGAAGAAGATATTCCATCCCATCCTACAGCACAGTCATGACGCATCTGCAGTATAATGGTATCTATGTCACATTCATCAACTTTTTGTATTGCAAGTGAGTTGGCAGGCGGAATCAGAGTCTTGCTACTTCTAACTCCAGTGCTCTCGCGGTTTAAAGGCGCTTTAAGAGGGTCGTTGATTATTTTAGCAGCCATATTTTTACCTATATTGCTGAAGAAAGAGCAGACATTGTTGAGGGAAGATTGAGGACTGTCGCATGTTTTGAGCAGTTCATCAGGACTAGAGAATATTTTTCCCGTATTGGTTATTTCCTTAATGGTTTTCCACAAGGCTTTAGGATTTTTCCTAGATTTTTCAAGCTCACTCTTCTCATAATTCCTCTTTAATTTACGCAGTAGCATGTTGCAGTAGTTCCTATAACGCGTATAGGTTACACGTAGTATTAAATTGTTCGGTGACTTCTTGGACTTTACGTGAAGCTTATCCCGGTGCTTGATGCATTTTAGGAGTCCTGGGGTTATCCAGGGCTTTATCGTTCTTTGTTTTCTAGGTACATTGATGTGTTTTGTATGTTTAGTTATTGCTGTTGATATCTTTGAAATTAATGTATTGGTAGCAGTATTTGCATCTCTATCATTGTAGATATCCGATAAGTCTGTTTTTTCCAGCTCTGTCTTAATGGCGTCGTGATTTAATCGCGATATAGTGAAACTTTTGTTCCGTGTCGGGTTTGTATTTGAGATCGATAGAATTATCGGTTTGTGGTCAGTAATATGCGACTCCAATACCAAAGTGGTGGCCTGTGACTGTGTTTTTAACAAGATGTGATCTAGGCAGTTTTCCATTCTAGTTGGTAAGAGGTGGGTTGGTACTAGTCCATGAGACGCGTTTAGAATTAGATATTCTAGTGCACGATCATTCCTATTACCTAGTTTTATATCGATGTTCAAATCGCCTCGTCAAAATAAATAAGTAGCAGTATTATATTTCAGCAGTGACCTTGAAATAATTATATCTACGGCCGGGCGGGATGGTAGATAAACCTTTCGCGTCCGTGCGTAACTGCCGCTCGCTCGATACGGTTATACACTGAGATTTCGAAGCGCGTCGTTTCGGCCGTTTTCTATGAAGATAGAATACTGTTCTTATTTATACTGTGGCTAAGTCTAGACACAAATTGCTGCAGTCGGCTAATCTGTAGCTCATAGAACACGTTTCAGGGATTGATTTAGTGGTGTAGCGTTTTGGCATTTAGCTTGGCACGAGAAGCCGTGTGTAAATTAATGTTTCATAGTATAGTAGCTGTCGCCCGCGACTTGGTCTGCGTGTATTTTGTATTTCATAATTTTTTTATACAAATATCTTGGATGAAGAAAAGTAGCCTATGTCATTCTTAAAGTCTTAGGCCACCTATCTGACGAACTTCATAATTATCTGTTCAGTAGTTTAGGCCTAGTTCTAATCAAAGCGATCGTCGTTTGAACGTGCACCGTCGCGTTTATTTTGACAAAAACACAAAAAGTTACGTATAGATATGTACGCGACGATCGCGTTTTCGCGCGACCGATCATAATGGTTAGGACGCGGGGTGAGGCGTAAACAATGGGAAGAAGTGAAAAAAAAGAGCGAGGCTTACAGTAGTCGCATGTGATGCGCTTGGACTTAAGTTTGCAACGTACAAAATGTAAAGTAATAGTGTACTCATTGTTGAAGAGCCTAATAATAAATAAATAAATGATACGTCTGACATCTTGGCTGACAGTACCAACCTCTCGGAAAATGGGTTGGTATCATCTGAGGGCAAACTCTAGCTCCACGCACGCTCATTGGTCAAATCAAATAGCGCGCGTTTCTCCGGCTTCCTGTTACACACTTCCGTCCCTTTTCACGAAATCACTCCCACATATTGCAGGAAAGTGAAAGGAAAGATGTAACACATTAAAAAAAAAAATGCGTTTGCGGTGAACATGACGCAAAGAAAGAACAATACACAAAAAAAAAAAACAAGTCGGGGGAAAGTATGCGTCACATCCACGCAAAACGGCCATCGCTCAGCATAATGCTGCGACTCTATGCGAGACAGAGCCCCAGCAGTCGGCGTTGACGTGATGACGTCGACAGGTGCAACATACAATAACACAGACAGAGTTTATGTATTTTATTTTAGTTACTTTCGCATTTATAATATTACAAGCCATGACGGGTTTTCCCATCGGAAAAAATAACGAACTTTTGATACGAACTTTCATTCCCTAGTTACCCCATTTAAGAGAAGAATTTTATAAAATCCTTGCTTTGTGATCACCTTTGTTATACAATGCCACCCATGGGCATGTGACCGCCCGTATTTTTCTGAATGAATATTCATGAACATTTTTCCAAAATTAACTGTTAAAAGGGGGGTCTATCTTAAATTTTTTTTTTTTTCAAAATCAAATATGATTTTATGGATTAACACTTGTGTTTTTTAAATAAATACAGAAATTTTTGGAAAAAAATATCTTCACCTACGTCTTTTTTCATAGTCGACAATTTTTTTATAAAAAATGTTAGTTAATCCGATAAAATAACTCATAAGCTCCAAATAGAGCCAATAACATCGGAGATAAAGGCTACTAAAAAAAAAAAAATGAATGACATGAAAAATATTAAAGATAGACAATGTCCATCTTTAATATTTTTCGTTAATTTTCGATAATTTTACATGAATATTCAGAAAAATACGGGCGTTCACTTGCTTATTGGCGTAATTTTACAAGGGACTTTTATGAAAAATTGCATACTTGTAGAGCCAGCGGTTTAGGCTGTGCGTTGTCTGTTAGTGAATGACTTTAATTTTTTTATGAAGTACATGGAATACAGTGAAGCTGTTCATTAACACACACAATCTATTAATTAAATAAATGTTTAGAACACAGAATGATTTTATATTTTAGATGGAAGTCGAGAAATGACACTGCCATTATAATAACTATGTATGACAAGTTGGTCTACATCCCTATTGTGTATATACACAATAGGGATGTAGACAAACATTTTTGTTTGTCCGTCAGCTAGATTATCAAAAAAATATTGGACACGTATTTTTTCTTTTTTTTACGTAATCAAAAGATTACGGCAATACATACGTTAAAATGTGGCATGACGTCACTCCCCGGTAGATTTTATTCTTACTTGTGACGTAGCAAGCCCCCACTCACCAACTTTAATGTGTTTGATCTAAACCATGTTTTTTAAATATGATAAAGCAAAAAATACGTGTCTAATATTTTTTTATTATCTGACTGCCGGACTAAATAGTTTTTTCTTTGTTTTCGCCAGTCAACATCCCTATTATATCATACTTGTATTGTTTAATTAGTTGATTAATATACATACAGCTACATATCAAGCTATACAGTTCCAGTTTAAGCGCATTGTTTAAAATTTCCAGATCAGCATAAACTGGAAATGTATAAACTCAAACTTAAACTCAAACTCAAAGCATTTATTTCAATTAAACCATTTACAGGCACTTTTGAATTGTCAAGAAGTCGGTCAGTCAGAAATATGAAGCTAGTTGCCCATTCCAAAGCGTAGTAGGTACCTATGGAGAAGAACGGGCAAGAAACTCCAAGGACACTCTTTTAAATCAATTTTTTTTTACAGAATATTGGTTACATCATTAACGTTGAAATTATACATGTGAGAACAATGTAGAAAGACGTGCAAGTTAAAAGCGTCCGTAATAAAAATATAAAAAACAAAGAACAATTCAAAAATTAAAATAAGCCATGGCAGCTAAGAGATGACCAGTCTCTACTGACGGCGCCCGTTCATGAACATGACGCATGGATTAGCACCATTCAGCTCAACCATTTTGAAGGGAGTTAAATGATCCAACACACGCGCCACCGCCAGCGAGACATTAGAGTGAGCATGACATAATCTCAGCCGCCAGGGCACATTCAAGTCAATGAAAGACATACCCAGTACCTAAATGGTAGCTTTACAGTCGGTACATAGTACTCACACATGTGCTATGCATTTATACAATGCTAAGACATTGAATTTATACAATGCAAAGATAGTTTTTAAAATCTTCAGCAGCTCCAACGGTTTTTTCAAATGCTAATCAATTAGCTTATGCTTGTGGAGCAGGACCAGCAATGAGCCAAGCATTTTTATCAATTATGTAATCCCCCAACTTATAATATGCCTGCCTACATAGTGTGCGTTTTATACAAGATTTGAATTTCGTCTCATTCAGTTGAAGTATGTGGGGAGGAATTTTATTGTAACATTTTAAACAGTACCCCATGAAAGATGAGTCTACTTTAGCCAGTCTGAAACCTGGTTGAACTAATAAATCCCTATTTCTTGTACAATAATTATGTCTATCACCTCTTTTACTAAAAATATGTAAATTTTTTCTTACGTACATGATGTTTTCATAGATATATTGACAAGGTACCGTCATGATGTTAATGTCCTTAAACAGTTCCCTTAGAGAATCGCGCCTGTGGAGATAATATATGGCTCTGATAGCTCTTTTCTGCAGAATAAAAATAGACTCGATGTCTGCAGCCCGTCCCCACAGCAGAATACCATAAGACATGATACTATGAAAATAACTGAAATAGACTAGCCTCGCGGTATCTACATCAGTTAATTGACGGATTTTTCTGACAGCATATGCTACTGAACTTAGCCGTCCTGCAAGAGATGTTAAATGAGGACCCCATTGTAGCCTTGAGTCGAGCGTGATCCCTGGGAAAACAGTTTCATCGACAAATTCTACTTTCTCTTGATTCAATACTATCTCACAATTACTAGTTTTAACATTTGGTAAAGAAAATTTAATGCACTTAGTTTTTTTTTCCATTTAATACTAAATTATTAGCAGTGAACCAATTTTGTACCTGCAGTAGGGCGTTATTTACGTCGTCAAAATTTGTAGCACGTCTATCTACCTTAAAAATTAAGGAAGTATCGTCAGCAAATAACACCATTTGTGGTTGATTTTTTAATAAATGGAGTAGATCGTTAATATACACTAAAAAGAGGAATGGACCCAAAATCGAGCCTTGTGGCACACCCATTTTTACTTTTAATCCTGGTGAATTGATACCGTTTATTTGAACTTGCTGTTGTCTATCATTTAAATAAGATTTTACTAAATTGAGCGCAAGTTTTCCAAGTCCGTAATGTTCAAGTTTCAAGAGTAAGGTTTCGTGATCGACGCAATCAAATGCCTTGGAGAGGTCACAAAAAATTCCTATTGCGTCTTGGGCCTCTTCCCACGCGTTAAAAATGTGTCTTAATAAGGTTACACCGGCGTCGGTCGTACAACGTCCTTTGGTGAAACCATACTGTTGATCGTGGAGGATTTTATTTGTGTTGAAATGATTGAGCATTTGATTAAGCATTACCTTTTCAAACACCTTGCTGAAAACCGGCAACACGGATACGGGTCTATAATTATTGGTGTCTTTACTGTCCCCGGATTTGAAAAGTGGTATTACCTTGCTGTATTTCATTAAATCCGGGAAGACTCCTTGATCCACACACAAATTAAATATTAAGGCTAAGTAAGGCGCTATGGTCTCAATTATGGAGGTACAGATTTTAATGGACATTCCCCAAAGATCTTCGGTCATATAGCATGATATGTAGCCGTGTGACCAAGACTATGTCTGGACTTGAAAAGAGACTGTGGCCTCTGTGTTTGTTTCGGTCTTTCTTCTCAGAGTAGTCAGATAGGAAACGCCCATCTCATATAGTTTTTAAAATATGATTGACGTGTAAAAGTAATTATACAAACCTACTTACAGAAATAAAATCATTTATCATTTACCTAAGCGTAACTGTCGTGTAAAGCTTTGGTTTCCTAGAAGAGCGGTAGCCGTCACATAGCGACTGCAGTTTATGGACAAATGACGTCACTGAAACTTTATTTATGATAGTAAGTTGGTGTTTTTTGGTAAATTAAAACTCCGCTGCCATAATTTTCATGACAGCCGTCACTGAGGCTGTTATGTGGCGTGTGGCGGCCGCCGCTCTACAAGGAAACCCACACATTACAGCCGTATCGGGCAGTAGAGCATCGTATTTCATACTGTTATCGACTTTCTCCTGTCCTGCATATACCTCCATATACCATCGACTTCGTAATTTAAATAATCATTCTTATAATAAATTTGAAATTCCTCATATCTCGCATACTCCCGATGCGAGATATGAGGAATTTCAAATTTCTATAGAAAACTTATCTTTCTCATAACTCTCTATTTTGGTATTACGTTTGTATGAACTACGCATGCTCCGCAGGCCCCTTAAAGTCCATATTTTAGTATTTTAATAGTTAATTGTTATAGAATTGTTTAGCTCTAAATGTTTGATTTATTCTTGGTGATTTAAAATATTCAGAATTGTTGATAAAATAATAGTGCAAGTACATCGTTTGTTGTGACAATCCTGACTGCCAACCGTTTCACAATACAAAAAAGCGTGGCGGCCTGTAGTGTGCGATGGTTCATACGAAATGTACAAAAGTGATGTAAGACGATTTTTGCGTTGTGGTGCGGCCCGCCCAATTACGCGTTAGCCTTTACTGATACGCAAGAAATTAAAACTGAAGATGAGAATAATGGCACCTACCTACTTCAAAGACAATTTCTAAATTTACATAAAATTCTAGTTTCTGAAGCCATAATGGGTTCGAAAAATTTAAATATCCCAGTCCCTGCAATCAAGTGTGGTACACGCAAGAATATCTCTGTGGAATATTAGATTACGTCTGATTGGTAAAAAACAAAGAATCGTCAAAGAGTCCTCATGAATGTATAACGATTCAACAATTGGCGCTGATGGCGGAGACTAAAGCATAATGCTGTGTGTCGAGATTTGAAAATTATGGGTGTTTTTTTTTTAAGCGTGTTCGTTTCACTTGCAAATGTAGACTACGCACTACTTTCAATAGAGTTTCGTTTGACGAGAGCCATGAACAAAATTTCATTTTTTTTTTTGCGATATTCTTCTGCATCCGGTTAGACTGGAAGCCTACCCCAACATAGTTGGGAAAAGGCTAAGCAGATTGATTGTTGTTAGACTGGAACCAGTTTTCCCTCGAAGTAGACTGACGTCTACTACAAAAATTATATCAGACAAATTTAGTGTCTCACGTTACTAATCAGACAAGTATTCGATAGTCAGAAATTATTAACAAATCGTATTGTGGCGTTTTAACGTACGTTTAATAAAGAGCTTACCCGAAATCATCGAACTAAAATTAATATGTTTTTTTTTATTTTTAAATAAAATGGTATATCGATTGAAAAATACTGTTTATTGAAGAAATTTCATCGTTTTTAATCATTGTTGGACTCATCATCGGTGTCGTGAAGCATAGGGGCGTCACAAGCGCAGCGCGATTGTCGGGCGGCTCCGAAACGTTCTTTTAGTTTTTGAATTTATAGGGTGACATTTAAAATTTCTGAAATAAGGTTTTCAGTAACACCGGTAACTAAAACATGAGATTAAAAAACAAAAAAAAAGGTTGCTATGAGACAAATTGGTTAATTTTTTTGACATTTTTGAAAATGCGCTCAGGCCACATTTCACACGCAAAAATGGACTCCCATATACCTAACTGTAACTTTTTTGACCGGTACTGCTTACCGAGTCATGTTCAGAATCATCAAAACTAACGATTTTATACGGTTTTGGCCGTATAACGATGTGAAATGGTTTATCCTGTGTGTATTCAGGTCATGGTTAACCTATCTGCCAAAATTAATTCAAATCCGTTCAGCTGTTATAGCATGAAAGACGAACAAACATAAAAACTCACTTTCGCATTTATTATTTTAGATATATACAAGGTCCCATTAAAATAGATGGACAAATTTTAACACAGCGTTCAGTACGTTTAACCAATGATATCCAAGCCAAAAATAACACTGATTAAAGTGATATTATTTTGACCTAAAATAATAAGTGGCATTGGGTAACCAACATTTTTAGTGTATTTTCGTTAGCTGATTTATTTTTCTTGTAAGTATCTAATGCGTTTTTCTTATTATTTTTTTACCATTGTCCTTATTTTGGTGGTCTGAATGATTTCTAAAAGTTTGTCCATCTATTTTAATGGGACCTTATATATAAGGCGCTCGGTAATTTTTCGGTACCGATGCAGTAAAATGCGTGACGTCACGCGGTACCGAAACGATCCGACACCGCAGACGTACCGACCAGTGAGGAAAGGGCCTTAAGTACATCGTAATATTCGTAACCTTCCGTCAATATTTTAATTTCTTACTATTTATTATACAGTTTTACCGGTTTCATCATGGCGTCGCTTTCACAATCAAAACAAATTATTTATTGAATAGCTAGCCAATAATAACAACGAAACTGAAGTGAAAAGGGTCCATTGTTGAATGTCAAGCAGCCATAATAGAATTAGTTCCGGGTTCCTTGTGTACAACACAATTGATATCAGTTGCATTGTTAAACAGAAAGTGGTCCTGAATAACTAAACAATAGGTAGTATTGTTTATTTATTATTATTCAGTAGTAAGTGGTTTTGAATGGAAAAAATGGGAGATGGGCCAGAGAAGTAACAGAATGGTACCTATCCCAGAGATGGAAAGAGAAAAAAGGAAGACCATTTCAAAGATGGGAAGAACTACTGCGGGAGGTATATGGAGGAGAAAAACTCACGACCGTGAACTATGGAAAAGCCTGCGGGAGGCCTATGCTTAAGAGCAAAGCAATCTGGATAATTTTGATGTCCTAAACCTTTAATATTAATAAATTGTAAAACTGGTTTTTAAGATTGCTAATATAAAGGCTACTTGAAACTAAAATTGAAGTGGTTTTGAATGGAAGGGCTCGTGGCTAAATAATAACTGCCACACGGGTCGGTCGAAGGTTGAGCTACGCTTGCCGAGGTCGGTGCGTGGATGGATAATCATTCATAACACATTAAGACCCCTCGGGGCTTCGGAAAGCACAAGAAGCCGTTTGTCCCGGCTGTCATTCGTAGACCTTTGACAGAAGTTACGGGTAGTCAGAAGCTCGAAAGTCTGACAACCAGTCTTACCAAGGGGTATCGTAATACCCAGTTAATGGGTTGTGGAGGTCAGATAGGCAGTCGCTCCATGTAAAATACTGGTATTCAGCTGCATGCGGTTAAACTGGAAGCCGCTCCTAACACAGCTGGGAAAAGGCTAAAGACAGACTGCATGGCTCCAAACCTATACAACAAGGTACCAAAGGCATACAAAAATTTAAATATTGACAATTTTAATAAAACTATGAAGAATTTTCTAGTAAATAAATGCTACTATAATGTTGCCGACTATTTAAATGACGTTATTTAGACAGTTTTTATTATAGTTGTATAAATTTTCAATGATGCACTATGGACATTTTTTTATTTTGTTATTTTACTTTTGACATCTTTTATTTTATTAATTAGATTATTAATTTGAATTGTTATTTTACTTTTGACATCTTTTATTTTATTTTATTAATTACTGTATTAATTTGAAATGTTCTATTAATTTAATGTAACTGCATGATTTCATTGTTTCAAGCTATTATTATTGTATTTGTACGCCTTTCCAGGCAAAACATGTTGAAACTTTTTTTTTTTTTAACATACCAACTGTAAACCTACACATGTTTTTGACAAATAAAAATTATCTTATCTTATCTTATCTTATCAGAATTTCGGGCTTATGACGACCCGTAACAACTGTCAAAGATCTACAAATGTCATCCGGGACCAACGGTTTCACCTGCTTTCCGAGGCACGGACGGGTCTTGGTATAAAAAGATGATCACCCATCCACGGACCAACCGCGTAAAGCGTAGCTTAACCTGATCGATCGACCCGCGGCTATTATTACTTAGCCACAAGCCTCTTCTCAAGGCTGATGATGCTTATGCTATGCTTAATATCTCAATCAGCTTTTCAACAGAGCGTTTTCTAAAAAAACAAATTCAAAACGTTACTTATTTAAACTAGGCTGAGAATTAGCACTTTTCGAACGTCAAAATTAAATAAGACAGTCCCCTAAAATGCGCACCCTTCACCACTTCCTACTGCTTTTGCTGGGAAGAAGAAGTGGCGCAACAAACTCCCCAGCAGCACAGCTGTCTGTTCAGTTAGAAAAAAAATATTCAATGTGACAGTGTTGAGACATAATAATTCACATTACGCAACACAAAACATAATTTAAATTATAATTTAATGGGCATATGACAGCTAGCACACTCCAATATACCAACCAAAAACATCGAGAACAGTCAGGCAGAAATAAAAATAAAGGCTAAAGACAGACTTTCGGGCTTATGACGTAAACAATATCTGAATAAAAGCCTCCAGGCATAAAGGGCGTGCCCGCTTACATGTAGCTGTAACTAGAAGTTATAATTGATAAACTAGGACCATCGAGGTAAAATAAATAAACTGTTAATTACTTATAACAATGACAAAACCATGATCGGTAAGACGACCTGTCACCACAAGCAGCACCCGTTCACAAGCATAACGCAAAGATCAGCCATTACCTCCCTTGCCATTTTTGAGGGAAGGAGGCAACCCGACCCCCAACACTACCGCAAGCAGTGACATCTAAGCGAGCATGACGAACTTGCTGCCGGAATTAAAATTATTAAAATAAAATTGACTTGTCAGTAGGTAAGCTAGTTATTTTTATAGCTTTGTCGAGACTACATTGAGTAGATGAAATAGACTGTAAAAAATTTGACAGCAACTACCCCAAGATTCTCACATAATTAACCACCAATCCAATACCAGTCACAACACTGGAGATCAATAGTAAATATATTAACGATGTTTCTCGTATAACGTCGCATATAATTTACAGTCACAGGACTGTTCTCTGGATGATAATAAAACCACCCACTTGGCATCCCTCCCATGACAATCACGGGGTAAAACGTATAAATCTACGTCCTTTCGTAGCGGTGACTACCCGCGGGGACCAAGTACAGAAATATAGCAGAAGGTTAACACACACACACACACACACACAAACATGCTGATGGCTTCAATACCAACCAAAGAGTAACGGTGGAGTTTCTTGCCCATTCTTCTCCATACGAAAACTACCTTTTGGAAGGGGCAACTAGAATCAATTATTATTTAAATGTTGACGTTCAAAAGTGCCTTTTTTGTGCCTAATTGAAATAAATTATTTGACTTTGACTTTGACTTTGACTTTACCGTTCTAAGAAAATGGATTACGTCTATGATGCGCAGAGTGCGTGGGAGCGTCAACGGCATTCTGAAGGTACCCGGTGCATGTGGTGAGTGCAACAGATTTATGAATTTAAATTTTGTATTATATATTGTAGTGTGTATAACTAAAATCGTATGGACGAAAAGGTCTGAATTAAAATTGTTTTTTTAATAATGATAAATATTCTTTAGTGCATGGAATCAATAGTGAAAAGAAATTTTCAAAAAGAGTAATTGCTATTCATGTCATTGTTTATTTTTTTGTAAAAATGTGTTTAACTCGTGTAGGTTACTTTTACAAAACCCGTCAGTAAAGATGACGGGACGAGCTGGACAAAACTAACGACCAGTGGTCCACAATAGCACTGGATTGCAAGCACTGGAAATGATAGGGAGAGGCCTTTGCCCAGTAGTTCCGGATAAGGTGGGAGGAAACGTCCGGGTGTCATCATTGCGTGGATCGCCCGGAAGACACTGTGGAGCATACGGTGGAGGTCTGCCCGGCTTGGGCAGAGCACCGCCATGTCCTTGTGGAGGCAATCGGTGGCGGGGATCTCTCGCGTCTTGCCCTGGTCCAGGCCATGGTACGGAACGAGAGGGCGTGGGAGGCCGTCATCTCCTTTTGCGAAGCGGTTATGCTGATAATGGTGGTCGGGGATCGCAGACCGATTCTCGGCCAGGGACAAGTTTGCGAACGGTGAGCAATGGGTAGCTCGCCGTCCGATAAGGACCAGACCCGGGTCGACGGCGCGTTGTGTTCCACGCGCGCATTAAAGAGATGTCAGCACAACTGATGGGTCTGATAGAATCGATGCCTGCCGGGGTCGCGGGAAAGTCCGAAAGGGATACCGTAGCCCCTGGCAACGTACAGGCAACTGAAGGAACACAGGTGGGTTTTAGTCAGCAAGAGTCTGACACGCCCAGCTTTTGCCATTCGATTGGAAAGTACACCATGTTCTTCTTCGTTTACTGACCTCACTGCAAGTATTATGAAAGGTAACGGAGTAGATCTTCTCCAATCCCTTGTCTACTGTAACACCCAAGAAATAGTGGTTTATTTAAATTCCCCGACATCTTGGGGGTCGTTTGGGTGTACAATCACCAAGATAAATGCTGCGACATTCCACGCGGTCATCAGATATTGTGGCAGTAAAAGGAATTGTAGGATGTATGTATGTTAGTTTCTATATATGTATGTACACGACTGGGAAATAGGTCGGGCACTTTGGTTGTCGTGAAAGCGAAATATTATTTCTCCAATGCTAAGATAGATTTCATGACAAGCGCGAGAACGCTCTTTTTCTCGTTTTGTCGAAATTTGTCTACGATTCTGACGTCATTCTAATTCCTAACATGACCGTAAAGGACGAAGTAAACTCGAAAAAGGCATTTTGACACTTCTATATCTCGCGACGAGAGACCGATGTTGCTAGTTATTAAAAACAAATTATTTTTATGATAGCAACATCGGCTTGAGATTCCGTTTCATTCATTCAATGTTGCCGATTCTCTTGTCACAAATACCTCTAAACTAGACTAAAAATTACCAAAATTTAGATTATTCGGACTGTCAACCGACGATTTCCCATTCTGAAATAGACTAAAGTGACACAACTTAACTATATTTTAGTTTGACGGCACTAAGATGGCACTGAGTTATTAATTTAGTGAAAATGGCAATTAAGCTATTCTGAATTTTACGTTTTTCACCTAAAATTTTGATTGTCTAAGTATTTAATCGCGATTAAAAAGGTGTGGAAATTAATTGTCATGAACTAAAATTCACACCAACACCTCGACTTTTTTTCTTTTCTTTCGCTTATATCTCGAAAATGGTGTGTACGCAAAAATAATGAAAATTTCAACCCCCTTTATGAAACCCATAAACCCCTAATACTCAACATGTAGGTAATAATTTTTCATATAATCCATACAAAAAACGAAAAAATCCATATAAAACACATCATTCCAATATAAATAGTAGTTTAAAACTAAGTATTTTCATTATTAATGTATTGTAAAATAAAATGATGACTAAAATAAGTACAATTATGAAACTGCTATGTTATTGTGGAGTTTTTTTTTGTATCATAATTTTGTCTGCTCTTCTCGTCGATCTCGTCGTCAAAATCGAAGACGAGTAAATACGACTAAATGACAGAAGAATCGGAGATTATCTCGTGTTGAATTATCAAAAAAAAAATCGAGATAAGTTTGACAGAAGGAGTCGATTATTTTGTATGGAAGCGCTGTCAGAAAACGAGAAGAGTGACAGAAATAGACTCACGCGAGAGCGAGTAATTGTCGCGTGTGTCATGTTAGGCCTGCTGGAGAAGCTCTGTCCTGATTTTGGGGTACCTAATCAGGGCCTAATCCATAAAAATAACTCGATCTGTCTGTCTATCTGTCTGTAACCTTTTCATTCCTAAACCACTGTACCGCTATGGACAGATAGGTAGCCTGCGGGGTAATTGCATAACACGCTATAGTCCAGCCGTCAAGAGAATGCGTTCTTGCTGGTCCTGCTCCATAGGACAATTTAGAATCTAGTCAAAATCTAACTGGTTGCTAATTTAATTGTATAATATATTTTATTTTTATTTTTTTTTATTTTGATTTTGCATTCTGTGATTACTTGAACTCACACACTGACTTATTAGTACCTATTACTTGTAAAAATTTTAGGAATATCTTATAATTTTACAATGTTTGTAAATATGTGAGCACCATGCATCTATCACATGATTATTTATCTGTCATTCCTTAATTTTTCATTATTTTGACCTAACGTGGTATAGTAATCTTATTCTAGGTGCATCGTCTTCACATATAATTATATAATTGATATATACAAGATATTGTGAAAACATTTTAAAAGAGTAACGCTGGAGTTTCTTGCCCATTCTTCTCCATACGAAAACTACCTTTTGGAAGGGGCAACTAGAATCAATTATTATTTTTCTGTAAATGTTGACGTTCAAAAGTGCCTTTTTTGTGCCTAATTGAAATAAATTATTTGACTTTGACTTTGACTTGACACCTGTCAGTTTCATACTAATGAATAACTCAATTAAATCTTAACTAAACTAATCTTAATAAACTTCTAGACAAATGTTCAACTGTTAGGTGTAAGGGACGCACTCTCACAACGACCGGACTGTAACAACTGCAATGTCTTTGACAATTCCGCAACATTCATTGCGTCATTTACGATGTCCAGCAGACGAATTCTTCAAATATATGAAGCAATGGATTAGGAGTTTCTTTCAAAATTCTTCGAATTGTGAAAGAAAGTGGGTGCAATTGAGGTGCTAGGCCCAGGAGAAGGACATAGGCTACTTTTCATCCTGGATATTTTGTATTATAGTCTGACCGACATCGCTGTACCGCGCCTTAGGAAAGTGCGGCGAGGTAAGGGGCGGATGCCTGAGCGCACGCCTTAGCGGTGAGACGGAGAGCAGTGCAAGCCTGCTCTCCGTCTCACCGCTAAGGCCGCTACAGCGGTATCGTTAAACTACAAAAAAAAATGAAATACAAAATACAGCTAGTAAAAGATAAGGGCTTAGTACTGGGATCAAACATTACACAAGAAACTCTGTATTACCTAATGAATACCTAAACAACCTAAACGCAAAACAAAGTTCACCTCCACAAAGTCAAAGTCAAAGTCAAATAATTTATTTCAATTAGGCACAAAAAGGCACTTTTGAACGTCAACATTTAAATAATAATTGATTCTAGTTGCCCCTTCCAAAAGGTAGTTTTCCACCTGAGGTAAACCAGGATAATTTAGATCAATAACATGGATGTACTCGAACTTTCAACATTTACGTACATACCTACATTACCCACATAATGTGGAAGCCTCAGGCGTTCGCTAATTATATGGAAGAAAGACGTTGTTAATGTTATATACCAACAAAGATACTGTTGTTTATTGTGTCTTAAAGGGTAGGTAATTAGGGTTATATGTATGTTCATGTTTTGCTGTTTTTAGGGTTGCGTACTCAAAGGGTGAAACGGGACCCTATTACTAAGACTCCGCTGTCCGTCGGTCACCAGGCTGTATCTCATGAACCGTGATAGTTAGAATGTTGAAATTTTCACAGATGATGTATTTCTGTTGCCGCTATAACAAAAAATACTAAAAACAGAATAACATAAATATTTAAGTGGGGCTCCCATACAACAGACATGATTATTTTGCCGTTTTTTATAGATAATGGTACGGAACCATTCGTGCGCGAGTCAGACTCGCACTTGGCCGGTTTTTTATAGAGGTATAGAAAGAAGAAAGGAAATGGTTTGAATGGTTTTTTTATCAAATTTTTTCCCCTCCTTTTTATGTACATGAACATATAATTATTGTTATTTTATATCTGTTAGTGTGCATATTATGTAAATATTATCTGGTTTAAAAATAAAAATGAATACGTCTGAAGTCGGAAAATCAAGACCTGTTTCTGGAGGTTTGTAAGTCCATTTAATACCGGATTATTAATATTACGGATGTCAAAGCTCTAAAGTCCTTTGAGTTTGACCTCTTCGCTTAATTGCTTAGATGTAAATGTAAAATTATATACCTTAAAAGAAAGGTAATCAATGAGGAGGGACGCAAGAAAAGGAAACTAAGGCTCGACCGAGATCGCCGTCTCGGTCTCGGTCCTAGCATTCTCGGCTACAAATTCAATCGAGAACTCGGTCTCGGTTTTCGGCTGAATATCGCCGACATTCTCGGCCATAACCGGAGAGTACGGTACTAATTTACTGAATCGTCATCTTGCTCATCGAACATGGTCGCAGCAGATGAATCCAACTTAAGGGCAGCTTATGAATCCATAGAGTTTGAAGATGAGCCAATGACCAGTTTCAAAAACAGTTCAAATGCTGTAATCGAAATAGCGCTTGAAAGCGTCTTTCTTTCTTTCTTTTTTCAAGACTGCAAAGAAATTCTAATATTTTTAATACTGGTATTCGTCACCTTATACTTACTTAGGCTTGCAGCAAAAAAGTTTTTATCAGCGCCGCCTACTAGTGTAGCAAGTGAACAGCTCTTTAGTGGAGCTGGTCAGATATACGACGAGAGGCGACACATTTTGAAGGGTCAAATCTCCGAAAAATAGTTTTTTTTTGTGCTACAACATCATGTTGTTTAATTTTGAATATTAAAACTATTACACTCTTAAATAATTAACGCATTGCCAAAATTAGCGCATTGCCATTTTTCTTCACGATTTTTCTATTCTCGGTTTCGGCCGAGATTTTATTTTATTCTCGGTCTCAGTCTTGGTCTCGGCCGAAAGCAAAAACTTGTCTCGGTCGACCTTTGGAGGAAACGCATGTGACTAAAAAAGTAATGAATATAAATGTTGATGGATGGAGAGGGAGAGCATTCAAGCATATTATAAGATTAAAAACTACGTTGAAGACAAGGAAGTTTGGCAATAATTCCTTCTACACATGTGGCTTCCCTGGTACCTCATTAATGGCATAACTATGTACATTTCTATTAACGGCTCCCAAATTAAGATGATTATTTTATTTTACCTTTTTCTTTTTTTTCTTTTACATACTACCTTGACATAATCTCTTCGTTATTTGACATTATATACCTAAAATATTTATATATTTTTTTTTAATAATAAATTAGATTTGTTACATACAGCTGTAGTGGCAATCATGTCATTTGGTCTAAATAGCTTTTTATTTTTATTATTTGATTTTGCTTTTATATAGATTCTTTTCTTTTAGATTTTGTGAATGTGTGAACGTTGTAGGCTTAACAGACTGTAGATCTGTCGACCATTTTCTATCTTGCTAAGTACCTGGTACTTGTTGATAGGCCTACACTGTCCTCTCATACCTATTAACTCTGTAATTTGAAAACATTGTAAATACCATTTACTTTTAAAAGAGTAACCATGGAGTTTCTTGCCGGCTCTTCTCCATAGGGAACGACCAATTGAAACCATGCACCTAGCTTCTGACGTTTCATAAGTGCCCTTGTAGGTTTATGTGAAATAAAATATTTTGAATTTGAATTTGAGAGAAAGGCCAAAGAAAAGATGCATGGGTTGTGTGAGGAATGATATGGAAGAGAAGGGAGTGAATGATAGCGTGACGGTAGACAGGGGAGAGTGGAAGAAGGTAAGGTGCTGCGCCAACCCCACGTAACATGGGACAACGAAGAAAATGATGAATTCATATCATTGAAAAAATTAATAACTTCTTATACTGATGTGAACTATAAGGGCCTTTATTATATCAGAGAAAGGGACGTTAATGACTACGCTTACTTCCTATAGATATGTTAACAGTTCCGAAACATTTTTCAATTACTTGCTTCCACCAGCGGCTTCGCCCACGTGATATCTTTATAAATTACTAGCAGTGCTCCGCGGTATACGGGATAAAAGTATTCTATGTGTTAATCCAAGTCATAAACTATCTGTGTACCAAATTTCATCTAAATATGCTCAGTAGTTTTCCCGTGAAAAAGTAACAAACATTTAACATCCATCCTCACAAACTTTCGCGTTTATAATTTTGTTGATAAAATAGCATTCTAATGGTGAAAGATTTTTTTAAATCTGTTCAGTAGTTTCTTAGTGTATTAATTACAAACAAATCTACATTTACATCATCTTACATCAAATTAGTGTATTAATTATAAAAAAAAAAAAATCTTTTCTCTTTATAATATGTGTTGATGACACTAAAAAACCAACATCGGTTGATTTTAAACCTACAAGTCTAAATCGCAATCCGTGACATAGATATTTTGGTTACTTCAATTAGACATTCATTAATTTTAATTATTTACCCCAATCACACCCACTGCATTGCACTAGATACTCTAGATACCAAACAAAACGAGCTAATATTTGTACTCTGAATGAAGCTGCGATACCAATAGCTAATTGTGAACCAATGCATTCAATTAATGTTTGTTCAATAGCTTCCATGAGTGGGTGTAAAAGTATATATACTTGTTTGTTAAGTTGTGGGCGGTAATAAGTAACATTAGGAAGGTATTACACCACTTTTACATATGTGTGGCATGTTCTAAAATAGTTTGCATATAAATTTCGTTCGACTTACATAGAGGTTGCGGAGGTGGAGATCAAAAAAGTATTTTTAACTAATTGTCCGAGACTTCATCTGAGATCCAGGATTAAAAGTAGTCTATATCCTTTTCCAGCTCTTGGTCTACCCATGTGCCAAATTTCACCTAAATCCATTCAGCCGTTTTAGCGTGAAAGCGTAACAAACAAGCGAACAAACAAACTCACTTTCGCATTTATAATAGGAATGTACGTACGGTTCGGGAGCGAATATATTAAGCAAGTTTTAAACATACCTATAATATTTCCAGATAGTAAGCTCATTTTCGAACTGTAACTGTATTTTCATTTGAAATGTTGGTATACCTCCGCAGTTAGAAAAATAATAAGTTACAAGTAAAAATTTGGAGCAGTGATGGTTGCCCAGTTCTAGTGGGTCCGACTTAGAGCTGATTTCACCATTGAAACTGAACGCGATCAGTCAAAGTCAAGTCAAATCATTTATTTCAAATAGGCCCTTATAAGGCACTTTTGAACGTGAAAATTTACAACAAAAAAATTGAATTGATTCTAGTCGCCCCTTCCAAAAGGTAGTTTTTGCATGGAGAAGAATGGACCAGAAAATCCACCGTTGTTACACTTTTAAAATGTTTTACAATATTTTGTATAAGTACATTAGTTATATAATTATATGTGAGGACGATGCACCTGGAATAAAATTATTATACCACAATAGGTAAAAAGAATTAAGAATTAAAAATGAAACAACAACAGATAAACTAATTATGTGATAGATACATGGTGCTCACATATTTACAAACATTGTAAAAGTAGACGATTTTCCTAAAATTTTACAATTAATAAGTCAGTGTGCGAGGAATTGGTCACAGAATGTAAAATCAATGTCATATAATAAAAAAAAAATACAATTAAATTTGCAACCAGTTTGATTTTGTCTAGATTCTAGATTGTCCTATGGAGCAGGACCAGCATGTTTCCAAGCGTTCTTATCTTGGATATAATCCTCTAATTTGTAATATGCTTGTTTACAAAGTGTATTTTTAATTTGAGTTTTAAATTTTCTTTCATTTAATTGCAATATATCACAAGGTATTTTGTTGTAACATTTAACACAGTACCCCATAAAAGATGTATGTACTTTAGATAATCTGAAAAATGGTAATGCTTTAGATAATCAGCAATTCTAAAACGCGTTCAAGAACTGTCAGTGTCAAAATTGTTATGGAATATTGTACACTGACAGCTCTTGAACGCGTTTAGATGTGCTGAACGCGTTCAATTTCATTGATGAAATCCGCACTTAAGAGTTGGATCGTGGGTTCGAAAACAGGCAGGCGCTTCACTTTGTGTAAAGAATTTAATTACCACTGCTCTCAAAACGGTGAAGGAAAATATATTGAGGAAACCGGCATGTCCTGGAACTAAAAATTCCGCGGGTAGATTACATACAGCCCACTCCCTTTCGAAGAGAGGAGGCCTTTGTCCCAGTAGTGGGAACATTATAAGCTGATTATGCATTCATTATGCAAAAATGAACCCTAAAGGCTCACCAGGCGGCGCGGCATGGCACGGCAAAGGATTTTCGTAAGCGGAGAAGATTCAAAAGCACATTTCGTTCATATCGTCACAAGGTGACTTGAGCATACCGCGGGAAGATGCGGAATGCCGTACAAATGTTAATGTTTTACCGTATCGTGCTGCGTTGTGCTGCCTAGTGAGCACTGGCTTTACGGTACTTAACATTTTCATTGCTTGACTGTGCCTTTACGAAATACCTCTGTAAAAATCTTATCTAACTTTATATTTTGTATATTTCTTTAAAAACAAGTTATTAGGTTGGGATTCATTCGTCTGTACGCCGTTTATTCTTATTATCTTTGAAACAAATCTAATAAAATTTATTTCTTACACACTATTCCCCAGACGGTGTACAACTTATAATTCGTTTAAAGTTCTTTTCGATGTCATTCACCTCTGAACAAATACAAAACTGCGTAAGCCCATTCGAGAGAACTTTTTAAAACCTATAAAAGGAACTTTTTATGGGTTCTAAAAGTTTCAGTCCATTAGGGACTTTCAACCGCAGCTTTCGTTTAAAAATAAAGGGAATGTGCCCATTTCCAATTAGGTATATAGTTAGATTAGGTTTATAGGCTGTATTTTACTTTTGTTACTTTTATTGACTTTGCTAAATCACGATGATATTTTATGAGATACTAAGATCTATCGATCTATCTATTTAGTAGACCGAGCGAAGCTTCGTTTTCGTTTTCGGCCATTTTCGGCCAAAAATCATGTTTCGGCCATATTTTCGTTTTTAGCCATAAACCAGGTGAAGCTTCGGCCAAGCCTGAAAAGTTCGTGAATTATCACGCGTCATTCGGCCTTCTTCGTAAAGCTCGGTAATATCAAGTGAATCAATACAACAAGAAATACACAAATTTTTGTATCCTCTAATAGAATTATTATTGTGTTTTATTTATTTTAAAGCATATATATGCTTTTTCTCTCCCTAGGTGTAAAAAAACAAACAAGATTCAGTGTACAACGGAAATATAAATATTTTTTAATGTCTAAATCAGTTTAGTTTTGGCCGAAAATAAGACTAAAGCCGAAGCATCTTTCAGTTTTCGTTTTATGGCTAAAAATCAATTTTCGGTCAGAAACTACTATTTCGCTCGTAATGTCCCACTGCTGGGCAAAGCCCTCCCTTTCCCTTTTCTATACGCGTCTGTCCACTGCAATTGTGGGCTAGTCCTTTCGGTAGGACCGTAGGAGTCAAGTTCGTCCCACCATCTTCGTCCCGGTCTGCCGCGATATCGTCCAGCATTAATGAATGGGACCCAACTTCATCTGACATGCGGTTTGCATAGCCGGCCCAATGCCACTTAAGATACTAAAATATGTTATTGAAAATCACTATTTTCAGACAGACGACACTTGGATCTAAACGATTATAATTTTGTATATTTCTGACTAGTTTCGGACTCAACCAGAGCCGTTATTTATGTAGAGTTGTACTCGCGTGGCATTGAAGAAAGCCTACCATAGGTTTCACATGCAGTCTTTGTCCTATTGTCTCCAGTTCCTTGCCAATAATATTTAACTGCGATGTTTATTAAAGTCGATAGATAACAAACATAATTTAAATAACGTAAGATCACGCCTGTTTCCCCGAAGGGTTGGGCAGAGGTGTACCTACAGTACACCCACATTTCGCCAGTTATGTTTAAGTCTCATGTAATAAGGGGCGAGCCTATTGCCATAAATATCATGTCATGCCGTTCCATCACATGCCGTTAAAGAAAGAAAGAAAGAAAGAAACAAAGAATAATATTTATTTGGACACAGTTCGTGAAACACATAATACAAACATAAAAAGTGAAAATAATTATAAAGCAATAATAGTGTGTGCCTCACTTCACTTCACTGCGCCAAAAAGGTTCATTTCAGCATTAATGCCCGACAAATGCTGTCTGACGCTGGATTTCTAAAAAAAAAAAATTAAATTAGACAGATTTGCATTAATACATATTTAAGCATGTTATGTCTTACCTTTAGAGCGTTATCACACTGACGAATTACAGGCATACAATTAAGTAGTCAAATGAAAGGCTTCTTCCTCTCTCCCACTTTTCTTGTGCCTGACAGGGTTCACACTGGTCATATTTTGTAAAACCTATAATAAATACCATATAACAGCGTTATTCCAGCGAGGCGATTTGTGATCGTGTTCTCCGCGTGAACGAAGCGAGTTAGCTGCGACTACGCGACGACCATGTGGTCCGCATTTTCTCATTCCTATTGTACTCTCGCTTGTCTCGCTCTATCTTGTACACTCACGTCAATCGTTACGCAAGCGCGGCGAACATGTTGCACACACGAGGCGTGCTCGCTACGCACACGCAGCGAGCGTGTAGAACTTTCGCTTCGCTGATAACTCGCTCGCAAATCGCTAGTATGATAAGGCCCTTACTCTTAACTGAACCCACATGCAACAAATCTTAGTCTTGCCAAAACCGTTTAGCCAGCATCTTGAGTCTTGAGACAAACAGGGGCAGCGTCCTGTGAATACAAGGAGAAACGCAATCAAAGCTGCTCACTCACATTTTGTTTCGAACTCCTCAAGTTTGTTGGTGCCGTCCCAAGTGTCTTACGAAGAGAAGGTAGTGGATGTGGCAGTATGTCTTTGAGGTATCGTATAGTCTGTTACAAAAGTATCTGATGAAAGTGTAAACAAACTATGTTCAGGTTAAATTCTTCTTCTTGTTTCAAATTTATATTTCACCACTTTTTCTAACAATTACTATTTGAATAATAATTGAAAAACGATCGATGAAAATTGAGGTTATAAAATTAACCGCAGTTATCGAATGAAACATATATTTAAGGTGATTTAAAATTAGAATTTTGGCTTGAAGTATTCAAAAAATGAAATCAAAGCACTCATTTATAAGTGGCACTACAAAATAACAAGTACGTTTTCTGATTCATTTGTTTACATTGTCATCAGATACTTTAAGAGATCATAGACCACGATTTGTCTATCATGCGAGGTAGTTAGAGACTTGAAGAAATGTGGAAATGAATAGCTGAAAATCAGAAATATGACATAATTTTTTTAACTTCTGATTATGGACGGTTTTGTGGAGATCCTTGTTCAGTAGTGTTAATTTTTTGCTCTTTATTTCAGGTACTTACTTACTCAGGTAAGAGGCACATCGTTCATATATTTTCTAGTAGCACATTTCTGTATCGCTTTTAGTGAATACTCTATTAATGTTGGTTTATTAGGTCATAATCATCATAACGACTCACCCGCTCACAGGTTCTATATTTCCTAATCATTAATCTCGGGAGCAGTGGGCCAAGTGGCTTGGATGTGACAGCGCTGGAGCAGTAACAGGACTTTGGGCGATACAGTCGATAACCAGCCCCCTAATTGCGTAATATAATTTAAATCACAATCCGCGAGTTTTGAAGGATCGCTGACACGTTTCTGTAGCGCGTCAGGGATGTTCGCAGCAGCGCGAACAGATGACTTTTTGGGTAAAAGATCCGCGTCACTACTGCGTCGCATGCGAGACAGCGACAACAGTCTCCGGTGCATTGTTACTATACTCCATTTTAAATAAGCTTGGACATTTAAATAAACGTTTTTTACAGTCCGTTCAACCGATTTTGACTTATATTGCGTTGGTAGCATGACAAATGGCAGCTGCAGTAAACAGTTGGTATTGTAACCACTGTTTTGCTTTTAATGCCATCCTTATGTCTACGGTATAGAAGTCAAAATCTGTTGAACGGACTGAAAAAAAGTTTTATTTAAATGTCTAATCTTATTTCAAATGGAGTATAGTAATATTGAAGGCCACCTAATGGGGAACCTGTGCGCAGTGCATGTATTGTTACTAGGTGTCTCAAGAATATGGCATAATAGGTATAGAATTTTTTAAATTGTTTTGTATTATTATTATTGTTTATATTTGTGTCTTAGTTAATTATACTAATATAGTTTTAGTAATACTTAAAAAAATGGTTACTTAAATTGCTTATTCATTGCTTCATAGGTTTGAAAAAATCGTTTGCTCAACAACGTAAATAACGCAATGAACGTGGGTGAATTGTCAAAAAGAAAACCATTGCGATCAATTTTCATTTAAATGTGCTACGCTACCCCAATTTTCTACTGAAAAGGATATTTCTGACATATCAGATTATCTTCTTAGATCCCAGACACGTAGGTAAGAAGTTCAGGCCTTTCACGTTGCGAACAGAAAGTTGCGTCGCGACTTCAGTGTATGCAACTTATTTTATATAGGTAAACGTATTTAAAGTTTTCAGAGAAGGCTTCTAACTATTAGAATAAGCCAATCTCTCGTTTGTGAAAGAGTTCTTAAGGCGCCGACAGATTTACACGATTTTTGACGTTCTGTCCGCTTTCAGATTTGCTCCATTTGTCAGTTTAGAAAATATTATTTAGAGTTATTTTCTTGAGTGATAATTTTAGGATTCCGTACGTCCAAATGAGAAAACGGAACCCTGGTGTGTCTGTCTGTCTGTCTGTCATAGCCAATTTGCTCCGAGCCTAAGGACCGATTAAGTTAAAATTTGGTCATTTGGTACACGTACGTGTAACGTAAATAAATGAACTTTTACTTTTGGGGGTCAAATTGGAAAATTAAAGGGAAAGGTTTTGCAAACTTTACCGATTGACATATCAAACGAAAGTGCTTATTATGAAGGTCTCAAATATATTTTATGATAATTTTAAAATAAATAGTTAGTAAAGTTATCTAAGAAAATACACGAAAATTGTCAATTTTTTTTGAAAACTACCTCAAGTAGTTCTATACTTTTAAATTACAGAAAAGTAGTACCTATAAGTAGTCTATGGTATATAATAACATGGTAAATCTCTCAATATTGTGCGTGTAAACTTATATTTACAGTTGGAATGTATAAGAGAACACGTTTTTCAACTACAACCTTAAGTTTGTTTTTCGGATAAATTCATCCCAACTTCGGAACCCTTCATTGCGCGTGGTCCGACACGCACTTGGCCGGTTTTTTTTAGGTATTAGGGCTTCCTTCAATATTTCGGAGCCTAGGGCTACCTTAATACGGGCCGATTTTTGGTGACTGCCATTGTCGGCGGTCGTGGAGCGATATTAAAAATACAACATGTAAAAAAAAACCTTTTCCAATCAGTGAGAGTGTTGTTAGGTATCGAGTCTATTTATACGGTAATTTTCAGGAAAATAGAAAAACAAATCGCCATATTTTTTTAAAATGGGGAATATTACCGGCTTAGTACACACGGCTACACATCAAGCTATACATTTCCAGTTTACGCTGTACCTACGAAAATCATATACAATGCGAGATCAGCTTATACTGGAAATCTACAGCTTGATAAATATGTAGTCGTGTGTACCTACATGGGGCTCGAGCGGACGTCGTTTAGCTGGTGTCTACAAGTCATAACTTATGAATCCTGTTAAAAAAAAAATGGATTTGGGGTAATTTTAGTACTAATAAGATTTTTTATTACTTTTTGGTAACGTTTTTTTTTTTTATTCTTTGCCCCACTAGGAATTTCTCCTGTATCATGGGTGCGTTTACAAACATTTAAACTCACATACACAAATAGCCAGACCCGGAACAACTACTTGTAGTTCATACAAATATTTGTTCCGTGTGGGATTCGAACCCGCGACTCGCAGTGCAGCAGTCATTCGCTTAACCACTGCACCAACCGTACCGTATTGCAGTACCTATGTGTCGGACAGGGTTTTTTTTATATATTGACTGACTGCTCCATATCTCTCGAGGGTAAAATTGTAGTAATTGTTGCAGGAGATACCCGCTGCACCAATTAGTTAATTAGTTCGCTTCACAACCTCTGGTAATTAAAACTGGTAATATAATTGCTGAAAATATTGCTCATGTCGCAGTCGTGCTCGATACAAGTCGGGAATTCCCGAAATATTACTCACAAGTACATCCGTAAACTTTCATGAACATCGTAATAAATCGCCAACCGTGGAGATAAGATAATGAAACCATTTCCTATTTTTAGATTCCGTAATCGTTGTTTACAAAAAAAACAAATCTCATTGTTAATTTTGTATACGTAGGAAAGATTAATCTATCTAGATACAGTCTTTACGCAATATATACTTTTAATTTATCTACAATCGATTTCGATTGTAAGTACATAAATTAAAAAAATATAAAATTAGGTAGATTGGTACCTTCCTACTTTTTGACATATTTTTTTCTAAATTTACTTGTTTCGTACCTATGGTCTATTGAATGTCTGGGTACCTAATTGTTTTCGATCCCCAAAATACTTTTTTTATTAACAAAAGTATAAATCTCTAAATTCAAGAAAAATGTGAAAGAAAGAATTTAAGTCTACAGGATCGAGATACATGAGATCTTCTACATAATCTATTAGCGTATTGACAAAGTACCATCTATAGTTAAATCTATTTATAGTTAGTATATTATTGCGTTAGTTAATCAATCTGCGTAGCCTTTTCCCAATTATATTGGGGTCGGCTTCCAGTCTAACCGGATGCAGCTGAATACCAGTATTTTACATGGAGCGACTGCCTATCTGACCTCCACAACCCAGTAACTGGGTAATACGATACTCCTTGGTTAGATTGGTTGTCAGACAGGACCAACAGCTTATCGTGCTTTCCGAGGCACGGAGGAATCTCAGTATGTAAAGATGGTCACCCATCCATGGACCAACCCTGGCAAGCGTAGCTTCACATGATTGATTGACCCGTGCGGCTATTATTCTCACTATTGTGTTAGTCTTTCATAGAATAAAGAAAGGGATAGAACCGCATCTACTCAGCAAACAAAAGGAAATCCATTAGAGCTGCAGTGTGTAATAAAGTTTATGAGATTAATGACACTCCATCGCTTTTGTTCTGCTTTGTTATCTGGAGCAGGTTTGTGTTTGTTGGCCTGAGAACAATAATGAGGTGTAGCATGAAATTGTTAATTAAGATTTTTTTTCTGCAATTCGTAATCAAATTATGTTGCCAGCAAACACGATAAGTTTAACAACTGTTAAGTACAGTTCAGTCACAGATGTAATTTATTTTTCTTAAACGCAGCAAAGCCTCTGAGGAGGAAAATAAATCAAATTAACACATTCGACCCGAGAATCGTGATTGATGAGCTGTTGCAAGAGATTCCTTGTTTGTCAACTTCTTAAAAGTCCTAACTACTACTTTTACCGGCCTACTCATACAAGTAAAGTAACCCAATTCAGGACAGGTTCTTTTCTAACATATAGAAGTATCATCATGTCAGCCGAAAGACGTCCACTGCTGGACATAAGCCTCCCCCAAGCACCGCCACTTCGACCGATTCTGTGCTTCCCGCATCCAGCGGATTCCTGCGGCCTTCACAATGTCATAAGTCTACCTTTTTGGAGGTTTTCCGATGCTACGTCTTACGGTACGCGGTCGTCAGTCGAAAAAAAACAAAAATTTAAAATATTTTATTTCACTTAAACCTACAAGGGCACTTATAAAACGTCAGAAGCTAGGTGCACGGTTCCAATTGGTCGTTTCCTATGGAGAAGAGGCGGCAAGAAACTCCACGGTTACTCTTTTAAAAGTAAATGGTATCTCCAGAACTTTTTGTCCCCATCGGCCATTTGTTCTGCGAGCAATGTGCCCTGCACATTGCTACTTAAGTTTGGCAATTCTTCGGGCTCTGTCGGTTACCTTGATTCTCCTACTGATCTCTTAAGACATACAGAAGTATAAAGCAATAATCACCATGCTTGTTCAGTGCGGGTTCACAATTTTAGACCATTAGAAGTCCAGGAAAACTAGGATTAAACCTGCATCCCAATTGAGTAACACAGTTTATTTCAAAATTCGAAGGACCTTGAAGGATATTCCAAATCCATTGCATTATATGTTTGAAAAAATCGTCGATAACGTAAATTACGCAATGAATGTTGTCGAAATGTTAAAATAAAACGCATTGGAATTACTACTAGTCTTTTCCCAACTATACTGGGGTCGGCTTCCAGTCTAACCAGCTGAATACTAGTATTTTACATGGAGCGTCTGCCTATCTGACCTCCACAGCCCAGTTACTGGGTAACACGATACCCCTTGACTGACTGGTTTACTGACTTTCGACCTTCTGACGAACCATAGCGACTGGAATAGTTGGACGATTGGAATAATTACTAAACTCCATAGGTTTAGGTAGTTAACTAAAGGTAAACAAATCGTGAAAAGGGTTTTTATAGATGACACTTTCATGTTTAAAAATACGATAAAACCAAATTAAAGTTATTTTAGATTTTTACAATAGTTTCCTCTTTTATTAACGTATGTTAAACTTTATCTTATATTTTTAAACTACTCTTCCTAGATGTAACTGCTTGAGTACAATTTTTTTAACAATAATATTATATTTTGTACTCTGTCTATTGTAAAGAGCCCAAAATCTAAACGTCAAGGAATTATAATGTTGCTAAATTGAAGAGTACAACTGTGACGTAGCATGACAACTGAAGTGACAGGTATTACGTTTAGTCGGTTACTTGACAGCTGTCTCGTCACGTGTAGTTTTTGTTTACCTTTATTTAACTATCTAAACCTATGGAGTTATAGTTTGTTACGAAATTACCCCACTGGGTTTTTTACGGTTTAACCCTTTACTAGCAGTCAGTAACGTTAAAGTATTAGGTATTATACTTAAAGTTTCTTACAATTCCCTGATCTCCTAGTTAACAAAGATAGGAGTTTAATCTGAGTGTCTCACGTTGATCAATTTATCACCAGCATTGTAGGGTTATTAAGCTGAGATCTAATTAATAACGTACGTCAACTGAGTCGACACTGCCAGTTGGCCGGTAAGATGGCGCTTTCAGGAATTTTTGCTGGTTCCTATTCGGATGAATTTTCCATGAAAACTAGGTTGGTTTTGAGCTTGAAGTATGTAGGTATTTTAGTCTTCGCCTTGCATATTTCTATAATTTAATTGTTTCTTTGAATAAAATCGTGATATAAGTCCGAATCCCAGTTGTAAAACGTGTTCTAATTGAAAAAGTATAAAAACTTTCGTTTATTCTTTACACCAGATTATAAGGTCAGCAGTGCTTGTTAAATTTGGAAAATAAGACGTATTATTTAAGTTTAACCAGTAGGAGCAAATGATAGTAGTCCTCTAATGGACTTGGGCCTCGCTCAAAATTTGCGAAACATACACTCCAGCTTTTATACAAGGTTACAAAAAAAAAAACTAAAATAACAAAAAGAAAAAAAACGTACAAATCTATTTTTTTGTATGTTGTGTAATTTAAGTGGTAGCTTACTGCCTACTACTACCTAGTGGCAGCTTACTGTCTACTGCCATTTATTCACCAATCGCGGGTGTAACTTTTACAATATCATCATGCAGCATTTAAGCGCCCCGGCAGATTGTCGAAACTATAACGTTTAACGGATTAGTTAAGACGTCATACTAAGTTCGACGGTTCAACTTGCTAGATCGCGGTGTTACTACTTACTCGTAGAATAACTTATGACTATCTGACATTGTTTTGCTTAAGTACTTATGTTCACTTCGGCGATGCTTAAGCGCGATTCAAAATTAGCAGATTAGAATCAGCATTGCTATCCAACGTGGCAATGCTGCCAGCCTTTTGGGCACTTCTCCCGCTGACAGCGATGTGGGTGAATTTTTTGATGCCCAATGAGCTCTTCCCTTTATTTTTATTTTTTCCTTTACATACTTGTACCTACATAATTTTCTATATAATAAAAATTAATTGCTGTTCGCTAGTCTCGCTAAAACTCGAGAACGGCTGGACCGATTTGGCTAATTTTGGTTTTGAAATATTTGTGGAAGTTCAGGGTAGGTTCAAAAGGTGAGAAAATATGGAAAATCTTCGCGGAAAATACACACGCCGGCAAAATTAGAGGAACACAAAAAAAACATGTGGGTATTTCGACAAGCGTTTCTGTTATTTGAATGATTACCCTTTTTCGTACAAAATTAAGGGGTTTTTTGACAGTTTTCAACCTCCTAACATAAATTATACCCTCATAAGCGTTTGTTTACAATTTACGCTTCTGAGTGCTTTTGATAAGAAAGTTGGTTTAAGCAGCAAATGGTGGCCCTAGCTCATTTTGTTTGTTTTGTTTGGAGAGTTAACATTGTATTGCATACAGAATGAGTGATTTGCCAGCAACTGAAGTCGCCAGGGCTGTAACAAAGATTGAGGAAGGTCACACCTACCGTTCAGTTAGTCGAACGTTGGGTGTATCAGTATCCGTGATCCACCGTAATGTGCAACGATACAAACAGACAGGATATTACTTGCGCAGTAGGCCAAGGCAGAAATCGTGCAGCTAGTGCCGTAGACGACCGTTTTATAAGGGTGCAAACTTTGAGAAATCGTCTTCAAATGGCTGTTCAGTCCCGAAATCTTTTGGAAGAAGTGCGTAACGTACGTGTTAGTGAACGAACAGTAGGAGAAGGTTAAATGAAGTTGGTTTGAAGTCATACGTGCCAGCAAAAGCGCCTAAACTTGAGGTGAGCCATAGAGTAGCAAGATTAGCGTTCGCTCGTCAGCATCAAAATTGGTCCAATGAGTGGAGTCGAGTTTTATTCTCTGACGAAAGCCGTTTTTGTGTAAATTTCATTCATGGAAGGGAGAAAATGTGGAGATATCAAGGAGAACGTTACCATCAAGCAAATCTTTCTGAAACAACGTCTTACGGTGGAAGATGGTATAAGTTTGACGGCACGCACCGCTCTGGTCATCATCGATGGCGGCTCTCTGACTGCCCAAAGGTACATTACTGAGATTCTAGAGCTCCATGTTGTGCCTTTTGCCCCATTCATAAATCAGATTTTGTGTTTATTCACGATAACGCACGGCCCCACACTGCGCACATAGTGTGTGACTACCTTAATGAGATCGGTATAACCCAGATGGACTGGCCAGCACGATCGCCAGACATGAATACAATAGTCAATAGTGTCTTTACATGATTGGACGAAGGGTCCGGGCAAGAAATCCAGTCTCTAGAAATGTTGAAGAGCTGAAATTGGCGCTGGTTGAAGAATGGGACACTTGCCACAGGAAATGATTGAAGGTGTCATAAAGGAGCATGGGTAGACGTATTCAAGCCCTTGGAAGGGATTTAACTTTTTTTTTTTTTTTAAATTCTGTCCTTACACATCAGAATACATCTTTTTTTTTTCACTTTTTTGTTTATCCGAATAAACCCAAAATTTCGTTTTTTTTCTTACATAAAATAAACAAACAATGTCAAATGAAGCGAAAACCATAAACAAAAGACATAAGACATAGGTAGGCAGGTGTAGGTAGGGTAGGTATATGTAAGTTTGTAGGTCGGTAGGTAGGTGTGTCGGTAGGTAGGTAGGTATGACGACATCATCTTTCACACAACATATTTAAGCGAATAATTAAATAAGCAAATCTTATAATATATAATCTAATAAAAATAAAATAAATTGACCTCCACATATTATATTCAGAGAATAAATAAATGAGTGATGTATAACAACTAAGTAATACCGTTGTAAAAAACAGGCAGATAGGAAATAATTTAAATATGTATTAGGTAATAAGGAAAATCATTAAAGCGCTTTTCCTCTCTCCTACTTATTTAAACATTATGCTGTCTGACAGGGTCTATAATAGGAATGATGCCTGGGAAAAAAAAGAAATTCTATTTAGTAAGTCAGTCAGATAATAAAAAAATATTAGACATGTACTTTTTGCTTTATCATATTAATAAAAAATGACTTAGATAAAACGCATTAAAGTTGGGGAGTGGGGGTCACTACGTCACAAGTAAGTATAAAATCTACGAGTACATACTCGTGACGTTATGCCACATTTTAACACAATGTATCGCCGTAATCTTTTGATTACTTAAAAAAAGAAAAAATACGTGTCCAATATGTTTTGATAATCTACCTGGCGGACAAAACAACAATTTTTAGACATCATTCCTATTGTTTCTATTAATTAATACCTACCACCTGCATGTAAACATTTTTTTTGTACTAAATTGACTAACAACTTCAATTAAAAAAAGGTTAAAGTTCAAGTCAACGGCACAAACTCATTAGGTACTGGTACTGGTACTGTAATGACAATGGGCGTTCCTCAAGGTTCGATATTGGGTCGATATTCCTCTTTTTAGTTTTATTATTAATGATTTATCCCAATTACTTCAACATCAACCGAAGGTGGTGTTATTTGCAGAGGACACATCATTGATCTTTAAAATTACCATACGGTTACAAAATCTTGACGACGTGAATAACTCTATTGTTCAGGGGGTCTATTCCCTAAGCGAAGTCCGTAGTTTAGGCCAAAGTCACGGAAGCTTCGCGCTCCGTCTCATTTACGGTATGTCCGTGAGTCAGACGCACCGCTTTGCCTCCGTAACTTCGACCGAAACTACGGATTTCGCTAAGGCTGCTAAGCTCGGCCGCTTATGCTGTTAGAAAGATAAGACAGTTAACAAATGTAGAAACCGCGTGTTTGGTCTATTTTAGCTACTTCCACAGCATTATGTCGTATGGCATTTTACTGTGGGGTCGGGCAGCTGACATTGAATTCATCTTTATTTTACAAAAGAGAGCTGTCAGAACCATTTATAATCTACGTTGTCGCGAATCTCTCACGGAACTATTTAAAAAGATTAATATTATGACGGTACTTAGCCAATTTATTTATGAAAATATTATGAATGTGAGAAAAAAATCTACATCTTTTTAATAAAATAAGTGATAGATATAATTTTAATACTAAAAATAAAGATAAAATAGATCAACCATTTTTCAGATTATCTAAAGTACATGTACATCTTTTATGGGGTATTGTGTTAAATGTTACAACAACAACAACAACAACCTTGTGATATTAGAAAATTTAAAACTCATATAAAAAGTACACTTTGTAAACAAGCATAATTACAGATTAGAGGATTATATCTAATATAAAAATGCTTGGAAACATGCTGGTCCTGCTCCATAGGACAATTTAGAGTCTAGACAAAATCAAACTGTTTGCTAATTGAATTGTATATTTTTTATAACATTGATTTTACATTCTGTGATTACTTGAACTCACACACTGACTTATTAGTATTACTTATTAAAATGTTAGGGATACCGTATAATTTTACAATGTTTGTAAATATGTGAGTACACATATACATATCTGTCATTGCTTCATTTTTTATTCTTTTTACGTATCTTGGTATAGTAATTTTATTCTAGGTGCATCGTCTTCACACATAATTATATAATTAATGTATACAAGATATTGTATACATGATTATTGATAATGATAAGAAAACTACCTTCTAGAAGGGGCGACTAGAATCAATAGGCATGATGACTAAAAATATTTTTAATGTCCGTCAGTTGTATTAATAAAAAATATTGGACATGTATTTTTTATTTTTTTACTTTATCAAAAGATTACGGCGATACATTGCGTTAAAATGTGCCATGACGTCACGAGTATGTAGTATACTTAATTATGACCCCCACTCCCCAACTTTAAAGCGTTTTATCTAAGTAATTTTTTATTAATATGAAAAAGCAAAAAATACGTGTCTAATAGTTTTTTATTGTCTGACTGACGGACTAAATAGAATTGCTTTTTTTTGACCCAGTCATCATCCCTATTCTTTTTTTTGTACATTTTCATCCGTATATTTGAATCATAACTGTCATTCATTCACTGTTGTATTAAATGGCTATAACACCACAAATTAACGTAGTGTGACAATTCTATAAACGACTGATTGAGTGTACGTCTGACATACCCTAGATAAGTAGTTCGTTACCACCTCGCTGACTGGCTATCTTTAACCACGGTATAAAGTAATACCATAAACTTTATGCTCACATGAGACACAACTACCAATATACCATACCATTCATTACTCGTTCTAAAATTCTCTTTCAGACGCAGTCGTGTCACTGTCGCAAACATTAGAGATATATGAACACTTACCATTAGCCAGTGGTGCAACCCAAATGATTTATCAACTAATTATGTACGCAGCGCGACGTGAAAATTAGTGGTCAGTGCAACGCGGTCTTAATGAGGCAGGGGTTGAAAACCTTTGGTAAAATACTGCTTACGAAAGATAATGGTGTCATGTTTTGAAGTATAAAGTTTATTTTTGTTCACGATATTGCTGGTGGGTCCTGAAGTCGAGGATTCCAAGATTAAAAAAAAAGCATTTGATGGTTGTAATTTTTGTTAACTATCGTTATAGCTGTACCTATTACGTCAAGATAAACATAGTCCTTTTTAAGAAACAGTTTATATAAAATAAAGCTTAAAAAAAAAAAAAAAATTTTTTTTCGCCTACTTTTCTTTATGCCTCTCAATGACTGATCAATACATTCATTACCAAGCTATGCAGATGGTTTCTAGCAAAATCGTAGACACCCATACAATACTCTTAATGATTCTTGAGTTAGATGTCCAGTACCTATAACAGGTGGCCTAGGTATTCAAGTATTCATCCAAGAACAAAAATTCAACTTCAGTTAATACGTAATCAACTTCAAACTCACTTTTCATTCTACTAATACAGTCGCTGTGGTGATTCGTGTTGACTCGGTCATTACACAATAGGTGATATCTGTTGCTCGTTCGACTGAAAGCCGCTTGATTTATTAACCAATTAACTACGAAGTGTAGCCGTAGCTAATTGTGTTTGTAGACACCTGACAGGTGTTGCTTTTACGTGGGGTTAAAATGTTAATGGAAAACGTAACTTACTCTTTAAGCTAAGGTTCTCTAGATGAGCGGTGGCCGCCACCGAGTGTCCGCAATTTACTTGGCGAATGACGTCACTGAAACATTTTGAAAGTAAGTTGGTCTGTTTTCCTAGAGAGCGTTTTTTGACACCGTAAAGTCAGACCCACTGTCATTATTTTCATGAAAGCTGTCATTGCGGCCGTTATGTGGGGGTCACCGGTCTCCCAGGAAACCGTAGCTTTAGAGTGAGCTCTTCGCTTTGATACAACACGCCATTTAAATAATGTATTAGTCAACGACATACAGTACCCGGACGTTAATATGATTCATGGAGCTTAATCATAATCATTATCATAATCATTATTATAATCATTATCATAATCATTATCATAATCATTTATTTGTCAGAATATGGTACATTACATGGTCTTAAGAATAGTCAATGATATCATCACATTCTGCCAAGTGTGGCGTGTTAATTATTAGGTACTTAAATTGATTACACTTTCCTTTTCTCGAACTTGCCATAAACGGCGCGGCAATACGCAGAGTGAATAAGTTCAAATATCTTAATTTCAAATAAATTAATATGTTGGCACGAAGTTTTGCTCGATGTACTGACCAAGTAAAGATTACGATTTTTAAAGCATATTTTCAGAGCTTTTACACCGGTAATCTTTGGGTGAACTACTCGAAAAGGTACTGGATGTTCTACGCGTCCAATATAACAATGTTTTTAGGATGTTATTGCGACTGCCTCGTTGTTGCAGTGCCTCGGAAATGTTCACGGTAAACCATACTTATGGATTTCATGCCATCATCCACAATATTCTGAGCAGAATAAGGGGCAGTCGCAATAGCACCCTGAAGGTTGTGGCAGCAGATACCTCCTCGGCCCATAATAAGGCAATTTGTGAGAAGACTTATACCCTAGTTTCCATTTCTCGTCGTCTAGTTGATGGGTGGTCTTCTCATTAATTCGTCTTTAGTTTAAGTTACTAACAGTAGTGTTTTAAGTGCAAACCTGTTACTAACAATTTATGGATCTCTTAGTTGTCCGAATTAAAATTTATTATTTTATTTATTTATAATTTATTTATTTAAACACATTAACCACCTTTTGGGCTCCGCCGCAGTCAGATAAAAAGAGACTGTCAAGTATGAGTGAGAGAGATGGAATTACAAGTAATTTTTTTTCTTTAATTCTATGTGCCATATTTATGACTTGGTACTGTACCTAATTTCCTGTGTTCTTCTTTGGTACCGTTGATTTGTACCAGAGTGGTGGCAGTTTGTACCAGAGTGGTGGCAATTTATCTATACTAATAAAGCTGATGAGTTTGTTTTTAGGGTTCCGTACCAGAAGGGTGCCAAACGGAACCTTATTACTAAGCCTCCGCTGTCTGTCTGTCAGCGAGCCGTATCTCCTGAACTGTAATAGGTAGACAATTGAACATTTCACAGATTATGTATTTTTAATGCCGCTATAACAACAAATAATAAAATTAAAATATAGGTGATTTTCTGTAACTGCCGAAATAACTTTGTAATTTATAGTAAATATATATATATATTTTAAATTTAATATAAATTTATGTACGCAATTTTCATTAAAATAAAAAATAATAATATTCTTCATTTAGTATTTTCATTTATTTGCTAAATAATGTATGGTGGTACGGAACACTTCGTGTGCGAGTCCGATTCGCACTTGGCCAGTTTTATTTATTTTGTTTGAACGCGCTAATTTCTGGAACTACCTACCCATTTTGCATTGAATAGCCAAATTCTTGATAAAGGTTATAGGCTATTTAACGTCACGCTATGACCCTTAGGAGCCGGAAAATCCAAAAGTGCACGACTCGTAATGCTCAATTGATCGTATAAAAAAAAACCACATTGAATAAAAAAGCCCTTTTCAATACGGTTCCTCTTATGAGTGAAACAATAAATACATAAATAAAATTCATTTAATTCAGATAAAAACGAAACAAATCTACTTAAAAAAAATTACTCAATTATTTTCGCAAATTGTAGCTTGTTTTCACTTGATTGACGGGAAAAAAAATTACACGATTTTGATATTTTTTTCGTTTCTGCCGCATTAAATAAAATTTTAAGTACAGAATTAATCTCCATTAAATTATCTATACAATGGTATTATATACATTAAGTAGGTTCTGTATAATAGCAGGTGTGTAACAATAAAAACAGTTGCTGAAAGGAGGCAAAACAGTTTTTTTCGATCGTAAAGCACTCACTAACGCTTCGTATTATGAGTCGTGCAAAAAGCCAGAAAGATCGCTAAGCAAAAACGAAGTAATTACGCGGTTGGGCGATGATTTGCGACGCAGTGTGGGTCGGGGGGCGAAATTTCACGCGAACGCAGTCGCGGGCTAGTGATGTAATGAAATTACTCAGCCTATATTCATGGTGCGTTAATTTCAAATCAAACAGCTTTTACGTAAAAGCTCTTTTGCTTTTCGTGTCTGTCTATGTGATCGCGTCGTTCCTACGTCTTCTTAACTACGCAACGGATTTTGATGCAGTTTTCAACATCATTCACATAATTTGGACCCTTTTTTTTTTTTTTTTTGGGTTGGAATTTATCAAATAACTTCTCCCGCTCTGGGTGGAGCGGGAGGTCGTGTCAGACTCTTACTGACTAAAACCCACCCGTGTTCCTTCCGTTGCCTGTACGTTGCCAGGGGCCACGGTATCCCTTTCGGACTTTCCCACAACCCAGGCAGGCATCGGTCCTATCGGCTCATATTGCTCACCGTCCGCAAGCCCGCGCCTACGGTGGCCGGGAATCGGCCTGCGATTCCCGACGCCCAGGGCGGACCCTGAATTTGGACCCTGTCAGTCAAAATAGGACAGTTTAAATAGACTTCATTTTTGTTGGTGGTGGTGTTTAATCGGTTTTTGGGTAACGTCTCTGAGTGTGGAAATTGTGACTACATTGTTGTATTGGGTTCCTACCTGTAAAAACAAATGTAAGTGGTGATAGTAAATAAATAAATAAATAAATACATTTTTTTCCGGAACGTTTATTTGTGATAAATGTGATATTATACTCACATTTAATATTGAGAAATCTTGATGTTTTGTCAAGTCGTAAAAACCGTATAAAGCAGAGGAGGCTAGTAAGTAAATAAGTTAGCTAAAATAATACAAAGGTCTAATAAGCAGTAAGAAGATCATGTTTCATTGTTTATTGTTTACAAATGAGAGTTTATCCACGGGAGGAATGCTGTCACTCGAGTGAAGACAGACGGAGCGCTTGCTTGACAACCTTCGCTGGGTCCGAAGGAAACCACACCAACCTGCAAATATGGACGGATTGGTCATATGGACGTGTGGAAAACTATGAAGGAAATCGTTGATTTAACCTAACATATCGAACTTTTCCAGCATTGGAGTATATTAAAAAAATATATTAACCTGTTAGCTGCCACGTCAGGTAGAGGTGAACTTAAACATTTTTGGCCTGGTAGTGTATGTCAGGTTAATTGCGCATTTAAGAGCCTTACGATCTTATGTGCATACTTTCAGAAATATTTGCTGATACTTTAGCTGCTCCGATCTTTATTGCGAGATAAGGGAATATCATTGAAGTGGAACGCTACAGCGCAGTCTGTAGCCCGGAGTCTTCGTAAGTATCAAATAGGTTGCAATCGCCTTTTTTGCATGGAAATTATACATAATTAACTTGCCCCTTTGTGACTTGGATTGTGAAATGCATTCAAAGATTGAGTAATGTAATTTGCGAAATATGAGTTCAAGTGTCATTAACGATGGGCACGCCACTATTGCGGCGATAAGTCCCCTCTTTGAGGAGTGGCTAGAGAGGCGCCACGGCGTCCTCACCTTCCGCCTGACGCAGGTTCTCACCGGACATGGTTGTTTCGGGAGGTTCCTGTTTCGCATCAGGCGGGAGGAAACGCCCGGGTGTCATCACTGCGTGGATCGCCCGGAGGACACGGTTGAGCATACGGTGGAGGTCTGTCCGGCTTGGGCAGAGCATCGCCGTGTCCTCGTGGAGGCGATCGGTGGCGGGGATCTCTCGCGTCCGGCCCTAGTCCAGGCCATGGTACGGAGCGAGAGGGCATGGGAGGCCGTCACCTCCTTCTGCGAAGCAATAATGCTCGCGAAGGAGGAGGCAGAACGCGTGAGGGAGAGGCAAATTTCGCGCCCTCACGCCCCTAGCCGCCGCAGGAGACGCCCCGGGCGTCGGGAATCGCAGGCCGATTCCCGGCCACCGTAGGCGCGGGCTTGCGGACGGTGAGCAATGGGTAGCTCGCCGTCCGATAAGGACCAGGCCCGGGTCGACGGCGCGTTGTGTTCCACGCGCGCCTCAAAGAGATGTCAGCACAACGGAAGGGGTCCGTTAGGACCGATGCCTGCCGGGGTTGCGGGAAAGTCCGAAAGGGATACCGTGGCCCCTGGCAACGTAAAGGCAACGGAAGGAACACGGGTGGGTTTTAGTCAGTAAGAGTCTGACACGCCCTCCCGCTCCACCCAGAGCGGGAGAAGTTATTTGATAATTTCCCATCCAAAAAAAAAAAAAAAAGTGTCATTAACGAGAAACAATAGAATTTTTATTGTTATCGACTTCTAAAGGAAAATCGATAGTTGAGCGGATATGAGTGCACTATAGACACCTGCCCCATCTGGGAATATAGACATAAGTCAGGTTACTTCGGAGCAGCGGTGGCCCAGTTTTAACGGCCCCGACTTACGAGCTGTAAGTCGTGGGTTCGAACCCAGGCGTTTTACTTTGTGTTAATAAATCTACTACCACATCTCAAAACGGTGAAGGAAAACATCGTGAGGAAACCGGCATGTCCTAGAACCAAAAATTCGAAAACATATGACAACCCGCACTGGGCCCGCGTGGTAGATTACAGCCCACTCCCTCTCGAAGAGAGGACTGTGTCCCAGCAGTGGGCTGATTATGCTATTATGCATGTTATATTGAAAGGGAATCAAAATTAGAAAGTAACGTACAATCATATTCATAACAAACTTACCAAAATCCTCTTATTCTGATGCAGAACAGTCAAAGGTCCACCAGAGTCACCATCACAGGTTCCTTTGCTCCCTGTCCCGCCAGTGCACAGATGGCTGGCTGCTATGGTAACCTTGAAGCTGTTCTGACAGACGGCGTTCGTGATGATAGGTACTGTTGTCTGGTGAAGGGCTGTTGTCGCGGGGAAAGTACTTTGAGCTGGATTAAGGAAAGAAGATTGATATTATTTTATTAGGTGGAATCCGTTAGGGCCGATGCCTGCCGGGGTCGCGGGAAAGTCAGATAAAGATACCATGGCCCCTGGCAACATAAGGAACACAGGTGGGTTTTAGTCAGTAAGAGTCTGACACTCCGCCCAGAGCGGGAGAATTAATTTGATAATGTCACAAACAAAAAAAAAAAATTCGTATGTAGCTGTGTACGCATTTACGGCTCCGCTTGCTGATATATATATCACGGTATGATACACACTTTTTTATATATTTGAAATGGTACAAAATGTGTACCGTAACCTTAGAAGATGATATTTTCATCAACGAAAAAGGCGTAAAACAGTTAATTTCAGCGGGGTGATTGCGTAACATACTAATAAGTGATAACAATTGATCGGAATGGGTTTTATTTTGACAGTTCATCCACGTCCATTGCGTTATTTATATTGTTGAGCAGACGAATTTTTCAAACCTATGAAGCAATGGATTAGCAATATTCTTCAAAACTCTTGGATTGGAATTGAAAGTGTGGTACGTAATGATAATGATAATGATAATATATTTATTTGCTCAAAACATGGTATAACAGGTCTTACAGTTTAAAATAGTACAAACATGTTTTGCCGGGTTTAGACTCAGCATGCAAAATCGAGAATAAAAAGTAAGTACTTAGCTAACATTTTGTGTCAAAAAACTGTTTCAGACTATAAAAGTTATTTTGACTTAGCCATGCACTCAATTTCCGCTTAAAACAGTATCTCGTATTTAACAATTTAAAATCACCAGGTAATTTATTATAAATCCGTACACACATAGCTAAGCAGCTTTTGCTATATTTTGCAAGCCTAGGAACATTGCTTACTACGTACGAGCCTGTATGGGTCTCGTCTATTTCGAGGACATATATCGTTCGCTGTTTTAAATAACTTTTTATGTTTCCATACAAACATGCATATTTCGTAGATGTATAGACAAGGTAGCGGTAACAAACCAAGTTTTTTAAATACTGGTTTGCATGATTCGTCGGGTTGGAGTCCGTATAGAGCTCTAATGCACTTTTTTTGTGCAACAAATTTTCTATGTTGGTCGGTACAGCCGGTCTATTCTGTAACAATCTCACGGTGAAAACTTAGGTGAAGTGAGCTGTCATTCCACCTGCTACTAGGGACTGACAGCTCACTCCGAGCTCACTTCACCTAAGTTTTCACGGTGAGAAGGTTACAGAATAGCACTGCTGTTGCCCCACATTATAAGTCCATAGCGCAGTACAGATTCTACGTATGCGTGGTAAACTAATATGGCTGTTTTTAAATTAGTAACTTTTCTTACTTGTCTCAGCGCATACACAAATCTATTTATTTTACTAGAGACATTGTCTACATGCATTTTCCAATTTAAATGTTCATCAATCGTTACACCCAGAAAATTAGTAATTAGGGTGCCGGTTTCCATGACAAAACGCCTGTGACGTCATAAAGGTGCGAGTGTCAATGGTTTTTGGCCCACAATAACTTCGTTCATTAATTGCAAGCATGTTGTATATGGCAATAAAGGAAAACCGAAGCATGGGAAAAACAATGAACGTAATACCTGCATTCCCCGGACGGTTGGGTAGAGGTGTACCTATACTACACCCAAATTTTGCCAATTATGTTTTAGTCCCATGTAAAAGGGGGCGAGCCTATGGCCATCAACCAACCAACCATCAAACAAACTTTCATACACACAGATGCTCACATTCAACGTTCAAATTCACATTTACACACCTTTATACTCACAGTAACACACCTTAGTATTCACACTCACACACCCCCATTTTTACATTTACACACCTTCATAGTCATAGTCACATTCACACACCCATACTCACATTCACACACCCCTACTCTCACTCACACATTTGCATGCTTCTTGTCTAGTTTTAATTTTCTCTTTTTATATTAAATCGCCTGTTTTTATAACACTTAAAACAAGTAATTTTATGTTAATATTTTAAGTTTTGGAAGAGCGGAGTCTCCTAACACTGGCTTTTTTGCTTAAAAGGAGGCTCCAATCACTAGTTGTTAAATTTACTTGTAAAACAAATAAAACATTTTTCATGTCATTTTTTTTTCAACCGGGCGCAAATCCAGACTCCGGGCTGCTAACTGAGAAATTCCAGATGAAAAAACACAATAACATGTTGCCCGACCCGGGAATCGAACCCAGGACCTCATGCTCAGTAGTTAAAAAAGTTTAATTATAATCCCAATGTCTGGGGTCGCGGGAAAGTCCGAAAAGGATACCGTGGCCCCTGGCAACGTACAGGCAACTGAAGGAACACGGGTGGGTTTTAGTCAGTAAGAGTCTGACACGCCCTACCGCTGCCGCTCAGCCGCCCAGACCGGGAGAAGATATTTGATAATTTCCCAAATAAATAAAAAAAACCCATTGTAAGGAAGTTCCGGTAATATAAGTATATAAAGAATTATTTCCTTAATTAATCATAAAGAAAACAACCTTATTACCTAAAAAAACTAAGACAAGGCTTGGGTAATCATTCCTAAATATTATTATTTAATACGTAGATACCTGTAGGTTCTCTCTGCTCATTTTTTTATAGGCTATACAAATTATGAAATAATTGGAAATCGTGAATCTCGCTTGGGGGCGTTAATTTTCCTTTGTTTTGACGAGTTTGGGTACATGTTTGGCTCACAAAGGGGCTTGTTCAGGCCCTTTACAAGAACGCCATTTGTTCGAACCAATATAACCCATGGGAAGGTACACTGTTTTCGCATTTCGTGCAGAAATGTTAAAGATTATTTTCAATAGGACGACATTCTGGGATTTTCGGGAAATATTGTTCGTGTTTGAAGCCCTAGTTTTGGTACTTAATATAAGTACCAAAACTCGGGCTCCAAATATGACTGTTGTATGTATTTATTTATTAAAACTATATTCACAAGTAAAAAAAAACTGTACAAAGGTGGATTTAATGCCTGAGGCATTTTCTACCAGTCAACCTTAGGGTGGTGCAGAGACAGAACATGGCAGGTGCAACATAAGTGATAGATAACTTGAAAATGAATACTTACTAATACATACATAGATACATACATATAAACCGAATAATCTTTGTCAGGAGAAATAACGATAGGTAGAGGAGAAAACAAATCCAGCAAATCAACGCTGCAAAGATGCTGCCAACTTTTCACGAATATGTTCACGTGCCTTCAGTTTGAAAGATAGCCGACTGGTTGCCATCCTGATGTTCAGAGGAAGCGCATTCCAAAGAAATACCGCCTGGACAAAGAAATAAGAGTGAATAAAATCAGAGCGGTGAGAAGGACATCGTAGAAGACGATTGTTGATAGAACGAAGATTTTTACTATGGGCAGAGCAGAGCAGGGTATTGAACATGGGAAGTCAGGTGAGAAGGAGAAGTGGGTTTGTCGAGTATAGAATACAACATAGACCGAGCCCTCAACTCTCTGCGCTGATGTATGGGTAACCATTTTAAAAGCAATCGATGCGCAGACACATGATCATACTTACGAAGATTGAAAACGAATCGAATGCAGTTGAATGTTGTATTGTTCTTTGTAACATTATGTTATCTTGAAAAAATGTTGATGAATTAAGTAGTGGAACATTTCAATGTGGCAAGGTGCCCATGTGCCGCAGCAACAGAGAAATAAACACAACTGTTATGAAAAACGCAAATCATTAAATACGAATGAAGACAATGAAGTAATTATTTTGCATTATTAATTTATCTGATACGGAAAACCCCAATTTATTAAACAAACACGGATATTAAGAACAAGATTAGATTGAAGATCTTGGTAGGCATAATATGATATATAATTAGAATGTATTAAAAGATTACAGAGACAAGTAAAATTAATCATTAATTCTTGTTATCTATGAACATCCTATTGAACAAATTCGTGCATGAGGAAGAATTTTCGCCAAATCCTTGCGGTTAGATAAAATAGTTTAATTCATCATTTTTAGACACAATGGACTAGACTAATGCTCATTTTTTTTTAATACGTCATCGAAATATTATTGCACGTTGGATGACTATGACATAAAAGACAAGAAGGCAATTTCGGCGAAAAGTTAACCGTGGTTTTCCACGGGAAACCACCTTTTTTAGGCGTTATGACGACGTAGTATCTGGTATTTTTATTCGGGTTGAATTGACTCGGGCCGAGCTGTCACTAACTTAACTCTCGATACATAGCGTTGAAAATTGCAAATTGTGTTGCAAATTATGTCGCCTATTTTTAGTGTAAAGGGTACGTACCATCGCTATTCTTGCCAAATCCGGATATTTGGCCGGTCGTGCCAACGAAGTCCTGGCTCACATCAGCTGCCGCTGGTAGAGGAATCACTGCGATCGTATCTGAAAACAAAACAAATTAATGGATAATGTCTGATGCAAAAAAAATGCTTAAGCCTAATCAGCCTATAATGTTCTCACTGCTGGGCCTCCTCCTCTCGGTGAGAGGGAGTCGGGCGTATTCCACCACGCGGGCCCATTGCGGGTTGGTAGACGTCACATGTCTTCGAATTTTTGGTTCTAGGTCATGTCGGTTTCCTCACGATGTTTTCCGTCACCTTTTTGTGAGCAGTGGTGATGAACTTACACAAAGTAAAGCACCTGTCAGGGTTCGAACTTACGACCGTCGTAAGCCGCGGCCGTTACCACTGGGCCACCGCTGCTCTAAAACCATATAACTATTGTTGATAGTGAAAAAAGTTTTTGTCTGGTGAACTCCTTCATACTGAAATCAGTAGGTACCTATCTACAGTTTTTTTAGGAATTCCGTTTTCCAGTTGGAAATCGGTAAACGGTAATATCAAAAAAAGATATCCAGAGCATCATCTGATTTCATTAAAAACATTAGAATTAAATCATTTTCTTTCCTATCTCTTCAGAGCTTAACAAACGGATCACGAAGCATCGTAACTTATTTCAGTTACAAAAACCATAATACTTTAATATTTAAGCAATAAAATTGTCATAAAAACTTGTCCCGTAGTTCTTGAGTTGTACGTGCAAGACATTACAATTTGTTCCTATAAAGCACTTTTATCGCTTTTCTTTACAAGTTGCTTACAAGAATAACTAAATTAATAGAATGATTAATAGTTTATAGAATATTTATCATTAGCGGTAAGTACTAATACTTTCTAGCTAAAGGGCTTATAAGGTAAAGAACCTGGGTATTGTGTAACCATTCTTATTTCTGTCAACAACCAGCTTCGTTGCATGTGACTTCAAGAGTTTGTTGTGTGTCTGCTTCAAGTGTTGTCTGCTTCGTTGGTCTAGTGGTCGTAAGCACTACTGTTGAGCATGAGGTCCTGGGGTTCGATTCCCAGGTCGGGCAAAGTCTTATTAAGTTTTTGCAACAGGAATTTCTCAGTAACAGCACGGAGTCTAGATTTGTGCCCTGTTAATGGCAATAGGCTTGCCCTCTGTTACAAGGGACTAAAACATAACTGGCGAAATGTGGAAAAACGCCAAGAAATTGCTTTTTTTATGCTACAACATCGTGTTGTTTAATTTTAAATATTAAAACTATTACACTTTTAAATATGTATATAATATGCAACACTAGCGCATATTTTTTTTTACGATTTATCTATTCTCGGTCTTGGCAGAGATTTTATTTTATTCTCGGTTTCGGTCTCGGCCGTGAACGAAAACATTGTTTCAGTTGACCCTTAATTTGTAGTTTTACAAAAAATAAAGGGATAAACTCATCCCAACTACGGAATTCTTCATTGTGCGTGGTCTAAGGCGTGGTCCCACTCACTGGACCGATTTTTTTTGGAGGTTCTACGACTGCTGCACGTTGGTAGTGTAGTTACTTGATATATGAGACTTTAAAGAGTTACTTAATAATTTATTTATTATAAAGTTAAAATTATGGCTACAGGAAAAACGATTTTATTTTTTAAATGAATTAATAAATATAATGTTAATCTATTTTAAATTAATGTAACGATAATATTAATAATGAATGTATTGTAATGTATGAAAATTAATTAATTAATAGAAACATTTAAAGCATGTCATTTAGCATTAAATCTCGTAGCCTATACAAAAATTCAAAAAATATTTAATTCAACTAAAACGTTGTTTCATAGATAAATTGAGGTAGCCCCAGTAAGTTACAATAGTACTTGTGTCGGAGCTGTCTCACTCTTCCCCATAAGTGGTACCTTTACAATGAAGTTAAATACAGTTTATAGAAAAATAAACAAAAGTATACTTAAGCCTATATAGTTTATATGAGATTAAATTCCAACACGGCAGCAATGCTGTTACATAGTATTGATGATTCTAATGATTATAATTCTGTAAATACATATCTGTTCTAGTCGCGAATCATATTTTAATCAAGATACAATCTGAAATCTACCTGCAAATTGAAAAAAAAAATTGAATTTGCCCGGGCTACCAATGCGGATCCATTTTAAAAACACTGTAATGTTTGCGCTGGCGCCAGATGTCACTGATAGCGGTTAATAGGGGACTTCAGTCTTATCGTTCACTGACAACACGTCTATTTACAGGTGACGTACCCAAAGTACTCAACACTGTCTCGTCAATTATTGACAAAGTATACTCTTTATCTGTAAGTTGAAGTATCTACCTCTTCACTTGAGTGTTCCACGTCACTATTGTATACCTAGCTGTGTTGCTGAATGGCGATAATTATATTAAACAGTTTTCTCCACGTAATTATAATATTTTTATTATTGAACTATACTCCATATGAAATAAGATTACACATTTAAATAAACCTTTTATACAGTCCGTTCAACCAATTTTGACTTCTATTGCGTTGGTGGCATGACCAATGGCAGCTGCAGTAAACAGTTGGTATTGTAACCACTTTTTTGCTTTTAATGCCATCCTTATGCCTACGGTATAGAAGTCAAAATCTGCTGAACGGACTGTGAGAAAGGTTTGTTTAAATGTCTAATCTTATTTCGAATGGAGTATAGAGTTCTTCGATTAAGTAAGGCGGTAGGGCGTATAAACCGCGCCGTAGAAAAAAAGTTTCTGTCAACAAGCTCCTTACCTAAATAAAATAATTCATATTGGACATAGTGTAAATCACAAATCTTAAAATTAATTGTTCTTAGTTATGAATGACAATTAAATATTTGTATACCATATTTTGTGGTAGAATCTATAGAAATTAAAAATACTAAATTTCATATACATAATAATTAAAAAGCAGAACCATCACAGACAAAATTACTATTTCATCTACACTAACTCGCCTTGTTGAACCCTAACATAAGCCTCGATGAGTCCACATCGGATTCCATTTCGTCTATTATTAAGGGATAGGATATCATAATTAGGGAACATGTTACGTCAATACCTTATACATTAGTCAATGATCCCTCATCTAGTTTACTTCATAACCTACTTTTATTATTATGATCTTACGTTATGAAAGGTTTTCGCGGAAGACTATATCGCAGAAAGTTCACACAAACATGCAAACAAGCATACAAAATGCATGCAAGCGAGCATGCAACATGCAGCAGGCATGGTTTCTGACACGGCTCCGGGCGCTGCGAGGCTCCGGACGGTCCCACGCGAGCTTATCGTCGCATATGGTTTTAACGCACACCGCCGTGGTTGAGGCTGGCCAGCGACTCGCCCCTCCGCGCCTACGCGGGCTTTAAATTACACTCAGGGGTACGGCAGACAAGACTACGTGGAGTCGGTTTTGCAGCGATTCGTTTCTGTCACTAACTTTTATAGCACAAAATATTGACTTTTTAAGACAATCTTTTAATTTAATTAAAAATGTTATTTTATAGAAATGGTAATATTATGTCTAATAAAATTATTCCAAATAAAATTCTGCCATCTTAAAAGTATATCATTGTAAATTCGGACATATAAACGTTCAGCCAAACAATAATTATATGAAATCATTTTTATGCCTTTAAAATATTCGTTTAAAGAAGATTATGCTAAGTGTGTTATGCCAAATAAATTTCGGAGCATCAAGATTCTGCCAGATAGAGGGAACTCGACGGTAAATAGATAAAATAAAATAAAAAACTTACTACTAAACTTGACAGCAGCTATCTTCACAATAGCGATATCATTCAGCAAATAATTCCAAGATGAATGCATGGTGACGTCAGATGTCTCTATTCTTGTCCCTCCTGAGAAGATAGTGAGGGAGCCGAGAACGATGGTGAACTGTCTCGCTTGGTTCTGACCATCGAACCAGCAGTGGGCTGCGGTGAGGACCCTGGTGGCTGATATCAAGCTGCCTCCACATACTGAAGTTTGGCCTCCAGTTAGCTTGGCTATGATACCTGCCTGGGAATTGAAATAGCTAATTAGAAAAAAAGAAAAAAATAAATAATTTGTTTTCTTTCTTTTATTTCTTTCTTTCTTTTCTTTCTTTCTTTCATTAATTAGTTTTTTTGTTTCTTTGGATGTCAAAGAGGGTGTGGCGTTCCGAAATGAATATTATTGTTGTCTTTATGTTGTCTTAATATAATCTTTTTGACATTTCTATAACTAATATTTGACTAATTTGTTTTTTGTTTTTTTTTTTACCCTAATTTATTAAATTCAATGTTATAACTAACAAAGTAACCAAAATTCAGCTCAGCTATTTTGAAGGGATATGATATATACTGATAAAACTAATTATTATTATTATTATTTTATATGACCCCCGTATATATAAGATAGTACATGCTATTTTAGGCATAAATATAAAGGGCCGCCTTATCGCTGTCTGTGGCTTCTTTCAAGCAAACGCAGTTTGTATTAGATGATTTGTTTGTTGGTAAAAAGAACCATGTCATTATTTGATATTATTATTCAAATATATAAAAACAAAAGTTCAGGTTCTCTTCCAACATAACTATCAACGTATATTATAACAATATTATCAAATAAAAAAAAACAGTGACAGAACAGCTTACTTGATGCGGTATAGCAGTAGCAGCAGTGACCTGGCTTCCGCCAACAATCCGATAAGAGAATCCATGAGACTCTGTGCTCAATATCCTCAGGGCTTCTGGCACCCCAGTCTTCAAATGATAGCCATAAACTGGCGATGTTTCAATACTCTTACAGTGAGAAGAATGATAAAATATGAATAAACATATTATTAATTTATTAAAACGCATCGTTCGTTATTATTGCAATGCTATAATTGAATCGATATCCTTAAGTCAGGTTATTTTGTACTTGTAGTGATTGGTTGCTTATCAATGTTTGATATAGATTTGTTGATACCGGGAGGTGCGTCCCCACTGCGAGAATTTGCAAGCAATGAGTATTTGGCTACGAAGATTAATATCTAATTTATCATAATTGCTACCGTGACGTCTGTGACGTAATTTAATAATAATTTATTTTAAGCATTGTTCTCATGTAAGTGACTTTGTGTCTCTGAGAATAAATATCTTTAAACCTAGAATAACACAAAATTTTTATTTTATATAGATTCCTGTAGTTTCTTATGTTATCCTTTTGTTATTATAGTTATGTATTTATTGTAAGTTAAATCTATGTTTTGGAAATAAATGATTTCATTTCATTACGTTGAACGAAGCCTTACCTACACAGCTCAGCTCTTTGAATCACCTCCGGCTGTATTTGACCTCATAAGCTGTCTTCTAGGCGTTAAAAGAACAAATTAATATGTTTTTTTTTTTAATTTGAGTTCGTTTCGTAGTGAAAGTTGTTCATAGGTATAGCGAAGAAATTTTTTTGGTGCAATTTTCATTGAAACATCAATGTTTTTTTTATGATTTCTTATTAATAAGTAATTTCGCAGTGGTGGCACAGTGGCAACGGCCCTGACTTACGAGTTGTAGTTCGGGGGGTCGAACCCAGACAGGCGCTAAACTTTGTCAAAGTCAAAGTCAAATAATTTATTTCAATTAGGCACAAAAAAGGCACTTTTGAACGTCAACATTTAAATAATAATTGATTCTAGTTGCCCCTTCCAAAAGGTAGTTTTCGTATGGAGAAGAATGGGCAAGAAACTACACCGTTACTCTTTTAAAATGTTTTCACAATATCTTGTATACATCAATTATATAATTATATGTGAAGACGATGCACCTAGAATAAGATTACTATACCACGTTAGGTAAAAATAATGAAAAATTAAGGAATGACAGATAAATTAATCATGTGATAGATGCATGGTGCTCACATATTTACAAACATTGTAAAATTATACGATATTCCTAGCATTTTTACAAGTAATATAACTCAGTGTGTGAGTTCGAGTAATCACAGAATGTAAAACCAATATAAAAAAAAATATATATTGTGTAAATAATTTCATCACCACTACTCTCAAAATGGTGAAGGAAAACATCGTGAGGGAATCAGCATGTCCTAGAACCAAAAATTCGAAGACATGTGACATCTACCAACCCGCTCTGGGCTTGCGTGGTAGATTACAGCCCTCTCCCTCTCGAAGAGAGGAGGACTGTGTAAGCTGAGGACGCTAGTGAGGACATTATAGGCTGACTATGCTTTGCTATAAGTTCTATCACACCCAGGAGATGTACAAATGATTTCAGTTCCAACCTGTTAATGAGTTTGCAAATGAACATTTGACTCACAGTTTTTTTGAAAAATTATCTCGGTGTGGACTCACCTTTAGGGCTTGCCTGGGTTTAGGTAAGTACAGAATTCATAGACGGATAGTTGTAAAGATCGATTTTCAAAAAGAGGAATAGGTTTAAGGGGTTGCGGTATCAATATAATTTGAATGCACATTTTGGTATGTAGTAACCATAAGGTAAGAGAATCCGGGAGACATAGTTAATGCCAGGGAAATTATTTGTTAAGGAAATTGATCACCAGCTTAAAATTGTCCGAACATTCATTCCTTCTTTGGCAGTTGTATGAAATGGCTATAACACGGCAAATTGACGTAAGGGTGTCAATTAGGTTAACAATTCATTTCTCTAGCTGTACTCGTACATTTCTAGGTGGAGATAAAGGCAGCTGGCCTAATTTGGAGCCTTGACTCTAACAAAAATTTGCAATTTAAAGCTTAATATTTCGCAAACGGATCCCTAAATCCAAAAATGGTTTTTACACACTCTCAATTTTTTTGAAACAACCGTAAAAAAGGGCTTTCTACCACAGTTTTGAAAGATGAATCACGAGCCTGCGAGAATACATAAGGGTTATTTTCTACAAGCACAATTTATTCATGGTTTCAAGGCAATATATACTTACTTCAAAATCAATCTGCCCAGCCTTTTCCAAATATGTTGGGGTCAACTTCCAGTCTGACCGGATGCAACTGAATTCCAGTATTTTACATAGAGCGACTGCCCATCTAACCTTCACAACCCAATATAATACCTCCCTACTTGTTACAAAAATTAAGATGCTTATTAATATTATAAATGCGAAAGTACAGCTGTACCACGGGGCTGGTACGGATTTCGATGGAATTTATTTATTTATTTATTTATTTAATACTTCAAGCACAGAAATGTACAGAGGCGGACTTAATGCCATAGGCATTTTCTACCAGTCAACCTTTGGGTGATGCCTTTGGGTGGTGTGATGAATTTGGCACATAATGCACAAAAGGTACTTATTGCAACACCGAAGTGCGACTTGTTTGCCAGGAGATGGATAGATGTCTGTCGTGAATGTTTATAGGTGAGTATAGTCTACACTAGAGTATTTTGACGAGCATTTTCATGTAATGCAACGTTCTTACGAATGGTACAATACAAGCAAAAAATCAATTTAAAAGCATTTCCATGATGTTCTTGACTTGAATGTGTCCTGGCGGCTGAGAGTATGTCATGCTCAATCAAATGTCTCGCTGGTGGTGGCGTGTGTGTTGTCGTTAAGTTCCCTTCAAAATGGTTGAGCTAAACGGTGCTGATCCATGCGTCATGTTCGTGAACGGGCGCCGTCATTAGGGACTGGTCATCTCTTATCTGCCACGGCTTATTTTAATTTTTGAATTGTTTTTATCTTTTTATTACGGACGCTCTTTACGTTTACGTCTTTCTACGTTGTTCTCACACGTATAATTTCAATATGAATGATATAACCAATATTTTGTAACAATATTATGATTTAAAAGAGTGTCCGTGGAGTTTCTTGCCCATTCTTCTCCATAGGAACCTACGCTTTTGGAATGGCCAATTAGCTTCATATTTCTGACTGACTGACACCTTGACGTTTCAAAAGTGCCTGTAAATGGTTTAATTGAAATAAATGCTTTGAGTTTGAGTTTGAGTCTTGTGAATACTCGACGTTGCCTTCGACGTAATGCTCACGGCGAGTGAGCATGTACCAGTAACATTTCTTTCTACCTTGCGTTCATTGTAACGACCTGCCCTCGGCCCGCGCACCTAATTCCGCGTCGCCTACGCTTGTGCCTTTACTTGATAAAATGTTACACCAATACGCTCGTTGGTTTTTAAAAACAGTTTGTAACAAAACATCGAGCGTTGTGTTCGAAGTGCGGTTCGATAAAATTTAAAAACGGCGAATTGACTGGTAGAAAATGCCCATGGCATTAAGTCCGCCTCTGTACATTTGTGTGCTTGAAGTATTAAATAAATAAATAAATAAATGCTCGATGTTCAATGTAAATGCTCTAGTCTATACTCACCTTAAGATTCTGTGAGATGATGGATGACAGATAGATAATTAAAAGTTGTAGTTTTGTATTAATTGGTTTGTTATCTTTACATTGTTTCTTATTGCATACATTTTGTAAATATTTCTTGTCCTATTTTTTATTATAGGTTGTTAAAAATTTTACTGTACAACGCTTAGGTTTATTTCAATCGGTTTTATTGTATAAGTATTTTAATTAAATAAATAAATAATATTAAAAAGTCCATATCAATGTAAATAGTGAAGGAAAACATGGTGAGGAAACATGCCTGAGAGATATTTCTCGATGGCATGTGAAGCCAAGTCAGAGGCCCATGGGCGGCATAAAAACTCTGACACCTGGTTAGTCACTAACCACACGAAAAATAAGAATGTAAACTCAGTAGTTTTCAAGATAAGTGTTCACAAATAGACAAACATTTACCTCTTCGTATAATTAATATTGATTCGCAAACAAATCCTTGTTATCATGTGATTGTAGTATCTGGAATCAAAAATAACTAAAGCAATGATAAAGTCAAGTATCTCTTTCCTCTTGCATGTTGTCGAGGCGCCATTATGATAACTATCTATTAAATACTTTTAAATTCTGAAATAAGCCAATAGAAATTGCTCATAATCGTTATGATATTAAGTACCCACGGCTACACATCAAGTTCCACATTTCCAGTATAAGCTGACCTCACATTGTACGGAAATCCTATACAATGCCAGATCAGTATAAACTGGAAATGTATAGCTTGATGTGTAGACCTATATATTATTATTATTCGTTATAACTTTTGCCTGCGGTTTCCCTCGGATCGTAGAGGAAATATGTCCTAGGTACCTAGAGTCCGCGTCACCACTCAAGTCCGACGGGCGCGGCGCTAATGTCTGTCGTTACATAAAATTGAACTAAAATGTAGTTCCACAACTTGGTGGCGCGGACTCCACCCGGATAAAAAGTATATATTCCATATTCAAATCTTTTTTCAATAGGGTTAATGCCTAGGTAAAAAAAAAAAACAATTCTATTTAGTCCGTCAGTCAGATAATAAAAAAAATATTAGACACCGTGTATTTTTTGCTTTATCGTATTAATCAAAAATGACTTCTAGATAAAACGCATTAAAGTTGGGGAGTGGGGGTTGCTACGTCACAAGTAAGTATAATATCTACATATTCGTGACGTCATGGCAAATTTTAACGCAATGTATTACCGTAATATTTTGATAACGTAAAAAAAGAAAAAATACGTGTCCAATATTTTTTTATAATAAAACTGACGGACAAAAAATACATTTTTAGTCATCATCCCTATTATTGACGTCATTTCACTTAAAACAATATCAACTTTATGTGAGTGTCAACTAAGTTGATTTTAGAATGACTTAAACTATTGAAAAAGTCTTAAAAATGTTTGAAGTCAAAATGAGCTTTACGTGTGGGTTTTAAAGTTATTTTTCTAAAAACACATATTTGTAAAATATGTGATTTGTTGTTGTATTTGTAAAATATGTGTCTGTGTGTTTTTGTATTTTTGGCAAATTAAATTGCAAATGCAGGATAGTATCATCATCATCATTTCTGGACATAACCCTTCCCCAAGCACAGCCATGTCGACCGGTTCTATGCATCCAGCGGATTCTTGCGGCCTTCTCCAGGTCATCGGTCCACCATGGGGGGAGCCTTCCAATGCTACGTCTTCCGGTACGCGGTCGCAGGATATACTTTTTGAATATTGATACCTACATCCAGGACATGATTCATCTATGCGCCAAATTTTATCAAAATCCCTTCATAAAGTTTTTGCGTTATTGCATGCGAGTCGTAGTTAAAACAATGAAACATTTACACAGACTCACATTTTATGTGTATAGTGGGAACCAAATTACTCACAAATAAGGAAATAGAATAGGTATTAATAAAAAAATAAGATTGGGAGAATCCATAATCGATATAATTACTGTCTATATTAATAAGTATCTTAGATAAGATTATTATTTTTCCTGTTTTGTCTGTTATTTCCAGTTTGTGACTGAGAATCTGCCGCTACCTAATTTATTTTTGAAATTTTCATCATCTAGCATGTAATTATTATTAATTTTCGGCACCAAAATTAAGTAATAATCAATCACACGTTTGAAGCCAAGCAAGCACTTGACTTTTTAATAATTTAATCACCGCTGCTCTCAAAAGAAGAGAAGAAGAAGGCGTGAGTTTACTTATGTATGTATGCTCTCAAAACGGTTAAGGAAAACATCGTGAAGAAATCGGCATGTCGTAGAACCATACATTCGAAGACATGTGACATCTACCAACCCGCACTGGGCTCGCGTGGTAGATTACAGCACACTCCCTCTCGGAGAGAAGAGTCCTGTGTTCCAGCAGTGGCAATATTATTGGCTAAGTACGCTAAACAAATACAAATAGAGTCTAAAATAGAATAAAAAAATCTCACCGTTAAAACTTACGTGAAGTGAGCTAACATTTCACCTAATGGATGGACAATAGTGACAGCGCACGTCACCTGAGTTCTCGGTGAGATTTTTTACAGAATATATCGGCTGTACTAGTGTAGGGAGGAGTCGTGGCTAAGTAATAACAGCCGCACGGGTCGATCCATCAGGTTAAGCTACGCTTGCCAAAATTGGTCCGTGGGTGGGTGACCATCTTTACATAGCGAGACTCCTCCGTGCCTCGGAAAGCACATTAAGCCGTTGGTCCCGGCTGTCATTCGTGGATCTTTGACAGTCGTTACGGGTCGTCAGAAGCCCGAAAGTCTTACAACGCTTATAGGTAACCCTTTACGACTGCAAATCTATTACCACCACCCGTTCCTCCAAAAATGTTCATCTAATATTAAAAATTTAAAACCTGTCACTCGGCTCATCTCGGTTCCGTACTAGCAATTAATCAGTTCGCCTTACCTTAGCAAAGACAGAGGCTTTAATATTCACAAAGCGTTTAATTAGCTTCGTCATACCTTTGACACGAGCGACTTTTTGTACCCCCAGGCTTGAAGGGTGATTAATTATGTTCAGCTCGTAGTGAGCAGAATCTGCGTGGCTAAAAATAGGCTGTCTTTTGTTTCTCTGTGACGTAAACCCTCTTTCAGGAAGAATTCGTATTGGGAGCTGCTTTAAGATATTGATAGACTTTTGTTCGTACCAATTTGTGGTGGGTTTGTTTGTTTTGTTTTATTTATTTATAAACAATTTACATTGTGTTGAATTCAGGCATATACATGCAATTTAAATACAAATACAAAAAAATATTATTAGTTAACATTAAAATAAAGTGTCAAACAGTTTCAAATGTAATTTCAATCAGTTTTAAGTATAATGTCGAACAGTTTTAAATATAATGAAAGATATATTAAATGTCAGCAAATGATTTTAAATTATATAATGTCAAAATTATTAAAAACAGAAAAAACATATATAATTCATTTATTATCGTGTGACATTAATTCCGATATATTATACAGACATTTCTCCAATAATAATTTTGCTTTAAACGTGTGGGTCGTCGTAAAGTCGTTCAATCAATCAATCAAGTGTGGTGCCCATAAAAAAATCTGTCTAGCCTTTTCCCAACTATGTTAGGGTCAGCTTCCAGTCTAACCGAATGCAGCTGAATACTAGTATTTTACATGGAGCGATTGCCTATCTGACCTCCACAACCTAGTAACTAGGTAATATCGACGGTTGGTACGACCAGTTTTTAGATTTTCGGGCTCGGAATGAACCGGCAGGAATCTTGTAAGACCACAGATGAATATAAATGGTTCACCCCGCATTTTAGGTATGACGCTACAAGGACGCAGCGAGCTCGTCTTGTCGGGACAATTTAGTGAGTGTAACGTAGCAGAAGATATAAGAGTTACCTACGCGATAGAAAAAGAGGCAACTTCTAGGTGAATATAACTGTAGGTAATTAGCGCTGTGCGAATTAACCTGAATTGCACTTTATTAAATGTGTAATATTTAAATGCTTGGCTCATTGCTGGTCCTGCTCCACAAGCATAAACTAATTAATTAGCATTTGAAAATACCGTTGGAGCTGCTGAAGATTTAAAAAAACTATCTTTGCATTGTATAAATTCAATGTCTTAGCATTGTATAATTGCATAGCACATGTGTGAGTTCTATGTACCGACTATAAAGCTACCATTTAGGTAGGTACTGGGTATGTCTTTCATTGACTTGAATATGCCCTGGCGGCTAAGATTATGTCATGTTCACTCTAATGTCTCGCTGGCGGTGGCGCGTGTGTTGGATCATTTAGCTCCCTTCAAAATGGTTGAGCTGAATGGTGCTAATCCATGCGTCATGTTCGTGAACGGGCGCCGTCGGTAGAGACTGGTCATCTCTTAGCTGTCATGGCTTATTTTAATTTTTGAATTGTTCTTTGTTTTTTATATTTTTATTACGGACGCTTTTAACGTGCACGTCTTTCTACATTGTCCTCACATGTATAATTTCAACATTAATGATGTAACCAATATTTTGTAACAATTATTTTATTTAAAAGAGTGTCCGTGGAGTTTCTTGCCCGTTCTTCTCCATAGGTACCTACTACGCTTTGGAATGGGCAACTAGCTTCATATTTCTGACTGACCGACTTCTTGACAATTCAAAAGTGCCTGTAAATGGTTTAATTGAAATAAATGCTTTGAGTTTGAGTTTGATTGTGTCGTAGCAAAAGTCGCTTTTTATTTAAGTGATTTTGCGGAGTGAACCATCTGTATTCCTCTGTGGTAAGACCTAATTTTTACCTTTTCATAGTTTTATATAATACTTAACTGTATGTTGGCCGCGGTTTAATCGCATAGTGGGCTACAAAATGTACCCAAATTAAAAGTAGGTATATTATTATGTTAATTTATGTCATCATCTACTATCGAAATTCTCCAAATCCATTTATTAGTTAAAAACGCGATTATGAGTAGGTAACAAACATTTTTAATAATAGGTCGGCAATAATATTGTTTTTCGTCTGCATCGTTGGTCCCAAGCGCTACTGCTGAGCATGCAGTTCTGGGTTCGATTCCCAGGTCGGGCAAAGTGTTATTGGGTTTTTCCATCAGGTATTTCTCAGTAGCAGCCCGGAGTCTGGATTTATGCCCGGTTGGTGGCAATAGGCTCGCCCCCTATAACATGGGACTTAAACATAACTGGCGAAATGTGGGTGTACTGTTACACCTGGGATTTCAGGCGTGATGTTATGTTATAATAATAATATATTCTTTATTTCGGACTACACATACAAGTACATACAATCCATATAGTGTTAGTAACAATGACTTAAAAACTATGTTAGTAAACTTTTAAAACTAAACAACTAAAACTGACGTGGCCCAACACACGTTGGCACGTGCCTCCGTACACAGTGCCTTATAAAGGGACTGTCTATTTTGTCTGATAATGTTTTTAGGATGCTGTTGGAGCTTCCGCGCAACCTACCCATTATTGACGCTGTTCTCTTCCTGATAATGGCATGAAAATCGTCAACACGGGCTTCCGCGAACATCTGCGAAGCGCTGCAGAAGCGCGGAAGCCCCATCAACATCCTAAATCATTATTATATTGTACGCGCAGGACGTTGTAGGCTCTCTGAGTATACTTCACCCACAAGCTGCACGTGTAGAAGGTTTGGCAGTATGCCTTAAAAAGCGAGACTTTTACATCCTTACTACAACGCGCAAACCTGCAGGCTACCATATTACATCGAACCGCCAATGCCCTCCGCTCCTTCTCTATATCAGTATCGTCAGATAAGTCCTCCATGACTACATGCCCTAGGTGTTTAAGCTGTGTGACTCTCTGTAGTGGCTTTCCGCTTAAAGTCACTGGAGGAACATTATCCAAAAAGCTAGACTTTGATTTAAAAATCAAATGCTCACTTTTCTTGAAATTATAAGTGAGTCCATGTGACGCAGCATAGGACTCACAAACAGCCAACAACTTATGCATGTAATATTATTTTTCGTAGACCTTTAGAACCTAATATGTCTGCCGCCCTTAGAGGCATACAAACCTACATAAAAATCTTATAAACCAAAATGGCCGCCTTAAATCAAAGTCCTACAGAACAAACGCAAAGGGAAGCACTCCAACAAATAAAACAAAAGGAGGGAATTCCGCGCCATGATTTACAAATCTTGAACATATTACTTACTCTATAAGGTGACCCTATTTCAACCCCCTTTTATCTGACTGTCCTCTAGGGTGGATTTACAGTGGTTTGAATAAAATATCCTTTTTGTAGAAAATATGAGAAAAGTACTGAAGGGACGGGGATAGCCGCTAAACAATGAGTGTCAGAGATAAGAGGGGTTAGTTTTAACCTAGATAGACGAAGTCTATTCTATTCTATTCTATTTTTATTAAATGGCAAGCGAAGCCGATGTTGACTTTTCTGCCAATGTCTAAAGTGCATTGGAAAAACAAGTGTGAATGAAGAAAAAATAAATACTAAAATTAAAAGAAAAACAATAACTAAAGACAATAGACAAAGTCTTTCATACATTCAGTGGATGCTTTATGTATTTATTGTATTGTAAATGGTCAAAATTCAAAAATTCAAAATTCAAAAGTCATTTATTCAAACTAGGCTGAGAATCAGCACTTTTCGAACGTCAAAATTACATAAGACAGTCCCCCAAAACGCCCACCCTTCACTACTTCCTAGTGCTTTAGCTGGGAAGAAGAAGTGGCGCAACAAACTCCCCAGCAGCACAGCTGTCTGTTCAGTAAAAAAGATTCTATATAATAGTATGCAAAATGATATTTACATTACGCAACACAAAACATAATTTAAATTATAAAATTAATAGCCATATGACAGCTAGCACACGCCAATATACCAACCAAAAACATCGAGAACTATACTCAAGCAGAAATAAAAATAACTTAACGAAAACAATATCTAAATAAAAGCCTCCAGACATAAAGGGCGTGCCCGCTTACATATAGCTGTAACTAGAAGTTATAATTGATAAACTAGGACCATTGAGGTAAAGTAAAAAATTATCGAGGTCGCTAGCTAACCACATATTGCAATACAACTCATAAAAAAAAAAACATTGTAATGAGTAGATTATGTCAACAATAAATAAAGTAAAATTAGTAAAATTATAAACAATTATATAAACTCATATAACCTGTCAGTAAGCTAATTCTGGAGAAAGAACATTTAAACATTGTCTTGAGTTAATCACAGCGACCAACTATTCTTATCATTTAAGTAGTCGTTGATAGAATAGTATGCCTTTGAAAAGAGGTTGGATTTTACTTTAGTTTTGAACGCATTAAAGGGCAAATCTAGCAAAGAAGAAGGTAGCTTGTTATAAAAGGTTATACCAAGCCCAACAAATGAGTTATGAACCTTATGAAGCCGGTGAAAGGGAGTACGTAGTTTGTCCTTATTTCTAGTGTTAACATTGTGAATATCACTGTTTTTAGTATATAAGTGTATATTTTGCCTAATATACACACATCAACACGGTCTAGGGATATTTCATACTCAATTAAATAACTCGAAAAGTACTGGCCGCATTGTAATCTTTCATACACCGATTTGTTTGTAATTTATCTCAGACTAATTCCAAATTCAAATTTTTGAAAATTCTTTTGTTTCGGTGGCATAAAAATGTCTTGATGTGTAGGAGAGGGAATTTTCATTTGTGCGAAATTTAGAAAACAATACGAATTACGTTTAGTTACAGTTTTTTTTCATTTTTAAACGAAAGATAAAGTTAAAATTGGGGTATTGTAGCCATGCAACGCCAACATTTGACGAGGGCGGAGATGTTACGAGCTGTGGGAATGCTGAAAGCTGGGTCTGTTCAGCGTAATGTTGCTGAGGCCATAGGGACCCACCAAAATGTAATTTCAAGATTGTGGACACGCTATCGTGCCACAGGTGAAGTAGCGGAGAGGTACCGGGGGCCAAATCGCATCACTACCCCCAGACAAGATCGATTTTTGCAAATTACTGCGCGAGCTCAACCAAATGCAACGGCGACTCAATTGGTCCAAAGGCTGCGAGTGGAACACCAAGTGCTTGTGAGTGACCAAACTGTATGAAGGCGACTGCATGAAAGCAATCTACGCTCTCGTAGACCACTCCGGGTCCCACCTTTACGGAGAGGCAATCGTGGACGACGATTAGAATGGGTTCGGAACCACGTGGACTGGGGCCGTGAGCAATGGTCCAATGTGCTGTTCACGGATGAATCCAGGTTCGGCTTCCATCCAGATTCACGAAGGACGCGTGTTTGGCGAGTTCCTGGACGATGGAGCCGTCTTCAGAACCCTCAGGAAGTTCACCCATACCAAGGAGGAACAATTATGGTTTGGGCAGGAATTCGTCTTGGAGGACGGACGGATCTCGTTTGGGTGCGGGGCAATATGACGGCAGAATGATACGTCCAACAGGTGCTGGGGCCCGTAATCTTGCCCCACAGAACACAAATGGGGCAAGATTTCCTGCTCATGCACGACAATGCCCGGGCACACACGGCGAGAACGGTAGCAGCTTGGTTACATACACACAATGTTAGGGCCTTAGACTGGCCTGCTCAATCGCCAGATCTAAATCCCATTGAGCATACGTGGGATATGCTGCAAAGAAGAGCTCTGAAGGAAGTTCCTGAAAATCTGGCTACAGAAGATCAACTTTTTGCGCACCTCAGAAGGACATGGGACAATATTCCGTAGCAAGACATTGACAACCTTGTTCTGAGCATGCCGAATCGTTGCCGATGTGTTATGAACATCATGGGCGCTTTCTTTAAAAGTTAATTCATATACGGTTTCCGTCTATGCTTCATTTTTTTTTCCATAAAATCCTGAAATTTTAATCGAAGTACCTTAACCATAATAAAAAAATGGTAGAATATTAAATAACGTATCTTTTAAATATATACATGTCATATAAATAATTAACACATTGATAGTAATTCGCTTTTTTAAAAATATCCCTAGACCGTGTTGATGTGTGTATAATAACACCTAATAACACAATAATATATAATAACATAGGTACACCACTGACTACCTGCAGTATTGTCTCTCCTGTCACCTTTAATCTATCCAAAGGATGTCTGTAAAAGATCGCTTTAGGCGATAAGACCGCCCATTGTGTCACCCTATGTAAAATTTCTAAATTTATGTGTGTAATTTTTATGGTGTACAATAAAGAGTATTCTATCTATCTATCTATGTCATTTTCAGTAAATAAGTAAGGCATTTTCATGTAGTTGTTTCAAAGAGATCTGCAGAAAAATATTTATTTAAAGCATAGTCCGACGACATACCATCGAAAACTTCATATCTATACATCGTAAGAACTATTTCTGCTTGCAGCGCTCGGCGGCTATAGAACCGGGGCGGTAACAGATGTGGTCATCGTTTTCACGGGATTTTGTTTTCAAACTGCTTAGATATGAAGTTCTTCGGATCTTTCTGTTGTTTTCGGATTGTTTTTTGGTTTTTAATTCATATTTAATTCACATTTTGATTACTAATCTGCGTTCGCAATTTGTTTGCCAAACATGTAAGCAAACACGAGTTTTAGGTCATAAGGTTCAGTTTGCGCTACAACTTCATATAATTTTTTATGACTCTTTCAACAGTACTAGTCAGTCTAAAATCAATTTTATTTACACTTACATAAAGTTGATGTTTGTTTAAGTGGAAATAACATTGATTCGAAACAATTATTTAAATAGACCTTCTGTAGTTTATTTATTTATTTAGAGGTATAAAAATGATGTATTAGGTATGTTGAAACTGTTGGTACTCCCCGTCACTTGTCCATAAGGGTTCATTAGAAAACCAGCGTCAGACAGCATTTGTCGGGCATTAATGCTGAAATGAACCTTTTTGGCGCAGCCGTGAGGCACACACTATTATCGCTTTATGATTATTTTCACTTTTTATTTTTGTATTATGTGTTTCACGAACTGTGTCCAAATAAATATTATTCTTTCTTTCGATAGTACTTACCTACCATTACAGCAAAGCAATTTTTTTCCCCAACAATCGTGCAATTTACCGATGTTGCCAACCGCAACACATAATTGCCAGCTCTGTTGTATAATATTTGTACAAAGCTGTTAGATCACTATACTTTACTTTTCAGTACTTACACTTGATTAACATTGGCGGTGTGATGACAGACCGACTTTCATTTAATTCATCAAATCAATTATATACGTGATAATATTTTTTCATTTGTACCGTGTTATGTGCCGATCTTATTAATGTAGATAAATAGCTATATGTCATGTATTCTATATGAATGATGACAGATTTAGAAAAAAATGTTCGAACAAATCATTTACTTCCAAAGAAGGCATAGTAAAATGAGATAATCGAAAAAAATACTGTAAAACCGATGGAATTAAGGATTATTCCCGGCCTTATCGCGCGGTACGGGCAATGAATGGCGCTAGTATGAAGTTACATTGTCGTGACGTCACTACTGTGATAGTGCCGTCTTTGTCTAATTGTTATTTTAAAACGTTTATAACTTTGCAATTGTTTATTATTATATTTTTTTGAGTTTAAAATAAAAATAATTTCACCATCCCTATTGATTCGCACAGTAAAATTATTATGCTAATTACTATAACTAGAATAAACTATTCGATCGCCCATCTCTCTCTCGAGATTCAGGTAATGTCTTTAGTTATTTGAATAAAACTCAATCCACTTCAAGGGAATGAATATGGTAATACTTACTTAACTGTGATAAACCGGTATTTTAGACCTACTTTTGAAATAGATCTCTGGAGGGGAATTATACATTTTGAGCCTATGTTTTAGTGTTGTTGTAATATTTCCAAACAAAATTAAAACAGACTATAAATTCCTTTTAAAGTATTGTTAATGTTAATTTATTTATTCACTGTGTTTAATGTTGATAAAAATTCTACCATTTACATTATAGCACCAAGTAATCAACTTTTATTTGTATTTTCTTCATTCTAGAATCACGAGCGCGCTGATAAAATTTTCCCACGATCAGACTATTTGACAGCTGTCATAATATTGTCAATATTCAAAAATAATATTAAATGACAGCAAAAAGTAAATTTCAATGTAGTGTTATAGCTTCAAAATTCGTAAAATCTTCCAAAATACGATACCAACTGTAGGATTTATGTTTTAAGCCAACCAAACCTTCATCAAAGGATATGGTATGAAAAACTTAAAGAATAACAAAGAAAGTATTGAATGCTTATAAAAGCTTTTAGCCTTAACAGCGACATTTAGAGGGAAAACTATAGATATTTGTTATTTTTAGCTAAAGCTCCCGATGAGTTTCTTTTGACTGTTTCGTATCATTGAGTAAAAAGATTCAATTTGAAGCTCCGTTTTTATCAAAACCAAAGTAAAGACAGGGAATTTGTTGTTTACCAACTGAAATTGCCTGTATATTCAAAACACATCTGTCATTCCTCGGTAAAAATTGTCGTAGTGTGTCAATTTGAAAAACAAATAATTTCTTTGACAGTATTTTCAAAGGAAAAAAATATTTTTGTATATATATGTCTTATTTTATTTTATTTGTTAGGGACAAAAAACAGTTACATGCCAAGCTTAACTAAAGATTCTTAAATTAGCAAAGTACTTAGAAATACATCTAAATATAATCTATTCCATATTTATGTTACTACACATGTAACCCACAACATTGTCCACGAATTCACAAAAAAAAAGTTAAAAGAAAACAGACGTACAGTACAGTGTGCATCATGAAATACTATTAAGAAGAAGAAGAAAGAAACAAAAATATATATGTGTATATATACTTAAGAATTTAGTAATTCTATTGCTCTCGCCCTGAAACTATGTTTAGAAAGAGTAAATATGTCAAGCTCCATAAAGTGAGTGTTGTATACATCAACGAGGCGACGAAGAGGCACGCGCACCCCGGCGTTAGTCCTGCACGAATTTGTGTGAAATAGTCGAGGCACACGTACCCCACGAAGCATGACAGATCTAGGTACTATATAATGCAGATTATTTGATAGAGGAATGCAGTCAAATCTATTATTACATATGCCATGCAGCATCATTACACCCAGAAGAAATCGTCTAGATTCCAAACTAAGAATATTATAACGCTTCAGTAATTGTTCATAAGAGACTTTAGAACGATAACATTTATAATTCATAGTACGTAAATACTTTTTCTGCACAGTTTCTAGCCTATCCTTATACTTATCATATAGCGGATCCCAAATTTGGACAGCGTATTCTAATTGCGACCGAATTAAGGCTTTATATAACATTAAGAATGTAGAGGGTCGCACAAAGTTACTTGAAGATCTCATCACGAGTCCATACATCTGAAAGGCTTTTTTTACTATATTATCAATATGAGTATCAAAATGCAGACTAGAGTCAAGCGTAACACCCAAGTCACGGACAGATTGAACTTCATTAAGACTTATATTATTTATTGAATAATTAAATTTAATCAGATTTTTATTTTTAGTAAAAGAAATTGTGTGACATTTGGGAAAGCTAAGAAAAAGTTTATTTTTGAGGCAGTATTCATAAAATCTGTCAAGGTCCTGTTGTAAATAAAAGCAGTCACGATAATTTTTACAGGTGATATAAATTTTCATATCGTCTGCATACATCAAGAAATGTGAGTTGACAAAAAAATGTTTAATGTCGTTAACAAACAATACAAATAAAAAAGGACCTAATACTGATCCCTGAGGAACACCAGATTTAACAACAATAGATTCAGATTCATGCCCATTAATGACGATCTTTTGGGTCCTATTGAAAATATATGAAGCAAACCATCTGAGTAAGTTGCCGCGTATACCATTAAAGGCAATTTTTTCCATAAGCAGGGTGTGATCCACCTTGTCAAAGGCCTTCTGAAAATCCGTGTAAACAGCGTCAACCTGTACCCGGCGGTCCATATTTTCAAAGAGATAGTTCATAAAAGTCATATGTCACCGTATAAATTATGAACTTCATTAATTTATAATGTATCGGTATCATTGCCGTTAGATTATATACTGTCGAAAAATTTGTGAACTGGTATTAAAACTAACTTGCGACGTAACGCACCTTATTGCGTTAATACAAAATAGCCTGCCTAGCTGCGAGCAACTTGAAAGTAGCGCACGCTCGGCTCGCGCGCGGTTTTTCACAGTTTTTACCTAACCTAACCCATTTGACCCACTTCACAAATTTTTCGACAGTTTATAATGAAACCGAAATGATACTACAGATTATAAACTAGCGGTTCTCACAATCTTACGGTGACATTATAAAAGGTGAAATTGAATGTATGGGCATCCTTTTAAGGGGTTATTGTACTCAACATTATGAACAACTTTAACTATGGGATCAACCATGAAATCGCGAAAAAAAATCGCCGGCTAGCCTCGCGGTCCGCCTCGCCCCTTCGCGTCTACGCGGGCTTAAATTACACCCTAGGGGTAGTAGGGCAGAGAAGACTATGTGGAGTCGGTTTTGCAGCGATTCGTTTCTGTCACTTACTTTTGTAGCACAACATAATATTAACTTTTTAAGACAATATTTTAATTAAATTTAAGATTTAAAATGCCATTTAATAGTAATATGCCTATTAAAATTATTCCAAATAAAATTCAGCCATCTTAAAAGTATGCCATTGTAAATTCGGACGTATAAACATTCGGCCAAACAATAATTATATTAAATAATTTGTATGCCTTTAAAATATTCGTTTAAAGAAGATTATGCCAAGTGTGTTATGCCATATAAATTTCGGAGCATCAAGATTCTGCCAGAATGAACCCACAGAAACCACTTACAATAACACCCAAGATTGGGAATTTGTAGCTCAAACTCCAGGCACTGCGCAACGAAACTTCTTCAAAGTAAAAATCAGGCAACATTCTGGATTCTAGAGCTTTCCGCGAAGTTCCTCGCAATTAGTGGCTACAGTCTAGACCGAGGCAATGAAAACTTGGACGATGCACCCCTTACGTCATAGCTGTGACGTCAGTTATGAATGACGTCATTAGAGTCTATTTATGTCCCTGCGGGTGCTTGATTATTTTTGTTTTTATTTATTCCTCGATTTTTAAATGAAATAGAAGCAACCTCGGTAATTCTTTGATCCAGTTGTTCTTGATTGTATATTATAACATCACGCCGGTACTGCCCAAAGGGATAGGCAGAGATGTATTGTCCAATGTCCATCGAAATTTCGCCTGTTATGTTAGGTTCTATGTAATAGTGGCGGGTTTATTTACTAAATATTATAGAAAAAGCAAAAGTGTCGACTATAAAATAATGTACTTACATTTATTGTTCTTTGAATATTATAATTTATGTATTTTAAACATTTATTTCCAACCAGCGTTACAACCAAATATAATAAATGTAAACAATTACAATTACAAAATAATTGTAAACAATTATTATGGTAAGCGTACGAGACGATGGATTATGCCTACATTAATAAATGAATTACCCGAAGGAATGATCGATCGTGTCAAAAGTAAAAACCACTTTAAAAGAGTCCTAAGGAAGCATTACCTGTCGATGTGTTCGTAGTTGCTACGTTCGATCGGCGGCTTCGGTAGGCTAATGAATGTCATGGCTACTAAGTTTACTTACCATAATATAATACTGAGTAAGATCTATTTAAAATCCTTGTTTCCAATTGATGTTATTTCCACTTAAACAAACATCAACTTTATGCAATTGTAAATAGAGTTTATTTAAGACTGAATAATACAATTGAAAAAAATATATATATTATATAAAGTTGTAGCGCAAACTGAACCTTATGTGTGGGCTTTACAGTTGTTTTTCCTAAAACTCGTGTTCGTTTACATGTTTGGAAAATAAATTGCGAACGCAGTTTAGGTACTATGGGATGGTCTCATGACGTTCGTTGACTGTTGCCGCTGAGTGTAGTAGCTGTGGCTGTAGAATCTGTGGCTGTGTGAGTAACTACTCTGTATTCATATACGGAGTGTTTGCCTACAGAGCCATAGTCTTTTAATTTTAACTTTATTTAGATTTTATAGTTTTTTATGTTTAGTTAAGCAAAGATTCGAGCTTAATCCACGAGAACCTACTGCCGACAAACTGTTTAGCAGTTTGGCAGGTGTTATGTAAAAATAAAACTGTAACATTATGGATAAAATAAAAAAACCTTTCGTTGTAAGGCTGGCTGGAAAGAAATGTTGAAATGTGTGTATGAAAATTTGAATAGCCCTTTGGCTATTCAAATTTTTCAATCCATTTTCCCCGTCATTAAATGGATAACTTCCACAATGACGCCATTTTTCAGAGACAACCCTACCCCACCTGCAAACGGTCTCTTTGACCCAAAACCTTGAATGGCAACCCTCCGGATGGCCCGTCATCGAGATACCCTTGTTATTTGAATATAACTATGTTGGTCGTTTAGACCCCAGAGGCATTGTATATTATGGCTTCGTAAAAGTTTTAAATAGCTATTTAGATAGTTATAACGGTCTATTGGGATGTATTATGAGTGCTCTATCCTGTCTTTTATCATAGGCATGGGATAAAAATAGAATATGGAATTTTCTTGCATTTTTATGGGGTTTTTTTTATAAGCTTTTTATAACTTACTAGGTTCGTATGTTGGAAACACGGACGAAGTAAGTATTAAAAAAAAAACCGGCCAAGTGCGTGTCGAACCACGCACAAAGAAGGGTTCCGTAGTTGGGATGAATTTATTTATCGCAAGAACAAACTTAACTTTGTAGTTGAAAAACATGTTCTGCCATACATTCCGTATGGGAGAACATGTTTTTGCAACTGCAAATGTAGGTTGGTCGATTATTACTCGTTAACTTGTAAAGCCTACTTAGCTGTGATAGTTGTCCTTTTAATTTCGTTATACATACTACTCCCGTGAATTTTTTCACATATCCAAAACCAACCAATTAGGGGGACATACACAACACTTGACTCTAACAAAAATTTGCACTTTGAAGCAAATTACAGCTTTCTAGTTCAAAGAATCTCTGAGCTAAGCCGCGGAAAGACGGACATGGCAAAAATTCAAAATATCTTTATTGTGGGCATATGTTTGTTACATGTCTTAACAGAAAATTTTTAAGTTGCAATATGTCCTGCCTAATAGGCATACAATAACGGCGAAACTATAAGGGTTCCTTGTTTGCTACGGAACCCTAAAAAGCTTATTACAAATTAGTAATCCATTTTTCAAACACTATCATACAAATAAGTTAATAGATACTTGGCATAACTATCTAATTTCGACGACAATGCAATAATAGTCCTTTGGAGCTTGTCTCATGATGTAAGCAGAAGGTGGCCATAGAAATTAATGTTTATTGATGAGTGATTGTATTAATTCAAACCTATGGACATAGTTAAATAAATTTAAAACCCAATCTAGTATTCCTATTGCTAGATTATAGTGCGTATAACCCTAAAAATATGTAAGAAACTGTCAAGTAGGTAAATAACTTACAATTATCACAATTGTAAATGCAGTTCAATAAACATTTACGTGCAGAAAAAGCCTGTAGATTTCGATGACAATATTGTATTTACAATTAAGTAGTTTTATGTTACAATTTACATAAAATGTAAGTTTTCTGTGCAGATTCTTAATAAACGAGGGTAGAGTTTAGATTTGTAGAGTTTCACGCAGTATTTTTTATTGCTTTAGTGCATCACTAAAGTCATAAAGAATAACAACAAAATTACTATTTTTCGATGAACGTAAAATCTGTCACATTAAAAGTAAAATGTATCCTTTTACGAAAAATTCGCCGTTGCCGTTCAATCAAATTTTCATCATCAATAACATCACTACTTGCACTACTCGTTGTTAGAACCATTTTTTACATATAATATTTTATTTTCTTTAGTCATTAGGATGAGGCACAAAATTGTAAAGTTTTGACACATCGTGAGACCACCTGTCAGAATTATACTACAATTTACAAAATATGTAAACTTGTAATTACAATTATGTGTAAGTAGTTTTCCCTACAAATACGTAAACTGACACCTGTAAAGTGAAAATGTTTATTTAACAAAAATATGTAAAATTGTAAGTAGGTATAATTTTACAATTTTGTAAAAAAAAAAATACCGTGACAGTAAATTGTAATTTTTATTCAGCAGAAACTTGTAGAATTGTAGCCTGTCATCTACAATTTATATTTTACAATTTGTAAGTTTTATTAAATTGAGCCCTGATGTATGAACGTAAGACGTAAAAAGGAATATGTAAGGGTCGTTGCAGGTGGCATATGTATGTCTGTATTTTAGTCCTATGTCTTCAACATCGGTCATTTTTTGTTAGCCATTTTTTGTATCGCCGAAGCACCCATATCCTTTAGGTTTTCCAATAGCTCCTGCATCTTCTGTTTGAATGAAATAAATGATAGTTTACTTTTTCGTATTAAAAATGAAAGGCCTCTACCCTGCTGCAATGCATCACTCAACTGTGTCAGATTGATGTCTCTATTGTTGAAATATTCTAAATTGATTATACTTTTGAAAATATTTACATCTGGAACTTTGCCTGCGTTCAAATCTTTCAACATGTCCAACGACTGTTTCTTCGGTTTAGATTTTACCGATTCGGTGTCACTTTTTTTCTTTGCTGCATCGTAACTTTTTATCATTTCTTGCAGTCGTTCCTTACTCATTTGCTTCTTTTGAAAGAAAGGTATGCGAGGTATTTTTGATACGGCTATCTTTCCTCCTTTGAAATCTTGAACCAGTTCTACTAGAACTTTAAGTTGCGATCCCGTTACTGAGTAATTTTTCTTTAATTCTGTGACTTTAAGTGCCTTGACCTCCTCTAAATCCTTATTATTTACCTTATTTAGTTTTATATTCTTTTCAGCAAGAGCTTTATTAGAGATATTCTTGTTCAAAGATTTTTTTTTGGTTGTTAGTTTATCTCGTACTCTTCCTAGGTTGATTCCAAAAAACGAAAAATCTGATAGCTTTATATTACTTATTCCACAAGCTTGTTTGGTGAAACATCTTTTCAATTTTCTAAAACACCAACGTCTGCACCTGCGTTTACAACTAATCTGTTTCTTTTTAACTGGGATTTGGGTTTCCGCATTTTCTGCAGGTTATGAAATATAGAAGAGAACTATTACACCATCAGTATAACTATTTTAAGGTCAAGCAACATTTCTCTACCCACCGTAATAAGAGCCATAGACTTTAATAATAACATGACGTCTGTAATCCCCGAAATGTTAGGTAGAGGTGTACACCTACACTTACATTTCACCAGTTATATTTTAGTCCCATGTAATCGCCCATTATGTCACCCTATGTAAAATTTCTAAATTTATGTCTGTAATTTTTATGGTGTACCATAAAGAGTATTCTTTCTATCAATATCGCTTTGCCCTACCTGGGAATCGAACCAAGGACCTCATGCTCGCAGTAGAGCTTACAACCACTGGACTAACGAGGTAATCGACGATCAATAGATATATTTACTCCTGTGTAGAACGAATATAATGAACGTAACTCACTGTTTTTACGGCGGTTCCACATTTGTTAGTATTTGTTGTTGCGGGACTTGCAGCCGCGGGCACTCTAGCATTTTTGAAAATTTTAGCAGACGGTAATTAGTCATTTCAGCTAAAATGATTGTGTGTGCGTATGTAAAGACTGGCTGGCTTCTAGGCTATGAATTCATCTTGATTTTATTATTTTTGTGTCAACTTATCCATATTGGTTTATTTCAATATTTCTTTAATTTAATTTCTGGGAATTCGGTTGGCTGGTTAACGCAATGACACGTAGGCTGTCATGACGCCGTGACGCAACGTACTGACAACGGTACAAAGATCTTTTGGCGCGTGGCCATAAACTAATGCCACCATCTTGTTTTTTAAATACAATTTCCATGGAATTAGTATGTACTCAATATCTATTCACGTTCAAAAACTATTCTGACGTGTGCCTAACTAAATTATATCCTCTCTGCACGTACAAACCCCTGAAATGGGACCGGTTCTCTCAAATGATTTATATTTGATTTATTTATGCTCCTACTGGAACGCCATACAGCAATTACACCATCACGATCACGCACACTCATGCAGCGTCAAGACACTTCTTCATAGTTCCATAACGCCATCCATATTGTGCACATTCTTTGCAATTTTTGAGACTCAATTAATTATGACCGTGTTCACTAAAGAGGTTCTCTCCTCTAGTTCTTATAGGTACATTATGTTGAGATACGATACACATATGAAAAAAGGTATATTACCTCGATTTTTATAACTATCGTCGACATCGACGTTCTACACAACTCGTGTCGTCTCCACAGTTCTGTCTTATTATTCGTTAATTTGTTATTGTTATTATTTAAACCACATACACTGTAAAATTTTGACGTTGACAGGCGTACAGTTATAAAAATTGGGTAATACGCACCATTATTATTATATCCAGAAACTATTTGTGAATAACGTTACAAACTGTTTGGAAAATGTATCTGCAAATTAGACAAGACTACGAGATCGAGATACTTTTTATAGGGAAGTACCTATATACCATCTAATCATGAAAAGAGAATAGGGATAATTATTGGGTTAAAAAAGCAATTCTATTTAGTCCGTCAGTCAGATAATAAAAAAACTATTACACGTATGTTTTTTTATATTAATAAAAAATGACTGATAAAACGCGTTATAGTTGGGGAGTCTGGGGGTCGCTACGTCACAAGTAGGTAAGTATAACATCTACATACTCATGACGTCATGGCACATTTTAACGCAATGTATCGAAGTAATATCTCTTGATAAAGTGAAAAAGAAAAAATACGTGTCCAATATTTTTTAATAATACAAAGGATGGACGAAAAAAAATTTGTTAGTCATCATCCCTATTAAGTTTGTTCTATGACTAAAATCATTAAGATATACCTATTGTTTTGCTACAAGGGCTGGCACGGAGGTGACGTGTGCGGAGTTGGAGGTGGAAGAAAAAAAAAATGAATTAAGCGTTTATTAAAGAAAAAATAATCTACCTATCAAGAAGAAGGGGCAAATTATATTTTACAAACAACAGTTTTGCGGCTCTGTCACCTTCTAGGAGATTTCTATATGATTCATAATTTAAACCGGCTCCGCTAAACAGTTGTTCACTTGTTACTGAACATGGCGGCGGTGATAGATAAGTGCGCACGATTGGAGCAAAAGCTTGAAATTTCGTGTTATATCTCCACCACATTAAAGGGTCTTCGTTTAGTTGGAGCCGATTTTCTTTATTATAGTCATTGATTAATGATTTCCATTTCATGAGGTTGCTATTAGTGACAGTGGTGTCATACCCTACTTCCTCTTCATCATCGCTGCTGTTGTTCAGCAGGTCCTTCAGATTTGAATTTACACTTTGCGTCGGCGGTAAGACCTGAGAGCTTGTGCATGGTTCATCGTCCATTTGATTCGATTCAATACTAGTTTTTTTGGGAGCAGACGCTCCGCTATCCCTTGCAGCTGTTGCAGGATTCAAGTCATGCACCGTTAATAAGCGTAATAGTTCGAACAGAACTTGTTCTTTAATTATTTCGTTAAAAAACTTTAACTTATACCTAGGATCTAGATACGTTGCTAGCGAATACAGTGTATTGTTTTGAAGGTCACAGAATCTCGAATTGATATCTTCGATTATTTTTCTTATCATGTTTTTAAAATCTAAATTTGTGTCAGATTTGTCTCTTTCTATCTGCAAGGTATGCTTCAGTCCATGTATCAATGGAATCACTGATGATATGCAGGTTTTTGCTTCGCTTAGATTCCTCATTATTTCGTCGAAAGGATTTAGTATTGCCTCTATTTTACTAAGACACACCCATTCTTCTGCGGAAATTTGTGGAATACAGTGATTGCTGGTATACTGACAAATAGAGTCTTTGATCCTCAACAGCCGCTCGATCATAAGGAAAGTGCTGCTCCATCTAAAATTAAAGATACAATTAAATTATTGTAATAAAACCACTTTAATCGGACAAATTATCGCATTATATAATATAATCACAGTTACAATACGGCCAACGTATCTTGGCAGTTCTGAACATAGGCACTACGAACTTTCGCGCATGTTCTCTAACACACACTCGCCTCATGTCACCATTTGATTCCTACAAAAAAATATTGCGCAGTCTTCTGCACGAAGTTCGGAACTGCCAAGTGATATCGGCCGTATTGTAAGAGATGAATATAAATTCTAAATTAATTAAAAAGGGTTTTTGGATATTGGTTTTAAATAAATAAAAACATACCTTGTACCGCAGTCCTGAATCACGTGAAGTGCGGTTTGATTTAGTTGCTCCGTTTGAATTTTAATCAGCTCATCATGGGCTATTTGAGAGTGTATAAAATGTTCCGATATCCTCTTGCATTTTGCAATTAAGTCCTTTACTTCACGATTTTCGAGAGCAGAACGAACACACAGTTGTAATTGGCGGACTGTGCAATTAACATCAGGTATATTGGCCATATGCATTGCTCTGGCCATATTTGAGCCTGCATCATGAATAAAGCAATGTAATTGCTCGACATCGATGTCCCACCCGAGTAGCATCATATTAAAATGGTCCCAAATTATATCGCTGATATGGCGGTCGTAGGGTGAACAGCATTCTAAAACAATCTGAATTCGAGTGAAGTCTTCTGTAATCCCGTGTGCCGTTAAACTCAAAAGCGACGCATTAGCACATGGCTCGGACCATATATCTGTGGTGAATGATAGTTTAGGAAATTGTTTGAGCATTTGTCCGATTTTTGCTGTCACTTTCGTATATATTTCATCACAAATATGGTCAGTAAAAAATTGAGTCCCTCTTAACTGGTAGTTTGGCAATGCCGTTTGCATAACGCGACGAAAACCAATGCCTTCAACAAAATTAAATGGCAGATTCTGTAATGCAATCATCTCTCCAATCAAATCGTCCATTTTTTTCGCTTTACTATGTGATGTATTCCAGAAATTATTATGTTTTGTTGATTCTTCTTTAGTCCCTTGCATTTTTGCTTGCTGTAATGGTGTCACTGGTATCTGATTCACTTTTGCTATTTCTCGTTGTTCTTCCAATTTACAAAATTCTTTATATATTTCTTTATGCATCGATTTCAAATGCCCTTTCAATGATGATGTAGTCCGGCCTTTTCTTGAATAGTTTTTGCAACAGGCTTTGCATTTTGCATGATCATTACCTATTTGTACAAAATACTTCCAAATATCACTTGTTTTTGGCTTCATCGCGCGATTTCAGTAAGTAAAACAGCTATTTAAAACGGAACAAATTCACGCAACTTATCAACACGACGCGACGCCGAGCGAGCCGAGTGCACATTGAGGTCATGTGACTTCCCGTCCCGCCCGCTCCCCGCACTCCCCACCACGTTACGTTGCGTCTCGCGCTTGCGCAGTCGCGTAGCGTCGTACGCAAACCTCCGTTATGACTCCCGTTGACCTTGCGGAGCCGGCAGCGGAGGTGAAGGGACGATTAATTGCGGAAGTTCCGCATTCGTGGAGGCGGAGATTACACCCGCGCTTGTAAAATGTTGTTTGTGGTGAATGATAGATTTATTCTTGTTGTAGTACAATTATTTTGTAGAATATTCATTTATTGCGTCCGAGACTAACAATTACCCTTTTCCCCTACCGCCACGAGGTTACTGCTTGTAGTGGTTATTATTGCAGTATTAGTTTCCTATCTAATTACCTATATGCTTGGAAAATAATTGTGTAAATGTAAAAAAAAAACTTGGTACTTACACCATATGAAAGTATGTACTTCGTAATTTATTATTTATTTATTTACTCATTTGAAATAGTGAAATAGGCAACGTACACATATTCCCTATCTATCATTTAATTACTTGCTATATTTAAAACTTATTCAAAGTATCAACAACGATAAATACATAAACTTGCAATTTACACAAATATCAACATTAAACTCAAGAGATATAAGTTGATTTTTTAATGAAAAAACTATCGATAAACGTCAAAAATGTATTTTAGTTGCAATGGAAACTGAACCATACGCAATTAAGTTAAAGTTTCAAATCCTAAAGCATTAAATTTATTTCGTCTCGCTTCGGTATAGGCCCGCTTGCACCACAAATCGCTAAACGAACCTGAAACATCTTTCTTTTCTGTGAATCGTTATAGACGACAGAGACAGAACGAAGTTTTAAATTCGTTTAACGCAAAATGCAGTAAGTTAGTTGTGGTCTGTGGTGCAAGTGGACCTTATTATTATTATAAGCTTGTGTTGTCCCACTGCAGGGCAAAGAATATCTTTTAACCGTTGCTACTCGAAAAAGGGCATTTAATTCATCGATAACACTGTCACTGAGTGAATAAAAACATTTTGAATGTGGAACAAGTATATTTAATCCTTTGTTCTCTTCAATCTGCCTAACCTTTGCCCAACCATGTTGGAGTCGGCTTCCAGTCTAACCGAATGCAGCAGAATACGAGTAGGATATTACATGTAGCGACTGCCTATCTGACCTCCACAACCCATTAAATACGATACCCGTTGGTAAGACTGGTGGTCAGACTTTCGGGCTTCTGACGACCCGTAACGACTGTCAAAGATCAACGAATGACAGCCGGGAAAAGCGGGTTAACGTGCTTTCCGAGCCACTGAGGAATCCCGGTATGTAAAGATGGTCACCCATCTACTTACCAACCCCGGCAAGCATGGCTTAACCTGATGGATCGACCCGTTGTTCTCTTATTAATTACCGATTATATAATATCATGTGATAAATATAAAAACTATACTACTATTTATGTAGTTAGGTCCTGGAAAAAAAAATCACCTCGGTCCTTGTATCCCTCGCTCCGCTCAGGATTCTAATCTAGAATCCCCGCTACGCTCGTGATTCTCCTCTAGAATCCTTCGCTGCACTCGGGATCCAACTTAGTCCCTCGAATTAAATTCCCTTTTTTTTCACTAGTTGTATGATATAGGTACTATTATTTGATGTTAAGTCATTTTTTATTAATATGATTAAGCAAAAGATACGTGTCTAATATTTTTTTATTATCTGACCGACGGAATAAATAGACTTTCTTTTTTTGACCCAGGTTTCATCCCTATTGTACTATAATTTACCTTTTGTTGTTGTTTTATCTCTAGTATCTCATAATAACATTCAAAACCAAGCAAAGATTTCCTAAATCTTGCTCTTAAAACAATACAATTATGTTGATAACTTTTATGATATCAGAATAAAAATGTATAAATACTTATAAAGGAAACTAGAATCTTAAAGGATTAAATGTAAATCACAATAATATTCAATAATTTATCTAACATAAACATAACATCACGCCTGTAATCCCCAAAGGGTTAGGCAGAGCTGTACCTATAGTACACCCACATTTCGCCAGTTATGTTTAAGTCCCATGTAATATGGGGCGAACCTATTGCAATCAACCGGGCACAAATCCAGACTCCGGGCTGCTACCGAGGAATTCCATATAGAAAAACCCAATAACACTTTGCCCAATCTGGGAATCGAGCCCAGGACCTCATGTTCAGCAGTAGTGCTTGCGAACACTTGACCAACGAGGCAGTCTATAAATCAGGAGTCAGGAAGTATCTAAATGGTGGTAAAATACGCATCAAAATCTGTTGCAAAGTTTAGTTAGAAGATCAACGCGGTCACCAAGTCACGAAAAGCGACTTTAATGTATAATAGTCATGGACAAAAAAAGTCGGACAGATTCCTGCTAACAAGAAACTGTGTCACTCAAGTCGGCCATTTCGCTGTACGTAGGCGCACATTAGTTGGTCAGCCAATATTCACGTAAACGTCAACACTCACATATAAATATTTACCCACAAATTACGTTCGGCTGCAATCGGGGATGCAAAGGAAACCGAGATATAATTTACTTATACAATTTAATCAAGATAAAATTACAATTAAATCGGTAAAACTAAGGTGGGCGACAATTGTCCGATGTCAGAAACAAAAGTGATTCACCAATACACGAAATCAATATTCACGGCTATAGCACTAACTTCGATCGCCTTCGGATTGCTGAGAAGGCGATTCTCATGGTACGAGAGCAGGGTGGTCTTAGTCATTGTCTTAGGAATTTACGGTTCCACAAGTACAGCGTACAGCGAGCTGGCCGACTTGAGTGACACAGTTTCTTGTTAGCGAGAATCCGTCCGACTTTTTTTATTCATCCATGATAATAGTGTATACTGGTGCCGATTCTCTTGTACACCGAACTAAACTAACTAAACTATCACTAAAATTCCTTACTTTTTACTATGAGAATCTTAACGCTATTCTGCAATAAAAAGTCTCTAAACTTAAAAATTATTTTGACACAACTAAATCGAATTTGACAATCGCGACTCCACGTGGTACACACTTGTTTGCCCTGTACCCCGTGAATTTTTTTAGAGCCGGAGGTGCGCAGAGGGGGCAGCGTCGACGTGTTTTATATGGAATTTTTCACGTTTTGCATGGAAAATAAAAAAAAATATTACCTACGTGTTGATAATTAGGGGTATAAGGGTTTCATAAAGGGGGTCGAAATTTTCATTATTTTTGCGATAGGACACACCATTTTCGAGTTATAAGCAAAAGAAAATAAAAAAATATATATACAGTACTGTTTTTGCATCTGAAGTCGAGGTGTTCGTGTGAATTTTAGTTCATGACAACTAATAGTATTCCACACCATATTTTATCGCGATTAAAAATGGTCAGATTTAGATAGAAAATTAAAATTTTAGGTGAAAAACGTCAAATTCAGAATAGCAAAATTGTCATTTTCACTAAATTAAAATCTCAGAGCCATCTTAGTGCTGTCAAACTAAAATATAGTTAAGTTGTGTCACTTTAGTCTATTTCAGAATGGGAATTCATCGTTTGACAGGAATAAACTAAATTTTAGTGATTTTTAGTCTAGTTTAGAGGCATTTGTGACAAGAGAATCGGCACCACTGTCGATCTATTCTGTAAAAACTCACCGTAAAAACTAAGGTAAAGTGAGCTGTCATTTAACCTGTTCCAGTGATTATTGATAGAACACTTCACCAACAAAGAACTGCAAATTAAATTTAGTCATAGCATAGCAAGAATGGCAACCCAATCACCGAGATACAAAAACTATTACGGGAAACGAACGAACGCTTATTGAATACCTACTATAGTTTATGACATTCCACCAAAAATCAATCGGGAATAACAAATAATAATTTTAAAATAAATACAAAAAATTCTTTGATTCTCTTATAAAATTATTAGCATCGACGGGCTCTCTGACCGGCGCCGTCGTCGTTTTTGTACTTGTTTAGTTATTATTCACGAACTACCTCACAATGTTTTATAAGCTATGTTTTAACCATATACTTCGTTAGTATTCAGATTGCTTACTAGTAGTTTATGAAACTGTTGCATAATGAGGGGTATTAAAACACGAGTGTGTTTAAAAACCGAGCCGTAGACGAGACTAGGTACTCTTGTAATCTTTTTCATTTGATAATTCAACAACATTCATTGCGTTATTTACGTTGCTGAGCAGTTTTTTTTCGAACTTATGAAGCAATGGATTAGCAATCTGTTTCAAAACGATTCAGATTGTGATTGATCGTGTATTACGCAATTAGGGTACAGCTTACCATACATACATTTATTCAGTGAGCACCACAGTCCCATCAATGAAATATTCATACATTTCCACGGCTAACGCAATTACTAACGACTTATAATCAATCTCTGTCGCACGTGAACTCCTATTCATTGCTCTTGTGGCTTGACTTTATCGAAACCTAGAATTTGTCGAGTAAGCCCTAATTTTGGAAGTTTTATTAGGCGATTAGAATTTGAACACGTAAATAAAGGCAAAAAATATTTAGGATTACGCCGTTTTCTTTCACTGTTTAATAAATTCCCACGAGATTGAATCTTGAAGAAAGACTCGAGATCTCGTAAGATCTAGATTGTATTCCCTAGCTACAAGCTATGACTTAGTCTAAACTTACAGTAGGTACATGACCCTGTTAAAGCGTAGCAAGTAGTAACATAAATGTTAAGTGTTACTACTAAATGCTAGGTACTACATACTAGATGGTATCACAACACATAATCAGCCTATAATGTTCCTCTCTGAGAGAGGGAGTGGGCCGTAATCCACCACGCGAGCCCAGTGTGGGTTGGTAGATGTTACATGTCTTCGAATTTTTAGTTCTAGGACATGCCGGTTTCATCAAGATGTTTTCTTTCATCGTTTTGAGAGCAGTGCTGATGAAGTTAAATACAAAAAAGTAACGAGCGAAGTAGCGAGCTCACGACCTACAGTCGGGGCCGATACCACTGGGCTACCACTGCACAACACACATTATTATGATATTAAGAACTTATTCTCTTACTAACCATTTATATTTTACTACCTTTGACTCACCTTGCCCGTGACTTCGTCAGCGTAAAGGTTGGACATTATCGCACAGGAACGTACTACCGGGATTCAAAGTATCCTACGTCCTAATCCAGATTAAGCCTATCCGTAGCCTTTCATGTAAATCCGTTCAGCCGCTAAGGCATCAAAAGGTGTCGGGAATCGCAGGCCGATTCCTGACCACCGTAGGCGCGGGCTTGCGGACGGTGAGCAATGGGTAGCTCGCCGTCCGATAAGGACCAGGCCCGGGTCGATGGCGCGTTGTGTTCCACGCGCGCCTTAAAGAGATGTCAGCAAGTGAAGGGGTCCGATAGGACCGATGCCTGCCGGGGTTGCGGGAAAACTCGAAAGGGATACCGTGGCCCCTGAAGCTGTGGCAACTGAAGGAACACAGGTGGGTTTTAGTCAGTAAGAGTCTGACACGCCCTCCCGCTCCACCCAGAGCGGGAGAAGTTATTTGATAATTTCCCACCCAAAAAAAAAACAGAACAGACAGGCAGATAACATTATTAGTCAGACAGCATTTGTCGGGCATTAATGCTGAAATGAACCTTTTTGGCGCAGCCGTGAGGCACACAATTGTCGCTTTATGATTATTTTCACTTTTTTATTTTTATTTTTGTATTATGTGTTTCACGAACTGTGTCCAAATAAATATTATTCTTTCTTTCTTTCTTTCTTTTTAATACATTCAAATAACCTTTTTTAGAGTTGAAAAATTGAAACCCTAATAGAATGACTTCGTTGTCTGTCAAGACCCTTTTTCTCAGGAACGCGTGAAGTTGACATAGACATCAAAAACTTAGATCTGAACCTGTGAAAATAATCAAACGTCCAAGTCAACGCAGTCAAAAAATACTTAGAAAATCATCCCCTATTTTACCCTATTGGGGGTTGGTTTTACAAGAACACTGAAACAGGTAATTCTTTATTTGTGAAACACGTAGTTCTTTACATGTGAAGCCAACTCAGAGGCCCACGGGTGGCATAAAAGCTCTGAAACCGGGTTAGTCACTAACCATAGAAAAAACAAAAAAAAGAAAAGCATAAATTAGAATTTTAATATCCCTAACTAAAGAAATTCTGGGTTTTCCATACAAACTTTCATCCCCTATTTCGCCCCCTTTAGGATTATTTTTTTGACAAAAAGTAGCCTATGTCGTTCCCCAGGGTGACACTTATCTCCTCGACAAATTTTATCGAAATCGGTTCAGTGGTTTAGGCGTGAAAAGGTAACAGACAGACAGACAGAGCTATTTTCGGATTAATAATAATTAAGTACAGACATTTGATTTAAAATTAATACAATTATTAGAAACATACCTACATAATAACATATTAGAGTTTTAATTGAAAAAAAAAAACAGAATTTGTGTTATACAGAATGAGATGGAAATTGCTACACACAGTGTCATTCCTTGTCAACCGTATGATATGGCTATGACACGGCAAATTGACGTAGTGTGTCAATCTGCTCAACAATTTAATTCCCTGACTGTACAAGGTGTGACCTACATTGGTGTTTTCAATGCTCCAAAGTTGCTTAACCTTGAACAAAATTGATCAGAACACTCATTAAGATGGAAAATGGCGGTCTTCCTCAATGAAGCATAAGTATCCTTCGGTAATTAACTAGTAAGATTATCGTAATATAAATCTGGTAATATTAATATTGGTGTTGGCAGAGATCCAAACACTTAATGTAATTGTTTGTATATAGAAGGGGACGTTGCCATCTACTTTGTGCCTCTTTTGGCAGTAAAATGGCTATAGTGGCTTAGATTATAGAGAGGTGGATATGTTTAAGTGATCTTGGGTGTTGAGAAGAGAACTTTAAGAAAAGTAAATTAACAATTCGTCAAGGAATTTTAGCAACTAAATACTGTACCTTTTATTTTTAATTCTCCGTCGCCTGATGTTTCTTGCTCAATGGTTTACGATGTTGATTATAAAGCAAGCTGGTACAGTTGTATTGTGGAATCGTAAAATTAGTTACTATAAAAATAATCTAAAACACATACTTAATGCTAAGTGAGTCAATCTGCCTAACCTTTTCCCAACCTTGTTGGGGTCGGCTTCCAGTCTAACCTGTAGCTGAATACCAATATCATACACTAACTTCTGCCCGTGCCTTCGTTCGCCAGCCTATTACTTTGTAAAGTATTTTTTTTTTTAATTTTGTGAATGTGTGGACTATGTGGATTTTTTTTCTTTTTTTTTCTTTCTTATTTAGTTTTAATCATGGTCTGGCAGTTTGAGTAGTTTATGCGGCCTACCCAAATGTCCTTTCTTTGGTATTGTTCGTCGAGTTGAGCTCCTTAAGTTCTGGGTTGAGCTCCACGATTACTGACACATGCTTGCACTGACAGGACAGGTCCACTCAAATCTGTGTGGTTCTTTTCTCAAAAGACCATTTCAGACACTAATCTACATGGTCCTCATATGGCCTGACCAAGATTATGTCTGGACTTTAAAAGAGACTGTGACCTCTGAGTTTGTTTCGGCCTTTCCTCGCAGAGTAGTCAGATAGGAAACGCCGAACTCATCTAGCTAATTTTTAATTAAATTTTTAAGATGACGTGTAAAAGTGATTCCAATATCCTATTTACAGAATAAACAATTTCATTTAATTTTATTTGACTTCCTCAAGAATTGGGCTATCCAATGCAAAAGGAATTTATCAAATCCAACTGGCATTTCTGGAGATTATCCCCTACATACAACGTTCATTCATCACAACGTTAATGTTTTCCCATTGTTTGTCTTATTTGTTCTCGTGTATTTATGTATATTTATTTGTGCTTATTATTATATGTAATTAGGCATATATATTATATTTATAGTTTGTAATAGGTATATGTGTATCTTAATAGTTACTTAAAAAAAAAACCTTAATTTCTCGTAATTGCACCTGTTTGTCTCATCACCCAAAGGTTGACTGGTAGAAAATGCCTATGGCATTAAGTCCGCCTCTATACATTTCTGTGCTTGAAGTATTAAATAAATAAATACCAACTTACAACAACCAAAAAAATGTGTACCTCTTTATAGTATTGTAAGTTTAGATAATGCTAAAGTGAGTATTAGAAACAAAAAATATATTTCTCCAAAAACTTTACATATCCAGACTTCAACATTCTAAGTACTGGCGATTTTTCTTAGGCTATACATACTCGATATCATAAGTGAAATATATTTAGGGTCAACTTGCTACTTCTGACAAGAACAAAATCTGAGAAATACAAGATTTCTATAGATTTGGCTAAAAACTACATTTTTGGGACACTTGGGGTGAAAAATCCTAATAATAAACCGGTTATTTGTGAAGTACTCTTCGTAATGGCTGATATAAAATGTTGTGATAGTAAGGACAAGAAATATTAAACTTTAATAGTGAGTTTAATGTGCTAACTGACTGGCTACTAAACTTAAATTATAATGATACTGAAAATATCCTTACAAAGACCTAAACACAGAATCACACACTCTAACACACCCACACACCCACTCAACCACACATACTACAGATCTACTAACATTTGTCTCGCATACTTAATCTAGATATTAATTAAAATAAAACTATAAAATGTCATACCTTACTACATTCTGTCATGAAAATGTAAAGGGGTGGGATCCTGGTGTCCTGAAACACAGGCCACGAGCCTAACTTAGGCACCAGTCTTCCACAATATAAAAAAAAAAAAAATTAAGATCTTTTCATTGTATCGCCGCGCGCGGTAGCTTACCGTACCCATACGAGCGACGATACATTAGTGGACGGAAATAGTCAATCGTCAATGCGTCGTGATTACTCGTGAAGTGTCAAAATCAAAGGCCGTGGTTAAAGCGTTGAGGTTCATTGTAAATTAAAGCAGACACCGCAAACAAATTTTTTGCGCAACAATTTGTTGTCCGGGACATCAAACGTCCCGTCTATCGTGACGAAGCTTCGCTTAGTGATTCGATACACGCAGATGCGACCAACCATTATCTCGTTCAGGGTCAGAATGTCCAATTCCCAAAATGTCCAATGCCGGACGTGTCGCCACACACGAGAAAACAAGATCTCCATCTGAAGGACAATTTTAGTAATTAAACACTTTCAAAATCGACTATCAATGTCGAAAATTTGTCAAAAATGTAGGTACAGCGTGGCAAAAAAAAATGGAATAAAATTGGGCGCCATTATCGCACGATAGGTCACTTCGAAATGAGTACAGTACACTAGTTTACAGAATTTTTTAAAATAAATTTGCAACAAAAAACGTTGCTTTTGGGTGACTCAAAACCTACTAGCACTTATCAGTAAAGTAGTACCATTATCATAGGTCTGGTAAAATATTTAGTTTCATTTGTCACCGCGTCATATTCTTTTTGCCAAGCTGTAATTTCAAAGTATTTTTGACAGCTTGAGACAGAGATTAGAATGCGAATGTTCTTAAAAATACGAGAATTCCCCATCAGGTTCAGGTAACAATAAGGAGATAGTAGTACCTACGACTCTTGGAAACTGGATTGGGTAAAGCACGACTCAGCAGCAGGAGTCAGACGACTGCAGACTAAGGTCGACATTACAATTTACAAAATATATCGTAAAAAGCGACCTTGTAACTTGACCGTAACGCTAAAATAAACAACTCGCTTTTTAAGGCGTTTGTCCTGTACAAATAACATAAGTATTTCCTCAATCCTCTCCAGATTATTGTACCCAAGTTACTGTCATCCCACATAAAAAGCGAATTTTATTATTTCCGAGACCCTTTACTTTTTAAAGTGAACACTTTTCCTTTAGCGGCCTTTCTTTGAGGAAGACCCGCATCAGCCCTAAGGCGGGTCTTACACCTACAATAAGTCTGCGCAATCTTCTTATAGAATAGAACAGAAGTATTTTATTTCAGACCGGAGTCTATGGACTCTAACTAACCCTATGGGGTTAGTAACAATTTTACTTAACTTCTATTGTTAGTAGGTTAACACAGATCAAAATATTATACAATTAAATTTCAGCGTGGAGCCGCATCCACCTCCGCAACATCGGGGAATCCCACCGATCTGCGAATACACTGAGAATACTGTTGGTGCTGCCGCGAACACGAGTCATCAGGGATGCACATCTGTTCCTAATAATGGCGGCAAAACCATCAATATTATTGCGTAATACGAATTAAACTATTGCACTCAAACGATCAGTTTTTAGTAAGCCTATAGCTGAGCAATGACCTCTGAATCCTCCCAGGCATCCTTCTCCAGAGCCACAAGCCAAACGATCAATTACTTTCAAACAATAACTTTGACGGGTCATAAGCTTCTATGTTTTCGCGTGAGCAAGACCTGCCTAGATTATATTAAATTATTGCACAGTATATCCTACCATCAGGTTAAGCTACCCTTGCCGGGGTTGGTCCGTGACTATCTTTACACAACGTGATACTGCCGTGCCTTGGAAAGCACGTTAATTAAGCCATTGTTCCCGGGTGTCGTGGATCTTTGACAGTCGTTACGGGTTGTCAGAAGCCCGAAAGTCTGCGTCTTACCAAAGGGTATCGTATTACCTATCCAGTTACTGGGTTGTGGAGGTCAAATAGGCAGTCGCTCTATGCAAAATTCTGGTTTTCAGCTGCATCCGGTTAGACTGGAAGCCGACCCTAACATAGTTGGGAAAAGGATAGGCATACTGATTGATTGCACAGTATATCCTACACAGAGCAATAAAACAATTGGTTAGCTTTTATATAAATAAATCAATTATTGCGCATATACTCGTAAGATGCATATGAACGGTCAAAAACATTGCGCTATTCACGATATTGCACAATATTATTATAGTAGGTGTGCGGTCTCTGCCTAAGATTGAACAAAAACGTTCAGTGACCTCTTCTTAAAATCATTCCACTTGGCTGAGTTCTGTCCAGATACTTACTACAATAGTTTTCTTCTTGGGTTCCATTAGTGCTAAAAGTCTAATATATCATCTGTATTATTAGCAGCCGCCATATTGTCTATATTTATAGTTTTGTTTACCAAAATTATGGGTGATAAAATTAAGAGTATTTTTCTATAATTTACGCAGTATGGGGTTAACGTTAAGTGTGTGGCATTAATAGAAATCGTTCTCTCGTTGAAACAATAAAAATAAATCTCTTTGCACTTAGCTGAAACCGTTATTTTGGTAGCACAATATTTTATTCCACAGAATCAAAAAAAATATATATCTCATCAAGTAGACGCAAAAGCGTAGAAAAATTCAATGTCGTTTACTTATTTGTGCCTAATTAGGTAGACCTTTGAACATCTTATAACCCTTTACCACCTATAGATTATCCATTCTGAAATGAAGCGCCCCACTAGGTATCGCATTTTACGTACACACCGCGGCGCAGTGTACGTAAAATGCGCTATATTTACATTTGTTTGGAATTTAATTTTAGTCACCGAGACTTAATTTTCGCTAACAGAAGAATCAACATCTTCAACACTATGTATCTTTCCTCCATTTCTCCTGCATTTACAAGAAACTCACCCTAGATACCAAACCCGAATTCATATCCCTACGATAGTTGTGTCATAAAATCGAATGCAGTCATGGGAAAATTCACCCTAACTCCCAAGCCTATGGCATGTATTGGAAGAAATGGGTAAATAATGGCCGCATCGGACTATGGTGGTGACACCGATGAGGCCTCGTAAGTATATAGGAAAGGGATTCTCGAGCCGATGTCTTGACGGCAAATGGTTAGGGAGAAATTCTGTGCATGAGCGGTAGCGTTTTATACCCTGCTTTTACAGTAAGCCGCACGATAGTAAAAAACCACTGTACCTGCAATAAATAAAGCAAAATGTGATAAGTAAAGCTACGCTTTTTCTGTCAGCAAGATTCTGGGATCTTCAAGTACTTAAAAAACTTCATACTTTTTTATTTAAAACAAAATAATGATTGTATTTATTTATTTATTAAGGTAGAAAACCACATAGGTTTGTGGTAGCCTGCTTATTTTAACAAAAATTTCGTCCGTTTGTGGTAGCCTACTGCTTATTTTAACAAAAATTTCGTCCATGAAAGTAGATCAAACCAATGATTTTGTGTAATCTTTGTTGGTCGTCCCCCTACCAATTTTTTTGCGCATTTATGAGGTCTGTCTAGTGATTATCGTATGGATAATTATAGACATTATTTAAAAAAATAAAGCCATATTAAATTACTTTCTCTTTATGACTATTAAATTAATCCGCGATGGTTCCCGCCTCTCCTATGGTGTTATCCTAATGTTCTGTAATACATCTATTGAATTATTCAAGGCCGTAGTTGGCGGATATTCGCCGTTCTCAGTTGAATCCTTGTAAATCTGGTTTCACAGTTTTGGATCTACTTGTCTTGTTAGCATAATGGCAGATAAACTGTTCAGATCCTATGCAATAGGGTACCTACTGTGGATTTGTAAACGTCATTTTCTGTGAAACTTCTTTTTGTTGCTGTATCAGACGCAGGATCTTTGAAGATTGCTTTTAAGGGTTCCGTAGTCAGCAAGGAACCCTTATAGTTTCACCATGTCCATGTGTCTGTCTGTCTGTCCGTCTGTCTGTCTGTCCGCGGCTTATCTCAGAGACTGTTAGTACTAGAAAACTGTAATTTGGCATGGGTATACATATTAATCACGCCGACAAAGTGGCCGATAAAACCATGAAAAAAAAAAAAAACTTAATTTCGTATAGTGGTGATGGTTTTTTTTTCTCGTCTTTCCCATGGTGTGGGGTATCGTTGGAAAGGTCGTTTAAAATATATTGTGAGTTTGTAAACATCATTTTTGGATTCAGGGATCCGTTTGCGAAATATTAAGGTTTTAGCTATATGTAAGCGGGCACGCCCTTTATGACTGGAGGCTTTTATTTAGGTAGATATTGTTTTCGTTTAGTCTTTCTTTTTTTTTTCTGTCTTTGTGCTGTTCTTGATATTTTTGGTTGGTATATTGGCGTGTGCTAGCTGACATATGGCTATTAATTTAAAAATTTAAATTATGTTTTGTGTTGCGTAATGTAAATTATTTTGCATACTATTACATGGAATCCATTTTTTTTCTAACTTAACAGACAGCTGTGCTGCTGGGGAGTTTGTTGCGCCACTTCTTCTTTCCAGCTAAAGCACAAGGAAGTGGTGAAGGGTGGGCGGTTTGGGGGACTGTCTTATGTAACTTTAACGTTTGAAAAGTGCTGATTCTCAGCCTAGTTTGAATAAATGAGTTTTGAATTTTGATTTTTTTAAAGTGCAATTTTGGAAAAATTCCTAGTGTGGAGCAACATTAAAAAAAAAAAAAAGTTTGTACTTGGGATAAACGTACTTGGCAGGTTTTTAATTCATCCTTAAGGCGATTTTTTTTTCTATGTCTAGTTGGTCGACTGGACATTTTTAATAGAATAATGTGTAAAGGCGCTAAAAACCTGAACATTTCCTTGTAATTAGTACTCTTGCGGATGATACAACACGACATGATCATTTGACCGAGATGGCATTATAGGAAATCAGCAAAATGTTTGATGTAAATTGAAAACATTTTGAACCATTTGTGATGTTTAGGGAGAAGTCTATATATCGAGCCTTTTCAGGAAGAAGATCGTAACCGCCATTTTGCATATTTTACAGGAGAAGGTTTTTTTTAAATATTTCTCAAAATATTTATAGCATCAATTTGAAATTTTTACTTAGTGTTTTAAGGGCACCTCCCTACTAATACAAATGTTAAGATTTGACTCAGTACTCTATAATCACATACATATGTCGCTTACGGTAAAACTGATGACCGTTATTAGGTAGAGCTGATATGATGAGTATGTCGATTACGATAATTCTTAAAATCATAAAATAGTGGAAATATTTTTTTGTGATTTTTTTTAAAACTGTTTTTACGAGATACCGTGCCAAACAGAGAAGGACAAAGAGTCAGAAATACAAAAACGTAAAAAATACGTTGCATTATTTATTATCGTAAGTGCCAAGTAGGATGCTTGCAATAAAATTATTAACCTAGTATTATATCGTAAGCGACATGTACTATACTTACGATCTGTCGGTCGGTGGAGGTTACGTTAAAAAACTGAATGGGTTGTAACTTACGATGAAAATTTCAAAATTAAAAAAAAGTTAGTTATATTTCTACTTTGTACTCTAAAGTAAGTGCCATAAGATGCAAAATCAGTTGATCTGGCGGTCAATGTAAAAACAGTTTTTTGGGATTTTTGGCGCTTACGATGTTCTTCCTGAAAAGGCTCGATATGGTGCCATCCACGAAGACGCGCCCCACTCCGCTCCACTCTGTACTCAAATACAGTTGAATATATGTTCTGTCGTAGCAATGAGTACCTAGTCGAAATAATTAACTTTAGTAAGGGTATGACACTCACACCTTATAGTACAGTAATTGCGGAATGGGGCGCGTCTTCGTGGATGGCACTATCTGTAAACTAAAATAGTTTATGCAAAGTATGTCGTTTCCGACGACCTTAAGACATGCGACAAGGACCGTTCGGCGACTAAACGCAACGGCGTTCATATATTTCTTCTTACTTCCCCACACTTGGTGTCGAGGTGCAAAGTCGCAACGACATGCTAGGTGCGTCGCACGCTCTCGCTACTTGTCGCAGCGACTAGATGCACGGTGCACGCGCACACCCGATGACTGTCGCATGCGACAGGTCAGCGTTAGTCTTCGCATGATAAGGCAAGAGCAACTGAAGGCTCAATATTCACTCACAAGATGAATAACATGATTGTCTCTCTCGAATACTTGAAGAAAATGATCGCTTCCTGCACGACGTCTGTCGTAACGACAAAGCGATCATCGCGCTCATGTCACTCTCTGTTTGGAAAACCGAAAAGCGCCCTCTTTCGGTGCGACCACGCATTCAGGATCACTAAACAAACAGTGAATTATGAATACGACGATCGAATATTCGCGCAACGATGGCTTTTAATTAGAACGCGGCCTAAGACTGTTAAGACATTTCCTATTGGATTGCTTCAACATTGCAAGAACTAATGATTGTGATACCTACAATAATGTTTTCTTTTAATTCTACGCCACGGAACCACAAACAAACAACGGTACCCCGCTCACTTCTATTTCCAGTATTTTCTTTCAGTTTGCGGCCATTTTCTCGAATTGAAGGATTTTCTTTAAGTCCCTTTGAACGGAGTCGGAAGAGGAATTGTGTTGTCTAAAAGATATACTCTACTGTACTACACTACTGCGTAAAAAAAACAGCGCAGGAGCAACAGACAGCTTTGTATTTTATCTTTAAGTATGAGAAAAACGAAAATCTTCGGCAGCAATTTTAATACGATAAAATCTAACGAACATTGCTGCTTATTTTTCTTTTCCTAAAACTCCATCATGAATATTGTTTATTTACTCATCTCTTTGACATTGATTATACTGTTAGAGTGCTCGCAAGATAAGTCTGCGCGCGACTGAAATTTGAACTAATAAGTATGCCACCGCCGCCATCTTGTCGTTTATGTAAGGTCAAATTAAGTATTAATAGTAATTAATTCATATTAATATTCATTAATAATATTAAGATTCATTATTAAAATACATACATAAATTTAATATAATAATATAAATATAACAGGATAGAATTAAGCACGCCCCCAATAGCGCGCAGACTTATATTGCACGCACTTGTAAATTACCTATTTTTGATACAGCTGTAAAAGCAATCACGTCATTTCGTTTAAAATACGTTTTTATTTTTATTAATTTATTTATCTTTATATAGATTCTTTTAAATTTTGTGAATGTGAGAACGCTGTAGGCCTAGTGGACTGTAGATTTGTTGACCAAAATTATTCTGTTAAGTACCTGGTACTTGTTGAAAGACCTACACTGTCCTCCCATACCTAATAACACTGTTATTTGAAAATATTCTAAAAGCCCCTTATTTTTAAAAGAGTAACCGTGGAGTTTCTTGCCGGCTCTTCTCCATAGGAAACAACCAATTGGAACCGTGCACCTAGCTTCTGACGTTTCATAAGTGGTAGGTAGGTTTATGTGAAATAAAATATTTTGAATTTGAATTATCTACAGTACAATTATTTTCTTTTTCTTTTGCATTTTCGAATAAAAACAGATTTAAAAAATTCTTTCACCAATTCTTTTCTCAGTAGACTGCTATATTGTCACTGTATTCAGTGACAATATAGCACATATTTATATAGCACATGTTAGTACATAGGCTATAAATTATAAAGATATCACGCGGGCAAAGTCGGAAACGCGAGTTGAATAATTCGGTTGTTCGACAACGTAAAACAACGCAGTGATTGTCGTTGAATTGTCAAATTGAATGTGTGATGACACTGATACCTGTCACTTGCATAAATTGACAGCTTGTAATAGTACCTAATTATCATTTCAGCTGTGAGTTGTTATGCAAACTCAACATAATGAGATGGGTTCAGGAACACTTAGTGCATGATGTAACAATTATAGAGCGCCTGCAGCTTGAATTAATTAAGTAAACGTGTAACTTGAAGTTCTGATTGTTTGATGATCAGCTAGGTGTCAACATAATAGATAGATACTGGTGGTATGTATCAAATCAATGATGCAGATATTTGGATGAGGTAAGTAAATCGTTTGCGTCAAAATGTGAGTACGTAAATAGATACAGTCAGCATAAAAGTTGATGAATACCTACTACAGTTTTCTAAATCATAACTATTATGAAAAATATTTAATTAAAATTGAAACGAAAGTAATAGTTTGAAAATATAAACTGTTGGGTGTTTTAATATAATTAAGAAAAGCAAAAAAGCTGTTTAATGAATCATTTTATGACAAAGATGATATGTAAAAGTGGTGGTGTTGATTGATTATTTGTTGCAGATCGTACTTACTGATTACAACATCTTTTGAATATACTATGATTTGGTGTGAGTGTGGGTGAGTGAAGTATGATGAAGTAATACTTTCTTCAAAAGGATTCAGGAACTTGCAGTCTAACCGAATGTTTACTTTATCTCAAGGGATTAAAGTTTGTAATCCAGTAAAACTTAAGATTAAATGCTTAGAGAGGACTAGCAAAATTTCTTTGAAAACAAAGCACAAACTTATAACAAGGCAGATAGACTATGTTTCAACTTTATTGAGTTGTACACCAACATTTTCAAATAACAACGTTACACTTTATCTACACTCAATTTTGAACCATATAATTACGCCATATGATAAAAAATTGCGTGAAGGTTCTAAATGGATGTTTTCATATATTTTGGGTTGTCTGTGATAGTTTAGATTAATTCCTTTGAATAACGAAGTCATGTAGTTCTAAGTTTCGTCAAAGCATTCAACGCGCATTTTACTACTGCTTAATATGCCGTATGTATAAGCCATAGTAAAAGTAGACTTGGAACTTGTATATAGAGTCGTTAATACTCTTTGCAAAAAAGTATTTTGGTCACTGGAAGTATATAGAGTTGTTACTTCCAGTGCAAAGGGCATCCGACGACTGAAGAAACACGAAGTTTGCCGAGGTACATTAAGAAAATAGTTGTACTGTACATATTGTTCTACCTGAAAAAAAGGCTCAAACTCAAACTCAAACCCAAAGCATTTTGTTTCAATTCAACCATTTACAGGCACTTTCACTGTCAAGGCGTCAGTCAATCAGAAATATGAAGCTAGTAGCCCATTCCAAAGCGTAAGTTCCTATGGAGAAGAACGGGCAAGATACTCCACGGACACTCTTTTAAATCATAATATTGTTACAAAATATAAAGGCTGAAAATAGGAATAATTTTTCATCGTACCGATAAAAATACACACATTCATAACATCACGCGTGTACTCCCCAAAGGGTTAGGCAGAGGTGTACCTAAATACACCCCACATTTCGCCTGTTATGTTTAAGACAAAAATACTTTGCAGTAAGTATTACTCAGGACAGTTCAAAACACTCACCATAATTATAATCAAACCTTTATCACGTTAAATCAAAAATATTTAGCTAAATATTAAGATGAAAATCTTCTTACATTAGAAATAATGAGATTCTTATACTTATTTTTTATTACTTTTCAACTAAGCACTCATAAGCTTCCGGGACAAGATGTTGAGAAAAAATATTATAAGTAGGTATCAGTGGCATTAATTAAATCTACTGATTACGGACACAGTGTACGGATTACAGTATGACTGTGTTACGAACATAATATTGTAATTGTGGCAACTCCATATTTATTATTATAAGTAAGTAAATAATATGTAACGTCAGGGAACTAAATTGTTAAGTAAATTGACCACCAACAAAAAAAATCTCTCACCAACAAACTGTAATTTTTGGACATTTGTATGAAGTGATAAATAATATAACACGACAAATTGACGTAGAGTTTCAATTTGCTGAACAATACTTTCTTTGACTGAACCTCCTGTCCTATTCATGGCCACGCGTTCATATATTATAAATCCCTTCATTCTTATTTTCATTATCTAGACCATAACTATACTAATTTATGTAGAATCTGCGCAGCATGTCTTTTTCTATACATTTCATTTAATAGAGTAATTTCAGTAGTCTAGTCAGTAGTTTTTGGACAAATCTTTTTTGGTCTCGTTAAAAATACATTAAAAAAGATTTAACAAAAACTGTGATGGCCGCCTGGCCATCATAGTTTTTCTCTGCATTACTAGTGTTGTATCTACCTAGATACAAACAAAACCGTACAAACTCACATAAATATAAAGTAAAAAACCAAATTATGTTATTAAATAAGGCTTAACACCGTGCTATTAATATTTCACTTCTACTCATAAGCCTCATTTATACTCATTACTTTTTCACGCCATTTTTCTTAATTCTAATTTCATAAGATATTAATCAACTGAACTCCTTACTCTGTGTTCTTCCCGGCTGCATTAATATAACTTGTCAACCACTTCTTTCCTTATTGGCCGAGTCGTTTCCCTAATGAAAACTTCGAAGGATCCTTTCACCCTCTTCATTACAAAGTTTGAATGAATAATGTTTATAATTTTATGTTTTGGTGAACAGTGAATAATCCTATTCCTTGTTGTACTCTCAATCTCGGAGTTAATAATAAGTGATTTAATTTAAATAAATAGGTATGCTTTTATGGATAGCTAGGCAATTAAGGGGATGAGGACTTAATCAATCAAGTCTAGAGAACACTTGATTGATTAAGTCCTCAGTCCCTTCAGTTCAACGGGTTTCTCGGTAAAAGTTAATGACATTTTCTTCAGAAAATATAGGTAAGGTACCTGTGCTATGATTATTTTTGTGACATTAAATTTATTTACATATAATATCTTATATCTAATTAATTAATAAAAAAAGCAAAATTATACACAAACTTAACTAAAACTATTGAAAAACTAAAATATAGCATCGAAAAATTCATCCGCATCGCTGTCAACTGGTAATGTACCCAAGCGACTGGCCGCATTGCCACGTTGTATGGCAATGCTTAGCCTCTGCCAAGGTCAAAACCAGCCCTTGGGTCACGGGAAGTGTCAAATAGCCGTTTTGATATTTCAATGATAGTATGATATTTTATATTTCCTATGCTATGATAGTATATTTTATTTAAAAAAATGTGTATTGAAGAATTATGATATTAATAAATATGCATAATGTTCATTACTGATCGATTCACTAATTTAATCATGTGATTTTGAAACAACAAAAACGTATTTTTTTTCAAAATTCGTTTTTTGAACGCATCTTGTTTTTTAGCCCTGTTTCCATCTGTGCCATAAAAACCACACATGTCCCATGCCGTTTTATACTTTAAAGTCAGAAGCATGTTATATAATGTAGTTTTTAAATAACACATATCCAACCACGTGACTATACATTGATGGCCTGAAAGAGCACACTTTTAGACTGAAAAGTTACAATTGGAGTCATTTACTGACTTTGCCTGCTTAAAACCTTTCCCTGATGGGAAAAAGGCTGTCAATGTCAAGAAATTGAATGATTTAAAAAAACTTGAACAGTACCTTCCAGATGAACACCAAATTCAACGCTTTTTATACAGAAATTTTTGATTGGCCAACTCCTACCAGTGAGGATATATCTGACGAATTGTAACCTGTATTAATTTTATTAAATTGCTTTATTAAATGAATATTTGTAATCACGGGGAGCTCGTGGCTAAGTAATAATAGCCGCATGGTTCGATCGATCAGGTTAAGCTACGCTTGCCGGGGTTGATAACATAACGCTACACGAAAATGACAATGCTATCTCGGACCCGAAGCAAACAGCAAATATATTTAATAACTTCTTTGCGTCTATCGGAGAAGGATATGCGCAAACCCCCGGCAAAGAACCGCGAAACATCTCTGTGGTCCAACGCACTGAAAATACCATGTTCCTAAGTACAGTAGATCCCCCCAGTGAAATAAATTTAATATTGAAAAGCCTTAAAAACAAAAACAGTTATGGAATAGACGAAATACCACCAACCCTAGTCAAACAGTGTGCAGATGAGCTGACCCTTCCATTCTACTTGCTAGTCAATCAGTCTTTTGAGGAAGGAAGATTTCCGAACTACCTAAAAAAAGCCATTATGCCATTAAGCCAATTCACAAAAAAGACTCAAAAACCGACCCCTCTAATTACCGCCCTATTGCTCTTTTACCTACAGCCTCGAAAGTATTCGAGAAAGCGATGTGTAATCGCGTCTATTCGTTTTGCGAAAAATATAAATTTTTTCATGAATCCCAGAATGGTTTCCGAAAAAACCACTCTGCAGTTCTAGCAGTATATAATTTTATCCAGGAAGCCATAAATATAATTGATAAGAAAAAATATGCCGTAGGTATACTATTAGACATGACAAAAGCCTACGATAAAGTGCAATTCGACATTCTACTTAACAAGCTACAAGGAATAGGGATCCGCGGAAAATCTTATGAATGGTTCAAATCATATTTGGAAAATAGAGAACACCAAGTCGAAGTAGAATACTACAACGAACATGAAAAACAAATCCAATACATTCGGTCAGATAGCAAGCAAATTAACGCCTCAATCCCCCAAGGGAGTGTTATTGGATGCCTCTTATTTATCATCTATATAAATGACCTCCCTACAATAATAAATGAATCATGTGTTCTGTTTGCCGACGATATCTCAGTACTAACTTCTTGCCACGACAATACCAACTTAAACGAAATACTTACAAGCATACTTAATAAAATAATAACTTGGATGACAGAACACAACCTTGAATTAAACTTCTATAAAACTAAAATCATGTCCTTCCATCCACGTCAGAAAACCCCTTTAGACTTAACATTTATTTACAACGACGCAAAAATTGAAACAGTAAAAGAATTCAACCTACTCGGCTTATCCATAGATACACATTTAAATTGGAAATCACATATTAAAAAAATCAGGTCAAAGCTATCAAAATTTTCCTATGCCCTCCGTGAAATAAAAAAATCCACAAATCGCTCCACTGCTCTGGTTACGTATTATGCCTATGCATACGCATGGTTAAACTACGGCGTAATATTATGGGGAAATAGTACAGACGCATCAACACTATTCATACTACAAAAACGACTGATTAGAATACTAGTTAACATAGATAACACAGACAGCTGCAAACCCCATTTCCAAGAACATAAACTTCTAACCCTACCTTGCATATATATCTTGGAAATGTGCAAATTTGTTAGAAATAATCAAAAACTCTTTACTACACGCGAAAACATACAGACTCGTTACACACTACGACACAAAAACAGACTAAACCAACCAGGTTCAAAGCTAAAAATTCACTCCACAAGCACTTTAGTACCTAATGTCAGTTAAAATATATAATAAACTACCTGATGAAATTAAAAATGAAAAAAAATTAATATCTTTATAAATAAATTAAAACAATTTCTAATCTGTAAATGTTATTATAATGTACATGAATATTTAAATGATAAATTTAATAAATAAACAATAATATCAACAAAAAAAACGCAGTAATAATTTATTTATAATTACCAATGATAATAATAATATATTATGTATAATTTAAATAAATATTAATGTTTAAATCCAATATATGAGTGGTAAAAATTATATGTACACAATTAGTTATCAGCCTACCTACCTACACAAAACGAAAGAGTAGATTAATATTAAAATTGTTAACAAATATCTATAATAGCCCTCCTCCTAATTTTTATGTTGTTATGCCCGACAGGGCCCACAATGCTCCAAAACGAATGTATGTCTTTATGTACCTACCACCTAAGTTCACATTGTGGAATGCAATAAACGTATTGAGTATTGATCCTTGGATGGGTGACCATCTTTACTCATCGAGACTCCTCCGTACCTCGGAAAGCATGTTAAGCCGTTGGTCCCAGCTGTCATTCGTTGATCTTTGGCAGTCGTTACGAGTCGTCAGAAGCCCGAAAGTCTGACAACCAGTCTTACCAAGGGGAATCGTGTAACGCAATAACTGGGTTGTGGAGGTAAGATAGGCAGTCGCTCCATGTAAAAATACTGGTATTCAGCTGTATCCGGTAAGACTGGAAGCCGACCCCAACATAGTGGGGGAAAGGCTAATCAAATATATATAAATTATTATTTGTAATATGAGTTTTAGTTCTTCTTTCTTATGGAGTGTATCTGATCTTTGTGATCTTTACCATGGAGTGTATTTTCATAACAATTCATGTGACATATAGTATTAGAAGAACACATGTCCAAACTTTTTTCGGGGTGATACCCGTTTATTGATGACTGCTGTTGCCCGTCACTTCGTCTGCGATCCAGGATGAAAAGTAGGTTATGTCCTTCTCCAGGTCAAGGCCAAATTTCAACCAAATCCGTACAGCCGTTTTAGCGCACTTTCGTATTTATAATATTTAAATTAAGAATCATGTTTTTGTGTCTACGGAAAAGTGATTGTTCCGTGATATGTGTTGTTATGAAATCACACGATTAAATTATCACTTGCTTCCAAAACGGTGAGGAAACCGGCATGCCTGAGAGATATTTCTCGACGGCATGTGAAGTCAAGTCAGAGGCCCATGGGCGGCATAACAACTCTGACACCAGATTAGCCACGAAAATGAAAGAAAGAAAGAACGATGCACTTTCTTATTTTTAAGGGCTTTTGTAGGGCTTATTTTTAATCTTATACTTTGAATTGTTTTTGATTATTTTTTGTATATTGTTCTCATATATAGAAGCAACTAGAATAATGTAACCAGGATTTTTGTAATTAATAGGATATATTAATAATTTATATTTTAATTATTGATATTTAAAAGAGTGTCCTTGGAGTTTCTTGCCCGTTCTTCTCCATAGAGATCTACGTTTTGGAATAGGCAACTAGCTTCAACTTTCTGACTAATTGACCGAATATTTGACAATTCAAAAGTGCCTGTAAATGTTTAATTGAAAAAAGGCTTTATGTTTGAGTTTGAGTGTGTGAGAGATGTTTTTATTCCATCAATGAATATTTTGAGTGTAAAATGTAAAACTTATTTATTATAATTATTATGACATCCATATAATTATTGACATTATATCGAAACATTTTCATTATTCTTGTTATTTTTTATTGACAAGACATCGTTATTATTGATCGCTATTTTGACGTGACAACGTCTTATAAATTGGTTTGCCGGGTGACACTTCAAGAAACTGCGTTACGCTCCGCTCACGTTATGCGCTCACAATGAGAGCGAGTGAGAGGCACGCGTCCCTTCCACTCGGGCATGGTTAGCCCGCCTAAGAGCGAGAGAGACAGACATAAAAAGTGAAAGGCACGCAAAGTCGTTGTCACGTAAAACTTTCGCCCGTATACCGACTTTACAGGCAACCAATTTTTTAATATAAATTATTATTTTAAACGAATAGAATTGTATTTAATTTTATTAATTGCATTGTAAACTAAATTTGAATTATGAAATTATTATTTTTATGTTATTGATAATTACTAAATGTGTACATGCTATATGTATAACCAAGATGTAAAATCTGAATATTTGCACGGCTGAAATGCCGAATATAGTGAAACCCATAGATCTTAAGAACTTATGTTAGCTACCTATATTCTTGCAAATATATATCCTTCATTCATACTATCAGTTTAGAACTCACGAGTGACAGCTAACTAAAACGTACAGTAAAACTGTATTCATTATCTTGTAAAAGGCGTGTCTTATATATATATCTATATTAAACCAATAAAATTCAAGAGTCTGTTTATAACATCAAAAAACCTAGCTTAGCTTTTTACTAAATGCACATCAAATTATATACGTACTTATAATAAAAGCTTTTTTTTTAAATTTTATATTTGTTTGTTCCGTCTAATCTCCAAAACGGCTGGACCGATTTTCACGGGACTTTCACTGGCAGATAACTGATGTTATAAGCAGTCACTTGGGCTACTTATATCTTAAAAAAAGAATTAGGGTCCACGCGGGCGAAATCGCGGGCAGCACCTAGTCTTTAATGAAAGTCCGTTCAACTTTGTAGCTTTTTAATTAAGGCCTTACTACAATTTAATCAGGCCGGTTGTAGACTGAGGCTGACATTAGCTTAATTAATATTAGCCTAAGGCCGTTTCCTCATTGGTCAGTGCGGTATCGTTTCGGTATAGTATGCTAAACGAAACGATACCGCACTGCTTTCATTTACGGACCTGACGTTATGTTTTCGGTATAATTTGTGCAGTACCGCTTAATTCCTCGCGAGAAAATGTCGATTTCGAGTGATGAAGATGTAATGGCGTGTTATATTTATCTCAGTTTAGGAAAAAAACGAAAGCCCTATTGGCGACATCAGACATTTGAAAAAAAAAAAAATTAAACCACGTGACTTGTCTCAAAACACCAAGCGGGCACTGGATGATACCGAGACGAGCCCGCCCCACTTCCGCGCATACCGAGTCAATCAGGAAACACTCATTGAAATATAGCCGGTCGGTCAGCTTTCTGCATCTCGCACCGCTGTCGCACCGACCAGTGAGGAAAGGGCCTTAGACTTTGAGGCTACCGAAATATTAGGCGGCAAAATAAATACCTTTCAACAATGTTTTCAGTTGTTTGGTAATGAAAGTCGCGTCAAAACCTAATGTATTGTGTGCGAGGTTTTGGCTAAAGTTATTGTTAGTTATAAGTTAGAGAAGGTCAGGAACGTAAAGGTAGAAAGTAGTTTTAAACAAGAGGTAACGATCGGAAAAAAAAGAAACTGAAAGTAAAGGTTCCGAATCCGACCGCAGCAGGCGAAGAGTCGCCGTGATAAGGCTGATTTATATGAATTTCTATGAAACCAACGGGTCGCTAGCTACGGAAGGTATTTCATAGAAATACAAAACCAGTCGTGTCGCGGCGGCTACGGAATGGTACCTTTAAGAGACGATACGACGAAAGGTTTTTCTATCTTAAACTTCTGCATGAAAGGATTTCGACACAAGTTTCCGTATAAAAAATATAAAAATCAAATTCCATTTTAATTTGATTTAACGAGGCTTAATTTAACTAAAATATCTGTACCTTTTACCTACAACCGTATTTTAATGGCCTACTAAAGTAATCGTGGCCTAAGTTAACATGGCCTCCCAATTCGAGGCCTCACTATGTTTACTGTGTAACACGATGAGGGCGTGTGATCCTATGAGATAACCTATTAATTGTAGCCAATGGCCTTCCTTACAAAGGCTTAGAACATGTATTCCCGTTGATACTCTGATGAATCATGATCATACATAAATGCCCTTATCCTATCTATTTGGGGTCAGCGTAGGTTGCCTTTTTCTTGGATAATTCATCGGTTGAAATTACATAACATAGATAGATAGATAAATCGTTTATTTAGTGCACACAAAAAACAGCACCACATACAAAAACACGATTAAATAATTACTTACAATATACAAACAAATAAAAAAGGAAGAAAACAAGACATTGTGATGACACTATTGGCTATGACACACTTTAAAATAATGGATCAACGAACATAAAAAAGTACGGTGTGCGTGAGACGCACACCGTACTTTTTTATGTTCGTTGATCCACTATTTTAGGTTGCACCAAATGAGAGTCCAGCTCAGCATGTGCCAGGCAAATATACCTGACGCTGATATTGTGCTGAATCTCTGCAGTGACATACGGACGGCGAGTAGATGAGATAGATGTTCGAGTTATTGATGTTGTGAAAAAGTGGAATGTGCGGAGTGAAATGTAAGTATACCCGCAATTTAAATATTGTATTTTACGGTAAAGTTTAGCATTTGGAAACTTTCCTGTTAGATGATTACTGTGTATTTGATTACTTGATTATTCAAATAGATAAATGTATATAAATGATTTATCTAATTATGATAATAGTGGCATAGGTGTGAATAAAATAATCGAATTAAATGGATTAAAATGTGTTTGCAATAAATAATTATAGGTAAATAAGCATATGTATTATTACCATTATCTAACAATAGATCCACAAATAATTAAACTATTACTATTCACATTGTTCACAGATATTGTGACCACGAGTTGCACTAAAAAAGAAGAATGACTCGGGAAGAACACGACAGCCAGTTATATGATGGACGTGTTCGAAACAGTCAAACCCAGTTTTTTCTGCGAAGCGATAAGAAACTGCCGCAGTCGAATTCTGAAGGTGCCAAGACATTTAAGATTCCTTATTGGTGGGGGAATATTGTTCCAGCATTTAGATGCGGCGTATCTAAAACATCCCCTGAAGGCAGCTGTCTTATGCGATTGAGTGGAGAGTTGCTGCGAACACTGTCTACTTGTGCATTCTCTTTTACTAGCGATCCAGCATAACATCATCACGCTTTGTTTCCCCGAAGTGTTGGGCAGAGTTGTACCTGTAGTACATTCACATTTTGCCAGCTAGGTTTGAAGTCCCATGTAATAGGAGCGAGCGTATTGCCATCAACCAGGCACAATTCCAGGGTCCAGGTTGATACTGAGAATCTCCTGTTGTTAAAACCCAATAATACTTGACCTCAAGGTCAGCAGTAGCGCTTGCGACCACTAGACCAACGAGGCAGAATATAAGTAGTAGTATGTTTTTTTGTAGCCTTAGAACTGTTTGTGAACCTATTTATTCCGTCAAACAGCGTTGCTGTTATCCGGTGTACTCGTAATCATAGGGACATTCAATTCGATGCGTATGCGGTGTCTCTCCACAGACAATGGCCCACGTTCCATCTGATCACGTGTCCATCGTGAGGACCTAATGGCTGTGTCAGTAAACGGTATTAGCATTGTTGAATTTTTAGGCAAACAAATAAAATAATAAAGTTGTATGTGCTATTTTGCCATCGACACGTCATAAGAAGATTCAATGAGACATTTCAACTTTGCACAGAGCATGGAATCACCGCGCCCAGGAACGACCCCTGAGGCGTCTCCGTGCTCTGTGCAACTGTGTGTTTGGATAGCCGCACACCTGAGATACCTCTAGTAGTACAGCAGGTCAATTGTCGTACTTAAAAATACGTTCACATTCATGTCATAATCTTTCTAAATAGATTGTATTTTTGACAGATTGCAAATGAGATGCAAATGCGAACGTTCTTAAAATTACAGGAATAGCCCCTCAGATGTCTAAAGGCATCCTGTATACCTTTGTTACGTCAATGAAATGAAATTGTTTATTCCGTAAATAGGATATGGCAATCACTTTTACACGTCATATTAAAAAAAAAAAAAAATATTGCTAGATGAGTCCGGCGTTTCCTATCTGACTACTGTGAGAAGAAAGACCGAAACAAACTCAGAGGTCACAGTCTCTTTTAAAGTCCAGACATAATCTTGGTCAGGCCATATGAGCACCATGTAGATTAGTGTCTGAAATGGTCTTTTGAGGAAAGAACCACACAGATTTGAGTGGACCTGTCCAGTCAGTGCAAGTATTTGTCAGTAATCGTGGAGCTCAACTCAGAACTTAAGGAGCTCAACTCGACGAACAATACCAAAGAAAGGACATTTGGGTAGGCCGCATAAAGTACTTAAACTGCCAGACCATCATTAAAACTAACTAAGAAAGAAAACATTAAAGAAAGAGGAAAACAAATAAAATAAAATATCGACATAGTCCTTACATTCACAATAATTAAAACAATATAATATTTTACAAAGTAATCATGTTATTTTGTAAATAATTTTCACAGTTCAAGTCAACAGAAATATCAATAAAAAGCTTTTCAGTTGGAAACACCTTCTATAATTTTACAGCTTCTTCTGCAGATGTTTTTATTACAGGTTCCCAAAGGTATTTCTGTACCTGTAATACAGAATGTTTCCACAAAATCTGAACGTTGAAGACATCTTTAATTTCCAAGATTTACATACCACGGGTAGGAGTACTCGTAAAATGGATTGTAATACGACCTCAGAGCAATCGCGTTGCGGTCGCATTTACAGTAACCTCGAATTTGCGTTGTAAAACTCAAGTGCTGTGGTTAACGTGAGGCCTTAGTCTGTGCGCCTTAAGGCCACAAATTGGTAATTGGACTTGCGATGTCATGTTTATACTAACGGTTTTCGGTAATGTGTTCGTTATGAGAGTTAATTAATTTGATAATGAACTGGTTCTTGGAGTAGATTTGAGAGTGGCGATAAACGATGATCAAACCTGGTTTCCAAGCAACTGGATGTGTGTCGAATATCATCATGGATTTCTTGCCCCACTTTATTTGGGGTCGACGCAGCATCTTTTTCATCCATACTTTTCTATTAGTCGTCATCTAAGTAGTCACAGTTCTAGCCATATCATTATAGCAAATACAGATGCACAAAATTATGGGATAGAATAATGACGTAAGCATACTATTACCTACAAGTTCGACGCCGTCAGTTTATAATTGTCAATTCAAATTGCCAGCTTAGTACATGTCAAACCCGGGTGATATTAATGTCGATTACCAAATACCCGGTTTCTGATAGACTGATTCAGTTTCGCTGACAAGAGCTAAACCGTGGTCACTGTCGGATTGCATGAAAAAAAAAGAGAAGCGCTGTGACACAACGCTTGTAATTTATTGAAAAATATGAATGAAGCAATAATAAATATTTACAAAAACAAAAAAAATAGTAATAGAAAATAAAAAAAAACAACCAAGTATTCAAATAAGACTTGTTATTAATTAAATACCAACGTACGTTGATATTTAATACAGATATTTTGGATTGGAACTCAAGGTAAAGATTAGTTTACCGTTAATGTATATATAAAGATTAGTTTTGGTAACAACCAAGTTCTGAAAAATATATATCCAAGATTAATATTTTTCCGCTGCCACAAACCTACTTAGATCATTTGCCTCTTGTCAGCGCTAATTTGATTGATTAATCAGGGCATCTTAAAAAAATAACTTGATAATTTTTACTTCACATGAATATGTTGCTGAAATTGAACAGTACATTTTTATTAACATAACATCACGCCTGTAAACCGCAAAGGCTTAAGCAGAGGTGTACCTGTAGTACACCCACATTTCGCCACTTATGTTTCAGAATACAAAAAGATCTATTAACGACATCAGTTAGCAACAACGCACTGGCATTATAAAAAAACACTATCTAAAAAAGAATACTTTTTAAATTTTCCGAAGGTCAGGAACGTTAAAACGGTAAAACCTGTAACACCGAACACATTCGTGCGAGTCTGTCCGATGTTTTACGATCGGCGTAAACGACAGCTGTACTGTAAAAAGTTTATTCAAATTCACCTTTTTTATTTTGTTCTGTTATCTTTGTGTAGGTATGGATATGTCGGCTACGTTATATTAAAAAGCGTGAAAAAATTGTTTGTTATTTTTCGGCCTGGTATATTTTTTATGTTGGCCTTTTGCCAATTCCTTTGTGGATAGGTAGAGGTTGTGCGTTTGATAAAATTTCTTTGGTGTTCATACAGGTAAAGGATATTTTTTTTACCTGAAAAATAAATAGGTACACACGACTATACATCAAGCTATCCATTTCCAGTATAAGCTGACCTCGTATTGTACGGAAATCTAACACAATGCGAGATCAGCATAAACTGGAAATCTATAGCTTGATGTGTAGTCGTGTGTATTAAGAGAGATATTTATTTGTGGGAATCAATCTACGCCTTTTTAGTGTGGCACTGAACTATCGCGAAATGCGTTGTCACGTCTACGCAACGCAAGTGCATTCGCATCTAACCACCCTTTTTTTTGATTACGGGGGAAATCCTCATGGATGTCCTCCGCCCTGGGGAGGGCGGAGGGGTCTGTCAGACTCTTACTGACTAAAACCACCCCGGTGTTCCGTCTCACACTTGCTCCCGATCCCGTGATCTCCGGGATCACGGGATCTAATGCGACTTCCGCGATCCCCGGCTAGTGCCGGCCCGCCTCTGCGGCCACCTCGAGTTAGGGGGGAGTGAGGTGTTAAACTCCCCCCTTACGTCATTGAGAGGCGCGCGTGGGAACACTACGCGCCGCCATCTCGGGTCCTAAGGAGTAGGGGGCAACGGATTTCCCCAGATCCGTCGCCCCTGGACCCATTTAGGGGGGCTGGAAGAGGGCGTTATCCGCCCTCCGCCGACGCCCGGTGCGTCTGCTGCGGATCGGGTTAGCGGAAGCAATCTCCCGCTCCCTTTCCGCAGTCTCCTTCTGCGAAATGACTGTTTCGCAGAAGGATACCACCGCGTCCCAGGACTCCTCGCTGCCGACCATTGAGTTGACAAAGGCCGGCGCATCTAACCACCCTGCGCTAGCGTTGCGTAGGGTCGACCTTAACATCTATATAATGTTCCCAACATACTTCTATCTTCTACTTTACTGTATCCTATTAATTTAATACATAGACAATACTATTAACATCGAAACTTTACGTATCCATAACGAAATGATACACCTTTTAAGTACGAATAATTTCTGTATTTATATTTTTGCACACACACAAACTTAGTATACTTATAGCAATATTTCACACACTATTTAATAAGTTACTCAATATAATATCATTATAGACTTTTAGACTTCTTGTTCCGAACCTCGCATAAAACTAACTTAGAAGCTAGGTGACGACGCGGCGACCCTCCAAACGTCATGTTTCCATTTCGTTCCGTTAAAAAACCAGTATTTTTACGGTAACTGTCAAATGAGATACTTTTAAACTTCATGACTACACTCATACAAAAATCATTTGAAACAAATTACATATTTTCAATTTTATATGGATTTATAATCACTACAAATCTTTTTATTATTTCGATATCATTACAATAAGAAAATAAAAGTCACAGCACAAGTATTCGGTGCTAACAAACACATTGTTTACGTCATAATGCTAACACAATTTCGATTTTGTTTTTATTTTAAATTATTTTATTTTATGTAATGTTAGTGTATGTTTACCAATTGATTTTAATTTAATTTTATGTATTGTATGGATTATAATTATCTGAAATAAATGAATTAATAATAATATGATTGCAACCTTTCCAAGGCCCTGTAACCACAATAATGTCAACAGCATATACAAAGAGACATTCAGTACAGAGACCCAAAAGTTTAGCATCATAAAAAAACAATTTTAAGTTATTTTATTTGGAGCCCCTCGTTATCATAATGTGGGTAGAAGTACTATTAAATGCTGTTGTTTGATAACCCTACCAAGATTTATTTATGTAATGGTTTTATAATGCAAAACGGTTTTGGAGATGAAGAATAAATCTGAGCTTGGAATCGGGTAAAGCCTCATTATTTTAGGGTTAACTTTCTGTCTGACTAGAATTCTAGATCATCACCATTTTCAGGCTGCAACAGATGTGCCTGAATATCAATTAGCGTTTTATTACGGACTCTGTGCCATCTGACTTTGGCTAAACTAAAACTGGCTCAATTTACTGAACAATATCTCCTTGAGCGATAAGGTCGCTCATTGTATGTACATTTCTGTTTTTTTTTGTTGTAAATCTATTTTAATTTTCCAGTAACATGTTTGTGTTGTCATATTTATGTAAATAGTTGTATTAACAGGTTGGTCTACTAGTTGTTGCTACACAGGATGTAATTATGTATGCAAAACCATTCAGAACCTTGCGAAACTAGAACCGTAAAAAAAATCGTGTAAAAAATCATTAATTATTTTTTCCTATAGCGAAAACCTATTGTTTTCTTAGCGTGATTCACACGAATTTACTCGCTCGGAACGGGCGAATTGACCCTTTTAAATAATATTGTTTTTTCTTGACGCGATTACTCCAGAAATCGATTTGCCTACAAATAAATTAACTTCGGGCGAATCACCAATAAGTCGTTTTCTTTGTTTTCTCCCAAATCATTATTTTCCTAGTTTATTTTATAGTTTCAAACATGGACACAAAGCTGTTAGTAGTTAGATAAATAATATTATACCCAGGACATGATACATAATTTAATTCTGGTAATAGTTAACTTGCTAACGAGGGATTGTCCCTTATTAACGAGTTACCTGTATGCTTTGGTATGAAAGGACTACGGTATACGAAGTTACAAACTTTATTGTGGGTTTAAATTTTCTGTACCAGGAAGCAAGCTATGCGGTACTTATTTTTTGCTTTTTTGCTAACTAAAATAGTTGGAACCTAGTTTATTTAATGATGATAGTGATCAAACAAGTGCCACTGAAGTGGAAAAAATCCCCTCGTCGCTGAAATAACATTTTTTTTGTCAACGCGAAAAAAAAAGAAGCGTCTTCTTTTAAAAATAATAAAAGGCATAAAGCCTATAAAAAAGATCACGATAATCAGACGTCCGCAGACTGTTGGATAGAGGTCTCCCTCAAGCTTAGCCACAACAACCAGTACCACGCTGCTGGCCATCCAGTGAATGCTACCGAGCTTTACTAGCACCCTGTTTGCGACTCTTTCAATCACAATCTGAATGATTTTGAAGGATATTGCTTCATCATCATCATCTGTCTAACCTTCTCCCGACTATTTTGAAGTCAGCTTCCAGTCTAACTGGATGCAAATGAATACCAGTATTTTACTTGAAGCGACTGCCTATCTGACCTCTACAACCCAGTTACTGGGTAACACGATATCCATTGCTTGATATGTTTGAAAAAATTGTCTGCTCAACGTAAATAACGCAATGAATGTTGTTAAACTATCAAAACGAAGGCAAGGTTATCTGCCCCTCGTCATGGAAGAAGAACTTTGGCCGCAGGACGTGGTGTTCCGTCGCTTCCACGGACAAGTTCCACAGGACATCACAAAGTCAAACTAGTGCAAAGTGAACTACTACTAACATAGTCTAAGCCTTATTTATTAACACAAGTTTTTGTTTATATTAAAAAATGTATGTTTAGGTTAAGGTATTTTTCTATGGGCAGGTGTGGCCTGAAATAAATGGTACTATTATTAAAGCCATTGTACTGTAAGTGTGTTATGCAATTACCCCGCAGTTCGACAGTTTACCTTTTCGGAAGGCTAAAAACTGCTGCTGTATCTTCCGGTATGTTGTTGGACCCCAAATAACATAAAATATATATTTATTTAATACTTCAAGCACAGAAATTTACTGAGGCGGACTTAATGCCATAGGCATTTTCTACAGTCAACCTTTGGGTGATGCAGAAACAAACGTGGTAGGTGCAATTACGAGAAATTGAGGAATATTTTTTAAAGTAACTATAATGATACACATAGACCTATTACAAACTACTAATATAATGTATATGCCTAATTATATATAAATATAAGCACAAATAAATATGCATAAATACACGAATATACTAGAACAAATAAGACAAACAATGGGAAAACATTAACGTTGTGATGATACTGCCAGCTTCTTACGAATGTGCTCGCGAACTTTAACTTTAAAGGATAATCGGTTGGTTGCCATCCTGATTTACTGGGGGAGCGCATTCCATAGAGAGATACACTGAACGAAGAAAATAATGAAGAATAAAAAAAAATGCTCTCTGCCTTTTCCTTTTTTTGCTAGGTGTCGCTGTCCCATTCTTGGGTAGATACTTCCTTCCATTCCATCCATCTTTCGCGAACTGTCGCGTGCTCCTTCCAGTTTTGACGGAACCTATATCCAGTTCATCTCGTCATGTCCTTTGTGGCCTGTTGCATCCATCTCAGCAGAAACTGCTAAAATAAAATTCTGCTATTCTCATCAATTTCAACGAAAAAAATAAGGTTCTGAAAAGCCTCCCCAACTTCCTACAAAAGTAATTTGCCAAAAATTCTTCCACACAAACCCTAATGTGCTCCGAACAAATTACAGAATGCCTGAGTGACATACATCTAGACATTACTCATGTAATTCAGCGATCATCACATGAACTCTTGGCTTTTAAGCAAATTATGTGAGCGACGACAGCTAACGTTTTAGTTCAGTGGCCCAGAAAATATCTTTTGTCAACTTTGTTCGTTCACATCGCTATCAATATGGTGGTCTATATTTTTTTTGTACCGGTTTTTGTGATGGAAATGCGTGTTAGTTTAAAACTAGTACACGTATATTTGATTGCATATGATAGGCCCTTTAGATACCGGAAATTAATCATCTGAGCCGAAAGTCGACCACTGTTTGACGTTGAATGAGAGATCCTCCCAAGCATCCTCAAAACGACCGGTCTTGTTGACCGATGTTTGCACCCAGCAGGTTTCTACGACCCTCGCTAATTCATGGGCCCACCTTATTCACCAAGTCTCAGGGGTCTACCTATGGGGCCCACTGGGTTACCCACTAGAGAACTTTACAGCTCCCATCAGACATCCTTTTAAGAAATAATCGATCGTGATTTCAAACATTCTTTCTCCTCTCCTCTGATCAGATTTTTGAGGATCGTGACTCCTCATGTGATAACTCATTACTTACTCAATATTTAATTCCCAACTGCTAGATTTTGGCTTGAAGTAGATCCAAGTTCACCGACACATCCGCTTTTGCTCCGATACCTGGCTTCACCATCTCTGGTCTACCCTTATAGTTTCGCCATGTCCGTCTGTTGTCTGTCTGTCTGACCGCGGCATATCTTAGCGACGGTTAGTCTGACCTACCCTTCCACTTGCAAGAATGAACAAGTGAAATTATATTAAAATTAAAAAAACCCCCGACACAAACATTTACTCATTTCTCTTTCCTTCTCCATCACCAGACCCTGTTCATCATCTATCTATAACCTATTCATTGAGACCATTCCAATGCCAATCCCAAACATTACATCGTGTTTGGGATTATCATTGGAATGGTCTCAAATAAAATAACCATAATCAAATCGGTTCACCCGTTTAAGAGCTACGGTGCCACAGAGAGACACACACACACATAGCGGTCTAACTCAAACTCAAAGCATTTATTTCAAATAAACCAATTACAGGCACTTTTGAATTGTCAAAGGGTCGGTCAATCAGAAATATGAAGCTAGTCACCCATTCCAAAGCGTAGTAAGTACCTATGGAGAAGAACGGGCAAGAAAATCCACGGACACTCTTTTAAATGTGGTTACATAATATTGGTTACATGATTCATGTTGAAGTTATACATGTGAGAACGATGCAAAATATTAAAAGCGTCCGTTAGAAATAAAAATAAAAACTAATCAAACGTTAAATTAAATTAAAATGCCGTGGCAGCTAAGAGATGACCAGTCCCTACTTACGGCGCCCGTTCACGAACATGACGTATGGATTAGCACCATTCAGCTCGACCATTTTGAAGGGAGCTAAATTATCCAACACACGCGCCACCGTCAGCGAGACCTTAGAGTAAGCATGACATACTCTCAGCCACCTGGGCACATTCAAGTCAATGAAAGACATACCCAGTACCTAAATGGTAGCTTTAAAGTCGGTACATAGTACTCACACATGTGCTATCTAACTTATAACACCCCTCTTTTGCGTCGGGGGTTAAAAATAAAAGCCATATTATTATGCATGTACCGTAATCAATACCCAAATCACAGGAATTAGTCACATCACATTAACTGCGGATTGCGACTAGTGTACACTCGACTTCCGACCAATTGTTTGTTGATCAACCGATTGGTTGATGAGACGGGTTGATTGATTTACCTGCTAATTGGATAATGGTTTTGGTCCATAATAATCATGACAGATTTTCAGGATAATTCTTAATAAAAACACATTCATATAGTACGTTTATAGTAAGGTGTGTATACCAATTTTCAAATCGCGAATTCTTGACTTCGTGTCACCTTTATTCATATATTTCAACGAATGCAGGAACTTTCGTTTTTGTTATATACTCGTATTTCATCACCACTGCTTTCAAAACGATGAAGAAAAACATCATGAGGTAACTGGCATACCTTGAACCAAAAATTCAAAGTCATGTGACGTCGACCAAAGTCGCACTGTATCCGCGTGGTGGATTACGGTCCGCGGTTCCTCTCACAGAGAGGATGCCTGTGCCTTTCTGTTTATGCTATGCTAAACTAATAGTAATTTGTCCTGGCGAATGTAAAAAGACTCGAGTAACTGATCTAGTTGAAAATTAGTTTTCCTAGGTCCTAGGTCCACTGTGGCGGCATCTACATTGCCACATGCGAACTACGCATCAAAGATCTTACGTCACACAAATCCTGCATCGCGCTGACAGAGTTTACCGCGCGATCGACGACATATATATAACTTTCCGCTCATTGTACAGTGCACAGTATATTAAACTAACAGTATTATATTTCAGCAGTGACTCGGTAGATAAACCTGTCGCGTCCGTGCGTAACTGCAGTGTTCCCGGTATTGTGGCGTAGGTACTGATATACACTGAGATTTTGAAGCACGGCATTTCGGCCGTTTTCTATGAAGATCTAATACTGTTCGTTATTTATACTGTGATTGTATTTTCCTCATTCTTACTAACCGAATAAAGTAGTAGAGAGCGCACCTTTGTGGAACACATAACAATAAAAGTTTTAGGGATAAAAACGAGTCTATTCTGTGTTATCATCGTTTGTACTAAATTAAGTGTTTCCGCTCCAGATATGTCTTGGCTTGCTTTGCTTGCGCCTTTTGATTAAAACATTATTGCATTATTTGTATTAAGGAATAAGGACACTTTTTATGGGAGTATTTATTTAAGCTATTTTGATGCTTTTTCAGCTAAGTGAAAAAAAATTAAATGAAAAACTGATTATTCACAGAGATATTTTTTTAACAAGATACCTCTGCCAAACTGCAAAGCCATTTATTGGCAGACGTAGCTCCTTTTTAGGGTTCCGTAGGAACCCTTAAAGTTTCGCCATTTCCGTCTGTTGTCTGTCTGTCTGTCCGTCTGTTGTCTGTCTGTCTGTCCGTCTGTCCGTCTGTCTGTCTATCTGACCGCGGCATATCTTAGAGACGGTTAGTACTAGAAAGCTGTAATTTGGCATGGGTATACATAATAATCATGGCGACAAAGTGGTAACATAAAATAAAGATTTAAAAAAAAGAAAGGGTACTTCTCCTACGCATAAAGGGAGATGTTTTTTTCTCGTCTATCCCATAGTGTGGGGTGCCGTTGGAAAGGTTGTTTAAAAATATTGTGGGTGTGTGAAAACCATTTTTCAATTCAGGGATCCGTTCGTGAAATATTAAGCTTTAAAGTGCTAGTTTTTGTTAAAGTCAAGTCCCCCCCGAGCCCCCCTTCCAGCTAAATGGTTGTACTTGGATTTGTGAAAGAATTGACAGCAGTAGTATATATAACGAAGTTAAAAGGAAAACAAACTATCACAGCTAAGTAGGCTTTACAGGTTGACGAGTAATAATCGACCAACTTAATTTTGCAGTTTGAAAAACATTTCTCCCATACATGTGCGTGGTCTGACACGCACTTGGCCGGTTTTTTTTACATAATTTACGTAATTTATAATTTACACTTTTTCACTTAAAGGTACGCTAAACTATGCATTCCTTAAATGTTCTCCTGCGTAACGCCTTTCATTTTTGATGAAGCAACCAAATTAAATCTTATGAAATTCAATATCAGCTATAAGTTACACAACGCCCCAAAGTTATTTTGGCGCCTGGCCAAAATCGGAACCAACTCCGCCATTTTGTTTCTTGAATACATTTCAAATGACAATTTCACAAATGTTTACGAACAATATTATTTATAGGCGCCAAAAGATTCTTAATTTCTACACCTTTTAATCAAATTGAATCAATTTGGTTGAACCGTGCAACATTGCCATCCTAACTAATAACCATCTTAGCTAATACACACATCAACACGGTCTAGGGATATTTTTAAAAAAGCGAATTACTATCAATGTGTTAATTATTTATATGACATGTATATATTTAAAAGATACGTTAAAGATACGTTGGTTTTTAATAATGGTTAAGGTACTTCGATTAAAATTTCAGGATTTTATGGAAAAAAAATGAAGCATAGACGGAAACCGTATATGAATTAACTTTTAATTTATGAGTAAAAACTGAAAAAAATAGAAAAATCATTTAATTTGTGTTTATAAACTTGAAGTTAGTAGTCTGAGAAAGCGCTCATGATGTTCATAACACATCGGCAACGATTCGGCATGCTCAGAACAAGGTTGTCAATGTCTTGCTGCGGAATATTGTCCCATGTCCTTCTGAGGTGCGCAAAAAGTTGATCTTCTGTAGCCAGATTTTCAGGAACTTCCTTCAGAGCTCTTCTTTGCAGCATATCCCACGCATGCTCAATGGGATTTAGATCTGGCGATTGAGCAGGCCAGTCTAAGGCCCTAACATTGTGTGTATGTAACCAAGCTGCTACCGTTCTCGCCGTGTGTGCCCGGGCATTGTCGTGCATGAGCAGGAAATCTTGCCCCATTTGTGTTCTGTGGGGCAAGATTACGGGCCCCAGCACCTGTTGGACGTATCGTTCTGCCGTCATATTGCCCCGCACCCAAACGAGATCCGTCCGTCCTCCAAGACGAAATCCTGCCCAAACCATAATTGTTCCTCCTTGGTATGGGTGAACTTCCTGAGGGTTCTGAAGACGGCTCCATCGTCCAGGAACTCGCCAAACACGCGTCCTTCGTGAATCTGGATGGAAACCGAACCTGGATTCATCCGTGAACAGCACATTGGACCATTGCTCACGGCCCCAGTCCACGTGGTTCCGAACCCATTCTAATCGTCGTCCACGATTGCCTCTCCGTAAAGGTGGGACCCGGAGTGGTCTACGAGAGCGTAGATTGCTTTCATGCAGTCGCCTTCTTACAGTTTGGTCACTCACAAGCACTTGGTGTTCCACTCGCAGCCTTTGGACCAATTGAGTCGCCGTTGCATTTGGTTGAGCTCGCGCAGTAATTTGCAAAAATCGATCTTGTCTGGGGGTAGTGATGCGACTTGGCCCCCGGTGCCTCTCCGCTACTTCACCTGTGGCACGATAGCGTGTCCACAATCTTGAAATTACATTTTGGTGGGTCCCTATGGCCTCAGCAACATTACGCTGAACAGACCCAGCTTCCAGCATTCCCACAGCTCGTAACATCTCCGCCCTCGTCAAATGTTGGCGTTGCATGGCTACAATACCTCAATTTTAACTTTATCTTTCGTTTAAAAATGAAAAAAAACTGTAACTAAACGTAATTCGTATTGTTTTCTAAATTTCGCACAAATAAAAATTCCCTCTCCTACACATCAAGACATTTTTATGCCACCGAAACAAAAGAATTTTCAAAAATTTGAATTTGGAATTAGTCTGAGATAAATTACAAACAAATCGGTGTATGAAAGATTACAATGCGGCCAGTACTTTTCGAGTTATTTAATTGAGTATGAAATATCCCTAGACCGTGTTGATGTGTGTATTATAAATGTGAAAGTGAGTTTGTTTGTTACGCATACACGTTAAAACGGCTGAACAGATTTGGATGAAATTTGATACATGGGTAGACCATGACCTGGATGAGGACTTAGGATTGGCCAATAAACAGATCCGGTAAAGCGTAACAAACATTCTATTCAAAAAGTTCCTAATAATCTTTGTGATCTTAAAATTCTTCAATAAGAATTTCTCGGTGGGAATCCCATTGTGCTGGCAATTCGAAGTTAATCTGAGGGTATGTCGGGGCCATTCAAAGCGCTATTGATAAAAATACTCTGGAAAGTATCCGGGATTCCGCATTCTGGAGATTAAGTAGAAATATAGAATACTTATTGTGAAATATCCAGGTCGCGTTATGGAAGAATATATTGTATTTTCTCGGTGGGTAAATTGAATTGAATATTATTTAAATCCACCTTGATTTAAATAATATTCAATTCAATTGTACGTTAATCATTAACCACAAGATATCAATTGCTGAGCATAGGCCTGTGCCTGTTTTGCAATGAACCTGACGAAGCCATTTTGTAATGTTTTTTTTGTTTTACCGTGTTTTGATATTTATACCGTCACGTCTGCGGAGTTTCTCTAATTCAAATATTTCGTTGTTTTGATTAATTTGACAATATTACTGTATGGAAATAAGAAATATGGCTGACTAGTGAACTAGAATATATATAATGAATCGCTCTTAACTGACCTGCCCTTAGAAAATACGCGGGCCTTGTACGCTAAAGAGTTTCTATTTCATATGACACTGACGCGCGCTTTACCTCACTTTCGACATTTTTCTGAATTTTTCGGTGTTACCGGTCATTATATTTAATTGACGAAAAAAAGAGTTTGCCGTTTGACAAATTTTGTATACGGTGGGGCTTTACCTTTTTACGTTTATTTGTTGAATACGAGACTTTTGGCTACTTTTTATTAGTAGGTGTATTTTATGTCTTTTTTTGTAATGTGCGTCTTAAGGCTCGTGCAGACCAGCGCGACGCGACGGCGTGACGCGACTCGAACAATACAATTTCTAAAAAAACTTCACGGTACAACAATAACCTGTGTCGCGTCGCGCTGTCGCGTTGCGCTAGTCTGTGCACGTCTTTATTTGTGCAGAATAAACATTTTTTCTTTCTGTTATTTTCTTTATTAACAATTTAAAGAAAAAAACACACATTATGTAAAAAAAGAAACGTCCTTAGTTATACAATAATCTTCACTAAGACCAGAACACAGTGTTTTAATCCACAACGGAATGAGTTCGCAGTAATACTGCGCAGAAAGCTGATCATAAAACGCAATGAGCTTTGACACCTTCATTATAACGTTGTGTTTAGTTTCTGTATGTGTATTATCATACTAATAGATAGTAATAGAGGTTATATTCACTTTCTAAACGCTTTTTTTTCGAGGTCACTGAACATAGAAATCCCATCACCATGCCGAAATCTAAACATTCTGTAGGTAAAGTCAAGGAAATTAATCGTTTATCAAATTGAAAACTTATGTCAATTTGCCGTGTTATAGCCATTTCATACGACTGTCAAAAAATGACAGTGGTAATTGTGTTTTTGTGTAAACGCGAGCACATCTAAAGCGCGTTCAAGAGCTGTCAGTGCTGTCACTGTTGTGGTATATTGACACTGACAGCTCTTGAATGCAGTTAAGATGTGCTGATCGCGTTCAGTTTCATTGGTGAAATTGGCACTTAGAGAGAAAGGCATGGTTTTGTCAGTCCTTTAAACTTCAAAAATATCTATTCAATGGAAAAACTTGAAGCCACAAAACAGTATTTAATGTACTGAAACATTGTAGTCTAAAAATAAAACTACCAAGTAATACAGTGTTGAACTAAGAAAACAAAAAACATTATAGCTGAATAACAGAGTACCTATTTTCTTTTAAGAATTTAATAAGAATTCTAAAGTAGTGCAGTGCAATGTTTTAATTCTCATGATTGTAGGCAAACAAAATTATTTGTCAAATTTACTTAAAAAAAACGTTGTTTTTTTGCATAATATATAACAACTTAACACGCCTGGTCGACCGATCTCTGCTCGGGTGAAAATAGAGAATGCTAATTTAATAGTATAGGATAGTACATACTAATTCTATGCTGGCATGATACTAGGTACTTACTAATTCCATGCTGCCATGTCATTATTCTAAGGTCGCCATCTTGTTCTAAGCTTTGAGCGACCGAGCTCCGCTTGGGTGAAAATAAGGAGAAAACGAATTTTCTCAGATATGAGACATAGCTGGATCGATTTTTCGCCACCGTAAACCTCTATATTGCAACTTTCATCGACATCGTTATAGCCGTTTTCGAGAAACCGGCTATATTTATATAGCTCGTTTAATAGTATAGGATTATAGGAGAGAATAATTAAACCTCATAAGTTCCTATAACTATTTTAAAAACAAGCGACATTTCTCTGCCCACCTTAGTACGAGGCATAGACTTTTACATTAACTTATCATAACATCACGCCTGTAAATCCCGAAGAGTTAGGCAGAGTTGCACCTACCTAGTAAACCCACATTTCGTCATCTATGTTTAAGTTCCAGGTAATAGGGGGCAAGCCTATTGCCATCAACCGGACACAAACAGACTCCAGGCTGCTGCTTCTAATAAAAACCTTCTTTGGAGGTGGAGGAAGAGGCTAAGTAATGAACAGCCGCACGGGTCGATCCATCAGGTCAAGCCATAGTTCTTATTTCCATACAGTAATATTGCCAAATTAATCAAAACAGCGAAATATTTGACCACTATTTGCGACCTTGCCCACTTTCAGTATAACCAGTTTGAACCAACCATTTGACAAAATCGGCGCGAGCGAATTTCATCCCGCGTCAGGTTTGCGGTGAACGCATACTTCCCGAACCGAACGCGTCGAACAAATCGAAGTCAACGACGACGCTAAGAATGATCTTCCAGATTCGAACTATTTGACGCAGGCAGGTGTGCGAGGTTTCATAGAATTTCATATAAATAATTCTAAAATCCGTTTCGTTCGACGCGTTCGGCTCGGATAAGTGTGCGTTCACCTTTAACCAGAGCTTAAATGTAGATAAAACTAATACACACGCATTTAATACCTACATCGTATTTGCACTAATGATAAGCAACGCAGAAGTTATCCGTTCAAACTGCAGGCTTTTAGCCGTTTTCTCTAATTGCATGGAGATTCTACGAACATACGGCTACATATCAAGCTATACATTTCCAGTATAAGCTGACCGCTTATTGTACGGAAATCCTAAATAATGCGAGATCAGCTAAATCTGGAAACTTATAACTTGATAGGTGTACTACTGCACTGTATAATGGGTTCATGAAACAATGGGTCGTTATGTGGAAGTCATTGAACTGATAGTTGCGCCTGATAGAGAGAGATTTGATGACGTTTTGTATTGTATTATATTGTGATAATGACATAAAATAACACCTGTTATCACCTAAGAGATAAGTACACCCACATTTCAATAGTTTGTTGAAGTTCCATGTGAGATAGTGAGTCTATTGCCAGATCCAGACTCCGAGGTGTGATAAAGAAACATTACGACACACATTCGTACAACATTAGCGCATAGCATATTATAATCAGCCTATAATGTTCCCACTGTTGGCACATAGGTCTCCTCCCTTCGAGAGGTCTGTAATCTACCACGCAGACCTAGTGCGGGTAATTGTTACCAGTTCTAGAATTTTTGGTTGTAGGACATACTTTGTACTTATTACTTTTTTTTTGTTGGTATATTGGCGTGTGCTAGGTGACATATAGAAAATAATTTAATTTAATGTTTTGTGTTGCGTAAAGTAAATTATTTTGCATAAGTACTTAAATTATTGTATAGAATCATGTTTTTCTAACTATTCAGACAGCTGTAGAGCTGGGGAGTTTGTTGCGCCACTTCTTCTTCCCAGCTAAAGGACCTGATAATTATTCAGAGTTGCTACAGTTGTAATAGCAATCATGTCATTTCGTTTAAAATTGGTTTTTTATTTTTATTTATTTATTTATCTTTATATACATTATGTTCTGCTAGTCTACTGTGAAATCACTATAATTTATTTCACCCTACCCAGGTAACAAACTAAATAAGTAAACACCATCTAATCGATCGCTGGACTCAACGCAAGGCGTTTACTTAAAACTTATTATTTCTCACAACACAAACAATTTGACGTTGAAATGTTATGACAGCGCAGTCCATTCAATTATCGCTAATGGCTCCGCAGCTTAGTTTATGGGGTTCATGGGTACATAACCCTTAGTAGGTATAAATCCATGGGCTTTACAGAATAAATAAGCTGAAGTGCAATAGGTTAAAGTTTAGAAACTTACCGCCTCGATAGGGGGTAGGGGAGGGGGAGAGGGGGAGGGTTACTCCCCCCGCTGGAATAATTTAGTTTTTTTCAAATGATTTTTTTAATATTATATAAATCTCATAGAAATTGTTGATAAATGAAATATGGAGGGAGGTGGAAGGTAGGAGACAGGAGGAGGGCAACCCACCAGATCACAGGAGATACATTTTAAGGTCAAACGTCTGGAAGGTCAAGGTAAAAGAAAATGTTATATGTTAAATATAAAATTTTTGAAGTAAGGCGTAGTCGACCTATTTCTGTCTGCAGGGCTTAAAAGAACCTAACAGGTAGGAGATGACGGGGCCTCGTTTGCTCGCTTTGATCGCTCACTTGAGCCCCCGTCATCCACTTCGAACCTAATCTGACCGAATCAGGGGTGCCCCAAATCCGGTCCGGTCCTGTCACTATGTGCTATGCTGATTTAGCATCCTACTTTACAACATTATCTAGTATTTCTATAGTCAAAAAGTAGTAAATTTATCGATTCCAGAATCGGGAGATTTATGCGGTCGATACAAAAGTGCATTCCATATTAGCCAACACCTGAACGTAAGTAAATATACATTCGATTCTATAATCAGAACTCTAAATTTAAAAATCCCCGGATTTTTTGGATACAAAAGTGCTTCCCATAATAGCAAACACCTCAACTTTAGGTAAATATGCATCCGAATATACGATTTTTTTACTAATAAGTGTAAAACATTGTTTATTTTTATTAAATTAGTTATGCTGATTGTGGGAGTAAATTGTAGTCACATTACAAATCTACGCACGTGAACAGTCGCACACGTATATGGGTCTAGCGTAGTAGGTACTTCGTCCATTTTGGTTTGTTTGCGGAAGTATGACTGTAATTTCCGTAGTTTTAATTCTTTTTGGGGAAAAAATTATTAATATTGAAATTGACCGAAAATCAATTCTGTAAACGATTCTGAACAAACTACTTTCATAATGTGCATTAATTCAGTTACACATTGTATACGTTTGAAATCACCAACCCGTCTTGAGTGATGGTGTGGTTATTAATGCCCGTGCTTTCTCTGTATGAAAAGTGGGACAATAATAGGCTGGTATTATTCTATGAAAACAATGATGGCGCTTACTCGGAACCATCGTTTTTGAGGCATTTATGCATTTAAACGTGCCATGAGACTTGGCCTTTGGTGTGCAGTGTGACTGTAGGGTAAGCCAGTGTTATTGTAGGCAGAGAATGCAAGGGGTAATAAAATTGGAAATAGCTTTTATTCAGGAACTGGTATAACTGCAGGTGCTGTTTCCAAAACTAGCAAAACTCCGCAGACTTGATGGGTATATATCTAAATCAATAAAAATAAAAAAGATTTGATGATTATTTTTTTTGGGTCATCGACCTCTGGTAGTGTTGTTACTTGAAGTATGAGTTGGGAAATCTGTTTTTTGTTTTGTTTTATCGTGTTTAGACAAAACAAAAAACAGATTTTTTAAACTGCCAAGTATTTATTTTAAGTATTATGCGGTTGATGACCAAAAATTTGTATTATTATTATGTTTATACAGTCACGTCTGCGTAGTTTCCCTAGTTAATTTAATTTGACCCTGTATATTGGTTGACTATAATAATTTATATTATAAGTAACTGCTGATATTGTTTACTTTTTATATTCGCTTATAAATGAAAGGCTTAAGTGGCAGTGGGCCAGCCATGTCACAAGAATGCACCCGGAGAGATGGGCAAAGATCGTCACTCACTGGACGCCTGAGGGAGGACATCGCCGTCGAGGTAGACCACGGCGAAGGTGGTGTGACGATCTAATCATGTTTGCTGGGCCATCATGGCCTGAAATTGCACAAAACAAAGAGATTTGAATGGAAAAAGGGGAGGCCTTTGGCCAGCATTGGGGCGTAATACAGGCTAATAAAAAATATGAATTGGCTTTATATTTAACAGTTGTGTTTTGAAACCAACTTTATGAAAAATGGAGTTTGCGGTCGCGAAAACTTATTTCATTTGAATTTTGATCAAAATGAGTTATTGTTTGAAATGATTTCATTTCAGTTGGGGCTGAGGACAGTATATAATAAAAAAGTTAGGACCAAAAAAGCATTTTAAGCCTAAATAAACATAACATCACGCCTATTTTCCTCGAAGGTTTAGGCAGTGGTGCGTCCCACACCCACGTTTCGCCAGTTATCCAGACTCCAGGCTGCTACGAAAAGAGAAATTCCTGATATGAAAAAACTCGAGAACAATTAGCGCGACCAGGGAATCGACCATGGACGGGAATGTACCTCAGGCTTAGCTGCAGCATTTGCGACTGTTAGGCCCGATCACACGTACCATAATCACACCACAACGACAAGACGAGGACAGGCGCTAATTTGTTTGAAAATGAATAGTCTATTCACACGGAACACATAGGCCGTCAAAATCAACCAGGTGAGCGATACCGACCACATCAAGGCCAAGTCGCAACCACAACACAACCACCAGCGAGACCACGCACTAGCTGCCTCGCAAATACAACGTTGCGTCGACCAATTGATATGATTTTGTGGTTACCACAACGTCAAGAATGTGCAGTGACACTATTCACACATAACTACTGCTTGCCCACATTTTGTCGCTGCGGTATGGTGTGGTTGTGGTTTGTGTGAATGGGCTCTTAGGCAAACGAGGCAGTACAAAAAACGTTGAAAAAATACTAAAAACTGAATACCCCAAAATCCATAATAATCTGTACTGTTGATCGGATACAATTCACTCAATCACTTTGCAAGCTTAGCTTATCACAGTCCACAGCCTGAAATAGACATAAACTGAATTTGATGCTGATATACGCAAAACATTATTTCAACTTTTTTTGTAGATTTTTTATCCGTCTAACAAAGTTATTAATTTCACGTATGGTAGATGCCATAAATCCCCATTTTCGAATGCCTAAATACAAGCAGTCATTCATTCATTCGTAGTCATGATTTACCGATGTCCATTTTTTACAATAGTTTATTGCTACCTATTTTATTTAAATCACATAAATTTCCATGACAAAAAAGAAGGAACAGGGTGGCATTTATTCTGTAAAGATTTTTTAAATTTATTTTTTCGTTTTTATATCATTTGAAAAGGGTTTGATCATTATGGCAATGGCAGGCTCATTAGCTCTCATAGAAGTTAAAGCGTGAATTTAAATAGTGCAAATTATGTTTTTTTTTACAGTACGTAAGTACTGTAAAAAAAAACATAATTTGCACTACATATTTGTGTTTTGTGTAACTGACACCTCTAAACAAAAGCGCTATTACAAAGGTGGATCGTTTTCTTTTTATTTTGTTTACAGATTTACGTTTTACCTTACAAAGGTATGACAACAGTAGGTATAGTATCGTAATTTTAATTTAAATCTTTTATTTTTTATGTCACCTTACCTTTTACATTATATACAAAATCTATATACTTATATAAAAATGTGTGTTTGTCCCTTACGGGTCGATCACTCATACTACAACGACAACATGTGGTCGGGCGCTAATTTGTATTAAAATGGATAGTTTATTCACGGACCAAATTTGACGGTCAAAATCAACATTCAAAGTCAAAGTCAAATCATTTATTTCAAATAGGCCCTTGTAAGGCACTTTTGAAAGTCAAAATTTACAAAAAAAAAAAAAAAGATTCTAGTCGTCCGGAAGGCAACTCCACCGATACTCTTTTAAAATGTTTTACAATATTTTGTATAGGTACATTAGTTATATAATTATATGTGAAGACGATGCACCTAGAATAAAATTAATAAAATACCATACCACTATAGGTAAAAAGAATTAAAATGAAGCAACGACAGAAAAAATAATTATGTGATAGATACTATGGGTTCACATATTTACAAACATTGTAAAAGTAAAAGATTTTCCTAAAATTTTACAGTTAATAAGTCCAATACAATTAAATTAGCAACTAGTTTGATTTGTCTAGATTCTAAATTATCCTATGGAGCAGGACCAGCATGTTTCCAAGCATTCTTATCTTGGATATAATCCTCTAATTTGTAATATGCTTGTTTACAAAGTGTACTTTTAATATGAGTTTAAATTTTCTTTCCTTTAATTGCAATATATCACAAAGGTGTTTTGTTGTAACATTTAACACAGTACCCCATTAAAGATGTATGTACTTTATCTAAAGATAAAATAGATCAACCATGATCTATTTTATCTTTATTTCTAGTACCTATTAAAATTATGTTTATCACTTATTTTACTAAAAAGATATACCTAGATTTTTTCTCACATACCTACATAATATTTTCATAAATTAATTGGCAAGGTACCGTCATAATATTAATCTTTTCAAATAGTTCCCTGAGAGATTCGCGGCGACTTAGATTATAAATGGCTCTGACAGTTCTCTTTTGCAAAATAAAGATGGATTCAATGTCAGCAGCCCGACCTCACAGTTAAATGCTATACGACATAATGCTGCGGAAGTAGCTAAAATAAACCAAACGCGCGGTTTCTTAATCTGTTAACTGTCTTATCTTTCTAACAGCATAAGCGGCTGAGCTTAGCCGCCCGGTAGAGATGTTATTCTTAGGAAAACCGTTTGAATAATAAATTCCGTGTGGGCGATACAGATCACATCACAGCCACGTCGCTGCCATAACGCTACCACCAGCAATACCACGCACTAGCGACTCGCCACATCGCAAACACAACGTTGCGTCGACCATTTGATAATAATATGATTTTGTAGTTACCACAACGCAACTGATAAAAGCTGTAGCGACACTATCCACACGTAACCACTGCTTGCCCACATTTTGTCGCTGCGTACAACCACACCACATGGTGCGGTTGTACGCAGCGACAAAATGTAGTAACATCGGTTAGTGTCGGTACATCTTTTTAAAATGTAGTACGTGTGAACGGGCCCGTATATGTTCCTAAACCATTCTTCAGATAGCGATGAAACGCTGTCGTGCGCATGCCCACGATGATGTAACAGTTAATCCTAATTAATAAAATGCGAAAGCGAGTTTGTTTGTTACGCTTTCACGCTGAAACGGCTGTACAGATTTGGACTTTTGGCACATGGGTAGACCATGACCTGGGATAGAACATCGGATACATTTTTTTCTGGTAGTGCGTTCCCGTCGGATATTTCCCGTGGGCAAAGCCGCGCAAAAGCTTTAGTTGTACATAAACTTTGATAAAACCACAAAACCTACAAAAAACAATTTATGTGGAACACAATTTTCTGAAAAAGAAACTATGTAAGACGAAAACAGGTCGTAATTAAGTAGTAGATACTCCATTTTCCTCGGATTCCCAGTCTAGAATATTCAACGAACATAAAATGTGAGAAAAACATTTTCTCATAAGATTCTGCAGAAGGAAAAGCCGACGACGATACCTTGGATTTATCGGACAGCGGTCTTACGAGCTTTAAGCGATTTCTGAATATTTTCATCTGCTTTTACGAAGCTCCGCAAGTCGATTTTAATAATGATCCAGGTGGAGGTTTATGATCGCATATGAAATTGGATAGCTAACAGATATATTACTTAATAATAGGTACCAGCCCGTATTTATCCCATTGCTGCGTATAAACCCTTTCAGGACCCTATTATTAAGGCTCCCTTGTCCGTCCGTCTGTCACAGTAATGTATCGTAAACTGTAATAAGTTGGCATTTGAAATTTTCACAGTGTGTACTACTATGGCCGCTATAACAGAAAATAAAACAAGTCGCTTGGTCGCTTTTTTTCGTTGCTCAACTACTGTTACTTCATAACCAGCTTTATTTAAAAAGACGCAGGTGAGACAACTAAATGTTTTCAGGACAGTTCATGTGCTGGCCAAGGTCAAGGTCACGATAGTAACAGCTGCGTCGCACATGGTTCAAGATCGGCACTTCGCACGACGCTATTGCCCATGTTCATGCTGTGAAATATTTACCTATTTAGCATAGGTACTTATGCTAAATAGGTAAATATTATACTTATAATCAGCCTATAACGTTCCTAGAATAAAGGCCTCTTTTCTGTGAGGGGGAGTGGGCCTTAATCTACCACGCGGGCCTGGTGCGGGTTGTTAGATGTCACATGTCATCGAATTTTTGGTTCTAGGACATGCCGGTTTCCTCACGATTTTTTTCGTTCACTGTTTTGAGGGCAGTGGTGATGAAATCATTTACACAAAGTGAAGTGCCTGCTTAGGATTGAACCCACGACCTATACTTCGTAGCGGTCGTTACCAGTGGGCCATCGCTGCGTCTTTTACCTATTTATTATATAAAATTCCATAAATCCTTCATACTTTATTTTTACTGCCTCGTTGGTCTTGTGGTCGCAAGCGCTACTGTTGAGCACGAGATTCTGGGTTCGATTCTCAGGTAGGGCAAAGTGTCATTTTGTTTTTCCATTAGGAATTCTTCAGTGCCAAGCCCAGAGTCTGGATTTGTGCCCGGTTGATGGCAATAGGCTCGCGCCCTATTACATGGGAGTTAAACATAACTGGCGAAATGTGGGTGTACTGTAGGCACACCTCTGTCTAACCCTTGGGGGATTACAGGCGTGATGTTATGTGTATATGTGTGTATTTATTTTAGTACTATTTTTGTAATAAGACTTGCATCACAATAATTATGCAAGTGTACCGATTATTATTATTAGTACTAAAATAAAGTATGAAGGGGGATTACTTGTCTTATCTCTGTACGGTACACCGTCGATAAATCGTCGGTTGGTGCCTCATTTTATTAAAAATATCTAACGACCCTCTGTGGCATCGACCTTCGACGTACTCGCACGCCTTCCAGAGGTCCAGGACTCCAGAGTCCCGAGAAATGTCACAGATGTTATTGTAATAATAATTGATAAGAGCGTCGCACAATGATTGATGTCGCGGTCCCGCATGACGAGAGCTCGTGGCTAAGTAATAACTGCCGCACGGGTCGATCCATCAGGTTAAGCTACGCTTGCCGGGGTTGGTCTGTGGATAGGTGACCATCTTTACATACCGAGACTAATCCATGCCTCGAAAAGCACGTTAAGCCGTTGGTCCCGACTGTCATTCATAGATCTTTGATAGTCGTTACGGGTGGTCGGTTGGTAAAACTGGTTGTTAGCCCGAAAGTCTGACAACCAGTCTTACCAAGGGGTATCGTATTACCCAGTTACTGGGTTGTGGAGGTCAGATAGACTGTCGATCCATGTAAAATATTGGTATTCAGCTGAATCCGGTTAGACTGGAAGTCGAATCCAATATAGTTGGGAAAAGGCTAGGCAGATTGATTGGTCCCGCATGACGAGAACCTCGTGAAAGCTGAAAAAGATAAATATATTAAGTATTGACCTGGCTCGCGAGATTGTCGACATGTGGGATGTGGATACAGAAATCATTGTACCGTTAGTCGTGACGGCAAATGGCATAATAGCCAAGAGTCTCGACCAACACCTGAGGAGGCTCTCGTTAGGCAGCTGGATTAAGGGCTTGATCCAAAAAAGCGGTACTTGCACGTAATCCTTAGAAGGTTCCTCTTACAAGAGCCCTGACAACCGGTAGCTTGGATCCTGTTACCGATACCGGTGGGCTACAATTTTTTATATTTTTAGATGATAAAAAAAATATATATGTATGTCGCAGAATCAACACAGAGGCACAACTATTAGATTCACCATTGATTATTGTTAATGTAGTACAACGCCATCTATTATCGTTTGTCGGAAACGTTAAGCAGTGTGCTTGGGTGAGGTCGGTGCGGGGCGTGGCATGTCTTGTTTGACGGTTGTCAGCTGTCGGCTGTCGGCTGTCGGCTGTCAGCTGTCATTCTTTTTGACATTGGATGCATTTGATTTGAGAGACGTTACTTTGGAGTGAGACACGAGGGTGAGAGGTCGTTTTGCCAGCCTGCACCGAACTTACCGCGTTTCCGTACTTTAATCCATTTTCATCGGTTTGATCATTTGAGATTTTATTGTTTTGTTATCGAGAGTGAATAAATAGAGGACTATAATCAGTGTTGAGACTATTATTTCCTACCTACACCATGTCGAACTTGGACTCTGATGACGAGGTACCCCCAATGGGTGAATTACCCTCGTTATGTATATAAATTTAAAATGTAAATTATAGTGTTTTTAAATGAAATAATAATTATAATTAGCATATTATTGTGCCACTGCAGGGCAAAGCCCTCTTCTCACACTGAAAAGGCATTTTCAATAACTACAAAAACCTGCAACATTCCATATCCTTAATTTGTTCTCATAAGAGTCCATGTTATGGTAAAACATACTTTATAGATTAATATATTACGTTGCGTTATCGAGTCATTCGTATTCTGGATGCCTACTCTATCGATCGAGGCGGAACGATTACTCGCCCCATGTTATTGGGCCAAGCAATGTCTTCATATTAGGGTAACGTTGCCTATTACTGTCATTTATAATACATATTATTATAAAAATTTAAGTCGTGTTTCAAGTCGTTCTGTGTGCCTGCCTTTTTTCTTCTAAAGTACGCAACTAATTTTGATTGAAATGTGGTTTTCATCAACATTTAGAGACATTCCGTAAGGTTTATATGTATAAAACATGAATATACAACTTATATGTATTTATTTTTAAATTTTGATGCTTTGCCGTGTCGTAAGAATCGCACGAAGCAGGGGTGGATCACTAGTAGTACATAAAAATAGATTGAAAATGCGAGGATTGATATAGACTATTCTCGAATTTATTTACATGCCTTTTTGCCCATCCTAAGGTTACTTATAATAAGTAAGACCACCTTACAAAAATAATTTTGTATTTATCAAGGCATAGAAATTGCCTTCAATTAAGATAGGTTATATTATCATTTTTGTTTTTTTTTTACTACAACTACTCGTACTACTATTTCAGTGTACATAGGTACGTAGCCCTACACTACCGGAGGTCTAAAACTGTCCTACATGAAAGTGTTTTGTAATAAAGAATGGGTCTACAATAATTGTGGATTTCACCCTACACTTTGTGCGAATAGCCATAGTACAACGGACGAATATAAAAATAAAAGCAGTGGGACACATAAAAAACATAGTACAGTCAGCTTCATAAAGATGTATACCTACATCGACAATTCATATAATAGTCTACAATCTTTGTTTCATAATATTGTATCAATGTGTCAAACGATATTATACATTGGGTACTTAATTGTACAGGTACACTTGGACACAATATTATGGAACACAAATTGTAGACGATCAAACGAATTCTTGTCAAGCTATCTGTCCTATCTACCATCTTGGAATCGTAAAACAGGACTATCAAACATATTTTGTTCAATTCACTCAATTTTTTTCTATGCTTTAAAGAGTCATAAGTTTCAATAATTATGACTCAAAAATAAATAGATTCAAGGTCGCTCAGCGAGCTATGCTCTCTGAGGGATCGAAATCGAAAAGAGGTGATTCAGCAGAGAACCAAAATTGTCGACATAGCTTACAGAATAAGCAAGCTGTGGAAGTGGCAATGGCCATATTAGCCGTAAAGAACCTATGGCCGTTGGGGTAAACGCGTTTGGAGACCGCGAATCGGCAAACGTAAGTTAGGATGTCCTCAGGTTAGGTGAAGCGATGATTTTCGCAAGGTGGCTGGTAGCCGCTGGATGAGTTGCCGAGAATCGAGCTGAATGACGTACAATTTGAGAGGCCTATGTCCAGCAGTTGACTGCTGTAGGCTAATGCTGATGATACCAAAAATATCCTGGTGGTTCAGAGATTAAGGATCGACCAGCTATCTAATTACGCAACACATTTTCGTAAACGATTACGACAAATTTGTTTCATTTTGACAGTTCAACAACATTCATTGCGGTATTTACGTTGTTGAGCAGATTTTTATTTAGCAATTAGCAATTTGTTTCAAAATGTTTCAAATTCCGATTGATCGTGTAGGTATTACGTAATTAGGGTACTGGCCTTTCTTTTAAAGTACTAGATTTCGGGTTCAAACCCTGGTCAGTGTTCAATACAATTCTGTCGCTAATAAGTGTTAAAATAAGACTGAAAAAATTACATAGATACTATTGGGTAGGTACTCAAGGATTCGGTGGTAAATAGACCCTTAATTGCAAATCTATTATAACTTTTGACACAGTTTTTGTCACAATTTTATTGTAAATTCAGTCTGTAGTATACGCAAACAAAATATGATTATATTGTTATTAAAGTGAACTTAAATATTATCTGACGAAATGTGGGTGTATTAAAGGCACACCTCTGCTTAAGGCGACGATAACCGACTTCTAAACCAGTAGTGTTAATGATTTGGAAAAAATATATGTTAATTTGAGCATTTTCTTTATAACTTAATAAAGGAATATTTTAGATTATGTTTATATTGCATAGTGAAATTAATTTGTAAAGTTATGTCTAACGCGATAAAAAATTGAGAATCACGCAAAATCTATCAACCGATTTTTTTTTTAATCTTCACCAATTTAAAAATAATTTAATTATTAATCTTTTAGGTACGTGTTTTATTAAAATACCTTTTTTTATGTATAATAAATCAAGAATGCGTCTAATTTGGGACAGCGCTCTTTGATGGGCAAGTCCTATTACTGGCTGGACGTACGACGCGTTGCGTGAGCTCAGTACAGGGGACGGCCCCTGTACTGAGCTCACGCAACGCGTCGTATTATGACATATTAATGCCACCATTATTCCGGTGTGAGTGAGAGACGGAGCTATACAAGGCCGCTTGCACCATCCTTTTTTCGCAGTGGAATAACGATGGCATTAATTCTTCATAATAAGGCCCCAGAACACGTAAGCTAACCACTCAAGGTCACTGGCATATATCTGCGTCTTAAACCCTTCGGGGATTACATTTTTATGTTATGTTAAAATGATTTCTATTTTTTTTTTTTTTCTAACGTGTTTTGTTTCCCCGGAGAAATTTTGTAGGCATTTATCACAAAAACTCATTTTAGGTTCAAAGTAGGTATATCTACGTAATACACATACAAGCATATGATTAGACCTTGAATGAAACAAACTGGAGTTGCAGAAGTATATGTAATAACATAAAGAAAATAAACATAACATCACGCCTGTATTCCGCGAAGCGTTAGGCAGAGGTGTACCTATAGTACATTTACGATCGCCAGCTATGTTTAAGTCCCATGTAATAGGGGGCGAGCCTTTTGCCATCAATCTAGCATTAAATCCAGCTTCTGGGCTACTACTGAGAAGTTCCTGATGGAAAAAACCCAATACTAATACTGGGTTTTTTAACTATACTAATACTAATACTGCCCGACATGGGAATCAAGCTCAGCAGTAGCGCTTGTACAATCGTTGGTGCACTGCAATTTAGTGAGATCGTTTAGGTGCCTATTTTCTGTTCATTTCTGTCACCCTGGTGCTTTTCAAAACAACAAATGATTCATTTTTAAAACCTGTATTTTTACCGTTATTGAACAAAGTAGTAAGTCGCTTAAGTACCTAGTTCCAGTTCATCTCTGCTTTCCTGGTAGTAATAAATAAAACAATTAGGACAGTTGAATTTTTTTAAACGTCTATATATACATCATTTATTACGAATCCTTCATGCTCTTCTCAATGTTTCATCGTTTGTGCGTTTCGAGGAATAAGATTATAATATTATTTTTAATTTGATTTTGTTAGCGCACCTGAATGGTGCGTTTCGAGGAATACTTTTGGTGCGCTTCATTTGGTGCATTTCAAAGTCGCTTCGAGCAATAATAATACCCCCGATGTTAATATTGACTTTAAAAACAAACGTTCTTGAACTAAAAAGTGCAAAATAAGAAGAATAAGAAAAATTTATTTGTTCAAAAATATACAGACATATAAATAATATGGCGATACACTCTAAATACACTTAATTCTAATATTGAACATCTGTGTATGAAATAATTTAAAATATCTGTATTCAGACATCAGCGCTCTTCCCCTGTTGTAGGTGACACTTAAATATTAACTTTGTTTGCATAATGGCAGCTATACGGGCGAAACAGAGGGCACATTATATTATATATCTACCTATGTATTTATTTTATATGTAAATTGTACACCAAAGACTTCCTGCAGTATTTGTCTCCCTTTCTCCCTTTACAATCCAAAGGTTGTCTTTAAAAGATCGCTTAAATGTATAAGACCGCTTCATTGTGTCACCCTGTGTAAAATTTCTACATTTATATCTGTTATTCATAATGATGTTGTACATGTTATCGTTAGAATACGGAATACATTAATGTGCGCATTAACTAGGTAATCTAAAAAATTCCGCAGGTATCTGCACTCTACCTAGTTAATCTGCATATTAACGGATGCTACACCGTTAAAGGTGCGCTAGTCAGTCATTCTTCTATATACACGTAGTATAGTGATTACTCGTCGATTATCGTAATTTTTTCGGTTGTTTCAGTGGAATCATACGAGTTAAATTGTAATTACATACTATTTATTGCCAGTTTTTATAACAGTGAATTCGAATGTTTTATTAAAGCAAATTACCTGTTTTATTAACTTAACCGTATGCTTCGTCATTAGTCTGCAGATTACCTAGAAAGTCTGCAGATTATCTAATTAATGTAAGAACTGAAACATTTTTTTTCCACTATAACGGATTCAACCAGATAAACTTCACTTCACTTCTAAAAATTCACTCTTAACTGATTTACGCACATAACGCAATAACGCGTATTCTATTTTATAATGTTTACTATAATAACTTGTATTGTTAGAAGCATTCACCGAATTAGATAACTTATCAGTAATATAGTTGAACGCCAAGGGCTTCCCGGAAGAAAAAAAATATGTTAGTTACCAAATACAGCGATACGAATGGTTCAGATAATTACTACTTATTATTTTTACTCCAACATTTGAGATACAAAATTGTGCCGGGGCTTGGGTGTTTTGCCTAAGGAACATTGGCAGATCCAGGGTTGTCATTGGGGGGGGGGGGGAAGGGGGCTTCTTGACCCTGCTGAGGGGAGGTTTTAGCAAAGTAAACACTAAAAAAGCTCACAAATATTTTAATAACCAAGCCTCCTCGACTTTTCGCAAATTGCAATTCGTGTACTACCAGATATATCTCGGTGAATATACATGGCGGCCAAACCGTGAGTGGTAGAATGAGTGGTTTCAGCAACATATCAGTAAATAAAATATGACCCTCCAAAAATTACAAAAATGCCCCATTTTTACCGCCGTGATTAGAGGAGTAACAGACAAATTCGTTTTTTTTTTAACATAAATGTAAATAATAGGAACCTAGACGTACTCTATCTTAAAATTGTAATGTAAAAAATAATTGAATCGGTTCAGTTTTCGAGGAGAAAAAAGGCGAATACGAAACGTCGATTTCGAAACATTTTTTTTGTGATATAAATGGTCTGAGCTGTAGCTATCCCTATCGCACTCTACGGGGGCAGACTTGAGGTAAGAAGACGGCAATAGTTTCTTCAAATACTTATTTGCCAAATTCCTCGCAGCCCCTGTTACCTCTTAAGATTTCTCACGGAAGAACTCAGACGCTTTTGGGAAAGAGGCCTTAGCCTCCCTGGATCCATTACTGCTAAGGAATCTGGAGTCGTAAGGATAATAATAACAATCACCTGTAAGGATCGTAGCAGTTGGCGTTCTGTAGTTTCTGCCTACCCGCATTGAAGAAAGTGTGAGTTTATGTTTGTATGAACCTGAGTCGTCTTCTATAATTTTACTAAACCCCGACGCAAAAAGAGGGGTGTTATAAAACCCCTCTTTTTGCCCAGTTCAGCTCAGTTTGACCGCTATGTGTGTGTGTCTATCTGTGGCACCGTAGCTCTTAAACAGGTGACCTGATTTCAATGCGATTTTTTTATTTGCAAACAGATTTTCTAGCGATGGTTCTTAGACATGTTTTATTAAAATCGGTTCACTCCTTTGTAGATTATCAGCTCTTTTCTAGTTGATGAATGGATGTGAGCGTCTTCCACAGGTTTGGTCGATACGAAATTTGGTATTCTGTTACTTAAATGATATTAGAAGAACATAGTAACCTTGAACTGCTGCTGCAGCATCACCTGGAATGTGTAGGATACCCAACTCTCTTACCAACTTATAGCACAGGTATCATGTTTGGGCTCATTGGTATGGTCTCATTGAATAGGTTATAGATAGATGATGAACAGGATCTGGTGATGGAGTAGGAAAGAGAAATGAAGAAATGTTTGTGTTGTGGGTTTTTTCAAATTTTAATATAATTTCACATGTTGTCCACATATTCGAATCACAACTGTCTGTGTGCATGAAACAACTGCGTGTAAGAAATGGCTATAATACGGCAAATTGACGCGGAGATAAATAATCAATTTCCCTAACTGTGCACTTTGCATGCACGTTCCGAAATAAAATCTTTAAATTTTTTTTTGGACTCCAAAATCAATTAATAAGAGGGAAAATTATTAATGTTTTCGACACTAGTCCAAAACATTTATAATATTTTCAAATTCCGAAAAACTTGGCAACTACATGCAAGACCATAAAGTTTAGATCTTATCCTAATTTTGCATACGATAGCTGTAATATTTAAAATACTCGTTCTGGAAGCTAGTGTAATAAGCTGGCCTTTTTAACCAACGGGCCCTTTTACCCGACTGGTCATTTTACCCGACCGACGAAGAGGAGAGTAATGGTTTTCGGATGTCTGTAAGCTTTTGACATCTTATAGCCTAAACAGTTTTAATATTCGAAAGTGCGAGGTTTCATTTATGGCCGTTTGTTATGGGAATTATTATACAAAAGTGATCATAGATATACACAGGGTGGCCCGTGAAGCGACGTCCGTCGATGATTAGACAGACGGTGTTTTTATCGATCGTAAACCATAATTTAAGAATTTATTATTCAAAAGAAAATTATATTATTATGCGAGACAGAAAGAGGAATAAAAAATAATCCGAAGTTAGTTGAATTTCACGAAACAAAAAAAAAAACGTTTACCTCCTAAACTATGAATAATTGCTGAACATACATGGGGTGTCTCGGGAAGCCTTTGGAGAGAGGATTCAAAAAAAATGTTTTGGACTCGTTCATGGGCCAATTTGTAAGCACCTTACCAAAATTTGTGGCTTATTGGTGATTCGCACGAACCCGAAACGAGTGAATGGACACTTCAAAATTTTTTTTTTTTTTTTAAACGTTGCCCCTCACTAAGAATTTCTCCTGTATTGTGGGTGCGTTTACAAACATTTAAACTCACATTCACAAACAGCCAGACCCGGAACAACTACTTGTAGGTCATACAAATATTTGTTCCGTGCGGGAATCGAACCCGCAAGACACAGCGCAGCAGTCAATCGCTTAAACCACTGCACCAACCGTGCCGTCTTGTTTTTTCATATTGTTTTTTCTTGAGGCGATTCGCACGAAATAATTTATTTGTACGCGAATCGACAACTCATTGGCGCAACACTGTGTTCTAAGGAGTCGGTATCTTACGGCAATAAAACCAAAAATAAAAGTTTTTGTAAAATCATAATTTAAATTAGGAATCATGACGAAAGATTCCACCAGCTTCGAATATTTTCATACATACTTATTTGTTTCACAAGACTATCGTTATTGATAGCTCGACACAGAGTGCACATGTAGTCAACTTCTTGCGTTTCTTCTAAACCGTGGTATGAATAGTGATTCGTCCATTTAAAGAAATCGTAATACATATTCTTGTTTTTGATGGATTCAACTATTTTGTTTGCTGTCTTCTTTACACCAAGTGTCCTTATATTCAAATAAGATCCGTCTGGCAGAAACCTGAAAAATTAAAATAATTTATTTTATATTTCATAACTAAATTTTAAGAAGGAGATGCACATATAAAGGAAGAGGAAGATAGGAAGAAGGTGCACATATAGGGGTATTTTAGACCCGTCGAAGCGAAAACGTGGTTGTTGTATATATTCAAAAGATACATTAAATTCAGAAAAACTCGCTACAATTAATATAAATACAATACAGTTCCCTTTGATGTCCCATAACTGAAAGGTTATAAGCTATAAGTAAAAATAATACAAAAAGTCCTAGAACAAGTGTTCCAAAAATACAGTTTCGAAGATAACGACACTCGATGTGTGATAAGTTTTAACGGTAAATAGGAGTAACTCAATTTCATTTAAGCCAATCATTCATAATTAAAGCTAAGAAAATCCGACGTTGTCATATTTTTTTTTTATGGACAGAAATAGTCCGAATCTATTTTATTTTTTCATCTAAGGGTGTTTTACATAAATAATCGTGACTTTGTCAAATTATATTTATATATAAAAGGAGAAACTGACTGACTGACTGACATATCAACGCACAGCCGAAACTACTGGGACTAGGAACGTGAACTTTTGCACACCGCTTTCTTATATAATGTAGGGTTTTAAAAGAAGGGGTTTTTGGAAATACGAAATTTTTTTATTTTTTTTTAAATGGTTTGAAGTGGTATTTTGTTTGTATGAAAAATCTTTCTTCTTCTCATTAATAAACTTGAATCTAGGCACGAATCTGTCAATAATCTATCCATATATTAGGGGGTGAAAAACGGGGGCATAGTTTGTATGGGACAACGTGATTCCTTGGTCCAATCTACTTCAAATTATGCATTAATATTCTTTAACAGAATTGATGAAAGTTGTGTTTCGTATTTTATTGAAACTCATCGCCTAACGGGTTTAAAAAGGGGTAGAAAGTTATTTTGGGGGTGATTTGCATCGAAATTGATACTCCTTAGTGCTTTTGATATAAATTACATTTTATTTTGACACATGTTTGAAAACTCAATCCGATTTTATTCAAAAAACGTTAAACTCACATAACAGCTTGGTGCAATGCACTTTAGTGTGTGTATTTAGTTTAAAATTTGAATGTCAAAATATAAAAGAATATTTAAAATAGTGTAAGTAAATTTAGTGGTTGGTTTAAAATTGGAATGTCAAAATATAAAAGAATATTTAAATCGGATTAGTAATCGAAATTTCAAAGCGCTACGTCGAAATTGGTCGCAATAACAATATTAGGGTCATTAATAAGAATAACATGATTGTTTTCCTGCTTGACTAGCATTTACCCGCATTGTTTTTGTGAAAGCGGTGTCGTAATTTTATAGGAGGGTATCCATTTTGTCAACGGTATGAATTGAAACGTTTGGAAACTGTCACTCGATAAAATGTTTTTCTTGATAATAAGTTTTATATTAACTAAACAATATGAGGAATATTTGATTTGTTATTATATGATATGGATATCAAAACATTAAATTTTATTTGTAACAAAAATCTTTTTTTTTTTTTTCAATGTAAGTATTCTGCGTTTTGATTATTCTATGAAATGAAAATATGTGAAACGAAATTCTATAAAACAACGTACAACCCCCTAAACCGCATGAACCCGCTAAAAACGCTCTAAAAGCATGAAATGCACGAAGTTCCTTCTAATACCTACTTTGTGTCTGCGTCAGGATAAGTCAGGATGATTGGACAATACCTACCAAGTTTTTGTACCTATTTGGTACTATTTGGAAATGTGCCTTTTTGCCACTTGATTTTAACCAAAACACCATTGTATAACGTAAGTGAGCTTTATGGAATGCTTATTGAAATAATCACTTTCGTGTGGTTAGTGACTAGCCTGGTGTCAGAGTTTTTATGCCGCCCATGGGCCTCTGACTTGGCTTCACATGCCGTCGAAAAATATCTCTCAGGCATGCCGGTTTCCTCACGATGTTTTCCTTCACCGTTTTTAAAGCAAGTTATAATTATACAAAAAGCACATGAATCCGAAAAGTCGGAGTTGCGTGCCGTGGGTTCGAACTCGAGACCTATGACTTGGCAGTCACTGCAAAAAAATCACTGCCTAAAGGGGTTAAATTATGCATGGAAGTTTGCAATTTTTGCTGATAGGAACCCCCACCGGTCCCACGGCCAGTACCTACTTATTTCGTTTTATATTTTTAGCTTCCGATTCGTAGTATCGTGTTACCCAGTAATTGGGTTGTGGAGGTCAGATAGGCAGTCGCGCCATGTAAAATACTGGTAGGTAGGTATCAGCTGCATCCGGTTAGACTGGAAGCCGACCCCAAAATAGTTGGGAAAGGTATTATAGGCATATTGATTGATTCATAGTGAAGAAGACCTTATTAACAATTTTAGCACTGGTTGCATTGATGTAACAAAACCCTGCGATTATTTTGCAAAAGTCAATATTATGCTGGCTTCATAATTATTAAACTTCAATTATCCCGGTAGTACGTTCCCGTGGGATGATTTCCGACCTCCACGTGGGCGAAGCCACGAGCATAAGCTAGTAAATCATTAAAAAAAAAATATATATCTATTTTTTCTAATCTAAGTAAATAATAAAGTTTGTAATTTTTTGTTTTTCTAATACTTAGTTATAAGTTGTTATGTATCCAGAGAAATGTAAAAAAAATAAACCTAACAAAAAGTACTAGGCTTGCATGAATTCACGATAGTATTCAATCATTATGTTATACTACTCATAGGATTTGGATGGGGCAGACAGATAGTTTATAGCCTGAATTAACACCTAAGATACTTTTCATCCCGGGAGTACGTCTTCGTGGGATAATTTCCGACTTCGAAAAATGAAAAAAAAGACGTTTTTTTTTGTAATATAATTAATATGCCAGTTGATTATTTGATGTGGTCTCATTAATACCCTAGAGTGGGATATGGGATATTAAAAGGATATTCTGGTATAGTAAAGTGTGTAACATAGTGACATGTAGGGCATGTAATTTGTTATCATTTAATTGTGTTTTTGTGTTTTGCTTTTTCTTTTGTGTGCACTGAATAAATGTATCAACACACTTTTCTAATATAAATAAATTCGCAATCATTGTAATTTAGCAATGCACAGACTTGTATGAAACTAATGTAGGCGTGCATATTTTAGGTTTATGGTTTGGAGGAAATAATTATAAGGAAAAGAGTATAGCTATAAATACAATATCTGCTAATCAAAAATACGGGGAAAAAATAGTGTAAACAAGGACAAAAAAACGAAATAAGCGATCTAACCTGGTATAGTTAGCTCCACCGTAGACTATTGGCACGGCATAGTGCTGCACCGCATGCAGTAGCTTCTCTGTGACGTAGTCTTCACAAAGAGAATTTTCAAAAGATAAATAGAAGTAGTAATCTGTCTCTATTTTACGCAAGCACTCTGTTCCTGATAGATACGATTCTGGTGCCTTGGGACAAGATTTTGTTCCATTCCATTTACAAGATTCGCTGTATATGTCGAGTACCAAATGCTGTTTAGCTAGTTCTTTCTGTAATTCTAATGCGAACTTCTCTCTGTTACTCTTTGAATGACAATTTGATACAAACCAAGCAGCCGCTAGTTTTTTACTCTTCAATTTGTTTCTGAAATATTCGTCTACAGTTTTCATATCTTTTACTTCCAACCAATGCATATTTTGTTTAGGCCCAATGACTTCACCTTTTTTGTTTTTAATTACGATGTAACCAAAATATATATCAGAATTCAATTTATATGTGTAAGTCCAATTATATATTCCATCGTACCTCTTGGAATCTAAGGGATAGTAAGCTGGGGATTCTCTGTTAGCAAATACATATTTCTGGTAAAGTGATCTCTTTAGTGGAAAAGACACATTTTTTTGACAAAACTCAGGGCCATAAAATAAAACGACATCAAAATCTGTCACACTATTTAAAAGAGACGGGTTAGGCGTGATGTAGCAATTATTGACAGGACACAATCTTTTCAAAAACTGTTCTTGTCCCTCACCCATAAGATTGAAGGGGTCCGAATTCGGACTTGTCCACTGTAGAATAAATTTCATATTGTTTTTTTTTAAAACAGTTGATCGATCTTGGAATAAGAATATTACTAAGGTACCAATACACAAAATTCCAGCAAACCAACGAAATTTTCGCATCATGTTACCTGTAAGGCATGAAACTTTCTGCCGAAATTTGTTTCCCGATAGATATGTCTTAGGCCTCGACCAGAGTGAATGCGCGTTGTCTAGAGCGGTATCGGGCGCGATTAGGGGGTCACACTGCATCGTGAGTTGCAGCGGATAGTGAAGGCTTAGATGTTTTCCACAGGGTAATGCAATGACGTTCGCTCGCTAGTTTGGTCGCTCAGTCCATCTCACTGTGGACGCAGCTCGGCTCATGTGTGCATCTGTTGTATGTTTGCTGTTTTGCGTCTGCCTTATCTCCTCCCTGGAACAAAGGGGCAGATCCCGTATTTTTAAGAACGTTTGCATTCTGACAATCTCTTACATTCTAATCTCCATCTCAATTTGTCAAAAACCATAGATGTATTATTTGAAACTAGCGTTAGATTGGCAATGCAAAAGAGAAAGAGTATAGTCTAAGCGTAGGTTAGAGCGAGATAGATAGACGAGACCATGCACACGCTATCAGCCTGTATCGGCCTACGTATGTCGAGAACTAAATATATTCCGCTTATTAAAAAAAAACTCAGTTTTTTTTCAAACCGAGGTTTCATCGAGACAATTTTTGTTTAGTAGACGTAATTAATAATGGTTATTTAGAGGCCTGAGGAACAGGGTGTAAAGTTCACTCGTCCTCTATAGAAAAGGGAGGATCCTCCGACCAGTCGGGTGTCGTGTCTGGCGGGCAACTGCCCAACGATTGATGTTGGGGAAGTTATATTTTATAGCATTTAAATTTTATAGCATCTTCAGTGATTCCGTAATTCTCAAATTATCCTTCCACCAGCGCGAACCATATGTCTGGATCGTCCGATGAGAATGATAGCACTTTGATATTTAATTTCCGGAAATATTCGTCCGATTTTCGTTCTGCATCAATCGAAACGCGCATTTTTTTAGGGCGCCTCAGCTTCGCGAGCTCGCGATCTTTACCGAATCGCTTCCTACGTTAATTACTCATTCTGATGTTCTGATCGGGGTCACCAATTTAGAAGTATGAGGAACAGGGTGTAAGGTTCACCCATCCTCTATTGAAAAGGAAGGATCCTCCGACCAGACGGGTGTTATGTCCGGCGGGCAACTGCCCAATGGTAGATGTTGGCTAGTCTTATATATCTCGTTCGCGCGGTAAACTCTAATTGCGCGATGCAAGATTTGTGTGACGTCAGGTCCTTGATGCGTTGCCAGTAATAGGACTCGCCAATCAAGGTGCGTTGTCCCAACATTATTAATTTACTATACATAAAAAAAGTATTTTAATAAAAACACGTATACAAAAAGATAAATAATTAAATTATCTTTATAATGGGGAAGTTTCAGAAAAATACACTTGATAGTTTTTACGTGATTCTCAGTTTTTTATCCGCGTTAGACGTAACTTTACAAATTAATAACACAATGTAATATAAACATTATCTAAAATATTCACAGATTCAGTTATTTAAAAATTGTTTATTTTAACATATATTTCGTCCAACGAGCAGTGTTAATACACTGCTCGTTTAGACGTGATTTTCAGTATAAAATTTAATCATCAATAGTCGGTTATTGTTGCCTTAGGGCCGTAAGATTGAAAGCAATTTAAACTATGGTTAACGGAATCTACGATAAAATATAATCGATGGTTTAATCTACTGTTCTAAGATCGAATGGAAAATAAGAACAGATTAGTTAAACTTCGATTAGTCATTTACCTACACATGGAAACATTCTCTAGTTTATTCGAAGTTTGTTCATCTGTTCATTCAAATAGTGACAAAAAAAGATCCATTTGACATTGACACTGCCATTTGACGTCCATGAGTCTGTGACGTTTTATTATGCAATCAAACATCAAAGAGACCCTTTCTTTTTTGGAGCGTGGCTCGGCTAAATGACGTCATGTTATCGTCATTTTAATCACACGTGCCGATATCGCGCGGGTATCCCGGAAGTACCGACGCAAATGCATAAATGGCCGCCACCGTTCGTTGGAGGGCTATTTTCATGTCTTCATGTGGTATATAATTTCTTCTAAAATTATGATTATTATATGAATTGTATATCATTTCATTGATTCCAATGATTCTACATTAATCTAACGATATACGGTCTACTATAATAACTATTTATATCGTTCAACTTGTGTATTATTCCGGCCACCGTAGGCGTGGGCTTGCGGACGGTGAGCAATGGGTAGCTCGCCGTCCGATAAGGACCTGCCGGTCTATTCTGTAATAATCTCACGGTGAAAACTTAGGTGAAGTGAGCTTGAAGTGAGCTGTCATTCCACGTGCTGCTAGGGACTGACAGCTCACTCCGAGCTCACTTCACCTAAGTTTTCACGGTGAGATGGTTATAGAATAGCGCTGCAGGCCCGGGTCGACGGCGCGTTGTGTTCCACGCGCGCCTCAAAGACATGTCAGCAACTGAAGGGGTCCGATAGGACCGATGCCTGCCGGGGTTGCGGGAAAGTCCGAAAGGGATACCGTGGCCCCTGGCAACGTACAGGCAACGGAAGGAACACGGGTGGGTTTTAGTCACTAAGAGTCTGACACGCCAAGCAAAGTTTTTACTATTCGTTGATCGCGAAGATGATACTAAACATTTCGCTTATCTATTATTTATGTATTATTTTATCTGAAAAATGTACTTAAATGTTTTAGATTATTTTATATACCTGTTACATATGTATTATAATTCTATTTATTCATTTGTATAGGTAAATTGTTTTTCTTTGAATAATTATTATTGCTATATTATTAAATTTATTATTATTGCTATTTTATATAATTATTATTTTTGTCTGTTTGTTAACGTATTTTGCTAATTTCAACATTGAAAAACTTATTTGGAACCGCATAACTTTGTTTTGTTTGTAAACGTAACATGCAAATTAAAAAAAAAAACTGCTAGTAAGAGATAATCCTTTTCCGAATAATGAAACATCACAAAAATCTACCTTTCAAAAATAAAAATAAATCCTTCCAAGGCACGGAAACCTACGGTGCGTGAGTCCGGTTTACACTTTGCTGGTTTTTTTTCTATCACTTTACATTTAACTTTTAATAATCGGAGCTATTTATCGGCACAACATTTTTACGGAATGTAACGACTATGACGCGGAATAAAACACACTGGTCGTACGTACGGTACGTGCCTACATATAGCATCTGTGTGCGGGAGTTAATATGGCCTCGGGAGATGCGTGAGTTGCGCTTGCGTGGACGCGCGCTTTTTAAAACAACCAATCAGGAGGATCAAAAAGAATTCACGTAATTCGGCGCAGGAAAATTCGGCGCACAAACTTGTCGACTACAATTATTATTACCTTCTATGTTTTAAATCGGTTAAAAATAATCGCTGACTCTTGTTTCTTTTAATTACTTCATTTGCTTTGAGTGTTAGATACGAATGTATGGTTTTTCAAAGGATACTAATGCGTAGTGTTACTGTAATTTGTATACTCCGACTACATAATAGTGTAATATTTCTAATGCATAGAAGAAATTAAGAAAAAAAAACAAAGAAATCGGTATGTAGTGTGCGCGCCACGAAAGAAGGTCCGCGGAAAGTTGGGAAACTACATTTCTTTTTATGCAATTTTATGCAATGACATACCTAGACATTAGCGCCGCGTCAAAGGGACCTCAGTGGTGGCGCGGACTCTATAAAGATTTGTCAATAGGGCACAGAATAGAAAAAGAAAAGAATAAACAAAGTACAGCTGTAAAAGTACTTTTAGCTCGCGGCTAAGATCTAAAATAACGCCGCCATTTTTTTTTTTTCAATACAATTTCGGTGACAATTTCACAAATGACGGCCGCACCGAATAAAATAAAGTAAAGTCATGTTAGTCCTGTAATTAAACTAGGTAAATTTTACCGTGGAAAATACTAAAAGTTGGTCATAAAAGTTACACCAGAAGAAAGATCTTGATTTGTTTTCTCCTCTACCTATCGTTATTTCTCCTGACAAAGTTTATTCGGTTTATATGTATGTATCTATGTATGTATGTATTAGTAAGTATTCATTTTCAAGTTATCTATTACCTACTTATGTTGCACCTGCCATGTTTTGTCTCTGCTCCACCCTAAGGTTAACTGGTAGAAAATGCCTCAGGCATTAAGTCCGCCTTTGTACAGTATTTTTTTTTACTTGTGCATAAAGTTTTAATAAATAATAAAATAAATAAATCTTGTGAGGTTTTCTTCGGCACACGCGAACATCGCAGCTCATTGTGTCCATTTAAATCGCTTACTAGCAGGTTGTCTAACAATATAGTGTAGCATGCCAAAACTACACCTCCGCTCTGTTCATACACGCTCACACGCACGCATTTACAAACATTTACAATCAAACTACACCTCGCTAAGTGCACACATGTTTATGAAACCGGCCTCACTTGACTGTTGACAGCGCTGTGTCTTGGTTTTATTTGGTCTGAGGCTTGCAGTCAACAAATACAAGACGCTGGAGAGACTGAAATGCACTGGATGCTCAGCTAAATATCACTATGCGTATGCAGGCCTTAAAATGACATCTGCCTGTTATTTAGAAAATAATAATAAAAAATGTTGGCGCTGCCCAGACTGTTCTAATATCACTTGTCGCTTTAAGAATTATACTACCCCTGTCCAAAAACTAAACTTCAATCTGCCTAGCCTTTTCCCGACTATGTTGGGGTCAGCTTCCAGTCTAACAGGATGCAGCTGAATACCGTATTTTACATGGAGCGCCTGCCTATCTGACCCCCACAACCCAGTAACTGGGTAATACAATACCACTTGGTAAAACTGGTTGTCAGACTTTCGGGCTTTCCGACCCGTAACGACTGTCAAAAATACACAAATGGCAGCCGGGACCAACGGCCGAACGTGCTTTCTGAGGCACGGAGGAGTCTCGGTATGTTAAGATGGTCACCCATCCACAGATCAACCCCGGCAACCACAGCTTAACCTGATGGCTCGAACCGTGCGGCTGTTATTACTTAGCCACGAGCTCCTCCTACCACCTGTCCAAAAACTAAAATGAACCTAACACATATATTACTACAAATGTCCACTGTAAGACCCCCAACCAAAATAACCATACCACAACCACAAAACAGGAAATCGCAACAGAAGGCCTTTTGAATACCTTAGACAGTCTCAGTAAATTTCTAGATTCTAAACTAGAAAAGAACAATCAATCCCTACTCCTTTTACTAAAGAACACAATCCAAACTGAAATACAAAAAGTATCACCAAACGCGAGCAAGGAATAGTAAAAAGTGATATACTCGTACACACACTAAATGAGAAAATATCTCTATTTTCTCATATCTCACTACAAAAAGAAAACAAAGAACTTAAACAACAATTAAAAGAATTAAAACAAAATATGACAATAATAGAAAATCAACAAATAGGACAAAAATATAAATAAAAAATTTGTACTTACAGAACATGACCAAAAATCCGAGAATCAATAACAGTACCTATCGTTTAGTTGAAGCATTCAAATATATCCTAAATGTTGACCAGGTAGCATGACAACCATACAAAACGGGTTTTCTAGACAAAATGATAGATAAACAATCACAATCTGTCATTTTGGATATTCTTTCGTTGACAAAACCCGTTTCTATTGTGGTCATGCAAAGCGTGCTCATCGGATATATTGAAGGATTTTCACGTATAGGAAGATACAAGAACTCTCCGAGACCTATTATTACTGAGGTAAGAAGCAGACAAATGACGAAATATGTATTAGACGCAACGGAAACACCAAACTTCGAAAATCATAGATAAGATAGATAAGTTTATTTTCATAATCAACAGGTTTTAACAAATTTGTTGTAGAGGCCTTCTTTTGAGAGGAGCTCGTGGCTAAGTAATAACAGCCGCCCGGGTCGATCCATCAGGTTAAGCTACGCTTGCCGGGGTTGGTCCTTGGATGGGTGACCATCTTTATATACCGAGACTCCTCCGTGCCTCGGAAAGCACGTTAACCCGTTGGTCCCTGGATCTTTGACGTCGATCGTCAGAAGCCCGAAGATCCGACAACCAGTCTTACCAAGGGGTATCGTTTTACCCAGTTACTGCTTCAACCAAACTATTGATTCGCAAAAAACTATATGTGTAATGAAAGCATAAATAACACAAACGAACGTGACACAGACTTCTCACGGATTAACACAAATAAAATGACCTTTCGTCACGTACATATTGATGTCACAGTATTATACCAAAACATGCAAAGCATCAACAATAAACTACTCACAAGAAAAGAAAGAATTAATGAATTAACTACAATGGATACTTCCTCGATACGTCATACTGTCGACTGAACTACGAACAAGCCGGCCGGCGGTGTATGCACACTATTAAGATAAACCTTAGAATGTAGTGAACGAAAGGATATTATGGATATGTCGGTGAAATACATCATTGAAGTATGTACCATTGAATTGCCTGAACTTAAAACAATACAAATATCTTTGTTTGGAACAATAAATAGATTAAATTATTAATTACTCATGTGCACGATTACGGTTTTTCTGATCATAAATTAATAAAAAAACTAGACTCCGCGACTACTAAAAAACTAAAACTATTTTTTTATTATAAAAACAGAACAATTAAAATTTTGCATTAAAACAAATTAATTGGAATTTAATAATAAGCTCGCAAAAACCATGAACGAAAATTACAAGTTATTAGAATTTTTTTTACTCTTAATATTAAATTGATGACGTTTATCACATATTAACCGAGTATGTCCGCAACGAAGAATTTAGAAATAGCTTGGATTGTAGAAGTTGTTGTAATAGAGCTCTAGCTGTGCCATTGTCTTATAATACTTAAAAATTTAACTGACTGCATACCCATAAAACAATAAAAGTAAGTCGAAACAAAGGAAACGATTGGTTGATAAGTGGCATTAAAATATGATGCAAAAATAAACGGTTGTTAAGAATTCTTACTTCTTACTGTAACGATTAACGATCCTTTATTAACTAAACAATGTAAAATATATGAAAAGACATTGAAACATATAGCCAGTAAATAAAATAAAAAACAATATATTCGGGAAATCAGAAACTTAACTAACAAAACTATGTACATAAATCGATGGGGAAAATAATTAAGGAGCGTACAAACAAAAGTCACAACAAAACATTACAAAGTCAAAGTCAAATCATTTATTTCAAATAGGCCCTTATAAGGCACTTTTGAACCTCAAAAAATTAAAAATTAATTTATTTACATTGACGATCCACGATAAACTTACTAAACTTACTTATCAGTAGGACAAACTAAGCGGAGTGGAGATTCAGAGCCACGTGGCCGGCATGTTGTGCTCCAATCAACGCAGAACTCAATGTTTTTACATCCATCTACACCGCAAGAAATAAAAAATATATTAAGGCGACACTAATCAACCTTTAATGTTTTTATACTGAAGATCACGTCTAAACGAGTACTGTTAGTGATATGGATTTTTTTTTTTTTTTAATTAGAGCATTTTGTTAGTATCTTAATATTTTAATATTTAAGATTGTGTTTATATTATATCGTGTAATTAATTTGTATAGGTATGTCTAACGCGAATTAAAAACTGAGAATCACGCAAAAACTTTCAAGCGTATTTTTCTAAGGCATGTATTTAACGTAGCGACAAATTAAATGTTGGGAAAAAAAAAACCGACTGCAAAAATAGTAGGTTGGCAGTTACAGCGAAGGATTATTTTAAGTAGAAAGTAGCAACTTAATAATCAGCTGTTAGCTTTGTTTTAATTTAAACTGGCATCGACTTTTTGTTTTGGTAACTGAATTTATTGTTAAGCGAACACTTGATGGCGGATAGAAGGTAGAAAACGGGCATTCGAACAAAGAACGGGTCTGTTTAGGCTCAAGAGAATGTAATGTTTTGGAAATGTAGTGTTTTACATTCTCTTGTGCCTAAACGGACACTGGCACTCGCCGGCCGCTGCCGCGGCACCGCTTGCTCTACTCGTGCATTGTGTGGTCACAGTTCTAACTTAAATGGCTGAAAGGTAGGTTAAGTACCTACCCTTCAGCCATTTCCATTTACTACTTCATTTTTAGCCAAGGGGTTACGGCTACACTTAAGTTTACCCGGCTAAAGAAGAAAGAAATTAACATTAGCCTCTCCTCAAAAATAAACGCTTGCAAAAGTGTTTTTTGTGTGGGAGCCTGTGTATAGTTGCTATAATACAATGTGTGTTATCTCACTGTTAATATTAGTCGCCATATCATTATTTATAGCACCTTGAATATGATTACAATTGGCCCTGTGTGATATGTTCGCTGCCTTAAAGTAGCAGCCATTATTTAGTTTTTATAATTCCTTGCATTTTGAAGCTCATCTAATATAATTATTGCTAAAATATTTAATCGCTGCCAAGTTATTTTTTTAGAAGCAAATAGTTAGTCGGCCTTTACGTTGTTAGTCGCCTGGAAAAGAATTAGCCCTTTTCTAAAACCTTCACCATTTTAAAGATAATTTAATTATTTATGTTTAAGTATACGTGTTTTATTAAAATACCTTTTATTTTATGTACTAATAATGCGTTTAATTTGGGACACGCTCCTTGATGGGCGAGTCCTATCACTGGCTGGACGTACGACTCGTTGCGTGAGCTCAGCACAGAACAAGCAACCTAACCACTCAAGGCCACTGGCATATATCTGCGTCTTAAAGAACCTGAAGAGGGTTTATACAGAAAGTGGGCAACGTCACAAATAGCTGTCAAATATTTCGCTGATTTGATTAATTTGGCAATATTATGAAGCAAATACGGAGGTCTCTCGCTCGGTATCCGCGTTATCTTCATTCATCTCTTCAAGGACACTTTGGTTTTAATGTCGTAACACCGAATATTTATTTCTGGATGTAAAAAAAGTATATGGAAACTTTCCAAATAAGTACCTATTTTACACCTAAAATAGTTACGGCATCAAATTCAGTGTTATAATTGCAATTCAATATTAATATTCTAGTTTACTAGTTGGCCATATTTCTTATTCCCATACAGCAATATTGCCAAATTAATCAAAACAGGTAAATATTTGGCTGTAATTTGCGACCTTGCACACTTTCCGTATAACCAGTTTGACACTTGTGGGAAGTTGACAAAATCGGCACGAGCGAATTTCGGTTTGAGGTGAACGCACATTAGATTTTGAAAGAATTCCTCTATTTTAATTTAATGTGCAGTCTTTTGTATATTTCATAACAAAAAAAAAAAACTTTTCCTGCCAAACAGCTCATTCGTTACACTTCAAAAAACCATTGATTGCTAATCATTTTCTGTCAGGCGTTTTTACAAAAAACGATTGATTGCTAATCATTTTCTGTCAGGCGTACACAATTACTTCAGTATCGAATTTCGATATAAATAACAATTGGTGTAACCTAGTAGGGTTTGCCTAGATTTAACAACATAAATAATTAAATGTTCTTGCACAACTCGCCATTAGGTCCGGCAGCTGCTGGAACCGGCTTTGGGAAATTCTCACTTGACCTCAGACTAATTTATTATCCTCTTTCAGTCAAATTGTTTAAAATATTTTTTCTTTTACAAATCCTTAAATTGTGGTCTACGATCGTTAAAAATACTAGACTAAGCAATTTAATAACAAAAACAATCAAATAACCATATCACATAAAATAATCACAAGAAGTATGAGCAATACGAAATGAACAGTACCTAGCTCAGGTTAGAAATTATTTTGGCCTTGGTTTGAATGAAAAGGTTAGCCTAAGACGAGCGACTGTGAGGGTCAGTCTAAGAACCTCGATAATTTCCCGGTCAATTATTTTTTCGGGTGATTTTCTTGAAAGTTTCTCAGAAAGGAAAGGTTTTTTGATGATACTTCAATATTTGAGCTCGACTTTCACTAACCGTTTCCTGATAATATCATGAGGCATATTGAAACCCTTTTTCATCAATAGTTCCTGGCCATAACGAATAGATAACCGAGGTATCTGTTTTGAAGTTACATAAACCCCCGTCCATTTAATGTAAAAACCTATCTGTACGATGATTTTTTAGATTTCAACAGCTCTATACTTCAGTACACAGTAGAAGCAAAAAATAGGCCCTTAAAATGATGGTCCAAAGTTTCTAGATTCTGTGTGGGTGCAATAATTGCAAAGAAAATCTAAAATCCATTTTCATCAAAACACATTATAATAGTAAAAGCTCATTGAGTTCAAATTAAAACCGAAGAAAGAGAAAAAATACAATACCTAAATCTGATAATACTGATTACCTATTTCGAAGGCAAAAAGTCAGATCTAAAATTATTTTACGATCTTCTAATATCAAGAAGCTAGCACCAGTATTACGAGAACCTCCCAGTGTCAGATTGTTTACCCGAACCTGACAAAGATGATGAAGAAGACTTAATTATTTAAGGGATGAAATTGAATGACCACCAAAAAAACAATCGTTACCCTAAACAGCCTCATCCAAAAAAATAAGTAATATGTACAAATAAATGAAACCTGTACCAAAATCTTTCGGGCTATTTAAGTCATGCCTGCACTACTAAAACTTTTCATAACCCAAAAAGGCCACGCGTGCACCAAATTTTTACTAGCAAAGTTTTGTGTCATTACTACCCAAATATATCACTACGTTTGCCATAAAATGTATGCATATAACCAAGTATATTATATTGATGGCAAATTAGTTGAGTCTCGCGGCTTTATTCCCACCCCTCGTTTTAATGTTGGTTGTTTGAAGACTCATTTATCACTAAGATTAAGTTTTTTGAAAATCCACTCTTCATTAAAATTTTAAAATTACACTAAGGACTGCCTTATTAAGTTTTAAGTTTATTTGTATGTAGAAATAAAACATGTTGTTTATAAACTAATTTTTTTTTTTTTGTGGCCCTTATTTTATTGAAAGCTCTAAGCCTTTAGTAAACATTTTACGGTAGTATCGGTGAACCTTTAGAACTTCATTTATATTGTTTGGGTAAACAATGATTTTTGTATATTAATTTATTTTATTAGGATAAAATTGTGTAACATATTTGGATGAATTTTTTAAATAAAATGCGAGTACATAATTGGTGCATGCGTGGCCTATTTAGGTAGCTCAGCGATTATTCTGAAGATACTTGCCTTTTTTAGGTTAGCAGACTTTACGATTTTTGGTGATAATTTTATATTAAAATGGGGATTCAATTCTGGTAAGTACTTACGATTTTTTGGGCGTTATATTTCATTATATCTGGTGATTGCTTAAACCTAAGCCATTATTTAATCATCTTTTAGTAATACTATTTCAATAACTAAGAAATGTTAATGGTACATTCTTAAATAAAATTATTATTTTTTATTGTAAGACTAAATTAAAAATAATAATAACCTTCCTTTTTTTGAAGTCGGTAAAAACAAGCATAATTTTTTATTAGATCAGGTCCAGAAAACCAGCGTCAGGCACTTATATTGTTTGGCATTTTTGCCGAACTGGGCCTTGGCGCAGCCGTGAGTCACACCCCCGCTAATTTCTTGCATCGCATTTTACACTTTTTATTTTTATATTTTTCTTCGCCGGTATAAATGATGTGCTTTTTAGTCTTTGTTAATGTATTTTCTTTCTTTGTTTCTAAATTACAAGAAGAATAAAGTTTTCCACACTAAGCAGTTTTTTATTTCAGTCATTGAGACTCATCAAAATTATGCCTAACAAACAAAGAAACTCACTTTCGCATCCTAACTATAATATTATAAATGCGAAAGTGAGTTTGTTTGTTTATTTGTTACGCTTTCACGCTAAAACGGCTGAATGGATTTGGATGAAATTTGGCACACGGGTAGACCTTGACCTGGAATAGGATATAGGATATTTTTTATCCCGGTAATATAGTTAAGATAGTTCATTGACTCAGGCGTGACTTTGCGGAAGTCCATTATAAAATACAATAGACAACGTATATTTACACTGCAGTCGGCACTTGACGTGACAACACGTCGTGTCAGGGTTCGCAAAAAGTCTATCGTAATCCCGAGGATGCCTCGTTGAGAGGTGAAATACGTGTCGATTTCTTACAGGGTTCTTTATGACTCTTTAAGAATAGTTAAGCGGATTAGGTTACTAAATATGCGTCGTCTATTGTATTTTTTAATATTAATTAGGATTAGTATGGCTTTACACTATTATTTAAATAGTAGTAACCAAGCAGTGTTGCTATAGCAAATGTGAGTACCAATTCAAACCATTTCTGGTTCAATGGCACAAAATAAACATGGATCTGTACTAACGCATTCAAGGACACTGAACGACACAAAAAATAGTTTTATTGTTATAACGCTTACGGGCATTATACACCTTTGGTTTATCTAGATAAATAAAGGTAATAACGCTAATTACGACTAAATGTATTGTAATACCTGTCACTTCAGTTGTCATGCTACGTCAAATTTGTACTCTTCAATTTAGCAACTTTACAATTAGTTGACTCATCAGTAATCACATGCTGGCAGAATAGTCGACTGTTAGAGAGTCTTGACGTTTAAAGAACTTGTCTTTTTGGGCTCTTTACAATAGACATATTACAAAATATTATAGTATTGAGTAGTTTATGAATAAATGATAAGTTTAACATACATTAATAAAAGATGGAAACATCGTAAAAATCAAAACTAAATTTAATTTGGTTATAATTATAAGTTACAACATATGTGTCATCTAAATATAAAAACCTTTTTTACGATTTGTTTACCATTATTTAATTACCTAAACCAACGGAGTATATTGTCCCTAAAAGTGTTAAAACTGCATGTATAAATAAATACCGAAAAATAAAACAATAAAAAATTCAATGGCACATTTATGCTGAAATGAAAAGAGTATACTAACATGAAAAAAATGTATAAATTACATATGTGTTCACCACACAGTCTGTTGTGTGGCGAACACATTGAGTGAGTTGGTTACCTAGGCTAGTGGTCACCATCGTTGACTGCAACATCGCGTAGCATTGGGTCAGACAGCGTAAAGATTTTACGCTGTACTGATATTTAGTTTTTGGCACAGTGTTCATTAACAAAATACACAAGCACTAGTAACAAAATAAAGAAAACACCGTATTTGACTTGAGCGTAAACTAATAAGTAGGTACCTGGTTAATTAAAAACTGCAGTTTTAGTGCTAATGTGGGCAAAGTAATGGCAAATAAAACCGAGTGTGATTATCGCGCACCTAGGTTTTCGTACCTTTAACGGATAAATTAGTCATCATTTACAAGAAATTAAATCAAAGTCAAATAATTCATTTAAGGCACTTGTAAACGTCGAAATGTACAAAAAAATAGAATTGATTCTAGTAGCCCCTTCCAAAAGGTAGTTTTCGTATGGAGAAGGATGGGAAAGAATATCCACCAAATTACTCCATAACTAAGTTTGTTTATAAAGGGCATATGCAAATAAAAAATAAAAATAAAATACTGCAAGTAATAGACTATCTTTTTACAAATAATAACATCACAAAAAAATAAAATAATTATATGTAAGTCTTGCCTTTACCTTTAAAAATGAAAAATATGTTTCCTTCCAGGGTCTGTAGGTAAATCTTCGGTTCGTTTTTTTTCTTTCACAAAACACTTTACTAACTTTTAATAACAATCAGAACTATTGGAATGCACACCATTTTTGCGGAACATAACGACTATGCTGAGCATATTTATAGGTTACTGTGAATGTTTGAAGCGCCGTCTATCCTATGATACTCTGGTGTACGTTAAAATTCCCAGAAATAGCTGGTGACTGTATTTTTTATTTCTATCAATAGCGCTCTTGCTGTGCACGGTTTTTACGAATTGACTTATCTTGTGCATCGAGATTTCTTTATTTATACATAAATTTTCCGGAATAAATTTTCTAAAATATGGTGAAAACGGCATCAAAATCCGTTGCGGAGATTAGTAGTACAATGCGGTCAAACAGACAGACATGAAAAGCGACTTTCATTTAAAATGTATATATGTAGATATAAATGGCTCGGTCATTCTTATCATGGGTCGATCACCGTAATCGTCAACAATCGTCGTCGATATACATACAAACTTAGTTTTTGTTTACCCTAAAAAATCAGTTGTCCTCTACATTTTGACGAGATAAGCGATCATATAATGTATATGTTGGGAACAGCTGATTTTTTTTTCGCAATTTCCGCTTTTGTCCCATAGTGAAAGTTGTTCATAATGATGAGTAGAATGACCCCTTTAGAGGTTTAGGGTAAACAAAAACTAAGCTCGTATACCACAATGGCTTATTGAAGTCAAAGTCAAAGTCAAATCATTTATTTCAAATAGGCCCTTATAAGGCTATATACAAAAAAATTGAATTGATTCTATTCACCCCATCCAAAAGGTAGTTTTCGCATGCAGAAGATTGGGCAAGAAACTCCACCGTTGCGTTACTCTTTTAAAATGTTTTACAATATTTTGTATAGATACATTAGTTATATAATAATATGTGAAGACGATGCACCTAGAATAAAATTACTATACCACAATAGGTAAAAATAATTAAAAATGAAGCAACAACCGCGCCCAGAGCGGGAGAAGTTATTTGATATTTTCCCAACCAAAAAAAATATGATTTAAAAATAAAAATATATATAAATTATATTATTGAATTAGCAACCAGTTTGATTTTGTCTAGATTCTAAATTATCCTATGGAGCAGGACCAGCATGTTTCCAACCATTCTTATCTTGGATATAATCCTCTAATTTGTAATTATATGCTTGTTCACAAAGTGTACTTTTAATATGAGTTTTAAATTTTCTCTTATTTAATTGCAATATATCACAAGGCATTTTGTTGTAAAATTTATTTAACTACTTTAGATAATCTGAAAAATGGTTGATCTATTTTATTTTTATTTCTAGTATTAAAATTATGACTATCACTTATTTTATTAAAAATATCTAGATTTTTTCTTACATACATAATATTTTAATAAATGAATTGGCAAAGTACCGTCATAATATTAACCCTTTTAAATAGTTCCCTGAGAGGTTCGCGGCGACGTAGATTATAAATGGCTCTGACAATCCTCTTTTGTAAAATTAAAGTTGGATTCAATGTCAGCCGCCCGACCCCACACTAAAATGCCATACGACATAATGATGTGGAAGTAGCTAAAATAGACCAAACGCGCGGTTTCTACGTTTGTTAACTGTCTTATCTTTCTAACAGCATAAGCGGCCGAGCTTAGTCGCAAGAGATGTTATGTACGAGTATGTGAGGTCCCCATTGTAATTTCTCGTCTAACGTGATTCCCAGGAAAACCGATTAATAAATTCCAGTTATTCTCCGTTCAATGTGATGTCACATTCGCTACTTCTAACATTAGTTAATTTAAATCTAATGCATTTGTTTTTTTTATTTTATTTAGTACCAAATTATGTACTGTAAACCAGTCTTGGACCTGAAGAATAGAGCTATTCACGTCGTTAAGATATTGTGACCGTTGGTTGATTTTAAAGATCAATGATGTGTCATCTGCAAATAATACCATTTTCGGTTGATTTTGAAGTAATTGGGGTAAATAATGAATTTAAACTAAATCAATAATCCCGATGTCGAACCTTGAGGAACGCCCATTGCCATTTCAGACCCAGATGAGTTTACGCCGTTTACTTGAACTTTAACCTTTCTATCTTTCAAGTATGATCTTAGTAAATCAAGAGCTGTACTCCTAATCCCATAATGCTCCAGTTTCAGCAGAAGTGTCTCTTGGTCTACGCAATCGAACGCCTTCGAGAGGTCGTAAAAGATTCCAATGGCATCTTGTGCTTCTTCTCAGGCATTAAAACTGTTCTTTATTAAGGTGACACTGGCGTCAGTGGTCGTGGTGGTTGAATCTTTATCATCAGCAAAATTATGATGACTACTCATGATTTAGAAAAAAATGTTCTGCAGAAGCATCAGTTATGGGCCGGTAAAATAATGATAGCCTTTTCTTATAAATGAGCCTCTTTTAACTTTCTGAACTTTTTCAAAGTTGGTTTTAGTCCAGATGCTCTAGTTTAGTATTACTGTAGTAACTAAACTAGAGCATCTGGACTAAATGTGTTAGATAAAGTTAGAACTGTGACCAAACGCGCGCGAGCTGAGCGTGTGAAGCGAGCGGTGCCGTGGCAACGGCCGGCGAGCCCTACATCTAAGTTGGTCTCAGCTACTAGGCTAGTGGGCACATCACAAAATACGATCTAGTATTTTAATAACAAAGATATTTATGATGCTATAGTGGCTATCAGAGAAATGACAGAAAAACTGTGTTTGCATGTCTGAGTGACGCCATGTAGCGTAATATATTGCTCCCGTTTATTAAAGTTGGTTAAAATTAAGACTGATAAGAATAACAGTTAATTGAATTTTGTTTCTTTTAATTACTTCCTTTGCTTTGAGCGTTAGATACGCATTTATTGTTTTTCATTGTGACGTCACATAAACGGTATTGATTGCAATAAGGTACTATTGCGTAGTGTTATTAATTTGTAGCCTCCGACTACATAATAGGTTGGGGAAAAAGTCTTTTCGCATTATAGTATGTATGAACTTGTAATAAAATCTCTTTGGCTATACTATGTGTATCTGGCTGGTTTTGGTATCATTGAAAGTTTAAATTTTAAAGAACATAATTCCAAATTCAAATTAGGAAAATGTGTGATTTTTATTTGTTTTTCGTACTGTCAAGATGAGTGAATCTAATGAAGAAATTCGATACATTTTAAAATTTTACTACAAAAAAGGTAAAAATGCAACGCAAGCCGCGAAAAAAAATTGCGATGTTTATGGACCTAGTGCAGTGTCTGTGAGAGTAGCACAAATTTGGTTTAAGCGTTTTCAATCCGGAAATTTTGATGTCAAAGATGCACGTCGCTCTGGTCGCCCTATTACGGATAAAATGGATGCCATTTTTGAAAAAGTGGAGCAAGATCGGCATATTAGTAGTTACGACGTTGCCTACATTCATCGGAAAGGATGCCACTGTTACATTTGAGATTTTGTCCCTCTTGATGAAAGAACAAAAGCTCCGATGCAAGGGTGGGTTAGTATCTGTACACAAAGAAACTACCAAATGTATCAAACAATATATATATTTTTATCAAATATGTAGCCTAACTTAGATTAGGTAGGTGACAATAAAACCTAAAGTATGCCAGCCAGCTTAGCTTCTCTTTAATAAGAGCTAGGGTCGTAGGGGGTTGGTGATAAACCAAGTACTGTTCCGTGTCGTGTAATTAAATTAAATATTAAAGAATAAATCAGATTTATAAAGTATAACCTTCCAATTACTTTAAATGTTATTACTAATAAATGGGCGCCAGGGACTTTGAGAGTCCCGGATCCCGGAGCCGACGAAGAGGTCCAATATCCTTTCCGATGAATGTAGGCGTCGGACCCGGAGTCCTTAATTTAAATTTGGTATAAGACCGGTTTCCGAATTTGAAACCAGTCAGGTATTAAACCGGTTATTTAAATATTAACCGTAGAAAAAAAGTATTAAAGTAGGAACGTCGTGACATTCATCGGAAAGGATATTGGACCTCTTCGTCGGCTCCGGGATCCGGGACTCTCAAAGTCCCTGGCGCCCATTTATTAGTAGTAACATTTAAATTAATTGGAAGGTATACTTTTTTAAATCTGATTTATTCTTAAATATTTAATTTAATTAAACACGGAACAGTACTTGGTTTATCACCAACCCCCTACGACCCTAGCTCTGATTAAAGAGAAGCTAAGCTGGCTGGCATACTTTAGGTTTTATTGTCACCTACCTAATCTAAGTTAGGCTACATATTTGATAAAAATATATTTATTGTTTGATACATTTTGTAGTTTCTTTGTGTACAGATACTAACCCACCCTTGCATCGGAGCTTTTGTTCTTTCATCAAGAGGGACAAAATCTTTAATGTAACAGTGGCATTGAAGTTGGGTAGTCAATTAGTAAACACTTACATTTTGCCGTTCCGTAAATAAATAAGTTTTAATATTGTAATAACTTTACTGACGATATAAATATTGTGTGGAAGCTAAAGCCAAGTGTATGTGGCATACGTGAGGTCGTTTGCAGAGTGATCAGTGACTGTATTTTGACAAAAACATAAAATAAACATTTAAAAAAGTGACTTTGTATGTTCCAGTGTACACGAAAGTGGGTGTTTCGAAAAAAAATCTTTGTCAAATTACTTGACTCTGATTGCTGATATTGCGATAACGCACCAATACTCATATTTCAAGTAATATTCTAAGGCGTCCGTGGCAGTGATTATTGAGTGGCGACTGAGACTTGAGAGCTTGCGAGTTCGAATCCCAGTACAGGATTTACTTTTTGTATTTTTTTTTTTTTCATCATGATTTGTGCTGGTTGTAATGCTACTATTCTCGTTACACAAAAGAGAATTAAATGCTGTTTAAGCAAATGTGCCCTTCAGTACCATTTGGAATGCGTCAAGTATGACGAAGCGTCAACACCTAGGACTAAATGGACTTGTCCAATCTGCATCTCTGGCCGTCCTAAACTGGACAACACTAATACGCCAGTCCATCCTAAAGGTCACATTGCACAAACTGATCAAGCGGCTCCAGTTGCTGAATCGACTACAATGTATTCCTCTGTATCGGGACCGTCTAATAGTCAAAACAAACAGAAACTTACGCCAGCTCAGAAGTCACCACCTGTAACGCCTCGATTGGCATCCGTTGGCACAGAAGTCAACTTGCAGGACACAATACTTTCAGAAATTCGTAAATTACGGCAGGAAATGAATGAAAAGTTAGATAGTCAACAGGCCTCTTTGGCAAAATTTGAAATCACGCTAGCCACGGTTCAAAGGGAAGTTAATGACCTATCCTTGAGATTTTCTTCAATGAACGAAGACTTGGACGAGTTTAAGAAGACTGTTACTTTTCTTTCTGATGCTCATGATGATCAAGTCGAATTAAATGGCCGAAATAATAACTGTATTGCCGAGCTCCTCAAGAATAACGCCACGATGAGCGCTCAAGTAAGGGAATTGGAGACTAAATTGCAGCAAATAGATCAATTAGCACGTGAAAGCAATATCGAGATACAGTGCGTTCCTGAACACAAAACCGAAAACCTGTTAACGGTCGTAAAACAGGTGGGTAGAGTTGTGGGAAATGAACTTCACGATAATGAAATCCAGTCATTTCATAGGGTTGCCAAATTAAATGAAGAGACAAATCGTCCACGTAGCATAGTGGTCAAGTTAGTCAGTCCTCGCATTCGCGATAATCTACTTGCTGCAGTTAGAAACTTTAATAAGAATAATGAGAAGTTGAACAGCAGCCATATTGGTATTGGTGGAGAAAAGCAGCCGATTTTTGTGACGGAAAATCTGACTCTGGCTAATAAAAAACTGCATGCAGCGACAAGAATCGCTGCCAAAGAAAAGAAGTACAACTTTGTATGGGTTCGAAATGGTCGTATATTTGTGAGGAAAAATGTAACAACTAAATCTCTTCTAGTAAAAAATTTGGCATTTGTAGAATCATTGTAACTTATTATTTTATAAGTCACATACTTTGCACGCATATAAGAGTTATAATAATTTAAATTCAAGTTTAAAATCTATTATCAAAATGTAAGAGGCTTACGAACTAAGACAGAGGATTTTTATTCTGCTGCTCTACATTTTGATTACGATATCATTATCGGCACTGAAAGTTGGCTAAACGATACGGTGTTAGACCATGAATTTTTAGATAACCGATATAGGGTGTTTAGGCGCAATAGGTCATCAACGGTATCCTCGACTACAAAAAGGGATGGTGGCGGGGTTTTTGTTGCAACTTTGGATAAATATGAGGTCTCACGGAGATTAAATTGGGAGTCCCATTGCGAGGAATTATGGATCACAATCAAGTGTGAGAGTGGCGTAAAAATTAATATTTGTGCGGTTTATATCCCGCCTCCCATAAAACAAGACTATATCGATGCACTGTTTCAAAACTTTACAGAAATAATTAATAAAAAGGGCAAAATCAATTCTATCAACTTACTGATCGGTGACTTTAATATGGGTAGTATCAATTGGATATTTAATGCGGATTCTGGTCTATTGGTCCCCAAAGGATCTAGTAGTAATTTAGAACACACTTTTTTAGACATGCTAGCTTTTAATGATCTTCATCAATGCAACACGATTCTCAACGCATCGAATCGTATTTTAGATCTAGTTCTTAGTAGTAATGACAACAGAGTGCTGGTGTCTCAGGCTTCAATTCCGCTTATACCAATTGATCCTCATCATCCAGCATTGGAGATCTTGTTTACATCTAATAATAATAATCCTCTTGTGCAAAATAAAATCCCATACTTGAATTTTTATCTCTGTAATTATGAAGCGGTCAACGTTGAACTTGCGAAAATTAATTGGTCTGATGAATGGAATTCTATAACTAATATTAACGGAATGTTGCAAAAATTCTATGATATTCTTATGCCAATGATTAAACTGCATACTCCGATTACAAAACCACGAGATGAACGCTATCCTGTCTGGTACAGTAGAGCTTTACTAAAAGTCATTAAAGAAAAAGCAAAATATCACAATATATATAAAAAATACGGGAATCCTAGAGATAAAATTACTTTCGAATGCCTGAGAATGCGTTGCAGTGAATTGATAAAAGACTGTTATTCTAATTTTAAAAAGAATATTGCTGAACATCTGCGTACCAATCCTAAGTATGTCTGGAAGTACATAAAAAATAAACGGATAGGTAACAATTATATTCCCAACAAAATGAATTTGAATAACATAACGTTTGCCAGGGGTGGGCAGGAAGTTTGCGACTTGTTTTCCAATAATTTTCAATTCATATATAGAGTAAATAGTAACACACATACTTCAACGCCAGTTGAACCCACTCCATGTAACAATAACACTTTCAGTCGGTGCAGACTTGAAGTAAAAGAAGTTTTTAATTACTTGTCTTCCCTAGATTGTGATAAAGGACCCGGGCCTGACTCAATTCCTCCTCTCTTTCTTAGAAAATGTGCAGCAAACCTGGCTGAACCTCTAACTACAATGTTCAACCATTCTTTGGCACAGGGCTTATTCCCTGATCAGTGGAAAATTGCACACATCACGCCAATTTTTAAATCTGGTAGTGTTGATGATGTTGCAAATTACAGACCAGTGTCCATTCTATCAGCTTGTGGTAAAATTATTGAATCTCTAGTACAGAAAAAAATGTTTTCGCACTTTAAAAATGTGCTGGATGATAACCAGCACGGCTTTCGCCCCAAAAAATCGACACTGTCTAATCTAGTCGAGTATGTTTCATATATATCGTCTGTTTTAGATGACGGCAGAGAAGTTCATGCCATATACACCGACTTTAAAAAGGCCTTCGATTTGGTAGATCATGACTTACTAATTGCTAAATTGGAAAGTATGGGTGTTCATGGGTCGTTGCTGCGTTGGTGCGAATCGTACTTAAAAAATCGCTCACAATTGGTGTATCTCAAGGGTTTTAAATCCAAACAATATTACATTCCATCAGGGGTGCCACAGGGGTCACACTTAGGGCCTCTATTTTTCTTAGTCTTTATAAATGATTTGGGCTGCAAAATTGATTCGGAATATAAACTTTATGCTGATGATTTAAAAATATATCGAACTATATACAATGAATCCGATATTAATCAACTTCAGCTAGATTTAAATTACGTACACAGTTGGTGTATACAAAATAAAATGTCATTAAATCAAAACAAATGTTACTTCATAAAATTTAGCAGAAAAAGGAAAACATGCGAATATTCATACTCGATTAATAACAGCCCACTCCAAGAAGTTGATACTATTAGAGACCTTGGTGTTTTAGTAGATAGTAGTTTAAGTTTTAGGAGTCATTACGACCAAATGATTAGTCGGGCATCTAAATTATCAGGCTTCATTGTCAGGGAAATGAAAATTTTTAAAGAACCAATTCTGACTATTGCAATTTATAACAGCGTTATTCGAAGTATTCTGGAGTATTGTAGCACAGTGTGGAACCCGTTTTATCAAGTGCACTCTGATCGGATAGAACGCGTTCAAAAAAGGTTCTTATACCACTTAAGTTTCTCGGATAACAGATGTCGTAGTCTGAACTCGTATAACTCTAGACTGAGTCATTATAAAATTAAATCTTTAAGCGCACGTAGGAAATGTATGGATTTTATGTTTTTGTTTAAACTAATAAATGGTATAATAGATTCTCCCGAGCTTTTAGAAAAAGTGAAATTAAGTATCCCACGTAGTAGTAGCCGCTTAATTAACCGAAGGACTTTCGTCCTGCCTCATAGTCGAACTAATATAGGTAATTTTTCACCCATTTGCCGCATGCTTTCCCTTGCCAACTCCATTCGTGGTGAAATAGACGTCTTTGCTGGTTCTGTAGCCTCAGTTAGAACTAAACTTAGAGTCTTAATTGTATAATATTTTGTTCGTTTTATTTTATTTTATATATTTGATTTTTCATTCTCAAAACTTTTCGTTATTCTGGAAAGTTCACAATATGTTAGTTTTGTTTAACTTTATTTTTTTATAAATAGTAGGTAAGTGTTTTACTTAAAAAATGCATGCAGGATTCACATCTAGTAGATGTCAATCAGAAATATTGTTTTGTAACTTTTTTATTGCATTTGTGATTGTACATCAGTTTTGTGAATTATATATAAAAAAAAAAAAAAATAAAAAAAAAAAAAAAAAAAAAAAAAAAACGACGTAGCTGAAGAACTGGGAATTGACCACAAAACAGTTTTGGCGCATTTGAAAAAAACTGGGTACACAAAAAAGCTCGATATTTGGGTACCTCACGAGCTCACTGAAAGAAACCTAATGAACCGTGTACTCATTTGTGATTCTTTATTACGACGTAATGAAACCGAACCATTTTTGAAGAAGCTGATAACTGGTGATGAAAAGTGGATCACGTACGACAAGAACGTGCGAAAAAGGTCGTGGTCAAAGGCCGGTCAGGCTTCACAGACTGTGGCAAAACCCGGGTTAACTCGCAACAAGGTGATGCTGTGTGTGTGGTGGGATTGGAAGGGCATTATTCATTATGAGCTGTTACCACCAGGCAGGACCATCGATTCTGAACTCTACTGCGAACAACTGATGAGATTAAAGCAAGAAGTTGAGAGAAAGCGGCCGGAATTAATCAACAGAAGGGGTGTGGTTTTTCATCATGATAACGCTAGACCTCACACATCTTTAGCCACTCAGCAAAAATTAAGAGAGTTTGGCTGGGAGGTGTTAATGCATCCGCCGTATAGTCCTGACCTTGCACCTTCAGATTTCCACCTGTTTCGGTCTCTTCAGAATTCTTTAGGCAGTGTCAGGTTAACATCACGGGAGGACTGCCAAAACCACTTGTCGCGGTATTTTGATTAGAAGTCCCAAAATTTCTATAGCAATGGGATCATGTCCCTACCTACAAGATGGCAAAAAGTTATCGAACAAAATGGTACCTACATACTTTAGTTAAATGTAAACATACTATGTTAAAAAATGTTTTGAATTTTCTTAAAAAATGCGAAGAAACTTTTTCCCCAACCTGAATAAAAGAAACAAAAAAAAAAGTAATTGGCATGTGCGCGACTGGTGGCGCTAGCGTGCTTATTTCTATAAGTTTTAATAATATTGTAATGTTTATAATATTAAATCTATATTAATAATTTAATCCTAATTAATAATTAAATAATTTAGTACTTAATCTCTGAAGTTAGGTTGATGAGGTGGTTGTTAAGTAAGATTGACTACTACGCAGTCATTTCTAGTCTACTTCAGAGCGGCAAAGTTATTTGACGCGAATTGTACATAAATGACAAAACGGCGGCATACGATTAGTTCCGATTTCAGCCGCGCGTAGACTTTTCACTTGTACGCAGTCTAGAGTGATTTTTTTGAAGGTTTAGGCACAGATTAGTACAAGAAAAGAATAAACACTGTCTCATACACACAAGCAGTGGCGTTCCTTCCAATAAAGTCAAAAAGCCCGGCTTGCCATGAAACCTGAGCCAATAAAAACAAATATACACCTGCAAAACTGGTAAAGCAACTCAAGTCAATGATTTATTTCGCAAGAATAGCATCGCATAAGAATTGAAGAGTGAAAATAACATTAAACTTCGCACTGCACCAGTCACGCACTATTCAAGCTACGATGTCTGATGATTTACGTACTCACAGAATAATATTTAAATTCCACGCCGTTTTTATCACGTACCGCGTTGCCAAATGATCTCGGATGCTGCAGTTGCGATCTCGCTCTAACACCATAGCGTTAAGCAGGATGCGAGATCGCATCGATGAATGAAAGCGTAAATTCTGTGGTACATTGTATAGCTTTCTCGCTCACATAAGCTGGCTTCTTATGGGGGGCTTCTAGACCTCTTTTTTTTGCATACGAATTGTAAACGTTGTGTTGATAACATTAGTATCTACTTATTTCGCAATTTGGTTCTAATTTTGACGCCGGTAGCACATCTCCGCCGCGAAACCATAGCAGCGAAACTGCAGTAGTTTGTAGGAATTGAACTACTGCGGTTTCGCTGCTACGGCTGCCAGCAGTAGTTGTTGCTCTATATTAAAATGCCTATCTAATGACATATGTGTGGCTGTTATTGGTCGTGGTGACCATTTTGTTGCTTAGATCTTTTTTCGTCTTCTGTAAATTTAAGTGTTGTGATTTCCTTCGTTTTGAAGTGATTAAAAAGTTACTTATCATTAAAATGAATACGGAAACGCATGCGATTGTTCCTTGTGAAGGATTAAAGTGTGTGTAATCGTTAAGCTCGAAAAGGAGTTCTACAGACAAATATAATCTCGTTGCCACACCTATACCCCTGATAATACCAAGCCTGCCATGTCCTTTGATGATAGTCATCTGTCTGTGGTAAAGAAACGAAGAATTAAGACTTTTAGCTGTTCACATTGTGAGTAATTATAAATATTATCAACATCTTAAACAATGTAGTTAGAAATCACAAATCAATCAATTATTTGTGCGCCATTTAGTAGCCGCGTAATAGTGACTGTTGCGACTGTCAATAGCAATTACTCATAATTATGAAATACGAGTAGTAAGCACTGAAACGACGATACGCTGGGTTTTTTTTTTTTTTAAATATTTTATTATGTCGGCTTGCCCTAATTTTGACCCCTAGCACCCCTAGCATCGCCTGCACACAAGTACTACGTCCAAAATCGCAACTAACGCCGCTATTTTGTTTTTCCAATACAATTTCACAAATGTTTACTATCAACGCCCACCTTTCAATGTCAATGTCATTCAAGCGTTAAAAGATCCTTGGAAGGCAGCTGCTGTCACTAAAATTATCTGTCAGTCAACACGAATGGCGGGAAAACGGTGAAATTGCCCTGTACAAGCCCCTCGGGCTTGGTGGGATAGTGAGCCAGTGTAGTGAACTAGTGATATATACATTTTTTTTTTCTATTTAGTGTACTCTGGACGCTTTATACGTGTACGTCTTTTTTTACATCGTTCTCAGTATTTTCGTAACAATATAATGTAAAAGAGTGTCCGTGTAGTTTCTTGCCCGTTCTTCTCCGTAGGTACCTACTACGCTTTGGAATGGGCAACTAGCTTCATATTTCTGACTGACCGACTCCTTGACAGTTCAAAAGTGCCTGTAAATAGTTTAATTGAAATAAAATGCTTTGAGTTTTATTATCAACTTAAATACGGAATCAATAGGATCCTACAATGACCTTCACCTTTCGAATTTCCCTTTATATTTAATCTTCAGATAACAAACAAATGGATAGATATTAACCAATCTTCAAGAGATCGAAAGTAACCGACATAGCCCGAAGAATTGCCAAACTTAAGTGACAGTTGGGCAGGGCACATTGCTCGCAGAACAGATGGCCGATGGGGCCGAGAGATTCCACAAGGCGGACCGATGACCTTGTGAAGGCCGCAGGAATCCGCTGTATGCGAGAAACACAGAACCGCTTGAAGTGGCGGTGCTTGCTATGTCCAGCAGTGGACATCTTTCAGCTGAAATTATGAAGATGATGACCAAATTTTCTGTTATGATATTTTTATCTTCAGAATAATATTAAACATTGGATCAAAGATAAGGGAAAATTTATAATTAATTTTTTTTAAGGAAAAGAGCAGTTTTTTGTGATGGAGGAAAATTATTACAAAAAATATACCGCTGACCTTTGGAGACTATACTTTTTGAATAACGACTCGAAGTTTTCTAATTTCTTTCGTTAAATGGGGTAGGGCTGAGTACATTCATCAGAATAAGTTTGAAATTATCAATGTTCATTTTCTTTTGCTTAGTTAATGTTACTCACAATTATTCATTGCGTATAGTTTAATAAACATATAGGCCACACACAGTCAGACACCTACTTAGTTTTATACTATTTAACCGAATTCGAAAAAGGAGGAGGTTCTATGTTCGACTTTATGTTTTTTTAAATTTTTATAACGAAATTAATCAATAATACGTATTTTCCCTCTTGGTCTATATGGATGATGTTATAATAAGTTCCTGTCTCTGTTATTTACATAGCAGGTATTGGAAATTTGTGTGGGGTAGGTACAGACGCCAGCACATTTCAACCTACTACAATTTGTCAAATTTCTTTAATAGATTTTCAACTTTATCACTAAAGCATAAGGTTCAAAGTTGATTGGAAAAAATTGTCAGTTTCGGGTAGGTTGACCTGCTGGCGTCTGTACAACATAAAAGTGAAAAAGCGGCAAAAAACGAAAATTCTAAACCGACTGACTTCCAAAATTAAAGTTATTTTTCAGTTTGTAGTGCTTTTTGTGGAAATAGGTTATTTTTTTTTGTAGTTTGTAGTGAAAAGTTTTTTAGATATACATATAGTCGGGCAGGGCTTTTTCAACGGTATGGTTAATTCTAACTGAGTAGAATAACAGTTATTCTCATTACTTAGTTAGAATTACCCCACAATCGAAATAGCCCCGCCCGACTATACAAGGTTGAACTAAATTACGTGCGTCGTGTGTGTAGCCATATCTAAACGAGATACAGTGCAGTTACTTCAAATATCAGCTTAAGAGGAGGCTCCCTAAGCTGTATGTTAATTTGCATTAATATTTTGAAAAAGTCACGCATACAATCAAAATTGAACTTTAAGGTATATTATTTATTGGATCTTTTTCTTTCCATGTACTATCAAAGTACTTCATATTATCTAAGCAGTTTGAAAACAAAATCCCGTGACCACGATGACCACATCCGTTACCGCCCCGGTTCTATAGCCGCCGAGTGCTGCAAGCAGAAAAAGTCTTTACGATGTATAGATATGAAGTTCTCCAATACAATACAAGACAGTTACGTAATTGTAGCATTTTCGCTCGATTCATTTTTTATACGAAAATAATGTCTTTAAAAAAAGTTTATTTAAGTAAATAAAATCAAGATTACGCGGCTTTTATGTCTAAAATAAGTATACACAGTAAGAAAATATAGTTTATTATCCAGCCACAAGATATTTTTTCTCTAGATCAACTATAGCTTTAGTTATAAACGAAATAAGAATTTAGACTTACGCCATTTAGTTTCGTACTCGAACACGATCAAAGAGCGCACGCGATATTCAACTTTATTACTGATGTGTTAGCGTTTAGCACACATCGGAGTGACGGGGTGCATCGGGGCGGAGCTTGCGTGGAAGTTGTCTTTAGAGTGTCTGGTCTTAAAAAACTTATTTTTTTTGTATAAACTTCACAGGCGTGATGGGTCTGGAAATCTTAAGACTGTTTTTCCACCGCCACGTCAACGGGACGTCAACGAGAACGAGATACATTTGCTTCTCGTTGTTGTCTAAAAACTTATTTTATCTTATCTTACAAAAAAACACTTCTGTGTTGCGCTAGCTAATTTAATTTTAATCATGGAAACTGTCAGTTTTGCTATCTACCGATTAAAGGAATGGTTTGACCAACATTTTGCGGGTATCAAGTTCTATAAGGTGTTAATAAAATTACTTTAGAAACATTAAGAGGTGCTTTAGACCATCGAACTGAATAACTTTTAGTAAGGGACCAACTTTGAAATCTCGAAGCAGTTGTCCCATACCGCTTAAAAGAGTAGGTATTATTAAACTTTACTATGGAACAGCAGATTTTTTCTAAACTTTAACCGAGATTTTCACAGGGTATGACAAACAGAGACAATACTCTATAATAATAATAAATAATAATATCAGTCTGTTACAGTCCCACTGCTGGGCAAAGGCCTCTTCTCATACACAGAAGGCACGATCATTGATCACCACGGTTGCTCAAGACGGGTTGAACTGTAAGTCCAGGTTTCCTCACGATGTTTTCCTTCACTGATGTCAGTAATGTCCAAGAGTAACTCAGAAAGTACTACTTACATAAGTATTGAAAAAATCACTACGGTACTTGTCCGAATTTAAACCCAAAACCTCGCGCATCAAACATTTTTTTCAATACTCTACGAAGCTGAAAACAAAACTAACTCGATGACCTCACTACACACACCCACACATACACAAACACACTGTACACATCAACCCACAAACACAAACACACGTAAACACGGTCTCGCACCCACACTCCCAAGTACAATCTAATAAATAGGCTATAATCATAATAATTTACGTCACGACGTTCACGTTGACACAATCTCTTTGTAATGCTCCACGATTTTAGGACTGACTTCTAAACTAAAATACGAGCCCTGCCTTAGTTTGGGTATCAGTTTTTCAAAAATATACATATATAATACATTCGTGACAATAAACTTTTTACTTTTTTATTTTACTTCATAATAACAAAACAATCCTCTCACATCTCGAATGACAAACACGTGCTGAATAACTTGTTCACCATGTTCTCATCTAATCTCTTGTGATTAATTCGCTACGGTTTTCAGACCATCTTATGAGTCCCTAAGGATACCCTAGCTTAAGTGTTGGAAGGCTTTCGGACCGCGGCTATAAACGGTCGGTGTTTATGAGGTCTGATTCAGTAAAAAGGCAGTCAATCTGCCGAGCGTTTTCCCAACTACGTTGGGGTCAGCTTCCAGTCTAACCTAACCGGATGCAGCCGAATACCAGTCTTTCACATGTAGCGACTGCCTATCTGACCTTCACAAACCAGTTATTGGGTAACACGCAGTACGCATACCCCGGTAAGAAAGTCAGTGTGACTGAAAAATGACATTTATTTATTGTTAAAGTACTGCCTCGTTGGTCTAGTAGTCGCAAGCGCTACTGCTGGACATGAGGTCCTGGGTTCGATTCCCGGGTCGGGCAAAGTGTTACTGGGTTCTTCCATCTGGATTTTCTCAGCGGCAGCCCGGAATCCGGATTTGTGCCCGGTTGATGGCAATAGGCTCGTCCCCTTTTACATGGGCCTTGTAATGTGGGTGGACTAAGAGCACACCACTGCCTTACCTTTCGGGGAATACAGGATAATATTTAAAGTTTACCAATAAAAAGAAGATTGTTTTGAACTTACTTTGTGTTTATCAGGCCCGAGGCTAGCCGATTCCTGCCGGCTTCCCTTCGAAAATTCAGAACACAACCACTCTATTGTCACTGAAAAATAGCACAGTCAGTAGTGTGTAAGACTGCCAAATAATATAATAAAACTGTAGGTATTTAGTATATACACAATAAAATTAAAGCATTGCAAAACTACTACACTATATTTTAGTCTTTATATTCAAACAATAAAACATTTTGCTCCAAAATAACTCGTAGGCGCGTCCGGCTTGCCAGGAGATCAATTTCTATACAAAATCGTCTCGATATGACATCACTTTAGGTCACGTGAAACGCTGGTCTTGGCGCCGCCCCGCCGCCGGCACAGATTAGCACAGATGGGTTACTCCGCAAAATCATTTAAATAAAAAAGCGACTCTTGCTACGACCCAACAAAGTGTAATTCAGGTCGCACAGCGCTAATTACCTACAGTTATATTCACCTAGAAGTTGCCTCTCTTTCTATTGCGTATCTCATATCTTCTGACTACGTTACGCCCACTGAATCCGACAAGTCGAACCCGCCGCGTACCTATTCGTAGTTTTATACCTAAAATGCGGAGTGACCTATCTGTATTTACCTGTTCCGCCAAAGTTGAAAATGCGTGCGCGTTAACGAGATGACGCAATATCGCCGTAGTTTGTTTCGCTGAATTTCGCGTTCGGCTCGGAGCTCGGACAACTATAAATTTTTGACATAAAGCGTTGATTATTTTGACGTAATCCCATTATAACCTTTTATTTTGTTTACACTTGTAGCTAATTTATGCCCCTAAACCTCTATTATCTGTCTTATATATATGTCGGAAATACGTTACTGAGTTGACTCATCAGGACGCCAGCGCCGCCTAGCGGCGTTCGACAGAGTCTACAACATAACGCTCGGACCGGCCGGAGCTAAGCAGACTTCATGGATGGCGGTCAAGCAGTGAAGACGTTTAAAAACTGTCGCGCGTTTCGAATAGTTGTGTCGTGTACCTACAGTGTGAGAAATGCTACTGTGATTAATGTGATCGTAAATAATAATTTGATCTGAACTGCAAACGGTTTTTCTATTGCGCAATAACCAACACTACCCATAGTACGCCCACAGTAGTTAAAATATTACTGATAATAACGAAAAGAGACATAATTATTATAATAAAAATGAATCGCTTAATGTGTTGCTAAGCGCAAAACTCGAGAACAGCTGCACCAAATTGGATAATTCCTTTTTTTGTTGTGTCTTTAGTATGTAGATAGGATAGGTAGGTAGGAAGGAAGGGTAGGTAGGTATGTAGGCAGGGTATGAAAGTATGTATGTAGGTATGTATGCAGGTAGGTAGGTAGGTCAATAGGTAGGTAGATAGGTAGGTATATAGGTAGGTAGGTATGTAAGTAGGGTAAATAGGTAGTTAGGTAGGTACGTCAGTAGGTAGATAGGAGCGCTGTGGATAAGTACTTACTGCTACCTGTGCGAAGTCGGGGCGGGTCACTAGTTTTTTATAAAACTGATAATTTACGGCACGGTTGGCGCAGTGGTTAAGCGATTGACTGCTGCGCTGCGTGTCGCGGGTTCGATTCCCGCACGGAACAAATATTTGTATGACCTACAAGTAGTTGTTCCGGGTCTGGCTGTTTGTGTATGTGAGTAATAAATGTTTGTAAACGCACCCACGATACAGGAGAAATTCCTAGTGTGGGGCAACGTTTTTATAAAAAAAAAAAAAAAAAAATACAGCTTAATATTGAGAACTGCAAAATAATTTCATATGCAGATGATACTGCCCTGACATTCCATGGTAATACTTGGAGTGAAACCTTCCAAAAAGCACAATTTGGTTTTAAAATGGTCACAAAATTACATTTACCTTAATACCGAGAAAACCAAATACATCTCATTCTATATTCGCAATCCTGGTGAACCGCTACAATCAACACATTGTATAAGCTCTCACACCTGCAGCCATGATGAATATATTAATAATCATTGTTCTTGTCCCTATACCTCGTTTTATTTGAGGTGCGTGTATGACTATATTGTATACTATATTGTGTTGATTGTTTTAAATGTGTATTATTTTAATTTAATTCAATTATTTGATTATGTAATTCTAATGTGTATGTGTAATTGTAATTTTATTTTTTATTGATAATTTTAATGTACATGTGTTTTTTTTATTTTTATTCTGTATCGTTCATATATAAAAAACTAGATGCACAGTCTCGAAGAAAAGTAACATTGAAAACTGTCTTCAACTATACATAAGTAGTTATAGTCACGATATAAACATACTTTTTGTAAATTCAACCTTATGCGTATGTTTTAAAGTTGTTTTTACAAAGCAATGTTTAAAACCAATAAAAACGTAGGACCGAAATTTGCCGGTAGAACAAGGCATGAAGTGCAGTGGAATATATTTTTATACTTTTAATTTTTTATAAATCGACTAAGTATTTTAAGAGTTTTTAAAATTTATATAAAAGTGTGTTCCAAACACATATTTATACTTTTATAATAATAGGTATTGATGTTATCAAAACTAAATAACTAATTAGGTTAAAGCTTAAAACATTATAATTATAATAATACTTAGGACAGAATGCAGATTCTGGTATTTATTTTATTTCTGTGAATATTGGGAATGTGGTTTCAATAGTCACCCAAGTAATTTATACGAGATAAGATATCTACCTAAAATAAATAACATCATTATAAAACGTATAAATGGAATCATAAAAAAAAAACTCGATTTCGGAAAAAAAAAGACTTTTTGTAAGAACTTATGCTACTATAACATAACAATAGAGATAATACATTTAGATTTATAAAGTTCAACTGACCTTTGTTGCCAGGTACTATCCGGAGCAGGAGCTTATTTTAATAACTTTTCTACGTCGGTTGGTGACAATACTTTAGATTTCGTATTTTTGTTAATAATTAACCACACAACGAAAACGATAACAAATATTTATGGAAAATTGCGCGCTAGTTTTGTTTTTTTCCGCTAGCGATGCGCGCACAGGTGTAGGTAATTAAAGGCACTGGCAAAGGCGCTGAACAGCCTATACATATAAAAAAATATAATAAACACAAAATAATGTTTTGAAAACGCAAATTAAGGGTAAATGTATTCAAAAATATATAATTTGATGAAATATTAGGTATGGTAATTTATCATATTTTATTTCTTTACAAAGTAGGCATAAAAAGGTATGAAGTCTCTTTGAAAAGATTTAAAAAAACGCACGTCTCTGCTTAGGTGAAAATAGAGAATGCTTATTTAAGATTGTGGTCGTGGATTCTGAGAGTGGGCAACGTCACAAATAGATGTCAAATATTTCTCTGTTGATTAATTTGGCGATATGAATATATGGAAATATGAAATATGGCTAAGTAATGAACTTTAATATTGATTATGAAATGCAATAATTAATATCTTAACACCGAAAATTTTGTTTGAGAAGCAATAAAAATATTTGGAAACTTTCCAAATGCCTTTTTACAGCTAAAACTGTTTAACATGACTTGTTGACGTGTTTAACATGATTAACATAACGTGCAACATTAAATTCAGTGTTATAATCGCAATTTATTAATATTCTTGTTCACTAGTTGGCGATATTTCGTATTTCATACAGTAATATTGCCAAATTAATCAAAACAGATAAATATTTGACAGCTATTTGCGACGTTGATAACTTTTAGAATAAACGCTCTTAATAGTATAGGATAACACATACTAATTCCATGTAAAGTACACTGACGGACTCGTAAACTGCATCAAAGTTCAGGATTACTTTTGAATTAATATTTTTGATAAGTATGCAAACTTTTTAGATTAAACTAAATGAAAATGTCGAGACTGTTAATCATTAAAAAAAACAAAATTTAAAATTAGAACTGCAGTAAAAGATAAAATTATAGCCGGGAAAATAAAATTTATGCATAGTCTCAAATTCTTTTTGACAATATTTACATACATTCACCGTAATGAATCACTCCTGCCTAACCTAAGTTGTTTTGTGATTCATTATCGGCGAGTTAAATTTGTCCACTAAAATCTTCAGAATGCTTTTAGGACTTGACCGCGTTCTCTCTAATAGCGACACTGTTTTTTTCCTCACTATTGCGTGGAAGTCGTGAACTCGCTCCTGAGCGAATATGCCAGAGTTAAAAAGGTTTTAGGTTGATGCCAACTCGACATTGGGCACACAGGTAGACCATGATATAGGTATCATGGTCTACCTATGTGCCCAATGTCGAGTAATACTTTTTATCCCGGTATTATGTTCCCATGAGACCATTTCCGACCTCTACGCGGTGCCCTGACCAAACGGCATCATAATTGCGTTAAATACACGATCTATCACAATCTGGATCATTTTGAAAGAGATTGGTAATCCCTTACTTCAAAAGTTCGAAAAAAAAATCTGCTCAACAGCGTAAATAACGCAATGAATAATAATAATTTATGTTGTTGAACTGTCAAATGAAACAGATTAGTCTTAATCATTTATCGAAAACGCAATTGGATAGCCGTTTAGGTTTGGTTGAAAACCGCGCGCGAGCCGAGCGAGCAAAGCGAGAGGTGCTCCGGTAACGGCCTGCGAGCGCGAAATCCTAGTTGGTCGCAGCTACTTGGCTATTTAGTAGGACCCCAATATAGAAATTATTTGAGGTACACAAAAGGATCAGAGATCAGAGGAGAATCATTACATTAGTGTTCAATATTATTTTTAAGAGCGCAAAATGGGAAAAGGGATGTTGACAAAAATCTTCAGGTAGATTATTAAAAAATATTGGACACGTATTGTTTCTTTTTTTACGTAATCAAAAGATTACGGCAATACATTGAGTTAAAATGTGGCATGACGTCATTCTTCGACTTGTGACGTAGCGAGCCCTCACTTCCCAACTTTAATGCGTTTTATCTAAACCATTTTTTATTAATATGGTAAAGCAAAAAATACGTGTCTAATATTTATTATTTGACTGACGGACTAATTAGTTTTTTTTTTCCCAGTCAACATCCTTATTATTAGAGGTTCGATAAAATACATGCCTTTTTAATATTAGTACAGATTTCTAGACGAAACCGGGCCAGAACTTTGTCCCACCAAGAATTCTGGATCACATCCAAATTCCGTATTAACTTTCGAGAAACCATCTCGAACGCTACGAATTCAAAATTGGAATGTTTAACAAGTTTACGATTGTAATAAAAAAAAATCGGATCGACTGTGCACTTTGACATGAACCACGCTGAGTTTATGTTAGGATTATGCAATAATATATTCCAAGTGCCATGAGTGTGTTTTGTGTGTTATTGCATTAGAATTAATACATAATTTGTACAGACAGAGAAATTCATGGTTAAGCAAATTGACACCGTACGACAATTTGCAGTGTTAGAGGCTTTTACAAATGTAAAAGTTGTGATTTCAAAATACGATCAATTTGCTTAACAATTGATTTCCCTGACTTTACATTATTATGTTTTATTATTAGTTGGCTAAAAATGCCCCTGCCCTACTAACGTGCTGACCGGCCAGTGAGTACCTGGCCTTACAATAAGGCCGATATCTATAACCGTTTCTTAGCACGTGTTTTAGATAGGCGTTATTCCTGTAACTGTCGCGCAACTGTGCAAGAAAGAGACGCAAATATGTCTAAGTCAAAGCGCAAGCTAAGTTACATTTATAGATCTCGGCCTAAAAGTCAAACAGCTGGAAGTCTTAACTTTCACATGAGTCTTCTCGCATTAAGACAAACTTTAAATTGCAGTAATTAAGAACTCACTTAATGTCTTTAAAGTCACATTAAACTCGCGAATATATGCATTATGCTAACACTCTTCCGCGCTATAATTCTGTTCCAAAGTATCTGAAGCAAAACAATCAAATCGTACCATGTAACACAGACGTGCTGAATAAAGATTGCGTAAGAGCTGTCATCAAGAGCATATGCTGAATACTAAGCTGAATAACATCTGACTTACCGTCTATTCAACTGTTATTCAAGCAAAAAGGGCCCCAATTTTGAATGCTTAACGCTGAATAAATTCTGGGCAACTTCTGAGTAGGAGCTTAATAACGTTTCAATTAGCTTAATAACTTTTGAATAACAGCTCACATTGTTTTTATTAAGCTCTTACAACTCAATATTTCAGCTAAGTCCAATTGGTTTTATTATTCAGACTTTATTAAGTATTTAATTTATTGTTCACACTTTTGCAAACAATATTCATACAAGTTGTGAAAAAAAATGACTTTGATAGATATTTTTACGTTGGTGACTTTAATGTAATGGTGAAGTTTTAAATTCGGTAAGTAAATATTTATTTTAACTAAGTTACAGTCTGCTTTAAGTTAATTGATAGTGCGCAAGTAATTTTGTCGTGAAAAGTTATGTTTATTTGTCATTATTTTTGACGCGCCGTAAGAATAAATCAAGATAACGATTGTAAACAGTATTTTCATGTATTCAAACTAGGACTGACAAAAGTACTTGTGACAAAATAGCTAATTCTAGCAAGTTTCATCCAACAAAATAACATGAATCGAGATGAAAATGTTGTAATTCTAAGATTAGGCATTTTGGTGATCTCGTAAATTCCTTGTAAGTATAAATTATAAAGATGTTTAATGGTGATCGATGGTTCTCTTTGTAATGCTGAATAAAAGTGCACACACGTCTTGTTACTAAGATATGATTTGAAAAGGAGTAGTCTCATTACACTAACTTCTGAACAACAATTTTATAGTTGACCACATTTCTCCATTACTCAGATTTTTAGAGTTCTCTAATCGAATGAACAAAAACCTTTTTCCTCCCTGACTTTCACTAATGATGGAAAACCGTTTGACCTATCCAAAATGAAACTAACTCATAACATTCATAGAAAAATAAATAAAAATAAAATAAAAACAATAATAAAATACCGGTACTTTTAGATCATACAGCATATTTTGAAAACTATGAGAGCGAGGCCCGTGGGAGTTTTACTCTTGCGTTAGTGATATATTCCATTCGATAATTCAATAAAATTAGGCAGTCCCAAAATAAGGGTAAAAAAAACACTGTGCGTCGTCATCAAAGATAATATACAGGTTGACAGAAAAACTTTAATTAATCTCGCAAAAATTCGAAAAAATCGCTTCATTCGCCCAAAAAAATTAAAAAGAAAATAGTAATACTTAATTTTTTTAAAAACGAATAGGTGCAATGGATTTTATTCAACGTACGTAACGTACGTACATGTGGTTTACAGGTTAATGAATATTTTTCTGTCGCCCTGTCGCGCCATTTAAAATTCCAATAACTTGGAATTTTAAATGGCCCGCGCGCGTTTAATCCCGCGCCTCTGTCTCCGCGCTCGCCCCTGCTCTCACGGGGAAGTCCCCAGGCCCGCGCGCTTGCTACCGCTTTACCTACACGGCGCCACGCCAGCCAGTCAGTCGGTTTGGTAGCGAGCAAGCTAGACGGCATACGCGTCCGGAGCCTCATGCGAGTTGAGTCCTACAAAAAATAAACAATAACGACCGTTGGTAAGACGCGCGCGACAGGCTAAACTTTGCAGTATGTGTTCCTTTATTTATATAAGTCATTTACTATGTTGCATCTACATTAAAATACATATCAATGCATCGTAACGATAAGTTATATTTCGTTTCAGGAAAATGTCGTTTAAAATTATATCGACACGTCGACAGGGTCGTCAAGAATTGTGCACTGTACCGTCCCAATGGGAGAAAAAAGGACAACTTCGATGGCCAAGATATAATGCTAATTTATTAATTAAAGATAGCACAGTCCAACCTCGTGCAGATTGGCTTACGATGAGTTGTTCCTTCAAAAGAAAAAAAATTCAAACCTTTGAAGAGGCTGAAGAAGAATTGGCAAATATGCTTAACAAAACAGACACCGACACAGATCTTGATCAGAACAGCCGTGTTCTGTGCTATCATTCAGAACTGAATTCTACTGCTGCAGGTCCAAATTATACTTACATTTTACGTAAGCTCTAGCTGGAGAGTCGCAAATAAAACATCTTATCGCAACGTTAATTTTATTTTCTTGCACTGTAATACCTTCTGCTAACAAAATAATCATTTCAGAAATGAAATCTTCTAAATAGATTTTTAAATCTTTCGGTTTTCCAGTCCCATAGTATATACCGATGACAAATGGTGGCTCATTTATTTCATGTATGTTGCACAATATTGGCCAAAATTCTTTCTTGGAACTATTGAAAATTGGAAGGCCATCCATGTTTATATTAAGTGATATGTTTTCTGGCACAACTTTTGTGTTACTCATTATGTTTTTAAGCGTCTCAATGACGCCATTGTGCCAGTATTCACCTTGCATAATAGGCTTTATGTGGACTTGTCTCGGTGTATTTAAAAGTGTCCTTGGATCATTAGGTAAAATATCTGGAATTCTTTGATTTAATATTATTGCCAAATCCTTAAGTGCTACTTATGTGATGTTTTTTTCAACAGCCCATTGTCTAATTTTTTCTCGAAATACCAAATTTTTCATGTGTTCGGTATATTGTTCTTCTTCGATATCTGTACAGCTGCCATCAGATGCACAATCTTCTTGCATCAATCCCAATGCTGTTTGATTATATTGGGGGACGGAACCCTGTTCATTGCACGGCAACCACGCATGCTGACTGGGGCCGGGAGCAGTTTTGGTCAAACTATTTTCACAAATCCTTGGATGACTAGGAACACTTAAAACACCAACTGGACTTAAATATTCTTTTAACAATTTTCTTTTTATATTACCGGATCTCTTACGTTTTTTCCACGACTTTCGATCCATGATGCAAAACAACGCATAAAACAAATACCTACGTACAATAGTATTTAAATTAAGCTGGTATTAAGCTCTGGGCGCTATAACAATAGAAATGTGGTCTTTAATTTGACTAAGTTAGTTTGATACCTCTATTAAACTGAAAAAAGCTTAATAAAAACACAAATAATACCGTTTATTCAGCAGCTGAATAATTAGTAAAACATAGAATCTTATCCAGTTTGAAGATAAAATAAAAACAATTATTCAGTATCAAGCGCTATGATAGAATTATGTAACAATATTATTCAGAAGGTTATACTTTATTCAGCAATTAGCTGTTTGAAACGCTACTAGCTGAAAACTGCTTTAATAATAGCAATACATATTATTGTTACTCGGATAAATGCTTCCGACGGAGCTGTTTTTCAGTTTTAAGTCACCTGGAATGCGTAATGCTTAATAACGTCTGTATTATAATCTTACGGAGAGTGGTTTTTAAGCTTAAAGAAGGGAAGGGCAGAAATACAGAATTTATTAAGCGTTAAGAATTTTAAGCATCCGAACTCAACCTAGTTCAGCATTTGGCTATACCCAAAGCTCATAGACAAACGATATTCAACTTTAAACTGTAAAATTGTTCTAAATGTGTACTGTTATCCTGCTTACGTGTTACTTACGTGCTTGTGGATGTAAAGTAGTGCCACTCAATTTTCGTCGATGATTTTTCAATTACAATTTACTAAAGTTATTCAAACAATAATTGTTAGAAAAAGTGGTGAGAAATAAAGTTGAAACCTTCTTAGTATAGATGATTTTTTTACTAATTCCCTTTACGGCCGAACCCAATAACCTACTGTCAATAAAGACAGATCGCTTTTGATGGTAGACAGTATAGTTCAATCTGTCATTTTGTCACATTCCATAAGATTCCTAGTCTCGACTTATTATTGGGACGTTAAAACCATAGATAGATAGGTTTTTATGTCTCCAGTATGCCAAAACTGATGACAGATTGGGTTCGGCCGTTTGTGAGTGATTGCGTCAAGGTACCATTCCGTACCTGACTGTAGGAGGCAACTGCAGACGACGTGTCGCCGCAACACGACTGGTTTCTATGAATTTCTATGAAATACCTTCCGTAGCTGGCGACACGTCGTTCGCAGCTACAGGCGAGCGACAGGCGACACGTGTAGCCTGACCGCAGACCAGCTGAAGGCTTAGCCAAGTTGACAATCTACAAACGTTAACGCTAGTAGAAAACTAATCAAATGTATAGGAATGACGTCATCACAACGTTAAGTCACGTGGTCAGAACAAACGAATAGAAAAGTCGTAGCCAAGTTTACAATCGTTCAAAATGATAGAATGAAATGTAATCGTTTCTACAACGTTGATCGCTACGCCCATAGAAATGGTAGCCAAGTTACAGTTTTGACAAGCGCTAACGAAACGATGTCGAAGTTTTTGAACGATAGCTAAGCGATCGCCAAGACCCAAGAGATTACGATAAAAAATGGCGTCTTTATGATACAGCTGTGTTGAGACCGAGAAGTGTTTTGTTTATTTACCATATTTTTGAACTATATTTACCAATTAGCATATAAAATGCATACTTTAAATATGTTGTGGTGCGCTCATAATGAAGAAGTGTGGCTTAGGCGCCATAAAAGAGACATAAATCGTCAGTGCATGGAGACAATACGCGAAATGCCGGAAACTTTATTTGTGCAGCAGTTTCGGCTAAACAAAACGACTTTCCAAGCCCTTTGTCAAGAACTCCGACAAAAAACTTCGCTAAAAGGAACAAATGAGATTCCCTTAAAAGTTAAGGTAAGTGTTTATTAAGCTGACTGACATAATATAGTATTACCTAGCAATTTTTTTATTACTTAGCTATCATTTCATTTCCTCAACGTTTTTTTTTTGTAGGTGTTGTGCGCTCTTAGTTTCCTAGCCACAGGATCCTATCAGCGAATTGTTGGGGTCACTCAGCATCTTGCCCAACGCACAGCTAGTCGGTGCATCAGACAAGTTGTTGATGCTTTGAACCACCCTGCTGTCATGGCAAAATGGATTGTGTTTCCGAAAACACGACAAGACAGAGCATTTATAAAACAAGAGTGAGTACATATTAAAATATTTAACAATGTTTGAATTATTAAGTGCATGTTATGTAATTTAATTTACAATTATTGTTTCAGGTTCCAAAGAAGATTTGGCCTGCCTGGTGTAATTGGGTGCATAGATTGTACACACATAGCTTTGGTAAAGCCCAACGATGAAGAGCATCTTTTTTATAATAGAAAAGGGTATCATTCATTAAATGTTCAAATGGTAGATATTATATTTATTTATACTGTATGGCATGTTAAAGCTAGATAAATCACTTCCTAAAATAATAGTTTTATTTTCAGATTTGTGATGGTAATCTTCAAATTTTAAATGTGAATGCGAAGTTTGGTGGAGCTACACATGATTCACATATATGGTCTTCTAGTAGAGTTGAATCATATATGCGTGAACTTCATCAAAATAATGAACAAGTATGGCTATTAGGTAAGTATTTATAATAGTAAAAAGATCTAATCTATAGTTATCCTGTGTTTTGTCTACAGAAACTATTTTTTCAGGTGACTCTGGATATCCACAACGGCCTTGGCTTATGATACCTATCCTCAATGCAGTTCAAGGTTCTATTGAAGAACGATACACTCAAAAGCATGTACAAGCCCGTAACTGCATTGAGCGCTGTTTTGGATTACTCAAAGCACGGTGGAGATGTTTGCTTAGAGACAGGGTTCTTCACTATCATCCCCATGTAGCTAGCAATATTACAATGGCATGTTGTGTGTTACACAACATAGCTTTGAGAGCTGGCTTACCACCACCACAACCACTTCCTGCTGCACATGACGATGGGGATGATATAACCATGCAAGATACCACACCCACTGCAACAGTGGGTAGCCAAAGTGAACTAATCCAAGGAAGAGCCATGCTGAGATGTTTATTAAATAGATTATAGTAAGATTATTTTAGCTTTAAGTAATAAGATTTTATTTGTTACATTTCCTAATTATAAATTAAACTTTTTATGTCCTTTTTATTTAATTTATCACATGAATATGAATAATAAGTTATTGATAGTATTTTGAAAATGTCCAGTTAATTTTATGTTCAATGTACCTAATGTACTTAGATATTTAATTATTAATAAAATAGCTTTGTTATTACAAATAAGTTTATTATTGTCTTTATTAAAACACTGACATTCATAATAATTTGGTGGTGGCATGCACGGTAGGTAAGAAGGAAGGATTTTTCAGTTATCCAATACTTTGTATTACAATTCATTCAATACCTACATTTTAGGTATTATTGTTATCAAATACTTTACATAAAAATCAATTACTTACCTACAGTTACTGTACATAAATATTGGTTTCATTCTTACATTTCAAGTCTAAATTAAAATAGATCTTATTTAATACTATAAAAAGATCAATTATTTATTTATTTATTTATTTTATTATTTATGTACACACAGAAAAATAGATACAGATAAGACATAATCATAATTATGAGTACAAAGGTACTGCTTATTTCTTAAGAAATTTCTTCCAGCAGACCTGCGATAGGAGAAATTATACTATTAAATAAAAGAAATAAAACTGATACATACAATTTGCACATATAAAATTTAGGAAAAGTAGACTGGATTAGAATAGCAAGCAATTGAAATAAAAAATAATTGTTACTCTGATATTGTAGGCAATTTGAAATGTTCATAGCCCTCAGCTGACACCACTATCACTACATTGGACATTTTAAGGGATAATATCTGTCGAAGGTAGTGATGATAGTCTCAACTGTGGTAAAATTTCTATCAAATTGTCTACAGTACCTGCCAAACGACCTAAAATTAGATTTTGGTTTTCTTCTATTTCAATTCTTCTCGATTCTAATCGCAACCTTTCCATCTCCCTCTCATGATAATTTCTTTCCCGGTCTGCCTCTAGTTTTAGCCGGCGATGCTCGACAGCCACGAACTCGCTCGTGGCTCGTTCGAAGGGTGTTTGTACACGGCGTGTGCGCGCTCGAAACAGCCCGCGGCGCCGCGGCGTGGATGTGGTGGGCGACGCCGCGGACGACGGGCTTGCTCGATGCCGCCGCCGCTGCGGAGCCCCCCGTGACGTGGACGTGGTAGGCGACGTCAATGGCGGCATCGGCATGGACACAGTGCCGGGCGGCGGCGTTAGCACTGGCGGTGGAGGATAGCGTGGAAGTTCCCCAGAGGGAGGTGGCAGTGAAGGACGGGCGGTAGATGCTGTTGTTGCTGAGAATAAATAATTACAGTCATATATTAAAATGTGCCCAAATGAATTATTTTGCCAAACCATTACATAAAACTAAAAAATAATAATGGTACCTTGTATATAATCAGAAGAAATAAAATCTAACATATTTTCATCCATGGCAGAAATTTGGGATGGACAGATAGTGTGCAGAGAATCTCTGGTCGGTGGTGGTAGAGAGTTTCTCTCTGATGGTGGCTCCTGAAAAATATGAAGAATTTAAATTAGAAAAATTACACTTGTTTTTAAAAGAAAATATAGTAATAAGCAAAGAAAAAAAACTAACATCAAAGCCTCTCTCCTCAATTCCAGCTTGACCAATGACAGCAGTCAAACCCATTATGCCCAACACTCTCTCTTCTGAAGCAGTGAGAGTTTGTCTGCTGCTTGGACCACCACCAGTACCAGAAGCCTCACAACGTATTGCCAAAGCCTTTTTCTTTGTTTTTGTTTTCCAGTCTGCCCACACCTAAACATATTCATCTATTAATTTTTGTCATGCATGTTTTCATCAATCATTTTCTAGTTTATGAAGTAAGTTGATTGTTGTATGTACTTACTTCATCTTGTAGAATACTAAATGTTAATAAATCATAAAATAATATTTTTAATATTGTTTTTGTGAGAATCTTACTTTTTTCCATTTGTCCAATGGCTTTATTACTCCTCCACCAAGGGAGTTAAGTAACTCTCCCAGTTCCTGCCATAGTCGGTCAGATTTTATTCGGCCTTGAGGACCTTGCTGGGGCCTCGTTATATCGCCATGGCTAGAACATAAGTAAAAACTATTTCAGAGAAACAAAGGGTCTATTGATTAAGTAAAGGGTCACAATTGTTTTGTTTGTTTCTTACGTATTAGTTCACGTCATTGTTTATGTTTCAAACTTTCAAGTGCCCGAGTATGATAGATTTTCAAATAACAAAGGAAGATATTTACGAAATAACTAATAATTTACGTACCTTTCCATGAATTCCAATAGAGATGCGAACTGTTCTGGGCTTGCTCGAGATCTAGATTCCATCCTATAAAAGTTATCACTTCATTTAAGGTATCTTGCATTCAATATGCAGGAACATAATCATAACATTTCGAGACACAGTAATGTTTAAAATTACATTCCACACTGTGATATTATAATAAACCAATTATAAGAAGAACTTTACCTTAATTCGATTACTTTTTGATCACTTTGAAACAACTATTCTGGCCGCGCACAAAGTACACAACTGTGACTTTGACGTTTGTAGGAACGCTCACCATAGACTACAAGTATAGGTTTTTTCTAAATACGTTGTAGAATGAGCGATCGACTCAGTCGTGTCAACTTGGCTACCAACTTATCGTTTTCTATAATCGCTTACGCTAAGGCGTTAACGATTGTAGAAAGAGAATAGATACGAAACGTTTGTAACTTGGCTAGGCCTGCGTAGTGCTGCCAACGCTCGATCGATAACACGTATTTCTATCTTCTATCTACCGATTGGAATACGGGCTGCCGCCGCCTGCGGTCGGGTGCGGAATAATGACTGCAGCGACATGACGCCGCAACATGTCGCCGCGACATGTCGCCGCGACATGTCGCCGTGACATGTCGCCGCGACATGATGCCGAGATAGTGATAGTTCGCCTGCAGTTGCCGCATGCGGTCGGGTATGGAATGGTACCTAAAGAATCTAACCTGCACCATGATTGCCTAACACACTATCTTTCACAACACGGAGAATTTTGAAAGAAATTCCTAGTCTCATATGTTTGAAAAATTCGTCTGCTCGACAGCGTAAATAATGCAATGAATATTATTATTATTATTAAATATAATAGCACTTTAGTTTGTAAGTTAAGTAATCAGGACTTTACAATGAACAATGTTAATATTTTGTATAAAGAATTCTTTTCGTTAGTCCAAACCGAGTTCGATAATTCTTTTAAGAAGAACACTAAGACTATCAGCCCTAAGTTTTTATTTAGTGACTGGGCAACTAAAGGACTCAGGAAAAGTAGGGATAGACTTTTCGAGCTGTATGGCCTTAAGCCTTATATTAACACGGAAACTTTTAATAAATATGTTGCTTCTTACTCTAGAACTTTTAAGAACACTTGTAAGACAGCTAAAGCCTTATACATTAGCAACAAGGTTAAATCAGCAGACAATAAAATACAGACGGTTTGGAAAATTATCAATAATGAAACGAACAGGAACAAAAAGCATAATTCGGAGTACACCCTGAAGGCGTCATGTGGTGGTCTCATTTGCGATAGCAAAGAAGTTGCTCAAGAATTTGTAAATTTCTTTACCAGTGTCCCACTTAAAACTACTGAAACCTTAAATTCCTCGCCCTCGCTCTCTTTTGATTTAGTAAGGGCGAATGTTTCAGCATGCCCGATTGAATTTAACTTTAAGCATATTAACCCCATAATAGTAATAAAAGCTTTTAAGCAAATCAAGATCAAATTGACCGAAGATCTTTGGGGAATGTCCATTAAAATCTGTACCTCCATAATTGAGACCATAGCGCCTTACTTAGCCTTAATATTTAATTTGTGTGTGGATCAAGGAGTCTTCCCGGATTTAATGAAATACAGCAAGGTAATACCACTTTTCAAATCCGGGGACAGTAAAGACACCAATAATTATAGACCCGTATCCGTGTTGCCGGTTTTCAGCAAGGTGTTTGAAAAGGTAATGCTTAATCAAATGCTGAATCATTTTAACACAAATAAAATCCTCCACGATCAACAGTATGGTTTCACCAAAGGACGTTGTACGACCGACGCCGGTGTAACCTTATTAAGACACATTTTTAACGCGTGGGAAGAGGCCCAAGACGCAATAGGAATTTTTTGTGACCTCTCCAAGGCATTTGATTGCGTCGATCACGAAACCTTACTCTCGAAACTTGAACATTACGGACTTGGAAAACTTGCACTCAATTTAGTAAAATCTTATTTAAATGATAGACAACAGCAAGTTCAAATAAACGGTATCAATTCACTAGGTTTAAAAGTAAAAATGGGTGTGCCACAAGGCTCGATTTTGGGTCCATTCCTCTTTTTAGTGTATATTAACGATCTACTCCATTTATTAAAAAATAAACCACAAATGGTGTTATTTGCTGACGATACTTCCTTAATTTTTAAGGTAGATAGACGTGCTACAAATTTTGACGACGTAAATAACGCCCTACTGCAGGTCCAAAATTGGTTCACTGCTAATAATTTAGTATTAAATGGAAAAAAAACTAAGTGCATAAAATTTTCTTTACCAAATGTTAAAAATAGTAATTGTGAGATAGTATTGAATCAAGAGAAACTAGAATTTGTCGATAAAACTGTTTTCCTAGGAATCACGCTCGACTCAAGGCTACAATGGGGTCCTCATTTAACATCTCTTGCAGGACGGCTAAGTTCAGCAGCATATGCTGTCAGAAAAATCCGTCAATTAACTGATGTAGATACCGCCAGGCTAGTCTATTTCAGTTATTTTCATAGTATCATGTCTTATGGTATTCTGCTGTGGGGACGGGCTGCAGACATCGAGTCTATTTTTATTCTGCAGAAAAGAGCTATCAGAGCCATATATTATCTCCGTAGGCGCGATTCTCTAAGGGAACTGTTTAAGGACATTAACATCATGACGGTACCTTGTCAGTATATCTATGAAAACATCATGTACGTAAGAAAAAATTTACATCTTTTTAGTAAAAGAGGTGATAGACATAATTATAGTACAAGAAATAGGGATCTATTAGTTCAACCAGGTTTCAGACTGGCTAAAGTAGACTCATCTTTCATGGGGTACTGTTTAAAATGTTACAATAAAATTCCTCCCCACATACTTCAACTGAATGAGACGAAATTCAAATCTTGTATAAAACGCACACTATGTAGGCAGGCATATTATAAGTTGGGGGATTACATAATTGATAAAAATGCTTGGCTCATTGCTGGTCCTGCTCCACAAGCATAAACTAATTAATTAGCATTTGAAAATACCGTTGGAGCTGCTGAAGATTTATCTTTGCATTGTATAAATTCAATGTCTTAGCATTGTATAATTGCATAGCACATGTGTGAGTACTATGTACTGACTATAAAGCTACCATTTAGGTACTGGGTATGTCTTTCATTGACTTGAATGTGCCCTGGCGGCTGAGATTATGTCATGCTCACTCTAATGTCTCGCTGGCGGTGGCGCGTGTGTTGGATCATTTAGCTCCCTTCAAAATGGTTGAGCTGAATGGTGCTAATCCATGCGTCATGTTCGTGAACGGGCGCCGTCAGTAGAGACTGGTCATCTCTTAGCTGCCATGGCTTATTTTAATATTTTAATTTTTGAATTGTTCTTTGTTTTTATATTTTTATTACGGATGCTTTTAACGTGCACGTCTTTCTACATTGTCCTCACAAATGTATAATTTCAACAATGATGTAACCAATATTTTGTAACAATTTTTTTTTATATTTAAAAGAGTGTCCGTGGAGTTTCTTGCCCGTTCTTCTCCATAGGTACCTACTACGCTTTGGAATGGGCAACTAGCTTCATATTTCTGACTGACCGACTTCTTGACAATTCAAAAGTGCCTGTAAATGGTTTAATTGAAATAAATGCTTTGAGTTTGAGTTTGAGTTTTGAGTTTATTGTAGAATTGTCGAAATGAAAGGCATTGCAATTGATAGCATGTTCCACAATTACACCGCTAAATACGTTTTGTTTGCAATTTCATCAATTACCTACATAATCTTGATAAATGATTTTATTTCTGTAAGAAGGTTTATACAAACACTTTTACACGTCAATTAATCAATCTGCCTAGCTTTTTCCCAACTATGTTGGGGTCGGCTTCCAGTCTAACCGGATGCAGCTGAATACCAGTATTTCACATGGAGACCTGCACAACCCAGTAACTGGGTAATACGGTGTCCAGTCATTTCACCAAAAAACATTTACAAATTTTCCCTTGACAAGCAACGATTGGCAAAAACATGATTTGTTATTTCATCATTAAACAACAAAAAGTTTGCCAAATATTTCACATAAGAAAATAATTATCCGATAATCTTTTTTTTTATAACGTACTATTTGACAAACAATTCATTTTTTACTCATGTTTTCTCATAAAACACGTTGGAATAAAAACGTTCTACATATTAAATTACGCAATTTCCTAAAAATGAAAGTCATTAAATAGGCAAAAGGGTAATTATAATTTATAAATCAACAAAAAATATTTAATAAAAAAAAAAAAAAGTATGCCAGGAACGACTTGTGCTAACCAAAAAAGAACTATATTTTTGTAGGCAAAAAAATGTTAGGTTAGGTTAGAACTGTAACCCCTACCTACGCACGAGCCGAGCGAGCGAAGCGAGCAGTGCTGCGGCAGCGGCCAGCGAGTGCCAAAATCGACTAGAATTATATAGAAAAAAAAATACTTTAGTAGGTTTAAAAACAGTACTTGCCTGTAAATTATTTGACCCAAATGGACATTGCAACCATGATCACTTTGTGACTGGTTTAGAAAATTTATTATAAAATTATATTTAGTATAAACGTGATTTTTCCAAAAGAATCTAAATATTAAATGAAAAATGTATAAATAATTAAAAATCATGCGAAACATTTGTAAAGAGAAGCATTCGCTAAATAAATGTTTGTAAAGCGAGTGTTTATAAAATAAAACATTTGCGGAATAAGTACAGTTTGTAAAATAAATAGTATACGAAACGTTGGTTGTGAACTAAACATTTGTCATTGGTATTTTGGTGAAACATTAGTGAATCGGGTACCCCTTGGTTAGACTGGTTATCAGACTTTCGGGCTTCTGACGACCCCTAACGGCTATCAAAGATCCACGAATGACCAACGGCTTAACGTGCTTTCCGAAGCACGGAGGAGTCTCGGTCTATAAAAATGGTCACCCATCCACGGCCCAACCCCGGCAAGCATAGCTTAACCTGATAGATCGACCCGTGCGGCTGTTATTACCTAGCTACAAGGGTTACACGTCAATCATATTTTAAAAACTAGATGAGGTCGGCGTTTCCTATCTTTACTTTGAGAAGAAAGGCCGAAACAAACTCAGAGGTTACAGTCTTTTTTAAATCAGACATAATCTTGGTCAGATTATGTGAGGGCCATATAGTTAATTGTCTTAAATCTGTATTTACATACTAGTACAATTCACCTGGACTCACTGGACTATTGTACCACTTTGTATGCAAATCAGCCGTAATATACACACATTGACAACGTAGGTTCATTGGCACATTGACATTAGGTTCCTGGGGAGTTTGTTGCGCCACTTCTTCTTCCCAGCTAAAGCACTAGGAAGTGGTGAAGGGTGGGCGTTTTGGAGGACTGTCTTATGTAATTTTGACGTTCGAAAAGTGCTGATTCTCAGCCTAATTAGAATAAATGACTTTTGTATTTTGTAAGTACTTATGTGGTACTAGAATACCTAACAAAGCTAATAGCATCACGCATATCTATGTCAATCTGTAATTGTAAAAGGAGAAACAGACTGAGTTACATATATTACTAACACAGAACTCCATATAATATAATAGAAGATGAGAATAGAATAGAAAACTTTTATTTCAGACAGCAGTTCGGTTCGGTTAGTAACAATTTTACTAATCTTCTGCACGCGTAACATGATCACTGTAAAAACGGGTTTTGTCGACCGAAAAATAGACAAAATAACAGATTGTGATTGTTTAACTGTCATTTTGTCTATTATTCCGTCGACAAAACTCATTTCTACGGTGGTCATGCTACGCGTGCTGGTATTAGTAGGTTACAGACACAGATTATCATAAACAAGGTATACCTTTTGACATCCCATAACTCTAGGGTAGTAATGAGACCATGTCAAATAATCAACTGGCATATTAATTATTTCTCAAAAAAAAAAAAAAAAAGTTTTTTTTATTCACTCTCGTAAAAAAATAATTCGACAAAGTCACGAATATTTATGTAAAACACCCTAAAATTAAATATAAAAATAAAAAAAAACAATTTCATTTTGTCTATTTTTGTTCACCAAAATATTTTTGTACCACGTCACATTCTTTCAGCTTTAAAAATGATTGCTTTGAATGGAAATGATTACTCGTACTTATCAATGAAACTTAGATACACACATCGAGAGTCTAGTGTTATGTTATCTTCGAAATTATGTATTTTTGGAACACTTGTTCTAGGACTTTTTTTACTATTTTTACTTATAGCATACAACGTTAGAGTTATGGGACATCAAAAGAAACAAATTTTATACTTACAAATAAAAATTCAGATAATAATTTAAAAACAAAAAAAAATGTTAGACTTTCATCCTGTTCAACAGATTTTTTGGACCCACGAATGATTATTAGTAATCGTAGACTAAATATTCAGTTTATTTGAAAATTGGCTTCAAATTAAAAAATCCTACAATATCAAACAAATTCGCCAAAAAAAAAATATTTTTCCAGCGGTTGTGAATGCACACTATGGCTCAAGAAATTTTCCACCATGCTCCAGAAAAGTGGGACAGCGTTTAAAAAAACGACAGTTCTATATTCTACCATCAGGTCAGTATATTGTATTTCAACATGCCAAATGTGGTTTCAAGACATTCTTGGCACTTGTACTTAAGTTTGTGTGTTTACCGCGTTACGGTTCGTAAATTGTACATGCATAACATTTTGTAACAGTCGCCTGATTTTAGTACCTTGCCAGTTTGCGCACTGAATCCGTTCTAAATCTGAGAAAAGAGGGGCCAAAGTAGCCGTATTATCGAAGTAGTAGGTACAGTTTAACCTCGTAATTACTTTACCACCCCGAGGTTGAATGTTATTGGCACATCATAAAACTAGATTTTGTGACAATTCTAACCTTAGTGAAGTTTAAATTTCCTGGGAATTGTTATTACTCATTACTGGGAATGGTCGACTATATAACTCGTTTTTAGGGTTCCGTACCCAAGGGGTAAAACGGGACCCTATTACTAAGACTCCGCTGTCCGTCTGTCTGTCCGTCTGTCACCAGGCTGTATCTCATGAACCGTGATAGTTAGACAGTTGAAATTCTCACAAACGATGTATTTCTGTTGCTGCTATAACAACAAATACCACAAACAGAATAAAATAAATATTTAAGTGGGGCTCCCATACAACAGACATGATATTTTAACCGTTTTTATAGATAATGGTACGGAACCCTTCGTGCACGAGTCCGACTCGCACTTGGCCGGTTTTTGAAACTGTGCGCTTGGAGTTATCAAAATCGTAGGTTGTGAGTATTGAATTCACCCGCCCGGTTACCTCCTCAGAGCCCCGACGCGTCTTAATACGGACTACACTGCTCGTATCGTCTCCACAGCTGTCTTATTATTCGTTAAGTTGTTATTATTATTATTTAAACCACATACACTGTAATATTTTGTCGTTGACAGGCGTACAGTTATCGGGCTATACCTAGTATTTGTACCTATGAGCGATTGCGCAATAGATCTAATTCCATTCGTTCGAATTAAGAACATTTTTTTTCGCACCATCATTTCTCGGATTTGGATCAATTGCAGTGCACAAACGCTCTTATACTACTTTTGCTGCTGAAAACCTACCTGCGACATAAAGCACAAATACGATACAGGTGATAACTTCCTCTTCAAGTTTTATGTAAACTATAGAAATACACATATGACAAAATAACCAACCGGCATTTGGCCGCATGGTGGGTTACAGCCCACTCCGTGGCCCGTGTCAGACAAATTGAGGAGGTTCTTTTCAAAAATTGATTTTTCCACTTTAATGTTATTTCAGAAATTGAGAAAATTGTTTTTTGGGAATGAATTTCGAAGTGGATTAAACTACTATTGATGAAATCATGCATTTTTTTTTCTGTTCACTAACTTTAAGTACCTAATAGCTATGTATCTAATAATTATTTTTCTGTGCCCTGACAGGGTCTACAACGGCTATTAGCTATAAGGCTTTTCTTAACATCTTGTTTTACCTTGTGGAACGCAAATAAATGAATATGAATATGAAAAACTGTCGAAAGTGGAATATAGTCAAGGCAAACATTAATTTAAAATTATTCAAGCCCTGAAAACTAGAACTATTCAAAATAGGGAAACTTGTTAGAGTTTGTAGTTGGGCCGCTGGACGCCAGCCAGAATGTGGGGCAGATTGAAACTGTGGACATTCGATACGTTCCCGACTGACTGCACTGTGTAACTTTGTTTATGTTCCCTATTTATTTCGATTATGATATGAAATGTAGATTTACGTGAACTAGGCCAAAACGGTTTTCGTTCCGAGTATCAAGTAAGCTCTGCTTCGTTGGTCAAGTGGTTACAAGCGCTAATGCTGAGTATGAGGTCCTGGGTTCGATTCCCAAGTTAGGCAGTGTTATTGGTTTTTTCTATCAGGGTTTCTGAGTAGTAAGCCCGGGATCTGGATTTGTGCCCAGTTGATGGTAATAGGCTCGCCCCCTACTACATGGAACTTAAATATAACTGTCAAAATGTGGATGTACTATAGTTACGACTCTCAACATACATGAAAAAAAATCTTAATTAACCATGTATTTTAGTATTGGTTCACTGTACCTCACAGGTCATGGCATGCAGGCTTTGGCTTGGGATCTCCTGGGGCGGGGCGCGGGCTGCTTGGAATTCCCTCTTCTGTCAGTGGGGCTGTATTAATGTCTGTTTTTTGCTACTGTATTCATCCCTTATGTTTATGAAAGCCACCGCTCAGTGGGTCGTCTTAGGGGCGGCCACCTTGTTTCTGTAAATTACGGTTAAACCCAATTAATCACCTGGCACACTACGGCTTGTCAAGCAAGTATGGTTCCTTGATAACAAAATCCTAATTTATATAACTAACCAATCTAATTTCATTCTAATTTGTTTTATTAGAATAGTAATTAAGTTTAATATTTAAATCTCGTTGATAAATATATATTTTTTGCACTTACCCTTGATCTCCTATAAGTCTTACCGAGTTTGTCATCTCACCTTCTAACACTTCCACAAACACTGTTTACAAAAAACATAGCTACACAATCGCCCAATACATCCTTTGTTATTACACTGCATTGCGTCATAATCATAACATTAATTACTTAAGGTAAAGCTAGTCGGTCATTCTTCCATACAAACGAAGTATGGTGATTACTCGTCTGTTTGACGGTGTACGTTCAAAAATAAAAATTATATCAATTTTTCTTGTCATTATAGCCCTTTATGGAAGCAGAATTGGAAAAAAATATGGTTTGGAAGTTATGAGCGCAACACTAATTTTAACTCATTTTTAGGCGTAAATAAATAACTAACGTCGACTAGTGCAACCTTAATGCGCCATGTTAAAATTATGACGGAAACATTAACGACTAACAATATGCCAAAACGTCAAACAATATTATAATAGTTTTATGACAGCTGCGCGCACAGATCGCACAAGGCTGCGGCGCGTGAGTCGCCGACGGAACGAAATATTGCCATTTTAAATATTATAAATAAATAAACATTTAGGACTAAGTATTGGATCTATTTATTTTATTTTTGATTTCTTATTTTGTTATTTAACTATATGCTGCTCCGGTTGAAGTCATCACGTCAACGCCGGCTGTCTCTGAAATCCAGCGCTGGGGCTCTATCACGCATAGGGTCGTAGCATTATGCTGAGCGATGGCCGTTTTGCGTGGATGTGACGCGCATTTTCCCTCAAATTGTTATTTTCGTTCTTTTTGTTTCTTCCTTCGCTTCATGTTTACCGTAAATAAATGTATTTTCTTTCAAATCTGCCTTACCTTTCAGGGAAAACGATTTTATGTATCAAGCAAATTCACACACACGTAGTTATCAGCATTTTCTCTGAGATGGTAACGTATCTTTGACTTGGTATTGCAGATTGTTAATAGGAAACGGTGACCATTAATATAATTTATCAGGTGGGCTATGGGTTTGTTTGCCACCACCTTTGAAGTATCTTCGCCGGCTGTCACTGAAAACCAGCGCTGGGGCTGTCTCGCATAGGGTCGCAGCATTATGCTGAGCGATGGCCGTTTTGCGTGGATGTGACGCATATTTTCCCCCAATTTGTTATTCTCGTGTTTTTTTTTTTTTTTCTTTCCGTCATATTTACCGCAAATAAACGTATTTTCTTTCTTTCTTCTTTCTTATCTTTATCATCAGTAGCTGACCACTGAGAAAAACATAGGGGAAAAATCTGTATAATCAACCTGTAATGGTGCGACTGCTGAGACACATGGCAGGCCTCCTCTCTTTGAAAGGGAGAGGGCTATAATCTACCACGCGGGCCGCGGTTGGTAGATGTCACATGTTCTATGTTCTATGTTAGGGGGTTTGGTTTCCGCACTTAGTCCGTCAGGTGGACCATTGTGCGTGGGCCATAGCGGCCGTTTGGTTATTCCAACCAGCCCACCTCCCTCCAGAAGCTGATTAGGTCTCCTGGTCTGTTTAGAACGTCTGTGTATGATCTGGGTGACCCGAGGGTTTCTGTTCTAATCTGGGTGACGCCCGTACATTCGAAGAGTACGTGCGCAACGGTCTCCTCAGCCTCCATGCACGCCCTGCACAGAGGACTGTCCGTTATGCCTATTGTGTGGAAGTGCTTGTTTAGCGAACAGTGTCCCGTGATGGTCCCCGTCACCAGGCGCAGGCCGTTCCTGTCCAGGCGTAGCAAACGCCTGGTCAGCCTGCTGTCCAAAGATGGCATAGCCTCCTTTGACTGTCTGCAACCTGGTGTCGAGGTCCACCAACGTTCCGCTTGTGTGTGGGTGAACTTCTGCAGCCACCTGCGTATTTGGTTGAAGGGTATGGGTACGATAGGCTCGGGTCCGCAGGCTGCCGTGCTGGATCCACGTCTAGCAAGTTCGTCAGCCGCGTCGTTACCTAGCGATTCGCTGTGTCCTTTTATCCATTGCAGTGTCACCGTGTTGCGGCTAGATACCGTTATTTGTTCTAGTGCATCGTGACATTCTAGTATTAGCTTCGAGGTAGTATATTTCTTCCGTAAGGATTGGAGAACTGAGGCGCTGTCGGAGAGTATGCGTATGTGGCTGTCCGTAACTCTCCTGGCTTCTAGGGCGTGGACCGCTTGTATGATGCCCACACACTCCGCCTGATAGACGGTGTTGAACATTCCCAGCGGTCTGGATATATTTATGTTGAGGTCATGTGAGAAAACTCCGACTCCGGTACCTGAGTCGGTCTTTGATCCGTCGGTGTAAACTCTCATCTCTTTTGGGCCTGAGTAGTCACACTGTTCTTCTGTAAGTGTTATATTGTAGTGCCTTTGAAAGTGGTGTGTTTTCGGGGCTTTGTCGCAGGGTGATGCCATCATTGGCTCACGTTTGATCGCATCCTCCTTAATGCGTATGTGCTTAACTCTGGAGTCGTTGCATAGGGTTCCCGTTAAATGGAGCCTAAAGGTGGCCAGGGCCGCCTCCTCCCGCACGATGAGGTGCAGAGGTGGCAGTCCCAGCATTGCCTGTAGGGCGGCGGTGGGTGCAGTTCTCATACTACCAGTGATTGCGACGCAAGCAAACCGCTGTAGTTTTTCGAGGTCTTTTTGGGCTGTGCACCGGTCTGTCCTGGGCCACCAGACCAGTGAGCCGTATGTGATAATCGGTCGGATGACTGTGGTGTATAGCCAGTAGGTGACCTTGGGGCTGATTCCCCAATTCCGACCAAGCAGTCGTTTGCACTGCCACAGGGATATGCTGGCTTTTGTGGTGATATAGTTCGTGTGTTTTGCCCAGTTAAGTTGTTTGTCCAGATAGATGCCCAGGTATTTGGTTTCAGCTGAGAGGCTTAGGGTTGTTCCGAAGAATCGTGGCAGTTGTAGTGTTGTCAGTTTCCTCTTCTTCGTAAAGAGAACCAGTTCAGTTTTTGTAGGGTTTACTGAGAGTTGGTGGTTGTTGCACCATTCCTCTACTATTTTCAGGGCATGACGCATGAGGTTGCATAGAGTGTTTTCGTGGGTGCCGTTAATTATTATGGTTATGTCGTCAGCGTAGCCTACGGTGAAATAACCATTGTCGTTGAGTGTTTTGATGAGGCTGTCTACTACCAGGTTCCATAGGAGAGGCGAGAGGACTCCCCCTTGCGGGCATCCCTTCGCAACGATGGCTCTCGTAGTGTCATTTACTGTGACTTGTACAGCCCTTAGTTTGAGCATGTTGGTGATCCAGCCACTCAGTGTCGAGTCTATGCCGTGTCTGTCGAGGGCCGTGTTTATGCTGTTAAACGTGGTTTTGTCAAAGGCGCCCTCGATGTCAATGAAGGCAGCCAGTGCCGAGCACTTGTGATCCACTGCACATTCAATTTTGGAGACCACGCTGTGGAGCGCTGATTCCGTTGATTTGCCTGTGGAGTACGCATGCTGTTGTTTGTGTAGTGGTTTTATTCGGAGAGGTCCGTCTCGGATATGCCTGTCACAGAGTCTCTCAAGGGTTTTCAGTAGGAAGGATGTGAGGCTTATGGGCCTATAAGCCTTGGGTTGCGTGTAGTCGGTTTTGCCAGGTTTGGGTATAAAAATGACCTTCACCTCGCGCCATGCGACAGGTACGAGCCTGAGTGCGATGCAGGCTCGAAATATCTCCACCAGCCATGGTGTGAGATAGTCCGCCCCCCACTGCAACAGGGCTGGGAAGATGCCATCCAGACCTGCCGACTTGTATGGCTGAAAGGTGTTAATAGCCCACTTTACTCGGTCATCTGTTATAATGTTGCGGGCTCGTGACCAGTCTTGATCCGTTGGGGTCCATTCTGGCTCAGCCTCCCACTTCCTGTCCTCCAGGACTGCACAGTCTGGGAAGTGGGTTTCGAGAAGGACCTTACTGGTTTCACGGTCAGTCAGTGTGTATGAGTCGTCGGGTTTTTTAAGCGCGCCGAGGGTTCGGTCCTGATCGGTTGACAGGATCTTCCTTACCCTTGCGGCTTCATTGTTTGTCTCGATGGATTCGCAGAACTTACGCCATGCTGTCCTTCTGGCGGTTCTAATCTGCTTTTTGTATATATATTGGGTTTCTTTGTATAACTCCCAGTCGTCCGGGAGTCTAGTATTTTTGGCTCTGTTAAATTGCTTACGTAGCGCATCTCTGAGTTTACTAAGTTCAGCGTTCCACCAGGGGTTTCTCTCCTTCTTGGTATGTGGCGCTCTTAGTTTACAGCATGCGTGGTATGCTTCGGTTATATATTCAGATAGTTTTGTTACGGTGTATTCTAATTGTGTTCGGTCTCTTATGGTAAATTGCATTAGGTGTTTAGCCAATAGGGAGGCCAGGAGGCGTTTGTACCCGGGAACATTGGTGCGCCTTGGGTTTCGCCTCGGATCGGGTTTTCTAGTGTTGGTAGTTAGTGAGAAGCGGATCCTTCTGTGATCAGAACAGGAAGGTTCGTCCGATACGTGCCAGTTTGTAATAAGGTTTGTCGCGTTTTCCGTAGCAAGTATTAGGTCTATAATCGTTTGTCCACGGACTGTGACCCAAGTGGGTTCTGAGCCGCGGTTTATAATATTAAGGTTAGTAGAGAATAAATAGGTGGATAGTACCTCTCCTCTGGAGTTCGGTGCGTCGCTGCCCCAGAGTGGGTGGTGGGCGTTCGAGTCGGTGCCGATGATCAGGTCTAGTTCGGCGCGTTCACAGTGTTGCACTAGGTCGGCCATCTCTTTAGGCGGGCAGTCTAAGTCCTCGCCTGGCATGTATACCGAGGTCAGTACAACATCTGGAACGCTACCTTCGGTCTGGAGCCTGACAGCTGTCAGATCTCTGGAACAGAATTGGGTGAGTGGTGCGATAGGAATGTCTTTGGGTATGTAGATGCAGGTTCTTGGCTTATCTGAGCTGTGTGTGTTGAGAATTAGCTTACCTCCGATGTTACCGAGGCCACATATTCTATTGTTCCTGATCCACGGCTCTTGGATCAGTGCGATGGTTCGGGGCTTGACCTCCAGTGCCCTGCGTAGGTTAGCCGTGGCAGTCTGGCTGTGCTGGAGGTTGGTCTGGATGATGTTGATGGGTGTTGACGGCGATGGAGAGGAGTTAGTCGGAGGTGGATCCATCGGACAGCCTCTCCCCTACCTCCTCTCTGTATTTGTCGAGTTCTGCCCCCGGCGACGAGGCGAGTAGACGCTCGCTCCAGCCAGGTGATTCGGGCGGACTGGTGTCGGCGTCATCGGCCATGACCGCTCGGGCCATGACCTCCTCCAGCTGGTCGATCTCTGGGTCGTCCGTCTGTGTCAGCGTCGGTTGTGCGGTCTTAAGGTCGCTGTCGGTCTGGACGTCAGAGGGTTCGGCCGTGGGCCAGAAGCGTACGTATATCGACCCGAGCAGGTATGATATACGTCGCTCCCTGGCCCGGACCTTTACGGCTTCCTCCGGTGGCACACCCAAGGTCAAATAAGTCCCGTAGTTGTCGCCACCGACGGTAGTCGCCCTGTACAGTGACCACCTGGCGATGTCGTACCAGGTATTCTGACGGATCAGAATACCTTGGAGTCTGGCTACGTCACCTCTGTAGCGAGGGACAAATAGCGAGACTCGGACACGGGTGGGCACGTCAGTCTGTTTCAGTACCGTGAGTGTCAGGTCTGTAGTTGGGAGTCGTATCTTGGGCACGTTCTGGGTCAACCAGGTCAGGGCACAGTCATCCTCGCACCACATCTGCACGGTACCTTCCGCTACCCTTGGGTATCCGCGGAAAGCAGGGAGTGGCGCCGTCGGGTCCGTGTCCATGACCAGGTTTTCCAGTCCGGTCTTAATGAGTTCGGCCTCGTCCTTTGTCAGGTCTCTGGAGGGGGGTGGAAGGCAGATTGCTACGGCCAGCCGCGCAGGGATGTCCTTCGTGGCTCGCGCGTAGGTCCTCTGCTCCCTTTGAGCAGAGTGGATTCTCACCCGTTTGGCGTCCCCCTGGATCGCGCTCGGTGAGGCCGTGTCATCAGGGCGTCCCCTCTTCGCCGGTCCTGTACCGCTCGGTCCAGGTTGCGGCTTAGAGGTGCCAGGCTGGTTCTTTTTTGCCGGCGACGTCTGGTGTGAGGCACCACCCCGCTTGCCCCTGTTGTGTTTTGGTCGGTCGTGGGATCCGTCTTTGTTTTGGGGTCGGCTGTCGGTCCCGGCGGACTCGGTCGCCTGCAGAGGCTTTTCGCGCTGGGTTGCCCCTTCGCAAGCACGCCCCTGCAGGCGTGGTTCCGCGTCCGGCCGCTTTGCGCGCTGAGTTTCCCCTTCGCGCTCTCGCGGCTGGTCGCGTGCATCCGGCCCCTTTTCGCGCTGGGTTTCCCCTTCGCGGACTTGGGGCCGGACGCGCACCTCCCCTTCGACGTCCGATCGCGCTTCGCGCTGGCTAATGCCTTCGCGGATTTTGCGCTTTCGTTCGCCGATTCTCTTCTTCCGGGCCTGGATTTTTTCGCGCTTAGTCAGCAGGCGTACTTCACCACAGGCAGCCGGAAGAGTGTTGGGGTTGCCAGATCCATCATCTTCCCCCGTCTCTGTTTGTCTGTGTTGGTCTGGGTCTTTGTCCGGGTTCGTTTTGCTATTCCGCACGGTGCTCTGTTGCCAGAGGCCCGTGGGAGGCACAACCCGTGTCGTGGGTATTGGCGCGTTGGTCGCAGCCGAGGTTGGGTGTGTGGGCGCGTTTATCGCAGCCTGTGTAGTGGGCGCTAAGTCAGCAGCCGGCCGCGCTAAGAAGCGCGGCAACAATTTCTCCATTAGGCAGTTTGATGTCACATGTTTTCGAATTTTCGGTTCTAGAACATGCCGGTTTCCTCACGATGTTTTCCTTCACCGTTTTGAGAGCAGTGGTGATGAATTATTTACACAAAGTAAAGCGCCTTCTTGGGTTCGAACCCACCACCTACAACTCGTAAGTCAGGGTCGTTACCACTGGACTACCACTGCTCTCTGTTTTTTGCCATCCCCTTTTTTTTTGTGTTTTTATTATTGTGATTTATATTGTGTAAGAGTATCCTTTGTTGGAGATCCTGGACGACTTGACAAAACATCGAGATTTCTTTACTATTTGTAAGTTTAATATTAATGTAAGTATTATGCACATAAGCCTTCCGAAAAAAAATATCTCTCAATGATGGTGAAACCCGTATCAAAATCAGTTCCGGCGTTTTAAAGAACAATTTCTTCTACAGGTTTCTTCCTGTTTTTGAAAACAAGATCAAGAAGAGGCTTAGGCGCTTGACACAACTGTTTCCGGATCGAGATGAAATTGTCACAAAAGCCAACAACGGCGTTTTGATGTAGTTAGGACTTGCTTTCGTTAAATCGAGTAATAAATTTCTCTCTCTCTTCTCTTTAAAAAACGTTGCCCCACACTAGGAATTTCTCCTGTATCGTGGGTGCGTTTACAAACATTTATACTCACATACACAAACAGCCAGACCCGGAACAACTACTTGCAGGTCATACAAATATTTGTTCCGTGCGGGAATCGAACCCGCGACACGCAGTGCAGCAGTCAATCGCTTAACCACTGCGCCAACCGTGCCGTCATAATGGACAACGCAGTCACACAGCCAGACACAAAAGGCGACTTTAAAATGTATGATATGACGTAGGTAAATAAAAAGCAAACTTCTTTTATTGTAGGAAATAATATAGATTAGTATAATATTCATGCACATACTTCATGTTATCAAAATATATCTCATATCATATTCAGCACATTTAATAATTTTCCCTCAATTTACATACTTAGCTGCCACTATCAAACTTATTTACGAATTACAAAATAGTTAGGACTTATGCACGCATTGATACACAGACTTTAGGTGAATACCTACTTTGGACAGTTATTGACTGCACGCAGACTGCTAGATCAACTCGTCAAACGCTCACTAGGCTTAGCGCGCACTGCGGTGCGGTTTTGCTACCGCAAAATCTGTGAAGTATGAATCACAGTGGAAGAAAAGAAAATAAAGCAGGATTTTATTCGTTGCGGCGAAAAGAACGCATCGGAAGTCAGGTGGCGGACGCGAAGTCACGAAGCCTTTTCCATTCGCGTCAATAACATTACATTTTTTAGAATTTTATTCCATCTTGCCTGCCCTACTCCTCCTACCTTTATAGTGTTGTCATATCCATCTTCTAACATCCCTCATATCGTCACCCTCCCCGCTAACTGTTCTAACTGCAATTGATATTTTTCCAGGGCAACAGTTTGTCAGTCGGGCGCTACAGTCATGTTAATGAATTAACAACTTTTTTTTATATTGCTCTTGGCTTACTCTTTGAGTTAGTAGTTGCCCTAAAGCCCTAAGGCCATTAAACTTTTTTTCGAAAAGTTATGAACACGTAGGTAATGTCAGTGCAGATACGTGAGTTTGTGAGATACAACAGTTAGCGGGGAGGGTGACGATATCTTGTGTGTTGCCACCTTATTATTAATTCCCACATGTATAATTATATTAGTTGGTCTAAAAAAACGTTACCACTCTATTTAGGAAGAGGCCTTAGCCAGAGTGTGTCCTCCAGTGGGTTTACAGACATTTCGGTCTGTGCTTTCAAGTGTCTATTTACAAACCACAATAACCAGATAAATATTAATAAAAGAAAAGAAGAAATTAAACCCAGGTACGAACATACGCAATGTAATCGATATCAATGTGCACTTTATTGCTGCGGGGGACACTAAACAATGTTTTATTACGACTACCCTCGCTTTATGTTCCGATTGTAAGTGGTTTAGCGAGGTATTGTTTGTCTAGTTGCGGACGTGATCGTGCATATAGGTGTGTGTAAGAGCTGTGTTACAGTGGTCATAGGTTCATGAATGAAGAAAAAGAAAAATAGGTTTATTTACCACATACACGTGCATATAAAAAGATAAGTAACTTAATTCGAATAAAAAAACAAAGCAGATCTATCATCGCGAGTATTCACGAACACACAACTCTCGTGATTATTGCGTGCTTCGGAATAAGCACGCCGTCGGATGGCCGAGTGTCGTGATTTCTTTGAAAACACTCTTTTCTTGTTAATAATACTTTGAATCCACACAACTGTACTATTTCACAATCAAACGACGACTGACTATGCATTACATTTTCCAATTTATAACGATTTTTGCCCCACCTAGAAATAACGATAATATCATAACAGTTATTTCTTAGTGTTGCCAAAGTAAAATAATTCAGTTGCCATAATGAAAATGCGTTTAAAAGTTTCTTACAATATTAATAATTTGTACTTTGACTGTGTTGCCACAGTGGATATTATAAATCGATATAAATATATTTAAAAAAAATTAACCAAATAAATCACGACACAACAGATATTGTATGTATAGTCTCAGCATGACGCTGTGCTATGAGGGCTTACTACAGCACAGCGCTGATATTCAGTGGTCACCCGAAAGCGACGTTCGGAAACCAAGTCAGGCCACAAAATCTCCATGGTTGAGGATTCCGGGTGAAGCTCGCTTCCACCTTCGGCCTGATTATCACTTACCATCAGGTGAGATGAAGGCCAAGAGCTTCCCCGAAATGGTTAAAAAAACTACTTATAACTATACAACTAGGTTCAACCTTCTAACTGACCGACTGACAATTCAAGATTCGTTGTAAATACTATTTTTTAATTGAATTTTGTTAATGATTAGGGTTCGTTATTTTAAATAGATAGATACGAGTAGATAGAATACTCTTTATTTGTACACCATAAAAATTACAGAATAAATTAACAAATTTTAGATAGGGTGACACAATGGGCGGTCTTATCGCTTAATGATGGAACTGGAATCTTAGGGAACCATCCACAACAAAAGATACAATTTTTAGTTATTAGTATTAAGATAAGTAATCATTTATTACAATAACAGCTTATCTTCTCTCCACTCTGGAGTTGTTAAACGCTGTGTCACCATGCCTCAGTTCTGTGTCAGGGTGCCTCAAGGTGTGGTCAGTTCGTCAAGTCGCACAAAAATTTGTGTTTTGCTATTTTTTCCATGAAACTTTTATGTACATATCCCCTATAAAAAAACTTAACATTGAAACGCAACCTCAGCGTCCTTTCAAAAGCATTTTTACAACGAAAAAATCACACCAGACCGCTTCGACCTCTCCCATTTCCTATTTTTGACACAATCGGCTCATACAGGTATATTTTCCATCAAAAATTGGCCTTTAACCCTGCGACTGGTACCACAAATTTGTATTCATCACGTGTGGGCCGACCACCGGGTTCGGGCAGCAGATTGGGTCTATTATGCCCCACACAATATCCTACGTTCTTCGGTAAAATTCAATGTTAGGAGGGTTAAAAAAGGGTTTTGTGAAAGGTATACACTTGAGGTTGTATTACGGTTGAAATGCGGGTTTTACGCCCATATGTTTGATATCAGATGGTCGTGTGACCTCGCTACCTTATAGTTTTAGATAGCCATTGATCGGAATCTGAATTTGGGTTTATGACACAATGTTGGTATTACAGTAAATTTATTTAAAACCTTTCTTGCCGTTAAGCAAGCCACCGAAATGTGTACCTATTACATATAAAGATGATTTTAAATATCATTTATATTTATTTCTGTTTTTGTTCAAACAAAAATTTTGGTCTGAGATGGTCTTTTGAGGAAAAAAGTTTTGAGTGTAGCTCAACTCAATCGTGTAGCTCAACTCAGAAGTTATGCATGTGTGAGATTATTCATATTTATAGGAGAATATCTAATTGTATTGATCACATTATTGATTTTTTACAACAATTTATGACAGTATGAATGTCAGCTGTCAGAATGATAGATGACATTGACGTATGGAAACGTTCCATTTCAACAATATTTTAATAAACGTAAATTAATGTTTAGTGAATAGAAAGGTTGTACCTATTTGTTATTTGCATTTCTTTGATTGATATTTCATAGACAGATGTAAATGGTTTTTAGTGTGACTACATATAAAAAGGCTGTTTCACAAACAACTCACTCTCTTACTCTCGAAACTTGAACATTACGGACTTGGAAAACTTGCACTCAATTTAGTAAAATCTTATTTAAATGATAGACAACAGCAAGTTCAAATAAACGGTATCAATTCACTAGGTTTAAAAGTAAAAATGGGTGTGCCACAAGGCTCGATTTTGGGTCCATTCCTCTTTTTAGTGTATATTAACGATCTACTCCATTTATTAAAAAATCAACCACAAATGGTGTTATTTGCTGACGATACTTCCTTAATTTTTAAGGTAGATAGACGTGCTACAAATTTTGACGACGTAAATAACGCCCTACTGCAGGTCCAAAATTGGTTCACTGCTAATAATTTAGTATTAAATGGAAAAAAAAACTAAGTGCATAAAATTTTCTTTACCAAATGTTAAAAATAGTAATTGTGAGATAGTATTGAATCAAGAGAAACTAGAATTTGTCGATAAAACTGTTTTCCTAGGAATCACGCTCGACTCAAGGCTACAATGGGGTCCTCATTTAACATCTCTTGCAGGACGGCTAAGTTCAGCAGCATATGCTGTCAGAAAAATCCGTCAATTAACTGACGTAGATACCGCCAGGCTAGTCTATTTCAGTTATTTTCATAGTATCATGTCTTATGGTATTCTGCTGTGGGGACGGGCTGCAGACATCGAGTCTATTTTTATTCTGCAGAAAAGAGCTATCAGAGCCATATATTATCTCCGTAGGCGCGATTCTCTAAGGGAACTGTTTAAGGACATTAACATCATGACGGTACCTTGTCAGTATATCTATGAAAACATCATGTACGTAAGAAAAAATTTACATCTTTTTAGTAAAAGAGGTGATAGACATAATTATAGTACAAGAAATAGGGATCTATTAGTTCAACCAGGTTTCAGACTGGCGAAAGTAGACTCATCTTTCATGGGGTACTGTTTAAAATGTTACAATAAAATTCCTCCCCAAATACTTCAACTGAATGAGACGAAATTCAAATCTTGTATAAAACGCACACTATGTAGGCAGGCATATTATAAGTTGGGGGATTACATAATTGATAAAAATACTTGGCTCATTGCTGGTCCTGCTCCACAAGCATAAACTAATTAATTAGCATTTGAAAATACCGTTGGAGCTGCTGAAGATTTATCTTTGCATTGTATAAATTCAATGTCTTAGCATTGTATAATTGCATAGCACATGTGTGAGTACTATGTACTGACTATAAAGCTACCATTTAGGTACTGGGTATGTCTTTCATTGACTTGAATGTGCCCTGGCGGCTGAGATTATGTCATGCTCACTCTAATGTCTCGCTGGCGGTGGCGCGTGTGTTGGATCATTTAGCTCCCTTCAAAATGGTTGAGCTGAATGGTGCTAATCCATGCGTCATGTTCGTGAACGGGCGCCGTCAGTAGAGACTGGTCATCTCTTAGCTGCCATGGCTTATTTTAATATTTTAATTTTTGAATTGTTCTTTGTTTTTATATTTTTATTACGGATGCTTTTAACGTGCACGTCTTTCTACATTGTCCTCACAAATGTATAATTTCAACATTAATGATGTAACCAATATTTTGTAACAATTTTTTTATTTAAAAGAGTGTCCGTGGAGTTTCTTGCCCGTTCTTCTCCATAGGTACCTACTACGCTTTGGAATGGGCAACTAGCTTCATATTTCTGACTGACCGACTTCTTGACAATTCAAAAGTGCCTGTAAATGGTTTAATTGAAATAAATGCTTTGAGTTTGAGTTTGAACAATTCTAGAGTTTTCGAACAAATCATGATTTGTGGTTTATAAAGATCAAAATAAATGTTTATTATCTTAGCAGTACAATAAATGATTAATAATGAATAAGTAATAATTAATATGATACTAATAATATTTATCACGATTTTATAATGCAATTTTAAAGTAACATGGTTGTGCACGACAGCGATGTTCTTTGTAGCGGCGCCGCCGCCCCTAGATTAGGTACTAGATTAGGCTAGATTTAAGATTAAGTACTTATTAACTTATTTTGTTAGATTATTAAGTTAGAGTAATGTAATAGTACCTATTGATTGTTTATTGTTTAAGTATAAGTGCTACATTGTAGCCGGCGACAGGTTGAACCCTGTTCGCTGGTGGAGCCGTGTGCCGCATACCGGGCGACAAGTTAAAGCCTGTTCGCTAGCCGAGCCGCGGCGGGCCGCGTGCCGGGCGACAAGTTACGGCCTGTAGCAAAGGAGCCGCGTGCCTAGTCGCCAACATGTAAAAACTTGTTTACGCCGCTCGGCCACTTCGCGCGTTGCCATTGGTCGGTGGGCAGAAGTAGAACAAATCAAGGCCGATTCGCGCCCCCCGCGAATCGGTGCTTATAAAAGGCATGCCCCGGGCAGCGTGGGGAGTAGTCGACTTGAACTCTCTGGAACGCATGTTTAAATTAATCTCCCTTGTAAAACGTACCTATATTTAAATAAATCTCCATTATCAAACAAAGTGTAATATTAGTTTAACACCATCCCGCAATCAACTACAGTCCACTCGCGCACATTCTGGCCCTTCGAAGCCGAATCTTTAAAATCCAGTAGGATGGTGTTAACACGAAGCCGTAGTGGAGACTCCAGGAGAGAACAGATCCAGCAGGAGCCGACAGCAACCGCCGGATCGGGTGCCAGTAACCCGGCACCAGAATACAGCACGAGCCCGGTCGCTGTGACGGACACAGGCAGCGGATCTACAGCGACTACCACCACCGATGCCACGCAGACACAGGGTACGCTCAAGCCCGGCGACACCAGGTCACGCCGCTCTACAGCTTCGCGAAAAAAGCACCTCGCAGAACTGGAGGCCAGACAGCGGCTGGCTGAAATGAAGGTCAAACAAGCGAAGGCAGAGCGAGAGCTGCAAGAAATACAGCTGCAGCGCATCAGAGCCGAAGCTGACTCGAGTGAAGACGACGACATGGAGGACGACCTCGCCTCCGTAAGGATTGGAAAGTGGCTAGCGCGACCGGCGCCGCCACCCGGAGGTGAGGCTCGACCACCGCCATACGACGTCAGCGGCGGGAGGAACAACAGGGATGCAGCGAAGGACACCGGCGCCGCGACAGGCGCTCAACCGTTGCGGGACGACGACGGCTACGGGGAAAGTGTGTGTGCGAAAGTAAACAAGGGCAATATCGCGAGTGAAGTGTTACACAGAAATGTGAACTGTGATAAAGTGATAGACGTGGGGACCCTCGCCGCGGCCCTAGCACAAGCCGCGCGCAGCTCAAGAGAGCCGCCCAGGTACATCCAGCAGCTACCAGTCTTCGACGGAAAACCCGGTGAGTGGATAGCTTTTAAGGCCGCGTATTGTGACTCACACACGTATTTTTCCTGTATAGAAAATGTCGCTAGGATTAGGATGAGCCTCAGAGGCGCCGCAAAGGAAGCTGTAGGTTGTCTATTGTATAGTCAATCTGACCCTCAGGTCATTCTAGACGCACTAGAAAGACGTTTCGGTAGGCCTGAGGCCTTGATTATGACCGAGTTAGATCATATAAAATTATTACCTAAATTAAATGATAACCCTAGGGACATATGTATTTTTGCTAGCCGTATAGCAAACACGGTGGGTACGGTAGAAGCATTAAATAGAATTCAATATTTACATAGCCCCGAAATGTCGCGTTGTATCGTAGAAAAGTTAACGCCAATACTAAGAAACAAATGGTATGATTACGCGGCTAATAGAAAAGTTGAAGATATTCCCGAGTTAAAGCGCTTATCTATGTTTATGAATGAAGAGGCAGATAAGTGTGGCGCGTACGCACAGCCAGAACGTGGGAATGATGACTCCAGTGGTGTACGACAACGGCGCAGAGTAGAGCGCACGTTTAATTTAAATAGGGAAACATCAAACGAGCAATGCCCGGCATGCAAGCAACACGGCCACAAATTACCAGACTGCAATAAATATAAACAGCTAGACATAGATACACGATGGGATATAGCAAAAAACTCTAACATGTGTTTTAGATGCCTTCGAAACAAACATAGAAGGTTTATGTGTAAAGCGCCTATTTGTGACATAAAAGAATGTAACATGAAACATCACAAACTGTTGCATAAAGAGCGTAAAGTTGAGGCGACACACAACATAGCGACGCCGCCGCGGGCGCCGGCGCCGACGCCCGTTATCACACATGAAACCGTAACGTCGGCGCGGGAAACAGTATCAACAACTTTGCCTCAGAATCGCCGCGCGTATTTAAAAATAGTACCTGTCACATTGAGCGGACCACATGCAAGTGTAGACACATATGCCTTGTTAGACGATGGGAGTACAGTCACCTTGTTAGACGCGTCAGTAGCAGATATCCTAGGTGCAGATGGGCCAGCCAAACCTATGTGGATACAAGGCATAGGCACGGAGGTCAAGCACGAGCAAAGCCGATCTGTGAGCCTCCACATACAAGGCAAGCACCATAGCGACCCACAGAAAATAGAGGCGGCGCGCACCGTAAATAGGCTTGAAATTATGGCGCAAACTGTACAAACCGAGGACATAAATAATTGTAGGCATTTAAACGACATTCATAGCACTCTTGTTTATGAAAACGCGCGACCAATGATTTTAATAGGCCAAGATAATTGGCATTTATTAGTAGCCACAGAAACACGAACAGGTGCGCGTGATCAACCGGTAGCATCGTATACAAAACTTGGATGGATATTACATGGATGTCAGTACTCTGTAAACAAAGTTATAGCTACATTTTGCGGACACATCAAAACTAAAGAAAATCTGGAACCAATAGAAGAAACAATGAGAAACTTTTTCAAATTAGAATCATTAGGCATAGAACCTAGGATACCTAAAGATGACCCACAACAGCGAGCCTTAGACATCCTAGAACAGAAGAGTCGACGATTACCCGATGGCAGCTTCGAGACCGGACTATTGTGGAAACAAGAGGTACCTAAAATACCAAACAACTACCTAGGTGCCCTAAAACGGCTAGAAAATCTAGAACGACGCCTAGATAAGGACGAAAACCTCAAGACCCAGTACTTGCAACGCCTTGACAATCTATTCAATTCAGGCTATGCAGAAAAGGCACCCGATACCTACACAACCAATAAAACCTGGTACCTACCTCACTTCCCAGTGGTCAACCCAGCCAAGCCACATAAGCCGCCACGACTCGTACACGATGCAGCAGCGAAGACAGCGGGTCTATGCCTTAACGACCTACTTCTATCAGGACCTGACCTATTACTATCATTGCCCGGTATTTTAATGCGTTTCCGTCAAAACAAAATAGCTGTGTCAGCGGACATTAAAGAAATGTTCATGAGAATAAAAATAAGGGAAGAAGATCGCGATGCGTTGAGATTTTTATGGCGCGGCGACCAACGAAACGGACCGCCAGACGAATATCGCATGACGTCAGTTATATTTGGCGCGACGTCATCTCCATGTACAGCGCTATACATAAAGGATCGCAACGCTAGCGACTTTGCCGATAGATACCCAGCCGCGGTGTCAGCAATAAAAAACAACCATTATATGGATGATTATCTTCAGAGCTTTCCCAGCGAAGAAGAAGCTAAGAAAATAACAACGCAAGTAGATTACATTCATAAAAAAGCCAACTTTGTTTTATGTGGTTGGATATCTAACAATAAAAATGTGTTAAACAATAACCTCGCGCCTTCACAAGACATAAAAGTATTAGGCGGCGACGACACCGAGAAAGCCCTAGGACTACGATGGGATACTAAGGAAGATTGCTTTATATTTCGAATCAACAAAAACAAAACACCTATTATATTATTAAACAACACACGCCCACCTACCAAACGGGAGGCGCTCAGCATAATAATGTCTATATTCGACCCACTAGGAATTATATCACCCATCACTACACCGGCTAAAAGGATACTTCAAAACACATGGAAGTACAAAACGGAGTGGGACAAGCCGCTACCCGAGGAGCTACAACCAAAATGGAAAGAATGGATGGACTCACTTAGCACTATAGAAACGCTACTGATCCCACGTTGCTACGATTACGGTGACGTCATAGCCAGAGAAGTGCATACGTTCGTAGACGCAAGCGAGGAGGCATACGCCGCGGCGGTATACTGGCGAACTGAAAGGTCAGACGGCAGCGTACAAGTGACCCTGGCGGCAGCCAAGAGCAGGGTAGCCCCACTTAAACCCGTATCAATACCTAGGCTAGAGCTGCAAGCCGCACTATTAGGAGCGCGCCTAGCCCGGACGGTCGTTCAAGAACATGACTTCGAGGTGAGCGACCTAACATACTGGAGCGACTCTACCACCGCGCTGGCCTGGATTCAAGCCGAACCACGCACATTCAAGACCTTCGTGGCGCATCGTATTGCGGAAATTGAGGAACTCACCAAGAAGAACGAATGGAGGTGGCTACCCTCGAAAGATAATGTAGCAGACGACGCGACACGCAGCACGCCGGAGCATTTTAACTCGGAACACAGATGGTTTAACGGTCCCGAGTTCCTTAGAAAAAGCAGAGATGAATGGCCACAGGACAAAAAGGTCATTGCTCCCATGAACACGGGCGAAGAACGCGTCAAATGTCACGTAATCAACGACACAAAAGTGAACGATCATCTCCCAAATATTACACGTTTTTCTAAATGGACACGGCTGATAAGGACAACTGCAAGAGTACTTCAGTTCATTGACCTGTGTAGACCAAGTAAACACACTGTCGAATATAAGTGTACTAAGAAAAATGTATCAAAAGATCCCACGTGGAAAGGAATACACAAAAACAAACCCGTTAAAAAAGTTACGCAAAAAATAACAAGGAATAAAACAGTAAACTACCTACCTATACCTGCTACTTATATTCTACGCGCCGAAGAACAATGGGTCAAGGGCGCACAAGCCGAAAGCTTCACAAAGGAAATTGCCGCCATAAATGACAACAAAGCAGCGCCCGGCGACAGCCCGTTATCGGTATTAAGTACATACCTAGACAACGCAGGTGTTTTACGTTTGCGCGGGAGAATCACAGTGGTACAAGACGTCAATGAAGAAATAAAAAACCCAATTGTACTCGAGGGTAGGCACAGATATACGAAGCTATATATAGCGTATGTGCATGAAAGTTTACATCATGGCGGTACTGAGATAACGGTAAACGAGCTAAGACAGCGCGTTTGGATAACGAGACTACGTCCGTCTGTAAAGAATGTTTTAAAGGGCTGTTTATATTGTAAAATAAAAAAAGCAAAGCCAGCCAAACCCTCTACGGGAAACCTACCGTACCCCCGTTTAGCTCATCATGTACGACCTTTCACTTTTACTGGTTTAGATTATTTTGGCCCCATATCTGTTACGGTAGGTAGACATAAAGAGAAAAGGTACGGAGCCTTATTTACTTGTTTAACTTGTAGAGCTATACATATAGAAATAGCAAATTCACTTAGTGCAGATTCGGCTATCGCCGCTCTAAGACGATTTATAGGTAGGAGAGGTTGTCCAAAAGAAATATGGAGTGACAACGCTACATGTTTCAAAGCGGCTGATAGGGAACTAGGAGAAAGCGCCTTAAGTGCTTTAGGTAGTGAGTCCAATGCGCGGTCCATAAGCTGGAGATACATACCTCCCGCGTCACCGTTCATGGGCGGAGCATGGGAGAGGATGGTGAGGGCAGTGAAGGAAGCACTGTACGTCACACTGAAAGAAGTTCACCCATCAGACGAGACCCTCGCTACGTTACTCGTAGAAGTAGAAAATACGGTGAACTCCAGGCCACTCACACATGTCAACGTGACACCGAACGAGCCCGAAGCACTCACGCCTAACCACATACTGATCGGCCCTAACTCACATGTACCCTCACCGGGTAATTTCACCGCAGCAGACGTCACAGCACGACACCAATGGCGACGCGCCCAGGCTCTCGCAGACGTCTTCTGGCGAAGATGGGTACGTGAATACCTACCGCTCCTACAAAACCGGCGGGAGCCCTACGGCAGCGGCACCCCACCCAAGGTAGGAGACGTCGTTGTGATCTGCGACCCTAACCTCCCACGCAACACTTGGCCCAAGGGAAGGGTGACAAAGGTGTTGCCAGGTCCAGACGGAGAGGTACGAGTTGTAGACGTGATGACCAAAGGACATGTACTCCGAAGACCAACGAAGCGGATTGTCGTGCTCCCCACGGAATCGCCTGATGGCGACGGCGGGAGAAATGTGCACGACAGCGATGTTCTTTGTAGCGGCGCCGCCGCCCCTAGATTAGGTACTAGATTAGGCTAGATTTAAGATTAAGTACTTATTAACTTATTTTGTTAGATTATTAAGTTAGAGTAATGTAATAGTACCTATTGATTGTTTATTGTTTAAGTATAAGTGCTACATTGTAGCCGGCGACAGGTTGAACCCTGTTCGCTGGTGGAGCCGTGTGCCGCATACCGGGCGACAAGTTAAAGCCTGTTCGCTAGCCGAGCCGCGGCGGGCCGCGTGCCGGGCGACAAGTTACGGCCTGTAGCAAAGGAGCCGCGTGCCTAGTCGCCAACATGTAAAAACTTGTTTACGCCGCTCGGCCACTTCGCGCGTTGCCATTGGTCGGTGGGCAGAAGTAGAACAAATCAAGGCCGATTCGCGCCCCCCGCGAATCGGTGCTTATAAAAGGCATGCCCCGGGCAGCGTGGGGAGTAGTCGACTTGAACTCTCTGGAACGCATGTTTAAATTAATCTCCCTTGTAAAACGTACCTATATTTAAATAAATCTCCATTATCAAACAAAGTGTAATATTAGTTTAACACCATCCCGCAATCAACTACAGTCCACTCGCGCACAATGGTGTTTCAAACGATTTTCGGAACATCCAGTTGATGTTATTTTATTATGAAATTTTACATAAAGATTACAAATGAAAACATACTAAATTGCTAAATAATTCTATTAAGTTTTAAGATAGTTCCACTACATAAGATTTGTTATTTATTACTTAGGTTAGAAGTTATTTAGTAATAACGTATGACCATCTATGATTTGTCTAAAATGGCGGGAGAATGGGCGGCAATGTTTGAGGGACTGGTAAGATTGATAGGATTTAAGGCGATAAATTGGCGGTCACCCCATGACCGCCAATTTATAAGGGAACTTGGGTTAAACTGTTGGACGATAGAAGACCTCCGACTTTTACAGGACAGACCCTGAGTGGTGTCCATGTCCGTAATATTAAGTTGCTAAAATAGAAAATAAGGAAATCATGATGCATAGCGAAAGTTCTGCTATTATTGTAAAATTAATTGAAAGGAGGATGCCAAGAGCGCCTATGAAAATGTGTCTTTCGTGCAGTGCAAAAGTGTGCGTCTTGTGGCTATCAAAATAACGGTAGGCGGTAAATCTTTTTTAGTGTTCTCGGTTTACATGCCGACAGAGTCGATGGATAATCTTGGTGAATTTGTCGAGTGTTTAAGTGAGATTCACGCAGTGATAGAAAGTAGTGGCGTAGACGCGGTCTATATTCTGGGGGATTTTAATGCTCAACCGAATAGTCTATTCGGCAAAGAACTATTGAGTTTTTCGGCTGAAGTACAGTGGCGGTGCGCTGACGTTTGCCTGCTCGGTGGTGAGTCGGACACGTATACCTACGTAAGTGATGCACATGGTTCTACTAGTTGGTTAGACCACTGCGTAGTGACAGACGCGGCGTGGAACACTGTTAGAGACGCTAGTGTGCTCTACGACTTGTCTTGGTCGGACCATCTGCCTCTAATTATAATGTGTGATCTTAATTTATTAAGGCCAAAAGTTGCACCTGGACTACCTCAATGTAACAAAGTAAAATGGGGTGACAGAGACTTGCAGCAGACTGAGTTATATAGCAATTATTGTAATGATCTCTTGAAAAATTTTGACTTTCCCTCAGAATTTACTGAATGTAGTAAAAGTAGATGTAGAATTAAGGAACATGAAACTATTTTAGATAATATGTATGCGGAAATTGTGCATATTCTCTGTGAAGGTGCAATCACCAGTAACTGTAAGAACGAAATACAGCGCAAAAAGCGTTACATAACGGGCTGGAATAAGCATGTGAAGGACGCACACGGACAGGCTCGGCTTGATTTTCAAACCTGGACGTTGTTTGGTAGACCGAAAAATGGTGATTTGTATGAAAAAATGGTGGAAAGTAGGAGGGTTTTTAAAAGTAAACTAAAATGGTGTCAAAATAATAACGACCAAATAAAAATGAACATTATTGCAAGTCATCATGATGCAAAGAATTTTGGTAGTTTTTGGAAAGCCACGAACAGGTTGAATCCCAGGTCGGGTCTGCCTGTGAGTGTTGAGGGCCTTAGTGACCCCAATGATATCGCCAACCTATTCAGCAGAGCCTTTAAGGTTGGGTCTCCCCTAGGTAGGTCGTCTGGCGGGCCGGAGGTGTTGGGGGGGTCCGGAGACATGCCTATTAGGTTTGCGGCCAGGGAGGTAGCTACTGTCATACGCAACTTAAAGAGAGGGAAGTCGCCGGGTCATGACAGCCTAAGTATAGAGCATTTACTATATGCTGGTAAGCACTTACCACGAGTGCTAGCAATGTTTTTTAGCTTGTGCCTGAGTCACTCGTATCTTCCAGCTGATTTACTTAAAACTATTGTTGTACCCATTGTTAAAAATAAGACTGGAGATGCGAGTGACAAGAGTAACTACAGGCCTATATCCCTGGCTACCATCATTGCAAAGGTGTTGGACAGTCTCATTGATCAGCAGCTGGATAAGCACTTAACACTCAACGACGCCCAGTTTGGGTTTAAGCCACGTTTATCCACAGAAACAGCTATACTATGCCTCAAACAGACTGTTCAATACTATGCAAGTAGGAAAACACCAGTGTATGCATGTTTTCTGGACCTCTCCAAGGCTTTCGACCTCGTATCTTATGACTGCCTATGGAGGAAACTGTCAAATGTTAAGAACCTCCCAAGCGATATCATTGGGATGCTAAAGTATTGGTATAAAAACCAATACAATTATGTTAAGTGGGCGGGTGTCCTGTCGGATGCATACGGGTTGGAGTGCGGTGTGAGGCAGGGGGGAATCAGCTCACCCAAGCTATTCAACCTTTATGTAAACGAGCTGATCTGTGAGCTCAGCAATACCAATATCGGGTGCTCCATTGACGGGCACTGCGTCAATAACATCAGCTACGCGGATGATATGGTATTGCTGAGCCCATCGATCAGTGCACTTAGGAGGCTTCTTCGCATCTGTGAGGACTATGCGGTGGCTCACGGCCTCAGGTACAATGCGACCAAGAGCGAGCTACTGGTTTTTAAAGCGGGTAACAAATGTTACGATTCTGTCCCACCAGTCACCTTGGGGGGCGCTCAGCTTTCCAGGGTCACGAAGTTCAAGTACCTGGGGCATTGGGTCACCGATAGTCTGTCCGACGATGTGGACGTGGAGAGGGAACGCAGAGCATTGGCGGTTCGATGTAACATGCTGGCTCGTAGGTTCGCACGTTGTACTAGGGAGGTGAAAATTACACTCTTTAGAGCGTATTGCCAATCTATGTACACGTGTGCCCTATGGGTCAGCTATACAAAAAGCTCGTACAATGCTCTGCGAATCCAATACAATAACGCCTTCAGAGTTATGTTGGGGCTGCCGCGCTTTTGCAGTGCATCGGGGATGTTCGCGGAGAATGGCGTGCCAGATTTTTACGCACTGATGCGGACACGGATAGCATCCCTGATGCGGCGAGTGCGCGACAGCTCCAACAGCTTGGTGGCTATAGTAGCCGACAGGACAGACAGTCCATTGATGTGGCAATGGATGACCACTCATCGTGCGTCATTCAAATATTTAAAATAAGTTGTTTTTGTGTATGTATGTTTTTTAATGTGTGTTTGTTGTATTTATGTTTTGTGTATAAAATTGTAATGTGTTGTTTATGGACTTATGGTCTGAAATAAATTTATTATTATTTCCTTTATTTCAATATTAACATATAAATTATATTTTTAAATATTAGAATAAAAACATATAAAAACATTTAAAAATATAAAAAATAGTAGCCCACCGGTATCGGGAACAGGGTCCAAGCTACCGGCGGTCAGGGCTCCAAAAAGAGAAACCTCCTAACAATACGAGCCGTGTCCAAGAGTACCGCTTTCTGAATCAAGCCCTTAATCCAGCTGCCCAACGAGAGCCTCCTAAGGTGTTGGTCGAGGCTCTTGGCAATTAAGCCATTGGCTGATACGACTATCGGCACAATGATCGCTGAGTCCACATCCCACATGTCGACAACCTCGCGAGCCAAGTCAAGATACTTAATCTGTTTATCTTTCTCGGCTTTCACGAGGTTCCCGTCATGCGGGACCGTTATATCAATAATCATTGCGCGCCGCTCTCCTCGATCCACCACCACTATATCAGGCTTATTGGCAACAATAGTCCTGTCAGTGATGATGGATCGATCCCAGTACAATGTGATATTTCCATTTTCGAGAACTGGGTCGGGCACATACCTGTAGTACGGTACTTCCGATTCCACAAGGCTGTATTTCAGAGCAAGTTGCTGATGGATAATCCTGGCTACAAGGTTGTGTCTATGCAAGTACTCTTCGTTAGCTAGACGAGAACACCCGGAGATAATGTGTCGGATTGATTCTCCCGGACGGTGGCATGCCCGACAGATGTCAACCGTGCCGTCCTTCACAATGAATCTCCGGTAATTGTTCGTCATCATAACTTCGTCCATAATTGCACAGACAAAACCTTCGGTTTCCCCAAAGAGGTCACCAAAACGCAGCCAGGCTACGGACGCTAGTGAATCTACATCGGGTCCATGTAGGGCCCGGAAGTAGCGTCCGTGAAGCTCCTTACTCTGCCATACCTCCTTGCGATCATTAATGTCAAGCACTACAGGCTTGCGCCAGTTCTCTTTAGCCAAGGAGAGCGGGGTAAGGCCCTTGTCCACCGCGACCACATCTCGATGCATCCCCACGTCGGCTTCTAGGAAATATTCCCTGAGACTGCATACCTCGCGATTGTGGAGGGTCTTAGCGTTTAAAAAGCCTCGACCTCCACATTTTCGCGGGATATACAGTCTCATTACCGATGACCGTGGGTGATGCATTCGATATGCAGTTAGCAGCGTACGGACCCTCCTATCCAGGGCGTCGAGTTCGGTCTGAGTCCATTTGAGTATGCCGAAAGAGTACATCAAAACCGGCATGACCCAACCGTTGAAGGCGCGCACCTTGTTTCCGCCTGATAGAAGACTATTAAATACTTTCTTCAGGCGGCCAAAGAAGCGCTCCTTCAACGATTGCTTCATGTCAGTAACATTGATGCCCAACGCTTCCGACATACCCAAATACTTGTAGGTTTCGGATGCGGAGAGGGCTCTAAGGTTTATGGAATCCGCAAGCTGAGTTCCCACGGATTCCACAATCTCCCCTCGCTTTACATGCATGACCGCACATTTGTCCACACCAAATTCCATCTTGATGGCTCTACTGAAAGTTTCAGTTACTTTCAGTAGCTCCATCAGTTGCAAGTTGTTGGGGGCAAAGAGTTTTAGGTCATCCATGTAGAGGAGGTGAGATATTACCTGACCACCTCTCCTCAGCCGATAGCCTAGGCCTGAATACTCCAGCAGTGTGCTAAGAGGATTCAGGGCTAAGCAGAACCAAAGTGGACTTAAACTATCGCCCTGAAATATGCCTCGCTCGATCCTTATCGGTTCGCTATTCCTCTGGATATTTCGACATCCTGGATAGCGAAGGACCGTCCTCCATTGCCTCATACACGACATCAGGAAGGTGCGCAGAGTTGCATCTACTTTATACAACTCCAGCACCCTCATGAGCCATGTATGTGGCACCGAGTCATAGGCCTTCTTATAATCTATCCAGCATGTCGACAGATCTTTTCGGGAACGGCGAACCTGTTGGCTAATGGCCATATCAATGAGGAGTAGCTCCTTAGTACCGCGGGCCCCGTTCCTACATCCATTTTGAGAGGCAGATATGATGGAGTTGGTGTCTATATGTTTGATAATTTTAACTCTCAAAATGGATGTGAGAACTTTATAGACCGTCGGTAAACACGTGATCGGCCTATAATTTTTGGGGTCCGCGGTGCTACCCGATTTATGGAGCAGGTGGGTAACTCCTGTTGTTAGGAACTGGGGTAGCGAACCAGACTCCAAAGCAGTCTGGTACTGAGCCGCCAAGCGAGCGTGCGATCTTATGAACCATTTAATCCAGAAATTGTGCAGCCCGTCCGGCCCTGGAGACTTCCAGTTGGGCAACGGACGAACTGCACGAGCTACATCTTGGGGGCAGATGGTAATAGCCCCCATTTCTGGTATTGGATCGCAGGCTCGCTCGACTTTCCGAGTCCAATCACCTTCGGTGTGGCTGACAGGCGTCGACCAGATACTTCGCCAGAAAGAACACATGGCATCATCATCCGGAAGGCGCGTGTCAACCACACCTTGGTTCGGTCGCTCCCAAGCCCTATAAACCCACCTTTCATCACTCTGGAAGGTGCGATTCTGAGTGTATCGCTCTACTCGCCGCTTATACCTACGAATACGGTTCGCCCATGCATACACTTTCTGCTTCAGGAAGTCGATGCGCTCTGTGGCATGGGACACATAGTCCTCAGGGCCGATATCAGTCCCTGAGAACGCCCGCCTCACAAAACGCATCACTCTAGGGCGAGTATTGCCCTCCCTGAAGCAGATAAGTTTGCCAATGAGCGCTCTGGCCCCAACAATACGGCGTTCAATTCTGCACTGCCAAGCTGGTACGGCTGGTTTTGGTCGTGTAGCTCTAGAGTCATTTGCAAATTTGACGTGAGCTACACGACATGCCGCTACAGCCGCACAGTACAGAATCGAATGAGTATCGGTGAGGTCTTCGCAGCTATCAAAATAGTTTGATAGCTGCGAATCCAGAGTCGCCACCAGCGCCCTATTTTTGTTATGCATGGGCAAACGAGGTAAACGTGGTCTAAGTTCGGGCGACATGAACCGATATTCCCGAATCGCACCCTCCAAAGCACTCCTCAATTCCTCATTGCACTGGGTACTTACGTTTGTAGCCCTGTCATCGATCCTCTCGTCAGCTTGACTTGGAGTGACCTGTGGTGGCACAATAACACTTTGCGACGGGGGAGCGATGACATGGCTACTCTGCATTTCAGTTCGCAGGCGATCAAGCACAGTGTTATCCAGCATATGATTACGCTGGATGACCCGCACTTGATCCGATAGTCGTTGTGCCGAAACGTTGACAGCTGGCTCAAGCACCTGAAAAAGAGAGAGCATCCGGACACGGTACGCGGTCAGGTTGTTTCCCCCCTCTGTAGCCCCATAGTATGAGCGCATGACGTTTTCGTTAATGGATCGTGTCCATCTCATGCGCTGCACACTTCCGCCGGGAGCTGGGACCCTATCAGAGGCCGGTGGGCCTCGAGGTCCTAAACCATCCGGCGGCCGGCGTCCTCCCCGTCGACGAGCAGGTGGTGGCGTCGTAGGCGGGGAGAAATACTCGTCGCTCGAGCTCGACGCAACTACCGCGGCCGGTGTCGTCACAGCGCTCACAGTGGGGCTGGGTACCGGCGGCGGCGAGGCGGAGCTGAGCGAAGAGTCCGGAGATGGTGGGCGTGCTTGGCGTGCGGCCGATCTTGTCAACATCTTCATTTTCCTTTCATTTTCCTATTTTTTGTTCATTCTTGTTTTATCGGAGGTGACATCTGTCATGTCACCTCCGATTCGGCAGTTTTTATAAAGGTTCTATTGCATATTGGTTGATTATAGTATTTTTATTGTATTTTTAATGGTTTTCTGTTTTCAGGTTTAGAATCACAGAGTACTTTTTATATTTAGAATATAGCGAAAATCTCTTGTAATAATGCGTAAAAAAAATTATAGTTATTAAAATTGCGTACACGAAATGTTCAGTTGACAAGGTGTTGCCATATTATTATTGCCATGTTGTTATTATTATTATTTCCTTTATTTAAATATTTACATATAAATTATATTTTTAAATATTAGAATAAAAACATATAAAAACATTTAAAAATATAAAAAATAGTAGCCCACCGGTATCGGGAACAGGGTCCAAGCTACCGGCGGTCAGGGCTCCAAAGAGAGGAACCTCCTAACAATACGAGCCGTGTCCAAGAGTACCGCTTTCTGAATCAAGCCCTTAATCCAGCTGCCCAACGAGAGCCTCCTAAGGTGTTGGTCGAGGCTCTTGGCAATTAAGCCATTGGCTGATACGACTATCGGCACAATGATCGCTGAGTCCACATCCCACATGTCGACAACCTCGCGAGCCAAGTCAAGATACTTAATCTGTTTATCTTTCTCGGCTTTCACGAGGTTCCCGTCATGCGGGACCGTTATGTCAATAATCATTGCGCGCCGCTCTCCTCGATCCACCACCACTATATCAGGCTTATTGGCAACAATAGTCCTGTCAGTGATGATGGATCGATCCCAGTACAATGTGATATTTCCATTTTCGAGAACTGGGTCGGGCACATACCTGTAGTACGGTACTTCCGATTCCACAAGGCTGTATTTCAGAGCAAGTTGCTGATGGATAATCCTGGCTACAAGGTTGTGTCTATGCAAGTACTCTTCGTTAGCTAGACGAGAACACCCGGAGATAATGTGTCGGATTGATTCTCCCGGACGGTGGCATGCCCGACAGATGTCAACCGTGCCGTCCTTCACAATGAATCTCCGGTAATTGTTCGTCATCATAACTTCGTCCATAATTGCACAGACAAAACCTTCGGTTTCCCCAAAGAGGTCACCAAAACGCAGCCAGGCTACGGACGCTAGTGAATCTACATCGGGTCCATGTAGGGCCCGGAAGTAGCGTCCGTGAAGCTCCTTACTCTGCCATACCTCCTTGCGATCATTAATGTCAAGCACTACAGGCTTGCGCCAGTTCTCTTTAGCCAAGGAGAGCGGGGTAAGGCCCTTGTCCACCGCAACCACATCTCGATGCATCCCCACGTCGGCTTCTAGGAAATATTCCCTGAGACTGCATACCTCGCGATTGTGGAGGGTCTTAGCGTTTAAAAAGCCTCGACCTCCACATTTTCGCGGGATATACAGTCTCATTACCGATGACCGTGGGTGATGCATTCGATATGCAGTTAGCAGCGTACGGACCCTCCTATCCAGGGCGTCGAGTTCGGTCTGAGTCCATTTGAGTATGCCGAAAGAGTACATCAAAACCGGCATGACCCAACCGTTGAAGGCGCGCACCTTGTTTCCGCCTGATAGAAGACTATTAAATACTTTCTTCAGGCGGCCAAAGAAGCGCTCCTTCAACGATTGCTTCATGTCAGTAACATTGATGCCCAACGCTTCCGACATACCCAAATACTTGTAGGTTTCGGATGCGGAGAGGGCTCTAAGGTTTATGGAATCCGCGAGCTGAGTTCCCACGGATTCCACAATCTCCCCTCGCTTTACATGCATGACCGCACATTTGTCCACACCAAATTCCATCCTGATGGCTCTACTAAAAGTTTCAGTTACTTTCAGTAGCTCCATCAGTTGCAAGTTGTTGGGGGCAAAGAGTTTTAGGTCATCCATGTAGAGGAGGTGAGATATTACCTGACCACCTCTCCTCAGCCGATAGCCTAGGCCTGAATACTCCAGCAGTGTGCTAAGAGGATTCAGGGCTAAGCAGAACCAAAGTGGACTTAAACTATCGCCCTGAAATATGCCTCGCTCGATCCTTATCGGTTCGCTATTCCTCTGGATATTTCGACATCCTGGATAGCGAAGGACCGTCCTCCATTGCCTCATACACGACATCAGGAAGGTGCGCAGAGTTGCATCTACTTTATACAACTCCAACACCCTCATGAGCCATGTATGTGGCACCGAGTCATAGGCCTTCTTATAATCTATCCAGCATGTCGACAGATCTTTTCGGGAACGGCGAACCTGTTGGCTAATGGCCATATCAATGAGGAGTAGCTCCTTAGTACCGCGGGCCCCGTTCCTACATCCATTTTGAGAGGCAGACATGATGGAGTTGGTGTCTATATGTTTGTTAATTTTAGTTCTCAAAATGGATGTAAGAACTTTATAGACCGTCGGTAAACATGTGATCGGCCTATAATTTTTGGGGTCCGCGGTGCTACCCGATTTATGGAGCAGGTGGGTAATTCCTGTTGTTAGGAACTGGGGTAGCGAACCAGACTCCAAAGCAGTCTGGTACTGAGCCGCCAAGCGAGCGTGCGATCTTATGAACCATTTAATCCAGAAATTGTGCAGCCCGTCCGGCCCTGGAGACTTCCAGTTGGGCAACGGACGAACTGCACGAGCTACATCTTGGGGGCAGATGGTAATAGCCCCCATTTCTGGTATTGGATCGCAAGCTCGCTCGACTTCCCGAGTCCAATCACCTTCGGTGTGGCTGACAGGCGCCGACCAGATACTTCGCCAGAAAGAACACATGGCATCATCATCCGGAAGGCGCGTGTCAACCACACCTTGGTTCGGTCGCTCCCAAGCCCTATAAACCCACCTTTCATCACTCTGGAAGGTGCGATTCTGAGTGTATCGCTCTACTCGCCGTTTATACCTACGAATACGGTTTGCCCATGCATACACTTTCTGCTTCAGGAAGTCGATGCGCTCTGTGACATGGGATACATAGTCCTCAGGGCCGATATCAGTCCCTGAGAACGCCCGCCTCACAAAGCGCATCACTCTAGGGCGAGTATTGCCCTCCCTGAAGCAGATAAGTTTGCCAATGAGCGCTCTGGCCCCACCAATACGGCGTTCAATTCTGCATTGCCAAGCTGGTACGGCTGGTTTCGGTCGTGTAGCTCTAGAGTCATTTGCAAATTTGACGTGAGCTACACGACATGCCGCTACAGCCGAGCAATACAGAATCGAATGAGTATCGGTGAGGTCTTCGCAGTTATCAAAATAGTTTGATAGCTGCGAATCCAGAGCCGCCACCAGCACCCTATTTTTGTTATGCATGGGCAAACGAGGTAAACGTGGTCTAAGTTCGGGCGACATGAACCGATATTCCCGAATCGCACCCTCCAAAGCACTCCTCAATTCCTCATTGTATTGGGTACTTACGTTTGTAGCCCTGTCATCAATCCTCTCGTCAGCTTGACTTGGAGTGACCTGTGGTGGCACTATAACACTCTGCGACGGGGGGGCGATGACATGGCTACTCCGCATTTCACTTCGCAGGCGATCAAGCACAGTGTCATCCAACATATGATTACGCTGGATGACCCGCACTTGATCCGACAGTCGTTGAGCCGAAACGTTGACAGCTGGCTCAAGCACCTGAAAAAGAGAGAGCATCCGGACACGGTACGCGGTCAGGTTGTTTCCCCCCTCTGTAGCCCCATAGTATGAGCGCATGACGTTTTCGTTAATGGATCGTGTCCATCTCATGCGCTGCACACTTCCGCCGGGAGCTGGGACCCTATCAGAGGCCGGTGGGCCTCGAGGTCCTAAACCATCCGGCGGCCGGCGTCCTCCCCGTCGACAAGCAGGTGGTGGTGTCGTGGGCGGGGAGAAATACTCGTCGCTCGAGCTCGACGCAACTGCCGCGGCCGGTGTCGTCCCAGCGCTCACAGTGGGGCTGGGTACCGACGGCGGCGAGGCGGAGCTGAGCGAAGAGTCCGGAGGTGGTAGGCGTGCTCGTCTCGTAGCTGATCTAGTCAACATTCCGTTTTGAATTTCATAATTATTGTTTTATAGGCCGAATTTGACAGCCGTCATTCTTGCTATTTCGATTTTTCTTTGCTTTTTTCATTTTGATGTTGTTAACTATCTTTTTCTTGTGCTGTTATTCCTAAAGGTTTTATTATAATTTTTCGTACTTTTTGAGACTATATACAGCAGAGGAAATAAATAAATATGGAAAATATAAGATATGAAAATTTTAACGTTTGTTGACTTGCTAGTGTTGCCAGCTATTATTATTATTATTATTATTATTAAATCCTGGTCCCACCTTCCAATAGCTATGTGTGTTACATCGTTGGATAGGTATTTTTGAGCTGAATAAAAGTTACTATGGCGCCAAGTTCCAAATCTTAGTCCGTTCAGAGTTATTCTTTAATAAACATGGTAGTTTTATCAGTAGCCAAGTAATGCTATTTTTACGTAATAATTGCATTTGTGCTTTATACACGTAGTGTAGACGGTAACGCAAACCTTTTTATCGGTCTGTCTCACTCGCACTCGTTAAGTATGCTTAGAACAATGAAACTGGTTAGCGGCACGGATAGGCGGCGAGGGTGAAAGACACGTGAGAGCTAGAAAGTACTACTATTACTTATTAGTTCGCAACACTGATATTATACAAAGATATTGTACCTGTATGACGGGACGACGTACTGTAGGAACCTGTGCGCATATCGTGTCAATCGTTTGGTACCTAGGGCACGCCAGGCATGAGGGATTTGTAGGCCCAGCCTTATTTTTGAATAACGTCATTGTAGACAACGATGATTAAATAAATGTATACGTTTAAAATCCGCAATCGTTGTATTATTTGTAAAAAAAAAACATTTTGTCAATGTTGACATCTGTTTAACTTTTTGTCATAAGGTTTGCGACTCAGTGACGCAATTGATAACCGTAGGTTAGTATCTACACTACGTGTATAAAGCAAAGAAATGCAATTATTACTTAAATAGCATTACTTGGCTACTGATAAAACTACCATGTTTAATAAAGAATAACTCTGAACGGACTAAGATTTGAACTTGGCGCCATAGTAACTTTTATTCAGCTCAAAAATACCTATCCAACGATGTAACACACAGCTATTGGAAGGTGGGACCAGATCTCATAGAAACTCTGGCATCATCCTTTATTTTTATTTATTTAATAATGATCATCAGATCACTTCTGGTGAAAGATTCACTGACTAAAATGTTCATGTAAGTTAATAGATAGATAGAATACTCTTTATTGTACATTTGGATGTCAATTGATTGATTGTTAATTGTCATTATATCTTGATTATTGCTGATAACTATGTGGTTCTGTATGTATTTTAATGGCTAATATTGCTACATAAGTATTAAATCGAATTAAAGAATATAATGATGCCATGAGTGCTTTTTTTTTGGATGGGAATTCTCTTCATTTGCTGACATCTCTTTGAGGCGCACGTGGAACACAACGCGCCGTCGACCCGGGCCTGGTCCTTATCGGACGGCGAGCTACCCATTGCTCACCGTCCGCAAGCCCGCGCCTACGGTGGCCGGGAATCGGCCTGCGATTCCCGACGCCCAGGGCGTCTCCTGCGGCGGCTAGGGGCGTGAGGGCGCAAAATTTGCGTCTCCCTCACGCGTTCTGCCTCCTCCTTCGCGAGGATTACTGCTTCGCAGAAGGAGGTGACGGCCTCCCATGCCCTCTCGCTCCGTATCATAGCCTGGACCAGGGTCGGACGCGAGAGATCCCCGCCACCGTATGCTCAACCGTGTTCTCCGGGCGATCCACGCAGTGATGACACCCGGGCGTTTCCTCCCGCCAGATACGAAACAGGAACCTCCTGAAACAACCGTGTCTGGTGAGGACCTGCGTCAGGCGGAAGGTGAGGACACCGTGGCGCCTCGCTAGCCACTCCTCAAAGAGGGGATTTATCGCCGCAATAGTGGCGTGCCCAGCACTGGGTTGCGACAATCGCACTCTCCATAACGCCATGAGATCCCGCCGGAGCTCTGTCTGCTGTGCCGCGATTTCTCGCGGCAGCGGAGTTACGCCCCGGCATTTCGCCTCCTCGCGCCACTCCCAAATGCGCGTGAGGACTTTTGCCTCCAGATCCCATGGCAGTAATCCGGCAAGGAGGCTAGCTGCCTCACCGGAGACCGTGCGGTATCCACGGACCAACCGGGTGGCCATGACCCTCTGAGACGCGTTCAACCGCCGCCGCCTTAATGAACGCGCCGCCGCGTAGAGCCACCAGCAGGAGGCGTTTGGACCCCTAGATTGGGCAGGAGCCGCTTCAAAGCAGCCCCGGCCCGTTCCATACGACAACACAATATAAAATACTTACATAATAATACAAAATAAGAACACATAAAACCAGAACACACAAGTAATGAAAATTTTAACATCAGAATTATAATTAATCAGCTCCGAGACTACTTGTCACACACAAGCAAACAAACACGTGCACTCACTATACTAGCACACAGAAACACATTCACACAGTAGTTCGCTTCTTAATCGTTGTTTGTGTTTATAAAGTGAATAATTAGTACTTATGAAGGGTACCTTGGTGTCAAATTTGGCCAGCTGTATCAACTTGTTTTATATGTAACTACCTACACGTTTGTTTTATTTGCTGTTGATCTCGTACGTTGTTGTTATAGTTTTACTTATTCTACGTCTGCATGCTTCTTCATTAGACAACGATTATTTATGTTAAAAGTTAAATCTCATATGAGTGAACTGTCATATTTCCCAGATTAGATGGTTTGATTGCGGCTAAAAAACACCACCAAAATGCTAAACTAAATGAGTTATGTACCATATTTTTAAATAACACGTACTCGGGTTTCTACAGAATATACACAGATGGATCCAAAGGCAAAATAGTTTCGGGAGCAGCATTTTTCGATCCGCAAACTAAAATTGCAGTGCAATTAAAGGTAAACTCAAAATGCAATATAATGTGTACTGAATTTGTGGCAATTGATGAAGCATTGTCTTACATTGACTCATTTGAAAGCGGAAATTATGTTATTTTGAGTGATTCGAGAAGCGCTCTTCAGCATTTGGCTCGGTGTACCTCGAGTTTTCGGGGTACTCCGATTGCCTACAGCGTGATCAAATCTATTTGTAAACTTATTTCTAAGAATAAGAATATTGTACTGCAATGGATACCAGCTCATGTTGGCTTGGAAGATAATGAAGTAGTAGATCGGCTGGCGAAGGATGCTTGTGATGATGGATTGGTCTGTCCACAATTTCCCGTGCACAGTGATTATTTGTAAGTAGTTAAAGAAGAATGCACTAAAATGTGGCACGAACACTTCGATTAGAGGTCACTGAGCAAGGGAATCTGGTGTCGAACAATCATCGCAAAAACACTTTCTCGTTGTTCATGGTTCGACCAGGCAAACATGAGTCGTCCGGGACACATTCCAATGAACAGTTTCGCATTTCTCATGGGTAAAGTTACCTCACCAATTTGTCCAGAGTGCAATATAGTGAAAGACACTTACCATATACTGATGGAATGCGTCCGGAACGAGGCTGAAAGGATCACATTGTTATCGAAGTCACTGGATGTTGGAAAGTGTAATAGCATGCTTGCGTCCCCATTGTCGACGGATGCAAGATATTTGTATAAGTTAGCAAAAATAGGATTTAGATTATAAGTAATAATTATTTTTACCGATGAGGGTGGAATAATCTGTTTTTAATTAAACGCTCTAAAAACTAAAGACAATTTAAAAAAAAAGTGAACATGTAGGACCGATGCCTGCCGGGGTTGCGGGAAAGTCCGAAAGGGATACCGTGGCCCCTGGCAACGTAAAGGCAACGGAAGGAACACGGGTGGGTTTTAGTCAGTAAGAGTCTGACACGCCCTCCCGCTCCACCCAGAGCGGGAGAAGTTATTTGATAATTTCCCACCCAAAAAAAAAAAAAAAAGGGGGTCAGTCAGTCAAAAATATGAAGCTAGTTGCTCATTCCAAAGCGTAGGTTCCTATGAAGAAGAACGGGCAAGAAACTACACGGACACTCTTTTAAATCATAATATTGTTACAAAATATTGGTTACATCATTCATGTTGAAATTATACATGTGAGAACAACGTAGAAAGACGTGCACGTAAAAAGCGTCCGTAATAAAACGATAAAAACAATTCAAAAATTAAAATAAGCCGTGGCAGATACGATATGACCAGTCCCTACTGACGGCGCCCGTTCACGAACATGACGCATGGATCAGCACCGTTTCGCGGGGCGAGCGACTGACGCAGCAACATTTGGAGCTGCGCCGGTCACAGCTCCGCGAGGTCCTGGTGGCGGAATGGCGGAACAGGCTTTCGAGCCCTACCGCCGGCCTCGGCACCATCGAGGCGGTCCGGCCAGTGCTCGACCACTGGCTCGGGAGGAGGCACGGCTCCCTGTCGTTTCGGGCGACGCAGGTGCTCTCGGGGCATGGCTGCTTCGGGAAGTACCTGTGTCGCATAAACAGGGAGCCGGACGCTCGGTGTCACCACTGCGTCGACTGCCGGGAGGACACGGCGCGGCATACGCTGGCAGAGTATGCTGCTTGGGAGGAGCCGCGCCGTGCCCTCATCAGTGAAGTAGGCAGTGACCTGTCGCTGCCGGCCGTAGTGAGTGCGATGGTCGGCAGCGAAGAGTTCTGGGACGCGGTGGTCTCCTTCTGCGAAACTGTCATCTCGCAGAAGGAGGCTGCGGAGAGGGAGAGGGAGATCACGACTCTACTCCCGATCCGCAGCAGGCGCACCGGGCGTCGGCGGAGGGCGGACAACGCCCTCTTCCAGCCCCCCTAAATGGGTCCAGGGGTGACGGACATGGGGACGTCCGTCGCCCCCCATTCAACAGGACCCGAGGCGGCGGCGCGTAGTGTTCCACGCGCGCCCCTCTTGGACGTCGCGGAGGGAGTCAAACACCTCACTCCCTCCGCCGACCTGAGGAGAGGCCCGCAGAGGCGGGCCGGCACCAGTCGGGGATTGCGGAAGTCGCTTTTGTTCCCGCGATCCCCGGCGTAGGTGTGGGTTGGGAACACCGGGGTGGTTTTTAGTCAGTAAGAGTCTGACAGACCCCTCTGCCCCCCCCAGGGCGGAGGACATCCATGAGGATTTTCCACCCCGGAACAAAAAAAAAAAAAAAAAATGGATCAGCACCGTTTAGATCAACCATTTTGAAGGGAACTTAACGATCCAACACACACGCCACCACCAGCGAGACATTTGAGTGAGCATGACATATTCTCAGCCGCCAGGGCACATTCAAGTCAATGAAAGACGTACCTATACCTGTATCTTGCACAAAGATATGGAACCAGCTAGCATGCCTTTGTGATATTCACCATCAGAAGTTGGCATTTATGGCAAGCTTACACACTTTTGTAGAAGCCACTGCTATGTGTTGGTATGAGTGAAACTTTTACTTAAAATAATAAATTGTAAGCTGATATTTCATAAACAATTTCTCATTCACAAACAGTTTCTAGCTAAGTGGACCGTTACATATTGTGAGCGTTGATATAATTAATCTTGTATTTTGAGAAGGGTCCAAACTTAATTGTCTTTGACGCTAATTATTAAGATGTCAATTGTTGACCATTTAGTAACGATGATCATAAATCATGTAGATATTGAAGGTGTCCCATCCAACGAAATTAGAAGATTAACTGCACAAAGATTATTTTTGGATGAATAATTGAATATAATATCGCGCCATATTCTCCCAAATTACCAAGGTTCAGGACATTACCCTAAAAATCAGAAGACTAAAGTGGAAATGATCTGGACACATGATTAGAGGGAAAGACAAATGGAACAAAATAGTTACCCTGTGGTACCCAAGAAACAGCCAAAGAAAGAGAGGTTGACCACAGAAATGGTGGGATGATGATAGCAGACAGGTTGCTGGAACGACATGCGGCAGAGTGACCAGATAGAGACAGGAATGGATAAGGTTGCAGGAGTTCTTTGCCGACTGGCAAACGGAGATACAAAATACAAACAAACGCCAAATACGAGACTGAAGACTACAATTTATGTCTGATTAAAAAGGCTAATAATAATATTTCTCCTAAATGCTAAACGACATCGCGTCAGACCAAGACGAAGATGGGTGGACAAATTTGACTCCTACTGAAAGGACTGGCCCGCAATAGCAGTGGGCAGACGTGTATGGAAAAGGAAAAGGGAAAGGGAGGCCTTTGCCCAACAGTGGGATATTACGAGTGAAATAGATAGATAGATGTTCTCCTAAGGGTAAGGCTGTACCCAAACATTTCACCAGTTTTGTGTTCCACGTAACCCTAAGTCACGTCGAACCTATTGCTAAAAACAGGGAACCAATCCAGGTTACTACTGCGAAATTTCTTATAGAAAAATCCTATAAAATTTTGCCCGACATGGGAATTAAATCCAGTACACACACCCATTCCTGCTTTTTATTAAAAAAGAATACAGATTTTTAGGGTTCCATGCTTCAAAATGAAAAAACGGAACCCTTATCGGATCACTTCGTAGTCCGTCTGTCTGTCTGTCAAGACCCTTTTTCTCAGAAACGCGTGGAGATATCAAGTTGAAATTAATATCAAATATCGTCTACGGTCCGTTGGTGCTCTAAAATATCACGCTTCTAAGTCGACGCAATAAAAAAATACGGCCATTTATGCGACATAATATTTTGACACTCGCAAATAAATCAAAACTTATAGGTCACTTCCCGTTGACCTAAAATCATGAAATTTGGCAAGAAGCAATGTCTCATAGCACAAGTAAAGGAAAAAGTCCGAAAATCGTTCATTTGTAATATAACACATTAAAAAAAAACACGGTACGGTATCCCTTTCGGACTTTCCCGCAACCCCGTTGTACTTAAACAGTATTTAATCATCCGACTAGCACTGTTTAGACAAAAAAACATTTTTTTAAATTAAAACGTTAGTGCTTCCAAGTAGACAAGATACGAACCGCCAAATTAGGGATACATTCTCAACATTTTTGACACACGCAGGCGTAACTTCGGCCTTTTTAGACCCTTTCTACACCCTTACTGGGCAAAAATTCAAAACAATGATCTCTAACGATGGGACGGTACAACGGAAAGAATTTTCTACGTTTTTTGTATAATGGTGTGGTTACACTAAGTGAAGTAAAACACTTTTTTTTAAAGAAAAATAATACAGGGTGGCAGGGACGCACAACTTATTACTAACCATGGATTCAGGACATGATTCTGAGCCCCGCTGCGTTGAAATATATTGTCAGTTATTTTTTTTTAAACTACTGTTTCCTACAAAATTGCAATACAACTAGGTACGTGGTCAAAATGTAAGGAAAAGCTATTTTTTTTTAAATAACCGACGAAAAATTTAAAGTTCGTACTGAATGTCTGAATCCATGGTAACAGGTAGCATGTCGATGTCATCTAAGCATTCATCCCTCTTTCAACTCAATATCTTTCACACATTTCATTCAATGTCAACACGTCATGCAATAGAGTGGGTTTCTTATTAACAGCCAGTTAACGTTGAAAAGTATCACTGAAGGGTACTGCCTTCCACCCTCCCCTCCCCTCCTTTCGATCTTTGTGTCTTTTTCCTAGGCAGCTGCACTAAGCTAAGCTCAAAGAAAAACTCGGATCTTGCCAGAGTGTGACCACAGCCTTATCTAGCAAGAATTCTGAACAATGATGACCAAAGATACAATGAAAAACAAAAAATAACGACAAAAATTTGAGCAAAATGCTGAAATAAGTGCGTCTACCCTTACGCGTACAATTTGAAAAACATTGCGTTCTTTCAAATGAGGTTTCTCTTCGGTTCTCATTTCTGTTTTGTTCAAGAAATACAGCAAAAAGAATACATGGTTTGTATTTGTAAAGATTCTTTTGTATAATTTTCTACGTCATTGCTTCTTAAAATAATACCAAATGTCTCTTTTCTAATATTCAGAAGCCTACATAGAAGTGCTTTGTAGCCAACTACGGCGAAGCAAAAAGGAGGGTTATGATTTTGATCGGCATGTATATATGTGGATATGTATGTTCATCTGTTCTAAGCTACTTATCATAATTTGACAAATAAGGTATCGTTGGAAGCGTCTTGATTGTCCGCTGGTTATAGGATATGTGACGTCACATTAAATTGAATATGGCACCCTCTAAAGGACAAAAAGTAAAAACAAAAAAAAATTGTTCCTTTTTGAATTTATTTATTTATTTAATCATTTAATTCGAGCAACAAGACTCATAGTGTTAGTAACAGATAAACTTACAAAATATGTTAGTAAAATAATACCGCAGAAACAATCAGTGACATTACTGCTGCAAGGTGATAGGCCAAGCCGATACCTTGCAGCAGTGACTCACAAACGCACAATCTAGCCTGCTTGCTACCAAAGACAGGATGCAGTTGGTGCTGCCCTGCACCCTACTAACCAGGGATGCGCACCGCTTCCGCATCTCACTGTAGAAGCAGTCAACGTGAGCTTTAGCAAACATCACTGATGCGCTGCAGTGTCGAGGCAACTGTATTGAGGATATTGTATTGAACACGAAGGGCACCGTATGATTTCTGAGTATAATGAGCCCACAAACTGCAAGAGTAAAAAGACGAAAATATGAATTTAGAACACCAGTACAGAGTGAGTCATTTTTTTTTAAATCATAGGCTTATCACTGAGGGTGGCTCTTGTGGTATCGCGCATATTAAAACTGCTACGTAATAAAAAAATATGAAGAAGGTATAGTCATTCGTTACCAGTCCATAATACAATACTTTACTATGACTGCATTCATATCCCGTAGCTGCAAGATTTTCGTAGTTCAATTGTTACTATCTACAGTCAAGCAGTTATCCGTAAGTACTAAAAGTTGATAGAAACCAACATTTCGATTTAAAAGCCCCGCTAGCCATAAATTAATAAAAAATACGGGCAAACTTTGACTGTATTCTCATAGTAATTCGCCCCAAAAAGAAATTGTCCAGAAATTTAATCTTCCCGGACGAATATCAAATGATTTATTGCTATAGCAACGTCGCCATTTTTATGCCGAATTCAGACGTCCTAGTTTCTAGTGCTATTGTTTTTTGCCAAGTACCGTCGTCGGATAGATGAATGAAGTTAAATGATTACGTAGACCTACCAAAAGAAATCGTACTGCCAATGCCCTTTAGGCATTCATTTTCTGTTTTCTATTGTTAAGTTTGTTCTTGGAATTAATTTTATTCATCCCAATTACGGAACCCTTCATTATGCGTGGTCCGTCACACACTTTTCCGGTTTTTTACTGTGCCATTAATCTTAATTTATTTATTTTTAACCGACTTCTAAAAGGACCTCCTCCTTTTAGAAGTTGGTTAAAAATAAATAAATTATTTATTATTATCAATTCGGATGTTTATATATATATATATATTTTAATGTATTGTATTGCAAAATTATTATTTTTTTGAAAGTATATACTTCCGAGTTATTACCATTGTCATCAAATCAGGATCTCATGATGGGATCCTGGCGAAATCGAGGCAATTCTTCAAATATTATAGGCACACCTAAAGCGATTTGAGTATTTTTTATAATAACTTGTGCAGTTGCTCTCAAAAAGCACCATTTAGTGAAGTGGAACTTATAATGAAAACCACAGATGGCCACCAGAACTACTCAATAGTAAGTATTTCACGAGTTGCGATTCGATTACTTTAATATGGTTGCCAAGCAATTAATGCTCGTTACAATGCATATGGAGAAGTGGAGCTGATGGTGAAGTACAAGGAGAACTGCTCAACGATTAACGTCCCTGCATTGGGAAGAGCAATATTTTGTAAAAGGTGATGAGCAGTTGACATTAGGCTATTGTAACTTAGATAAATTACAAACTAACCCACTAAAAAGTGAGAAATAAAAACTTTTTACAAAAACAAACAACCGACTTCTAAAAAAAACACTAAAAAGTGCAAAATAACTAAAACTTTGAAAGTCGGTGGCAAATTACGAAAATACAAATCAAAGACACCGACTTCCGAAATTTGAGTTATTTTTCACTTTTTAGTGTATTTTTATATTTTTAAATGTTTTTTTAATATCTTTTTAGTGTATGAAATATTTAAAAATGTAATTTTATATGAAAGAAAATAAATAAACAACATAAATTAAAATAACTATACTATAACTCTTAAATAAAATATAATAGTACCTATTGGCTACGTACAGTGGAGTTCTGAATGCAATTAAATGGTAATATCTCAAATAGCTTAGTACGATCCTTCGTTATAAAGAAAATACTGCAGCATTAATCTTGAAATAATTAAATGGTAAAGCTGAGGATTAATATTAAGATGAAAACACGAATCCAACAAAAATTCTCCATAGAAAAAAAATCCAACGTTACCTCTAAAATTCCAAACCGAACAATAAACCACTGGTATTAAAAAAATACTTCAAATTAGATCATGAATCTTTGCATAATAACTGAACTATGTTTAAAGCAGATAGTATGTTTTTCATTCATGCCCATTATTTTCGCCGTAAAAGAAATTAGAACGAAAGAAAGAAAAATTGGTTTATTTGTCACAGAAACAGGTGCATACAAAAAGGCAACAATATAAACATATAAACATAACAGAAATATTCAGTAGCTGCACGTCATGAGTGTGACAAAAAGGCTTCCACTCAGTATAATGCGCCACGTGACCGTCCGACTACGTGACCACTGAAAATCAGCGCTGTGCTATGGGTGACCCATAGCACAGCGCTGATTTTCAATGGTCACCCGAAAAACAAGTACTAGTGTATAAATGTTATTAAATCCAGTGTTCAATTACCTAAACTATTGGCGCCTTGGAGCCATCTCCCCGCCGCTCAGTCTCGCTCTCACTCAGTCCGCGAGCAGTATCGCGCAGTCGAGATAAGGAGTGAATCTGAGCTGAGGTATTATGGACTCTTAAGTAGAATACGTAGGTATATTATTCTTCTCAAAATCATTTCAGCGAATTTAACTATTTATACGAATCTGCTTCCAATATAACTACATACTATTTGAACTCCGTATTTCAATTAATTTAATCCAAAACTTTACCCGACATTTCATTCACATAGGAACCCATATTCACAATATTACGGAAGTTAATATTGGTTGCTTCAACACACCTGTGTCAACGAATAAATATGTATGTAAGTTTGTACATGTTTAACTGTCAATCGAACTTGATCAAAATTGTGTTTATGACGGGCGCCGTCAGTAGGGACTGGTCATCTCTTAGCTGCCACGGCGATTTTAATTTAATTTAATGTTTGAATTAGTTTTTATTTTTATTTCTAACGGACGCTTTTAATGTTTTGCATCGTTCTCACATGTATAACTTCAACATGAATGATGTAACCAATATTTTGTAACCATATTTTGATTTAAAAGAGTTTCTTTCCCGTTCTTCTCCATAGGTACGCTTTGGAATGGCGACTAGCTTCATATTTCTGACTGGCCGACCCCTTGACAATTCAAAAGTGCCTGTAATTGGTTTATTTGAAATAAATGGTTTGAGTTTGAGTGTGTCATAACTTAGAAATGTAGCAATGATCCTCTAAAAACTGACCTTCTAATGTTGTACGCTTTTTAGGGTTCTGTAGCCAATAAGGAACCCTTATAGTTTCGCCATGTCCGTCTGTCTGTTTGTCCGTGGCTTAACTCAGAGACTTTTAGTACTAGAAAGCTACAGCTTCCTTACAATAAGAAATGGGTATACATATAAATCACGCTTACAAAGTGGTAAAAAAAAATCATGTTTTTTTTAAATGAGAATTTAGAAGTAAAATTGGGATTTTTTTTTTCTCGTCTATCCCATAGTGTGTTGTGTCGTTGGAAAGGTTGTTCAAAAATATTGTGGCTGTGTGAAAACCGTTTTTTGATTCAGGAATCTGTTTGCGAAATATTAAACTTCAAAGTGCAAATTTTTGTAAAGAGTCAGTGTCCCTGCCAGAATGGTTGTTTTTGGATATGAAATAAAAATCACAGCAGTAGTATCCGATACTATTAAACGAGCAATATTTGAATATATAGATATTTGTAATCACGTTCTTGAAAAGATCGATGAAAGTTACAATATAGGGGTTCACGGGGGCGAAAAATCGATCTAGCTAGGTTCATTCAGCTCATATCTGGGAAAATTCATTTTCTCCGTATTTTCACCCGAGCAGAGCTCGGTCGTCCAAAGTTTAGAACAAGATGGCTACCTTAGAATAATGAAATGGCAGCATGGAATTAGTAAGTACCTACCTATCATGGCAGCATGGAATTAGTATGAACAGACTATTCTATGCTATTAAATGAGTATTCTCTATTTTCACCAGAACAGAGCTTGGTCGACCAGGTGCTATAATTATAACGAAGTTAAAAGTAACACTGTCACAGCTCAGTAGGTTGTACAAGTTAACGAGTAATAACCGACCAACTTACATTTGCAGTTGGAATGTGTCGGAGAACATGTTTTTGAACTACAATGTTAAGTTTGTTCTTGGGATCAATTTATCCGAACTACCCTTCATTGTGCGTGGTCCGACAGGCACGTGGCCGGTTTAAAAAAAATCAAAAATTCACGCAGTGTTTTTTTAATAAATGAGCCTCTTTTAAACTTTCTGGTCTTCTCTCACAGTTGATCGCAGTAACTAAGCTGGGGTGCCTCGACCAAATGGGTAAGGTTATGTTAGAACTGTGACTGTGTGAGCGAAGCGAGCTGTGCTGCGGCAGTGTCCGGCAAGCGCTACATCCAATTTGGACGCAGTTACTTTGAACCCAAAAATAGGAATTATTGGAGGTTCACATTAAATCGTATTCATTATAATATTCAGTGTGCAATCATATTTTTAGGAAAACAAACTAGGAATTAAAATATAATATAACGCCTGTATTTCTCGAGGATCACATGAAGAGATGTATAGTATATCCATACTTCACCAGTTCTTATGCCTCTGTTGAAGTCTCATGTACATAATAGGGGCGATGATATTGCATTTACATGGCACATATGCGGACCCTGAGCTGCTATAAATAAAATTTCTACTAGGGGACATAGTGAGAAATCATATTTATAAACCCTTTACTTACCTAAAATTAAGAACTGCCCTCATGGGACATTAGTCGTTATGAACAAAGATCTAGGTGCCAGTTTTGTGAGTTTGTGTATATCTGGAGGGACTCTTTAATCTCCAGAACCACAACTCTTATTTCAAAAATTCTTTCACTAGTTGAAAGGATGGACATGGGGATATAAATTATGGATAAATACAAAAAAAAAAAAAAAACGAAATAATACTGTCTTGAATTCATGCAGGCCTAGTACTTTTTGTTAGGTTACTGCTCAGAACTTGTACACAACAAGTCGTGGACAGAATTCCATCTTCACATGTAAGAGCCATACCTCACCGGGACGACATGGTGACGTCGCCAGGTCGCGCTGCCAACAAAATTTATACAATTATATGGTGGTTGGCTCATCTGGCATCCGCTTGGTTATACATTTTGTTGTCGACGCGACCTGTCTGCGCCGCCATGGTATCCCGGTGAGGTATGGCTCTTAATTGCACCCATGCGAAGCCGAAGCGAGTTGCTAGTTTATAAATAAATTTCTAAAAAAGCAAAAATCAACGAACTCTTTCGAAATTTAATTTTCGACATCCAACCTTTTGTTTCGGAAAGCAACGATTATAAATAAATTCAGGGAAATTAATTGTTATACAAATTGACTACCAACTTAAATTGTCCATATTATATTCCAAACACTGCCTCCTTGGTCTAGTGGTCGCAAACGCTACGGCTGAGCATGAGGTACTGGGTTCGATTCCCGGGTCGGGCAAAGTGTTATTGGGTTTTTCCATCAGGATTTTCTCAGTAGCAGCCCGGAGGCTGGATTCATACCTAGTTGATGGCAATAGGCTCGCCCCCTATTACATGGGACTTAAATATAACTGGTGAAAAGTGGGCACACCTCTGCTTAACCTTTCGCGGAAAACAGGCGGAATTCCAAACAATGCAATCATTCTCCTACAGTTGTATGAAATGGCTATAACACAATCAATGAGGGTCAGGCCATTTTCACTATTTCGCCATTTTCGCCATTTTCACAAGAGGTCTTCGATTTTGACAATTAATATAAAAACGTCATCAATATATGATGACGTTTCATTCATTCGTTCATCATTCAGTCACGACTAAAGAAGATATAGGCGCTTTGACACTTTTAACAGGTGGCCGGACCTGAAGTCTCAGTGCTGCCACCTAGTGAACGTTATTTCAGAAAACTCTCATTGACGTAGGGTGTCAATTTACTTAACAATGAAGTTTCCTGACTGTAGTCCCTATCAAACGCTTTTTCTATACTCACAATTCATTCCCGTTTCGTACGTAAATTAAAAATCTGCTAAAACAACAAACAGCCATTGGACGAGTTATTAAAAATTCTGAAAGAGAAAGGGTTGCGTCGAAATTCAACACTCGACTCTCGTAATGAAAACTCTTTGTTTTAGTAATTTTATATCCGAAATAAGTTTTCTCTGAAGCCCGACAGTGAAATAATATTATCCTTCCTAGCTTGGTGCGGATGGAGTGCAGACGAGCGACTTTTACGTTGAGGACGTCGATTGTGATTGACGACAATCGGCTAACCACGCGCCTGGTATAATGTCCCGCGCCTCTCGTAGTATGTACGACGCCTTATTAAACATTTGGCGAGTCCTATTTATTTTCTTTTTCCTTATACCTGCTTATAATCATAATAATAATAATATATTCTTTATTTCGGTCTACACATACAAGTACATACAATCCATATAGTGTTAGTAACAATGACTTGTTAGTAGACTTTTACAAACTAAACAACCAAAACTGACGTGACCCAACACACGTTGGCACGTGCCTCCGTACCCAGTGCCTTATAAAGGGACTGTCTACTTTGTCTGATAATGTTTTTAGGATGCTGTTGGAGCTTCCGCGCAACCTACCCATTATTGACGCTGTTTTCTTCCTGATAATGGCATGAAAATCGTTAACTTATTACAGTCTTCTCTTAGTCATTCTGTAAAATACATTTCCACTCCTGCTTTTTATTCCTAGTTTATAATACTCGAGAACCCCAAACATCTATCACTTATAGTACCTATTACAAATCAAGCACATTACCACTACTGCGCTGAAAGCGCTTTTCAAATTTTCCAGCAATTAAACAATTATTCAGTTTCGATATTCATATGAAGCACTTCTTGAAGTTATAATTGATTTATTTGAAGCGCTTACGGATGCTTCCAGTGATCGCTTATGCAGATTAATGAAGTGTTGGAAAGCTCTTTGAGCAATTACTTTGTCGAAAGCTGGAGTGTTTATAATTGACTCTGGAAAATGTTGCAAAATCATACATTTACATTTTTTACATGGTTTGGCCTTCTTTATGAAAAATAAAGCGTTATTAATGAAGCTTACAGACTTCTACAACTCCAAGCTATTTACTTGCAGGCAGTCCTGCATCATAATTAAGTAACACACGATCAATCATAATCTGAATCATTGTGAATGATATTGCTAATCCATTGCTTCATATGTTCGAAAAATTTGTCTACTCAACAACGTAAATAACGGAATAAATGTTGTTTACACGGACCTCCACGGACGAAGCCACGGTCAAAAGCTAGTACCTAATAAATGTGAAGCAAGATAAACAAAAATACAACAAAGTCGTACGTTTGCAACATTCACAGACATCAAAATAAAACACGACATTGAGATTTTTCTAGAATTCCATTTTACTTTAGGTACTGAATAAATACTTGACACTGTGACTTCGCTCAAAAAATAGGGTACGCTTCCACCATCAGTACACCATAGCCCATAGCGGCCATTGTCACAATCAACATCAGCCTATAGCAGTACCCTGCTGGACAAATGCCTTTTCCAATTTATTGTAAACCTTTTAACACAATTCAAATTCAAATTCAAAATATTTTATTTCACATAAACCTATAAGGGCACTTATGAAACGTCAGAAGCTAGATGCACGGTTCCAATTGGTCGTTTCCTATGGAGAAGAGCCGGCAAGAAACTCCATGGTTACTCTTTTAAAAGTAAATGGTATTTACAATGCTTTCAAATTACAGAGTTAATAGGTATGAGAGGACAGTGTAGGCCTATCAACAAGTACCAGGTACTTAGCAAGATAGAAAATGGTCGACAGATCTACAGTCTGTTAAGCCTACAACGTTCTCACATTCACAAAATCTAAAAGAAAAGAACCTATATAAAAGCAAAATCAAATAATAAAAATAAAAAGCTATTTAGACCAAATGACATGATTGCCACTACAGCTGTATGTAACAATACTTATTTATTATTAAAAAAATATATAATATTTTAGGTATATAATGTCAATACTTGACCACTATCATCCATCTTCTATTATAAAAGCAGATTTCACCAATGAAACTGACCGCGATCAGCACATCTAAACTCCGATCAGCAGGAGCTGCCAGTGTCATAATAAATGTTCATACACACACGTCAGTCACGTCTACGTCAAGTCGCCGATCAGTCACGTAAATTTCAGGGACGTGTGTGAACAGACTTATAGTCTGTCAGTCAGTCATAGCAAATTGTCTTTGTCAATATCTATGTTTCGATCGCAGCAATACAAGTTTTGACTTGCCGGTGACGCGACGTCCACTGGGACGCGCCGGTAGTGACGTGACTGATGTGAACTTCTACGTAACTATATTTTTTGACGTGACTGGCGATTTGACGTTGACGTAACTGACGTGTGTGCAAGAACCTTAGGCGCCACTCGCCATTTGTACATACAAATGGCGTGTGGCACGGGCGTGGCGTAGGTGTGGCGCGGGCGTTGCGCTGCCCGTTTCATATTTCATACAAAATGAAATACTTCCTCGTTCCTTCGTATGAAATATGAAACGCCCGCGCCACACCGACGCTACGCCCGCGCCACACCGTCGCTACGCCCGCGCCTCGCCCGCGCCCCTCGCCATTTGTATAATGTCCCGCGCCTTAAATGGTTGTGGAATCTAAACACATACGGCTCTAAATAGTCACCCTGCAGGGTTCAACGCTCTAAAAATAGCTGACATTTTTACAACTGGACAAAAATAAACGTGAAATATCACTGAAATCCGTTCCAATTTTAAATAAAACTGAAAAAAAGAACTGGCTACACGTGATGTGTAAAAAAAACATTTTCCATTTCAGTTCATTTTAAACTCACTATCTAGAATGTATCAGTGTTACGGCGAGGTCTGAACTTAAGCTAAGCGAGAAGTGATCGTAGCTAGCTGATGGCATCATCAGCTAGCTACGATCACTTCTCGCTTAGCAGTTTATGGTATTTATTGATGCGGGGGACTATAAAGTGGGAAGAAAAAATGCTGAACCATTCACACCCTATTCAAACGAGTAAGAAGAGGACACTTCACTCATCTGTTAAACAGCCACACTGTCTTTAAAGTCTTCTTCAGAGGGCCATGGCGATGGTTCAGGTGGCGAAGCACAAATCACAAGCGTTATTGCAAAGCGATTAGAGTTCGTATTTAGCGGGTTTTATGGATTATAGAAGATATGCTATAAATTATAGAACATATACTGTAACGTTACGTTTACCTCCGTGGAGCTAAACGTAGGTCACAAAATAAATTAAGACATGAAGCGTACTGAAAGATAAAGGTACAAGGAATTATAAAAAGTAAGAGTAGCGCTCGGCGTAGTAAACGTAAAGTAGTTGGCGCTGGTAGCAGTGGCGAAGCAGCGACCCGGAGCTAAGGGCGCGGAGCAGAGAGAAGCAGCGGCCTGGAGTCACGAACACGAAGCGAAGCAACACGAGACGAGAGTAGTGGAGGAGCTTGAAATCCTCTCGCTCAGCAGGTCCGAGAGCAGCAGGCAGTAGTGAAGGAGTTTAAGATCCTCTCGCTCAGCAGGTCCGGGAGCAGCAGGCAGTAGCGGAGGAGCTTGAAATCCTCCCGCTCAGCAGATCCGAGTGGGGCGCCCTCCAGCGTTGGAGGTCTCCCTGCCCTAGAGGGGCCTGGGACATCATCATCATCATCATCTGGGGCTATGACATCATACGTCGGAGCATCGGAGGTCAGAGACCTCCCTTAGAAGAAGTGCCTGAAGAGTGCCCAAGGAACGAGAGGATTGAGTTGGTCACCGGAGCCCGCCGGCTAATAAAACTACTCCATAGGTGGACTGTAGACTGTAAATCGTAGACTGACTTTATTTGTAAAGCAACGCCAGGTTATATACTAGTCTTACGGAAATACATTTTTTAAAGACGTATATGTATAGTAGTGTATAGAGTGTGAAAAGCGGCACACTATACACCGGACAAAGTGCCGCTAGCGGCATAATAGTGGCGCAGCCTTGGCTTGGCTAAAGTGCCGTAAGAATGGCAATGTCATTGTCACTATCACTGTCACTGTTACTTGTTATTTTGTTGAGGTTAGTTCGCTGTAAAACACTACATTCCCAAAACATTACATTTTTTTGTGCCTAAACAGACCTGTTGTGTGGTTAATTGACCTACCTTTCAGCCATTTTCATTTGCTAAGCCAAGGGATTATGGCTACACTTAAGTTTAGCTATAGAGCTATAGATGAAATACATTAATATTAGCCTTTCCTCAAAAACAAAATAACAACTGACAGTGACAATGACAATGCAATGCTTACGGCACTTTCGCCGCGCCGAGGCTGCGCTACTAATATGCCGCAAATAGCGGGACTTTATCCTACAGGGATAATACACTTTCTTTTTTATACATCTTGAATATTTCAAATACAAGTCAAATATTACAAATCGGCCAGTACCTTATTCAAATTATTCCATAATTATATGATGGCCAGTAACTTTAAATACGACTAGTGCTTATGTTGGCCCGCCTTATCATGGCAGGTTATAAAGAAAAACAAATATCACAGGGCGATGATGAAAATGTCAGAATATAAGATATTACAAGATTTTTTTTTCTTTCGATCTTCGAGATCAATATTTGGGACTGATACGATTTATGCTATCAATATTATGCTTGGTAGTTATTTTATACTAGCTTTTGCCTTGGTCGAGACTTGGTCCTCGTGGTTTCTTGTACATAAAATAAAGAAATCTCGATATTTTGTGAAGTTGTAAAAAAAATGCGAAACACATGGACTTGTCGTTGGTAAAGAATAAAAGGCAGCGGAGCTAAGCGATAGTTGACACATTTCACAGTATTACATACCTCACAGAACCGTTTGTTTTTTAACAGGAACGAATATAAATGGGTCGTTCAGGCCGCATTAAATTATCCGGGTATTGAACAACACGTTACTCGGTTCTGTTGACCGATTTAGAATGGATTTTGATGGTTAGTTAGGTACTAACGCGTATAGATTTTAGAATAATTTAACGGCCTGTAACTTTTCCACGAGGAAAGCTGTTACTTCTTTCACAGACAATCAGCCGTTCTATTCTGTAGAAATCTCATCATGAAAACTAAGGTGAAAGTGAGCTTGAAGTGAATGGAATGACAGCTCAATTCAAGCTTACTTCGCCTATGTTTTTACAGTGAGTTTTATACAGAAGAGACCGGCAGTTATATCCAGAATTAACAGAGGCCATTGTACACTTTTTTTGTGTGAAAAAATACAGCAATGAACTGTAAAAAACCGGCAAGTGCGAGTCGAACTCGAACAGAAAAGGTTCCGTACCTAAGATTGAGCAAACAACTAATGAAATGTGAGTACACTAAACAGCTATTTATCCCTTTTGAAAAGGCATTATTTATTTATTAAAACTTTATGCACAAGTAAAAAAATACTGCACAAAGGCGGACTTAATGCCTGAGGCATTTTCTACCAGTCAACCTTAGGGTGGAGCAGAGACAGAACATGGCAGGTGCAACATAAGTGACTGATAACTTGAAAACTAATACCTACTAATACATAGATACATACACACATATAAACCGAATAAATGTTGTCAGGAGAAATAACGATACGTAGAGGGGAAAACAAGTTCTGTCAAATCAGCGCTGCAAAGATTCTGCCAACTTTTCACGAATATGCCTTCAGTTTGAAAGATAACCGACTGGTTGCCATCCTGATGTTCAGAGGAAGCGCATTTTAAAGAAATGCCGCCTGGACAAAGAAAGAAGAGTGAATAAAACCAGAGCGGTGAGAAGGATATCGTAGAAGACGATTGTTGGTAGAACGAAGATTTTTATTATGGGCAGAGCATAGGTATTGAACATGGGAAGTCAGGTAAGGAGAAGTGGGTTTGTCGAGCATTAATTTCACAAACAAGAAATAATAAAGAAAAGAAAAGTATTTCCAAAAAGCAGTGCAGCAGTGTGTTAAGCAAAATCCGAAATAGTAAGATTAAACTCAATCACTTTTTTAGTGACCGTCGCGCGAATACGCGATTGATCACCATTTTTCGGAAAGCCGGAAAGCGCCTTCAGGTTCACCGAACAAAAAGTTCGAACGCGAAATAGGACGCGGCCTTACGGCCGACTCACTACCTACTCACGTCTTTACTATAAGTCATTACGTTCTCGATAGGTACTTGTTACAACTGCGACTAAGGTCACTCAATGATTTACTACTCTTTTGCCTATTTTCGGCCACTGAACTAATATATTAGTGGCTTTAACCGGGTGTTAGAAGTTCTTAGTAACAAATTTTGTACCGTTTTTTTTTCTATTATTTAATAGTTTTACGCCCGCGTAATGTAATTAGTAGTATGTTTGAATTTGTGTATAGTGATATTTAGCTCACTTATTACTTTTAATTTGAATGAAGCAATCAAAAATCATGTAAAAATATTATGCGAATGATTCAATATCGACCAATTTCCCAATAGTTGTAATATTGCCATTTCACAAAAAAAAACTGTTAACTTTTTACTAGAGCGCATCGATCAGTGATCAATCCATTAGTTTCTGTACCCACCAGGATCTTCTTATTATGCGTCAAAGGAGATCAGCCAGGGGTGGTCCAAGTGGCTTCGGAGCATAGCGCTTATTTTGTTTGGAAGTTCGTTATTTAAGTTTACTTTTTTTGTCCGGAAAAAAAAAATCTATCCTGAGAGAAAAAAGTTGTAGTGTATTTTAAAATAGGTTATTTTCATATATTTTTTAACCACTACGGTGAAGTTCTTGGACATCTCACCTGATGGTAAGTGATCAGGCCGAAGGTGGACCCGAGCTCAACCCGGAAACCTCCACCACAGAGTCAGAAACCTCATCTTATCTCTATCTGTCGAAACAACAATGCTGATAACATTGTTATTATGGTGACAGAGTTAGATAAGATGGTGATAGCTAGCCAGGCGGGCTTAGAACAAGCCCTACCACCAACCAAACCGAGCAGAAAATTTTGCCCTTACTGGGAATCGAACCTGGGACCTCTGGGTCTGAGACAGGTGGTCTAACCAGTAGACCACAGAGGTGGTTAAATTTATTCAATTAAATCTATTTCCTTTACCTTAATATGGTGTGTTTGCTGTTGTCTAACATTTATGATGACTCAAACGCGTGGTACTAAGCCAACGTTAGAAATATATAATTACTCCATTGTTGTATGGACTCTGGTTCATGTGGCGTTTGACAAAATATTTATTTGCATAATATGGGTAGGTGTTCTTATCGAAGCAGTTTGAAAACAAAATCTCGTGAACACGATGACCACATCTGTTACCGCCCCGGTTCTATAGCGGCCGAGCGCTGCAAGCAGAAATAGTCCTTACGGTGCATAGATATGAACTTTTTCGATGGTACATGAATGTTACATAAGATTAATAGGATACACGATCAACTTGTGGCGGCATCTACATCGCCACATGTAAACTACGCATCAAAGACCTGACGTCACACAAATCCTGCATCGCGCAAGCAGAATAAACACGATCAACATATATATAACTTTCCGACATCAATCGTCGGGCAGTTGTCCACCAGACCCAACAACCGTCCGGTCGGAGGATCCTCCCTGTGCTATAGAGGATAAGTGAACTTTACACCCTGTTCCTCATATCTCTAAACACCATATAACTTCTTCACTTACTGCGCATTATTTCTAAATAAAATCGTTTTTTGGTTCAACCCTAAAGCAAAATGTCTGTCAATAAACGATACTAGCTTATTTTCTCCACCAACAAATCTATCTGTGTTTCATCACTTCATCGTGAAACGAGAAAAATAACTTGAAACATTATTTTCAATACATCCGCTGATTTCGAGTTCACTCGATGTTTCAACCCACATTGGGTTGAAATATCGGGTAAGGAACACCAACTTATTTTACACTCCCATCGTTCAAAACTAATCTCTATGTTCTTGTGATAAGAGTGATAAGGATAGAAACGTTGTTCGTTGGTAACTGAACAGACTAGCAAATGCGTGACCTTGATGCGTAAGTGCGTGGAAAATCGCCATCTTAGCTTCTTTATACATTTGGCATAGTTTTCGAGTGAATTTGCAAAAAAAGCTATATTCAGAAGACTTAATATCTTGTGTAGAGACATGTTAGGGACCGCTGAGTTGAGAAACTTCTCTTGTATCGAAATATTGTACCATACGCTTAATGTACGAGGAGCTCGTGGCTAAGTAATTACAGCCACACAGATCGTCCCGGCTGTCATTTGTGGATCTGTGAGTCGTTACGGTACGTCAGAAGTCCGAAAGTCTGACAACCAATCTTACCAAGGAGTATCGTAGTACCCAGTTGCTGGGTTGTGGAGGTCAGATAGGCAGTCGTCCATGTAAAATACTGGTATTCAGCTGCATCCGGTTAGATTGGAAGCCGACCCCAATATAGTTGGGAAAAGGCTAGGCAGATTGGATTGGATGCTTAAATGTACAATGTCTCAAATTCCGTTTTTTTATCGTGTTTACGTTATTCCTATAAATAAAATTTGAAAAAATGGTTTCGACTCTACTGTGTAACGAGATTAGGCGTTTTTCCATTTAACAGCACGGAAAACGCACGGATTTACATCAATCCTTTTACGAAACATCTTGCTTTCATATTTCTAGCTTCAGTGAGCTCTTAGTCAGTCACACATGTTATATAGGTAGAAGATGCTGAGTAATTAGTCTATCTGAAGACATTCGTAGCTTTGATAAGTAAGAGGTTCTCGTCCCATATATTGAAAGGTATTCCGGCTACTCATTCAACCATATCGTCAAAGGAATTGACCGCACTATACATACAACTCTCTCAGTGATGATTTTGCCTGTCTTTAGTCTATGTTTATACATACATATTCTGTTGGTCGTTCAGCTATTGGGTCTCAGATAGGCTTTGGCAACGTACAGGCGACTGAAGGAACACGGGTGGGTTTTAGTCAGTAAGAGACACACCCTCCCGCTGCTGAAGTTATTTGATAATTTCCCAACCAAATAAAAAAGTTAGGCTTTTGCTCGAAACGGATTGAGGGATTTCAACTGTTTATACTTTTAAATCGATTTTCTTTACTGGTGGTTTTTTTCTGTCAAATATTACTATTTATTTTAAAGGCACTACCTACTTGTATGCTTGGTGCATCAGGCGGAATAATGCAAATTTACATTTTCTACCATATCTGGTAGAAAATGAAAATTCCATCAGTTCAAAATGTGAGGCATCGAAAAGTGGTAAAAACTAAAATAAAATAATAATAATAAAGGAGCATAGCCTAGAGGTATGACCGTCGGACTGCCAATTAATAGGTCTCGAGTTCGAGCCCAAGGCAGGCACTTCTAAATTTTCGGACTCATATGCGTATTGTATAATTATCACTTGCTTCAAAAATGGTGAAGGAAAACATCGTGAGGAAACCAGCATGCCTGAGAGATATTTCTCTACGGCATGTGAAGCCAAGTCAGAGGCCCCTGAGTGGCATAAAAACTCATCACATCGGGTTAGTCACCAACCACATAAAAAAGAACATAATGATAATAATACCAGCCTGTCCCACTGTGGGGAATTCTTTTTTTTTTACACACAATTAGGATATTAATAATTATGTATGTTCGGGCATAACTCCGTCATGCATAGACGAATTCGCAAAATTCTTTATTTGATTGAAAGGGTATACAACTAAGGGTACTACAGATAAGGGTATACTTCCGAGATGATCCCACTGTCATCAGATCAGGATCTAATGATGGGATCCTGGAGAAATCGAGGTAACTGTTCAAATATTATATACACCTATGGTGATTTGGGCATTTTTTATAGAAACTCGTGCAGTTGCTCTCTAAAAGTACCATTTGGTGAAGTGGAACTGATGATGAAGACCACAGACGGCCACCGGGACTATTCAATAATATGTTTGCCAAGCAATTTACGCTCGTCACAATGCATATGGAGAAGTGGAGCTGATGGTGAAGTACCAGGAGAACTCCTCAACGATTGACGTCCCTGCATCGGGAAAAGCAGTATTTTGTAAAAGGAGATGAGCAGTTGTTGAGGCTATTGTCACTTAGATAAATTACAAACTAATTCACTAATAATGGAGAAAAAATGTTTTTTTTACAAAAAAAGTCGGTGACAACTAACAAAAATTCAAAACCAAAGACACCGACTTCAGAAATTAAAAAAAAAATCACTTTGTAGTGTTTTTTTTTGGAAGTCAGTTGTTTCTTTTTTTTTTGTAGAGATAATTGCTTTTGGACCCAAAAACTGCACCTTTTAAGCTATAGCTTGTAGCCAGACCGGCTTCACCCAAGTGGCGGTCGAAAATAATCTCACGCTAAACTACACTACTGCATCAAAAAGTATCCTTAACCCAGATCATAGTTTACCTGTGTGACATGTTCATTGAACTCCGTTCAGCCGTTAAATCGTAAAAAGGTAACAGATAGAAAGATAGAGTTACTGTCGCATTTATCATATTATGTATTATATATTAGTAATATTTTTACTCGCAAGGCCCCATATATTTAGTATCGGATACTGCGCAGACGGCGCTGGATACTCGCATCCGTTTGCAGCCAAACTCATGACTCATGGCCGATTGCCAGATGTCACAGCACTCTGTGTATTCAACTTCGGTTATTGTGTGATATATCTCAACCTGGAAAACATATAAAACTGATACTGAGGACCGAATTCTATAACGAGAAATGCATGAATCTCGATTCAAAATTGATAAGTACCGTACAATGTACTAGTGATATAATTCTAATCTTTGAGGAATAAAAAAACCATCAGGAACCCAGCACCACAAGTCGACCCAGTGGCATTGGGTAAGCTTGAGTGTTTTCGTATTTAAATATCCATTTATTTATTGTGAATAACTTGGAGTATTGGCCTTTTGTCTTAACGTAAATAGAATTGTGGCGGCATCTACATCGCTACATGTTCGTGAACGGGCTCCGTCAGTTGGGACTGGTCATCTCTTAGCTGCCACGGCTTATTTTAATTTATTTTAAATTTTTGAATGGTTGTTTGTTTTTTTATTTTTATTACGGACGCTTTTACGAACGTGCACGTCTTTCTACATTTTTTTCACATGCATAATTTCAACATGAATGATGTAACCAATATTTTGTATCAATTTTTTTATTTAAATGAGTGTCCATGGAGTTTCTTGCCCGTTCTTCTCCATAGGTACCTACTACGCTTTGGAATGGGCAACTAGCTACATATTTCTGACTGACCGACTTGTTGACAATTCAAAAGTGCCTGTAAATGGTTTGATTGAAATAAATGGTTTGAGTTTGAGTTTTCATGCGAACTACGCATCACGCTGACGTCACGCAAAATCCTGCATCGCGCAAGCAGTTTTAGCGCCCGACTAGCATATATACAACGTCTCGACATCAATCGTCGGGCAGTAGCCCACCAGACACAACCTCCATCTGGTTGGAGGATCCTCCCTTTTCTATAGACGATGAGTGAACACTCTCTGTTCCTCATACCTCTAAACTATAGAATAAAAAATGAAATGATGTTTTAGTTTTTTTTTTTTTTTATATTGTAGTCGTCTATCAAAAGACAATGCCGTATGGCCTGGATATACAATAGAAAATCAGGTTAAATATTTCAACTCAAATGTTCTTTCTATAGATCAAAAAACTAACATGCCACGGTAAAGTTCTACATAATCTGAAGCATTGGCGTACTTCCAGAGATAACGGACTCCTGGACAATGCTCATACATAAATTACAGCTTCTGCGAATGCACGCCGGGAACGTTGCCATATCACATACCTAGTATAAAAGTAATGGTGAGTTCTCATACATCTATGTATCTCTTTTTATTCTATAATTTTTTGGATATATTTATTTGTCGTTTTCAGGGGTTTTTTGGGGAGAGATAAATTTGTGCAAAAGTTTGTGTAAAATTATGTACACGAGGGTTCCACCTAACTGCTTCTATTTCTATAAAACCCTTCCAACCCTTTTTAATGGGAGTGCAGATCAAAGTGACGAGCAGGGTTCGAATGTAACTCGCTAAACGTTGTAGACGTTGTTAACGTCTCGATTTATCGTAGACTAGCTTCGCCCCGCGGTTTCACCCGCATAAGTCTCGATACCGTGGGAATATCGGGAAAAAAGTATCCTATGTCGTAACCTAGGTCATGGTCTACCCATGAGCCAAATTTCATCTAAATCCGTTTAGTAATTTTTAGCGTGATAGCGTAACAAACAAACTAACTTAAGCAGAATTTATAATATTAGTTACGATTATATATATTAATACATTGTATGTATTAGCAGCAAGTAGCTAATTCATACCTTATTACAATGACGTAAGACTTACATTGTTGGTTGGTTTTACATCGATTTTATCATTCTTGTATAATGGCGAATGTGCTATTTAAGAGTAACAGACCTCTCTGTCTACCTCAGTGCACCCCAACAGCTGGTTGGTGACCTCTCGACTAGAGGTCGAAGAAATTTTCATGGTTTCAAAAAATACTTTTATCTTAATAAAGTAAATCTAAATATATATTTTTTATTATTATGAACATAACATAACATCACACCTGTAATCCCTGAAGGGTTTAGGCAGAAGTGTACCTATAGAACACCAAAATTTCGCCAGTTATGTTAAAGTCCCATGTAATAGGGGGCGAGCCTATTGCCATCAACCGGGCACAAATCCAGACTCCAGGCTGCTACTGAGAAATTCCTGATGGGAAAACCCAATAACACTTTCCCCGACCTGGGAATTGAACCCAGGACCTCATGCACAGCAGTAGTGCTTGGCCCCACTAGACCAACCAGGCAGTTATTATTAATATTCATAATAAAGGAACGTTAAATAACGAACACAATGATTTAGTTAGTTTGATGAGACTTAGTTTTGTTTAGTACGGTACTGAATCAATACCAATATGAAACTATGAAACCCAATTAGCAATTCTAAGAACTTATCATTATGTACTCATGACTAACTACCTATTAGTACTAAAATATACACAATAGACGGCAGTCTATTTTGTCTGTAAGCAAGGAATGGTAAATTATTATTATGGGTAAATTATTATTATTGGTAAATTATTATTATTGGTAAATTATTATTATTACATTTACATTTACGTTTACATTTACGATTAAAAAAAAAAAAAACGTTTTTTGCTCGCTGTACTATTTTAAGTTTTTTTTTTGTTTGTGAATATTGTGTGCTTTAACCTGAGTCAAATAAAATTATTTTCTTTCTTTTCTTTATTTATTATACACTAACTGTTGCCCGTGACTTCGTCTGCGATCCAGGATGAAAAGTAGCCTATGTCATTTTCCAGGTCATCTACCCCTGTGCCAAATTTCATCCAAATCCGTTGAGCCGTTTTACCGTGAAAGCGAAACAAACAAACTCACTTGCGCATTTATAATATTAGTTAGGATTATAACATCGAATTGATATTCGGATAGCTCATGACCTAAAGAAGCCATAAAGAATAATAATATGAATAAACAATCTAACAATTTTTTTTATTAATCCGCGAAATTTCGCGGGTTATAGCTAGTTATCTATAATCTAATAACTGAAGTCCTCTCCGTGCCTTAAAAGCACGTTAAACCGTTGGTCCCGGCTGTCATTTATAGATCTAATCCAAAAGACTGACAACCTTAAAGTCTTACAAAAGGGTATCATGTTATCCTGTAACTGGTTGGTCAGATAGGCAGTCACTACGTAAAATACTGGTATTCAGCTGCATCTGATTAGACTGGAAGCCGACCCCAACATGATTGGGAAAGGGCTAGGCAGATTGTTTAATCTACAATCTAATAATTCTTTCTTAATAATGAACAGGGGGCCTACCACCACCTCTTTAAGCAGTATTATTTTAATATTACTTTAGTGTGGGAAAGAGATGAAGCTCTACAGGACGTATTGCTCCATCTCTTTCCCCCACTGAAGTAACATTAAAATAATACTGCTTAAAGAGGTGGTGGTAGGCCCCCTGCAATTATAACACTGCAGTTGATGTTGTAAGCGTTTAGGTGTAAAAAAAGCATTTGCAAAGATTCAAAATACGTTTTTTACATCTAAAACTAAATATTCAGTGTTACGATATTAATTATTGCATTTCATAATCAATATTTTAAGTTCTCTAGTTACCCATATTTCTTATTTCCATACGGTAATCTTGCCAAATTAATCAAAACAGCGAAATATTTGACAGCTAAGTATTTGCGACGTTGCCTACTTTCAGTATAACCGCTTATAACGAGTATACCCGTTTTAATAACAATTTACTTTGAGTTAAAAGCATCAGTTTCCTCTGAAGAAATCTCAAGGATTTTTTGTTGTTGTTTTTTTTTGTTTGATTAGAGAATCGCATGGCTGCAAATTGAATGGAACATCGTTTATTTGTGTTTATAGGGGCTTAGTGCCATTATGGTTGAGGGAAATAGGCGATGAGGTATTTTATAAGGTAAAAGTAAGGTTTATGAATTTTTATTATGTTATGAAGCTTTTATAATAGATATATTTTTTATATTTGGAAAATATGTTTGTTTTTTTCCAAATATAAAAAATATAATGTTTTAAAGATTGACTTATTAGATTTCCTATCGGGAAAAGCTGTCTCGATACGCAGATGTGCCTAATTTAGGTTCCTTACATCTTCGCCAACGTTAAATTTCTAAGCTAACAAGAAAATATTTCAGACAGAAATCAAGACATAGGTACAAAAATGGTCAGGGTAAAGCCGTCGTCGCATGCCATTATCATTTTGTAGGTGTTCCTGGCACCTACATGGCTTTACCCTGACCATTTTTGTACCTATATCTTGAGTTGTGTCTGAAATATTTATTTGTTTCGTACTTTTTAGATCACTTTTATTTTCCCGTAGCCGGATTACAGGACGACATAGGCGATGGGAAGGAGCACTTTGTGACAGGAACCTTGTCGTTTGCGGGATTGCTCATGATGTCTGTGGAAACTCAGGTACGTGTTGTCCCTTTCTAGCTTTAGAGATGGATAGATAGAGATAAAAATCTTACTCACATGAATAAAAACTAGTTTTTTTCTCATAGTGGTGGGCAGAAACTATAGAATGCCATCAGCTACTCCGATGATAGATGGGAATCAGTAGGAAGCATTTAGGTATGATTCCAAACGCCACTGCATGCGGCTTTGTGCTGCCGCGTCACTACTAGTCCCCATACATGTTCTATAGGTTTATATGAGATTACATTCCGAGCACGGTAGCAATGTCGTGGCAGTACTGCTGTGATAACCCTGCTGTACGGCAGTGTCGCCCTGCCGTCACGGCAGACCAGTAGTAGTGCGGCAATAACACGTGAATGCCACTCAAAGCCGCAATAGCGAGACACCACGAACAGCAGGTGCTCGGAATCAGCGCGGCAGGCAGCACTGTCGCGCAGCACTGCCGCGCTACAACGCCGCGGCGGCACTGCTGCGTGCAGCGGAGTTCCGAATCATACCTCTAAGATTAAATTCTAGTATAAAGCCGTTGCAGCACATATTTATAATATTCAAAAAATTCTTTATTTGTTTCTTATAAGACATGGTTTCTCTGACTATAGAATACGGTTTTATTTTATATTTTTCCGTTTTAACGCTTGACATCATGACAACGTAAATAAGAGTTATACTATACGTCAGTAACTAATCTATTTTATTTAAATTCAAAAAGCATTGCATAGTGCCTTGAACGAAATCATAGCGCGATTATTTCGACGGCAACATCATTTATCGAAGAAATCCAAAATAAAAATATTTTTTTGTACTTGTTTTTTTTTCTTAAGAGAGGCTTTATAGATCGTTACTATTTTTGTATCACCTCGCGCCTTACGTAGCGCAGTCCCACTTTAGCTAGTTTTTAACAATAACATTTTTTTTTTGTTTATTTATCATAAACAGTTTACATACATATCATACCACAAAAACCATCGCGGGTAACAGTGGTATGGCCAGACACGGCAACTCGGTGCCACTACATATTAGTTATTAATTAATTAACCATTGGGTACACAGATTTTTTTTTTCTAGATCCCACTGCAATCTAGAAAGTATCTTTTTAACATATTACAGATTTCCATATGTAAATCATTCATATGCGATGGTGGCATGCATTCCCACGTCCATCCTCTATAAGCATTATTAGATATACATATTCGTTTACTTTGAAAATATGATATATAATACATATTTGTAATATGAAAGAAAGAAAGAAGGAAAAATAGGTTTATTTGTCACAGAGACACGTGCATACAAATAACAAAAATATAAACAACATAAATATTCGGCAGCTGCACGTCATGACTGTGACAAAAAGGCTTCCACTCAGCATAATTCTGTGCTATGAGGGACCCACAGCACAGCGCTGATTTTCAGTGGTCACCCGAAAAATACGTACGGACATCAAGTCAGTAACTAAATATGAATGAAATAAGAAAAATTCCAGTGTGTAAATATTGATTCAATCAGTGTTCAGTCTCGCTCCCACCCTCACCGTCGCGTCTGCTGCGCGCGCGCTACCTATTTAAAAAGTACAGCATAGCAAGTATATGCTTGTCAAGACCTTTCTTTTGATATCAAACATGACATGATTAACTCAATTATTTTTTTTCCACCGTTAGAAATGTATGTGTAGTGTGGTGTCCACCATATTAAATGTAGGTAGAATTTATACAACTTATGTTACCCGGACTATTATTACAAATCTATTGATACCTCACTCATCAAAATCGGTTCAGTAGTTTAGCCGCTACGGTGGAACACACTATCATTTTAGCAGTCTATTCTTACATACATAGACTACTAAAATCATAACGCTTCCAAAGTCAAATCATTTATTTCAAATAGGCCCTTATAGGGCACTTTTGAACGTCAAAATTTACAAATAAATTGAATTGATTCTAGTCGCCCCTTTCAAAAGGTAGTTTTCGCATGGAGAAGAATGGGCAAGAAACTCCACCGTTACTCTTTTAAAATATTTTACAATATTTTGTATAAGTACATTAGTTATATAATTATATGTGAGGACGATGCACCTAGAATAAAATTACTATACCACAATAGGTAAAAAGGTTTAAATTTAAAAATGAAGCAACAACAGATAATTTTTTTATGTGATAAATACATGGTGCTCACATATTCCTTTTGGCTTTGCCATAATCGGGTAATAAAGGCAAAGTATATTTGTCAAAAACACGGTGCATAGTATGTCCATACAATTAAGAATAACTTACTACTCGTAACTAATTAAATCAAAAGTCATTTATTCTAACTAGGCTGTAAAGCAGCAATTTTTGAACGTCAAATTACATAAGAAAGTCCCCCAAAACGCCCGCCCTATAATAGTTTAAATTCTATAAACAAAATGTGTATCTTCCATGTTATCAAAATCACTTCACACCTAATTCTACCAAAATTAACCTCAAAAATGGTGGTAGAATTTTTATCAAACACATTTTCTAAAAAAGGTTCATTCCTTTTGTGACCTGCACCCATTACGGTGACAATTCCCGACGTTAAAATATGAATACTCATTGGTATTCCGGTATCCGCCATCCCCTACTTTAATACCGTTTATCTCGTTACTATAATATTTCCGGACGTTAACCTCGCTTGGCGTCAACTAAGGCTTACCTTAGACGTGCGACTTTCCAACGACATTTGAACCACAGAAAAAATCTGCTTAGCTACTCACAACCGTTTGATACGCTTCCATGCGGAACATCAATCAATGTTATCAAAAGAGTCCGCTAAAGGATACTCACAAATTAAAAACTCGAATTTTTTTTTATTTATTTATTTATTATTAGGCTCTTCAACAATGAGTACACTATTACTTTACATTTTGTACGTTGCAAACTTAAGTCTAAGCGCCACATTACTTAAAGAAAAGCACAGCATGCACTACATTATGCGATAATTAAAACGAGTAATACATAGTTTAAATAAAAGTAATAAATAAATTATTAAAAGCTAAAATAATTACAATACATTATATAGATTCAATTAGATAAAATTTAATTTTTGTATATTATGTTTAGGTTAAACTTTGACTTTAGACTAGAGATACCCATTAAATGGCAAGCACAGCTTTTTTTAGAGCAGGTATTGTTGAGTGAAAGAGGTCAATGTCCACTTCGTACTCTTTGTATGCAGCATAGATTCTAGAGAGTGGACAGTATTGCCTCAAGTTGGTATGACATCTTGGCAAATTTTGACATTTAATTTTGACATTTTAAATGAAATAGATGACCGCCATTCGTCCGACAGCTATCTACCGACGGGGCAAAGTAAATTAGTAATTGAAAATGTGTCATTTTCAAGTCGACAACCTCTCGAATGGTTGCAATGGTGCATGTGGTAGCTGCTATGGTTAGGCGGTCACACCTATCGACTTTACAACTACAGTTTTGTCAAGGTGTAGTTTGTAAATTCACCACAAACCGACCACAGAGGGCGCGGGACGTGGGACTCTGTCATCAGTCCTCACACATCTATTCGGAATGGCCGGTCGGTAATGTCGGGTCGGTATCCGAATTGCGGTTGGATATAGGTACTTACATCCATCCATATCGTGAGGGATGCGGGTTCGACGATTCGTATTCATCCAGACCTAACCACCTCTAGTAGGGTCGGCATTGCGATTGTCATCGAAATCGATGCTAATGAGTTGTATATGTGAGTGCTATGATGTTATCTTCCATAATTTGTTGAAGTAGTACATGTGAGCCAAGCCTTAAAACTTTTAAAGGGAAAAAATATCTGCATTTTATAAGTCGCTCTTTCAAACCTTACGTAGCTTTGATAAGGTTTTTAAACGCTTTTGAATGGGATTTGCCTTGGGATAGTATTCGTATATCTTTGAAGGAATATCTTTGTGTTTTTATTTTTTTTTAAGGGGTGTGTAATCAAACGTGTTGAAAATAATTGGAAGATGGTTTCAAATATTTTGCATTGTGTCTTTAGGATTAAAATTTGTTCTTTTTTGTTTATTTATAAAAGTATACTTTAAGAAGACCTACATACTACGACTTTTATAGTGATCAATATTTTGAAATGTACGATTTAAGACCATAATCTAAAACAAACGCAATTTTACAACTAAATACATTATTGCTTTCCTAAAACACATTTGTACTTGACTGTTACATAATAAATAAACCACAAAAAGTCCCACTGATCTCATAAGCAGCAACACAAACAACCACACACACACACACACACACACGCTCACTAACATAATACCAACTTTAGTAGATAAGCACATATGATGAAAAATTTCAAACATGTTTACAAGTTCCACGATTGCTTTCAGCGTAGAGGGGGATAAAAGTGGGGGGAGGGGAAGGGCGAACTTAGCCTGTTTATATTAACTGCATATTGTACGGCAAATCAAGCGGATACGACATTTTATATGGCATACTTATGGGTACCAGCTTTCGTAGTAATCTCGTAGCGATTCGTAGCGATTTCGTAGCTTCGTAGGGATTTCGTAGCACAGTTTCGTTGTTTAAAAATGTTAGTTTTTGTACACATAGATCAACAGTGTTTTATTACAGCCAAGCGTGATGTATTGGTTCCGCTTGTTGATTTTATTTTTGATGCTATAACTTTGAGGGAATCTGTCTCAAGGAAGAATTGTTGAGAATATAATATTACGATTTTTAGGTAAAGTTAGCTAACCTTTATCATACCTAGAACCTTGTCATGTTATATGTTGGAATATAAAGGTTTTTTAATGTCTGTGACACACTTCCAAAATTCTTTATACACTTGTAAAATGTAACCTTACTTTTCACGTCTCTGTAGCAATATCAATATACTCAATTAACTCTGTTCTATTTATTTTTCTTGATCTCATCCCCCACAATAACCAACATTATACGATGCAAATGGCGACGTCAACAATGACGCGTCAATTCGCAGTATTAGAGATAACTAGGTCAATGGACAAGTAATTTATTCTAGGTGCATCGTCTTCACATATAATTATATAACTAATATATACCTATACAAAATATTGTAAAACATTTGAAAAGAGTAACGGTGGAGTGAGAAAGGGAGAGACTTGCCGATTCTTCTTCATGCAAAAACTACCTTTTGGAAGGGGCGACTAGAACCAATTCATTTTTTTTTGTAAATTTTGACGTTCAATAGTTCCTAAGTGCCAAAGACTTTGATTTTGTAACGCGTTTAATTTTATGAAGTCCAAATCCTATCTTATCTTTATTACCTACTAGCTGCGCCCCGCAGTTTCACCCGCATAAGTCTCGATCCCGTGGGAATATTGAGATAAAAAGTATCGTATGTCCTAACCAAGGTCATGGTCCCGTGTCCTCACCGGACACGGTTGTTTCGGGAGGTTCCTGTTTCGTATCAGGCGGGAGGAAACGCCCGGGTGTCATCACTGCGTAGATCGCCCGGAGAACACGGTGGAACATACGGTGGAGTTCTGCCCGGCTTGGGCAGAGCATCGCCGTGGCCCCGTGGAGGCGATCGGTGGCGGGGATCTCTCGCGTCCGGCCCTGGTCCAGGCCATGGTGCGGAGCGAGAGGGCATGGGAGGCCGTCACCTCCTTCTGCGAAGCATTAATGCTCGCGAAGGAGGAGGCAGATCGCGTGAGGGAGAGGCGAAATCGCGCCCTCACGCCTCTAGCCGCCGCAGGAGGCGTCGTCGGTGGGCGTCGGAAATCGCAGGCCGATTCCCGGCCACCGTAGGCGCGGGTTTGCGGACAGTGAGCAATGGGTAGCTCGCCGTCCGATAAGGACCAGGCCCGGGTCGACGGTGCGTTGTGTTCCACGCGCGCTTCAAAGAGATGTCAGTAACTGAAAGGGGTCCGATAGGACCGATGCCTGCCGGGGTTGCGAAAAAATCCGAAAGGGATATCGTGGCCCCTGGCAACGTACAGGCAACTGAAGGAACAAGGGTGGGCAGTAAGTCTTAAAAAATAGAACACAATGTACAGAAATAAGTCGAATTTGTAAATTAAATAAAACCGTGATAAAATACACATCTAAAGAACTAAAAATATCTTATGGAGTGCCACAAGGCAGTGTGCTAGGGCCTTTATTATTTATTATATATATAAATGACTTTCCCCGGAATATACCCTATCCTATGACATTGTTTGCTGACGACAGTACTATCATTGTTAAACTTGACAAAAATAATAAAGACTTTGAAGCTGACATCAATGCATTTCAACAAGCTGTTTACTGGCTAGAACATAACAATTTAATTATAAATTTAAAAAAAACAAAAATTATGAATTTTCGTCAAAGAGTAGCTCATTCGGAACTAAATGTAAGCTTCAATAATGAAAAAATTGAAGAAGTTGCAAATACCAAATTTTTAGGCTTAACAATCGACAATCAGCTTAATTGGAAGCAACATACTTCGATATTAATTAAAAAAATTAGTAAGTTTGCTTTTGCTTTGTATAAGCTAAAGAAAGTAGTCAATCAAGCAGCGGCAGTCACTGCATACTATGGATATGTCGATTCTATACTACGCTACGGAGTCATGTTTTGGGGTAACTCCTGCAATAAGGACATGGTGTTCAAATCGCAAAAAAGATGCATAAGAGCTATTACCGGTATAAAAATAACTGATAGCTGCAAACCCTATTTTGTATTGTTAAAAATAATGACTTTACCTTGCTTGTACATATTGGAGACTGCTTTATTTGTTAAAAAGAACATGCATCTATTCAGAAAAGCATCTGAACATCGCTATAAAATGATTAGACAAGTTTATAGACATGAATTATGTGTTCGACCATCAAAGACTGCCTTGATGCATAAAAGCATACTTTGCATGGCCCCAAAACTATTTAATAAATTACCAAATGGAATTAAGGACTTAAATATTAATCAATTTAAAAACAAATTAAGACGTCTATTATTGGAAAAATGTTATTATTCTATTGACGAATTCCTTAATGATAAAGTGTTGTAAAGTTATTTGACATTTATATTTATTTAATTTTGACAATGTATTATTTTCATTTTATCTTTATTTCCATTGATTATATTATTTATATGTAAACTCAATTGTTAACGCTTTTACAACAAACTTCCCATTGATATTCGAAACTTACCCATTAAACGATTTAAAAGCTGTATAAAAACCAAACTTTGTAAAAAAGGGTACTATAAAATTTCAGATTATTTAGAAGATAAAAAAGCGTGGGATTGAGCTGCTCGCTCTGCTAAGCTTTGTGATAAAACTATAAAATTTGACATTTTAATTATTATGTAAATCATTAAAAATACCAGTTTTTTTATATACATATTGACATTGTTGAAATTTATATACAAAATAACATGATTACTTTGTAAAGTATTATATTGTTTTAATTATTGTGAATGTGAGGACTATGTGGATATTTTATTTTTATTGTTTTTCCTTTCTTTAATTTTTTCTTTCTCAGTTAGTTTAAATGATGGTCTGGCAGTTTGAGTACCTACTTTATGCGACCTACCCAAATGTCCTTTCTTTGGTATTGTTCGTCGAGTTGAGCTCCTTAAGTTCTGAGTTGAGCTCTACGATTACTGACAAATGCTTGCACTGACTGGACAGGTCCACTCAAATCTGTGTGGTTCTTTCCTCAAAAGACCATTTCAGACACTAATCTACATGGTCCTCATATGGCCTGACCAAGATTATGTCTGGACTTTAAAAGAGACTGTGACCTCTGAGTTTGTTTCGGTCTTTCTTCTCAGAGTAGTCAGATAGGAAACGCCGAACTCATCTAGCATTTTCTTCTTATTTTTTTTTTAATATGACGTGTAAAAGTGATTGCAATATCCTATTTACAGAATAAACAATTTCATTTCATTTCATTTCATTTCATTTCATTTCATTTCATTTCAATGTTTTGCTAGTTTTTTCGGTCTTAAGTTATGTTGTGTTTCGTTGTAATTATTTTATTTTAATATGTTGATTATTCTTTTTTATAATAATGACTAATTATGTGAAAGAGTGTACACCTTTAAGGTAGTTTTTTGAGGAACTAATTATTTATTACTAAGATCTCATGTAAAATGTACCAAAAATCACACCAATAAATGAATTTGAATTTGAATTTAAGAGTCTGACACGCCCTCCCGCTTCGCCCATAGCGGGAGAAGATATTTGATAATTTTCCATCCAAAAAAAAAATCCGGGTTGCCCTTTTAGCGTGAAAGAGTAACAAAAAAACGAAAATCTTACTTTTGCGTTTATAATATTATAAAGTTACGGTTTGTTTAATCTGTATAAATCTTTAAACCTAACTTGGTTTCCGTACATCGTTTTTGGGTGATCACTGAAATTCAGCGTTGTGCTGTGGAGCCCCCATAGCACAGCATCATGCTGAGTGGAAGCCTTCTTGTCACAGTCACGACGTGCAGCTGCCGACTATTTCTGTTCTGTGACTATAGATCTGTTTTCTGTGAGCTCGTGGCTAAGTAATAACAGCGGCACGGGTTGATTCATCATGTTAAGCTATGCTTACCGGGGTTGGTCTGTGGATGATCTTTACATACCAAGACTCCTCCGTACCTCGGAAAGTACGTTAAGCCGTTGGTCCCGGCTGTAATTCCTGAAACTTTGACAGTCGTTACGGGTCGTCAGAAGCCCGAAAGTCTGACAACCACACTTACCAAGTCGCTCTATGTAATTATTGGTATTCAGCTGCTTCTAGATAGACTGGAAGCCAACCCAATATAGTTGGGAAAAGTCTAGGGAGATTGATTTTAATTGATTATACTCGTAGATCAATGTTGTTATTTTATTCGAATTAACTTACTTATCTTTTTATATGCACGTGTTTCTGTGACAAATAACATTATTAACATTAACTCGATAAGCTGGCAACACTAGCGCTGTTTACATAACCCGCGTATTTTAATCACGATAATAAATAAAATAACAACAGAATTATTATAAATAGTGGTTCGATGGACTAAAGTGACTCTGATTTACAAGTGATATTGTTTGTGACTATTTATGTTGTGTGATAAAAATTCTAACTAGTTTTCTCAGAAATATCTAAATCTGTGCTAAAACGATTTATAAACAATAAATCAGTGCTCGTAATAGCATTTGCAACGTTCTGCCACAAAATTACAGCCTAACAACAACCTCCTGTACAGTTCCCATCAAGGTTAGTGAATTATTTTGAAGAAATCACAAAAACAAATACCGTTTAGAAAAAATATTCAAAATATGACCTTTGGACTCCGGCATATTGTATGATAACTAGCGCTAGCAGGACTACAAGCGGTGAATAGACTAACTAAAAAATAGTGCTACTCGCCATCAGAGGGCGCGAATAGTGATACCATTGCAAAAAAAAAAAAAATTGGTAGAAAATTATTATTTTTGGAGACGAAATTAAAATAAACATGGATGAAAACATAGATGAAAACATAACATACCGTAAAAATAACCTATTCAGAGCAAGCTCTTTGCCTGATATTACTGCAGACAACTCAGATCTTTTTGATCAAACCATGGCAAGTTTACCAAATACATCATTAAATATGAGTCAAACAATACTAGATTTACAAGAAAAAGTTAAACAATTGTCCAATGACCTACAAAGCGCCCATCTAGAAATTGATAATTTAAATTCTGAAAACTTTAGACTGAAAACTGACGTCCAAAAACATATTAAAATGATAAGTGTATACAAGAGGATAAATGATATTGACATAAATAATTTGACTCCGTGCTCAGAACGTAAACGAAAATCGAACCAAAACAAAATAACGCCTATAAGACAAAAAAAAAAGCAATCAACCACACCGATACAAAATGGAAAATATGATGAATCAACTGACGTCGTTAGAATCACACCCACAAAATTGAGCCAACCCACAAATATACTTGAATGTAACCCGACACCAAGCACTGGTTTGAACTCAACGCCTATCCATAACGTCATTCGGACGGACTTTCCAGCTGAGGCTTCAGACAAAAATACCACAACAAATTTTGAAAATAATGGAAATATGATAGAATGTGACCCAAAAACCACCATAGAACTGAACCATACCTTACGCATAGACAAAAACGACGTTAAAGCTAATATCATTAAACAGAATACCGTAACAAAATTAAGTGAACACACGATGAAACCGGAAGCAAGAAAAAAGAAAATAATGATCATAGCCGATCAACAGGGGCGCTATATCCAGAGAATTCTTCAAAAACTTTTAGGTGAAGACTTTTTAGTAAGATCTTTCTGGAAATCGGGAGCATGCCTACAAGAAATTTTAATGACAGAAAAAACAGAAATAAGTTTATTAAATAAAGATGATTTTGTAATTGTATTGGGAGGCGTAAATGATACCAATCCAGAGCTAATTCAGCTATGCCTTTATAACTTTTTAAATAATACAAGAAATACCAATGTTATGATCTCTGAAGTACTATTTAACACACATTTAAATGAAACAAAGTTAAATTATAAACTGAAATTTGTCTGTTCTCACTATATTCATTCAACTTATGTAAACATGAATTACTCAATGTATGTGCCTAAGTATCGCTTTTTACCATTACATATATCTCAATTAATTCTGAAAGAAGTATTAAGAAATGTTTATAAAAAAAACTATGACAAATATGCAAAGGAAAAGCGTAACCCTAACATCGAAACTACTACCAATACGGATAAAGGTACTCAGACAGAACTAAATTATTTAGACAATGAAAAATCTCCATCAGATAATGATTTTTTTCGTTTATAAACACATAAATATACTTCACCAAAATATAAACGGCTTAATCAGTAAATTAGATGAACTAACAGTACACTTGCACTCGTTAAGTAATAATAATAACTTCAACCCGGTCGACATCCTATGTATAACTGAACATAACATGACAATTGATGATAGCAAACTACTCAAATTACCTAATTTCATATTAGGAGACATTTTCGCACGGAAAAATAGACATGGGGGATCCTGCATATTGTTAAAATCAAATCATAAATTTAAAACTATAGCTGAAGCCAAAAGCTTTAGTATCAATGGTATTTTTGAATGTAGTGGCATTGAACTAACTGACCACAAAATTATAATACTATGTGTTTATCGACCACCTAAGAATAAAAAAGACCAAATTGACCTATTCTTTACTGCGCTAATAAATCTACTAAACAAAATATGTTACTCAATCAAAAAAGTTATAACTTGGTGACGTGGTGACTTTAATATTAATAGATTAGAAAGTAATAACGTATCCCATCAATTTGAACAGATACTTGCAAGTTACAACTTGAATCTAACAATTAATCAACCGACCAGATTAAGCAGCATGACTTGTATAGACAACATAGCCCATAATATAAGAGGATCAAAATCTACTGTGCTGGAACTATCCCTTTCTGATCATACAGCACAATTGTTACGATGCCCAGTAAAAAAGAGCTACCTTATTACACACTGGTTTAAAACTAAACGTGACTATTGCGAAGATAATATTATAAAATTTATAAACTGTATTAAAAGTCTTAGTTTTACGGAATGCTACTTAAATAATGACCCTGAAACCGCCTATAATGAATTCCATGATATATTTAAGCTTTTTTACGATTTGTGTTTTCCTAGCATCAAAATTAAAATACCTATTTCTAAGAGGCCTAAATGGTTAAGTAAAGGTATTAGGTCATGTTCTAAACGAAAACGTCAACTATTGTGGAAATATCGACTAAATTCAAATCCGAAAGACAAAATATACTTTAAGGAATATGCGAAGAGACTAAGAACAATTATCAAAAAAACTCAAAGATCACAAAACAATTACTTTATAAACTTAGCTACTAACAAAAGCAAAGCAATATGGAAAATTATAAACAATAATAAGACCGTAACACCAAAAGAGAATATTAGACAAATAAAAGTAAATGATGAAGTAGTAGCAACGCCGAAAGAAATAGCTCAAGCATTTAACAATTATTTTATTGACGATATTAAGCCGACACAAAGGGACAATAACACTTTTCTAAACACACTGACATACAATAATTCCAATTCAATATTTTTAAAACCGACAAATCCACATGAAGTTAGCCAGATAATCAAAATGCTTAATAACACCAACAGTACAGGTTATGACAGCATAAATACAAATATAATTAAAAGAGCGTCTCATCTTATTGCTCCTATACTTAGCCATATTATAAATCTTTGCCTTGAACAGGGAGTGTTTCCTTCAAAGTTAAAAATCACAATTGTAAATCCCTTATTTAAAAAAGAAGATAAAGAGGAGATGAGATTTTACAGACCAATTGCTTTAATACCAGTTATTGCCAAAATTTTCGAAAGGGTCATTTATAATAACTTTTATAACTACTTTGAGGTAAACAGCATATTTGCCAATGAACAATTTGGATTCAGAAAAGGTAGATCTACATGTGACGCATTATTTAATTTCTTAAAGACAATAATGACAGGGCTGGATGTCAAACAACACTTAACCGCGATTTTTATGGACATGTCCAAAGCCTTTGACCATGTGGATCATCAGATACTAATGAGTAAGCTAGAAAAATATGGAGTAAGGGGAAATGCACTAAAACTTATAAAATCATACCTAACAAATAGATTACAAATAACACAAATAACACGAATAAATGATAAAAAGTTTGAACAGATTTATATGTCAGATCCAAAAACAGTCCAGTATGGAGTGCCCCAAGGAAGCATCGTTGGACCTCTTTTGTTCATAATTTATATAAATGATCTCCCAAAAGTCATAAACCAGCAAATGATACTATTTGCGGATGATAGCACAGCCATTTTTACTGACCACGACGAAGCTGAATATGAGACAAATATAAATAGATCACTGGAAGCGATTATTAATTGGCTAACTCGTAATAATCTTAAAATCAATCTTGACAAAACAAATTACATGACATTTACAAATAAAAACACAAAACCAAAAAAGCTAAAAATAAGCTATAATTGCGAAATAATAAAAGAAGTCGATAACACAAAATTCTTAGGTATACATATTGACCATAGACTGAATTGGAAGAAACATGTTGATCAGGTTTGTAAAAAATTAAACCAACAGTCCTATGCCCTTTACATGCTAAGGAAAGTTGTAAACGAGAGTGCATTATTAAACGCTTACCATGCATATGTGGGCTCCACGCTAAAATATGGCATTCTGTTTTGGGGTGATTCTCCTGATAGAGAAAATGCTCTTAAAGCCCAAAAAAGATGTGTGAGAAGTATAACCGGACTTAAACAGACTGACTCATGCAAAGAAATGTTTAGAAGGTTAAAAATTTTAACTCTGCCTTCATTATATATTTATGAAGCGGCAAGAATGATAAAAAGCGATATAAGAAAATATGAAACATTTAGAAGTGCTCGACATAAAAATGAGCTATGCGGAATTAGGTGTAGAACAGTTAAATTTAAATCTAGTATATTTGGAATGGGAGTAAAAATTTATAACAAACTACCAAATTGTATTAAAGATATTTCAGCTATGAATATCTTTGAAATTAAGCTCAAAAAATTATTGATAGGTAAAGCGTACTACACAATAAATGATTTTCTTAATGACAAAAACTTGGTTTAATGTATTTTCGTTTCATGGATAATGTATGACTATGGAATGTATGTTTTAATTTTAATGTATAATTTGACTAATGTATACATATTTTTAATGTATAATTTGACTAAAGCATACTAATTTTATAATATTTTTTAAGGTATAATTTGATTAATGCAAAGAGTGACTAGACCAATTTTAAGAATGTTTATAAAAATAATAACGTCATAGAATATTGTACACCTTATAGGTATGTTACAGTGCTACTATTATAATTACCATAAGATCTTTTTCTACATGTAACAAACAATAAACGTATTTGAATTTGAATTTGAATTTGAATTATTTATGTTTATTTAATTTTCAAAAGTGATCAATGTTTTCATAAGATTATATGACTGAACTTGTGTACTAATAAAATTTGTTTATATTCCATCGTATACATAAAGTGTTATTCCTCTGATAGGTAATAATTACGTGATTTATCTACAATTCAACTAGTTCAACGAAATCCATGTCGGGTAGTTTCGGATATTAACCCCTACATACAAACTTACAAACAAACTTTTACCTCTTTATTTTGTTTATTAATTTTTTTAACTTTTATAAAATACATTTTTATTTTTAATAGTTTAGATGGACAAAAGAAATAAAGTAATAACTTTAGTATAAGAAGGTTTAAATAATAACATACCTACCGTGGTAGCCTGCCTCCAAAATGAGTGGATCTGCAATAAATATTGTTATTTATTTCACAATTAACGTAGAATTAATTGAACACCATACTTTATCATCAAGTGAGATGCAGGCCAAGAGGTTCCATGATGAGGTTAAACAAAAGAAAAAAATATCATGTTACTTCCAATAAATTTTGAGGTTCTCAAAGTTTCTACTTTTATAATTCTATAAAAGGGTCTAATCCCAATACTTCTGTAGCGGTTACACCGCCACATACGAACTACGCATCAAAAACATGACGTCATACAAATCCTGCATTTCGCAATTAGAGTTTACCGCGCGAACGACATATACAAGGTCCCATTAAAATAGATGGACAAATTTTAACGCAGCGTTCAGTACGTCTAACCAAAGTAATCCAAGCAAAAAAAAACACTGATTAAAGTGATTTTATATTGACCTAAAATAATAAATGGCATTTGGTAACCAACATTTGAACAGTGTATTTTCGTTAGCTGATTTATTTTTCTTGTAAGTATCTAATGCGTTTTCATTATTATTTTTTTACCATTGTCCTTATTTTGGTGGTCTGAATGATTTATAAAAGTTTGTCCATCTATTTTAATGAGACCTTATATAAGACTATCTGACATCAACCGTCGGGCAGTTGCCCGCCAGATAACAAACCCGTCTGGTCGGAGGATCCACCCTTTTCTATAGAGGATGAGTGAACTGTACACCCTGTTCCTCATGCCTCTAAACTACCAACAAATTCGCTCTCGAAAAAGTAAGAAAAATCACAAACACTTACACGGCTTACAATGTGGAGGCTCATTCACGTTCGTAATCTGCCACTCGTCAAATACTCCTCAAGATTTGCGGATAAAAAGGCTTTCATTTGAACACGATGTAAAAAATGGATGGGTAAAGATGTTTGGAGATTAAATAGAATATTTTTATTTTTATATATAACTAGCTGCCCGCCCCGGCTTCGCATGGGTAGCACAAAGCACACCTACCCTATCTATCTACCGACCTACCCTACCTATCTACCTACCTACCCTACATACCCTACCTACCCTACCTACCTACCCTACCTACGTACCCTGCCTACCTATCCTACCTACCTACCCTACCTTCACCTACCTAAGAATCTTGGCCCGAGAATAACGAATACAACAAAAAAAGAATTAGCGTAATCGGTTCAGCCGTTCACGTGTGATGCCGTGACCAAGGGAAATAGGAATTCATTTTTATATAATTATAATATATATATATAGATATACATTAATTAAATCTACTTGATTAAAATTATAAAGAATCATAGTTACAACAACACGTCAAAAAACTAGTCAAATAACCCGGCCCTAACTGTTCCTGGCGCAAAGGCGCCCATAACGCTTGCTGCATTACCACGTTGGATGGCAATAGCTAACCTTTGCACCAAGAACGAGCCGGAGCGGGAGTTACCCGTTAAGTCACGGGGCTTGTGCCCTATATCACTAATGAGCTTCTTGGCCTCAGTGCCCCATGGTCTCAACGGCAATAGGCACAAAAAGATAACGGTCCGCCATCGGAGCGTACTTCACCCTTTTCCTTACAGCAGCGTCCATTTTCATTGGAAAATACCCATTAATAATGTATTCCTTACCTTCATCATCTGCCTAGTCTTTTCCCAACTATGTTGGGGTCAGCTTCCAGTCTAACCAGATGCAGCTGAATACTAGTATTTTACAAGGAGAGACTGCCTATCTAACCTCCACAAGTTACTGGGTAATACCCCTTGGTAAGACTGGTTGACTTTCGGGCTTCGGACGAACCGTATCGACTTTCAAAGATCTACGGTTGACAGCTGGGACCAACGACTTAATGTGCTTTCCGAGGCACGGACGGGTCTTTGTGTTTGGTAAAGATGGTCACCCATCCACAGACCAACCCCGGCAAGCGTAGCTTAACCTGATGGATCAACCTGTATGGCTGTAGTTTAACTTCGTTGTGGATAAAGCTAGAATTCTGAATTTTCAGTGACCGAGAGGGCTCAATATAACTAGGTATATTCCTAAATTAAATTTAATTTGAACCTGTAGTTTAAGAACCATTGCAGATCAAAGTTTCTTACTTTTGTCACTGGCTCACTCATCGATCATCAAAATTCTAAGGTACTTCTAGCAGATACACAAGCTTCAAATTTTTAACGCAATTAGTGTTTAGCCTATGAAGTGAGAAAAAAATAAAATATACTGCAATTTCAATCACGTTTTCTAGATATATGAACTGCATAATTAACTTTGTAATCGCATCAATCGTTGGCCGACATTTCATAAAGCTCCCGTCTATATTCGTGTTTAAGACCTTAGTTTAAAAATTGGACGCGATGAACCCGCGACCAGTTAATAAAAAAACCATAAAGTGAAAAAAAAAAAAAACAACCTGGGCTAGTAATTACGACAAAAATTTTGCTGTGCGTAAAAGGTGTTATGTGGAATCGCCTGAGAGTTGCCTGGCCCAGGCGGCAAGGCGACGAGCCGCTGGTAGACGCTGGGAGGCCCTCGCTGCCTTGGTATCGTCCGCAGGACCGCTCGCAGAACCGCCCGCGCTATGCTTGCCGGGGTTGGTCCGTGGATGGGTAACCATCTTTACATACGCGGCGCGGAGGAGTCTCGCTTTGCACCGTGGAAAGCACGTTAAGTGGTTGATTCCGACTGTCATTCGTGGATCTTTGACAGTCGTTAGGGATCGTCAGAAGTCCGAAATTCTGACAACCAGTCTTACCAAGAGGTATCGTAGTACCCATTTACTGGGTTGTGGAGGTCTGATAGGCAGTCGCTTCATGTAAAATACTGGTATTCAGTTGAATTCGGTTAGACTGGAAGCCGACCCCAACATAGTTGGGAAAAGGCTAGGCAGATTGATTGATAAATCATTTCTCTCCGTAAAAATACGCAAGAATAAAAATTATATCCTGTATGTCTTATCCTTAAATTGCGTGAAATTCGTGATTATTAGTTTACACAATAGAATGGCAGGCTAGCTCGGTAATTTGGTAGTTTCTAGTAGCCAAGTTGTTGGAAATCGAACCCGACACAACACCTTGCACGCGGTCTGCACGCACAGGCAGCGTGATCATAACCATCGGTAAGCTGAGGCACGTCGCGGCAGCGACGCGGCTCGGCCCGGTGACCACTCGCTTCAACGGACTCCACCGCGACGGACGATTCTCCTCTCTGAATCTTATCATTAATTGTTTGTCCGGGAAATTATATATTTGTAAAGATATGACGGCATTAAACCATTGCCTATTTCCTCAGCTGATAATGAATATACTAGACAAAAACACCAGTTAATAAAACCTACTTTCTATATAGCAAAAAGTTTACAAAAACTAAAGTATCACACATTATCATAACACCACAAAAGCTTTACACTCAACGAAACTTACATACAAGTATTGTGCAAAACTTATTTGTGCAAGTGCATAGCATAAGTTGGCGACGAACTTGCAGGCGCTATTCGCAAGTTAAGTTGTTCCAGTAAGTTAGATTCGACTCACTATTGGAGAGTTTACAAGTTTGTTAATAAGGCATTAATTGCTGAAGAGTTTAGAGTTGAGTGCTGTAGCTATAGTTTTGATAAGTTCCTTAAAACTTCAATCGATGATCTTCAAAAGGCGAATGGAACATACTGAATATAAAAGGCTGCATGCCTGAGCCATAACAAATCTTCATGCCTCTGTTCTTAGTATAGGAAGGCTGTTTTATATCTTACGCCCACATTCCAGCAGTAATGTGTGGATATACCAAATAACACTAACGCGCACGGTGTCCACGTGTTGCATTACGACTCGCTCCTTCTCACAGTGAGGAAAAAAGAAAAAAAAAAGAAAGAATAATATTTATCTGGACACAGTTCGTGAAACACATAATACCAAAATAAAAAGTGAAAATAATTATAAAGCAATAATAGTGTGTGCCTCACGGCTGCGCCAAAAAACCTTCATTTCAGCATTAATGCCCGAAAAATGCTGTCTAACGCTGGTTTTCTAATGAACCCTTATGGACAAGTGGCGGGAAAGCCTGAGTTCTAGCAATGGGAACATTATAGGCTTATATGTGGGCCCAGCTGCCCCCACTGAGTTGAGCAACTGCTTATCCATTTATCTTCTATCTCATTAGTATCGCTTCTTATGTCACAGTCTTGTATGTTTTCAAATACTTGAAATACGATTTCGTAACAGCACTTCAATCTCAATTGGGACTTTTAGAGAAAACAAAAAACATTGTATCGTAGTATTGACTGTCAGAATCGCAGTAAACCCGGTGTCTAGGGAAATCTACATCCGAATGAATTGAAGTATTGTGACTCAATTGAAGCTTTGTTACGTCTGTATACTGTGGCACAGTTGCAATGGGTTTGAAAGAGACTCATATTAAGTGAATTTTTCTTTTTCAAATGTACGACCTTTATGAGCAAAAATTGTGATGCTGTGACGCTAAAGACAAATGGTAAATTTAAAAATATCCCATTCATCACCAGAGGTGGCGTTGACAACTGGAACAATTATTTATTTACTATTACCACTTACATTTGTTAGTTAGAGGTCCTACTCTAATATAATTAATAACAGTGTCCACTTTATATACTTTAATATTATTCGTTAATTTATTTAAATATAATATATCTTACATAATCTAGTTTTAAAATAATATACCCAAATAGTTACTCTATAAGTCATTGAAAATATTATATCTTCTTCTTAATTTAGCTTCTAATAAACTTATTGTTGTCTTCTTTTTAAATGTTTGATGTAAATTGATGGCCTGAAACACAGGTTTTCATAAACCTATATCAGGCAGGTCTTCATTATAGTTAGAACTATATTTGACGGCACGGTTGGCGCAGTGGTTAAACGATTGACTGCTGCGCTGCGGAACAAATATTTGTATGACCTACAATTAGTTGTTCCGGGTCTGGCTGTTTGTGTATGTGAGTTTAAATGTTTGTAAACGCACCCACGACACAGGAGAAATTCCTAGTGTGGGGCAACGTTTTTTAAAAAAAAAAACAAAAACAAACAAATTAAATATTACTCGAATGTAATTAATCTAAATCATAATTTTACTTTATACTTGAATATTTTTTTTTTTTTTTTGAAGTGGGAAGGAACCCAATACGAGTACAACAATGAAGTCACAATTACCACACTCAGAGATGTCTCCCAATAATCAATTAAACATCACCACCAAACACGAGTCACTAACCTAGCTAAAATATTAATAAACTATTGCAAAAAAAAAAAATCAAAGGAAGCTCAATGGCTAAACATCATTTATTCAAACCAGGCTGAGAATCAGCACTTTTCGAACGTCAAAATTACATAAGACAGTCTTCCGAAACACTTCCTAGTGCTTTAGCTGGGAAGAAGAAGTGACGCAACAAACTCCCCAGCTGCACAGCTGTCTGAATAGTTAGAAAAACTTGATTCTATACAATAGTACTTATGCAAAATAATTTACTTTACGCAACACAAAACATTAAATTAAATTATTATCTATGTTACCTAGCATACGCCAATATACCAGCAAAAATGTAAAAAGAACTTAATACCCGAATGAAAGCCTCTAGACATAAAGGGCGTGCCCGTTTACATATAGCTATTATATATATAGAAGAAGTTGTTTTTAATATAGATATTAAAAACAACTTCACCAAACAAAACCGAGGCCAACAAATCATTGTTAACTTAACCTCATAAACCCATTTACACCTTCATAATATGGTCAAAAGCCTTAAATTACTTAAGTAGTTTCAAAGAGTTTCATTGCAAAGATTACAGGCACATAAAAAACCTTCTTTTGTTTATTTAATCAGCCAATGGGCGGAGGTTTTTGGGGCACAGAATTAGAAAACTTTGCCCTTATTTTTACGCGAACAACCGTGTTTAGTGAGAAGTGTTCAAATATTAAGTTTGTTTAATAAACCATGACCTCGGCCCGTTTTCAAAGTGGCAAAAGATGGCGGATCTAAAATGTCATTACTGAACGTTATTTTTAGATTAATATGGAATCGATTTGTATTATTAATGCTAATTTGATTTGGTGAAATTCTATGTTCTTCGCTTGGGGTTTGGTATCGCTGTTTAGCGAATAATCAATATTTGTCGCTGTATTTATAAACCTATAGTAAGTATGTTTATATATTTAAGCTTTATGTATTTATTTAAGTATATGATAACTTATTACGATATACGTGTAGGTATATTTAATATTTTAGTTTAAATCTAGGTTCGCACGGATGAAATTATATCGCGGCGATTTTTTTTCGTACACTGGATTTTCAACCCTCGATATTGAGCCGAGCATTGAGAATGCAACAGAGCGCATCAAGCGTGTATCCCAGCGCGTCAAGAAAACACACTGTTGGATATTCAACTCTCGGCGCTAAACAGAGCGTCAAAAATCCAATACGCGAAAAAAAATCGTCGCGATAGTAATACGCCCGTGCAAACCTGGGCTAAGACTTCGCATATTCATATTACTTTTCTTGTTCTCACACACAATTGTGTACATTTCTTTGTCATTTCTCCTTTTGCAGGTCTGCTGGAAGAAATTTCTTAAGAAATAAGCAATACAAAGGTACTCAAAATTATTATTATGTCGTATCTCTATGTATTTTATTGTGTGTACATAAATAATAAAAGTTTTTAATCAAAGAGTAACAATACAATTTAGGCGAATTCGGTGAGCCACAAACTAAGCGTCGCTTGTATCTTGTAGCTCAGGAGTGCGTTTAACAAGGTTATGGTTGCCTTTCAGTTTGAGGATATTATTAAAAACCAAGATTGAGATAAAACTAAATAAAAACTAGATTTTCTTTCTCTCTTATCAGTATTTTCTATGTGATTCCTGGCATAGTATATGCCACTCTCTGTGTATGCAACTGTTCCGGCTGTTGCCGCTGTGAATCTTCGAAAATAATGACCTACGTAGGCCTGATATTTGATGAATCTGTTTTATTTTTCTGAATAATCTGAAAAGCTATACGTCCGCCATGCGATCTCTGTTCTAGAGTTCTTTTTTTCCTTTTTTCAAAAACTCGCAGTGCCCCTGACGGCGCGAAGAGCAGCGTTATGGCTACAGTAAGTCCTGCCGTACGCCACCTGGCGGCAGCGGGGCCGTAACAGAAACAATAAGCTGTTTAAGGGGTCGTCGTGAAGATAACCGATGGTGGCTAATGCTCGGGGCCGGCTTTTGATTATACCTGTATGGTATAGACAAAGGCCGGCCCCGAGCATTAGTCTCATTTGTGTAGAATTTATTTTCTTTTGAATGAGATAAAGCATTTCAACCTGCTGCGGACTCATTATCAAACGCTAAAGAATTAACATAATTTATGACACCATCATATATCTGAACAAGACACTTAAAATCACATTATTCGAAATGCAGATAACCCGTCTCATATTTCTCGCTCAAACGAGAGAAAACTAACAATTTCTTTCATTCACAACAGACACACATCTGTTCTTAATAAGCTATTCAAAACAGAACTATTCACAAACTTGTTCAAGAGGGTAGTAAGCTGATTTCCATACTATTATAATTGACTTGTTCAATATCCTAACTAATATTATAAATGCGTGAGTTTGTTTGTCTGTTACGCTTCCACGGCTGAACAGATTTGGATGAAATTTGGCACATGGGACCATAACCTGGATTAATAAGTAGGATTCTTTTTATCCCAATAATCCCACGGGATCGAGACTTATGCGGCTGAAATCGCGGGACACAGCTAGTTGTTTTATAAACCGCATTAGCCTGTTGTAATAACTAAGTTAGTTTGTGTTTGTTATAATTATTATTGTGTGTGTGTGTGTTTTGTACTCGTATGTGTACAGCTACACAAGTTAGCGGTTATAACATAACGTACAACACATGTATAGTAGGTACACTCGTATTTCGAAAGTTATGTTTAAGTCCCATGTAATAGAGAGCGAGCATATTATTACTATTAATTGAACACATTTATCCAACTTCGGGCTGAAAGTTCGTGATAAAGAACGTTATAACATTTCGCCCGACCTAGGAATCAAACCCAAGTCTATACTCTCAACAGTCATCTTTCAAACTCATTAAGTTGTACTCAGTTCGTAGTTTTAGATTTTCTTTTAAAAATATTAAATTGGCTCTTAGGGCCACAACAGACTAGCTACTTTTAACATCGGCGGTGCTGCATCGCGTTTCGGCGACTCTCTGCGTTCCATCGCAGTATTAAAATCGCGCGTCTTAGAGGTTCTATCGATGCTGCATCGCGATTTCGCGACTACCTGCGTTCGGACGCGGTATTGGAATCGCGTGTTTTAGCGACTGGTCCGATGATGGAGAGTTGAAGGGAGGAGTGCGGGTGGGGTCGCTTCGTCAAAATCCTAGTGCAGTCGTGTTCCGCAGATGCCAAATTGATGCGCCCGGCATCCGAATGTGTGCGGAGTGTAGCGTTCAGCCACTGTGTCAAGCTTCCGAAAAGCAACTCAATCGCCGCGTTTGCCGTTTTAAAGTGTGCGCTGTGGAATGTTTGGTCGGTGCATTTAGCTTCTAAAAATCAGCTAAATCACCGATCGCCGATGCTAAAAGTAGCTAGTCTGCTGGGGCCCTTAACGATTCGCTAACCCCACCAACTTCTCACCGTTGAAGTACCAGAATTCCAATATGTAATTCAATATAATATGCCGATGTTTTGAATCTGTGAGAAGCGTTACTCTATTTCGAGCGTAAACCAAGTGACTCCGTGGCGCAACGGTAGCGCGTCTGACTCCAGATCAGAAGGTTGCGTGTTCAAATCACGTCGGGGTCAATGTTCACTTTTTGTCAATCCAATTTTTTTTTCAGTCCTATTTTTATAACAATTTAAGTCTTAAACTGACCTATTTATTTATTACTCAAATACTATTTATTGATTAAGTCGGAAATAACAAATATAGCAAAGAAAAAATTGAAAACGTTTCCTCAAGTTTGTTAGCCATCTCTTCGAAAAGTGACATTACAAATAAAAGGATACAAATAAATTCCTTCAGTGTAATAATATTTGAGTATCACTCTTAAGTGTTAGTGAAACTCATACAAAATCCTATACAAAAACGTTAATATTATCGAATAGGCTTAAACAGGAGGGTTCTGAAGTGCTAAACAAATATCTACAGGAGTATCGTATTTAGTTCCAATATACAACCGTAGAGAGGAAAACACACAACTCTTGGACATAATAATGAGTAGGGTCAGTGTTAGTTAGTCATTGGCATCTTGATATTTTTATTTCACAAGAATATAGTTTTTGTTGGGGAGGGTATATTGTCAAGTGTGTAAGTATATAAATCTTGAATGCTTGAGAGTTCAACTGTCAATATCGAGATACAATAGAATTTTTATTGTTATTGCCTTGTGATGCCATCCCGAGAAATAAAATACCCGTATTAAAACAAGTCAAAGTTAAAGTCAAAGTCAAATAATTTATTTCAAATAGGTCCTTATAAGTCACTTTTGAACGTCAAAAATTTAGAAAAAAATTGAATTGATTCTAGTCGCCCCTTCCAAAAGGTAGTTTTCGCATAGAGAAGAATGGGCAAGAAACTCCACCGTTACTCTTTTAAAATGTTTTACAATATTTTGTATAAGTACATTAGTTATATAATTATACTCAAACTCAAACTCAAAGCATTTATTTCAAATACTTAAACCAATTATAGGCACTTTTGAATTGTCAAGGGGTCGGTCAGTCAGAAATATGAAGCTAGTCGCCCATTCCAAAGCGTAGTAGGTACCTATGGAGAAGAACGGGCAAGAAACTCCACGGACACTCTTTTAAATAAAATAAAATGGTTACATAATATTGGTTACATCATATCAATTATTATTATTAATCAAGTGAGGACGATGCACCTAGAATAAAATTATTATACCACAATAGGTAAAAAGAATTAAGAATTAAAAATGAAGCAACAACAGTTAAACTAATTATGTGACAAGACATTTGAAAGTATTTAAAGTACCCATTTATCTTTACTGTTCGTTCAAGTGATCAAAACATTCACTTAGTAGCTACACTTTTTATTGTTTTTTTTTTTTTATCATAAATCTTACCAACATAGTTTGAAATCATAAAACTCACTAGAACCTTTGTAGATTGTACTTTTTCTTCATCTTTATGTTGACTGTGCTTAATAATAAAAGCAAGATCTAACTTTGAAACTTTAAAAACGAAATCTAGACAAGGATTCATATTGAAAATTGCACTGAGGATTTTCAAGCTAAGTGTCAAATGCTTTTATCCACTTCTCCATTTGCATGACATCCGCTTCCAAGTGTGTAAGTTAAATATCACAACCCAATATGTCCACTCTAAATGAACAGTGGAAAATGCAAGAAATGTTTTTACGATCTACGATCACTCGTGTAGGAGATTTGTTTATTAGAATAGAAATAATATGAAATAAATAACGGATTAAGCTAAAAAGTATGGACCTCATACTTAACGCTGATTGGTCGTCGCAGACGTGCCTGGCTTTGATACACACATGTCAACCTATCGGGATATGAAAGAAATAATCCATTTTAAACATTATTTCAGTAGTGTTTTTAGTGACTTACCTGGATATCGAAAAAACAAACATGATTGCATTTTTTTATTTTAAATTTGACCCCAATGACAGTTCAATTTCGAGTAGGGGTGTGACTTCACCTGGTTTTGATATCTACACAAGTATAATTAGTTCCATTTTTCAAGTCGAGATTGCAGGTTCAAACCAAGAACGTTACAAGGTCACTTTTTGTGGACACCACTGAATTACCATGATAGAAAAAACATGAGGAAATCCTAAGTTAATTGTGGTCTGCAATCGTAAATCCGCAGTGAAAAACCATGGTGATTATTACTTACAAGCCGTGTGCCCGATGGTATATCCCATCGCCAAAAATTATGAACTTCCATACGAAATTTCATCCCCTATTTCCCCCCTTCATGGGATGAATTTTCGAAAATCCTTTCTCAGTGCTCATCTTCGTTATATCACAGATAAAAACAGATGGGTCACTCCACATTTTAGTTATGAAGGTACAAGTAGGTACGCGGCGGGCTCGACTTGTCGAATTCAGTGGGCGTAACGTAGTCAGAAGATATAAATAAGAATTACGCGATAAAAAGAGAGGCAACGTTTAGGGGAATATAACTGTAGGTAATCAGGGCTGTGCGACCTGAATTGCACTTTATTGTGATGTGGCAAGAGTTGCTTTTTATTTAATTAATTTTGCGGAGTGACCGATCTGTACTAATCTGTGGTTATATAAGAAACTCTTGTGTAAAAATTTAACCCTGCTAGACCCAGTGTTTTAGGCTGTGCGTGTGTCTGTCAGTGAGTGAGTGAATCAAAGAATAAATTTAAGATTTTCATTAAGGAGATAGTCCGCACGGGTCGATCCATCAGGTTAAGCTACGTTTGCTAAGGTTGGTCCGTGGATGGCTGAGCATCTTCATCGAGTCTCCTCCGTGCTTCGGAAAACACATGCCTGGAGCATTGTTAAGCCGTTGCTCAGGGCTGTCATTGGTGAATCTTTGACAGTCGTTACGGGTCGTCAGAAGCCCGAAAGTCTGTCAACCAGTCTTACCAAGGGGTATCGTATTACGCAGTTACTGGGTTGCGGAGGTCAGATGGGCAGTAGCTCCATGTAAAATCCTGGTATTCAGCTGCATCCGGTTAGACTGGAAGCCGACCCCAAGATAGTTGGGAAAAGGCTAGGCAGATTGATTAAGTCGATTATTTATTTTTTGTTTCTTTGTCTTTTCGGGCAGTACGAAACTTACAGATATTTTTCAGGTTTTCTGTTTCCAAAATCCCTTTTTAATAGTTCACAATGCTCTCAGC